>OZ010788.1:183152920-184513346 GCA_963932465.1 Maratus speciosus
TTAAAGCCAATTTTTTTAAATTTTGTCAAAAATATAATATATAAATATTTTTAATAGTATGTCTACAAAATTATACACAAACATTAAAAGACAGCAACTATTCTGGAAAATTAATTATTAAAGCATGTAGTTAGCAGTTGTGTACGTTACAAATTTTGGACATTTTTTTCGCACGTACGTTACAGATTTTGGGCGTTGATCTTAGTATTTAAAAATTTCTTAAGACTAAGAATGTAGTAAATGTGTCTGTGTACATATCTATATATATAATTTAACTTTTTGTTATTCAATAATAATAATAGTAAAATCAAATGGTTTGTTACGTACGTTTCTTTCGGACATAACAAAATACAGAAAAATTCTTTATAGAAAAGTCCTTCTATCTTCAAAAAAGCAGTAAATCAGCCTGCCATCTCTTAACGAAATTATCAAAAAATCATCCGTTTCCTTTATGCATTCGTTGTTTACCATTAGAACGAAGTGGAGAAAAGTTAAAACTCTTTTTCTTGGTGGTACATTAGAGCAGTTAACGTTATGAATGCCCGAAATTGGCTTCTTTAGCATAAAATAATAACGTTTTAAGATATTTATACAAAGCTTTTACAATAAATTATGTCATTTTCTGTCTCTGAGTAGAATTAAAAACTCAATGTAAAAAAAATAATAATAATAAAGTCAATGATAATTAAAGTTATGTTTGAAAGGCTTAAAGTTATGACTTGTGTCAGTGCCCACCTTTTGAGAATCGCCCTTGTATCATATTTATTATTGAGAATGTTGCCGTCGGCGCAATGAAACATATGTCTAATATGAATAAATAAAGGTAATTTTTGGCCTTGTTAAAAGTACTTTATCACTTCAAGTAAATATTAATTTAGTTTAATTAATAATTGTACACAGATAATGAAATGTTTGCAAAAATGATAGATAATAAATAATAGACCGGGAGCCGGCAGCACAGACAACCACCTCATCGAGTTGGAGGCTGAAATTCCAGAATTAGCTAAAACTGGATTCCCATATTAAAACGCAATCGGTCAGGCAAGTCATATCTTGGTGAAAAACACCTAAAAACCCGATTTTAGTGGGGGACGTGTAGGTTTACCATTGCGTTTTCCTGCACCCTAAGGCATGAAAACATGGCGGACTAGGAGCAAGAAAACACAATGGTAAACCTACGAATCAACCGGTAAAATCTGGTTTTTTGGTGCTTTTCACCAAGATATGACTTAGCAGATCGATAGCGTTTTAATATGGGAATCGAGTTTTAGCTAATTCTAGAATTTCAGCCTCCAACTCGATGAGGTGGTTATCTCATGTTTCGTACGCCTACTTGAATTTTGCAGACCAGAAGGCACCACTATTACCTTATAGAAAATCTCTCCATAAAGGAAGGCAAAATTTGCGCGTTTAACCTACATTTCTTTTTTTTATAAAAAGGATACTGGTAGTTTTCCCGGAGAAATAACGGTATCCGTACGAACCATGTGTCTGTGCCGCCGGCTCACGGTCTATAATGGAATAAAAGCAATCCTGAGTAAATTGAAAAATTGTTGTTAAATAAGAAATATATTCTATGGCGGCATACATATAGAGACATAATTATGTAACAGCGTACCTTTTGTATCTTTAAAATGAAAAGAAAAGAGAAACCTCAACTTTTATTTAGATAAAAGAGATTTTTCTAAATAATAAAAAAAAAAAACATAATTTATGTAAAATATTATACATAAAAATCTTATATTATCATAGAAAATAAAGTAATCTGCAACTTCTAAGGATAGAAGATTAATAACTCCTAAAAGGAGTATAATTGTATTTATCAACGAATGTGGTATTCTTTAATTTCATGAAGTTTAAGTAAATACACAGTGTTGTTTAACCCAGTTAGTTTATTATAAGCTTATGTTTCAAGTGTATATAATCCAATAACTAGTGTTAACTGTCACAACAGCAAGATTATTATTAATAAAAATAGATCTGTTAAATAATCATTTAAAATTTTTTTAAATAAATTCTGGTAAAGGTAGGAAATTCTGCAATCGAATTCTTTGCAAACTATGATTCTTGCTATAATAATTTAATAACACTTGAAGCCAGATTAAATATCACATAGTAAAAAGATGAATATTTCTTTGCTAGTGTTTCTTTTTCCGAACAAATTCTAGCGAAGATGTATTTAAAATTGATAGAATATCAAGCCGCATACTAAATGTACTGTATTAAATTTAAATTACTTGTTCTGTTTAAATTAAACTAAACCAGTATACTTTCAAAGCAACCCTTTAAAATATTGTTTACTCAATTTTTTTCCTGACAAATTAATTCCCTGATAGCTTTAAATCCCTTTAACTCTTCTTCATCCTTATAACATATCTATATTTAACCATACAATCTTTAGATAACTTCTATTTACGTCGTTTCTTATTAACATTTACATGAATCTTCCTTAAAACTAAAAAAAAAATAATAATAATAATTAAAACTAATACTATATATAAATATACATGCACAGTATATTTTTCCAATTAATATCTGTACTGTTATTTATTTATTTATTTATTTTAAATGAAACCATTATTGAATTTTTAGTAAAGAAAATAAATTCAAAATAAATTCATTTACATGAACTTGAATATTATCTTATGTTCTTTGACAAAACACGACTGACTAATTTGTTTCAACAAATAATGTCGTTTGACATTTTTAGGAATGAAAAATAGTTTAACATGAACTTAATTTTTTTTTGTTTGTCAAAAGAACCTGAAAATATTCAAAGAAATCATATTTTCATAATCCAAAATTCAAATACACTCCAAAGGCTTTTTATTTCAAAAGAAAAACGCTAGGTTCCCTCCGAAGAAATGCTATTGACAAGTTGTATCAAATACTTGAAAATTCCGTAATGGAATTTTTACGTAAAATGTCGTGAAGAAAGAAAATCAATAATTCTGAAAGTTTTATTTCATAGAGCGGGGTTTTAATACTTTTGTCATGCTAAAACTATTTTTAGTTTCAATAATAAAATGTTTTTTTTTTTTTTTTTTTTTTTTTTTTTTGCAGTTTTGAAACTTTACTATTATTAAAAATTAAAAGTAGTAAATAAGAAAAGTATTTTTTTTTTCGCTTTCAAGTAAGATTACTTTCGAAACATTAAATAACCAAGGAATTACATTTTCTGTATTATTTGGAAATGTTCAAAGATTCGGTAAATTATTATAAGCAAAAATTCAAAATATTTTTTTTAATAGATTTTTTTTATTAAAATTGGTAATCAATATTTCATGTTTTAATAAATAGAAATATTGTCATAGAAATGATGCAATATTCTTAAAAGAGATTTATAGCTGTAGAATAATAACAATTTAAATATAGCTGAAATATTCTGTAGAAATTGAGGTTTGACTATCAGGGCCGGGAAATCCTGATTTGAATAATTTTTACATGGGCTGGATTGGGTCATGAAGTGTCTTAAAGTAAATGTGCTGGTTCCGGGTCGATCTTTTTAATTTTATAACGGGTCGAACATATGACTGTTTTTTGTACAAACCAGATCATGCTCTGGACGGACATTTTACTTTTATAGCGGGTCGGACAGAATAAATTTTCCGTACAAGGTGGATTATACTGTTAAAAAAAAAAAAAAAAAAAAAAACTTGTCTGTATACACTAAATTATTCATAGTTTTTTAACAGATAATTTCCGTACTCCTAGAAAACATGCTTTATTCACGAATTTTTCCCGAAAGTCTGAAAAAGAGGCAGAAATGCAGGAATTCCGTTCATTCCTAGCACGCATGCGTATTGGCTCTGTTAATAATAAAACCCGAATTCATTTTATAAACGAAAACCCAAAAGCTCTATAAATTAAGATTTCTTATTTAATTAAAAATACAATTTAAAAAAATTAAACCAACAACTAAGAAAATAATTTTTTTTTAATTTAAAGATAAATAACAATTATTTTTCTCATTTACTTAAATGTATTTATAATTTATTTTTTTAAGTTATAAAAAAATATTCGCATTTTAAATATATTTTAAATGAACACATTTAAAATAGATATTTTAATTAAAATATTAAATTGAAAAATTCAATTTTACTCCAAAAAAATTTCTCGCATAAAAATATAATATTCATATTTTACATCTAGCAATCTACATAAAAATGTTTATAACTAGCAAGCTATGCCCCTGCGCTGGTCCATTTTCCAAGCGAACTTTGAATCAAACGAAATGATGAATTTGACCTTGTGAATTAAAGCAATATAGACCTTTAACTGAATATTATTCCGCACTGCTGAATCGATATCAACGCCATTGTGCTATTATATTTTCTAATGTGCAGACAAATTTCAGCTGTTACGGTCTAACACTTTTAGATTATCCTTCACAGTAGGATTTGATAAAGAATGATGGTACAATATACAATATTTAATTTTGTTTCAGAACATTCTCGTTAAAAAAAGTCAATATGGTGAGAGTTCCGATCACAGAATTTTCCTCATCTATTTTTTAAAATTATCTAAAGAAAATGTATTTTACCGTCTCACTGCAACTTGAAACTATAAACCAGTATTTTTTCTTTATTTTGTGTGTGTGTGTGTATTGTCCCATGTTATATATTATAGCTTCCATGCTGCAATATAAATGTTTAGCACTTTTCTAGTATTTCAACACCATTGTCGCCAAACGTAAAAGTTGGCACCAAACGAAGCATTTGAAAAAAAATATTTACTTTTTTGGCGTGAAAGTTATCATTCAAAAAATATAACATTGTAAAATTACAGATTTTGAGAATTATTTCATTAAATGAATACAAATATATACTGAAAATAAAAACACAAGTAAATATTACACAATAAAATATTTTATTTTAAATAGCAATTTAAACTACACAATGAAATTGCGTCTTTTAGCAATGCTGTAAACATAGCCATTTTTAAAGCAGCGAAAAATGAAGTTATAACTTAGTTATATTTAATAACAAAAAATATTTTCGATTGGAAAAATAGTAAGAGAAAAAATGCGTGAGTAAGACTAAATAATAATTAAAGCCAAAAGTGATTCACGTTCAATAAATAGTAAGTTACAACGTTTGGCGCAATTCGGGCATCAGAAAGTGAGATTTGTTGCCAAATGCTATAAACAGATATGAAAACAAACTTGATGAACTATTTTCTTTGTTATATATTTATTTTAAATGTATGTATATTATTAATGTTTTTGAATACATATTAAACGGGTTTCTATAAAAATTTGATAATTGGCGTTATTACGATAAATAAATTATAAAAAAAATGAAAAAAAAATGCTTGTGTATATGAAATGAAACAGTGAATAATTTGCTGAAAATGTATTGCGAAATTTCCTTCTCCGCCAAGGCTATTTTTCCTATTTCGCCAAGGTACCGATATTGGAAAAGTACCAAAAAATCTTTGCATGCTCAGGTTTGAAATAAATGATACAATAGCAAACATTATAGTAACAAAAAATCTTCCTAAAACACCATAAAAAAACACCATAAATGCACTAAAATTTCAAATGCACTTTTGTGGATTTAAATTTTTTTTTATGGTGTTTTAAGAAGATTTTTTGTTCTTATTCTTTCACACCAGTTTTAACTTATTTTCTTTTATTTTGGTATAGTGTTGATGTAACGTAAATGATGCCAAACGCCTCCAAAAAAATTGTCCCAAATTACTCCAATTCTCTTTAAAACTCTATTATGGAATAGGTCCACTTTAAAAACAAAGAATCAACTTGATTTCTTTTATTAAGTTAATTATCCATCAAACCACAACCGGTAACATATGCCAATTGTTTGTAGACTGAATTATGTAATTTATTGCCAACAAATATTTCAGTTGTCTGTGGAATCGATTACGTAATTTATTTCCTTAATTAATGCATACCTTACAAAATAAACCTACTTTCCAATTTTCTTGATTTTTTTTATGAATGGTTACAGTTAGATGTATATATGTTGTCACTGTCTCGGTATTTTAGTTTGATCTACGAAATATTATTATAATATTTATTATTAGCACTATTTCTGATATTATTAACAATCATAGAAGCGGTCTTTTTTTTTTTTTTTTTTTTTTTTTTTTTTTTTTTTTTTTGTCACCAATCATTTTTTTTAAATTATTTCTGTGATAGGTTGCCTTAAATCTCAAGGAAAAACAGTACTTTTATGTTAGCCGGTCGCATCTGATAAACAACAAAGTATTATTCCTATTGCAATTCATTTATTATATTATAATTTTTAATTTTTTATAATTATTTTCTTATTTTATAATTTTTTATGCATGTGTTAATTTGTTTTTTAAGATCATTTGAGTACTAATTATATATTAAAGTATATATGATTTTTTTGGAAAACCATGATTTAATGCATCATAGTCTTTTAATATTGTTGTTAATTAGGTGAGAAGAACATAAACTCTTTATTCTATATAAATGATTAAGGATTATATTACGATATACAGAATTATGAAGACACGATTTAAAATTAGTAAATTCATCAACTTTGAATTTAAATTCTTTACGTTTGTCATATAGATCAGTTATTGTTTTGTTTTCTTTTAATGTAATTTTAAGATCTAAAAAGTTAATTGTATTGTTATATATGAGGTTTTCCGTTAATTTGAAATTAGTAGAATAATCTACTGGAAATTGAGAAATATTAGTTTTATCAGTGGCAATTAAAATTATGCCATCAATATAACGATATAAATGTAGATTATTATTAGTAAAATCATCCACCTTGTGGTATACAGACGTCCTGCAAATATAATGTGATATCTTGCAAAATATAGTTATTATAAATAATGAAATTTGTTAGAGTTTTAAAATAAGCTATATCTATATTAAATGGTAAATCCAGTTTATGATGATACTTTTTAAATAATGCTTTTATAATATTATGTAGATCTAATAAATCTATATTATTAAAAAGATCTTTGAAATCATATGTCGCTATATTGTTTACACATTTAAGAGTTTTCATAATATTGACCAGCTGAAAGCTATTTTTTATACAGTGTGTATCACCAGTGGTTGTTGTCAGTATGTATATTTGATGGAGAATTTTTAACAGAAATCTGTTGGCTATATTATTATAGGTATTACATCCAATAGTTACAGTCCTAAATTTAATTGGTTTCTTATTAAATTTGGGTATAAGAACTAAATAAGGATAATTAAAGTTAGTAGAGAAAATATTTAACACTAGAAAGACCGCGAACAGTCATTTTGACTGCTACCAAATTAATGTATCTCAGTTCGAACCAGAATTTTTTTATAAAACTAGTTTAAAAGATACAAAGAAAAAAACTAATTAATTGGATAAGTTAATAATTTAAAATAAAAATTCTGGTGTGAAATATTTTTCTAAAATTTGCATAAAATTCTCGGTCTTTCTAGTGTTAATAGTTTATAATAACTTTAAATTTTACGATTGTTTACTATTACATTTTCATTAGTTTCTTGATAAGATTTATTAGAAGAAACACAGGATGTAAAAAGTTGGTGATAATAAGATTTACATATGATTGCATAATTATTAGGAGATTTGTCTACATATGTAATAACATAGTTTTTTGTAATTTAGTAATTTGCTGGAAAAAATGCTTTATGTTAATTGTAACCGAATCCGAAATATTATATTTTAAAGGCTTAGTTAATTTTTCAATAACTAGTATTTTCCATTGATTAAAATATTTAATCGGTTTATTGTATCATATTGAAATTTTATAAATAAATATATCTATATTTATTTATACTGTAATAAACTGTTTTGTAATAGAATTTATGTTAAACTTAGATGGGAGTCTATATTTAGTACCATAACCCATTAGTTTTTTCAATTTAAAATCATTAACAATATTAAGATTTCTAGTGATTATATTTCCCTGATCATTATTTATGTATCATTTTAGATTGGGGTCATTGCATTTATACGGAAAAGTACTTGATATAGATGTATTTATTGAAAATGCATTATAGTTAAAAATCTTTATTCTGATTGTATTCGGATATTTAAAGGTTTTCGATATTTGAAGACTATTAATAGGAAAATAACAGTTTCTATCATTAATTATAGAATTAATATTAATTTTATTAAATATTTGATTTAAAAAAGTTATTATCATTTTGGTATCCGTGTTTTGAATTTTATTTTACTTTATTTTATTTTATTTTTTGTAAATTTGTTGAAAAGATTAACTCTAGTCATGATAAGATAAAAAAATATATAAAAAATTTTTAGAGAAAGATTTGCCGAGAAATACATTTAAATGTTGTACAATCTGTTTCTTTTAAATAGCAGATATGTATTTTCGAATTCATAACCAATTATAATTTTTTAAATAGCTACTTTGAAGAATATTTATCTGTTTAGTAATATATTTTTTACAAACTACGACTGCTAACGAACATTTATTTCGCTTGTTTTACGATTTAAATTATGATTTAGAGTAGTATAAATTGGAGAATAATCAATAATTATATTAAGTCCATATGGCTAAATGGTGTTGTAATATTTCATATATGATGACTCCATAGAAAAACATTCTGATTTAGTTTTTAGAATTTGAGTGATTTGAATTGTCGTGTTTTTAAATTGATGTTTATGAAAATGCTTGTAGAATATATGTTTTTTGCTTTGTTTTTGTCAAGAGTCTGAGCGATGTTGATTGATTCTTTTATGTATTGAACCTGATGTTCCACCTATATATTTCAAATTAAAAAAGATGCACTTTGTATAATAAATTACATTAAAGGCTTTACAAAAATTTAAAAAATTAGGATCTGAGACAATTTCTGACTGAGAAGCGTATGGGCAAGTCTTGCATTTAGCATCTAAACACTTTCGAAAAAATAATGGACGTGGAGGAGAGTATAAATGGTCACTGAATGACGATATATATATATATATATATAATAGAATTCCATTTTATTATATATATACATATATGTTATAGGTGCTTATTCCCAAAATTTTTAAGGAGCCGGTGACTCCTAAACCCCAAAAATCCAGTCGCCACTTTGGATCCTGAATAAAATCTAGTGGCCACATTGTGAAACAAACTCATAAAACAATAGTGTTTGTATGGAAAAATCTTAACAAAAAACTCAGGAATTCAAAATGGAAAATAGTTTAATTAATAAATACGCATGTGCTACAAAACACAAACTTATTATAAGAAATGTGTATATTTAATTTAATCCTAAAATTCTTGAAACTTTGATATTAAAAAAATAATATAAAACTGGAAAAATCAGAAGTCAAAGTTGGACAAGGTACAATTGTACAACAAAATAGTATGTGTGAGCTAAGCAGTCATGATAATGGGAAATATTAGGAAAATTTTATTTCTTATTTTTATTTTGTCATATAAAAGAAAAAAGAATTTTAAAAAAAATGTAGAATGTGTAAGATTATTTTTCACTATAAAAATTTCGCAGTTGCAGAAAGCATTTACAGAGCAAGAATATACCTCGCGTTAAGTATTTTTTCAGCGAGTTTCTTTTTCTCTTTGTTCTTTTTACTTCAGAGTTCGGAATCCTCTATCTTCGCGACTCCATGATCCAAAAACCTTAGATAATCACTGAGATCGCAAATATTCCCAGACTTTTTATGAATATCATACTTGATCTCGGCCAGTAAAAAGTACAGGTGCCTCTCTGTTTGCAAAAGAAAAGAAATATCAAAATTCCGCGACGGACATTGGGAACACTGGAAATTGATCTCTGGCGATTAAGGCACTGAAAGTTTGTCGCCACAGCAAAATATTTAGTCTCCACGTGGTGACTGGTGACCGTAAGTCTGCACCTATAATATATACGTGTGCGTGCGTGTAGTAGAATTAGAGTACTCCAAAAAGGCTGCTGTTCGCTTGAAAAATCACCAATATTGTGAACGTCGCTCAAAGCAATGCTACGCTTATGCCTTTTTGGCTTAAAATGTTGTTTGGCGATAAAGTCAATATCGTAAATAAACATACAACATTTAACTTACAAGTAGCATTATTTTTATAATTACATCTCTTACTATAATTACATCTAGTTTCTTCTGCAAAACTAAGGTTTGATAAAAATTTTGATAAAAATAAAAATGAAATAAAAATAAATAAATAAATAAAATAAAATTTTCACTATAATATTGTCTTATCCAATTTTCTGGCGTATTTTTCTTAACCTGGGGCAATAGATAAATCGTTGTTGTTTATGCTGTTGATGCGTTCCCCAAATTGGCGTCGAAAAAAATCGCGCCAATATATGCGCCAATATAGGGCGTATATGACATCTCTGCCAGACTTTCATATAAAAGGCTAAAGGATCAGACCGTATTTTTAATGGCAGTTGATGACTCGAACTATTATAATATAGATGAAATGCTGGCGATAGAATAATATTTGGCGACTTATCACCTGTGCCTGGCTAACATTAAAGTGCCAAAATGGCACCTAGAGTATAAAAAGGGAAGTTGTCCGCCCGGAACTGTTGATGATAGTCACATGACTAAGGCTATTGTTATAGATATTGTTTTAAAATACCGGGAGACAAAGACTCTTATACTTAATTCATTTTATTTTAGCTTATTTTCAAATGTTTAACTGATCCTCTTTAATCAAAAACGAAAACAACCATTGGATGTCATAACAACAACGGATTCATCCTTAAATTTTTTCAATAATAGGGAATTCAATGGAAACCCATTTACAGGGAGATCTGCACAGCTTTTTTCAGTATAATTCAATCTTCTCTAATATTTTTAAAACCCATAAGATTAGCGTGTTTTTAGATTCTGCGGTGTCTGAACGGGGGTTGGCGAGCGTAGCTTGCAGGGGGCAGAGCCCTCTAGTATTTATATATTTATATAACTTGTTCAAATTTTCAATCGTTAATAAAATACTCATTATTCATCCTATAAAGTTGAAATAAATTTTTTTAAACTTCTACTGGATGACAATTGATGTAAATACAGTTTTTTTCAAATATTAATTAATTAATTAAATTTTAATTAATTAATTTTAGTTTTGCATGGGAAACAAAATGGCGGCCATTGGTTATTGAAGATCAATGAAAGTATTTCCAATAAGGGGTTACCATAGGGGACCCTGTTCTGTTGCCAAATACCGCCAAGTTTGTGAGTTAGTTTGTCGCCAACTTGGCGGTATATCGCCAAATTTGGCGGCCAAATTGAGTCGCCAAAAATGACGCCAACTTGGCCATATCTCTAATATTTCGCCAAATTTCCATAGAGTTCCATTGTAAACCTACTTGCTTATAGAAAATCAACAAATTGAGATATTTTAATACAACAAAAACCAATATTAGCTTAAGACCAATGTCAGACGGGCGTCTTTTTTGCTTCTTTTTTGCTTAAGTATTATCCATATATGGATAATACTTAAGCAAAAAAGACGCCCGTGTTACATTGGTCTAAGGGATTATATTAAATTTTTCTTTGATGACCTAAGTAGGAATTGACTTTAAAAACAAAATTTTTATATTACTTGTTTGTTAAAAGTGTAATTTATTGTGAGCTTAACATAATAATGTTTGTCTCTCTACATTTTGTTATTTAAAACACAAAAAATGATAGCTACGTTATAAAAACGATACAATTTCGATAGACTTTAACAATGATTCATAACTAGTACTGTCAACTTCTCAACAATAAGAAACATCAGAAAATAAGATAAATAATCAATGGTGTAATCAAACTTGATATACTTTTGAAAAACCGTCATTATAATCGTAATTATTGAAATAAGAATTGTAAACAGAAATGTTTTGATCTTACGTTAAAGGTAATTAAAAAATATCTGAGAGTTTTAGCGTGAGAATCAGTTGAAAGGTTAGCGCAATTTTAAACGGAAGCATATAATGATCTGAAAGTGTTCAAGAGATTTTGAATGCAAGAAATACATTATAATGCATTTCTGGATACCTAACAAATTTTTTTGGATACGATGTTTTACCATAAATAGAAAAAAATATATGTATTTACTCCACTGTACTCGTTGGACTGAAACGCTGAACTTTCAGTTTCGAAACGTGAAACGCGTTGGTTCTGTCCTATTAAAGCTTAATTACATCGCTGTAATATTTATCACTCATAATCTGGTACATTACTTTGGTGATTTTTTCTGTAAAAACGGTTGTGAAATAGTTACACTTACAACATTAGTTAGTTTTCTTACATTATGTGTCTTAAAAGTAACAAAATTGCTGATTTTTTTTTTCATGCACTAAAAAGTAGAAAAGTCTTGAAAAAAACCTTAAATGCGCGGAGTTAGAATTAAATTGCTCTTAGCTGGATTATGGAAGATGGATTTAATGGATTTAAATTTGACTATCCAAATTGGACCATATTTCACCAAGTTGGCCAACATTTGGCGCTTATGTGGTAACACTGTCATGAGTACTTTTCAACAAATATTCATTGTTGAAGTTGATAATGATTATCCATAGGAAATCAAACTATAATTGAGTAACCATTATGTGAATTTGTACCTCACGTTGGGCATCGAATTATAAAAAATCGATATCTAATTCATGTATTCCAATTTTCAAAGGTCTATATCCACAGGAAGATGGGGAAATTTGAGTACAAAATTCGTCTGCCACATACAATCATAATTGTAAGTAAAAAGAAAGCATGTAAAAATAGCAACCACTTTATCCCAGAAAATATTTAAAAATAGAAAATTGCTAATCATGGATATTTTTTGAGGTCAGAAACTACTGACATACTTAGTAAATTAATCTATTTTCAGTAACTATACAAAATTTGCTAAACTATATTTCTCTCTTTCATTTTTAATTATTACATTTATTGATTTGTATCAGCCACATAACGTGATTATAAAAGTCCCTCGGAGTTTCAACAATAACAGTACTTAGCTTAAAATCACAAACTTCAACGGAAATTTCATACTAAATACTGTAAAGCAACATTTAGAACGACTCTTTATTATGTTGACAGATATATTGGGAAATATAATCTCCAAACAAGGACATTAAAATAATCAAGCAAAGTAAATTGCTTTTTCATGTGTCAAATGTGATTTACAAAAGTAATTATCGAAAGTGTTTATGATCTAAAAGAAGGAAGTGAAATTGAAAAGTGATTGCACAATCGTAAACAGATATTTTATTATAAACATTTTGTGATATTCAAGAACTATAAGACATTTAATAACTCTAATTTTAAATTACCATTAATATAAATATTGATTCAAATTATTTGTTATGCTGATTTATAGAATTAATTTCCTGTCCTTTATTGCTAATAATATATTTTATTCATGTATCTTTTCTCTACTTTTAGTTGTAACTCAGACTCTCAAACTGAGAGATGTATGTCTTAAAGCTCTTATTAAAAAATTATTTTACTTTCTATTTATAAGTTTCGGCACAAATTTAACTTCAAAAGTCACTCAAAATATGCGTCTTTTTAAACATGATGTTCAGACCATCAGTCACATATACGGATAAATAAGAAAATACAGGAAGAAGATATAGATTCATTTACCCTTTCCGGAGGAAAAATACCAGATCTCAAGCGGATATACATAAATATAAGGTAAGCCCAATTTATCTTACCTATGTTTTTTATATTGAGAAATAGATAATTAATTTTTGAGGATAAAAAACGAATGTCACGCAAATTTTATGATAGCAAAGATTAAATATTTCTAACATATTATTTATAAACTATTAGAAATGAAGATTGTTTTCCAATTCCTTAGAAATTTACGGGAATAGATATGATGCAAATTTAAATAAGATAAATGTTTTATATCTTAGGCTATTTAGACATAAATATAACGCATAATTGAAACTATTTTATTAAATATATAAAACTTTATTTTTAAATAAAAAAATATTAACTATATCTGCCGTATTTAACATTTGCATCTAGAACAATAATATAAAACTATAAATATTTAAATTCTACATTTAAAGTTTGTGTTTTACAGCCGGTATTTATGCTAAAAAACATTGTTTGGTTCTCGAATAAAATTCCCTCGAGAAATAAGAGCCTTGAAATTTATTTTTTAATAAAATAAAATGGTACAAATGATGAAATAATAAAAGGATAAACTATATCTTCCGTATTTAACGAATCCATCTAAAACAAAATATAAAACTTTAAATATTTAAATTGTACATTTAAAAACAAAACATAAGCATTATGCAATAGTTTGTTTTTTAAAGCCAGTATTTATACTGAAAAATATTTCTCGGTTATCGAATAACATTCTCTCGAAAAAAAAAAAGGGTCTTAAAATATTTCTTTTTTAAAATCAATTAGTTTTTTTTTTTTTATGTGTAAAGAATTAATAGCTGGTATTTAATATTTTGTAACAATAATTTACATAATGAATAAGCTTTGTAGATTATTTAAATCTTTTTATGATTTATCTATTAACAAGTTCCTTTACCGGGATTTTTCGCATTCAAATACAGAGGTTTACACACATTTATGCAAAGATAAAAGAGATTTGCTTAAAATATCAAGGTCGATTTTCTTTCACACCTCGGCGACAATCTTTCAGAGTTCATCCAATGATTTTAGGTGGTGCTTAAAAAGTGCTGGTTTTAAAAATCTAAATTCGTATTAATATACAGGATGTTTCACTACCAGACCGACAAACTTGCAGTAGGTGTAGGGGACACAGAGACGACTCCTGATCACATAGCAATGCAGGATCGAAAATGCCGTGCTTGCGAGCTATGGTACAAAGAAGCAGAGGAAAAGAACAAAAACAGCAACACATTAATCGGACAGAAAACATTTTATTGAAAGGTTGTGCTACAGAAGGTGTTCAAATTACGACCATGAGTCGCCAGGCAGGCTTTACAGCGACATCGCATGGAGTTCCTTACTTCTGGAAGATTCCTGGCGTGTCGCGTATCCTCCAGGCAGCTACCTCATATATTTGAGCTACCTTCCGTTCAGCGGCATCTACCTCAAGACTGCAACCGCCGCTGCCAAGCCAGCCTGATAACTTCTGGTCGTAATTTCAAACACATTTTGTAGTACAAACTTTGAATAAAAAGTTTTCTGTCCCATTAATCTATTGCTGTTTCTGTTCTTTTTCTCTGCTTCTTTGAACCATAGCTCACAACCACGGCATTTTAGACCCTGCACTGCTGTGTGATTCCGAGTAGTCTCTGTGCCTCCACACTTCCTGCAAGTTTATCGGTCTGATAGTGGAGCACACTGCATAGAAAACCAGGGGCTTCGATGGGATGCATTTAAATTGAATACCCTTAATTCCGGTTTAATTTCACAATTTTTCTTAAAAGTATAGCGGTAAATTTAGTGTTATGTTTGGTACTCTTATCTCGATGGCACTTAACTCGAATAAGATCGCTTGTTTAAAGAGATGGAATGTTTTCTTTGTAAACAAGTAATAAAATATATTTCTATTATTAACGTGGTTTAATTTTGGCATATTTTTCTTCCTACCTTGTTTAAGTTTTAAGTTATAAGTGAGCCCACCAATAACCATAAAACTTTTAGCAAAAACATCCTTGTTTTTTTATTCTGACCCTTTTATTTCTCCTGTTTTTTGGTAGTAAATCAATCTTTTACCTCTGCAGTCAGATAAATATATTCAATCCCCATCAATTGTAACTACATACTTTGCCAAATAATTTTCATACACTAATATGCGGATTAGGCTGAGAAACATATCTTCACATTAGGGGATAAACATCATATTTTTATGTTTTGATTATCTTAAAATCAGATTTTATAATTTTGAATATATTTCCTAGAGAGATCTTTAAAGATTTTGTAATAGCTATTATATATTTCCCTTTTTACGTGACAAATAATTTCCGTACACAAATCTGCGCAATATGCTAGAAACGTGTTTTCGCATTAGGGATGAATATCATGTTTTTATGTTTTGATTAGCTTAAAATCAGATTTTATAATTTTGTAATAGATTACCAGCTTTTATGCATCTTTAAATATTTTGTAATAGTTTTTTGGTGGTTTTGATGTTCCTTTAAAACACGAGATACGAATTTTGATATAAAATGTGGTAAATGTACTTTTGTCGAGTATAAAGTTTTACGTTTTTTCAGTGAAATGTAATTTTTGACGTTTCTTTCTATTTTTATTAATTATGTCACTCATTTTACGTGTAGACATGGTAAAACGACGCTTTTCAGCCCTTTTTTAAATAGCCCTTCTTAAGCGAATAAGAATATATTCGCTACATTTAGACATAGAGCTACATTTTAAAGAAATGAAAATTTTAATGGTTCACACAATAATTAAGCGGTGACTTACCTAGGTTAGACTATTAGAAAACGGTTACAAGATGCAGGGATCCCTTTTCTGAAAAACGATTTTTAATCATGAAAACAGTAAGTAAACGAATCGAACTCATAATAATATTATGTGTTTATAGATTTATAATGACGTAGTCATATTTTACTTATGGATTTTTTTAATTGCGCAGCACACAGTTGCATTGGAAATTACAAAGAAATGCATAATGAAAATCGACTGACACAGCAAGATATAATTTGCTAGGTCAAATTTTGCTACAGGACAAAATATATCTACATTCTCGTCGCTTTGAGCAGTCCAGATTTGAAGGTTACAAAATAAAAATCTGAAAATACTCAAAAATAAATCGCTAACCTCGTCACAGATATTTCAGCAATCACTCGAATACAGTTCCATGGTATACCCCATGATCTCATTCAAAAGTTCAATTGATTATATCTCTACGGTTTGCCGCTACTATAAATTTTAAAAGCTATGCCATGAAATTTTATTGCATCTTACTATTACTAAAACACAGTATTAACACCCACTTCCCCTATACTTTCCTGCTGTTTTAGTTTTTTTTTCTTTTAAATTAAGAAATTTATATACCGTAACATCTCAATGAGTAGTATGCACAGTTGTCTTTTTAGGTGCCCTCGTAATTATATAAATACATAGCACCTATGTTCTTCATCTAGTCCGTCCATCTGTCCGAATATAACAGAGCAAAACTACCACACAGAATGGTATGAAATTTTATATATAAAATCGTTGCAGATTTTTGTCGAGTTTTTCAAATTTTCTGAAAGTCAAATCAAAACTTAAAAAGGTATTAATAAAAGTTTTAAGAAATAATTATAATAAAGAGATATTAATAAAAGTTAAAAGAAAAATTAAATCCTATCTTACGCAATTATTTCAATGATATCTCATGATAGGTAATGATTCTAGGTTGCCATGGTGATTATGTACTATTTAAGATGGAGTCATATTATTTCGGTATTACTGAATTTAATATATATATAATTGTAATAAGTTTTATATTCATGCATTTTGCATAAGAGTGCAACAGCTATTGCACCAAGAACTGAATATTTATAAAATTACTTATAGTACGAACGCATCTCATTTGTCACGTTTGACGTAGAATTTACGACTTGTTTATGCTTCTGTACCTAAAGAGGATAAAACAGAACTGTCAATGCCTGGATTTTAAAACCCCGATTATGAAAAATCACTTAATAAATCGCCATAGATTCATGAATTGATGATTTTCGAGTTTTCTCCTTACATGTGCTATGTAAGGCCTTCCTTCATGTCAAATGTCTAGGTTCTAGGTCGAACGGAAGTACCCTATAGGATTTGAGAGTAAAACCAGGGTACTTCTGGTTGACCTAGAACCAGAGTTGGGCAAATTTGTAATCTCAATTATCCGCAATATATTTACAAGTTAATTGCAGGTAATTGATTATCGTTACACACTTTCAAACGCAGAAATTTCGTCAAATAATGAGATGAGGGCGGTTCCGGCTACAGTGCTGCGAGAATTTTTTACGGCATGTAATTTTTATAATTAATTACATATAATTAAATTGTAATTACACTGCAGAGAATTGCATTTACAAATTAGCCCAACTCGGCCTAGTACCTTGAAATTTGGCATGAAGGAAAGTCTTATAGAACACGTAAAGGAAAATGTTGGGGAATCATTAATTTATAAAACTATTTCGGTTTATTACGTGACAAAACCATGAATTCCCAAAATCAGGAATACTGATCATAACAGAAAAATAATAAAAAATATAAATTGATTATTTTCGGATTTTTTCCTTTACATATGTACAAAAGCTTCCTTCGAACCAAATTTTATGGTTCTAGATCAGTGGTTCCCAACGTTGAGCAAGAAGTTCTGGGAAATTTTTAATCTAATAGTTACCAGAATTTGTATCGTATATAGGAGTACTAGTGGTATATCTATAGGAGTTCAGGAATTTCGGCTCCAAAATGCCTATTGAACAGTATGATTTGCGTCTGTTGATCCGGCATTATTTTAGAAAAGGTCTAACGATTCTGATAGCCGTCGATGAGTTTGCAGAGTTGGATGTCGTCGAAATTCTTCCACACCCGCCTACAGTCCAGAAGTGGCTCCATCCGATTATGACCTCTTTCGATCAATGCAACACTTTTACAAGGGCCTTCGATTTGAATCTTTTAATGAAGTTGAAGAAGCGTGTCAAGAATTTTTCGATTTTAAGGACCCGCCATGTAACTTCCAGCAAATCCGGAATGGGCAGAACGATGGCAGAAAGTCGTATACTATGATGGTCTCTACTTTGAAGAATAGTCCTTGTTGCTTTTGTTGTTAATTTACGCATAACAACGCAACTTTCACAAATTTCCCAGAACATTTTGCTCAACTTAGTATAATCGTTGCAGAATTTCGCCGAGTCATTTCAATTTTTTTGAAAATCAAATCAAAACATGAAAAGATAATAATAAAATTTATCTTCGTTTTATTGGATCCTATCATACGTACTTAATTCAATGATATCCCATAATAAGTAATGATTCTAGGTTGCCATGGTAATTACGTCAGGTTTAAGATGGAGCCATTATTATTTCCGTATTACTGAATTTAATATATATAATCATAATAAATTTTGTTTTTATGCATTTTTGCATAAGAGTGCAGCAGCTATTGCGCCATGATCGGAATATTTATAAAACTAGCTATAGTACGAATTCACTTCATTTGCAACTTTTGACGTACAATTTCTGACTTTTCTGTTTTATTTCACACCATTTCTTTTCATAAATAAGTGTGGTTCAGCTGAGGTAAAAATCGAACCACTTTTTTCGTCAATAGTTCTTCGGCTTACTCAATCGCACATTTTGTAGAACCTGCTGTCGTAGGCAATCCCACTGAGTGTGTGGATGGCTGCGGTTTTTTTACGCCACGTGAGTGCGATAGATAAAGATAGAATAAAATATAATCACCTATACATAGTCAGAATTTCCACCAACACATATTTTGTTTAAGAATAAAAAAAACAGTTATGAACATAATTTCTTTTCAAGTATTAATATGAATATTATATTAGAAATCAGTTTATCATTAAAATTATCATTTTTTGAGATCAAGTTAATATCTTACAATTTTCGTATCATATTACATATATATAATAAGAGTAATCTAAAAAATGCATCATTTCATATTTTATCACAAACGATATCTCTTTTTAGAAATAGCCTTTATCCTACTACAAAATAAATATGCAAGAGAATGTATTTAGTTATATTCAAGTCACATGTGTTATTTCATTGCTTTCGTTATGAGACACAGCAAGGAAATCTTATTTCTAACAAACATAAAGAATAAAGATTGTTTTAGCAATCAGTGGGAAAGAAATAGCTGATTAAAGAGTTATAAATTCTAGGTCTTTAGGATTTGTGAAGGTAATAAAAATAAATTGTACCATTTTCCAGAGGGAAAAGAATTTATCTCCTTTATTCGCAGCGTTTTCTACGAAATGGGGAAAAGTATTTAAACAATAAGACTTGATTAATATAATTCCAGATGAAAATAGTACATTCATTCTTAAACAAAAGTATTTCACTGTTAAAATAATCCTTTTAATGTTTGACGCAATTTATGTTTGTTACTTTTTAGAGTAAGCACAGTATATAAAACCGTTAAACAAAGATTTTTCTCATGACTGTTAAGATTTTTTCAAGAAAATACAATGTTTAACCCATTAAGGACGAGCTTCTTTTACACATCTTTTAATTCTTCGACACCAGTTTTATCAACTTTGTAATTTTGAATTCTTTAATCGCTCAAAATTCGAGATTAGATAATGTGAAAATTTCCAAACTAAAATACTGGTATTCAAATTTTAAAGTTTTATTCGGTTTACTTGGCAACTTTTCTTGCCAACCGGCTTTAATGAGTTAATACATTTTCTGAATATAAAAACAGAATACAAATAATATGTATCAAGCACTGAATGATAAGCCCAAGATAGAAGAAATGCTGTTATTAGATTTAGATTATCTCTGAGAAGGGCATCCGAGAAGATAGTGGACAGCAAAGATTAATTACAAAACAGTAGACTGTCGCATATTTTGGAATACAACTTTAAAAATTAATGATTACTACTTAGCATAAAAAACGAAATTGAATAGTATAAATTGCGCATATGAATGTTATTACAAAAATCAGATCAAATCTACAAAACCCCTGACTGTAGAGGGAACATCGTCAGCTAAATATTTGTATAAAACGCAAAAAGATTTTAACCGAGAAGTTATATGCTATATATACGAGTTGCAACCCGTCGAAATTCGACGTACTAAAATGTTTTAAATGAACTGTCAGATCGAAATTATAATAAACCTACAAAAATAATTACAACAAAAAAATCATCTTACATTGGTTGTCTAACTCTTAAAACAAATAACATTTTAAACCCAAAATTACCAAAATATTATTTCTACAAACTTCAACTGCTTAAATTATTGAAAAATTAAACTGTATTAGATTACGTAATCAAGATAAGTAATTATGATGGAGCTCTTATGTTTGTTTTTACGGGATGAAAAATCAGTAAAAAGGATTTCGCATTGTCACATCATAAAATTTTCCTCCATAAAATCTAAACTGTACGTTATTTTCACATTCTCGTAATTTACATACGCACCGCTCAAATTCACAATTTGAAAGTATTTTAACGCGCAAAAGAACAGATTATAAATGAATGCATTTCCAAAGTTAAAGTCACGTTTGTCCGATACAACTTTTCATGTGAACATTCGCACAAACCTTAAGTTCTAATCTTAGTACCCGCGAAAAAAAAATTCAGAAATTTGACTTTAGTTGTCATAGTATTCGCTATTTATAGTATTGGTCAAATATTTAGTTTTATAAAAAAAAATGATCATTTTGTTTTAAATATATCATTTTTACTCAATGAATCATTTTGCCGAGCGCTTCAAACTCATTTATCAGCGTAATGTAAAAATATTAAAATGTAGCTGTTTTATGAAGAAGAATGTGTGTTTTATTTAATGTCTGACATCATTTTCTGTTCAAAAATTATAAAAAAGTTTCTTTTATTTGTAATGTGAAAATGGCATCAATAAGGATATAATGAATAAAAAAAATAAACCATGAATATTTTCCCTTTACTTTCAATATAAATGAAGTACTTCAGTTGCCAAAATTACAAAATTTGTATTAAAAACTACAAAAAAATTAATATCTCAAAAACAAATTGAGATACAGCTTTCAAACAAATAGTATTTAAAAGAGAATTTTTTTCCTTATACGACGGTGTAAAAAGTTAAAATGTGTGATGCATAGAAGTTTAAAAATTTGCAGTAGAGAAAATGCAAAACCAAAATTTTATTTCAAATTTCAAAGTGTTACCATTCGCAAAATGACGTATGCGTTATGCACAGATATGTTTGTCCTTTATAATATAGATACAGTAAAAACCGGATATAACGCTCTTCCAGGGGACCGGGCTAGAAGAGCGTTAAAAGCGAGAAAGCGTTAAATGCGGGAGAAGGTTTTCGACATTTTAAAATTGAGAATATTAGATTATCTGCTTTAAATAATGCGGGGAATAATTTTCGTGTATTATTTAAAATAGAAACTCCGCAGCATAGGGACAAAAACGTTTCCTTTATTTTAAATATCACAAATTTACATAGTGTTTAGAAAGTGTATTATTATTTAAAATCAGAATAAGTAAAATAACTGTTAGAATTAAAACTAAACTTACAAAATATATTTAACATTTCTAATAGGAACCTTTATCCTTATATTAAACATAAAGTAAAATTATGAAAGAAACTAATAATAATATTTTCTTTTAAAAAAATGTAACATTTGTATTTTTGAGCACCACTATGAGGACTATAAACATTCACTTACTGTTTATTCTGTTTTATTGAAAAACTCTTCAAGTTTCATCTGACGGGTGGACGAACGACCACACAAAAGAGCGTTTCCTGCTTTGTTTATATGTCTTAATATATCTTCATGTGAAGCGGCGGTATCTACTGAAGCAGTGTATAGGCGGATAGTGCCAAAAGCTTCCATTACTTCAGCTATCGTCTCTCTTCTTCTGCGTCATCCTGTACAGTGTCCTCTATAATGTTGTCAATGCTCCTAACGTTGCTTGTGATACACTGTTAAAAATTTGCAGCATTCTGTTCAGTCATTTGGCCGTTTATCCCGAAAACGGTTACACAACCGTAATTTAACTCTATTCTCACCATATTATTGGCCATTTTATGGTCAGAATATAGTTAAATTACGATTATGAAACCGTTTTTGCAAAAAACGGTCGAATGACTGGACAGAATGCTGCAATTTTTTAACAGTGTAACGTCTTTATCAATGTTAAGATAGTTCTGAAGGCTGTGTGCGTTTTCTGCAAGATCCTCGCAAACAGCTTGCCAGTCCTCGACGTCTATAGGATCCGACCCCTCTTCAGCTGCATCCTTATTATAGTTGGCGTCCGTTATGAAGCCTGCCTTTTTAAAGCAATTTTGAATTATTTTATGTTTGATTGCAGCCCAAGCAGCTCTAAGGTAGTTCATGGCATCGAGGAGAGTTACAGAAGATCGACTACTTTTATTTTCCATTTCGTATTGAAATCGTTTCACTATACATTTGCGATTATGTTGTTTTAAAACCTTTATGATCCCTTGATCCATCGGTTGAAGTACGTTTGTGGTGTTTGCAGGTAAAAATTCCAGAGAGACTTTTGTAATATCTGGTGTTTCTTGAAGATGCTCTGCGCAATTGTCGACGAATAGTATGACATGCCTATTTTGCTTCCGCATCTCGACATCAAAATCAGAAACATATTTAATGAACTGGGGACCCGTCATCCAAGCCTTACGTTGACGTGCATAGTCACAGGGCAGTCGTTTGATGTTCTTGAAACAGCGAGGTTTGGCCGATTTTCCAATCACTAGAGGCTTACGTTTGTCGCTCCCATCGGCGTTGGAACAAACAAGCACAGTCACACGTTCTTTATTGAGCTTTCCTCCATGGCACTGTTCATCTTTTAACGTTAAGGATTAATCAGGCATCGCTTTAAAAAATAAGCCAAATTCGTCGGCGTTATAAATATCACAACTGGCATAGTTTTTGATAAGCGTTGGAAGACTGTTCTTTATCCAAAATTCTGCATTTTCTATGTTCCCGGCAGCGGATTCTCCACAAATCTTCTAGCACACAATGACGTGGCGGGTTCGAAATCGGTCTAACCACCAATTAGATGAAGTAAAATCTGCACTTCGTGGCTTTTTAGGACTATTTCTGCAGCTTTTTCTTTAACTATGGATCCGCTGATAGATATGTTACAGTGCCTTGATTCAAGAAACCACTGGTACATAACTTTTTCTAAATCTTCATATTTTCCTGTTTTCACTCTCTTTTCCTTTGAGCCACCAATAGCAGCATTTTTTTCAATATCTTTTCTGTTTTGAAGACGAGTCCGAAGAGACGACACGGCGCGATATTCAAAGATAACGCAAAATCTTTTTGGCTCACAATAGGGGATTTTTTGTCATAATTTTTTTTAATTTCTAATTTTTTTTTTATTGTCAGCGGCTTTCTTTTCATACTCTTAGCTTCCATATTGCACCTAATTGGAGTCACCAGCGATACTACTTACTTATGTGTAAATGAAAAAAGCTGAAACAGTTTGTGTGAAGTAAGAGACAGACAGGTGCTACTGAGATGGACGGCATAAATTCTTTTATTCTCTGATCCAATGAGAAAAAAAACCACAGCGCAGGCTGATTTTTTTTTTACATAATCTTTGGGCGTTGGCTGGCTGCCAATTCCACGTATCCCCTCTTTCTCCCTCTCTCTCTTTATACGGGCGAGAAAATGAAAACTTCGGATGCAAACCAAAGCACCAAAGCGTAATATCCCGGATTTCTTTGTTCAAAGGACCAATAAAAAACGCATTAAAAGCGGGAAAGTGTTAAAAGCGGGGAGCGTTAAAAGCAAGGAATTTTTACATTGTTCTGATGGGTATGGTTCAAGGGATTGGGGCAAATGAGCCTAAAAGGCGGGAAAGCGTTTTATGCGGTGAGCATTATATCCGAGTTTTACTGTATATGTATATTAATACACTGCTAAAAAATTAACATAATACATTTTTTAGGAAATTGTGTAAATAAATCTACTGAAACTCAGCGAAGAGTAAACCAGGCATAGTTTACATTGTAGCAGTAAGCAGAAGAATCAAACTGCATTTCCAAATAAATCAAAGTAAAGTTCATGACATCATTTACCAGAAAATAGAGATAAGTACTGGAATCGCCATTTAGTAAATGCTTCTCCGTTTTACTGCCACTTTAGTAAAATATAATTCTTTAAAGTTTTTTTGCGAAAATGTGATTTGAAAATGTCACAACAACAGGATATGGCCTCGTAACCTATCGGTAGCTGGAATCTGGACAAGTAAAAAATAAGTGCGTCAAAATCTCTTATAGTGACAAGATGTGCCATTTAAGGATGTGGAATAAATCCAACATACAGAGAATGTTAGATTTGGGTTAGGTCAATGTCCACTTTGTTTCACTTTCATTGTGGTTTCCTCTTCGGAGGTGAGAGCAGTTCTCCAAAAGTCAATATCAAATTATCTAGATCGACTAATGGAGATTTGTAAACCACTTGTGCTTACCGTACGTGGCGACCCGTGTTCCTGGCAAGGGTGATCGTGGCAGTTGTGAGAAACTAACACAATGATTTGGTCTCTGTTTCAGGTAGGCGGGAGGTACATATTAGTCACGTATGCATAAATCGGCTGGTTAGCTGACTTATCACTGACTGGGGAGCAAGTGAACGTTATTAGCACTTACTAGTCATCTCCTTAGGTGTGGAGACTGAAATAGGAATGTCTTATGAAAGTATGGGCCCTGGTTATCTCTAGTGCACGAATGTGCATCCCCCTGTTGGGCTCGGTAATTGGTAGCGCGGTCGGGGTCTGAATAGTATTTGATTTCTTCTAAGAATGGAAATACTGCATTTTCTTCTAATTCTACCCATACAAATTGTATAAAACAATTTATTAATTGGTATCTTTGTCATCAAACACACTGATAGTCTGTCTAATAGCTCGCTTAAGAAAACTTCACCATTTCTTATTACAAAAACCTTTCAGTGTGTTTTTGGAGATGGTTATTCAATTAAAAAAAACTGCAGTCTGGAAACTTGATGGTTGAGGTTTCTTCAGCTAGTTAGTCACAATTCCTCTCAAATTCAACAACATTGGGATCTTTTTTTTGTTTCGGCTCAGGTACATCAAATTCCGAATACAAGCTTTGGTGTAATAATCAAACTAGAATTTTTATTCGTTAAAGAGGTAGCACTTCTATAGAATTAAAAAAACACAATCATAAATGTACACCATATTACAATCCATCGAACCCGGTAAGTTTATTTAAGTTTATTTATAAAGGAGACAGTTCCTTTTTAAACATTTTTCTTTCATCGAAATTGGACGGGTTCAAACTCGTAATAATAATTTTTTTTTTTTACTCATCGGGTGCGGCACTAAATTCTGAAAAAGCAGAATTCCTGCTTCCTGCTCGTGAATTATAATTTTATTGATTCCATGTTTTTTTCATTATAATTAAATAGAAAATATATTTTTAGTTTCATTTTCGTTTTGGCACAGTACGTCTCTAAAGGAATTTTGCGCAATTAAATCCAAATCAACCAACCATACGCTTTTCGTAAAATAACATTTTGAAGAACACATTATAAAAATAACTGATTCTGAAAGTAATAGTTTTAATTTGCAAATTTTCTAACTGAACTTATAAAAAAATCAATAATACAAAAACGAAAAAAGTTTTTTAACACAACTTTGTTATATTTTATCGAATATAAAATATAATTTTTAAAGGATTTTCTGCGTAGATAAATATTTTTTTTTTAGAATATTCAAAGATAAACACAAAAGAAATTATCTCGGTTTAATGGATCTTTTTTAAATTTTCGAATTTTCCTATTTACGGCAAAAGGGTAAACGCTTTTGTGTAATAAGATACCGATATTTAAGAAGTAGATTTTCATGTTATATTATCATATATATGCTTCTAAATTATTCTTTTGAAAAGAATTTTAAATTCTATAATTTATAAAAAAACAACTCCCAAACCACTTTACGAAGTGGCTTATTAACTTTGCTGTAACAGCACATTTTAGATAATTCTATCCATAAAAATGTGTGCAAAGTTTTTGTTTAAAAATAGCATAACACAACATATACATTTATACAGAATTATGCTTTACAAGAAGTATAAAATTACAATGTTTACGTGAAAGAATCAAAAACTGTTTCAAAAAACATTGTAATAATATATAAAAGTTATTATCGGTCGCATATTCAAAATAATCCCTACAAAAGTTCTAAAATTGCGCCACTAAAGAATTTTTTTATTTATGGTAAGTTGCAGGATGTTTTTTCTCAAATAAGATAAAGTGATGTTATTTAAAATAATTACATTTCGTGGTTTTATTACTAAATAATGCAGTTATAATAATTGTATATATCATGTCATTTAAATTTTTTAATAATATGTAAATGACAAGAATAATGATATTTTCTTAATTTTATAACGAATTATACAAAAAAAAATTGTCAGAGTTAATTATATACTATTCCAATTTCACTAAATTAAAATCGTTGTAAAAAGAAAAAAATCTATTTTTAATGTTACACACTAGGTGCTTGTTTTAGAATGCCTGATTCATAAATGGGAAAAATTATTTTTAATAATTTTTGTGTAAAACTAAATGTTCAAAAACATCTAGTAGTTGATAATTTAATATAGTTTCTATCCAACGAAATTAAGTGCGAAGGTTATTTATTACTTTCTGTGTAACAGTTACACTATTAAAGATTTATGATCAACACCTAGATTACGGCTAATTTCCAAAAACAGTTGGCCATTAACTGCTAGCAAAACATAAACGTTTCATGCATAATGTAGAGTCATGAATTAATGAATCGCTGTTCCTCTACAATGAACCTTTTCTCTATCTTCTTCTCTACATTTTTACAAAAGACGTTTTTCAATCTACAAAAATATAACCGCGAACAAAAATATACAATAAGCATTTTCGAGTTATCGACGATTAAGAAAAGAGTCCAACAGTCTCTTAACAACCTCAGAATTGAATTCTCTAGATTTAAAGAAGCACTCCTAAAAACAAAATTTATGCTGCCACTGATTTAAGGAAACGTTTCCGAATGGTTGGTAGAGTATATTAATCATTTTTTTTCAAACTTGAATATAGGATTTCCGGATGCTATTGATTCTCAATTAAACATTATCAGGTACGTAATTGTTAAGCCGAAACACTGCTCAACACTTCGAAACAAATTTTATACAACAAGTATTGTAATAATATGCATATTATTATTTTTTCATACTATTTTATATATTTATTTATTTTATTTAAAAAGGTTATTATTGTGGATGCAAAGATTTGAGGGTAAGGTGGTCTGTAGATGCAATTATCTTGGTGCTACCAATTTTAAGAATTACGATGAGAGCCAATAAGTCTGGGTCCACCCACTGACTTGGACAGTTTCTATCAAGGCTAGTTTATGATCTTATTTATTGGGGCTATAATGTGGACCTCACATGATGAAGCGGTTACAAGAGCAAAGGCGAGAGACTCTACTTGTAGTAGGTGGATTTACCTTAAGTCCGGACCCTCGGTTGCTCCAACGGGAGAGGAGCAGTAAAGAGCCTATTTGAATACTGCTTGGAATTGGCCCGATGCGTATAAGATTTATTCAGGGCCCTGCCTTCCATTATTTGAGGAAAATAATAAGTTGTGTCTCTTAGTCAGTATCATTGACTTAGTTGAGTGCAGCAGCCCAGTACAGGACTTGTCTTAGAGCACTGTGTTTAGATCTGGCTTGGATTAGAGTCAGAGATATAGTAAATAACGACTCGAATTAGAGTCAGGTAACCTTTGCGACTAGATACAGAGTCAAGTAGTTTCAGGAATTATTTTTAATGAGTGTGTGGTGATACTCTAAGTTGACAAAAATCCATTATGGACTTCAGTGTTCCTGGAACTAGAGTAATCTACAAATATGGGGAGTGCCCCCCCCCCCCCCCCCCACCGTGCCTGGTATTTTAAAAGGTGTCTGTAATTTTATTTCATTGTTCTTTGATATTTTAAGTATAAATAGTATACTTTAGGGAGGTACATGCCCAATTATGGTTTTTAACAAGAAATGGTCAAAATTGAATAATAAGTTAATCAAGTAATTTTGTAAGAATTAAAATAATTTTTAATAATTACTCTCGTAAGAGAGAATGCTTTTAGGGAAATGTTTTATGTCTTAACTTGTAAATATGTGTGTTGCAAATAAATAATTGTTAATTTTAATTATAAGTTCGTTTACTAAGGTCATGAGTCTTTTATAATTTAATTATGCTATTTTTATTTCAGAAATCAATAGCACCTTTATGCATTGTAAGGCAATCCTTCTTTTATTATGTCTGTAAGATAGACTGCAATCTAAATATTCGAAACGCTTTGGCGGTTGAAGTATATTCACCGTTCTTTAATTAAGATAATAAGGCTATTATCTACGGGCTAGCCATGGCATTTAGTTATCACGCAATCAGTTACTTAATTTAATTTAATTTACGATTATGAGGATATAGGTAGTTAAGGTTTTAATTCAGGGAACTAACTGAATATAAAGTTTTATTAAATTCCTTTCAACAGTTCTTAAGATAGAGCGCCCACAAAATTTGTGTCACACACAGGCAGACCGACTCACAGACAAACATTTTGTAAAAACATGTTTTTAATTATCTCTGTCCCCTAAAACGTATAAATCCGTCAAAAAGGAATTCGAAAATTTTCACGAATCTAATACTTTCTTCTTATAAAGACATAAGAAAGTAAAAATGAGTTATACAGAATAGCTATATTTGATATTATTTAGGTTCCATATCTCTTTGAACTTTTATGGGACATCCATTTATATTTTTCTAGTATATACTGTTCAACCCTACTTTAGTTCAGTTACAACCCTGCATAGTTTTTTACAAAGACTAGCATTTTTTTAGCAACGGTTTTTTTAATAATATAATTACTAATTCATATATTTATTGTACGGAACCCTCTGTTCGCGAGTAATACTTGCGCTTGACTGTTTACTTATTGCGACAATTCGGTGATAAAAATCTGCGAGGTGTGTTTTATTTCACCTGTAAACACATTAAGCGTAAACTAAAATGAGTCTAAATTTGAAACGCTACCGAGAAATTTTAACTCTTAAAAGACTCTTATTAAGAAAATTGAATATAAAAGATAACACTAGTCAACAAATTTGAACTTTTGCTCTGTCCTAAAACAGAAATTAGTTGTTTTTTATGGGTTTTTTATGCTGATTCCGAATCTAGTTTTAGATTTACTCTAGCACGTCAAGTTTGAGATATATTTGCATATTTCAATTTATGCGAATTTAGTAAATTTCATACAATTATTTGCAAATTTAAGGTATAAAGCAATATCAGACAGGGTTTTTTATTTTATTTTATGATTACTACCTAATTGACTTCACAAAAACGTTGTTCTGAGATTATACTGACATGTGCCTGTGAAACATTGTACGTAATTTGCATATTTTTCATGTTTTTATAATAATGTTTCTTGACGTTCAAATATTTCTGCAACACGAGTACGCTAATATGTTTATAAACCAGTTTTTTAAGCTAATTTCAAATCTTGTATCTGTTTTCTTCTATCACGTCTAGTTTTTGAAAAAAGTGAAATTTTAGTTTTTGGTCAAAAAAGCCAGAAATAGCTTTTTATGATAGAGGGGCTAATAGGCGCAGTTTTTAGTTATTGATTTTTGTTAATTTTTTGTTTAAGTTTTTTAAGAAACTTTAACTGTACTTTTAAAGAACAAGCATTGGGCTATAAATACCCGGAGTTTTGGGTTTGTAGCTTTTGTAGTTTATGTTTAGTGGAAGCCTAAATTGAAAGGAAAATTGTGCGCCAACCTACCCCGTCACGGGGCAAGTTGCCTATACCTATGGGGTAAGTTGGCACACACTTTATACAAAATTTAAATGAAGCTCAAATAAGACACGCAGTTAAGCGAAATCAATTTCATTATTACCAGTAAGTTTAAACAAAGGTGTTATAGACGTACAATGTAAAATCTAAATTATACAGGCATAAAAATAATGAATAAAACATTAACATTGAGTAACTTGTATCCTACTCTATATAATCGTCAGAGTTACAGTTGTCACAAAAAATCGAGTGTCTCCGTTTGGGAAGTCCCGTGCCCAAAATCTTGCATTACAACCACTTTTCTCGTTGTTTTCTATTTTTCAAGCTACCAGCACGCACCAGACACCGAGCCAACTTGCCCCGTGTTCAATGCGCCCACTAGTCCCATAATAAATTTCTTCACAAAAGGGACATGTAATCATCTAAGCATAAATAATACAAGTATATCACAAATGGGATAGGAACAGTTAATCATACTCTAAGAAAAACTGCCCAAGTTAAATCGCAATTATTAAGATAAGTATTGGAAATTAGAAAAAGAATGAAGCAGCAAAAAATTACTTATGAGTGCAAAAAACAGAAAAATCGTAATAAATATCCACTGCTCGTAGATAACGCTGCAAAACTATAATAAGGCTTGTAAAAAGCAAGAACAAAGGTACTCTGTGACTGGTTGCGCAATCTATCCACAAACAGGAGATTTATGAGGACTGCGCCTACTTACCCCTGTAGCCAACTAGCCCCGGTCTCCCCTACTTTGTATGATAAACTTCAACTAGTTAGGATAGATTCTACTGCTTTTTTCGATTATATAAATCTTGTTTATGTCTCTGATATGAATCCCTTTTCACCTTCTTGTCAATGAATTACACACCCCTAAAAAGCATCTTATATCAAACCTGTATTAATGCCGTGCAAAAGTCGAAATTCATCTTACTCAAAAACTAGACATGGCATAAGAAAACAGACTGTAGATTTGAAATCATCATAAAAATCTAGTCTATAAAACATTACGTCAATTCTGTGTGCAACTATTTTAAAGTTGATAGTGATGTAAACATTACACCATTGAAAAATATGCAAATTAAGCTTAATAACTGATAAATAAATGTTAAGAATATGCAAATCGTGACATTTATCTGAAGCAAATAGTCCGGTAGTCATTATCTAGAAAACGTAATTGAATGTGACATATATTGCATCTAAAATTTGCATACAATAGCACACAAAAAAAACTTAAATTTACATAAATATGCAAATTTCTCAAAACCTGGACCACCTAGAGATAAACGGAAAGCATATTGGGTATCAGCGCCAAAAACTGATCTAGAATCAACTAATTTTAGTTCTAGGACAAAACCACTGTTGTATCGTGTAGTGAGATTTTGGATAACCCCTTTTTATTGGAGATGAAATTTCTACTCAACAAACAGTGTTATATCAAATTTCAAAAAACTTCTTTCAAAATCCCCAGCGTTTAGTACAATTTTAGTATACGAACCCTAAGCTTATTTTCTTAAGGGATAATTTTCCTTCGATTGACTACATCCTTTTTTTTATTCTGACAATTCCGTGATAAAAATCTGCGGGGTGTTCCTCTCCTTTTTTTTTCATCTGTAAACACATTAAGCATAGACTAAAATGAGTCTAAATTTGAAACGTTACCGAGAAATTTAAACTATTAAAAAATTCTTATTAAGAAAAATGAATATAAAATATAATGATATTTTGGATAACTTCTTTTTATTAGAAATCAAATTTCTACTCAACAAATTGTTTTATATCAAATTTCAAAAAAACGTCTTTCGAAATTCCTCGAGGATTTTATTTCATGACGAAATCAAAGTATAAAAAGAAGAAAATGCTTTACTGAGAACTTTTTTAAAGAAATAATACAAAACTAAAACTAATAATAATGTGATTCAGTGCTTTTTAGACCTTTAATAATTTTTAAAAGACTTGTTAAATGTGTTTTTATATTAAAATATAAGTTTTTATTTTAAGTACATCTTGCTATTTGTAACAATGCTGCCATATATACATAGATCAATGTAAATAATTTAACAGTTATTTGCTTCCTTATGGATCGATTTTAAGCTTAAAATTTCTGTAAGTGCAAAACACTGCGGCACACTGTAGCTTTAGCACAATATTATCTTATTCATGAATGTATATCAAAAAGCAAAAAATGTCTCTAAATGACGTTGAGGTCACATTTATTGCGGCAGCAGCTGATCAATGTTTTTTTTTTTCTTTTGTTGCAATTTTTTTAACTTCTAAAATCGCGCAATTTCAATTTTTATACTGTCGAATGCTAAAAGATGTATTTGCAAGTGCAGTGTTTTTGAAAAACGTATCTCAATTGACTATTTATTTATGTTTTTAAAATAATTTCTAAGCATGACTTTTCTTAAATCTATCTCACTGGCATGCTGCCCCATTACGAAAGATTAATCTGTCTGAATTTAAAACAAAATAAACAGTCCAGCATTTGTTTCCAGCTAATATTCCGTAACGAAATTAAAACTTCATCAATAAATAAATAAAAAGAATGAACAATATAAATAAAACACGAATTTAACAGACATGCAATTGTACTACGAGCTTATAGCACTGAAATTATCTGCAGAATAAAAGCTGCTGTAAGTAGCGCAATTTTTAGCGATTTCTTTGTCCATTAACGGCAGTCATGTAGTTAATACTCAGTTCAAATAAAATTAGATAAATGATTCATTGCTTAAAAGATGTTTAAAACATTAAAAAGATGTTACAAAATCGAGTAGCTTCGGATAACACCTAGCCATCATCAGGATTTAATGTTTAAACAGTTGTTACGAACGTTTCATGTCCATTTCTCACTCATAAAAGCCTCACTTCAAATCTTTCAGCGTGTTCCACAGTCGATTCAAAAAAAAAAAAAAAAAAAAAAAAAAGGGGGCGAAAAACAAAAAAAAAATAGTGAGGGAGGAGGGAAATTTTTTTAAAATCACAAATCACAACTTTATGATCAAACCCATCTACATATTTAGAATATTGTCAGATAATTTATCATTAGATGCATTTCCACCCCTGTTTACAATTTCTATAGATTGATGGATTGTTAGTTCGTAATAATCCTTTAGAGAGCATATAATTCTTGCATTATTGAAATCAATTTTAATGTTCTGCTTTTGGTAAAATCTCAAAAGAGTGGTAGCTGGTCTATAGAATCGTAGGTCATTTTTATGTTCGTTTATCCGATCTTTTATCTTTCGAGTCATCATCCTGATATATTTAAGTTATCTATCATTTTCAGTAACAAATGGAATGATATACACTGCGGAAATTTCACCTCGCGAGACGGGGTCAATCTTTGCATTCAGTAAATTCTTCATTTTTGTTGGGGGAGTAGCAATCAAATTCATTTCGAATGGAAAAAGATAATGTCCCAGTTTTGCAAAATGACCAAGTACGTAATTCTGCGTGTATATGTATGCCAGGTATGTAATGCTTGCAATATTTCTTCTTTGTTAAGGTGTTCTTATTGGCTACTGCCCTTTCCAGACATTACCAAAAGCAGAAAATTAAAATTGATTTCAATAATGCAAGAATTATATGCCCTCTGGAGAATTATTACGAACTAACAATCCGTGAATCTAAATAAATAATAAACACAAGTGGAAGAGCATCCAATGATATTTTATCTTACAACTTTCCAAATATCTGGCTGGATATGATCAGAGAGCAATGATTTATCATAGGGTCAGTCCATTTCAACTGGTCCAGAAAATCATCAATTCGTTGCTCGACCATTTTTAAAAAAATCTGAAAATTTTTGTAGAACAACCCTAACATGATGGAAGTTTAAAATGACTATTATTTTAATTTTATTAATTTTTGTTTGTGCATGGCGGTCATCTTTGTTTCACTGTCTGCAGCAATTTTCTCGCAGGAAGGGTTTACGGAATTGTAAATAATTCATCGTTTATTTCCCCAATTCAAGTGCGGTTTACAGCATTTTGTACAGAATTCATTGGGCTAAAAATTTGGTAATAGAGTAGTTTCCGAAACTAAATGCTTACTTGTGAAATTTAGGCATAAAGTTTCAGTTTTTTCCCAAAATTTGTCCGTTTGCAAGAGGAAATTTTTCTAGCAAGGAAAATTATCAACATGACATACATTTTCTTACAAATAGGCTGAAAGTACTTGTACTCACACGCCAAGTTCCAGATCTGGGACATTCTTTCTCTTCGCTAAAAAATTCCCAACTTTTTTAAAAATGTCAAAAATCGCACTTTTGAGGCTTTGATATCTCCGTTGGGGCACGAGATAAAAATCTGAAATTCGGGTTGCTGAGAGTATTGTATGGTAGTGTTATGCACAAGAAATTTCAGGATGGAGATTTGACTACAAGCTGAGATATGGCAATGGCAACATGTCAAAACAATACTGCCAAACTATTGTTTCGTTGTAGTCACAGCTAAGTATTTATCTCAGAGTGTCATTTAAATTTATTTTTTTTTATTATCTTTAAGTAATAGTAACAGAAAATAAACCCTTTTGCAAGGCTTAACAATTAATTTAAAAATAATTATTCCTAAGTAATACATTTTTTATGGTTTCCGTAATTTTTGTTGAAGTTTTAGTAACTAAAAGAAACCTCAGCACTTTTACATAAAGAAAATTCATATTTTTATACAAGACCTGAGACAAAAACGGAATAGGGAAAGAGAACAGCTGTTAATGTTGACCTACTTGTTGAGACATGATCAAACGTGTCAAAACACATTCCTGCTTGTTGGTTTAAAAACCATAATTTTAATGCTGCTTGCCAGTCCCTGAAACATGGTCCTACCATAAGTATGTTCCTGTAAATGAAACATTATACGATATTACCATGCATCAGCCTCAAGTAATTTTCAGATCCCTTTCAAAATTCATACTGTAGAAAAATGACATTTTTGCGTAAGAAGTAAGCTAGGAGTTATTAATGAAGTGAGACTCGCACATAGTGATTTCAAAGTTTATTTCTATGAGCCAACAGGGCCAAGAACTTCAATAAAGTTATTAAGAGATGACAAGACTTGGTTCTTACAAATAAAAGTTTGAGAAAGATCAAAATTGTGGTTTTTAAACAAACAAGCAAGAACGTGTTTTGACACGTTTGATCATGTCTCAACAAGTATGACAAAATTAACAGCTTTTCTCTTTCCCCATTCTGTTTTTGTCTTAGGTCTTGTATAAAAATATTTTTTTTTTCTTCATGTAAAAGTGTCGAGATTTCTTTTAGTTGCTAAAATTACAAGAAAGATTACTGAAACCATACAAAGCCTTAGGCATAATTATTTTTTAAATTACTTTCTAAGCTTTGCAAAAGGCTTTATTTTCTGTTACTAATATTTAAAGATAAAAAAAATAAATGTAAATGACACTCTGAGATAAATACTTAGCTGTGACTACAACAAAACAATAGTTTGGCAGTATTGTTTTGACATGTTGCCCTTGCCATATCTCAGCTTGTAGTCAAATCTCCATCCTGAAATTTCTGGTGCATAACACTACCATACAATACTCTCAGCAACCCGAATTTCAGATTTTTATCTCGTGCCTCACCAGAGATATCAAAGCCTCAAAAGTGCGATTTTTGACATTTTTGAAAAATTGGGGAATTTTTTTAGCGAAGAGAAAGAATGTCCCAGATCTGGAACTTGGCGTGTGAGTACAAGTACTTTCAGCCTATTTGTAAAAAAAAGTATGTCATGTTGACAGTTTTCCTTGCTAGAAAAATTTCCTCTTGTAAACGAGCATATTTTGGGAAAAAACTGAAACTTTATGCCTAAATTTCACCAATAAGCATTTAGTTTCGGAAACTACTCTATTACCAAATTTTTAGCCCAATGTATTCTGTACAAATTGCTGTAAACTGCACTTGAATTGGAGAAATGAACGATGAATTATTTACAATTCCATAAACCCTTCCTGCGAGAAAATTGCTGCAGACGATGAAACAAAGATGGCCGCCATGCACAAACAAAAATTAATAAAATTAAAATAATTGTCATTTTGAAATTCCATCATGTTAGGGGTGTTGTACAGAAAATTTCAGATTTTTTAAAAATGGTCGAGCAACCAGTGCTGGACCACTTGAAATGGATTGACCCCATAAAATAAACCTACCTCCCCCACCTCTTTTCTGTTTTTCGCCCGTTACTGGAATCGGCCATGAATCCCGGATGAGCGGTTCGAAGCGAGACTTTTATGAGTGAGAATTGGACAGCTTTCATAGCGACTGTTTAAATGTTAAATCCTGATGATGGCTAGATATAAGCCGAAAGTACTCAATTTTTTAACATATTTTTAATTCTTTATCCTGTTTTAAGTAATCAATCATTTATGTATTTTTATATAAGATGATTTTATAAGATGAATTTTAGCATACTGAACTGGTTTATTTTATGAATTCCCCATTTTTTAAATTTCAAAACTGTATTCGAATACATAATTGATATTTTTATTATAAAAATGCTTTTTGATATTGCTGGTGTAAATCTTAATATATATTATATATATACATATATTAAATGTAAAAAATCTGTTAAGGTTTTCAATAGAAAAAAGGTTTTCACATGATGTATTTATTCTGTAATCAGACAAGCCCGGGTTTTATCCCCTTATTTATATAATAAACTATAATCCCTATAGTTTCTTTATTTTAAGACAGATATAACATCAAAAATTTTATAATGCAAAAGCACGGAATATTTGAATACACAATTATATTATTCTCATAAAACTAATTTTTGTTCTTGTTAGCGAGGTACCTAAAAAAATACACATTAAATGTAAAAATTCTATCAAAGTTTTCAAATTTAAAAAATGCAGCAGTACTTACAGCAGCCTTTTTTCTTTTGATAATTTCAGTAGTTAAAGCGCGTAGTTTGATTACATGTCTGTTAAATTTTTGATTTATTTATATTATTCTACTATTATACTTATTTGCAACTGTGTAATTTACATGCACGCTACGATTTATGTAGCAAATTACTGAATTATTCTAACAACAACAACAAAAAATCATGCATACAACATAGATTAGGAAACACTTTCCATCGCATTCAGAATACGATAACAAGACTTGACAGTTTACTAAGGTGACAGATTATGTCTAACTGAAGAATTTGTAAAACGCATAATGCAGTTGAAAACCAAATTTCTACTATTACCACGAATAGTCAGTAAAACATACGATTTTTTTGTGCAGCCCTGTATATGATTTATAGATATGTACATATAGTACATAGTATGCTAAATCTAGTTAGATCAGTTAAACGCATAGCAAATTTGAAAACAGTTGAAAATTATACGCTCGCTCATTCAAATGATTTGAGTCTTCTTCTCTTTTTCATAAATATACAAACATCAATTCTTATGCTTAGTTTTTAAACGTTCATTTTGGTATCCGTCATACTCCGCGCTCCGCAAATTTCCATCACTTTTCTTTTATCAAAAGGGCGTGGTATAAGACGGAATATACGGTACTTTATTAAGTGAAATTTCCTAGAAATAAAAATTTATTTATTTGGCAATTAATTTAGTGAAATAAAAAATGTATATTTTTTTAGACATGAAAACACCGCAAGTTTGGAAGAAACTGTGGATGCATAACGTGTTATTTATTTTGCAATTTACCAACAAATTTCAACTCATTTGATATATTTTGATATCAATTTATTCTGACAGATGAACGTACATTTTAAAATCCATACTCAGAGGTTGAGCTGTTTGTTTCTTAAAAGAAATGGTACTTTATTTGAAAAATACTTCATTACAAAAAAAATCAATGAAATTATCATAGTCGGATGATATAAATAGTTCGAAATACCGATAAATTCAACTCTGTCTGATATCAATCAATATATTCTGACAGATGAGAACGTACTTTTCTAAAGCTGTATTTAGAGATTGGGCCCTTCGTTTTTTGGCAAGAAATGATAATTTTTTTGAAAAATAATTTATTAAAAATAAAAATAAAATAACATCGTGGGATGCTATATCAAATTGAAATTTCTTAGAAATAAAACATATTTATTTAGCAATTTATTTTGAAACCAAAGAAAAGTATACTTTAGGCATGAAAAAACAAGAGATTAGAAAAAGTTGTATATGCATAATGTGTTATTTGTTGTATATGTTATCAAAAAATTCAACACATTTATATATGAAGCAATTTATTATGAAAGATAAACGAACTTTTCTAAAGCTATATTCAGAGCTTGGGCTGTTCGTTTCTTGTAAAGAAATGGTAGTTTATTTAAAAAATACATTATTAAAAAATCAAAGAAAATAACATATTCAGATACTATAAATAATACAAAACATATCAAATTGAAATTTCCTAGAAATAAAAACATATTTATTTAGAAATTTATGTAGTAAAGCAAATATATATATATATATATATATGTATTAGACATGAAAAAACAGGAGGTTAGAAGAAGCTGTCTATGAATAATGTGTTATTTATTGTATATTTTACCAATAAATTCCACTCTGTCTGATATCAATCAATATATTCTGATAGATTAACGTACTTTTCAAAAGCTATATTCAGAGGTTGGGCTGTTCGTTTCTTGTAAAGAAATGGTAGGTTGTTTAAAAAATACATTGTTAAAAAAATCAAAAAAATTAGCAGTCGAATACTACAAATAATTCAAAACATAATAGTTTATCAAATAATTTTGCTAACAGGAAGTTTCAAGAGAAATTTAATGTGAAATAAAGAAGAAAAAACTTAGTAATAAATTATATACATAAAAGCAACTAAGATTGTTAATTAGCAAAAATCTATGAAAAGCTCCATTTGTATCACATTCCAAATTTGGAGAAAAAAAATTCTGCAATACGTTTTCTGATTTTTTTAAGTCTTTTCTGATCTATTATTGCGGCAATAATAAATGTAATCAAAGCTTATAAATTAACTTGATATTTCAAACTAGCGGAAGATACTTATAAAAAATTGGCGTATCGCTCATAAAAGATAATCGTGATCTGTAAATAGAAAAAGGATATTTTTGTTGCTATACTATAAAGAGAAACATTATGGTCAGATTGCTGTCGTAAAAATCTAATTAATAGATGATGATATTACTGAGAGATTATTTTTTTGATTCCGCAGACAGAGCAATAGGATTAGCCGGAAAATGATGCTATAGATTACGGATAATCCTCTTTTATGGTGCGAGGAAAATTTCTTTTTTAATAGCCATTAAATAGAACCTAAGGGAAAAGTACGATGTATATCTTTATATTCTATTCGTTTCTTAAATGTCAAAATATAGAAACTTTTAAGTACAGATAAAAGCGTGACAGTTTTATTTTTAAGTTAGAGGGTTTTTAAAAAAATCATATATAACCCAATAAATCATAAAGTCAAGATAATACGAATGGTAAAGCATATGAAATTTGAAGAGAAAATTAAAAGTGCCTTAGTACAAAAGAAAGTAATAAAAAAGTCATGTTAAAAACAAAAAAAAATATTGGAAAGTATGTTATTGTGTCTTTTTCTCTAAAAAATGTAATTAACGCTGACACTACCATAATTGAATTTGTTGTGAACATTTGACTTCGTCGGATAATATAAAAAAACTATGGTATATAAAAACATGAAAACTAGAAGATTTACTGAGTAATGTATGATAAACACGCTGAAGTAGATAATTTTTTAAACACAAACTTATTTAAACGCTATCTAATGTTGAAATTGCTCAAAGTAGTCACAATTAAAAAAGTTTCACATAATTAAAAACATTCCATAGCAATTTAACTGGGTTATACCCTTTATGGTTTTCATTATATTTACATAATAACTATACACAAACTTTCGTCGCATTCTATGCTCCCAAGCTCGGAGCCTTTAGAGAAGAGAGTTCCTAAACGTAATTACGCAGTAAAGAATCCATTTCTTTCCTTTTACAATTTCTGCTAAAAACATAATAATTTATTTATGGTGTCGATAAATATTAAATGTGTGAAAAAATATAAATTGTGGAAAACGTAGTTTTATAAGCATTTTATGGTAAGGTAAATATACAAGAATAAAAATGGAATTAAGTTCGAAGTTCTTTTTTGTGGTAGTCAGGATATTTTACAGAATTTTCTTCACATTCTTATATTTTCTGACATTAAAATACTATTGTACAGAATAAAAATATATCCGCATTCTCTTCTGCAGCTCTGTATAATGTCTGTAGATTTGTACACATGCTAAATTGTATCTAAAATTTTAGTTCAGTTAGAAAACGTTTAACGATGTTGTAAATTCCTTTTCAGCAATTTCCGTCAATAAAGAAAAATATACCCGAGATCATTTGTACTGTCTTGGACTCGTATATCATCTTAGAATTTATCCAAACCATGTAATAGGTAAAAAAATAGATTATTTTAAAAACGCCAACCACAATTTTAAAACGCACGTCCATCAATTATTGTTCTAGGATAGTACTGTAAACCAAGGTTCTCGCTGCCGCTCGCCATTGGGACAGATCGCGACAAAATGCTACATTTGGTGAGTAAACGAACAGTGACATTTGCTAAATTGCGAGTGCTCAATTTATATTCTTTTTGTGTGTGTGTGTGTGTGTGTGGCAGCACAGTAGAGATTCTTATCCACGTTACTAAGCGATTGATGTCGCCTTTCATGTTCAATCTTACCGTGACATTTACAATACTCTGTTTATAGAGATACTGGCTCAACACCATTTCAGTTCAGCAACAGCCAAAGGCACAGAGAAAATTATGTGATGGGTATTTCTGTTGTCAGTTAATCAAGATCAATGTGCCAGTGTGGCGCCGGTAAGACAATTAAAATTTCTCGCAGCAAGAGCCAAATAGAGAAAGATTTGCAGGCATGCGGCGTTGAAATTAACCATTTACCGTACTATTTATTAGTTATATGCAAAGTATTATTGCCCTGTCAATTAGGTAGATTTCGTAAGAAATACTACCTATTGCAGTCGTTACCATGGTGCGACTTTTGAAAAATTCCTTCATAACTTTTCATTATAGGACCCCAGGAACCCAAAACCACCCCCACCTAAAAAGTTTATATATATATATATATATATATATATGTATGTATGTATGTACTAAATTTTGTCCGCACGATAAAAGTCGAAATTATGCACGGATCGTCTTCAAACTCGCCAACAACTTTGAGATGGCTAAAATCTCGGCGGGGATTGAAAATGGGCAAAATCGGCCCAAGGGAATGGAAATTGGGAGGGTTCAAAATTTTGAATACCGTCTTAACATGATTCTGATAAAACCAGCTCTTACAATTATAATACACAACAATGACAGGAAAAAATAAATATTTTTGGATATAGCAGTTGCCAACAGTTAAAAAAAAAGCAATAAAATTCTCACCACAACAATTACTTTTTTATCGCAAGTTCACGTGAAAAATTAAATTAAATAAATAGTTTGACGAATTGAAAACAAATTGAATATTACGTCATAAGTTTTCTAGGGCAAAATTTCCGCATGAAAAGTCAAGATGAAATAAATAGTTTGACGAATAAAAAAAATATATATATTACGTCAGATTGGAAATAAAATGGACCTCAGCAGGTGAATATGAAACGTCATGTGAGTTTGAAAAAACGTATTAAAATATGATAAAAACCCGACTATGGAAATATTAACTTATTTTAACACTTTGAGGTTCTCTGAATTTGCTTTAGCTGTTTTTTAAACCCATTCCATATACATGCGTGTTTGTTTTCGTGTATATTAGAATTCTCACAAAATGTTTAGCTCCCTAGAGCTCATTCTTAGTGAAGGAACTGGGTTTATCTCTAATCTTGATTTAAGTTTTGTTAGTGAATTTAGTACTGAACTTCGAAATCTACCTCCGCCTGTAGGCCCGAGCCGGCAGGGATTTTTTTTTCTATCAGTTAGAGTCGAAATTTCATAGCAATTTTTAGTGTATATTTTCACAACGGTAAGTCAAATATCGCTGTTTTGAATTTTTATTTAGACTGCTAAACGAATGTCTGAAACATTTACACATTTAGGAGACATATAGAATATACTATTTTTAATAGTTTCTTTTCTAGATAGTCGAATTTCTATTTTATAATCAATTACAAAACAATTTGTTTATTAAATTTTAGAACATATTGAAAGAAAAGTGATACAATAAGCAGTTGAAGAAAGATTTTACAGTGCTTCACACCGAATCTCTTTTTCTAATATGTATTTTTCATCTAGCTACTTTTTTTTATTTATGATTCGGCAAATCGCTAATGTTTGTCAAAAGCCAGCGAAAACCCTGCTGTAACCGAATAGTTTAGTGTCGCCCTATAAACGAACGATGAATGCTATGGACGCAGTTTTCGTGCAGTGACATTTTGTAGTGAACCTCAGTGATATATAACAATTTAAATATATTTGAAATAGTGTAATATCATTAAAGTACACCTCAAATGATTTTTTAAAACATTGATAGTAATGTAACGGAATTATTTTAACTGTCCCTGTAAAAATTTATTTTATAATCAGTTACAAAACAATTTGTTTATTAAATTTTAGAACATATTGACATTTTGTAGTGAACCTCAGTGATATATAACAATTTAAATATATTTGAAATAGTGTAATATCATTAAAGTGCAGCTCAAACGATTTTTTAAAACATTGACAGTAATGTAACGGAATTATTTTAACTGTCCCTGTAAAAAGTTATTTTATAATCAATTACAAAAAAATTTGTTTATTAAATTTTAGAACATATTGAAAGAAAAGTGATACAATAAGCAGTTGAAGAAAGATTTTACAGTGCTTCACACCGAATCTCTTTTTCTAATATGTATTTTTCATTTGGCTACTTTTTTTTTATTTATGATTCGCCAAATCGCTAATGTTTGTCAAAAGCCAGCGAAAACCCTGCTGTAACCGAATAGTTTAGTGTCGCCCTATAAACGAACGATGAATGCTATGGACACAGTTTTCGTGTAGTGACATTTTGTAGTGAACCTCAGTGATACATAACAATTTAAATATGTTTGAAATAGTGTAATATCATTAAAGTACACCTCAAACGATTTTTTAAAACATTGACAGTAATGTAACGGAATTATTTTAACTGTCGCTGTAAAAAAAAAAAAAAAAAAAAACTAATTTTCAATACGAAACATGCTATGGGAAACCACATTAATATGCATCAATTGCATGAATATCCGAATATATTTACGCTTTTATATCACGAACCGACATGAGTTAAATTAAAATCACTTTCGATTCAACATGGACGATTCAACATGAGTTAAATTAAAATCACTTTAAATATCTTTGAAATAGTGTAATATCATTAAAATACACCGCAAACATTTTTCCCCATAGACCTCAATGTAATAATTCTTTTAAGTGGCCCTGTAAATAAACTATGAATGCTCCATACTTCAGTTACAATACCGAACATGCTATAGGCAACTACTTTAACATAATCAATTTCACGCCTATCCGAGTACATTTATGTGGTTAGATCCCGGATAAACAGACAGGCGGGCAGACATACAGAATTCATAAACAATTTTCAACCATGTTGGAAATTCTTAAAAATGTAGTTGCAGCTAAAATTTTTATTATATATTTAGAAAATGTAACTGCATTTCCATCGATAAATATTAATCCATTATCTTACTCGAATTAAATATCTTTTGAAATTGTACAACTTCAAAAACTTATGCCCTACTAGAATAATACATTCCCGCCCATCTAGTTATAAAAGAAATCCTGATATGGACAATTTCTGAAATTAATAAAACGGCTGTAAATATGAGATTCGTGGTTATTTATTAGAGATGGCATTTGATGCTGACATTTCGAAAATATGTTTATTGTATTTGAAAAGCACATATATTGTGAATCGGTAGGGAATATGCATTTGTTTAATATAAATAATATCAGATGACGATTGCAGGCGAATCATTCCTATTACACTGAATAATCTGAATAAGGTAATAATAGAAATGATAATTTTACAAAGCATGAAATCCTGGAAATGACATTAAACTATCTTATGAACGAAGTATCTAGTGAGATGATTGATTATTTTGCATTCTGTGATTCTAAACGATTTCCGATTATGTTTACATGGAGTTTTACTTGTAAAATATTATACATACAAATGTGTAAAACTGTAATAAGTCTTTTACGTTGGTATTGTATTGTAATTAAATATCAAATTAAAACAAAAATTAACTATACAAATTTGTTTGTTAGTATTCAAAGACGTCAAGAATCTACAAGTTTCGGCTATTCCTTTTTTAGGACTGGTCTAATAACTCCAGAAAATATTGTATGAAATTGTATTAATATTTTTTCGAAGTAACTCCTAACTGCCGTAATGCACTTCTGTGAGTTTCAGAAACAACTTTTAACCCATTTATGCCTAGCGTCCCATTTTTGGGACGTTTTGAATTTTAATAATTTTATCCTTCTTTACAACATGAAAATTTTAGGAAGTTATTGTCTATAAATGTCTTTATCTATTATCGAGGGATGATAGCGTAAGATTGACATTTATTTGCTTAAATGAAGGCCTTTTTCCGGTGTTTATAGACTTTTAATTTTTCAAGACCGCGAAATGTAAAAAGTAAGTTTATTTGTATTTTTTGTATCAAAGATCTAAATAAATAAGTCATAATCCTAATTTGTAGACTTCTTTGAAATACGATTTTTTTCATATTGCGAAATTATATGTTCAAGCCTATTTTTATGCCTGTTTGTAACGTACAATATATAGGGCGCAAAACAAAAATGGATTCATATTTCTATTAGGAATTTAAGGGCAGTTATTTATGTAAAATCCTTTTAAAGATCATTTTGAAAGAAATTGATTTTTAGCCTCAAATACGATTATTCTTAACTTATTATTAATAATACTTATAATGTTATTGGTCTCTGTAAGGAAATAATATATTTTTTTAATAGTTCATAAAAATGTTATTATAGTATATAATGTACAATTTAAAAGCCCAATTCGCATAAATTTAGACAAAACATATAATTATACATTTTTCACATATGGATATTCCGATATTTAGTACGTTTACATTCTATCAAATAAATACAAAAATATTTTAGCGTAATTTTTCTTAGTAATTTTCCAGTTCATTTTGCAACGTTTTAAAGTGATTTTACCCGCAAATTTGAGAAAACAAAAATTCAGCCATAAATGGGTTAAGGCCCTGTTTCGGAATGCTCTTTAATGTAAGGCATCGACTTTTTATACTGAAATACAAAGAAACTGCAGTAGGTATTACGATAATTCTTTTACTTCACATGTAAATAATTAGAGATTATTTAATTGCGCTTAATTATTACCTTTTTTAAAAAAATAAAGAAAAATAATTTCATCACAAACATCAACAGAACTTTTTATTCTATTTATTCCCTTATTCCAAAGATATCGTTTTATCGTCTGCTGCGATACCAACATGATAAAATAATTTTCATTATAAAAATGCACAGTAGCAGAAAAATATTTTTCTAAATAGAATAATTGTTTTTAATTTTGGTTTTAGAATTAAATTTATGAACTCCCGTGCATAGAACGGGTTAAACGCCTAATTACAAATTAAAAAATCATTTGAATATTTTCTAATTTGATAACACAACTGTAAGTACTAAATTCGTGATTATTTATTAAAGATAGCATTTGGTGCTAACACTTAAAAAACGCCGTGTTTGTATCTGAAAGGCCCATGCGTTGAGATTGACAGGGTATAAATATCGCTCTAAATTAAATAAAATCAGATAACAATTGCAATAAAATAATTTCTATTACACAGAATATATTAAAGATCTCTTATATTAAAATATGACTGTGTTTGTATTTCCCAACAAACCCTTCTAGAATATGAAAGGCAGCGTGATCGAATAATACCAATTAACTGTATGGTTATGAGGATGTCATTTATATAAGGTATCAGAATTTTAAAATTTGTCTTTGTTCACGAAATATTCCTTTTTGTTTTGAAATTTTAAACACAGTTTCTCCAGGTAATTAACACCATTTTTTTTGTAAAAATAAAAAATAATTATTGGAAATCGTCTGCTATTCGAAATGTTGAATAAATATCTTCTTTTGTTTATTTGTTTGAGTAAATTGAATTAAGAATTTTCAGTTTACATTCTCTTAAAAAAAATGTAACATAAAAAATATCCATACGACTTAGAATTCCACATTTACTAAAGTTATCATAAAAAACAGAAAGATTATATTATTGATCCATATGAAATATTATATTCCGCATTTGTTTAAAATGTAAGTTAATGGGCTGTAATAGAACATGGAGTTATGAGCATGGAGTCTGAATATATGTAGAGGGAATAAGCTCAGATTTAAAGCTTTTCACCGACGGAGGGTTTTAGTTCATTTTTATAAGAATGCTTCTAAATCCCCAGCTCTATATTTTTTTGTAATCGCTGTTTGATGCTATAAAACCTTTTATATCCCTCCATTTTATATATAGTTCAAAATACAATTCTGTTTAAAATAAGTTTGTCAACAGCCATTTTAACATGATTTATAGAAACAGAAGAACACGGCCCATGCGGTTAAAGGGTTTAAAAGATTTTGTCCAGGCCATAGCAACCACACTACAAATTGTCTCTGCCGAGTTAGACTAGTAAATAAACATTAGCTTCTAAATAACGGAAAGCTCTTCAAATCTTTATACAGCACCCTCTCGGCAATGAATATTTATTGCCTGCATCTCACCAATTTCATATAAATGCATTCTAGTATCAAAATCACTTAATTTTAAAATTTTATTTTTTGTAATTTCCAGTTCATTTAGATTGCAAACATGATTACTTACTTAAAATAAGAAATTTAATAAAATTAGCACTATAAATATATTCAAAATGTAGAATTAAATTATATGACTCTTCTTTCTTAAAAATAAAAAGATCTTAAGCTATGTAAAAATAGCACATTCAGTTGCTACGTCAGCTAATAAAATATAAAACATGAAATCTGAAAATGACATTAAACTAACTTAATAAAAAAGAAAAGTACCCCGTTAAACTGATGGCATTGGGCTCATAGGCTATTCACACTAATTGTATATTGCACTCTAATTTGAAAGAAGAATGCCGCTCGAAAAATAAATAAAGGGGGCATAGCCCCTCCCCCGTTTCCCCTCTTTATAACCAATGAGCCTCCAAATATCATCAGGGAAGCATCTTATCGAAATATACCGGTATATCAAATTTGAAGCAAATCGGATAGAAAAATCTTTTATCTAAATTAAGGGGGTATTAGTCCTCCGTTCCTAGCTTTATATTTAACCAATGAACTTCCAAATCTAATCAGGGAAGCTCGTTATCAAAATTAACCGGTATACCAAAATTTGAAGAAAATCTGATAGTTCTGCATAAAAAACCCATTTATCTAAGTTAAGGGGGGGATTAGCCACTGTTCGCCCCTTTATACTTAATCAAGGAACCCCGAAAACTAATCAGGGAAACACCTTATCAGAATTAACCTAGAAAAAAATTTGAAGTAAATCGGATATTTCTATCAAGAGTTATCGCGTTACGTACATACATACGTTCATACATACATACATACAGAACCGGCGGGCACATAAGCTCTCAGGCTTTGATAGCCTATACATATAGTTTTTACATTGATCTTGTAATTCAATCTCAAATTAAAAAATATTGTGGCTGAAAAAACATATTTATTAGTAGCCAAAAACGCTGACAGTATTAGTAACCTTTAGATTCACTTGATAAGATTGAATACAAATGTATGATAAATTAATACATTTCCTTTCAATCAGACTCGAATCTGTTTTGCAAGGATTAAAATGGGTAATTATTATTAGAAGTTCTGAAATTTAAAATTTTGCAATTTCTAAAGTATGTGATAGAATGAGTTCTCGGATGGAATTCGAACGTAACCTTTTAGGAAAAATCAAAATAAGAATTCAAAAGTGTGTATTCGTATTGAAATTTCACAGTATGGTAATAGTCTAAGAGCTAGCAACGTCAAAAAACACGTCATTTTATCAAGGCTCATTTTTCTATATGTTTTTCCGATTTATGGTGTAGTACTTTTGCGGGCAATCTGGCAGTCAGGAGACGTTGCGTTTACCTGCGGAAAGAGGGGTTATGCAGGTCAAAAAACTTCAAACTTACGTCATTTTATCATGGCTCATTTTTCTATATGTTTTTCCGGGTTATGGTGGTGTATGTTTGCGGGCGGTCTGGCAGTCAGAAGACGCTGCGTTTACCTGCGGGTAAAGGGTTTATGCAGGTCGAAAAACTTCAAAATTACGTCATTTTATCAAGGCTCATTTTTCTAAATGTTTTTCCAATTTATGGTGTATTACGTTTGGGGGCGGTCTGGCAGTCGGGATACGTTGCGTTTACCTGCGGGAAAAGGTGTTATGCAGGTCAAAAAACTTCAAAATTACGTTTTTTAGCATGATTTTTGTTTATAACATCTGTTTCTACTAACTATTTGTGATATTATTCCATTATTACCAGACGTTACCAATGTCGCTAAAACCCTGCCAGATCCACATTTATAGGTAACATAGTATTACTCTTTGGTTAACAGACAACCTATAATTAATTTTCCAGACACAAATTCGGTTGCAAAGTTAATGCCAGACGGTTTTAACACTTTATCTATTGACGGTACTTATAAGTGCCACTCACTTTAAACTTTTATACCATAGTGAATATTACTAATATTCCAATGGTACTTTGCAAAAATCTGTCTTTTAACTCCACTTTATCCGAATACATGGCAGCAGTAGTTCTAGGTTTGTTATTTTAGAGAGGAATGAGGCTATCTTTGAAGCAAGCGATGTGTTTTGTGCCGACATTTTGTGCAGATTGTCACGCTCGTCTTTTCATTGCTGCAAACACAATAAAGGATATAAGATAAGTGTTGTATTTTTTTTTTTGTGTTCATTATGATCTTAGAATACAAGTTGACTAGCTATGTTAGGTGAACGGTGTATGTATTTGATTTAGCAGTTGAATTACTCGGTGGTACTTATAAGTACCGTCAGTACACTGGGTGTTGGAGAAAAACATCTTGTTTACTTTTCGTCTGTGTAGTTATCAATCGTTTTCATCTGCTTTAAAATGAATTACTAAAATGTAGTGTAATAATGACTTCCCTGGTATTTCTTTTCTGTTTCATTGTTATTTTTTAATAGGAATTCGAAAAAGTTGCGGCACCGGCTCGTTTTTGCTGTGCTAAAAATGACATATGTAAATTCATATATGGTATATGTGGAGATGCGAGAGAACATGTTGTCCCTGGAATATTGACGTCGCATAACTAAAGGACTGCTAACAAGATCGAAACTTTAAAAAAAAATAGTTTTTTAACCCTTGCAGAGCAGAGCATTTTCAATTCTAAAGTGTTGAAATAAATTATTGGCACCGGAATTTGCCAAACGATTTATTTGTAAATAAGAAAAAGGGCCTATATATTTCACATACTTATTAAATCAAAAATATTTTCTGGTGCCAGTTGAAATACCTTGTGGGTTTTCTGTTACGATATTTTAGTCATAGTGTACTGACGGTACTTTAAAGTACCAATTTAATTAATGGCCTATAAATAGCTAAATTTCTCACGGGTGAGTATTTTTTTATGTTTATCCTTTAATTTTCGGTGTAGTAACTGAAAAAAAAAATATTACATGAAAAAAATTTCAGTAGATCTTAATGCCGTAAATAAAGGGTTAAATACGGCAACGAAAGTGCCTGTTTCAGAAATGTTTCGCAGTTTAAAAATTATAAGTCATATCTTTACGTCATTTTATCAAGTTTAAAAATAACAAGATACTAAACTTAGGCTAGCAGAAAACCTATAATTAATTTTCCAGACACAAATTCGGTTGCAAAGTTAATGCCAGACGGCTTTAAATATGGCAACGAAAGTGCCTGTTTCAAGAGTATTTTAGAGTTTAAAAATTATGAGTCATCTTTACGTCATTTTATCAAGCTTAAAAATTACAAGATATTACTCTTTGGCTAGCACACAATCTATAATTAATTTGCCGGACACAAATTCGGTTGCAAAGTTAATGCCAGACAGCTTTAAATATGGCAACGAAAGTGCCTGTTTAAGAGTGTTTTATAGCTTAAAAATTACAATTACATAAATTTACATTAATTACACAAAATTAAACATTTTTTTTTGACATACACTATATATATATATATATACAAAGAAACGATTGTTGCTATGGTTACAATTAAGGGTTGACTGTCATTAAATGAAGCCAAATCCCTACAAAAGATGCCATTTCTTGAAACAGGCACTTTCGTTGCCATATTTAAAGCCATCTGGCATTAACTTTGCAAATAAATTTGTGTCTGGCAAATTAATTATAGGTTGTCTACTAGCCAAAGAGTAATATCTTGTAATTTTTAATCTTGATAAAATGACGTAAAGATGACTTATAATTTTTAAACTTTAAAACACTTCTGAAACAGGCGTTTCCGTTGCCACCGGCATTAACTTTGCAATCGAATTTGTGTCCGACAAATTAATTATACTTTCTACTTGTTGAACTTCAAAATCTAGTATGACTTTTACGTTAGGAATTAGCTGATGAGGGATTCAGAATGAATCTGAAACGTCCTTTTATATTGTTTTTATCTTGTAATGTAATGTAATATCTGTTATTTTGAAAAGTTTTTATAAATTAATTATAGGTTGTGTGCTAGCCAAAGAGTAATATCTTGTAATTTTTAAGCTTGATAAAATGACGTAAAGATGACTTATAATTTTTAAACTATAAAACACTCTTTAAACATGCACTTTCGTTGCCATATTTAAAGCCGTCTGGCATTAACTTTGCAACCGAATTTGTGTCTGGCAAATTAATTATAGGTTGTCTACTAGCCAAAGAGTAATATCTTGTAATTTTTAAGCTTGATAAAATGACGTAAAGATGACTTATAATTTTTAAACTTTAAAACACTTCTGAAACAGGCATTTCCGTTGCCATATTTAAAGCCGCCAGGCATTAACTTTGCAATCGAATTTGTGTCCGGCAAATTAATTATACTTTCTACTCGTTGAACTTTAAAATCTTGTATGACTTTTACGTTAGGAATTAGCTGATGAGGGATTCAGAATGAATCCGAAACGTCCTTTTATATTGTTTTTATCTTCTAATGTAATGTAATGTCTGTTATTTTGAAAAGTTTTTATAAATTAATTATAGGTTGTCTGCTAGCCAAAGAGTAATATCTTGTAATTTTTAAGCTTGAAAAAATGACGTAAAGATGACTTATAATTTTTAAACTATAAAACACTCTTGAAATAGGCACTTTCGTTGCCATATTTAAAGCCGTCTGGCATTAACTTTGCAACCGAATTTGTGTCTGCCAAATTAATTATAGGTTGTCTACTAGCCAAAGAGTAATATCTTTCAATTTTTAAGCTTGATAAAATAACGTAAAGATGACTTATAATTTTTAAACTATAAAACACTCTTGAAACAGGCACGTTCGTTGCTATATTTAAAACCGTCTGGCATTAACTTTGCAACCGAATTTGTGTCTGACAAATCAATTATAGGTTTTCTGCTAGAATAAGTTTAATATCTTGTTATTTTTAAACTTGATAAAATGACGAAAAGATGACTTATAATTTTTAATCTTTAAAACTCTTCTGAAATAGTCATTTCCGTTGCCATATTTAAAGCCGCCCGGCATTAACACTGCAACCGAATTTGTGTCTGGAAAATTAATTAAAGGTTGTCTGTTAACCAAAGAGTAACATGTTACCTATAAATGTTGATCTGGTAGGGTCTTAGTGACATTGGTAACGTCTTATTGGTAACTGACATTGGTAATATCTTATTGGTAACGTCTGGTAATAATGGATTAATATCACAAATAGTTAGTAGAAATAGATGTTATGAACAGAACAAATATAATGCTAAAAGGACGTAATTTTGAAGTTTTTTGACCTGCATAACCCCTTTTCCCGCAAGTAAATGCAACGTCTCTCGACTGCCAGACCGTCCGCAAACGTACTACACCATAAATCGAAAGAACATATAGAAAAATGAGCCTTGATAAAATGACGTAATTTTGAAGTTTTTTGACCTGCATAACCCCTCTTCCCGCAGGTAAACGCAACGTCTCCTGACTGCCAGACTGCCCGCAAACGTACTACACCATAAATCGGAAAAACATATAGAAAAATGAGCCTTGATAAAATGACGTAATTTTGAAGTTTTTTGACCTGCATAACCCCTCTTCCCGCAGTAAACGCAACGTCTCCTGATTGCCAGACCACCCGAAAACGTACGACACTATAAATTGGAAGAACATATAGAAAAATGAGCTTTGATAAAATCAGGTAACGAAAACGTTGCTAGCTCTTAGACTATAAAGTTTCAGTACGTACGAAGATGGCTTCTTCAGCTTGGAAACAAAAATATTTCTCCTTCCCCCCCCCCCCAATTAAAATAAGAATGAATAACAACCTGATTACTGATGATCGCCATTGGCTTTGATAATAACTTTAAATAATCTGTAATTGGTGATTTTTTTGAAACGGAGAAAATTAGCGTATTTTTGGAGCCTGTGGGGTATGGACGGATGTTTGTGAGCGTAGCTGGCATGTGACAGAGCACCCAAGTGTTTAAAAAAACTTATTTTATTTTATACATATTGTTGTTGACAATACATAATCCATATTTAGTATAATTTAATTATAACAATATTTCTTGTTGAATAACTAACATTATATACATAGCATACAAAATAGCATACTAAAGCAGATAGCATATATAGCATAATGAAAACAAATATCGAGTACTTATATATTGGCAGGTAAAAGTACTAGAGGCAATAAAGCATGGATTTGTCTCGGAATTTCATGCGGTTTATAATTAAAAGGTGCTTTTTATGAATATCTTATATTAAAATATATAAAAATTTATTATACACTTAAAACAGCAAGGCAGTCATCCATCCGTTTCTGAAAAAAATTACGTATTTACATATTATTTACAATAGCAAGAATAGCAAGAATTTGTTATTGAATTACATAATTTGAAGCATTTGTAAATGCTTATTCTAAGAGTACTTCTTTAAAATATGATAATAATAATTTATTAAAATAACCATATTGACTTCATGATAACGTAAGAAATATTTATGGATTACAGAGGAGGAATTAGAAATTACAGATGGTAACCCTTCGGAAAAACTAAATGGTCTTTAAAGCGTAGTATAAACCCTATAGCTGAATGTCCGCCTTTCTAATTATTTATATTCTACCATAATGGTTTTCAATATTATCATAAGTATTCTTAGATCATACATAACTCAATCGTGCCCGTCGGCCTAATCGTTCGGAGTTTTCATGGTTTTCTTCGAACCTTGGATTCCCAAGAGTAAATGCGGGTTAGGTTCTCTTAGAAAGACACCCCCCCCCCGCCCAAGGAGGGCAGTCCCCCCTTAGGCCTATATCCCTCCAGTAGATAATCGGCCGTTACAAATCAACTCAACTTAAATCATACATCGCAATATCTAAATAAACGGACAAGTGCGAATATCACTCGCGCTCAGAGGGTTCCTTACAATTAATATATGAATTATTAACTGTATTATTTAAAAGAATGATAAAACTTTGTAAAACATAAATACAACGTAGGGTTCGGTATAGTTGTATATATTAGAAAAGTACGAATGGGTATACCATAAAAGTTCAAAGAGATTTCAAGCCTAAAAAATATAAAATATTGCTATTCTGTATAACTTTTTTTTAAATCTTATCCTAGTCTGTTTATGATGGACTTAATTCGGTACTGACAATAAAAGTACTGCATATTTAAACTTCATTTGGCATTTCATAAAACTAAATTCAGCGTAGTTATAATCTTTTATTTTTACAGTGTAGCTAAAATAAAATCCTTGTCCGAATTTTAAACTTGGCATTATACTAAGCGCGTTTCAAAAGGAGGTCCGCGTGGGTCTTCCGTGCCGCATTTTTTCAGATAGGTTTTTAATTAACTTTTAAAGACACAGAAGGCGTATCTAGACATCCACTCAATGTAAGCTAGTCCCAAATCCCATAGTATTTATGTGATTCATTCTAATTAAATTACTGTTTTTAACAATTTCGCGTTTATTTCTTTTATCCTACTTGCTTTTATTGCTACTGGGCATTGCATTACACAAATATATCATTAAAAGTTGTCATCTAGGCTTTAAAAGCCGATGGTACATAGAGTACGCCCCCCCCCCCCCTTGTCATTATGTACGTTCAAACCGTCCGTGTCTTTAAGAGTTAATATGTCGGCTAATTACCGACGATTTCTTTCGAAAAAATCATTATCCACAATGATTTTATACCTCTGATACGATAGATACCAACAGCGCTCCTCCACACATTTGCTGAATGCCCACAACTCGAAATTTGTGTGTAACAGAAAAATTAGCTTTTCTCAAAATCTATGTGACCTAGAGTAATCACTATAATTTTCCTGCAAGGTTGAAATTAATGTCTACTACCTCTAATTTTTCATAATTTTAGTTTCAGTATATTCGGAAACAGATGGGGGGGGGCATATTTTTTCACTACACTTTCGATGATATCTCTAAAAATATTATACCTAAAATTCAAAGAAATGTATTTTTGAGTTCAGTGTTACGAAAGCTTTCACACGATAAACGAAGAAAAGATTTTTTTTTTTCAACTAACTTAATAAGGTGCTCTACGTTTTTTCCTAATTATATTTGTGAATGTTTAATAATATGTAAATATGTGGGTCATACTTACTCATTACTTACCCTAATTTGAACTTACCGCCTTCCATAGTTTACGAGTAATATGGCTATGACAGACGCAGGAGTGATCTTATAATGGTTCCGTTTTTACTTTTTAAGTACGGAACCCTAAAAATAGTTAAAAATAGATAAACCTTAAAAAAAAATTCTCATTGATTTTGTACAATAATTGATGTACTTTAGTGAAATTGGCAGTAAAAATTAGTAGTATTTGTTTTAAATCCCAATTTACACAATAAAATGTTTCGTTCATAATAATATCTTTTCCAAAAATATAATATTTAAAAGTATACGTTAAATGTTTTAAAATAGCTATGTAATTTAAAAATTTCCGAAAATTAAAAAAAAAATTCTCTCAGCTGTCAGCTTCTGAAACTGATTGATAATTTTCCGATTTTTATGTGAGGGAACTTTGAATTTTTATATCAATATTGAAATGCAGCTGATTTTACATTCGAAAGGAGAAATCTAAAATTTTGTTTTAAAATTTCGTTGTTTTTTAAATGTTTCTATGTCAATTGTTTTAATAGTGTCAACTGTTTTAATAACTGGTTTGATGTACTTACTGATGTACATTACTTAACCCCTTGAGGGGCAAGCAATTACGTTTGTAAAATGCTGAATTCCCTTTCTTTGAAAAATTCTATTTCAAAATAAGTGAAGACAATTTTACGGCTTTTTTCCACCAAAGTTAGAAAAGTAAAATTTAATAAAATTTTTCTGGTGTAAAACTTTATTAATCGTAGGTGGTATATAATATATACCGGTGCTCCTCAAGGGGTTAAACATGATTCTTGTTTTAAAAAATCTAAAGTTCCGAAATTTGCTAATTTTTAAGAAATTTGCTGTTACATACAAATTTGCTTTTAAAAACTACGAAATTAATATTTAGATATTCTAAAATCTTAAATAGAATTGTTGTTCATAAGTTAAAATAAAAGAGTATTTAAAAAATATATATATTGCACTCTTTTTTAATTGTATTTTCTACTTTTTAGGGTTTAAAATATTTCATTGTTGCCGTTTCATAATAAGATGGCAAAGTTTTCGTGAGATTTGTTTGACGCATAATTTACTCATCTATGTGTTTGTAAATCCTAAGCAGTTATAACCATAAAGATTATTTAACGATTGATCACCTTCGGCTGACTAACCAAAACATGCATTAAAGTTATGTTATTGTTTTATAATATATAAAAAAAAACTAATAAAATGTCGAATGGCCACCGGATAGTACATATTTTTTGTAATTCTGGCATATCAAAAACGAAGTGAAAAATGGATCACAAAATTCCATCTTCACACACAAAGACCAAGTTAAGTTAAATAAAAGAGTATAAAAAAGGAATACGATATTATTTTCAAAACGTGTAAATTTTTTAATTATAAATTTGCCTTTACCAACTATAAACTTATTTTTTAGATATTTTGAATTTAATATATGATACTTTAACAAGAAAGAAAAAATCACGAATCACACGTGCTTTAAGAAATATTGTCCAACTTTAAGAGAATATTATTATATTATCTTTAGTTTCATCCTCTTGCATTTGTTAATAACAAGAAAATTCGTAACAAATGCTTTACCACTTTATTCAATTACTTAAGAGCCCATTTCAGTCTCGGGAAGAAAGGAAAGCGCTAACGTTAAGTCTATGGGGGAGTTCATTTCAAATATCTCGTTTTGATTTTAATATTTTGAATATTTATTTTTTTTTTTTTGCATAGGATATCTGAAGACGATCTACAACCGGGCTTGTTTTTATTTTTTCGATTTTAATTACAGGTTTTTTATATTAAGATAGTTTCAATTTCAGAACCGGTTCCGAGATTGAAAGTAATTAAAAAAAATCTGAAACCAAAATCGAAAAAGTATAAACTAGCCCGGTTGTAGATCATCCTCGGCTGTCCTATGCAAAAAAATCATGTAAAAATATTAAGATCCAAACAAGATATTTGTGGAGCAAACATTCAAACCATGTTTTCTCCTTTAGATAAAAATTTTCAAAAAACACAAAAAACTGATAAATAAGAAAATAACTTGTATATAATTCTCATTTTTATTGTGTATTTGTATTACTGTTTATCAGAAAGAATTGTAAGCACACCTAAGATATTAAACATAAAACAAATTAATAAAATGCATTTAATATTTGGAGAAATCACGTTTTGACCGAATTCAGAGGAGGAAACATGTTTTGATTGTTTGACAAGTGGATACAACGCTTTTTGAATGAAATAAGCTCTAACTCACAAATAATGCAAAAGCATTATTTTATTTGAATAAATACCGAATTTCAGTTAATTATTGATAAAATAAAATGACAGATTATGGTACCTAGTAGTATTCATTAAATATTTGCTAAATAAATACTCTTTTGCCAGAAATCCACTTCAAATTTTAAAACCAATATCTTCAACTAGACAGTCATACACATCCCCCTCTTCTTTATTGCAGGCTTATAAAATTATGGTTAATGTGGTTGTACCATTTGAAGAAATCATCAGGTTGATTTTGCTACTGTTCACCATACATTACTTTCAAAAGTTTTTTTAACATATTTTTTCTTTTCAACTGATATGGCGTGGCTAAGAGGAAGAGATTCTAAAACAACCATTTGAACAAGGCAACAGTAACTCCCTTTTTAAGAAGATTTACATCATATTCTTCACTTAGATCTTGAAATCTATAATTCTGGAAGCCTTTAACCTTAACAGTTCTCATATTTTTCTCTAAAACAATCCGTTTCAATAGTGATATGTATGGTAGGTTTCGAAAGTACACATTAAGTGACAACTGTGATTGGCAGACTGGAGAAATCACTGTTTGATTGAATGCACGCTTTGGAGGAAACACTCTTTGATTGAAACGTCAAGTTTTAAAATTGATTTATATTCGGAGAATTTTTTTTTTTTTTTTGTAAAAATTACTGTTTATTTCTGTGCAATTTAACACAGAGTTCATAAAAATAACAATAACTCATTTTTTATTATTTTTGTGAGAAAACACGGTTTGAGTGTTTGCTCCTCATATGTCTGTCTATATGTGACACAAACCTTATCGATATGTGACACATCTCCTGCGGTCTATCTCACGAAATGGTGTACAGAATTTAATCAAACTTCAGATTCAGTTATACATTTACGTAAACTAACGATGATAATAAAATTTTGCTGTAAATCTTCCAACAGGTGGCACGGTTATGCTGCATTTTTTATGATTTCTGCGACAGATCTAAAGAACTAATACTCGAAATTTAACCAAACTTCCTAATCTGTTAGACTTTGACAAAAATCGACGATGATTAGATTTTGGTTTATTTCCCAACTGTTGTCGCTACTATGACCTGTTTTTCACGATTTCTTTGACTGATATATTTCAATAACAAATAGATTGTTATTTAATTTTGGTTGCAGACGATTTGATTTTGACAGAAAAAAAGTTTTGGGTGGTCACCACCATGGAGGAAAGAGATAGATGGAGGTGCAGTAAGGTGGATGGCGGCAACGCCAAAAAAGTAACCCTAAAATCCGCTACAGTAGACCAAACACAAATACGTTATTTCACAAAAAAAGAAGAAAACTTTTAGTAATACAGTTTTTAATTCATAATACATTGGAATGCTGCTTTAGAATGCTTAAAAATAAGCAGATCACTTTCATTTAAAAAACAAATGCACGGGTGATGTCAATGAGATTCGTCCCTGTTCCAGGCACAGATTAAATATCTCACACAGATATAACCCTTCCATAAGCTCAATGGTAACCGAATTGCAACTTCAGAACCTCTAGTGACAACAGTCGCAAACGTTTCGGGCAGGTTGCAACAGGTAATTGTTACTTGTTTTATTTGTATAGTATCTATCTTTATTAAGCCCTTTTTTATAATAAATTAAACACTGATATTTAAATAGTTTCATACTTGTAAAATTTGAATACCATAAGTTATAAATAGTGTCGTAGAGTCACTTTTACATTCCTCAATGATGTATAGATGATTACTTGCAAAAATAATAAATATAGCACATTTTACAATTATACTTACTGGCACATTCTAAACAATTCGGTTTTAAACAACACTTTTGACACTTTTAAATTGTTCAATTAATTTTAATGTTTGCAGTAAAACGTTGCATACAGTTGATATTTTTAACCTATAAAATGCTTTTATGTAAGTTTGCTATATAGTAAACTATAATTTGATTGCAATAATTAATTGCAAGAAAAACAGCTCTAAAAAGAGCTCTTGCAAATATAAAATAATTATATTCACGAAATATAGCTCTGAAATGAGCTTTGCAAAAATTAAAAACATTCAAATAGCAGTCAGTATCGTACAAGAAAAATTACAACAGGTATACGTGACAGTGATAGCACAAGTCTGAGAGTGACAGTTTATGTTTACAAGTTCCGCGCATTTGTTCCCGCCTGTTCTGAGTAGTGGCGCTAGAATCGTGCAGGTACGGGTTTTTGCTCCTCTGTCATATCTGTGTAAAATATTTAATCTGTGGTTCCAGGTGCCTGTTTTGTTTGGGCTGAGTGAGGGCATTTACATTTGAGCTATAACGTGTATGATATTGCAAACCGTATTTACGTCATATTGCATCTCTATCAATATCTTTCCTCCATGGACCATCACATACTAATTTTAAATGTAGATCTTTTTCCTTTCTTCCTCAGCAAAATTAATACTAAAATGTACATTTGTATGAGACTAATAAGATTCACTGCATTTTTAGCCCCGGTACGGTATGCTATTTCTTATTCCCAGCTTATTTTGTGTCCAAAAAATTACGTTAGCTTACAGACGCTAGCAATAAACAAAGTATATGTATCATTGTACAATTAAATGCTGTATAGCATTTTTTTAAATTTCTAAACATCGCACATTTTCAGTTTTTATACCATCGTATTGGGAAAAAAAAGTACTTTTTAATGCAATTTGTTTGAAAACTGCATCTCTATTTGTTTTTGAAATATTAATTTTTTTGTAGTTTTTAGCGACATTTGTTTCATTTTGGCAACTCAAGTACGCCATTTCTGTAGAAAGTAAAGAAAAAAATGCTGAAAAATAACAATAATGTCTTTTTGTTGCCATTTTCTCATAAAATGGAAAAAAAAATTAATTGAAAAAAATTAAATTGAAAAAAAAAATTAATTAAAATACGTGCTATTTTGAGAAAAATATAAATGAAGGATTTATGATAAAACAGGGAGCTATTATGAACTATATTTAATTTTAAGTTTCTATATTAATGCAAATGACGTCATTTTACATAAAATAAAAGCGTGTGCTTTAAGTCTTAAAACTGAAATATGTTTTGCAGTAGAGTCCCGATTATCCGAGTCACGCTTAACCGAGTTATTTTCTTCTGATGGACTGGTGGCTTCTATTATTACGAAACAGCCGTTATAAATGAAGCGTTAGGTGAAGATGAAAGAGCTGCCGTAAAAAGTTAGAACTCTGATTTTCTCGTCAGAATGGAAAAAAAAATGGCCATAATGTTTTTTTTTATCGCTTCATCTATAATGGCTCTTTCATAATAATAGAAGCCACCAGTCCACCAGAAGAAAATGAAGTAATGGAAATGCCGGGCGACACTAAATTCTGAAAAAGCAGAATTCCTGTTCTCTAGTTTTTCTTTTTTTTTTTTACTCACAGTAAATGATACTTCAAAAATATAAAAATATTTTAGAAAGAAAATCACGTTCTGTTGAAGCGCAATATTCACACCGACATAAGATGAACGTGAGTAGCAATAAACTTTTTTTTTTTTTACAAAAAATAAAACCGACTTCATAAACTACTGCAAAGTAAAAAATAATTTTTTTTTCATAATAGTTAATAAGAAATTAAATTAAGAGCATTGTATGTACCATGCGTATTATAATATTTATGTACATTAATTTGATTTTTTGGAGTCAGTGCCAGCCAAACGAAGTATAATTATCCAACAGACACACATCAAAATATCTACGAGTTCTTTACGATTTATTATTTAGTTAAAAAATTTTAATGTTACCATTTTTGAAACATTTCATCTGATTTTATAAACGTGTATTTTCAAGTGAGATTAGCTTTAATTATGTGTGCTAAATTAAGGGTTATTATAAAATTAGTGCGTTTATACAGGCTATTATGTAAAAAAAAAAAAAAAAAATGTAGCCAAACACAGATTTCAAATGCAGGATGCTGTCAGAGTTGATTGAGAATGGAATTTTTTTTCGCAACGTTTTTGCTGTATTTTTTTTGCGATTTGTATTGGATAAATAATTTTAATTTTGAACTTGGATTGGCTGGCACCGACTCCAAAATATCTAATTAATGTACATAAATATAATAATACGCATGGTACAGACAATGCTCTTAATTTATTTCCTTATTAACTATTATATAATAAAATTATTTTTTACTTTGCAGTAGTTTTTGAAGTCTGTTTTATTTTTGGTAAAAAAGTTTATTTTTCACTTTTTAGTTTTTCGATTTTTTCATGATTATTTTGGAGGAAATTACAGACTTTTAAAGAAACTTTTAAAGATGTTATTTTGATAAGTAAATACTTCTGTCCAGATTTGTGTGTACATTCATAACACAGGTTTCTTTGTGAAAATTCTTTATATATATTACATTTATTCTTCTTCAGATTGAATAGCTTTAAGTTTTCATTAAATATTTTTGTTTCTCTACTTGGGGACATGAATAGAACGACAAGAGATACTGCTCGCATGAAAAAATATCGAACTTTGGAAACGGACAATAAAAAGTTCTTCGGCTTACTAAAAATGCTCTATGAAATAGAGAAGGGATCAATCCGATCACCAGGCCCCTATCTCCCGGATTGTCTTAGATGAATGGGTTTGATACCTGGCATCGGCGTGGATGACCGTCTATCGCCGCATAACGGCAATACACCTGATTATTGCCTAGTTTGTTTTCCTATCGGCAGTGCCTATGTCTTAATTATGAACTTTTTTAAGCCGGTTACTTAACATATATATCTTATTGTTTAGCACCTGTGCATTGCTACTCAGTTGATCTCGTAATTTAGAAGCTTGATCAGTTGACGAGACCTTCATCTGGCAAGGAACCTCAGAGGTATAACTCATAGGTAACTTCGACGACTTCGCTCCCACGACGGATTTTACATGCACCAGGAGTCTTTAGGGTACATGGCAACCCAATGACTTATAAAAATTGATCGTGAAAAGACTACAGCGTGAAGGTCTCAAATGGCGTTCCTTCAAATGGCTGGTCATTGATGAAAATTCTTTAGTGTCAAAAGAGAATTCACGTATAATTAAATTCATTTGAGGCTTCAAGAATTTAAAAAAAAAATTATTTTTTGGTGGCATTAATGTTTTCTTATATGGAGATATTATGCAAGTGCCAATATGTAATGTATAATGTATATTACATGCCAATGTGCTTAAATGTATGCTAATCATTGCAACATGGTACTTTTATTCATAATTTAAATTATTTGTTTAATTTTTCGCCAAACTAATGATTCTGATAGAGAAATCGAGAACTCATTGCATCATGACGGTATTTTGTTTATTTTTGGTTGTTATGTATTTCATCTTTCTTGACAAAAATAGCTTAACTAACTTAGGCATTTATGCATCTTATTGCATCATCATTTTCAATACATTGGGTAGTGGAGATTTTAAAACTATTAAGTAATCTACCGTTATTGGATCTTCTGCCAATTGGCGTTTCTGAGCTAATATGATTTGGCGCATTGAAGCGTTTTTGTGAAATAAACCTTTTATGATACCCACATTTACAGTAAATCACATTGTTGCTGATATATTTTTATAGCTAGCCTAAACTGTGGGCTCGATTACGGAAGATTTGAAATTCACGTCATGCTCATTTAATAGTCTTGGTTAAAGTGTCATCGATCTGCATACTAATTGGCGTATTTTAATGAGTATAGTACTGCAAAACATAGAAGTTTCGGAAGCAACTTATGATATTCGCTTTTCCTTTAAACCATGTTTGCTGTTATTATCGCGCACTTTTTGCTTTTATCGTGCAATCTGATTAAAATATACTTGGTCTCATTTCTTGATACAATTCATATGTTTTCAAAACTGCATAGCTCGCAGACTTGTTTTCGCAACTATGCTTATGTTTACTGATGTTTAAGTTATGTGCCATGTAATTACGCCGAACCAACAATGCCGCCTGTAATACTAATTACAGTAACTCCTTTTTTTTTCTTTGTATGTTGTTAATCTTATACTTTTCCAGTGTAGTGATCTTGGCTTAACTTCTGTTTGCATATAAAAGTAGACAAATGGTTGTTTATAATAAATAAATTTATGAACATTGAAAAATTTGCTTGTGTATATCAGACAGTGAAGAGGTAGTCAGAAAATATGCGTGAAAATTTCATTTTCTCTCCAAGGCCCCTACACAGGAAAGTTATCATTGATGTTATCTAGTGGAAATATTAAAGGCAATCAAAAAGCATTCATACGTATAACTCTTTAATATAATACAGATATCTATATAATATTATACATATATATATTATGTGCTGCCAGTTTGATGTTATGTGTTTAATTAAACTAAACTACTGTATACTAAATTATTGTTTTGTATTAATTTAGTTTGCTTCTGTATTATTTAGTCTTTTTAATTATGTTATATATTTAATTAATGTACATTAAATTACTATTTTGAACGCGATTGGCAATTAAGAATTGTAAATATGACTGCCGATTAGAAAATGCGAAGAAACAGATTGGAGAAGATCCATTACTAAATTTGAATGGGAATATCGCCAAATTAGTCAGTTACAGAAAAGTTGGCTTCGTTTATGGCGACTTATTTTGGTCACCAAATTTGGCGATATTTCACCAAATGACGACAACTTGGCGCTAACGTATATGGATACATAGTTTTATGCTTACGATTGAGAAACCAGTTACAACAATGAAAGATAATTTGCGAGAAATCCTTCATTTCATTGGTTTTTGTTGAATTACTAAAAAACTTCTGAACCAATTTCGAGGAAACGGAAGTGGTACCAATTCGAGAGTATCCTCTTTCAATTAAAACTAAAATCACATAAATCGGACAAAAAATGTCGGAGCAATCGGTGAACATACATTAAAAAACACATACCTACGCGTCGAATTGATAACCTCCTCCTTTTTTTTTTTTTGAAGTCAGTAAAAATAATTTTATTGAATAATTGAGAAATAAGATAACATGTTCACCAGTTTTTCTGATTGAATGGCTTAAAAATATCTTCGAAATTGTACAAATTTTGCACGGTGGCCTGTAACATATTCTCCAAATGGGAGGTCAATCGAAAGTCTAACTTTGGCGCTATTGTGGATATTCACACACATATATACACTCGTGAAAAAGAAAGTAAACACACTTATTTAACTCTGCAACTAAATGTAATAGGAAAAGGTTACTGGTACCAAACGATTGGAAATAAAGCCTAATTTTAAATGATGTATATATAACATTTTCTTAGGGTGCCATCTACGAATCAAAACAGACCAAATATTTTTTGAATGGCAACACCCAATTTTGACAACGTATTTTAAATCTTCGGCCGTCTATGATGCGCTGAAAAGCATAATTTGAAAAAAAAATATATTTTACTCCTTTTATGGAAACATTTGGGCTGAGAATAGTCGAAACATTTTAGGCGAGTGAAATGGTCATATTGGCAAGAAATGATACATTAATAGAAGTGACATAGTCATTCTGTAGCATTTCGACAATCGAGTACCAAACTTCAATTTAGATACAGCCCCTAAACTATGCTCTTCTAAAGAAAACAATTTATCTTAAACTAATCATACTTCTTACATGCAAATTTGCTTTTAGGTTAATTGGAGGATGTAGAATTTATTTATGATGTCAAACTAGGTAATGCTGGTGAGAAAGACAAAGTTTGGGTTCGTTTTTTATGAAGATGGCTCCCTAAGCAAATTTGATATATATCATTTAAAAGTAGACTTTATTTCCATTAGTTTGGTATCAGTAACTTTCTTCTACTATAATTTGTTGCAAAGTTAGTAGGGAGTGTTCACTCTTTATTTCACGACTGTACATACCGACTTTCTCGTACAAACTCCAAAAACGTATTCTGGGGACCTAAAAATGAAAGTATCAATATTTCCAAAATCGGCTTCTTATCATCCTTACAGTAATTGTCTTTCAACCTATGTTTCCTGAAACAAAAAGTATAAGTTTTCTTTACGAAAATGAAAGCTAAATATTTAAAGCTAACTTTTAACGGAGAAAATTCTGAAAAAGATAGTATTTGGTTTATTTTCAAGTACCAATTTTAGCAGTGTAAATTTAAAGTCAATATAATGGTTACTCTTTTATAAGCATTTACTAATTCTATTTTATGTGGAATATTCCGTAATTAGTTTCTCTGCTGTATATAGTAATTGAGTTTATCGACAGGATATGTATAAGTCACGAAATAATGACTTAAATACCAATTACAAGAGCTCTCATTCATTCTAAGGACAGTGTGAATTACAAAGATATTCGGGTATTACACACATTATTGAACAGAAATTAACTCTCGCTAACTTATGCATTGATAATTGTATTGCTTCATTTAACATGCAGACAGTCGCCTAAGTAGCTTAACACATGCTTAGTAATTCCAAGATAGGAATGTTAAGCCTTAATTATCTCTCGTGGGGAAGTACAAGAGGTTTCTCAACTATTACTATGTTAGATAATGACTTCTGGCATTCGGATTTATATCATCAGTTATCACCGACTTTTACGCATAAAACATTAAAAAGCAGCAAATAGAAAAAAAAGTTTTTCATTCAAGTATGCATACTTTATTTATTCCTATTTGCTTGGAAAATTGGTTAAGAAAAAAAAAAGAAGAAAGAAAAAATCGAATATAAGCAAACCACCTGTTTATTAAAATGTGACTGAATACAACTACTGTTTCTAAAATATGAATCCCAACACGATAAAATTAACATCACTTATCCGCAAGCAGCCAAAAATGTCATAGGCTCTCTTTATTTAAAAATCTGACTTAGTTTAAAATATTTTTTTTTTGTAATTTTTCATGGTGTATCTCGAAATACGGCTACTAAATTACTCCATTGTGTCGGAAAAAGAAAATAAAACAGCAAACAATGGGATATCGTCTGGGGCTATCCAATACGGTAAATATACATTTTTATTTATCAAATTTTTGTCTTTCAATAAATCGAGTTAATAAATTATAGTTTACATTTTCTTTTAAAAGATAAAATATAAAGAATATTGGTATGACTTACTATCACATTTACTAACATTAAAATAAACAAGAAGGAAAAATTATGCGAACGGCATAGATTATGAAACATTTCCCAACACTCCCTGAAAGCTTTAACAAAACTTCGTTATTCAGGGAAGTGAGGTAAATAAGATAACTAAGTAAACGTTTAAAAAATTGATGTAAGCAGTTACCGTCCATAGCCAAATATGCATCCCAATTCTTTTGAACAGCCCTGTATTTGATCTGTATGTTGATATATACAGTGCAATTCATAAATATCGAAACAATAGACTATTTCCTTAAATATTGCTTCTAGACACATAGTTCCAATTGCAAAGTTTCATAAAAAACGGTGCAATATTTAATGATATAAGTTGCAACTGCATGGGAGGTTTATTTGAGAAAATACAAAAACTAAATTTTTATACGGCCCCCATAGACTATAACTCTGCGAGTTTTTGTTTAATTCAGGAATGGATAAGGAAAAATTTCTTAATTGGGAATTTTAATTTACGGGGGTCGTATAAAATTTTTTTTTCAAATAGACACCCCCCCCCATGGAGTTGCAACTTATGTCATCATATTTTGCAACCTTTTTATGAAACTTTGCAATTGGAACTATGGGTCTAGGGGCAACATTTAAGGAAATAGCCTATTGTTTCGATATTTATGAATCACACTGTATACTATATAATGGGAAATTTTAGTTTAGCAAGAAAACGCATAACAGGTTCAAATTTCTCTTTCAGCAATTTTTACTAATAGATGGCAATATACTTTTGTACAGCCCTGTAGTTTTCCTAGTACTTTTATTACACGCTACTATTTAGCTAAAATTTCATTCAAACGAAAACACTCTTAAAACTACTGAAATCATATTTCCAGAAATTATCATCCATAGACGGCATGTATCTAATTCTTTGCGTGACCCTGTAAATTACTTTATCTATATTCTACATGTATTTCTTAATATCTATCTATTATTATCTCTAAATTTGATGCACTGAACTTAACAACGCCTTTTACCGCCTCAACGCTGCATTCCGAAACCACATTCCTATACAAAATCTGTTTACTAAAGTCCCCTCTACGTGTCTTTACAGTTCTGACATATAATTTTGAAACACCCTGCATAGGGCTACACAAAATATATTAAGCATTACAGAGTATGCGATAGAGTTGCTTAAACCTGATTTTTAATTTAGTTATGCAGTTTCAAAATTACATAAGAAATAATTGTAGAATATAAATAAAATCATATACATAGCCGTTAACGGATGATAATTCAGGTAAGAGTGATTTCAGTATTTTTAAGTTTTTTTTATTGAAATTAATTTTAGTTTAATATGTAGAATCTATGCAAGAGTTATAGATCATATACAGCGCTGCATAAAATAATTGGAGTACTGTTCGAACTATGGGAGATAATTGTTTTAATTTGGTATTCAAATGCCTATGCATTCTCAAAATATTTAATTTTACTTTTACTGCACGAGAAGGGCTACTTTGATTAGGTATCAAGTCTTCAGGGCCTAAGTGTCACCACCCCCGCCCCTTTTATTACGGTCTTAAATAATAGAAAATTTAGTCGGAGTTGACACTGCTAATAATCGCGTCAGAGTTATTTACCTTATTATGCAGGGAATGTTATCTGTAGTATTCAGAAGTAGTGGAAAGTTTTTTATAATCTATGCTTGACAGATGATTTTTTTTCTTGCTTCAAATTCGATGTTAGATATAAACTTTTCACAACTCCTTTACATACGCTATGGATTGACACAGTTAAAAACATACCTAAAGTCTTTAAAGTCTAAAATATTTAAAGTTATATATTATTATACTTAATTTATAATATATTATACACCTAAAATATTTAAAGACTTTTGGAAAAAAATCCAAATTTCCAACATAACAATAAAAGTTTATATTGTTGTTCAGCGGAGGAAACAAAATGAGGACAAATACAAAATTCTTAACTCTTTAACGGCTGGTGCATCAATAAAACATATCTGAAAACAATTCCTGATCCAGAAAACTTTAGTCATTAATATTTATGGTACAGGAAGTATTCCTTTTTTAGATTACTGGCCTACTTACTGTTCGAAAACTGAGATCGGATAGATTCATTTCGTCTCTGTTCAATAAATTTACATGGTACTGGAATCTCATTTTTTACATTAATTTCTTATGCAGGTGTTGAACTTACTTGACTTCAGCTTGAAAAGTATTTTGTATGGGTTTCATTTAATTGAACAGCATAATAATAATTTAAATCTAGTAATATATAAAAATGGCTTCTTTTATAAAAAAAAAATAAGAAAAGTTAAAAAAAAAGAACCAAGTGAAATAAAAGACACGTAATTAAACGTCAAAACTTAAACCTTACAAATTAAGTAATATTTTTGTTGGTTTAATCACAGAAATAGATTATATGGAAATAATGTGTGACGGATTTTTTCCTCAGATTCAATGCTTGAAAAAAATAATTTGTAATTCTATAATTTTTGATTAACAAAATCTCTGCATTAGATAAACGCATCTATTTACTGAAGTAGCTTTCGTTTTATCTTCACTTGGTTTCTTCACTTGAAATGCTCTTTTTTACATGTATCTCACAAAACAAACTATGGTTCTATCTCAACCATGCTTTAAGTAACTTTATACATGGAGATTCAGAACTTTTGGGCAGGTGAATGGTCTATAATAAATATTTTTGTACAAGAAAACTTATTTGTAATGCAGTTTCTCAATCAAAAATGAGAATGCTTATTAAAAACCTCTACATGGGATTATAGTTCATACTTAAAAATAATGTATTATAACAATATTTTCCAGGGACATGCTTTCTTTTCTGGGATATCATCAGAAGAAATAGTGAAACTGGACAACATTCGTGTCCAAAGAACACTGAACTACAAACTGTATGATTCGAAATGTTGTAGATGGGATATACAATTTAACTGAAAGAATTACAATGAACATCCGCCATTTTCCGAAACCTTACCACATTTAACACAAGTTATTCAGTTAAAATATGTTCAATAATATCATATTTTAATCATATTTTAATATTAATCATATAATTCTAATTCATTTTATTGAAATCATGTCGAAATGATACACCGTGAATTTTTGGTTGAATAAAGTGGATAGAGATGTTGTTGTCCTAATAAAGACATATGTGTCGATTATTAAAAAGGACTTGAATTTGCTATCATTTGACAAAAATTGTACGATTTATATATATCTTAATACCACGTTCATAACAAAATTATATTTGAAGATTTCCAACTGAAAGACTTGAAGCTTAATCAGTTAAAATTACTGAAACGTAATTTTTTAGAATCTATTAATGGCTTAAATGCGCGTTTAATTGCATGATGAATTGTGGCTTTATGAGCAGACGCACGTTTATTAATAAAACAAATAAGTAAGGTTCACTTTTATTTTAAATAAGGAGATCAATTTAAGAATGCTTTATGATCAAAATAACAATAGTTATACATCCTATATTCTGTAAATGTTTCGCTGCTAGATGCATTCAGCATACATATTTTACATTGCTTACATGTGTTAGTGTTACAACAGGTAGTACTTGCGTTTTTAGAAAGCTATACAAAAAATAATTTCTTATTAAAATACATGTTTTATTGCTCCTCAAAATACTCTCCTGCAACACCGATGCATTTTTGCATTCAAATAAACCAATTATCGAAACATTTATGCCACAGCATATATGTTGCAGATATGCAACACGGTGATACAAAGAGTTAAGGGGTTTCCCAGCTGAAGATAACATCACGTACAATATGAAAATGCAAAATGTTTACAATGTATGTAGCCGTTAGGAGAAATAAGTTAGTAGAAATGTAATTAAATAACTAGTTTGAGAAGTAAAAGTAAATGAAATAAGAGCAGGTAATTTCCAATTGGTCAAAGCCACTATGCTCCTCTCACTTACAATGCTGCAAACTAAGAAAAGAGGAGTTTTTCGATAAGACGTTTAAATTGAAAAAATAGAGTATAAAAAAAGATTTTGGACTAGAAATATAATAAACAATTAAATTTAAAAAATCAAAAAAACTCGACTGCGTAAATGGGAACTACAGAGGCTGTTCACACATTTTTTAGACGATATATATTGTATTCACAAAACTAAATTACATAAAATTTTTGTGTTTTAAATGTTCCATTTGGTGGCCCTTATTCTGAACTATCTTTCAACACCGCAATTTCCAGGATAATAATGTTTTTTGAAGTGTCAGAAGAGGTATTCTATCCCATTCATCCTGAACTGCTTTCCAGAGTCCTGTAAGGGTTGTGGGACGACGTTTGAATAATGCAGATTTTAAAAGTCCGAAAATAATTTGGATAATGCAGATTTTAAAAATCTATAGGTGATACATAGGTAGATTTAGTAGGGATATCAGTGAAGGGCATGGCCTTGATACCGGTTTTTTGGTCCATTTCTTTTAGGAAATTTACAATGGATTTTGATGTGTGACTGCTAGCTTTATCGTGATGGACTTTCACAGATTGATGACACTGTGGGTAAAGCGATGGTATTTCAGTCAGAAAAAATTGTCGATAAAATATCTTCCTGATAGTATTTGGAGTTAATCTTGACATTTTTTCGCACTCTCTTTATTTTTAATATGCCATTATATAAAAAACCAGAAACAATCATGAATACCCTAGGAAAACTTTCTTTCGATTCTTTGAACCATGTACTTAAATTTGTTTCTCCGCCTTTTATGATAATAAATGATTTTTTTTTTTTGCTGCAATCATTTAAATGCACTCATGATTCCTCTATTGTGACTATTGTTTTCCCTTTTTGTTCATTATGATCACTTTTGGATAACGGGATATGAATATTTCTCTTTGGAAAGAGCGTAAATATAGCCTTCGAACCACTGCTTCGTTAAAAACGCCATTTTGAATAAAAACAAAAATCTCAAGCCGCAGACGATAATTTTACCGCCTAAAAGTTTGCCCCCCCCATGACGGAAAATAAGAAAGTGACATATGCATTTCGTTTGATCATCGTTTGATCAGATTTGATCAACAATTTTCATCTTTGATCAACTTTAATTCATGAGTTATGATTAAAAAGGACCAGGGGGGGCTAACTTTTAGGATATTTCAAAATGGGCAAAACTAAAAAAAAATTAGCGATCCTTATCAGAAATCGTCTGTAGAGATTTGATCAACCATTTTTAGCGTTTGATCAAACCCGGAAATGCCCCCAAAATCGATATTTTTAGGTTCACGCCCCTAAAAGTTAGCCCCCCCCTTGACGGAATTTCGGGACAAAAATGGTGCCATCTAACGTGAAATCGTTTGTAAAAATTTGATCAACCATTTTTAGCGTTTGATCAAACCTGGAAATGCGCCCAAAATCAATATTTTTAGCAGCGGACCCCTAAAAGTTAGCCCCCCCCCCTTGACGGAATTTCCGGACAAAAATGATGCCATCTAACGTGAAATCGTTTGTAGAGATTTGATCAACCATTTTTAGCGTTTGATCAAACCCGGAAATGCGCCCAAAATCAATATTTTTAGCTTCACACCCCTAAAAGTTAGCCCCCCTTGACGGAATTTCCGGACAAAAATGATGCCATCTAACGTGAAATCGTTTGTAGAGATTTGATCAACCATTTTTAGCGTTTGATCAAACCCAGAAATGCGCCCAAAATCAATATTTTTAGCTTCACACCCCTAAAAGTTAGCCCCCCTTGACGGAATTTCCGGACAAAAATGATGCCATCTAACATGAAATCGTTTGTAGAGTTTGATCAACCATTTTTAGCGTTTGATCAAACCCGGAAATGCGCCTAAAATCGATATTTTTAACAGCGGACCCCTAAAACATAGCCTCCCTTGACGGAATTTCGGGACAAAAATGGTGCCATCTAACGTGAGATCGTTTGTAGAGATTTTATCAACCATTTTTAGCGTTTGATCAAACCCGGAAATGCGCCAAAAATCGATATATTTAGCAGCGGACCCCTAAAATTTAGCCCTTCCTTGGCGGAATTTCGGGACAAAAATGTTCTCATCTAACGTGAAATTGTTTGTAGAGATTTGATCAACCATTTTAAACGTTTTATCAAACCCGGAAATGCGCCCAAAACCGATATTTTTTAACTTCACACCCCTAAAAGTTAGCCCCCGCTCTACGGAATTTCGGGACAAAAATGGTGTCATCTAACGTGAAAGCGTTTATAAAGATTTGTTCAACCATTTTTAGCGTTTAATCAAACCTGGAAATGCGCCGAAAATCGATATTTTTAGCAGCGGACCACTAAAAGTTAGCTCCCCCCCCTTGACGGAATTTCGGGACAAAAATGGTGCCATCTAACGTGAAATTGTATGTAGAGATTCGATCAACCATTTTTAGTGAGAGATCAAACCCGGAAATGCGCCCAAAATCAATATTTTTAGCAGCGGACCCCTAAAAGTTAGTCCGCCTTGACGGAATTTCCGTACAAAAATGATGACATCTAACGTGAAATCGTTTGTAGAAATTTGATCAACCTTTTTTTAGCGTTTGATCAAACCAGGAAATGCGCCCAAAATCAATATTTTTAGCTTCACACCCCTAAAAGTTAGCCCCCCTTGACGGAATTTCGGGACAAAAATGGTGCCATCTAACGTGAAATCGTATGTAGAGATTTGATCAACCATTAATAGTGTTTGATCAAACCCGGAAATGCGCCTAAAATCGATATTTTAAGCAGCGGATCCCTAAAAGTTAGTCCCCCCTTGCCGGAATTTTAGGACAAAAATGGTGCCATATAACGTAAAATTGTTTGTAGAGATTTGATCAACCACTTTTAGTGTTTGATCAAACACGGAAATGCGCCCAAAATCGATATTTTAAGCAGCGGAACCCTAAAAGTTAGCCCCCCTTGACGGAATTTCCGGACAAAAATGGTGCCATCTAACGTGAAATCCTATGTAGAGATTTGATCAACCATTTTTAGCGTCTGATCAAACCCGGAAATGCGCCCAAAATCGATATTTTAAGCAGCGGACCCCTAAAAGTTAGTCTCCCCTTGACTGAATTTTGGGACAAAAATTGCGGCATCTAACGTGAAATCGTTTGTAGAGATTTGATCAACCATTTTTAGCATTTGATCAAACCCGGAAATGCGGCCAAAATCGATATTTTTAGCAGCGAACCCCTAAAAGTTATCCCCCCTTGACAGAATTTCGGGACAAAAATGGCGTCATCTAATGTGACATGGTTTGTAGAAATTACATCAACCACTTTTAGCGTTTGATCAAACCGGGAAATGCGCCCAAAATCGATATTTTTATCAGCGGACCCCTAAAAAATTTCCTGCCCCCACTTGACGGAATTTCGCGACAAAAATGGTGCCATATAACGTAAAATTGTTTGTAGAGATTTGATCAACCACTTTTAGTGTTTGATCAAACACGGAAATGCGCCCTAAATCGATATTTTAAGCAGCGGATCCCTAAAAGTTAGCCCCCCCTTGATGGAATTTCCGGACAAAAATGGTGCCATCTAACGTGAAATCCTATGTAGAGATTTGATCAACCATTTTTAGCGTCTGATCAAACACGGAAATGCGCCTAAAATCGATATTTTTAACAGCCGACCCCTATAAGTTAGCCCCTCCTTGACGGAATTTCGGGAAAAAAATGGTGCCATCTAACGTGAGATCGTTTGTAGAGATTTGATCAACCATTTTTAGCATTTGATCGAACCCGGAAATGCGCCCAAAATCGATATATTTAGCAGCGGACGCCTAAAAGTTAGCCCCTCCCTTGACGGAATTTCGGGACAAAAATGGAGCCATCTAACGTGAAATCGTATGTAGAGATTTGATCAACCATTTTTAGCGCTTGATCAAACCCGGAAATGTGACCAAAATCGATATTTTTAGCAGCGGACCCCTAAAAGTTAGCCCCCTTGACGGAGTTTCCGGAAAAAAATGATGTCATCTAACGTGAAATCGTTCGTACAGATTTGATTAACCATTTTTAGCGTTTGATCAAACAAGGAAATGCGCCTAAAATCGATATATTTAACAGCGGACCCCTAAAAGTTAGCCCCCCCCCTTGAAGGAATTTCGGGACAAAATGGCGCCATCTAAAGTGAAATCGTATGTAGAGATTTGATCAACCATTTTTAGCGTTTGATCAAACCAGGAAATGCGCCCAAAATCGATATTTTTTAGCAGCGGACCCCTAAAAGTTAGCCCCCTTGACGGAGTTTCCGGACAAAAATGATGCCAACTAACGTGAAATCGTTTGTAGAGATTTGATCAACCATTTTTAGCGTTTGATCGTAACCGGAAATGCGCCCAAAATCGATATTTTTAGCAGCGGACACCTAAAAGTTAACACCCCCTCTTGACGGAATTTTGGGACAAAAATGGTGCCATCTAACGTGAAATCATTTGTAGAAATTTGAACAACCATTTTTAGCGTTTGATCAAACCCAGAAATGCGCCCAAAATCGATATTTTTAGCTTCACACCCCTAAAAGTTAGCCCCCCCTTGACGGAATTTCGGAACAAAAATGGCGCCATCTAACGTGAAATCGTTTGTAAAGATTTGATCAACCATTTTTAGCGTTTGATCAAACCCGGAAATGCGCCCAAAATCGATATTTTTAGCTTCACACCCCAAAGAGGTACCCCCTACCCTTTGACGGAATTTCGGGACACAATTGTGCCGTCTAACGTGAAATCGTTTGTAAAGATTTGATCAACCATTTTAAGCGTTTTATCAAACCCGGAAATGCGCCCAAAATCGATATTTTTAGGTTCACACCCCTAAAAGTTAGCCCCCCCTTGACGCAATTTCGGGACAAAAATGGTTCCATCTATCGTGAAATCGTTTGTAGAGATTTAATCAACCAATTTTAGTATTTAATCAAACCCGGAAGTGCCAAAAAATCCATATTTTTGTTTGCAAACCCCTAAATTTAACCCCCTCTTGACGGATTTTTGGGACAAAAATGGTTTGAAAATAGTTTTTCCCGAACTTTTTTAACCTTCAATATTTTCTATTAATAATGGATGCAAAATTATTTTTTTCCACACTGGGTGAGTAAGTACTTGTAGTTACTTTACCAGCTGCAGAAAACATGACTTTGAAATCTTTGATTTGTCGTAAGATGACTTTGTGGCATTTTAAATTTCATGAGAAAATTTCGTCGCAGTTATATTAGTTTGTGAGTTAATTTAATTTATAGATGTGATGTTTTGAAGGACATCGAAATTTACGTTGTTAATCCAAATAGATTCACTGAGCACATACTAAACGAATCATTCGATTTTTTGTTCTATCACGATCGTATTCTACCGACATTAACACAACTTACTGGTTCAGATATCCCTAACAGAAAAGAGGATGATCATAAATACAGAAGTTGAAAAATAGAACATAATAATAGTATTAATTATGCATGAGGGGTAATCCGATTATTAAAATCAGAAATGACGCGTGCGTATCAAACTGAAACACAATTTAATAGTAGACGCATATTAAGCACAGAAGGACATAGCTAAATTGTAAAATTAGGTTCTTAATCCAAGTAGATTCACTGGGCATTTACGAAACGGATCGTATGATTATGACATTCTACTATAAACCACTGACATTATCATAGTGTACTAGAGGACTGCATGGGCCGATAAACAAAATTAACTGTCTGGCACGGGCCGGTCCTATAAAAAAAGTTAGCGGTCTTTTCGGCTCAGTATTAAAATTTAAATGAAGCCGATAAAATATGAGCTATTTTCAATGAATATGACTTTCGCGAGAATAAGTATACATGTGTGTCATGAGCCAATGCTAGTTTAACATGTCCAGCGTAGAGATTGGCATCGGACAGTTACATGGTGTCTGACCGGGGTATAACGGCTTTACCGTCATATATTCATTATTCCTCCGTTCCCCTCAAAAAAATCAACTTTTAACTTTACTGGTTTTTTATAAATTGTCATTATTCTTCCCCCCCCCCCTTCAAATAAAATATTTAGTTTAAATTTGACATTTTAGAGTTAATTTCATATGTCTTTATTCATTCTCTTCCCCCCCCCCCCTCGCACTACTGTAAGTTTCGCTTTTACATTTTAAAGTTCTTTTCAAATGCAGACATCATTTATCTCGGTTCCTTTTTCTGTCTTTCAAATTCACACGATAGAAAAAGATCTTAACCGCAGTTATTTCCCATTGAAATAAAGTAAAAGAATAAAATACAAATGAATGTCTTTTCGCTTTGCAGCCGACGTTATCTAATGCATACTTTCCCAGCCTCTGGGCTTGCATTAGTATTCAATTCTCACACTTGTACGTTGTCGGATACAAACCATATGCCCATTGCTGACTAATTCAGCTGTCGTTAAAATCTATAACGAGCATGTAATATCACGTGTTTGCTATTTCTTTAACCACTTTTCCTTACCGCAGGAATGTTAAGAGATGTGTAACCATATAGCCGCGCCATGGCGTAGGTTTGAATTCTATGTAATACTTCGGGATGCTTCTGATTCCTTTGTCCATGCCACCAATTTTCATCGCCAATACAGTACATATGTTGCTATTCATCTCGCCAATGAGTGAGTGATTGTAATGAATATTTTACCACTACTGCCGCTGATCTTGAGTGTGACAGACCTCGGCTCTCTGCCCTTCGGGGCTGCAGCGTCGGGCAGTCTCGTCTTTGACTTCTCCCGTCCCACTGTACTATCATGGCCCTCCTTTTAAAAAGTTTCATAATAAAGAAGTAAGTCCTCAAAATCCTTAGTGTTGGAGTTTTTTTTTCATTTATTCACGAACCTGGACTCTCTAATAATCTCCTCTATACGGGGCTTATTTTTTTTTCAGCACACTCGGGCGGGGTCGAGATCAGGCTTGCATTTTTTCTACACAATTGAGCCGCGCCGGAACTGGACTTAATTGTTCACAACATATGTAGGGCAGGCAAAATGTTTTGTAAAAATATTAATAGCGATAATGTACTTCTGTTAACGTAATCTTTGGAACAATACTTTAAGGTGCTTCTCAAATTCACTGTTCAACAATGCGAAACTGACACATTTTCTGACTAATTTTTAAATGTAAAGGCATAAAATTGACAAGCCTGACAATTGAAGGGATTTGCAATCGAATAGCTTTTCCATTTTTGATAAATAAATGACTTGTCGAGATACAAGAGATTCTTGTCACGTGACTGCAGGTTTTTCTCCATTCCTGTGCTGTCGCTTCCGGAAATTCGATTCAAAACTCTAACTATGACAGTATTTTCTCAAAGATATATCACCTTTATCAAAAAATATTTAACGCCATTCGATACACGTGCCAATCATATGCGTTTTCCGAAGCCTTAATAAATGACAGATAAATATTTTCCCAAATTTACTTTTAATTATACAGCTTCAAAAGTTAGGTTTTTAACACTCCTTTTTGTTTATTATAATCTACGTTAATTTTTAAATGAATCCTTGTGTGAATGCTGAAACGTCTAAATAACTAAGCAAGCCTTAATATTGCTGTTGTGTATTTTCTGTCTTGCGAACACATTGTAATTTTAAAATATACTGTATAAAACTTTCCCATAAATATGTATGCAGTATTCTTTAAAAACATACAGCGGTAGAATTGATAAAAAAAAGTCACTGGTCCCAAGGACCAGTAAACATCAGAGTTTACTGGTCCGCAGACATCGTCACTGGCCCGCTACAAAAAATTCTATGAAGTACCTTTAACCCTTTGAGTGACACCCCTCCCCTCTTCCTCCTAGAACATAAACCAAACTTCCTTTCAGTTACCCAAAATTTTCGGCATAATAAAATTTAAAAATATAATTTTCTAAAAATTAAATAAACAGTTCATAAACAAAAACTATAAAATTATTAATTATGTATTTTATTTCCGATTATTTATTTCAACTGTCTGTAAGTTTTAATGTGATTTTTTATTTATTTATTATTATTATTATTTTAAATAAAATAAAATTGTGTGGTTTGTGTTTGGTTGCGGTTTTCTCAGGGACAGGAATATTTACGTTTATCTGTCAGAGAGGGAAAAAAATTACTGGTCCTGCGGACCACTCAATTTTTTAAATTAGTGGTCCGATTGAATTTTTAGTGGTCTCGGACCAGCGGACCACCAAGGATTTCGAACGCTGAATTATATGTTAAGAAAAATCGAAATTTTTTGTAGACATTGTGTCGGGTCGGGCCGGACCTGTTTTCACTTACTTCTGTACGGGCCGGTCCCGGAGCTGGTAATTCCGACCCTTGCAGACCCCTATAGTATACTGATTCGGATATCCAAAACAGAGATAAGGATCACTGTAAATATTGCTTATTTTTTAGAGATAAGAGTTGAAAAATAAGGCATAATAATAATAATAATAATAATAATAATAATCCATGAACGGATTCTCGATTAATAGAAACAAACTGACAAGTGGGTACCAAACTAAACCGCAAAAGAGTAGAAGCATCTTAATTTCCGGCCGGGGTCAAGGGTCTCAAAAGTGTATAATGTTTAGTTTGAAAAGAGCTGACATCCACAAAATTCAGAGTTACTAGTTTCCGATAAGAAAAATTGACTGAGAAAGATATTTTGTTAATGAATGAGAATCTGATGAACATGTAAGGGCGGTGATTTTATTTTTTCATTTGGAATTCCTTCAGATTTCGTAATGGCAACTATGGTTTTGAAGTTTTGAAGTTATGCTAATAAATGTTTGTGGAGCTCCCAGCTATATTTCTCTGTGTTTTAAATTTCCTTGTGTGTGCTATCTCGCCCATGTATATATCGACGATGACTTATAAGCGAACGCTTGACGCCAAGCACACAGGTCAGATGTATGTCAATAAATGTGTTAAAAGACAAAGATTCATATTATTTTTTCTTACACTAAAAAATAACAACAATAGCATAGCAGGATTTAATTTGAGAATGGCGGGGGGGGGGGGGGTGGGGGGTGAGCGTATGGAAATGTTCAAGACAAGTCCGTGATTAGATTTAAAAAAAAAATAATAATAACTTATTTTAGTGGACGGATAGTCTTTAGGTAAATTACCCAATGCTTAGGGGCTGTACATATATAATGTTATCAAATGTTTAGCAATTTTAGACCCCCACCCCCTGCACTTACGATATCATACGTTATCATTCCACTAACTCCCCCCCCCCTTCCCTAATGATATCGTTATCAATGTCTAAAAATTCTTTTGATTTTTTAAATTGATTCTTTTGTTTGCAGTGATATACAGATGGTCATATATTTATTATTCACATAATTTATTCATTCAAAGAAGAAAATATCACTATTATAAATAAAATAACTTTATATAAAATAACATTTAAAAGAAATAGCTGCTAATTAAAAGTATTTAATAATTAGCCTTTTGTTTCATAATGCATTCAACAATAATGTATCTTCTTGCGCTTGCCTCCGGACGGTGTGTGGGGGGGGGGGGGGGGGGGCAGTGCGCAGTAAGAACTTCTTATCAACAAAAGAGGTGGACAATGTTATTTCACTTTTCTTTAGCACTAAACACAACAGGTATCATTTCAAACATACTTCGGAAATACTTTCCCCAACAGCATATTATATTCCCAAAATTCCGTCAACGGGGGAGGCTAACTTATAGAGGGCTGCACCTAAAACTACGATTTTGGGGTCACTTCCGGCTTTGATCACACGCTAAAAATGTTTGATCAAATCTCTACAAACGATTTCACATTATATGGCACCATTTTTGTCCCGAAATTCCGTCAAGGATAGGGTTAACTTTTAGGGGTGTGAACCTAAAAATATCGATTTTTGGTCACTTCCGGGTTTGATCAAACGCTAAAAATGGTTGATCAAATCTCTATAAACGATTTCACGTTAGATAGCTTCATTTTTGTCCCGAAATTCCGTCAAGGGGGGAGGGCTAACTTTTAGGGGTCCGCTGATAAAAATATCGATTTTGGCCGCATTTCCGGGTTTGATCAAACGCTAAAAATGGTTGATCAAATCTCTACAAACGATTTCACGCTAGATGTTACAATTTTTGTCCCAAAATTCAGTGAAGGGGAGACTAACTTTTAGGGGTCCGCTGCTAAAAATATTGATTTTGGGCGCATTTCCGTGTTTGATAAACGCTAAAAGTGGTTGATCAAAACTCTACAAACAATTTCACGTTATATGGCACCATTTTTGTCCTGAAATTCAGTCAAGTGGAGACTAACTTTTAGGGGTCCGCTGCTAAAAATATCGATTTTGGGCGCATTTCCGGGTTTGATCAAACGCTAAAAATGGTTGATGAAATAATTACAAACAATTTCATGTTAGATGACAGCATTTTTGTCCCGAAATTCCACCAAGGGGGGCTAACTTTTAGGGGTCCGCTGTTAAAAATATCGATTTTAGGCGCATTTCCGGGTTTGATCAAACGCTAAAAATGGTTGATCAAATCTCTACATACGATTTCCCGTTAGATGGCACCATTTTAGTCCCGAAATTCCGTCAAGAGAGGGGCTAACTTTTAGGCGTCCGCTGCTAAATATATCGATTTTGGGCGCAATTCCGGGTTCGATCAAATGCTAAAAATGGTTGATCATATCTCTACAAACGATCTCACGTTAGATGGCACCATTTTTGTCCCGACATTCCGTCAAGGGGGGGCTAACTTTTAGGGGTCGGCTGTGAAAAATATCGATTTTAGGCGCATTTCTGGGTTTGATCAAACGCTAAAAATGGTTGATCAAATCTCTACATACGATTTCACGTTAGATGGAACCATTTTTGTCCCGAAATTCCGTCAAGGGAGGGGCTAACTTTTAGGCGTCCGCTGCTAAATATATCGATTTTGGGCGCATTTCCGAATTCGATCAAATGCTAAAAATGGTTGATCAAATCTCTACAAACGATCTCACGTTAGATGGCACCATTTTTGTCCCGAAATTCCGTCAAGTGGGGGGAGGATAACTTTTAGGGTTCCGCTGCTAAAAATATCGATTTTGGGCACATTTTCCGGTTTGATCAAACGCTAAAAGTGGTTGATGTAATTTCTACAAACCATGTCACATTAGATGACGCCATTTTTGTCCCGAAATTCCTTCAAGGGGGGGGGGATAACTTTTAGGGGTTCGCTGACAAAAATATCGATTTTGGCCGCATTTCCGGGTTTGATGAAATGCTAAAAATGGTTGATCAAATCTCTACAAACGATTTCACGTTATATGGCACAATTTTTGTCCTGAAATTCCGGCAAGGGGGGACTAACTTTTAGGGGTCCGCTGCTTAAAATATCGATTTTGGGTCACTTCCGGGTTTGATCAAACGCTAAAAATGGTTGATCAAATCTCTACATACGATTTCACGTTAGATGGCACCATTTTAGTCCCGAAATTCCGTCAAGTGAGGGGCTAACTTTTAGGCGTCCGCTGCTAAAATTATCGATTTTGGGCGCAATTCCGGGTTCGATCAAATGCTAAAAATGGTTGATCATATCTCTACAAACGATCTCACGTTAGATGGCACCATTTTTGTCCCGACATTCCGTCAAGGGGGGGCTAACTTTTAGGGGTCGGCTGTGAAAAATATCGATTTTAGGCGCATTTCTGGGTTTGATCAAACGCTAAAAGTGGTTGATCAAATCTCTACATACGATTTCACGTTAGATGGAACCATTTTTGTCCCGAAATTCCGTCAAGGGAGGGGCTAACTTTTAGGCGTCCGCTGCTAAATATATCGATTTTGGGCGCATTTCCGAATTCGATCAAATGCTAAAAATGGTTGATCAAATCTCTACAAACGATGTCACGTTAGATGGCACCATTTTTGTCCCGAAATTCCGTCAAGCGGGGGGGCTAACTTTTATGGGTCGGCTGTTAAAAATATCGATTTTAGGCGCATTTCCGGGTTTCATCAAACGCTAAAAATGGTTGATCAAATCTCTACATACGATTTCACGTTAGATGGCACCATTTTTGTCCTGAAATTCCGTCAAGTGGGGGGAGGATAACTTTTAGGGTTCCGCTGCTAAAAATATCGATTTTGGGCACATTTCCCGGTTTGATCAAACGCTAAAAGTGGTTGATGTAATTTCTACAAACCATGTCACATTAGATGACGCCATTTTTGTCCCGAAATTCCTTCAAGGGGGGGGGATAACTTTTAGGGGTTCGCTGCCAAAAATATCGATTTTGGCCGCATTTCCGGGTTTGATCAAATGCTAAAAATGGTTGATCAAATCTCTACAAACGATTTCACGTTAGATGGCATCTTTTTGTCTGGAAAATCCGTCAAGGGGGTGCTAACTTTTAGAGGTCCGCTGCTAAAAATATCGATTTTGGGCGCATTTCCGGGTTCGATCAAACGCTAAAAAAGGTTGATCAAATCTCTACAAACGATTTCACGTTAGATGGCATCTTTTTTGTCTGGAAAATCCGTCAAGAGTGGGGCTAACTTTTAGGCGTCCGCTGCTAAATATATCGATTTTGGGCGCAATTCCGGGTTCGATCAAATGCTAAAAATGGTTGATCATATCTCTACAAACGATCTCACGTTAGATGGCACCATTTTTGTCCCGACATTCCGTCAAGGGGGGGCTAACTTTTAGGGGTCGGCTGTGAAAAATATCGATTTTAGGCGCATTTCTGGGTTTGATCAAACGCTAAAAAAGGTTGATCAAATCTCTACATACGATTTCACGTTAGATGGCTCCATTTTTGTCCCGAAATTCCGTCAAGGGAGGGGCTAACTTTTAGGCGTCCGCTGCTAAATATATCGATTTTGGGCGCAATTCCGGGTTCGATCAAATGCTAAAAATGGTTGATCAAATCTCTACAAACGATCTCACGTTAGATGGCACCATTTTTGTTCCGAAATGCCGTCAAGGAGGGGCTAACTTTTAGGGGTCGGCTGTTAAAAATATCGATGTTAGGCGCATTTCCGTGTTTGATCAAACGTTAAAAATGGTTGATCAAATCTCTACATACGATTTTACGTTAGATGGCACCATTTTTGTCCCGAAATTCCGTCAAGTGGGGGGAGGAAATTTTTTAGGGGTCCGCTGCTAAAAATATCGATTTTCGGCGCATTTCCCGGTTTGATCAAACGCTAAAAGTGGTTGATGTAATTTCTACAAACCATGTCACAATAGGTGACGCCATTTTTGTCCCGAAATTCCGTCAAGTGGGGGGATAACTTTTAGGGGTTCGCTGCTAAAAATATCGATTTTGGCCGCATTTCCGTGTTTGATCAAATGCTAAAAATGGTTGATCAAATCTCTACAAACAATTTCACGTTATATGGCACCATTTCTGTCCTAAAATTCCGGCAATGGGAGACTAAGTTTTAGTTATCCGCTGCTTAAAATATCGATTTTGGGCAGATTTCCGGGTTTGATCAAACACTAAAAATGGTTGATCAAATCTCTACATACGATTTCACGTTAGATGGCACCATTTTTGTCCCGAAATTCCGTAAAGGGTGGGCTAACTTTTAGGGGTCCGCTGTTAAAAATATCGATTTTAGGCGCATTTCCGGGTTTGATCAAACGCTAAAAATGGTTGATCAAATCTCTACAAACGATTTCACGTTAGATGGCATCATTTGTGTCCGGAAATTCCGTCAAGGGGGGCTAACTTTTAGGGGTGTGAAGCTAAAAATATTGATTTTGGGCACATTTCCTGGTTCGATCAAACGCTAAAAATGGTTGATCAAATCTCTACAAACAATTTCACGTTATATGGCACCATTTTTGTCCTAAAATTCCGGCAAGGCGGACTAACTTTTAGGGATCCGCTGCTTAAAATATCGATTTTAGGCGCATTTCCGAGTTTGATCAAACACTAAAAATGGTTGATCAAATCTCTACAAACGATTTCACGTTAGACGGCATCATTTTTGTCCGGAAATTCCGTCAAGGGGGGCTAACTTTTAGGGGTGTGAAGCTAAAAATATCGATTTTGGGCGCATTTCCGGGTTTGATCAAACGCTAAAATGGTTGATCAAATCTCTACCAACGATTTCACGTTAGATGGCATCATTTTTGTCCGGAAATTCTGTCAAGGGGGCGAACTTTTAGGGGTGTGAAGCTAAAAATATCGATTTTGGGCGCATTTCTGGGTTTGATCAAACGCTAATATGGTTGATCTCTACAAACGATTTCACGTTAAATGGCATCATTTTTGTCCGGAAATTCCGTCAAGGGGGATAACTTTTAGGGGTCCGCTGCTAAAAATATTGATTTTGGGCGCATTTCGGGTTTGATCAAACGCTAAAAGTGGTTGATCAAATCTCTACAAACAATTTCATGTTAGATGAGAACATTTTTGTCCCGAAATTCCGCCAAGGAAGGGCTAAATTTTAGGGGTCCGCTGCTAAAAATATCGATATTGAGCGCATTTCCGGGTTTGATCTCTCGCTAAAAATGGTTGATCGAATCTCTACATACGATTTCACGTTAGACGGCATCATTTTTGTCCGGAAATTCCGTCAAGGGGGGCTAACTTTTAGGGGCGTGAACCTAAAAATATCGGTTTTGGGGGCATTTCCGGGTTTGATCAAACACTAAAAATGGTTGATCAAATCTCTACATACGATTTCACGTTAGATGGCACCATTTTTGTCCCGAAATTCCGTCAAGGGGGGCTAATTTTTAGGGTTCCGCTGTTAAAAATATCGATTTTAGGCGCATTTCCGGGTTTGATCTCTCGCTAAAAATGGTTGATCGATTCTCTACATACGATTTCACGTTAGATGGCACCATTTTTGTCCCGAAATTCCGTCAAGGGAGGGGCTAACTTTTAGGCGTCCGCTGCTAAATATATCGATTTTGGGCGCATTTCCGGGTTTGATCAAACGCTAAAAATGTTTGATCAAATCTCTACAAACGATCTCACGTTAGATGGCACCATTTTTGTCCCGAAATTCCGTCAAGGGAGGCTATCTTTTAGGGGTCCGCTGTTAAAAATATCGATTTTAGGCGCATTTCCGGGTTTGATCAAACGCTAAAAATGGTTGATCAAATCTCTACAAACGATTTCACGTTAGATGGCACCATGTTTGTCCGGAAATTCCGTCAAGGGGGGGCTAACTTTTAGGGGTCCGCTGCTAAAAATATCGATTTTGGGCGCATTTCCGGGTTTGATCAAACGCTAAAAATGGTTGATCAAATCTCTACCAACGATTTCACGTTAGATGGCACCATTTTTGTCCCGAAATTCCGTCAAGGGGGGGGCTAACTTTTAGGGGCGTGAACCTAAAAATATCGGTTTTGGGGGCATTTCCGGGTTTGATCAATCGCTAAGAATGGTTGATCAAATCTCTACAGACGATTTCTGATAAGGATCGCTATTTTTTTTTTAGTTTTGCCCATTTTGAAACATCCTAAAAGTTAGCCCCCCCTGGTCCTTTTTAATCATAACTCATGAAATAAAGTTGATCAAACGATGAAAATTGTTGATCAAATCTGATCAAACGATGATCAAACGAAATGCATATGTCACTTTCTTATTTTCCGTCATGTGGAGGCTAACTTTTAGGCGGTGATAATTTTGACTTTTAAAAATATAGAACAATTGCAATTATTTCTTTTGCAGCAAAGAATTTGTTATGACCGCTAACCAAAATCTTCTAAACAATGTGCGAACAGCCATTGTAATTAATCATTTCTCATCAATGTGAAACTATTTTTTTTCAATTCCTACTATTAGCTCACACTCTCGCTATATATATCTTGTTCAAATTTTCAATCGTTAATAAAATACTTAATTTTTATCCAATCAAGCTCAAATATTTTTTTTAAACTTGTAGTAGATGACACTTGATGTTAAACCAGTTTTTTTCAAATATTAATTAATTAAATAAATTAAATTAATTAATTTTCAATAATCGAGAGAGCCCTCTTGTTGATCAAAGTATTTTAAGACCGAGAGAGCCCTCTTCTTGATCAAGGCACTTTAAGCGCCACTCAAAAGGAAAGAAGAATGGAAGAAAAAAAAATTATCGGTATTGTTCAGTAGGAATTGACTTAAAATATTTTTTTATATTACTTGTTTATATTACTTACCATTTTTTTTTTATTTACTTGTATTGATGATTTTTAATATGTGTTTAATTGTTAGTTCCTATCTATAATCACTGTTTTGATGAGGTCTATAGATGTCTATGATGGTTAGCGTTGCATTAAAGCTAGAGATCCTACATACACAACTTCCAGGTTGTATAATATGTTAACGGAGATTCTAACTGTTAAATAGTCAATGAAACATCGTCTTCATTTTGAAAGACCTGTCGAATGATATGCCACTCAATGTATGCGTATCGGTGCGTATTTGTTTTCGTCTCTACCACCATTTTGAATTTATAAAAACAAAACCTAGCCTATAACCATCGAGCCGTTAAGACGAATTGAGTTAGTCCGAATTTTGAGCCATAAAACCTCATACAACCAACCAACCATAAAATTTAAGCTTATACTCTTATTCGAAAATAGTCTTAATGAAAATTTCAAAGTTAATGGCAACGAATTTTGTAATAAAGACTAATGTAATTATAAGTAATCTATTAAAAATTTCCCAAAATTGTCGCGTTTAAGATCATTAAAAAATTAATTATTAAATATGCATATGATATAAAAAAAATCTAGATGAGTAAAAAAAAACCCAGAGACTTTCTTCTTAAAAATTCAGCAAAATTTTTTAAGTAATCTTATTTCTTTTAATAAATAACACAAGTAAATAATTCTAAATGATTCAGACAAACTAAAACTTTAGCATGCTTCTTCAAGTTTAATATTAACGGACGTTGATGCAGATGTTTCTTCATTTTTTTTTTCAAAAGTACCTTAATATCCTTTTAAGAAACGACCATATCATTTAGAATTTTCAGAAATTTCCATTTAGAATGTTTTCGAATACACTTTCTTCAAGTAATGTGAATTCTAAACGGAAATTAAGTGCCTGGAGGTATCCAAGTAAAAGCTATTAAAGAGTTAAAATGATACATATCTGAAGGTTCTCAAAAGTTTTAGATAGTTAAAATTTTATGAAATAAATGCAACTATTTTCAGTAGCGATTTAACTGAAGTAAATGAGAGAAAAATATTACATATATAACGAATAACAAACAGTAAAATTCCGTATATGCTAACTAGATTTATCTCTGTCGCTATAAGAAATAAAAATAAACTTAAGGCAATAAAACTTTATTGAAATTCGAATTGTATGTATCTGTTCGTAAAAATATTATTTTTTCGTAATTCCTATTTAAATCAAATTTAAAATTTAGTTTGTTTGACAAAATATAAATCAACATCTCTAGTTTACTGGATAATATATAAATTTGTTTTTACATGTTAATTAAAGAAAGTATAAAAAATATCTAAGCTTTGATATTTTTTATACTTTCTTTAAATTTAACTGCTAATAATTTTTAACTGTAAACATGATATATAGTTTTCTGGTCATTTGGATGTTATTTATTGCACTGATGAGGGGCTAAAATTTAGCTCGAAACGTTTGCTTTTTAAATGTATTAAGTGTATTTATGTCATTTTTACTTGTATGCCTAAAGAATTGTAATATATTTTTTATTTTTAAATCGTATATCAGACGTTAACCAATGATTATTTCTTTTAACAAAAATTATTGATTGATATTATTTGGAGCCAAAAGAGGCCTAGCGATACCTATGAATTCGCGGGAATTGAATAAAATCGATCTCTATACACTTTACTCAGCTCATGAAAGGGCATTTTTTTAGAAAAAATCTTTTCTTCGCTGTAGTCTTCGCTGTAAACGTTTTTATACTTCTGATATTTATTACATTTTATTGTATTTTTACCAGTTCATGTAGAGTGTTTTTGAGTACAACAATCATTTTTAGAAATTAGAAAAAAACGTTTTTATAGAAAAAAGTAACACTTGTCATAATTATTCATCAGATTGGGTCACTAGAGTTTATCCGAACTCGAATCGAAGTTATTAAGAGAGTTTACTTTTTGTACAGTTTGGATACAGTTCGGATTAGAATGTTGCATCGAGTCACGAAACCCGATTTTAACAAAACCGAAATTTTGTCGCGTTCATATAAAACCAGGTTAACCGACCCGATCCAAGATTCTAATTCAAATCCTACATACAGCTAACAATAAGAAATTAAAAATAAAACAACCAACACCATAAAGGCGAGGAGGTTTCTGGTGAAATCACGCCACTCGACCCCATGCAGTATTCATATCCGAAAACTGCGCACAAAAATTAAACGGTCAAGTGCGATTATTACTCGCATACAGAGGACAGTGTACAATAATAACATGAATTAATAACTATATTATTAAAAAATATCGTTGCTAAAATAATAATAAGATTTTGTAAAAAACTATACAACGTGGGGTTCCGTATAGGTGTATATACTAGAAAAGTATAAATGAATATAACATGAAAATTCAAAATTAGCGTCGACTACCTCTAATTGTTCCATAATTTTAGTTTCAGTGATTTAGGTAATAGAAGGGGAGGGAACATATTTTTGCACTACACTTTCGACGATGTCTCGGAAAGTATAATACTTCTGTTCGACATTACAAAAGCTTTCACATCATACATCACACGATATACAAAGAAAATATTTTTTTTTCAAGTAACCTGATTAGGCCCTCCAAATTTTCACTAAATATATTTGTGAATGTTTAGTCTTCAAATGAAGTCAATTTAGTCTTAGAATGTTTAGCAATAGTCTTTATTACTTCCCCAATTTGAACTTTCCACGTTCCATAGTTTATGAGTAAAATGACTGTGACTGACACACAGACACAGGAGAGATTTTATAATGGTTTCGTTTTTAATTTTTAAGTACGGGACCCTAATTAAAAGAAAGAAAAATAATTGAGGAAGCATAGCATAGAAATACTTTTCAACACTTTCAGAATACTGAAACAAAACTTCACAGTTTAAAGAAGAACAATGATATTTAAGTAAAGCATTGAAAAACACATAGCACATGTGAAAACCAATTTCCGCAATTACAATCTATTGTCGAAAAATATTCAAATTCTTTCGTGAAGCCCTGTATATGATATATAGATTTATATATAAACTACTTAGTACCTATATTAACATTTAATTCATTTAGGAAACGCATAACACAGTTGAATATTGCCCTTCGGCAATTTGCTTTAATAAATAGAAATGAATTATTTTGTACAACCTCATATACGTTAGGTAAAATTTACACACAGAAAGTAATATGCAAAACATAAGTTAAATTTAAAAACTCATGTCACAAATGAAATGAAGTAAATGGTAGTTAATATTTTGTAGCATCCCCTTTAGCTTCCATAATAGTGTACAATCGATATTGCATACTATATACAAGGTGTTTACAAACATTTCTATAGATATTAGCCCAAATAGACTTTATACGTGCCACTAATTTAGTTTTACTTGAAGGAGGATTTTCTCGAAGGTTTTTCTTCATTATGCACCATAAGATTTCTATGGGATTAAGGTCTGGTGAATTTGGTGGCCAGGGAAGTACCTTAATGTTGTGTTGGCGGAACAAATTCTTAGTTGACACGGAACCAATTTTTAGTTTGTAGAGGTATGCGGTGACGGTAAATCTTGGTGAAGGATGAAATCATCTTCAAATAAATCTTCTGCTGATGGAATCATGCAATATTCCAAAATTTCTTGATATATCTTAGAGTTAACCTTTTCGTAGACGATGCATAACTTACCAGTTCCTTCTGCACTCATGCAACTCCAAATCACGACACTAGCAGCAAATTTTCAAGACATTCTTTATCAAATGCTTGTTGCTTCATTCTCCGAACTCTAATACCTTGTTTACCATATGAAACGCAAAACATAGTTTCATCACTAAATAATATATTTTTCCAATCTTCTTCACTCCATAAACGTCTTGATTTGCACCAATTCAATCTTATATGCTTTTGTTTTGCAGTCATGAGAGGTTTTGTTCACGGTACACGAGACCCAAACTTAAACTTATGGAGACGTCTTAATGTTGTCGATGTAGAAACTTCAACTACTTCTTCTTTCTATTTTCGGTGCAAGAATCGCACACTTTTAAAACGGTTTTTCTTAACTATACGCTTCAGTTTCCTGCTATCTCTGGCGGACCGTTTTGGTTTTCCGCAGCCATTTCGGCGATTATTTTGAATTTTTTCATTTTTTGAATGTCGTGTTAGTATTTTACTAACGCTTGATTGCGAACAATGTAAATAATTCGCTATATAACATTGATTTTTACCGTGCCGATACAAATCAACCATACGAAATTTAACAGATTCAGGAATATCACTCGCACGAACCATTTTAAAACAAAAATAGAAACAAACTCAAAATTAATAGTAATTGTAAATAAAATCGTCTGAATTTAATCAATGATGCCAACATTTATGAATTGGTGATAATTAAAGGAGAATTAATGTGAAATATTCTAATATTTTGAACCAGTTGAATAAATATTCTAATATTTTGACTTTTCAAAATAATTTTTTTCTATTAATCTCTTCAAAAAGGATATTAATTTTAAGATAATAAGTTTAATCAACAATAAATTCTTAATAAAAATACCGTTTGTATATTTGCATTAAAATACATTGAATTACCAAACGATGATTTAAATTTGTTTAAAAAAAAGTATTTATTCTAATATTTTGAATATGAGCTGTATATTAATTTTTCCAGAGCATGTCAACTAATGTAATTGTCAATAAACTTGAAAAAGTTGCTACTGATAATATAATTATTTATTAAACTAAATTTAGGTTTTATTTTCAGTAGCTGCATTTGATAATTTATCAGTTATAACTTTGTTTCATTAAGTCTTTGTTTGCATTAGATAACGGACATCTAGAAAGCGATAAATCACGTAGCTAGGAGCAAATTTGTTTTTTGTCTTAAAAAAATAGTAATACAAATCGATAACATGTAGTTTTGAAAAATTCTTTAAGTGTGATTTTTTTCGTCAAAAACTCTTTGCTTGTTTTGTTTTCCTTAATTTAATTCATTATTTTTATACATTTTAAAGAATGTTTCTCACATTGATGATTTTCATAAAAGATATCAATGTGCGAAATCGAATTGCGTACTATGATTTGTGATTATCAATAATTGTTCGAACTTTTTTCAGCAACTACGACTAGTAAAAAAAGGATGAAAACAGTTATAATATAGAAATAAAAATATATTTATAATTTAATGTGAACACAAACAAAGATTTTATGTCAGAGAATTTGTAGTTGCCGTTATATCTATTTCTCAAGCAGAAGTAAATTTCTGAACTTGGGGATTTCGCGATATAAACTACTAAAGTCAGTATCACTACGGGCCTAATGAAGATCGTCACTTATTCGTTATGGATTAATTTTCATTAAAGAATGTTTCATTATGTGTGATGAAAATTTATTTCTTCCAGTAGTAAAATCGAATTGTATTTAAATAACATATTGTGGTAAGATGAATTAAAGCCATTTTATTTTATTTCTGTCAATGCTACGTCATTTTAATGAATGAATTATAATAAAACAATATACGTTGTAAATTATATAAATCCTTAAAATTCTTTAGTACATTTATTGGCAATATTTAAAATTCAAAGTTAATTATAAATGTATGTTTTTCTTTTCTTTCCTACTTCCAATTTTCATTTGTATTTTTTATGAGTGGATCGAAAGCGTTCTTTATTTAATTTTTCCTATTTAATAACTAATGAAACAAGTCAGATTACCATTTAAACTGTAATAAATGCAAATGTTTGTTTTTCAACATAAATATTAAAATTGTTTTATTTTTGTTTTGCAATAAATGTAAGAATACAATGTTTTGAATATTTACAAATTCCTAAATTTAATCTAATTGAATGTATGTACGTGGTCTGAAACAAGTATTTCTGGAATTAAATCAGTTTTTGTCTCGAATAATATAAATATATCTTGATCCAGAAAATTTTCTTAGTGTGTGCAGTTAAATAATTACCATAAACGTAGAATCTATGTTTTGTCTGGAATAATTTCTAATTTATTATTATCTGATAGGTTTATTTGACCCACAGATTAATCCAAGTGCATTTAGAGAACGTTTGGATCGCAGAGCAGTAACTTAAAACTTTCTTTCCGTTTTTTTTTTTTTTTTTTTTTTTTTTTTTTTTTTTTTACAAAGTTTTGAATAAGACGTATTTTAATATCACGTAGCACATCACAGTATGTTTTCATTCCAATTGTTAGACTAAAACATATGCCAAACCACTTTAAATACAAATTTGACAGTATGGTAATCACTACACATGATTCTAAAGATTGCAAATAAGAAAATAGAAAACAAAAACAATTGAAATAGTTAAAATATAAGAACACATTCTTATGATTTTTTACTGTGACTGTTAAACTTTAAAGGTATGGATTAAGGGTGTGGATATTAAGGGTGTCGTTATAATAAATAACTGTAGTATTAACAATTATAGAATAATATTTATTTCAGTTTATCATGTTAAAAAATTTTAGATAGTACATGGTCCCGTACTCAGATTAGTTAAATATTGCATTTTAAGAAATAATACTTTTTATTTCTATTTTATGTAAGAATTTTCCTTTTACAAAAAAGCACATTTCAAGTTATATTTTTATTAAAAAAAACAATATATATTTTTCTTTCCAAATGAAAAGATTGCTTAGCTTTTTTCTATCGCATAAAAGAATCAATTATATGATTCATTTTTCAATAAATCGAATGTTGAAATTTGCAATGATATCTACATTTTACTTTATTAAATGAAAAAAATAATTTCAAACGACAAAAGATTCCATCTGCAAATTACATTCACTGGAGAAATGTATGTCTGTTTTTATACAAAGATAACAGTTTTGTAATTCGACAACAAAAGCTTTGGCTTTCATTCAAATGTTTTGTGTCATATTATACCCAAAACAAACTTAAGAATTTCCTTTTATTATTGAACTAATGATGCCATTAATTTTGTATTCAAAGAGTACAATGCTAATGTCATTGACAATATTTTTAACAAAAACTTATATTTGTAATCATGAAATATTATTAAACAGGTTTATCTTGATAAAATAAGCAGCAGCGTTTTTAAAAATATATATATATATTAATAAACTAAATTAAAAACAATCTACCCTGATATGAATAAACAATGCGCAAGCTGATGAAAAAATAAAAGATAATTTACGAAGCTTGAAATGTGTAAAAATTCATTTATCATTTTGTATAAGGGGGTATGTTTTTAATTTAAGCAAAAAGCCTTATATAATGAAATTGAAGATTTTCAATTAATGATGAAACACGTTGTAGAATGGGTAAATTTCTAACCGATATCAAACCTGGTATACCTGAACACTAAACAAGTGCTATAGCGTGGAGCAATACGCTGGCTCAGCTTCTCCGTACTAGAAACTCTCTATGTACTGTTCGTGCGAGATGCTGTCGCTACAGAGCCAGGAATAACTCCAGGTAACATTTCCGCTGCTTGCATCCGACCTTAGACCTACAGAAATCGATGGAAATGGCATGCAACTGAGCAACTACGCAAGTCATTCAGAAACACCTTAGAACAAAATTTTAAACAAACCACTTGCTAGTGTTGTTTTAGCCTTAAATTCTATCCAAAAGTTAGCTAATGCAAACTGAATATGAAACTGAACTTTAGGTGACGTCACCGTATATTTTGACGAGTGAGATTCCCGAATCACTGTGCTATGAAGACTACTATGTAGCCTCCGATTATATTCGTCTGACGACCGAAGTGCGCTGGATGCTGTCGTGTATGGTTGTCGCGGCTGTTGTCATAGCGCAATAGTGACGCGCATCATGACAACCTTTGTCACGTGGTTATGTGTAAATATATTTTTGAATTTTAACTGTTTGGCAATGTTATTATTTGTACATTTGAATTAGGACGTAATTTCCCCTATTTACTGCTTTTAACACACATTAAATAATTGATTGTTTTATAGTTTTCTTTCATTTTTAATATGCTTGTGTAAGAAACAATTTTTATGACGTAATTTTCAATTTTCTCCCGTTTTGGAAACGTAATGATTTAATTCTAACTTGAAAGGATTTTTTTCTGTTATAATAGCCACGTGTGAATAAATTTTCAATTTAAAGTAAATTTTATTCTTTGTGCTGTTTTAACAATAAGCGATAATTATTATAACCGCTTCTAAAATATGTAAAACGTATCTCTGGAAATTCTGAAAATTTGAATTTTAAAATGAAAATAAACCGTCAGAAAATTAGTTAAATTGAAAAATTAAATGCAGCCTGCACACCCAGAGTTTCTAATGAATATGCTTAGGATAAATGATTAAATTTCTCGGTATAGTTTTTGCTCCTATGAAACTTTTTTAATGAAACGATTTTGACCAAGTTTAACATTAAACATCTCTTAAAACAATTCTTCGATTTAAAAACTGTCTGCTTCAACGTATTTATCAATCATTTCTCTATAATATTACTCATTTTCATATTTTTGTACGTAGTAGTTTTCCTTATATTAGCGAAGAAAGACCTCCGGTCACAAGAACTCATTGACAGCGGCGGTGGCAGCGTTAGTTAATTTAGAGCGATAACGAGGCATTTTCACAACAACAATTTACATGCAACATTACATGCAACATTTAGATGCAATTTGTGTCATGTGATAATAATTAAATAGTACTTGCAGAGCCTCTCGGCATTTCCCAAATGTGAACCATATGGGAACCATGTTGGAGTCCGTATAAAATACAAAATAATGGGAAAATACTGCGATAGCAATAACGGAGCTTTCTGCATTCGCGCCATAAATCGTTAAAAAGAAAATCAGAAAAGAATCACGTTCATTTGACGTATTAATAGTAAAATCTTTCAGTACTGAAATTGTAAATGCAGGATTACTTAGGCGCGTATAATATAAAAATAAACGATTTCCCAACAATACAAAGAAAAGAAATCACAGAATTCAACCAATTGGGGTAGCTTTCAGTGAAACTCTATTTCGTATGGCATATAATCTTCTAGTATGTATTTCTCTATTCTAAAAAAAAAGTAACTAACGCTGTCACCGCCGCCGTCGGTTTTGAATCTTTTGTGACCGGAGGTCTTTCTTCGTTAATATTAAGAAAACTATTGCACAAAAAAATATGAAAATCGGTGGCATTATAGAGAAATGTTTGATAAATACCTGATGCAGACAGTTTTCAAATCGAAGAATTATTAGAGATATTTAATGCTAAAGTTGAACAAAATCGTTCCATTAAAAAAGTTTTATAGGAGCAAAAACTGTACAAGGGAATTTAATCATTTTTAGATCATTTTATTCACTAGAAGTTTCCGGTATTCAGACTGTATTTATTTATTTAATTTTACTCTTTTTTAAGGTTTTATTTCTATTTTAAATTCAAATTTTCAGCATTTCGAGAGATATTTTTTACATATTAATGGGTTACATATTATTAAGTGGTATTGATTTAAACTGTTGTCAGCTGTATAAACAGCGCAAACAATAATGTTTGCTTCAAATAAAAAAAATATATTTACACGTGAGTATTTAAAACATAACAAAAACCCTTCAAATTAGAATTAAATAATTAGGTATAAAAAGCATAAACTTATTGAAAATTACGTCATATAAACTATATTTACACGGGGAATTTTAAAAGAGAAAATATTTTGTAACATAATAAATTCATTAGCATGCATTAAATAGTCTTAAGTATAGAAGTCTTAAGTAGGAGAAATTACGTCACATTACACTTATTACATAAAATGAACAACAAATAATATTGAAAAACAGTTTAAAAATTGTGCGAGACATTTATTTGATATTTTGAGATGATCTTTTCATATTTCAGCGCAAATAATATTTCATTTCTAACAAAAGTACTTTCACATGAATATTAAAAGGAGAAAGAAAAGTTTGGTGAAAATTACGTCAGATTAAAACGATATATTTAAAACCTCTTATTGAAAAAAACTTTCTTTTCGCTTTGTTAAAAAATACCGGGAGACAAAGACTCTGTTTACTTAATTCATTTTATATTAGCTTATTTTGAAATGTTCAGCTGATTTTATTTATTCAAAGACGAAAACAGCCATTGTATCTTTTAACACCAGCTGATTTGGCCTTAAAATTCCGCAATCAAACAGAAATGAATAGAAACCTGTTTATAGGTAGATCGCCACTGTTTTTTAAATTATAAATCAATCTTCTGAAATCTTTTTAAAGTCGATCAAATTAGCGTGCTTTTAGAGTCTGCAGTGTCTGAACGGGGGTTGGCGAACGTAGCTTGTAGGGGGCCAGAGCCCCCTAGTTCTTATAAGAAAAGTTACATTTTCATATATAAAAAATGAATCTATAGCTATTACATTGGACATACTTCATTTTCTGATTTTTTTTAGCCCTGGCGCCAGGCCTGAAGCTTTGAATGAAAATAGGAAGAACTGACTCTAAACAACTGATTCTACGATTCAGTTATTATTTACAAATCTAAAAAATGTTACCACTGCATCTAAAATGTTAATACACTTAGCTATAAAATATATAAACAAAGATATAGTGTCCTATAGACACAAAATAGTAAGTAAAATATAACAAACGTTTGTTTAGAATCAATTTAACGTCAGGAAAGCGTTTCATAGTAGGGAAGACTGAGGCTTGTTATCTAATTTTTTTCTTGAATGTTTTTTATTTTTTATTTTATTTAAATTTTAATTTTTTTAGTTTGTACAAGCACCGCATCTTAAAGCTTAATCATATATGAGAAAATTTGAAAAATATTGAATAATGATTTTTTTTATGAAGCTCTGAAAGACATTAAGTTATGGGGACAACCTGCCCAATTCAACGAGGGAGGTTGGGCCTTTAAATTTATTTGATTTCGGATTATTAAGAGAAAGAAAAAAACTCATAAAATATGAAATGTGATTTTAATTTGGTATAAAAAGATACAAAGGATAAGGAAATAAGGTTTTGTTCTGCTAAACTACTGCCTTCATCGAAATCTTTCTCATCATCGCAATGGATGCAAATATAATATATCCTGTCCCCGGTGACACATGATTCGTGTGCTCGACGTTTGCACTTGGTGCATTGGTCTTATATTCCTTTTAGTTAATAGCGCCTTGCCCAGTAACACACATAAATCTGTATATTGATTATTATAAGCTTATAAATGTAGAAAACAAACTCTTCGACTGCGGGTCAACATACCCCGCATTAAATTGGACAACTTGCCCCATATCGTCATCGATTGAAAAATTGAAAATTTGCAGTGACTTCCGTTTGCTGGTTTTTTCACTGCTGACGTTGTTATTGGTGAAAGTAAACATGAAAAGACACACGTCGCTCAGTTAATAACGCCATCTAGTGGATAATGTGGAAAATATCGCGGATCGGTCAACGTACCCCTATGGAGAACATGACTGTGTATAACTTACATGACGTCATATTTAGGACATTATTATTTATTATTTTTTTATTTGAATGCTTTTCTTGAAATAGAAATATCTGTATTAAAGAAAGTGCTTCAACTCTAAATACATTTAAATTAAGAACTTACGTCATTTTAATCCGCTTATATTAAAAGGTTTTAATTTTATAGACAAAAAAATGTATTATCAGATCAGAATGACGTCAATTTCGGAAGCAAACCTATAGCGAGTAGGTTTGAATGTTTATTAGCTTATGAACCATTTCAGGGGCAGTGTTGGAATTCGCCAACATCATGTTCTAATTGCCAAATGCTACATCGACACCGGAATATTGGAAGGAAAAAATTTATTTCATTAAGTATATGAATAAAAGCTCTTACCTACTATGGAATATTTTTTTTTTTTATAAATTCTGATGTCAGTCATTCATTTTAGAATTTTACGAATAGATGTGCATTGCGTCTCTAACGGTTAAAACAAAGTGCACATGTTATAATATTGTGTTACAATTTCGCTGCCTTCATACGATATAGTAACAAAAAAAAAAAAAAAAAATGCATTAAAAAGGCAGATGGATAAGAAAAGGGGTAAAAGTAATCTGAAGATTTTTTTAAGCATACAGTATATTTTCTCGAGTTCCTAAACGTATGCATAGGAAGTTTTGTGCAAACCGGTCATAAAATGTAAATTTGGTTAACGAGCATACAGGCACAATGATTTTTATATATGGCAGAGACTGATTCTTTAGCTCACAAGTTATCAAAGCCTAAGAGCTAATTTTCCCGCAGGTTCTATATGTACGTGCGAATGTATGAATATATGTAACGCGATAACTTTTGATAGAAATAACCGATTTTCTTCAAAAAAATTTTCTAGCTTCATTCTTTTAAGATGCTTTCCTGATTTGTTTTGGTTAAGTATAAAGGGTGGATCGGGGGTTAAACCGGGGCCGTCGCGAAACAACTTCCTTCTCTTACGGGCCTGCTTCAATACGAAAATGTACAGAAAGATGGCGGCGCAAGAGATCTGAGTAGCAAACGAAATACGTCGGATAGTTGTATATTTGTATCAAAAAAAGTGCTAGAAATTTCCGTTTTAGAATATTTTATTGAGCAATTTGTGGCTTGTTTTAGATCTATTTGATTTATACATTCAATAATTAAACAGAGAAGGGTCATTAAACAGGTGCTTTTTTTTTTCTCCTTTGATTTAAAATATATTCGAATACATTTGATTCGCCGTTTTTATCGGAGATTTTAACTTGAAATATATATTTTATGGTAGAAAAAATCATACATTAAAATTATCAACTTTATCATGAAAAAATAAAAATACAAAAATAGTTAAAGAATTGGGATTCATGGTATTTTTTGGAGAACTAGGGGGCTCGGCCCCCTACGAGCTACGCTCGCCAACCCCCGTCCAGACACCGCAGACTCTAAATGCACGCTAATTTGGTCGGCTTTAAAAAGATTTCGAAAGATTGAATTATAATTTAAAAAACAGTGGTGATCTCCCTATAAACGAATTTCTATTCATTTGTCTTTGATTGGGGAATTTTAACGCCAAATCCGCTGCTGTACTACTTGATTATCCTGTCGACCAATTTCGCCAAATTATATAAATCGTCAAACCAGTCGCCAAATTATACAAATTGATGTAATTTTTATTTTAAATAACGAAAGAACAAATAAATTCGTGCAACATTAATAAAAACACAAATAAAACGTCGAAATAAAAATAATTTGATGACGTATACACGTGTAACAATATTTCAAAATAAGCTAATATAAAAGGAATTAAGTAAAGAGAGTCTTTGTCTCCTGGTATTTTTTAACAAAGCGAAAAGAAAGTTCTTTTAAATGAGACATTTTAAATTAATTCTCAAAATATCAAATAAATGTGCAGCGCAATTTCTAAATTTAAACTTTTTTGCAATATTATTTTGTGTTCATTTTATGTAATAACTATAATGTGACGTAAATATGACGTAATTTCTCCTAAGACTTCTAACGCATGTTAATGAATTTATTATTTTATAATATCCTCTCTCTTTTAAAATTCACGTGTATACTTTTTATGACGTAATTTTTAATAAGTTCCTGCTTTTTATACGTAATTATTTAATTCTAATTTGAAAGTTTTTTTCCTGTTTATAATAGTCACGTGTAAATAAATTTTTAATTTGAAGCAAACGTTATTGCTTGCGCTTTTTATACAGTTGGCAGCAGTTTAAATTAGTACAATTTTCTGAAATCTGTAAAAAATATCTCTAGAAATGCTGAAAATTTGAATTTAAAATAGAAATAAAACCTGAAAAAATGAGTCAAAATAAAAAAATTAATGCAATCTGCACTCCGGCAAATTCTAACGCATAAAATTATCTAAAAATGATTACACTGCCATGTATAGTTTTTGCTGCTATAAAACTTTTTTAGTGGAACGATTTTGTCCAACTTTAGCATTAAATAACTCTTAAAATAATTCTTCGATTTGAAAACTGTCTGCATAAGCGTGTTTATCAAACATTTCTGTATAAAACCACCGATTTTCATATTTTTGTATGCATTAGTTTTGTTAATATTAACGAAGAAAGGCCTCCGGCCACAAAAAAATCAAAACCGGCGGCGGCGGTGACAGCGGTAGTTACTTTTTTTTAGAATAGAGAGATTTAACTTGAAATATACATTTATGACAGGAGATATCATGTATTAAAATAACACAATTTTAACAGATAATAATTAAATTTCCCTTTAAAAATAAATACGTCTCAATTTAAAAGTATAAATTTCAGGATTGATATTACATAAAATCAAAAATAAAGATATTAATTTTTTTAAACAATTAAAACAAAAATTCTATTTATCAATTAATATTTTAATTTTAAAATGAGATCGCCCGAATAAAGTGTATAAGTACATGATGTAGGCAGATAGTAGTAAAATAAAATGGCTCCAGGAAATGTTATAATTTCTAATTGTAAATGGTTTTCAAATTTTTAAAAACTAATTATAATTAGCTTTTAAAAACACTTTTACAATAGCATATTTACAAAGTACTTTCCTAAAATTCCAAGAGCCCAAAATCTTATTGTACAACTCACTATTGAAAAGACTGAAAATTTAGGTCTGGATTTCATAAGTAAATGCAAGTGTGGAAGCAAACGTTGCTATATATTTAAGGAAGCAGTTTACCTTTTCAATATTTTTTTTTAAATTTAAATAAATGATTCAAATGGTGTAATAAGTCACTGCATTTCAATCTTCACCTGAAAGTACATTTAAAAAAATGTTTTTTAACTGCATATTTAGTTAAAATTTTAAAATAGTTTAAAACATTTTGAATTTTTTTAAATTCTACTTTTTTAAATATTAACATTTTTGCCCATCTATTAAAAAAGATTTTCAAATATGTATTACGCAAGACTGACCATGGAGTTTTAGATAAATCAAATATTACATTTAATATAATTTTTTCACTGATATACATAGTGTAAAAGAGTGAAATCTAATACATCTTCATATACTTTTATTAAAAAAATAAATAAAATAAAACCATGAAGGACAATACCATGCTCATATTTTTCACATAATTTCATGCTCATGTTTTTCACATATATAATAAAGAACATGTACAAAAAAGTTTAAATCTATATCACAAATCCGAAAAGAAAGGCCTTAGCATTTTTAAAACATGAAAGTGAAGAAAATAGGAACATGGCAAAAAAAAAAAAAAAAAAAAAAAAAAAAAAAACATTCAAAGTTTGTTGTTTCTGGATAATTGCGCTGGATGTATTAATGAAATTTACCATATCTGGCGTTATAATCGCCGTATGAGTAAAAATGAGGAGTCACAATATTCATAATTAAATAGGCTTCCATTTAATATATATATTTTTTAATCGGTTTTTTGGGTTAATTTTCAGGTGAACTGCCCCCTTAAGTTATGTGTTTGTCAGGAATTGCGAATATAATAATAAAATAAATAACTGTACAAAAGTCAAGAATGTCAACAGAAAACTCACTTCTAATAAAATAAAATCACATGTATTAGCAAACATGTAACAGTCGTTGATAAGTTTCCAGATATTTCAACTTCCGTAATACTTGTCTGTTTAAGTGAGATTATTTTTTTATGCAATATTAAATGCCATATATTTTTTAAATTATTGTAAGTATGTGCTTACTGTTAGTGAAAAATGCTATTTTAGTTGTAACGCCTACCAACGGAATGTGTATTTTATGTTATGCATACATTATGAAAATTAAATTTTTTATTGATAAATAGAATTTTTGTTTTAATTAATTAAAAAAATATAACATTTTTATTTATGAGTTTATGTAATGTCAATCCTGATATTTATAATTTTAAATTAAGACATTTTAATGTAAGAAATTTTTAAAGGGAACTTTGTCATAAATGTTCAAGTTAAAATCATAGATAAAAACAGCGAATCAAATGTTTTCGAATATATTTTAAATCAAAGGGCAAAAAGAAGCAAAAAAAAAAAAAAAAAAAAAAGAAAGAAAGAAAGTACCTGTTTAGTGACTCTTCGATGTTTAATAATTGAATGTATAATTCAAACAGCCATAACAAAATATTACAAAACGGAAATTTATAGCACTGTTTCTGATGCATACATACAACTATTCGACTTGGTTCGTTTGCTAACTCAGATCTCTTGCGTGACTCATCTTATTCTTAAAGCAGGCCCGTAGAGAAGAAAGTTGTTTCGCGACGGCCCCGGTTAAACCCCCTTAAGTTAGATAAATGTGTTTTTGATGCGGAATTATCCGATTTGCTTCAAAATGTGTGTGCCGGTTTATTCTGAAATGGCTATTCCCTGACTAGATTTGTAGGTTCATTGGATAAGTATAAAGGATGGATCGGGGGCTAATCCCCACTTAATTTAGATAAATCGGTTTTTCATGCAGAATTATCCGATTTGCTTTACATTTGGTATACCGATTTATTAAGCCGCTTACCTGAGTAGATTTGGAGGTTCATTGGTTAAGTATAAAGGGTCTGAAACGAGGGGTGTAATACCCCTTTAACATATTTTTCGAGGGACATTATTATTTGAAATAAGAGTATAATATACAGTTATTGTCAATAGCCTGTGAGTTCAATGTTATTAATTTAACTGGGCAGTTTTTTTATATATATGTAGACAAGAAGCTTTCGCCCGCTACGCTGGCCTGGTTTTCCAAACAAACTTCGAATCGAACAAAATATATCTTGAAATTTGGTCTTGTGTTTAAGGACATTTACCAGGAATTTTCTTTGCAATTGCTGAAAACTATATGAGTGCCATTATGCTAGTATATTCTCTAACGTGTCAAACAAATTTTGGGCTGTTAAGGACCAACTCCTTTAGTTTCTTATTTACTATAGGATTGGTGAAGAACGATAGATCAATATGTAACATACTAAAGACATCCTTGAAAAACTAACAATGCAAATCTCATCAAAATCCGCCCAGTTGAACCTTTTAATAAGACTAATATTTCATAATTGTTTTCACCTGATTAAAGAACACTAACCAATAATTCTAAAACTAAGCAACTTAGAACGATATGTGTTGTATACTGAAACCTAACTAACTAACAATGCAACTCGTAAACGTTGAGACAAATAAACAAGCTCATGGCAACACTGATCGTCCGAAGTTTTAAATAGCCCAGCCAAACTACCCCACTGTCCGATGTATTAAACTTATTAAATTTCGCTTTAAAATTTTTCTGGTAACATCTTACGTGATCGAATCTGCAGCTTTCCCTTCCGGGGTAGTGTTGAAAGTGTGTAGGGACCTCCAACGGTCGCGCGGCCGCCTTTTTAGCAAAGTAGCTGCGCGATCTGACCCTGTATGTCAGTAGGAGACTATAGCTATGGACGTATTTCATTCGAAAATAACGTAAAAACACAATAAAAAGAAGATTTTATGCAAATATTTTTGCAACAGCCAGACAGATGTACAGCTGCCGTTGATTTTGTTGGCTATAGAGGCGTATTTAAAGGTTAAATGTAAAAGTAATTCCGATTGTGTTCCGATCGAGTGGCCACATTTGCATACAAATTAGCGGCAAGATTTCTTTTCGGTCTACCAGAATCTATTATTTTCTTCTAGATGGTAAATTGATTGTTTATTAACTGAAACAACAAATTCGAGAATAGGAGATTTGGGTAGCGAATTTATTATTTCTGAATTTTATATTTATTAAACTTCCACGTTAAGCACATGGTTATGGAGAAATGTTAGTTATTGCTTTCAGTTTCTATGTCAGATACATTCCTAATTATGCAAAACATTTAACAGTTACTTCTATTTTCTCGTTCTGGACCTATAAATTAATTAAACAGAATAAGCTTGCCTTATTCATGGTCCGATTCATACACATTTGACTGTGTATCTATTTTCTGAACACATTTAAAATATAGTTTTTGTACTAAAGAGAAGCTTTATATATTTTCTTTTCCGATTGACATAAAGCACAGTGCAACCTGAAACACGTGAAAATGTGTTATGGCTTTATAGTTCTTTAAATAAATCGAATGCGAAGCTTAGTATTACAATGAATAATAATTTAATTTATTAAAGGAAAGTTTAAAATCGATTAACAACAAATTCCGAGCGAAAGTTCGGTACCCAGGTCAAAATTCATACTATTACCAGCAACAAAAATACGCTAGTTATTGCTAGTTATTGCTTTGTCTTCTAGATTTTTATGCGAGTATATGCTTTACAATGCTAGCCAGCATCAAATGCTATATAGCAGGCTTACACAGCAACAGCACGACAAGATATATACAAGCATTTTATGCTTATTTGCTGTTTAGGCTTCTACCAAACCATGGAGAGGTTTAATGTGCTATTATATGTTTATAACTTTAACGTGCTATTATATGTTTTTTAATACTTGCCGGCATAATATGCTATGCAGCCAGCTTAGGGAGAAATAGCATGACAAGCTATGTACAAGCATTTTATGCTTATTTGTTGTTTAACCTTCTTCCAAAACCCGGAGAGGTAGGTACAGTCGTGGGAAAAAAAAGTAAACACCCCCTACTAATTCCTCATCAAATTATCCTAGAAGAAAGTTACTGTTACCGAACAATTGGAAATAAAGTTTACTTTTAAATGATGTGTATAAAATTTGCTAAGGGCGCCATCTACATATTAAAACCAATCCAAACTTAATTTTTTTCAATGACAATATCCAATTTTAACGAGATATTTCAAAACGTCGGTTCAAACTATGCTTAGACACCAAATTTCAAGTCCTTTGAATGATAAGTTTTTGAATTATAAATATTCAAAATTTAGTGCTTGTAATGTTAAATTACATTTTCATATTTTTATTAATATTTCCTGAAATTATACTCCGAATGTGCTAATTTTTTGTGTAGCAATTATACTAAAATACCCAAACATAAATACATTGAATTTGCAATTTTTATAATTTTATGATATGAATTATGAATTATGGAATTAATACTCGAAAAATTTATGAATTGCAACCTACGATTTTTTTCATGGATTTAGATTAAGTCCTCTTTTATAGAAATCCAAAATTTCACATTTTTCGTCCAAGTAGTTTTCAAATTATGCTTAAAAAACGCCAAAATGATGGTTTAACCCTTTAAGACCCAACCCGCACGATCGTGCTGGTTAGACATTCATTTAAATGCTTGCTTCTGAGTCGTATGTAATATAAACTCGAAACGAACGATCGTTCTGATTAGCAGATAGAGTAAAGTATCATTTTTTATCAACAGGTAGCGGTTCCAGCCCATATTTTACTTTCTACAGGCATGAAAAGTTTTGTTTACAAATCCATCCGGTCTTAAAGGGTTATGGGGCCGTCTATGATAGAAGTGACTAGATATTTTGAAATTTCTTATGCTATCCTGTACTCTAGCAGTCTTCAAATATTACTTGAGTGCGCCTTGATCAAGAAGGGGGCTCTCTCGTTCAACAATCGAGTAACGAACTTCAATTTGAATACAACCCTTAAAATACGTTCGTTTTAAAATAATTAATTTCTCGGAAAATTACCCTACGAATTTCATAAAAATTTGTTTTTAGGCTAATTGAAGGATGCAGAGTTCATTTATTCTGTCAGAATTGTGTACAGCTATTGAAAAAAACAAAGTCATGGGTCTTTTTAATATGTAGATGGACCCCTAAGCAAATTTTATACACATCATTTAAAAGTAGACTTTATTACCAATCGTGTGGTAACAGTAACTTTCTTCTACAATAATTTTTTGCACCGTTAGTAAGGGGTGTTTACTTTTTTTTCCACGACTGTAGCTTCACGTGCTAGTATATGTTTTTTATGCTTGCCTGCATAATATGCTATGTAGCCAGCTTAGGTAGAAAACAGCATGGAGGGCTATGTACAGTCGTGGAAAAAAAGTAAACACCCCTTACTAACTCTACAAAAAATTATCGTAGAAGAAAGTTACTGGTTCTACGCGATTGATAATAAAGTTTACTTTTAAATGATGTATATAAAATTTGCTTAAGGGGCCGACTACATATTAAAACGAGCCATATCTTTGTTTTTTCAATAGCAGTACACAATTCTGATAGCATAAATGAACTCTACACCCTTCAATTAGCCTAAAAACAAATTTTTACGAAATTTGTTCGATAAGTCTCCAAGAAATTAATTATATTAGAACGGGCAAATTTAGGTTCTGTTTCCAAATTGAAGTTCGGTACACGATTGTTGACCGAGAGAGCCCCCTTTTTATCAAGGCATCTTAAGCCCCACTCAAACAGAAATTGAAGACTGCTAGATTTCAGGATAGCATAAGAAATTTCAAAATATCTAGTCACATCTTCTATCATAGACGGCCCCTTAAACCATCATTTTGCCGTTTTTTAAGCATAATTTGAAAACTACTTGGAAGGGAAGTGTGAAATTTTGGATTTCCATAAAGCAGGCCTTTATAAATCTAAATCCATCAAAAAAATTGTAGATTGCAATTCATAATTTTTTCGAATATTAATTTCATAATTCATAATTCATATCATAAATTTATAAAAGTTGCAAATTCAACGTATTTATATTTGGGTATTTTAGTATTATTGCTACAAAAAATTATCACATTAGGATTATCATTTCTGGAGATATTAATAGAGATATGAAAATGTAATTTCACATTAGAAGCCCTAAATTTTGAATTTTATGATTCAAAAACGTATTATTCAAATGACTTGAAATTTGGTGTCTAGGCATAGTTTGAACCGCAGATTTGAAATATATTGTTAAAATTGAGTATTGCCATTGAAAAAATGTAGTTTGGGTTCGGTTTAATATGCAGATGGCCCCTAAGCAAATTTCATATGCATCATTTAAAAGTAGAATTTATTTCCAATCGTTTGATATCAGTAACGTTCTTCTACGATAATTTGTTGAGGAATTAGTAGGGGTGTTTACTTTTTTTCCACGCCTGTACAAGTATTTTATGCTTATTTGTGGTTTGTAACTTGTGCCAAAGCACTGCGAGGTAGGTATCTTAACATACTATTATGTGCTTTTTTATGCTTGCCATCATAATATGCAATGCAACCAGCTTAGGTAGAAAACAGCATGACAAGCTATGTACAAGTATTCTATGTGTGTTTGTTGTTTAAACTTCTGCCAAATCATGAAGAGGTACCTTAGAGACTACCTTAACATGCTATTATATACTTTCTTATGCTTGCCAACATAATATGCTATTCAGCCAGCTTAAGTAGAAAACAGCATGGCGTACTATGCGCTAATTTGTTACACAAATCTGTTCTAGTAATAATGAGGTAGGTACAGTCTTGGAAAAAAAAGTAAACACCCCCCACTAACTCCTCAACAAATTATCGTAGACGAAAGTTACTGGTACCGAACGATTGGAAATAATGTTTACATTTAAATGATGTATATAAAATTTGCTTAGGGGGCCATCTACATATTAAACCAATCCAAACTTAATTTTTTTCAATGGCAATACCCAATTTTAACGCGATATTTCAAATCTTCGGTTCAAACTATGCTAAGACACCAAATTTCAAGTGATAATAATAAGTTTTTGAATTATAAACATTCATAATTTAGTGCTTCTAATGTTAAATTACATTTTCATATTTTTATTTATATCTCCTGAAAGTATGCTTCTAAAGTGCTAATTTTTTGTATAGCAATAATACTAATATATCCAAACATAAATACGTTGAATTTGGAATTTTTATAATTTTATGATATGAATTATGAAATTAATATTCAAAGAAATTATGAATTGCCACCTACATTTTTTTATGGATTTAGATTTATTAAGTCCTGCTTTATGGAAATCCAAAATTTCACATTTTTCCTCCAAGTAGTTTTCAAATTATGCTTAAAAAAAGGCAAAGTGATGCTTTAAGGGGCCGTCTATGATAGAAGTGACTAACTAAACATTAACAGAACTAAAAATTAATTTCTATAGCGGATATAGAACAGTAACTCTCCCCCCAGCCAACGAAAATTTTAAGCTGATCTTAGTCTTAGTGTTAAATTATTTGAACTTACTTGAAAATTATAAATTTTCTATATCTTTAAAAATGGGAGAAAACTAACATTTTGTTTATTAAATTTCAAAAGCTGGGAGAGGAGAAAGCAGTATAACCGCCACATAAACTCTTCCCCTTGAACCCTTTGAGATAATTTTTAACACATAAACTTGAAAAAGATTAACAAATAATTTCCATAGTAGGTTTAAAGAGAAAAAGCCACCCCCCCCCCTCTTCCGAAACAAAGAAAGTCCATAGCTGCACTTTCTCTTAGTATTTAATTCTTTTAAGTTTCTAGAAAAGATTAAATTTACTGTGTTTATTAAAATCAGACAAAAAAAATATTTGTTTCTTAAATTTCAAAATCCAGGGGTGGTAGATTTCCTTTTGGAGCTACTACAACGTAAATTCACCACTGCTTTCGTCCACTCGTTGTAGATAAATTTTAATACATATATATAAAAAAACAGAAAATTGATTTCCATGAAGGATTTTTGGGAAAAAGCGCCCTCCATCTCATCGTAAAATACATAACTGTTTATTCTCTTAGTGTTTAATTATTTTAGTTAGGGGAGACCGGGCTAGTAGGCGCAGTTTTTAGTTATTAATTTTTATTAATTTTTTGTTTATGTTTTTTATGAAACTTTAACTGTACTTTTAAAGAACAGGCAGAATCACCCAACCGGAGCACCCACCAAATTTGGCATAGGTTCTATTGCTCCGGCGGAAAACCCTATGCACCACCAAGAAAAACCACCGCCAAAAACAGGCCCAGAAAAACCAGACGGCAAATAATTAAACATACACTAACAATCAGTAGTGAGACTCTCACTAGAAATAAAATCTACATACATAAGGTTACATAATTTGTAAACCAAAATAATATTTAAACAAAGAACGAGAACACCTCTCGTTAAACACCAACAGTATCAAAATAAAAACTATCACAGATGTTCAAGTCACTGACTTAAAAACTTATACAAAAGTGGAATCACACATTGTACTAAATTATAAATTAAATTGACCTGCAAATATGCAAATTGCATTAGACTAAAATAAACGAGTCCATCGCCAAAGTCCTACAAAATAATAGTTCGTATCATAGTTCCTAAGTAGGACACCACATACACTCTGAAACACAAAGTCTTTAGAAAGTAGTCCGTAATGTTCGTAAAAAGTAAAAATAATGTTATTAAAAAGTTCTTAAAAGACCATCATATGTAGCTGCACAACATGCCAATAACTGTTAGCACCGAAGATAAATAGATCTAACAAAAACATAGCTGTGAAAAAAGGGAGCCAAGTTCTGTAAAGACAATGGCAAGAAAAGAAGTGATATATAAGTGGGTGCCAAGTTCAAATAAAATTCACTCAAACTTACCTACAGAAGTATTATAGCATTTTTTAAATTGTTTAGAAATAAAAATTATTGATAGCATATTAATAATAAATCTAGCACTTGGCAAGTTTTTACCTACGAGTCATTTATTTTTATTAATGACATTATTATACCAAAACACGTTATTTCATGTTTGGAAGCCTTCATTTGAGTGAGCTCCTTTCTTTTGAAGGGTGGTAGGATAAAATATATCCCACCTAATTTTAACTGCAAAATGCCACATTGACAATTAGAATTCAGGACTAAAAAGTTTGATTTTATTAAATACGTGAAAAGAAGCTTTTACCCATTTTGAAATAAATTTGTTTTTAAATTCTGGTGTGATTCAATCATTTCAGCATGTCACGAATAAAAGCTCTTTGCCCCTGAAGGGTTAAAGGGGTGCAGTCTCTAGAGGGATGACCAAGAACAAGCGTAAGGGTATCTGTCTCTTTCTCAGGCCTTTTAGTCTGTTTGCATTGAGGTTTCTGGAGGGTGGGTGCTAGAGTAATAACGAAAGACGAGCGGGAGTGTATCTGTGTATTTATTGGCTTATGAAATCTTTAGCATGTGTCATTTGTTTATAATAATAACTATATTAATTTTTTTATAATGACAATGTTGTTAATATTAACATCATCATTTTATTAAGACATGAAATTGATGGGCATAACATTTATCAAAAACTTGCCAAGTTCTAGATTTATTATTAATATGCTATCAATAATTTTTATTTCTAAACAATTTAAAAAATGCTATAATACTTCTGTAGGTAAGTTTGAGTGAATTTTATTTGAACTTGGCACCCACTTAGATATCACTTCTTTTCTTGCCATTGTCTTTACAGAACTTGGCTCCCTTTTTTCACAGCTATGTTTTTGTTAGATATCATTACTTTTTGTAAAGTTACAATATATTTAGACACTTTACTTAATACTTTTTAATGTGTTTACATGTGACTATTTTATTCACCAAGCAACATTCAATTTTAATTTAAATTTACAACAACAAACTATTTGGCTGTCAATTTGCGGCTGAAATCTATATTTTAATACTGCTACATTGAATGCATGTTTTGAAACGAAATGTATTGATTCGAAATTTTTATTGTTTATGAAACAACAATTCCTATTAAATTCTTATATTAAATTTTCCTATTAAATTTTCCAATTAAATATCTTATAGCTGGGCCTGCTTTTTTGTACTGAAAGTGAAAAATAAAGTTATGTGCTTATGCCACACTGGTGCCGGCAAAGAGGCACTGCAGAGGAAGCACATTGCCTCTCCCTGGATTTTCAAATTTAACTAATTAAATATCCTTTTCTCTGATGATTTTCAAAATAACAAGTGGGTAAGTGTGATCACAGATCGCACAGAGGGTTTCGTTTAATATTCCTTTCAAAACACTTTATCCTTTTGAAAAATCTGTTCGTTCCACATTTCGCAACCAGGGGCGCACTCTATTCTAAACAAACCGCTATCCGAACGATACTCCGTTTTACATACTATCCGTAGATATATTAGTCAAGGGGATTGAACCCATAGCACCCGAGATAAGTCGGCGCCCCTAGCGGTAAAAAGTGGAACTAAAATATCTAAGGTTATGGTGCATAATATGAAAGAATGGTCAAAGGGGTGTCGGCAAAAGTTGGAAAAGTGCTCCCCGGGTGAAAAGGACGGATGTTAGAAAAATTGCTTAAAATACACAAGTTAGAGCCCGGAGGAGTAAATAATATAAGACTTTTTCAAAATTTTATGATTTGTCGTGTGGTCTAAGGTATTCAGCTATACGTATGAAAAAAGTCATGTCTCCAACATAATTAGGGGCTCCCTTAGAAAGAATTGCTTAAAATACATATGTGGTAGCTCAAAGAGTTAAGCATAAGAATTTTTCAAGATTTTATGATTTGTCGCCTGGCCTCAGGTGTTCTGCTATAAGTATGCAAAATTTCAAATCTGCAGTTTAATAAGGGGCTCAGTTATAAAGAATTGCTTAAAATACGCATGTGGAAGCCCAAAGGGTTAAATGTACGACTTTTTCAAAATTTTATGATTTGTCATTTGATGTGTGTTCAGCTATAAGTATGCAAATTTTCACGCCTCCAACATAATTAGGGGCTCACTTAGAAAATATTGTTTAAAATACACATGTGAGAGCCCAAAGGGTTAAAAGTACAACTTTTTCAAAATTTTATGGTTTGTCGTTTGATGTGAGGTGCTCAGCTATAAGTATCCAAAATTTCACGCCTCCAACCTAATTAGGGGTTCACTTAGAAAGAATTGTTTAAAATACACATGTGGAAGACCAAAGGGTTAAATGTACGACTTTTTGAAAATGTTATGATTTGTCGTTTAATGTGAGGTGTTCAGCTATAAGTATGCAAAATTTCACGCCTCCAACATAATTAGAGGCTCCCTTTGAAAGAATTGTTTAAAACACACATGTGGGAGCCCAAAGGTTTAAATGTACGACTTTTTCAAAATTTTATAGATTTTCGTTTGGTGTGATGTGTTCATCTATAAGTATGTACAATTTTTCGCCTCCAACCTAATTAGGGGCTCACTTAGAAAGGATTGTTTAAAATACACATGTGAGACCCCAAAGGGTTAAATTTACAACTTTTTCAAAATTTTATAATTTGTCATTTGATGTGAGGTATTCAGCTATAAGTATGCAAAATTTCACGTCTCCAACCTTGTTAGAGGCTCACATAGAAAGAATTGTTTAAAATATACATGTGGGAGCCCAAAGGATTAAATGTACGACTTTTTCAAACTGTTATGGTTTGTCATTTGATGTGAGGTGTTCAGCTATAAGTATGCAAAATTTCATGCCTCCAACCTAATTAGGGCTCAATTAGAAAGTATTTTTTTTAAAATACACATGTGGGAGCCCAAATGGTTAAATGTACGACTTTTTCAAAATTTTATGATTTGTCGTTTGATGTGAGGTGTTCAGCTATAAGTCTGTAAAATTTCACGCCTCGAACCTAATTAGGGGATCACTTAGAAAGAATTGTTTAAAATACACATGTGGGAGCCAAAGGGTTAAATGTACGACTTTCTCAAAATTTTATGATTTGTCGTATGATGTGTGGTGTTCAGCCATAAGTATGCAAAATTTCAAGTATCCAACATGCATAGTTTCTGAGAACGGGCTCTGTGACGGACAGAATATCTCAATTTTTTGATTTTCTGTAAGCAAGTAAACCCAGATAAACCCCCAGTAAGTAGATAGATTTACAATAGAAGTCTATGGGAATTTGGCGAAATATTAGAGATATCGCCAAGGTGGCGTCACTTTTGGCGACTAATTTTGGTCGCCAAATTTGGCGATATATCGTCATGTTGGCGAGAAACTTGGCGGTATTTGGTGACAGAACAGGCCCTTCTACGGCAAATTAAAATTTCGCCTAATAGACGTAATGTTAAAGTAAAAATGGGCACCCCCAGGTGGGTAATTCATCGATTTTCACAATTTTTTTATTTTTTTCCTTAGTTTTGTAGTGTAAACAAACTTCGCACCAATTTTGAAGTCTGTAGCTGCAGTAGATATACGAGATCTTTTTGATGAGTGAGTCAGTCAGTCAGTCAGTCAGTCAGTGGTAAAATTATCGATTATCAGACATTTTCAAATGTCATTATCTCGGAAACTAATTATGCGTTATTTATAAAATTTTGGATTTTAGGTAATTAGGGTGGCCTTACTACACATTTCGTATTACAAGTACGTAGGTCTCATAGATTTTCAGTAGTAGAGCATTGAAATTTGACGAAAACAGCTCGAAATGGTTCGTGTAAATAACACACGGCTATGTCAGGCGAACTTGGCTGACACACTGCCGTGTGTCTAGATAGTTCCGACCAGCAGACTAAGTATTTCAATGTCACAATAAGGTCACAGCTTTATAGTACTTTCACCAGCTTGCAGTAAAAACCACAAGAAGTAGACGTTCAAAACACATATTTAACAAATGAAAAAATTCTTATTTAGCTTGTTATAGATATTTCGTAACTTATTATAGTTCCCACGACAGGCGAGAACTCTTCTGATATTCCATGCCACTGGACGGTTCCTAATAAAATCAAATTCCTCAGCAGACACTTGGCATGAGTCAAATAAAAAATGACGAACATCGCCCTTAGTACCACAACTGAACTTAACACTCTCTGCTTTTCCCATTTTTTAGGGTTTCGTTCATCTGACGAAACCCTATTCGTCTCGCTCCTCTGTCTGTCTGTCCGTCTGTCTGTCCGTCCGTCTGTCTGTCCGTCACAGAGCCCGTTCTCGGAAAATATACATGTTGGAGACTTGAAATTTCTCATACTTATAGATGAACACCACACATCATACAACAAATCATAAAATTTTGAAAAAGTCGTACATTTAACCCTTTGGGCTCCTACATGTGTATTTTAAACAATTCTTTCTAAGTGAGTCTCTAATTAGGTTGCAGGCGTGAAATTTTGCGTACTGATAGATGGACACCTAGATCAAACGACAAATCATAAAATTTTGAAAAAGTCGTACATTTAACCCTTTGGGCTCCCACATATGTTTTTTAAACAATTCTTTCTATGTAAGCCTCTAATTAGGTTGGAGGCGTGAAATTTTGTATACTTATAGCTGAATACCTCACATCAAACGACAAATCATAAAATTTTGAAAAAGTCGTACATTTAACCCTTTGGGCTCCCACATGTGTATTTTAAACAATTCTTTCAAAGTGAACCCTAATTAGGTTGGAAGCGTGAAATTTTGCATACTTATAGCTGAGCACCTCACATCAAACGATAAATCATAAAATTTTGAAAATGTCGTACATTTAACCCTTTGGGCTCCTACATGTGTATTTTAAACAATTCTATCTAAATGAATCTCTAATTAGGTTGCAGGCGTGAAATTTTGCGTACTGATAGATGGACACTCAGATCAAACGACAAATCATAAAATTTTAAAAAAGTCGTACATTTAACCCTTTGGGCTCCCACATGTGTATTTAAAACAATTCTTTCAAAGTGAACCCTAATTAGGTTGGATGAGTGAAATTTTGCATACTTATAGCTGAATACCTGATATCAAACGACAAAACATAAAATTTTGAAAAAGTCGTACATTTAATCCTTTGGACTCCCACATGCTTATTTTAAACAATTCTTTCTAAGTGAGTCTCTAATTATGCTGGAGCCGTGAAATTTTGCATACTTATAGCTGAATACCTCACATCAAACGACAAATCATAAAATTTTGAAAAAGTCGTACATTTAACCCTTTGGGGTCCCCCATGTGTATTTTAAACAATTCTTTCAAAGTGAACCCTAATTAGGTTGGAGGCGTGAAATTTTGCATACATATAGCTGAGCACCTCACATCAAACGATAAATCATAAAATTTTGAAAATGTCGTACATTTAACCCTTTGGGCTCCTACATGTGTATTTTAAACAATTCTTTCTAAGTGAATCTCTAATTAGGTTGCAGGCGTGAAATTTTGCGTACTGATAGATGGACACTCAGATCAAACGAGAAATCATAAAATTTTGAAAAAGTCGTACATTTAACCCTTTGGGCTCCCACATGTGTATTTAAAACAATTCTTTCAAAGTGAACCCTAATTAGGTTGGATGAGTGAAATTTTGCATACTTATAGCTGAATACCTGATATCAAACGACAAATCATAAAATTTTGAAAAAGTCGTACATTTAATCGTTTGGACTCCCACATGTGTTTTTTAAACAATTATTTCTAAGTGAGACTCTAATTAGGTTGGAGGCGTGAAATTTTGCATACTTATAGCTGAATACCTCACATCAAACGATAAATCATAAAATTTTGAAAATGTCGTACATTTAACCCTTTGGGCTCCTACATGTGCATTTTAAACAATTCTTTCTTAGTGAATCTCTAATTAGGTTGCAGGCATGAAATTTTGCGTACTGATAGATGGACACTCAGATCAAACAACAAATCATAAAATTTTAAAAAAGTCGTACATTTAACCCTTTGGGCTCCCACATGTGTATTTTTAACAATTCTTTCAAAGTGAACCCTAATTAGGTTGGATGAGTGAAATTTTGCATACTTATAGCTGAATACCTTATATCAAACGACAAATCATAAAATTTTGAAAAAGTCGTACATTTAACCCTTTGGCCTCCCACATGTGTATTTTAAACAATTCTTTCTAAGTGAGCCCCTAATTAGGTTGGAGGCCTGAAATTTTGCATACTTATAGCTCAGCACCTCACATCAAACGACAAATCATAAAATTTTGAAAAGGTCCTACATTTAACCTTTTGGGCTCCCACATGTGTATTTTAAACAATTCTTTCTAAGTGACACCCTATTTAGGTTGGAGATGTGAAATTTTGCATACTTATAGCTGAACACCTCACATCAAATGACAAACCATAAAAATTTGAAAAGGTCGTACATTTTACCCTTTGGGTTCCCACATGTGTATTTTAAACAATTCTTTCTAAGTGAGCACCTAATTACGTTGGAGGCGTGAAATTTTGCGTACTTATAGACGGACACCTCAGATCAAACGACAAATCATAAAATTTTGACAAAGTCGTACATTTAACCCTTTGGACTCCCACATATGTATTTTAAACAATTCTTTCTATGTAAGCCCCTAATTAGGTTGGAGGCGTGAAATTTTGCATACTTATAGCTGAACACCATCATGTGACAAATCATAAAAATTTGAAAAAGTCGTACATTTAACCCTTTGGGCTCCCACATGCGTATTTTAAGCAATTCTTTCTAACTGAGCCACTTATTAAATTGGAGATTTGAAATTTTGCATACTTATAGCAGAACACCTGAGGCCAGGCGACAAATCATAAAATCTTGAAAAAGTCTTACGTTTAACCCTTTGAGCTACCACATTGTATTTTAAGCAATTCTTTCTAAGAGAGCCCCTAATTAAGTTGGAGACATGAATTTTTACGTACGTATAGCTGCATACCTCAGACCACACGACAAATCATAAAATTTTCAAAAAGTCATATTATTTACACCTCCGTGCTCTAACTTGTGTATTTTAAGCAATTTTTCTAACCTACGCCCTTTTCACCCGGGGAGTACTTTTCCAACTTTTGCCGACACACCTTTGACCATTCTTTCATATTATGTACCATAGCCTTACATATTTTAGTTCCACTTTTTAACGCCAGGGGCGCTTACTTATCTCGGGTGCTATTGGGTTCAATCCCTTCGACTAATATACATACGGATAGTATGTAAAACGGAGTTTCGTTCGGCTAGAGGTTTGTTTAGAATTGAGTGCGCCCCTGATTGCGAAATGTGGAACTAACAGATTTTTCAAAAGAATAAAGTGTTTTGAAAGGAATATTAAACGAAACCCTCTCTGCGATCTGTGATCACACTTACCCACTTGTTTAAGTTATGCCGGAAAGGCACTATGTTCTGTGTAAAAATAAACACATATCTGAGAATAACATACATAATTCGAATAAACTTTACTTAATAAGTCATATGTAAAACGACCTTTTTTACTTTTATTCCAATCAGTTTGCCAATCAAAAATAACTTTTTTAGACAGACCGGCTTTTAACATGCAGATCGGCATAGGAATGTTTCCTTCAATATCATACTCATCGTTAAGAGTCACTGATTTGGAAAGGAAATCGGCTCTTTCATTTCCATTAATGCCAATGTGGGCATTAATCCATCATATGTTAATCATTTTATCACTCGTTAATCTCTGATTATCGTAAATTCTCATTAAAAGATCATCGTTAGGAAAAAGACGCTGTTGAGAGCAATACGATGAAAAACTATCCGTAAACAAATAGAAAACTGAAAACTGTGATGACCTGCACCAATCTATTGCATCAGCTATTGCAACCAGCTCTGCCTGATAGATCGAATTATAACTCTTAAGTTTTATCCTTTTTTCAAATATAGAGTCATGGCCCCTGAATACAACATAAGCTGCTACAACCCCTTGATCCATCTTTGATCCGTCAGTAAATAGAACTGGCTGACCAGCAAATGTATTATATTTCATCATTGGACGAATAATATTAACATTATGAGAAGAATAAAAATACGGATAATCAAAAGTTGGTATCCTTCTTACTAGCTTATCCGAATCCATGCGACAACCACTTAATTCAATAGACGTTCTGCCACGCAGCACATTGTATTTTAAGGCTGAGATCGAAAGCTAGAGAAAAATTGGAGGAACACCAGCTAATACACAAAGCGCATCTGTAGAAGTTGTACGATAGCCATGAATAAATGAGAACCAAGCTACTCGCTGACAAGAGGATAAACGTTTAATACCGTGATACTTCAAGTCCCCCAGCCAAATCTCATGGCCATAACTTATTTGTTTCAGAAGAACTGTTTGATACCACAATTTAAGATATTGAAGAGGAGTACCCCGGTCACGAATCCTCGACTTCTTGATGTTACAGGAAAAATTTGTTACTTTAGATCTGACAGCTTCCAAATGAGGGAGCCAATTAAACAGGTTATCCAAAGTTAAACCTAAGTATAACATTGTATCTTTAACAGGAATGCGGTTATGTAAAATTTTAAAGATTCGTCTTCTTTTCTTCAACGTTTTCGTGCCAAACATCATAGCAACAGTCTTTGACGGATTAATGGTGAGATTCAAATTATTACAAATATTATTAAAATTTTTCACATGATTATTCATTTTGTCTTCAAGCGACTGTCTTGTATCTGCACCATCAACAACAACAGAATCATCTGCATATGAAATCAAATCCATATGCACCTTACGTGCGTTCTTCAAAATCTCGTCAGCCACTATCGTCCAAATCAAAGGGCCGAGGCATGATCCTTTTGGGCAGCCCACGAATATCCTGAACCATCTGATGCCCCTCAGAAAACGGAAACCGATTTGACGATTAGAAATGTAACTCTTAAAAGTATACTTTAGATAGCTGTAAATGGCCAGGTCATCAATAATCCGAGAAGCAACCAACCAATCCAGGACATCGAAGGCCCCCGAAACATCAAATGAAATGGCAGAACAGTACTTGAATTTCGTAAGCTTTTCTGCAACCAAAGTCTTGAGAGAACTTAAAGCTGTGTGTGTTGACCTAGTCTCACGAAAGCCATGTTGATTGTTATCAAGAAAATTCAGAGATTCTAACATAGTTAGAACTCGCATCTTCAAAAGACGCTCGAAAACGTTACCCAAAATGGGCAGAAGAGTAATAGGCCTATATGACTTCGGAAGATTCGATGGACGGTTTCTCTTCCTGAAGAAAATAATAACGTCTTTCTTCCAATACGTCGTGAAATTGCCAAACCTCAGACAAGTATTGAACAACATTAACATAAGAGATCTATATTTTGTGCACATATTTTTTACTACCAGAGCATCAACGTCATCAGCTCCCGGATCTTTATTGTTGTTCTGGCACTGTAGAGCAAAGCGTAATTCACGTCGGGTAAAAGGCTTATAATCAGGGTGATCCAAAAAATCCTTATCGCTAACGAAATTATGAATCTGTGCTGCAGTATTCGTGATGCCAAAGTGTTCGTTTATAAGTTGGGAATCCACTTCATCGTAGATCGCAAATACCGAAGAATTCTCTAGAGTCATGAAAACCATGTCTGACTGTGAAGTCTTCTTGCCTGAGAGATATTTGTACAGATTACCGTAAGCGTTATCCGTACGTTGACAAAAGCTGATCCACCCAGCTCGTTTTGCATGACGAAGATGACGTTTATATGATCGACGAGCAGAGATATAACTCTCCCTATATGCTATATTAGACAAATTTTTATGATACCTTTTATACAACGCTTTAACTTTATTTCTCTCTATGCGAAGAGCATCTGTGTACCATGTAGCCGTTGGCTTATGATTAAGTGAACCCTTTCTAAAACAGTTATCTAAAACGTAGTGCAAAAAGTCATCGAAGTTGGCCAGCCAATTCTCCAATCCATCTACTCCCTGTATTCTTTCAAGAGTGCTCTGCAATCTGTCGTTCATTCTTCCAAAATACTTGTTGAACTTTCTCATAAACTTATTTTTAGATTTATACCTCTGATTTGTAACATTTAACGGTACCAATTTCATATCAAACTTTATGTACCTATGGTCCGAGAAAGAAAAATTTTTATCGTCAACAAGCCAAGAATTCAGGTATTGCAACACGTCAGTACCAGCCAAGGTGAGATCCGGGCGGCCTTTACATTTACCACGAACAAAAGTGTGAGGAGCATTAGGATAATTCAGAATCCCGAGATTACCAATCATCAAGTAATCCTGAAATGTTTCCGATCTACAGTCTTCTCTGGTATAACCAAATGTCATCAGAGAAACATTGAAATCACCACCAACAATAAGTGACGAGCAATCTTCAAAATAATTGGTCCAACACGACATGTCAGAATCAATATTACTCGAAGGGGATGAGTAGACTGAGCCAAGAGTCAGTGAAGTATGTTCAAAAGTCACCGTAATAAAAACACTGTTTGGGGTGATTAAGCTTATAGTGCAATTCATGGTTTTATTAGTACACAGAATGGAGGAGGTGTTATTTAAAGAAGAAAATATAAATCCTAGAAACTTTACCACCGTAAGCATATGGATCCTGACAAAGAAAAAAAAACCCTCCCTCTCCGCATAGTCAAATAAAGCTTCACAAGCATCGGTACAATGGTTAAACTTAATCTGAACGATTCCAACACCACTAGATAATGAATCATTTGACATGACCCATGTTATAATCTCCTCGCCCTCAAACCATCACGGTAGGCTTTAAAAGTCGGACAGTCAGAACTGTCCGCACGATGCCCAGTGTCCTTGCCCACTTCTTTTTGACAATTTACACAATACTCTATTTCAACTGTGCAATCACTCAATCGATGGTCACTCGCACACTTCGAGCATTTCTGATCGCCCTGACATCTGGATGACAAATGACCATAGACTTGACATTTAAAACATCTTATTATCTGTAAAAATTCCACGATTCTATAACGATTAAAATCTATGCAAATTCGTCTTCTCCCAATCAGACGTCTAAACACATCATTATCCAGTACCCAGTTCACCTTACCCATTCTAGTACCAATCTTTCTTACAACATCAATGTCTCTATCCTGATCCAACCCCTCACAAAGCAATGCCTCCTTAACAGAATCAAGAACCATACTCTGGTCAATTTCCTGATCCAGACTCAATAATAGCAATCTTGATCTTCGTGTCTGTGGCGCTGATATTTTCACTTTATCTCCTAGTGGCTCGATTTTCTTAATCAACTTGTCTGACTCTTGTTTAGATTTCACCTTTAGCACCAACTGGCTACTCTTTGTTGTTACACCATCCGATAGCTTTGGAAACTCCATATCCCGCTTGGAAAACTTTCTCAGCTCTCCCCTGATATCATCCACCGTGCCTTCACTGGGTGTTATCAAAACCGAAAACCCTGTATCCACTCTTGACGGCTTAGATTTAACTGCACAATCTGCCAATCCATAATCCGGAGTCGAGTCCAAAGTACCTGATCTGCTCATCAACAACGCCTCGTAAGCCTTGCTATCCGTGATCATCGTCCGTAATTTCGTCTCACTAGATACATAATCCTTGTGTGCATTTACCAGTCTTAGATTAACATAATCCAAGCACTTCTTTATAGTATTTAAAATTTCACGGGTTACTTTACCACCTCTACTCTTGGCCTGTTGACCCTTCAATAATTCATACATATATGAGTTAACCTTTTGCACAGCTTCCGGGAACTCATCATCCACTAAACCCTCCAGAAATTTATCGACTTTCGCCATGATCAAAATCAACTTAACCGCCAGAATAGACCACAAAAGACCACCAAAATTTTACAAAAATAACTAAACGTTAAACAGATAAACCCGATCCAGAGACCCTTTATCAAAAAATCACATAAAAAACAAAATCACCGTCGATGAATATGAAGCCGATTACAAACAACACTAACTTTCACTATATATGTAGAGCTAGTCTCTAACCTATATAGCAACAAAAACTGATAAATAAAAAAAACACAGCAGAAAGCAATCAGAGAAAGAGAATAAAAAAGTAACTAGGCAACCGTCGCTTAAATGGATCAACACCAACACCGGATAAACGGGTCAGTAAGGAAATACGTCATAGATAGTTGATAAACTCCTGATTCAAAAACAATACCAAGTCAACTCATAAACAAACAAACTAAAGCCCTCCCACGACACTTGACCCGGACTATCTTAGGCTAGGACACAACAAGAAAACAAAAGATAGCCCAACTAAAACTATGACGCAAAAGCACTGATAAAAAAGAAACTCAGAACAGCTCCATAGCTCCATTTTACAAAACTCCAAACTAAACTAAAACCTAAAGACAACTCAACACAAATAAAAACAAGTAAACCTAACTTAATAAGCAGGAAAACAACTCAACACGACACTGAGCTCAAAATGGGGACGTAAATGCAGAAAAAGAAACGCCCACCGAAAACTTAAAAGAACTATTAACAAGTAGTTAATATATGCAGAAATAATATACATATCCAGAGAAAGTGAAATACTAAGTGAGTACTAATGAAAACTTATTAAACTGATATAATAAAGTAAAAGTAGTAAAATATTAGTAAAAAGATTTAAATGCCAAAAGCGCAATGCTTTCACATGTGCTTCGGCAACGGAAAAATAAACTAAGTTCAAAAAATGCCTAAATATCAAAATAATCTCAAAATAAATACATAATATGAAACAGAAATGAATAAGTTAACCATGAATGCAAAAATAAGCTAATTTAAATAAATATTACCGACTTAAAGGAACTTTGAAAATGAGCTCAAAAAATCTCGTCAAACAACATCAATGGCGGACAGGGTTTAAAGAACAGGCATTGGGCTATAAATAACCGGAGTTTTGAGTTTGTAGCTTTTTTAGTTTATGTTTAGCGGAAGCCTAAAGTAAAAGGAAAATTGTGCGCCAACCTACCCCGTCACGGGGCAAGTTGCCTATACCTATGGGGTAAGTTGGCACACGCTTTATAAAAATTTAAGCGAAACTCAATTAAGACACGCAGTTAAGAGAAATCAATTTCATTATTATCAGTAAGTTTAAACAAAGGCGTTATCGCCGTACAATGTAAATTCTAAATTATACAGACATAAAAATAATGAATAAAACATTAATATTGAGTAACTTTTATCCTACACGATATCATCATCACAGTTACAGTTGTCACAAATAAAAATTCGACTGTCTCCGTTTGGGCAAGCCTCATGTGCTCAAATCTTGCGTTGCAACCGCTTTTCTATTTGTTTGTTGTATTTCAAGCTACCAGCACACACCAGACACCGAGCCAACATGCCCCGTGTTCAATGCGCCTACTAGCCCCATAATAAATTTATTCACAAAAGGGACACGTAACCTTCTAAACATAAATAATAAAAGTAAATCACAAATAGAATAGGTACAGTTAATCATACACTAAGAAAAACGGCACATATTAAATCGCAATTATTAAATAAGTACTAGAAATTAGAAAAAGAATGAAGCAGCAAAAAATTACTTATGAGTGCAAAAAACAGAAAAATCGTAATAAATGTCCACTGCACGTAGGTAATACTGCCAAACTACAATGAGGAATGTAAAAAGCAAGAAGACAGGTACTCTGTGACTGGTTGCGCAATCTATCCACACACAGCCGATTTATGAGGACTATGCCTACTTACCCGTGTAGCCAACTAGCCCCGGTCTCCCCTATACCAAAAATAAAATCTGTACTTTTTAAAACGAGAATTTAGTCAGTTAAATTTCAAAATTCAAGAAGCACTGCTTCATTTAAGAAATATGTTCATAACAATCGAATGGAAAATATGTACAATTGATTCTCCCCTCCCCATCCCAGCACTAAAGTTTTAAAATCCCCCACCTGAAATTGATAAATTCAATCCTAAATACGCTTCAAAATTGTTTATTTCTCTGCAATAAATAATTCGGACCATATTCAAACCATTCATTAAGCAAAGAAAAATTCCAGTAATGAATTATATTAATCAAGCCATATTCTAATTATCCATTAACCGTAGAAAAACACTAGTAATAAATTAATCTTATTAACTGAAACTTGGAGGATAACAGCATCGATAAATTGACCCTCTATCTTATAAAATATCGACACGCAGCAGAATAAGCTTCGTCCCCATTACCTGCATTTAAAATCGCCTACAAACAGGATCCCAGTAGCCAGGTAAGTAGAGCTTCCAGATTCCAAACCGCATGTGGTGAAATCGGTCCTTCTCCGAGGAAAAAAAAAAGCCTGACATAAATTTCCACTATTAAAAAATGTAGGTACTTCAGAAATTCTCCAAAGATGGCGCCACCAGCATCTTTTTTTCACCTTTTTATGCAGAATTCAAGCAAGTGATGCTGGAAAAGTAATACTAGAATCTCAAACATTAAAAGCAAAAAATGCTGGAAAAGTAACGCCAACATAACAAAAATTAAAAGCAAGTGATGCTAGAAAAGCAAAAATTAAAATCAATTGATGATAGAAATGTAATGCTAGAATAACAACAACAAAATGTATCTGTTGCTTGTGAATTATTACTAGAATAGCAGAAATTACAAGCAAGTGTTGGTGCTGATTGCTGCTAGGCAAGCAACATATTCAAGCAACACAAGCTAGATTATGTATGCTGACCAAGCAGTAAATTGTGCCAATACACACCATGATTTACTGGTAATTCTGATAGAACCAGCAAATATGTTATGGTAGTTTATGCTAGTTTACTTGCTGGGATAGAGCATTTAATGCTTGTATAGCAAACAAATACCAGCATGAATTTCGACCTGGGTAGTAACATTTGTTTTTTTATACAAAGAAGGATATATCAGGTCATCAAGTACCAATCTTGTGATTACAAAATGGCCAGATTACATACTGGGTAACCTTCCACCAGTAAATTATAATAGAAATTTTCTTGCTATAGAAACGATTGCTGGCCGTTTTGTAATCAGAAGTTTCGCACTTGGTGGCCAATAAATAATTCAAAAAAAAATCTTCAATTCAAGTATTGCAGTTTACCCAAAAGCGGTGCTTCTAGTCGCAAACAAATTGAAAAAAAAAAAGAAAAGAAAGAAAGAAACGTTTTATCCGATGAAACGAAAACATAAAATCGGTATCTTTTGGGAAACGAAACGGATACAGGTCCAAATTGCTGTCTGTGTTACAGAACTGAATAAAAATTATTCTTTTGCTGCGGAAATGAATACAAAAATATTTTTGTTATTTAAAATTCAGTTTATTAAATTTCAGCTATTAAAAAATGCATTGATATCAAATACTTCTGTTCTTCAAACTATTTTATTTAATGAATGTCTATAAAAATTCAAAATTTTGTATTCTGAAACTAATTAAGTTGCTAAAAACAAAAATATTTATTAACTAAGACAAAAGAAAAAACAGGGACATCTTAACATGGAAATGCCCCAAAAGTTTGTATCCAATACCAACAAAGTTTTTTTTCTGTCTGATTTGTATAAGTTTAAGATTCAAGCTTATAAGATATTAATGTTTTTATATTAAATCAAGTACTTTGTAAAATTATAGAAAAACAAAGAGCAAAAGCAAAATAAGAATATCATTATTTGCTATCCTATGCATAATTTTTTTTTTTTTTTAATAATAAAATGCAATCGAGAAATTGAAAAAGAATACGCCTATAGCTTTAACATAGGCTTCCGACTTTCTTCGCCTGACTAGTCTAGAATCTTAAGTGGACTCGCTACCCTTCACTTCGAGAAAATTTCCAAAAATATCAATTTTCCATTTTTTTTGCTTAAATGTATTTAGATATCTCTAGTATATTTTGGCGAATTTATATAATATCGGATAATTATAATATGTAAATACGGCTTCTTTAATGCACACATTTCCTTCTTAATGTATCAGAGTTGCAAAATTTAAATTGGTTTTTCTCAATTTAAATTTTTCAATAAATCTCTATGATCAAAAGGATAAAACATCAACATATGTTTTTCAAATTACCCCCCTCTTTATTTTGAATAATTTTTAAGGTAGTGTAAAATGGTGCAGGATTGATAACTTCAGATATTTCATTAAATAATAATAAATGAAGAGATTTAAGGAATGATGTTATACTTTATTAATATTCTTAAATTATTAAGCTAACAAAATAAGTTTTAAGTTTTAATCAGAATACCGCAATAGATTTTGATCAAGCAAAAATCATATTACCAACATTCAATTATTACCCATTCACTATAAAAGAATCAATAGAAATCCTGTGTAAAAGCAATCAAGTATGTAACGACGCCCTATCGTACAATATCCCTAGTTTGTGGTTTAATATCCTGAAAATAAATCCTGAAAACCTGAGCAAAGTGACGTATTAAAAAAAATCATAAAAAAATAAATAAATAAATAAAGTACAGAAGTTAAATATTTTCTTCTACCCATGGACAATGACGTATGTGAAACAAAGTGATGTCATAAAATAAATTGAACTGCAATTAATTATGATAATATATATTTCCTCTAATTAAATTCAATCCAAGAAATTGCTACTGCTACATCTACTTTCAACTCTAGCAATTATTGGCTCTCTCAATTTCAAAACAAAGTGAAGTGTTTGTATAAATAAACAATATTTTATTATTAAAATATTCTCTGGCGATGAGCCCGGAAGGCATGAAAATACTTAGAAGTTTTAAATAAAATGTATATTTTAAACTTGTAACATCTTTTTCATTACATTAGTCCCCTTTTAAGTAAGATTGTGGACCTTTTCAATGTTCACTTTATTTATTTTATGCTTTTAATTAAATTTTACTTTTATAACTTTGGTGAAAAATAGCTTTTCCATATTTTGAAATAATTTTTTTCTAAATTTCTGGTGGGAATTCAACATTACAGAAACACAATTACGTGATCCTAAAAGAGTAAAAGAAAACAAAAAAAGTACAAATTGCTGTTGATCGGAAATCAAACATAATAGTTGAAAGTTTAAATTCAAAACAGTTATAAGTGTTGAGTGTGAGCCACTACAAACACGAACGATATCGTGGTGGTACCATAACTCATCCCACACATTTAGGTAGATTTCGTAAGAAATACTACCTATTGCAGTCGTTACCATGGTGCGACTTTTGAAAAATTCCTTCATAACTTTTCATTATAGGACCCCAGGAACCCAAAACCACCCCCACCTAAAAAGTTTATATATATATATATATATATATATATATATGCATGTATGTATGTATGTATTAAATTTTGTCCGCACGATAAAAGTCGCAATTATGCACGGATTGTCCTCAAACTCGCCAACAACTTTGATATGGCTAATATCTCGTCGGAAATTGAAAATGGGCAAAATCGGTCCAAGAGGGTGGAAATGGGGAGGGTTCAAAATTTTGAATACTGTCTTAACATGATTCTGATAAAACCAGCTCTTACACAATGATGGCAGGAAAAAAATAAAAGTTTTTCGTTATAGCAGTTGCCAACAATTAAAAAAAAAACAAGAAAATTCTCACCACAACAATTGCTTTTCTAATGCAAAATTTTCACGTGTAAAATTAAATAGTTTAACAAATTGAAAACAAATTGAATATTACGTCATAAGTTTTCTAGAGCAAGATTTCAGCATGAAAACTCAAAATAAAATAAATAGTTTGACGAATTAAAAAAATATGTATATTGCGTCATATTGGAAATATAATGGACCTCAGCAGGTGAATATGTAACGCCATGTTAGTTTGAAGAAACGTATTAAAACATGATAAAAACCCGACTATGCAAATATTAACATATTTTAACACTTTAAGGTTCTCTGAATTTTTTGTAGCCATTTTTTAAACCTATTCCATATACATGTGTGTGTATTCGTGTATATTATAATTTTCTCAAAAAGTTTAGCTCCCTACAGCTCCCTCATTGTGAAGAAACTGGGTTTATCTCTAATCTTGATTTAAGTTTGGTTGGAGAATTTAGTACTTAACTTCGAAATCTACCTCCGCCTGTAGGCCCGAGCCGGCAGGGATTTTTTTCATCATGTCCGGTGTGCATGAAAGGACTGTTTGAATGGCTGCAGATATGCGTATCCTAAGTTTATCAACTTCCGTTGGTAGAGGTGGAACAAATACCTAATCTTTGATTGGCCCCTACCCCCTAAAAAATCCCATGGAGTTATGTCAGGGCTGAGAGGAGACCATTGATGAAGAGCAAGGTCCTGGGATGCTCGGCAATCTATCGCCATCTTCGTAAACTTTCATGTGTTATGTTGGATTTGAAATGCACAATAAGGTTGTACTTTTTTTGTTTTCTTTTAATAGCCCTCCCGTAAGGCATGGTGACGTCACGGCGACGTCGTTGTGAAGTCACACTGTGATTTTGTGACCGTCGATGTGACGTCACGTGACGTCGATGTGACGTCACAGTGACTAGAATGCGAGGTCGTTATGGCCGTTTTAGAGGACGTTTGTGACGTCACATTGTGACCACTCTGTGAAGTCACAGTGTGACAAATTTGTGAAAAGTGTGTCATTTGTGACTATTTTGGCATTAACTTTGTGACGAGCCTGTGACGAAAGCGACAATGCTTTGAAGTCACATTGTGACCAATTTGTGAAATATGTGTCATTTGTGACGAACTTGTCATAAACACTGTGATTTCAAATGAAAATCAAATTTCAAATTAATTGCTTAAAAGACGCAAATAGTGAAAAAGATTCCATGCTGGGACTCGAACCCGGGCCATCAGTACAGCACACTGACATTCTACCGACTAAATCACATGGAACGATACCCAGGCTGGAAAATTTCTCACTATTACATGTTGGCAAGGCTACAAACGCAGCAAAAGATGGAATATTTAGCGTGAACCACCCACATGATGCAAACACGAAACTTAATTAAATCCAGCATTGATTGAAATTATATTAATACTTGGAAATTTTTCCAGAGAGAACCATTCGCCTTGCATACAATATTTCAAATGAAAGTCAAATTTCAAATTAATTGCTTAAAAGGCAATTTTAATTTGAAATGTTGTATGCAGGGCGAATGTTTCTCCCTGGAAAAATTTCCAATTATTAATATAGTTTCAATCGATGCTGGATTTAATTAAGTTTCGTGTTTACCCCATGTCGGTGGCTCACGATAAATATTCCATCTTATGCTGCGTTTGTAGCCTTGCGAACATGTAATAGTGAAAAATTTTACGGGCTGGGCGTCGTTCCATGTGGTTTAGTCGGTAGAATGTCAGTGTGCTACACTGATGGCCCGGGTTCGAGTCCCGGCATGGAATCTTTTTCACAATGTTGGCCTTTGCGCCTTTTAAGCAATTAATTTGACATTTGATTTTCATTTAAAATATTGTATATAAGACGAATGATTCTCTCTGTAAAAATTTCTAAGTATTAATACAGCGGTGAATTTTAAAATAAAATTTTGCTGTAAATATAAAATCTTATCTTTTTACCATACTTTTTAGCAAAATATCGCTACTTTGAAGTCCTATTCTTCTAAAACATTTTACATTTTTCCACTTAAAAAACAATGCTTATCAACTGACATATTTTTTTATTAAGTTCTATGCTTGATATTTAGAATGTGAAAGTTTTTTAATTTGTTTTGATTTGTCATTGCTTTATTAAATACGAACATGGAAACTAACGGATATTAATACAACTATTATTTATAGAGCGGCATGATAAGCGATATTTATTTAAATTTTTTATTCCCGTGTATATTGTACTTTGTGAATATGAGCTAAATAGATTTGGTATGTTTTATAGGAAAAGACTGATCTGGGAAATAGAAAAAAAAAAAAAAAAAAAAAAAATGAGTAAGAAAAATCATGCGTTAAGCATAGATTAAAATATACTTTCCAACACTTTCTGAATGCTTTAACAAGACATCGTAATTTAGGGAAATGACGTAAATAAGATAACTAAGTAAACATTTTAGAAAACGCATAAAACATTTGAAAAACTGATTTCAGCTGTTACCGTCCATAGCCAAACATCTTTTCCAATTCCTTTAAACAGCCCTTATTTGATCTGTAGGTTGATACACTGAAAAAAATGAAGTACTCAAAAATGAGCAAACCGACGTACTCATATTGAATTGAATATTTTTGGATCAAAAATGAACCTATGCTTTCTCTATTTTGAAGCATCACATGTTATCAAACCCAAACAAACAAATAGTTTTGAACCCTGTAATGGTTCATTTCATTTATGGCGGCATAAATGATGTTTATTAATGAAAATATTAAATTATGCACAGCATTTTAAAAATAATTGCTTGGAAATAATGTTCTTGTCATAAAAATATTCGATTTGAGTATCTTGTTAAGAATTTTGCTATTTTTCTTGATAAATAATCAATTAAACATTTCTTGTTAAGAACTTTGGACGGGAAATAAATGTCAGTACATTTTTACTTTACATTTTAGGGTTGTTTTTTTTTTTGGGGGGGGGGGGGGGCAGTACATAACGATTCATATTTGATCACAGCCATGGAATAAAAAATGAGTACATGTGTTTCTCAACTTTGAGTACATTTGGATCGGAGCTATTTTGTGCATGTGACGCATTTAAAATTGAGTACTTTTTACTCAATTTTGAGTACCCATTTTTTTAAGTGTATATATACTATATAATGGGAAAATTTAGTTTAGCAAGAAAACGCCTAACAGGTTGAAATTCATTTTCAGCAATTTATACTAATGTATGGAAACATACTTGAATACCTTTGTACAACCCTGTAGTTTACCTAAAATCTTTATTACACGCCACTATTTAGTTAAAATTTAATTCAAACTAAGACACTCTTAAAACTGCTGAAATCACATTTCCAGAAATTATAATATATAGACGGCCATGTATCCAATTCTTTACGTGACCCTGTATATCATTTTATCTATATTCTACAAATATTTCTTGGTAAATTAAAAGCAGTTCAGCGAAAAAAAGCATAACTAATTTAAAAACCACCTTTAAGCAATTTGCGCTCATACCCAGTAATCCTTACGAATACTTTTGTGTAGCCTTGTATAGGAATTATAGCATTTATATACACCATACACTATGCATAAATATAGTGAATCATAAAAGTGCATATCATAATTAAAAATATATTTCCAGCAATCATCGCTAATGAACAGTACTTCGGATACAATATGGTATCTGAAAGATTTTGTGTGTCCCTGTAAATGCTATATACGTATTATTCTTATTATACATGAAATAATTTATAGTATGTAAACCTCAGCGACATACATCAATTTCATTATATATGAAATAGATTAACATAATTAAAGTATGCCGCAAACAATTCCCTCCCCCTCTATATCATTATGTATTTGAATTCCTTTTTTAGTCCTGTAAATGAACAATAACTATTCTTTGCATCGCATAGTCAACAGAATGCATATTTTAGTGTACTTCATAAATGCATATAAATTTTATTCTGTTTGAAAGCGTGCGTAAAATCATAAAAAATCATTTGAAACGACTTTTTCCCATAGGCCGTATTGTAACGGAAAACTTTTGGCTGTCCCTGTAAATGAACAAAGCATGCTACAAACTTCATTACAAATAGGTACCGTGCAATGGTAAACGTCAATACCACCCAAAAATTTCAGGGCAATCCGAGTATATTTTCGAGAGTTAGAGTGCGCACAGACTGCTAGACGGACAGACGGAGAGACAAACCGAAGTCATAAGCACTTTTCAACTTCTGTCCTACATTATGTATCCTGTATTATATAAACTTAAAAAATATATATACTAAAGCAGTTTAATCTATAACTTCCTATCAGGCATGAAAAATACTTTATTTCAATGCTTAAATATCATATTTTACTTTTTAGTGCCAATAATTACCCGAATCATACACGTAGAAAATTAATTTACAATAGAAGAAAATTTAATAACCCATTCAGAATGTCTATAATTAAATGTTTGATTAAAATCACAAACAGAAAAAATGCTTACATACAATTAAAAAAAATAAATATACCAATTTGAAAAACACTAAAAATAATAATTAGTATTTATAATTGTACTGTTAAACAACAGCAAACTACAATAGATAAATTAAATGCATTATTAGATTTAACAATATCTCAAAAATATTTCCATATGGTATAAGGAATTCCTATTATTTTATAATTTTGGCAAATGTTAAATCTGAAAACATTGGTTTGAAGATTTAGGATTTTAAAAGATAATTTAAAATATTATTAGCACTAAAAGAAAATTCTTTCAAATGTTTCACTACTGTAATATGTTAAAAATACATTTTCCCAGTATAATGTTAATTTCTAATCTGAAACAGTTTCGTAATCTCATGATAATCGAACATCATATTTAACCCCAAAATAATAATAACTATAAATGTTAGTAATCAAAAAATAGTAAGAAGCCGATAAAATAATTCCAAATCATTGTCTTTCCATACATTTTTAATCTCAAGTAAGAGTAAATTAATGTTTATATTAATTCCAGTATGAATGTAGGCATGAATGTCTCTGCGCAGTTTTTTTTTTTTTTTTTTTTTTTTTTTTTTTTTTTTTTCAAGCGATGGCAGATTAAAATATTTTTCTTCACAGTTATCAAATTGGAAAATAACGCTTCTGACAGTTAAAGATCAGTCTCTTACAAATATAACTATTTAACTCATAATATACAACCAGGAATAAAATATTTAAATTAAATAAAACTTACATGCACGTTCCATTAATATCCGTGTATCCTAAAATGGTCATTTCCTTATCTTAAAGTGTTGTAGACGTGTTGTTCTAAAACAAGTGAACTATTTCCCGCGTATGCTCTCTGTGGGCAGACGATTTTCGAGCAGATGGTTTGTTACAGATTGTTTGTTTTTGTATACAAGAAATATGGAATTTGAACGCGCAGAAATTTTCTGAAAGTATCATTCATTAAAATTTTGTATTTGAAGAAATGTCCAATGTATTTAATCTTTTCTTTTTATCCGTACCAAATAATTCAAGTTAAAATGTATTGTAAAATTCCTTTTTTCTAAATAATTATAATAATAATATTCATAATTAGAGTTTATTAGATAAAACATTGTTTAAATTTTTAAAAGGTGTAAAAATAAATTTAATGTATTAACGACACCCCCCCCTTTTTTTTCTTTTTTTTTAAAGTAAAGTTTGTTTTCCTTTATTTTCGGAAAATGCTAATTTTTTTTAAAAGTCTGAAAGAAGTAGAATTTATGACTTGAATACAAATTATAAAAATATTCTAAAGCAAGAAATGCATAGACGACTAAACTCTGAAGACTCTTTCCACGTGCTCATTAAAAGGTGCAGATTTAACTGTAATAGAAAATTTTTAGTTTGAAACCACAGAAGTGTTTCGAATAATTCTGGTCGGTAAAAAAAGAAAGAAAGAGTGAAGTTTCCTCCCAGCAAACTAAATATGTAAAGTGTATAAATTTAATATTCGTAATTGTAAATATATTATCCAAATGCTAGATAAAATTGAAATCATTAAAAAGTATACATTCACTGTCTTAGATATCAAATTGATAAAATATAGCCTAAAAATTTAGTTTATTAATGCTTGTATCGTGCACTTTATTTATTATGTCCCCCCCCCCCTCCCCTTTAGTGACGGAATTTACCATTTGCTATCCACTAATATATTTTCATTCCTTATGCCGCTGTAACTCGTGGCTGTTTAAAATATTTCTCTTCATTTTCAAAGATTTTTGAAGTTCATATTTTTTGTCACACTGTGACTTACAATATGCTGTTTTTTTTTGTCACATACGTGACGTGGCGTACGTTACATAGCAGTGACATAACAGAGACGTCACAATTTTTTTTAATTGCCAGAAAAATATAATTTTACAAAAAGTAACATGTTTTGAAGAATTTTCGTAAGTTTTTAAAGTTTTCTAAGAAGTTCACATTTCAGTCACAATGTGACATCACTGAGTGGTGGCATTTCGGTCACAGATGTGACGTGACCACAGTGACTTGCAGTGACGTCACAGTGACGTCACCGTGACCATGCATGCTATGAGGGCTGTAAAGTTGGGATTTCATTTATGTACATCATGTATTTTTAAAAGTTACAAAAGCGGAACAGAATCAAAGAATTTTATATTACCTGAACACATACCTGAACACATGTTGTTTTTCACAGCCGATAATATTGTAGCGGAAAGCTGAACTAAAATTTATACTGTTCAATTTTACCGAAACAAACTTAATGAGTTTCTTTATTGATGAACCAATGTTTATATTAATTACATTTTTACAAAATTTGATGCTAACATCATTAACAAAATTTAAAAAAAATCATTTTTACATTCATAAATTATATTTATACAGACTTATGTTTAAAAAATATACAGCAGTGTTTTATATAAGCTTTTAGTAATGAAGTAAATAAAAAAAAGCACCCTTCTAGATATTAAGCAAGTGTGCAAGCTGCTGGAAACACGAGATAATTTATAAGGCTCATTTATTATTGGAAAGATAATTAAAAAGCAATTTATCACTTTTTAATAGAGAGTACATTTTAGATATAGCACAATAACTCATATTAATTAATTAATGTCATTAAGGATTTTTTTTTATATAAATAAAGAAACAATTAAAGTAGATTAAATTAAACATTTCCAAAATGATTTCCTAATAAACATATTTTTTGAAATTACAATTATTAATATTGATTAATCTAATCCTTCATATTAAAAAAAATAATGAATATTAAATGTTAGAAGCAGGTGTTTGAACCATAATATTTATTGTCCTGGGTTTTATTTCATTTGAAATGGCAGGTTTTTATTCTCGATTTACGGTTCGGTTCCGGTTCGATTAAATAAGAAAAAAAATAGTATTAAACATTTAATGTAACTGAAATCGGAAAAGTAAAACAGAATATTAGATGTATTAATTTGAAATGTATTTGCAATTTTATTTTCGGCCGCTATACCATAATTTTACTTCCGTTATTTTTTGCAATCTTTAAATCCCTTCCAGTAGCTATTTATAACCACAGCAAATTGTTTTTCACAATGGTTCCATCTATTTGCAAAACATCTAGAGACCGCCGATTCGGCCTCTGCCTGACGGGTTTTTCCGAATAAACTGGTGTTATGAATGGCGGCGGTTCATCTGACAGGCACCCATTGCCGTCTTCGTAGCAGCTCAACGTGAGTGTGTTTGTTTTTCGATTTTGCCCTGTTGCTAATAGTATTTCAACATATTTTGTTTGACTCTGCACCTCACTACAACACGTCCTGCGTGAGGAGTGAAATACCTGGATTTTTTAGATGCCGAATGAACGGTGCTCACTTGTCCATACAAGGAGTATAATTTTGAATGGAATGTTAGAAGGAAATGCGGAGTGTTGCCGCAAAGAGACAGGTTGTTTTTGGACATTTTTGGAGCCGAAATGCGAGACAAGTTCTAACGTTGCAGGAGAGGGGATACGAAATTCCGCCTTCCTACAGTACTTCACCGTGCAAAAAACTGACTCCGTGAACTGTACAATGGAAGCAGTTTTGGTAGCTCTTGCAGGCTTCTTGCGCTTGTGGTATCTCATTCTTCGACTGGGCGTAGAGTTGTCTGCAACTCGTACTAAAAACTGACTCTATTACTATTCGGTACTGTTGGTAATTTATTCAAAATTTAATAAAATGGTACTTCAAATATCTAAGCAATTCTAATGACTGCTTAGAGTGTTGATAACTTGGGAGGCATTACCTAGATTCACGAGAGAATTTTTTATTTTCTGGTTATTTCACGATTAAAATTTTTGGGGGATTTTGTTGGAGAAAAAATTCCAATTTTAAGATGAAATCTAATTAGATTTTAGTGGCATTTATATGAAAATAAATACAAAATTAGTTAAAGTATAGGTTGTGGCGACTGGAATGAAAATATCGCATTAGGAAATTTCAAAATATATGTTTGTTCAAAAATATACCGTTGCAGGTCATTGAAAAATGAGATAAAGAATTGTCTGAGAAATTTGTATAGTAATCCGTTACCCGGTTTCTAAAACCTATGTATATCCAGTTTCGTGCAAATCGGTCAAAAATAGTTGATTTTTATAAAGAACATACAGAGACGCAAATTGATTTAATGTATATACAGTGAACCAAAAAAAATTTGGACAGCAACAAGATTAGATTTTGCTGCTTAATATTGTTTTAACCAATTTTGATATCGTAATCTAACAATATTAAAGAAAAAGATAATTTATTTAAAGATTGAAATAGTTTTATTTAATTTTAATAAAACGGTATATTAAATATTTAAATAATTTAAAAATAAATTGTGCATTTTTCACTGCTAAAATAAAACTTGGACACTTATTTCACTTTAACTTTGGATTGACATTATGCAAATTTTTGAGAGGGTCTTGATTTCTGGCACGAGTACAAGTCAAACTGTAATACTGAAATGTGCTGAAATTTTCTTTTGCTGGATTAAAAATTCTCAAAAATGGGGAAAAAAAGCAAACTTCTGTGTATATGAAAAACTTAATTGTTAAACTATGGAAAGAGCAGAAAAATATACGAGATACTGCAAAAACTGTGAAAAAACCACGTTCAACAATGCATTACATAATAAATACATACAAAAAGTACAGAATTTTGCAAAGACATAGTGGAAGTGTTAGCACCAGAAAGATTTCCTCGTCTCAAGCAGAAAGACGGATTGTGAGATTTGTGAAAGAGAATCTTAAAATTGCTGCTGTAAAGATAGCCAGAGAGTTAAAGGAGGCATCTATAGTGAAAGTGCATCCACAGACTATAATGAATTTTTTACATTCCAAAGACCGTAGAGCATACACACCACGAAAAAAGCCATATTTGTCTCTCTGAAATGTAAGAAAACGTCTTGAATATGCTAAACAATATGTTGGAAAGCCACGAGAATTCTGGAAGTCTGTTATTTTTACAGATGAGTCGAAATTTAATTTGCTTGGATCTGATGGTCGTAGTTTTGTATGGCGAAGGGAAGGAACAGCGCTAAAATCAGCAAATATAAAAGAGACTGTAAAACATGGTAGCCGATGCGTTATAGTATGTGGTTCAATGGGAGCTAGTGGTGTTGGATCTCTAGTGTTCATTAAAGGTACAATGAATAAAATGATCTATTTGAACATTCTAAAAGAAAATTTACCAGAAACAGCTTCAAAATTAAATTTAAATGGAAATTATTCTTTTGTCCAAGACAATGATCCTAAGCATAACGCTCGGATTGTACAGGAATGGTTATTATACAAAGTGAAAAAAGTGCTACCCCATCCTCCCTAAAGTCCGGATCTAAATACTATAGAACATTTGTGGGCATATATGGAGAAACAATTACTAGAAAAGGAGATTTAAGAATAAAAATGAACTAAAAACTGCTATTCTCAATATATGGTAAAACGTACCATCAGATTTAACCGAAAAACTGACCTTTTCGATGAATAAGAGGCTACAAGCTGTAATAGCAGCAAAAAGACATCGCACGAAATATTAGATGGTTCTGTTTTAAATTTAAAAGTGTTTTTTGGAACATTGTGTAAGTGCTCAAATTTTTATTTGGTGCTGAATGTTATATCATCACCATGATTTAATAATTTATAATTTAGATATAACTTTTATTAAAATAAAATAAAACTGTGTAAATCATCTTAATAATTCTTATTATTTTAAATAAACTTTTACTTTGAAAGATCAACAAAGAGCAAAATAATTAAACAATGAAATCAACAGAAGTTGTTGTCCAACTTTTTATTTTGTTCACTGTAGATTACATAATGTGGAAACCAGTGAGCGGCTAGTGCCTTTTAACGTTAAGGGCACATAGAACATATTGGTTCAAATTTTCGAGTTTTGAATTGAGTTATAAATTCATAAAACAGAAAAAAATTGTTGATGATGAAATGTTAAATCAATATGATTATGATGCTGGAAGGTTTTAAAATAATATATTTAAGCATTGTGGGTTTATATATAGTAACTGCCTTTTCGAAAAAAGTGCGTTTTTTTATGCTTCGGTACACTTTTCTAAAAATCTGTTTTAGGGAAAGAGTTGAAACTTTCCAAAATTGTGTAACTAACTGTATTTGAGAATAATAAGAAGCTATTTTCATTTTGGCTTAAAAGAAATAAAATTAAAAATATTTTACGCATAAATTTTTGAAAAGGATTTTCAGATGGTTCCAGACTATAAGAAAAGAAATACAAATAGAAAATCGTAATCTACTGAGTCAAAGAAACATGTTGTCGAGGCGGTGTTTCCTGACCAATCTGGGTATTTGAAGGCTTCGGAGCAATTTGATGTTCCACAGTCTACTCTGGAAATATACGTTAAAAACACAAAGTAAAACCCTCACTACATGACTGACAAAACAGCTGGAAATTTTAGAAAAGTATTTACGGGTGAGCAGGAACTTGAAATCATTAAATACTTAAAAACTATGGAAGGTAGGTAATTTTGCCCCTCCTGGGTGCTCTTGGATGACAACTGATAACAGGGTCCCTTCATTTAAAGTTTCACTTGAAATTCTAATGCATATGCCAAAAGTTACGGAAAGCACGGAAAGGACGAATCGGCAGAGTGGGAACACCGCTGTCTTAACAGATTTCCGATAAAAAAGAGTTAGAATCAGCTATTAAGGAAAAAGAGAAAAATACCTTTGCCAAAGAAGAAAGAACATGAATATAACAATTTTAGAAAAAGGATAAAATTAAGAATTGAATAAACGAAAGAATTACCTGAAGATAAATGGAAAAAAGAAGCAGTTGAAGAGAGAACACAAAATTAATGAGAGTGATTCTAAGGATTTTTCTGTCTGTGAATGTTTATATTGCAGTGAATTTTACTCGAAGTTAGTTGAAGGTTGGGTCGCATGTTTCATGTGCGAAAAATTGCCACGCAATTCCTGCACGGCAATAGATAGCGAAGATGATGAGGCTGACCTAGTCCGCCCTTTAGAATTTTTTGATCAGGCTTATGAAAAGGACATAATCAATGAAAACTGTAGTTAAAACTTTATAGTCACTTGAAACTAAACAAATATAATGTAAACTTATAAAACTAGTGAAAATGCAGAAAAAATAAGTTTTATAATTATTTGTCCTTACCACCGCTTTCTGTCCCATTCCCGGGGCAGAACGGCCAAATCACATAATGTTCTATTTGTGAAAAGAAAGAAAATGTCCTTTTGTTTTCTAACAATATTGTTGTATTTTTGTGATTATTACATTATTATGTGCTCAATAGAAATTTTTGCAGCTGTCTTAATTAACCCTAATTTAATCTTATTAGAACACTTTAAAATGAATCATAACGCCAAGAGAATACGAAAACGTTTTTCTCGCGGATTGGGAAGAACGTCACAGATCCGCGATTCTTAAAAGCTTTATATTGGTAACAATGTGCGAGTTCGGTAAACAGTAGCAAAGAAAATATGGGTGGTGGGGGGTGGCTACGACAGTTGCTTCTTGAATTCAAAAAGAAAAAATACAGAAAAATTTTAAGTTTACAAAATGTAAATATTAAAATTAGAATAAACGAGCAAAACATTTTCAGTAGAAAAATTAAAAAAGGCCGGAGTCTAGTACTCTCAATCTGTCGAAGTTCCTCAAGATTCAGCACTCTAAGCATTCAGCTATTAAAAATTAATTACTAATGCTGTCTTAAAATATTTTATGAAGTTTGACGGAGATATATGACAGAGCGTTTAGATTTTCCGATGATAAGAACAAAAAAGAAATCATTCTTTCTTGATTTATGACTTTTCATGCAGATTATTTTTTCCGACCTAACAATCAAGAGTGCGCCATCGGAGATTATGCAGTTTCAGTTACTCCACATAAAAGAAGTTCTGTTTTGACTGCTTTTAAGACAAATGACAGGCAATAAATCATTTTAATGGGTGTATTTTTGTCAGTAAGACATAGAAGAAATAAAAAATGAACATAATTCTATCTTTACCAAGATTACATATATTAAATAAAACAATTTTGTTAATTATTTAAATCACTAAACTAGAAAAATTAATATTTTATAAAAAACATTAATATTCTAAGTAAGTTTTTTTCTCTGTATACAGTGCGTCCCAAATGTTTATAGACAACAATGTTTTTTTTTTTTTAATTTTACAGTTGAAAAAGAGGAGTAAGAGTTTCAAAATAATTTATAATTATATATAATAACAAGATAATAATAATACTATATAAATAAAAATCACACAATCACAGACTTTGTGAGAAAAATTTTAACTTAAATTTTACTGTCCCAAAAGTTTATAGACAACTCATTTTTTCCCTTTAACGTTCCAATTTTCATACCGTTTTTCCTAATCACCTCAAAAACACTATTAGGTATACTTAAAACAAGAGATTGAAAAAATTCTGGCTTTAAAGAAAACCAACTTCGTTCAATTTTAAGCTTTAGCGCTTGAACCGTTGCAAATTGACGCCCATTAGCATATACGTCTCTAGCTAATCTTCCCCCGAGGTTTTCTATAGGGTTTAGGCCAAGACTTAAGGTTAGCCACTACATAACAGTTACTTGTTTTGTGAAAATCACCGCATTGTAGAGTTGGATGGGTGGATGGAGCAACAGTCTTGCTGGTATTTTAATTAGTCCCCACCTAGCAACTTTCCAAATGGAAGCAACTGCACTTCAAGCAATTTCTGGTGATGTCCGCAACATTGAAGACCTTTCAAAGAAACTCTATCAGTTGTTCCGTTATAAGAAAATGCACCCCACAACATGAGTGAACCCCCTCCTTGTTGCCTGCTGAAAAAAGTTCGTGGTTCCTTGCGAATATCGTGCCAGTAGTATGACCAACCATCGGGGCCATCTAAGTTAAACTTCTTTTCATCACTGAAAAGAAGACTCAAACATTCATCCGTCCAATTCCTGTGATTTCGGGCCCAATGAAAACGAGCGTCTTTATGCCGTTTTTTATACTTTGTCGTACGACGCATTTTGCGATAATCAAGAAATGCACTTGCCTGCAGCCGTCGGTAAACCGTAGATTTTGATACAGGAACGCTTCCTTCTTTACAAACTGACAGTACAGAGAGATTCTGGATTGAAATTAATCTCAAAATCTCTCTGTCTTGCCGTTTAGTTGTTTTTTTTTTGTAGTCCAGAACGTAATTTTGTTTCGAAATTGTCACCTTTTGACAGAATTCGGTAAATACCAACCCTGCTGCATCCAATGTCCACAACTGGAATGTCCACAACTTTCCATCCACAAGCGTCGGGATGACTCTTTATTGTTTCGGGTTGATTTTGACTCTTGCGGGTCGGGTTCAGATTTACCCAATTTTTTAAAAGAATGTTCAAAATATTTTTTGATGCTAAAAATCTATATACAATAAAACCTCCATTAATGGATATTCCCGAAAAGCGGATACTTCAATTAAGTGAACAATTTTCCGTTTTTCACACTTATATATTCATACTCTTCTACCTCTGAATAGTGGACACCTCCTAATCTACGTAACATGTGTATATGTGTGCAGAAACTATCGCAAATATGATACATGTGTGTTTATGTGTATTAAAAACGAAATGTTGGTAATATTTTTTATATTCCTAGAGAAGAAAAAAATGGTCCTTAACCGTGCCGTGAAGAAAAAATAATATCATATATCTTATATATATTTTATTTCTCATGCAATAAATTGAATACATACTCATTCATATTCAGATGCGTATTTATATTCATCTGAAATATAGTTCTGCTTAAACGTTTTGTGAAAATCGCAACAGCCCAATTTGCAAAAAAACTAAATATGACCAGCAAGAAATTTCTAGTGTGATTTCGAACCCGACTCGAAAATATAAAATTAGTGACAAGCCGGCATGGGAAATCCTGGAAAATGTTTCGCTCAAAAGTCAGACCACAACTGAGTCTAAATTTTAATTACACTCAGTGATAAAGTGCTGAGTTTTTACTTTCTCATGCAAAGAGTGATACGTCACTCAACCATGATGAGGACAGCTTGTTACCATGGTCCACCGTCATACTCACATATATTTGAAAATTAATAATATAGATTTGACTATTTTTCTATGTACAACATAAAAATGGTGTTATAGATTACTTTTCAGAATTGCAATAAAACATGATTTACCTTCATTTCATTTCGGGTTCGATTCGGGTTGCGGGTCACCGAAAGTTATTTTGGCAGATTTTGTTCGGGTTGCGGGTTGAGGAATTTTTTTTCCGGGTTTGGGACGTGTTGCGGGTTGGCCTCAAATGGAATTTGGGGTTCGGGTGTGGTACAACCGGACCCGCACTGGATTCTAGATAATAATCTATAACTACGTAGGTCAATAGCCTTTTTTACTTCAGCCAATTTGAACTTTCCATCTTCCATAGTTGACTAGTAAAATGGCTGTGAAAGAACGACAGACACAGGGGAGGTCTTATAATGGCTCCGTTTTTACTTTTGAAGTACGGAACACTAAAAAGTATGTACACAGATGTGTATCCGATGACTGTGTAACGTTTTAATATTTTTAGAACATATTTATAAATTTATAAAAATAATTGTAAGGAATTTTTTTATTATCCGACATCAAGCGACAAATCGGCAGTCATTATTTATCGTTAAAACTATTTATAAATTACAAAACAATGTAGTTAATTATGCGGCAAACCAAGCTCGGCAACATAGACCCATACAAAGTGGTTGTGAAACTGAAACAATTAAATATTTTAAACATTAGAAAGTACAAAATAAAAATCAATACTGAAATACTAAATAGTGTAATATATTTTTAAATCCTCTTTTATCACTTAATAGTTCAATATTAATTGAATTATGATTGAATGTTAAGAAGACAATCCATTGGAATCATAGGAATCCGAGGAATGAAGATAGCTTTATCTTTGAAAGGTTCTGTCAATATTTTTGCTTCTACGACGTTGCTCATTAATTTTTTTACTTCAAGCCGCATGCCGTTGCAAAGTTTGTCTGGTGGATATTTCGCAGCATGATAATTGGAACGCCGATTTTCAATTGCAATTTTTGCGGTGCCATACCTGGCAGATCGAGTACTTCATCTGCTTCACAAATGTGTCGTCGGACTTGTATGTGACTGCTTAGCTTTGAATGTTAAACTAAATAATGTTGTTCAATTCGTAGACGTCTTTTTGTTCTTGTCCGCAAGAACAGCTTGTTCACTCAGCCGATCGTGATTCTTATAATTGATATATTGTAAATACTTTTTCAACCAGTTCTTCTTTTGACGTAACTATATTACAAAAGTTATGAGGCAATGAAATTCTGCTTGAGGTCAGATAAGCCAGCACCTTACCGTTCAAAAATTCCAGCAATTGATGTCAGAATATCTCAGCTGATCCATCGTTTTGCAGCTGGACACGCATATTTGTAGTTAATTTTAACGTGTAGCCAAAAAGTGTAGTATCCTGAATATATAGCTTAAAATATGCTTTTTAGGCACGTTCGTAATTATATAAATACGTAGCTTCTATAGTCGTCGTTCAGTCCCTCTGTCTGTCCGTCTGTCCGTCCGTCTGTCTGTCCGCATATAACAGAGTAAAAACTACCCAACCGAATGAGCTGAAATTTTAAATGTATGGTAGTTGCAAAATTTTGTCGAGCCATTTCAAATTTTATGAAAATCGGATGTATAGTTTAATTACAGAGATAGTCAAAAGTTTTTCTTTACATCAAGTGCATTTTAATGATGTTACAGACTATGCACTTATGAAGTGCAAAACAATATACATTCAGTACAATATGGGGTGCAAAAAATAATTATAAAACTAGTTATAGTACGAACGCACCTCATTTGCTACGTTTGATGAGCAATTTCCAACTTGTTTATGTTGGCATACATTAAAAAGGAAACAGAGCAAAAAATTATAATTTCTTTTATAAATTCACTAAACTGTGCTTTTTATCAAGTTAAAATCAAGTAGATGATTTTTCACTATTTTGGGCCTTTGCCAAATTAACGTATACTTATAAAATTATTTTGAATCTACGTAAATTGCTATTATAAAATTATACATAATCTTTAACATAACTTTTGAATGCTTAAGAAAGAAAAAAAGAAACTGTTTTTATTTTTATTAAATAATTAGCCACTAAATAAAACAAATATAGGAATATTTTATATATTATTTATTTTTATTTACTTGTAATAGCATCACATTCTGCAGTGTTCGTCAGACAAAAGAGCGGAAATTCCTTGACATTTTACATGCACTATTGTACTAGCGATATAAAAAAAAAAAAATTCCGTACGCACCTTTTAAAAGTCGTGGTAAACTTAAAGCAACATCAAAATGTCGCGAGTCAAAAGGGCATGAGGAAGTTAGGAAAGTAACAAAACATCACTTATAAAATAAATAAGCATAAAAGAGTAATGTTAAGTAAATGTTATTTCGGTTTTTCCTAGTTTCTGATAATAGTGCTGTAGCCTACCAACAGATGGCGCCATATCCGATGCAATATTGATTTTGATGTTTTATGATCAGTTACTGAAATGTTTTCAGTTTGATGTTGTGAAAGTGACTGCTGTACGTAAGAAGTGTACTGTACGTGCTGTACGTGAAAGTGCTGTACGTAACTTTCCTTCGTGGAGGTCAAGACCCTCTCCCCTGATGATGGCTCATTAGAAAGAGCTTGAAACGTTGGGATTAATTTTGATGTGTTTTTATATAGTTTTTATTTACGTTGTATGCTGATGAGTATCATAAGAGTTTTTAATCATTAAATTTGACAGCATAAGTCCAAGTTTTTCTTATTATAAAAGAGAATTAGAACTATCTCTCTTTTTATATATCTACTAGCTGCACCCAGCCATGCGTTGCTGTGGCTCAGACTGGTTAAATAAAAAGGGAAAAAAGAGAAAGCGCACATTTCTAAAAGGTTTAATTTCACATTGCTTGTGGGTATACAATATTTTTTGTTGTCCCATTGTCTGTGCAGATATAGAGATTGTCTTGTTTGCCGATTCTAGAACAAATAACATATAATTGTCGATGTGAGAAGCAATCCGTACATAGATCCAAACCGCAGAATTTTAAAGATTGGCCCTGAGCATTGTTCATGGTGATTGCAAACGCCAATCAATTTGGGAATTGTAATCTCTTAAATTGAAATGGCATATCCATTGGAATCATAGGAATCCGAGGAATGAAGATAGCTTTATCTTTGAAAGGTTCTGTCAATATTTTTGCTTCTACGACGTTGCTCATTAATTTTTTTACTTCAAGCCGCATGCCGTTGCAAAGTTTGTCTGGTGGATATTTCGCAGCATGATAATTGGAACGCCGATTTTCAATTGCAATTTTTGCGGTGCCATACCTGGCAGATCGAGTACTTCATCTGCTTCACAAATGTGTCGTCGGACTTGTATGTGACTGCTTAGCTTTGAATGTTAAACTAAATAATGTTGTTCAATTCGTAGACGTCTTTTTGTTCTTGTCCGCAAGAACAGCTTGTTCACTCAGCCGATCGTGATTCTTATAATTGATATATTGTAAATACTTTTTCAACCAGTTCTTCTTTTGACGTAACTATATTACAAAAGTTATGAGGCAATGAAATTCTGCTTGAGGTCAGATAAGCCAGCACCTTACCGTTCAAAAATTCCAGCAATTGATGTCAGAATATCTCAGCTGATCCATCGTTTTGCAGCTGGACACGCATATTTGTAGTTAATTTTAACGTGTAGCCAAAAAGTGGAGTATTTCACGCAAACATTTATTTCCTCCGCTGGTGTCTATCGGGGAATTACATGTAATGTTTGCCTAAAATCTCCTGCAAGCAATATTAATGCTTTCCTAAATGTTTCCTAAATGTTTCCACGCAAATCCAACAATGATCGATCAAGAGCCTCGAACGATTTTTTATGCGCCATTGTGCATTTATCCCAAACATAAAGTTTGCACTTCTGCAATGATTTTTCAAGGCAGGTTGGTTTGGAAGAGTTGCACGTGAGAGTTTCAGTGAATTGCATGTTCAGTGGCAATTCTTCTACCTGGTAGCAATGTCGCAGCTATTCCGGATGACGCATAAGCTATGTCATTTTGAGATCGAATTACCGCCAGAATCAATATTTTTTACTAGTTCCTACCGGTGCATCTAAGAAGTTGATTGATCCAAACCCGTTATTGACAGTTTGCACTATTTGATCATAAATGCCTTTTTGCTCAAGCGTTAGCTTGGGTACATTTGTTTGCACATACAATAAAAGATCACTTGTGTTGTAATTTTGTTCATGACGCAATTACATCAAACGAAGTAGCTGCAGATCGATTCGGTGATGGCATTCCTATTTGATTGAGTACTTTGTTCGCGATTTCTAAGCACAAACCTCCAAACATTACCAACGATTCGTTATAGATTTCTGCTGTGAAATCCATGTTCATATTTGAATTTCGACGAAAAATATCTTCAGCCATGTGTGATTTTTATTTCTCCCATAACTTTGTTGGAGATGAAGGAGAGCAGGCGGTCAATATGATTGCAAACAATGCACGAATTTGATTTAGATATGACGTGTTGCACGCATCATTAATGCATACATCCAAGTGTCGGTCGTTTTTCAATAATTTCAGAGCTTGGGATGCACACAAGAGACTTGACATAACAAAATATCACCCGTATTGTAATTTTGTTCACGGCACTATTATACATCAGTGGAAAATGGCATGTATAACGCTGTTGACAATTCTCAATTGTTGGAAAGTTGTTGGACCGGGCACATTTACCAACAGTATGCGAAGAAAGAATAATTCATCTTGATTGGGATACACGGTGTACAGTCTACATATCGTAGTTCCATTGAATGTACCCGGTTGTTCTCTCCTCGTTTGCGTCGTTCAAATGATTTTCTACTCGCATTCCATGCGTAATACGTAGACACTTCCGAATACAGCAATGTTTTCGCAAACGCGTCATTTTGACATAACGTGAAGAAAGCAGTTAAAGTTGTAACCAGTGGATTCAAGGCTAAATGTTGCATATTTACAGCTGTGAAATAAACGTGTTGTAGATTTTCTAGATGTACTGCTAAGACAACAACAGCTGACTTCGTTCTTATATGGGAAATGAAAGAATTCGCAATATAGCTTCATTGCTGATTATGTAACTTCCAGCCGGATTCTGAGTGATTTAATTGATATGTATGACTGTATTCCTATCACTTATTTCTGGTTGCACGCCAAAAACTGCCACGTCGCTTTGCCTTTATTCATATACTTATTAGATTACGTTCTTATAAGTACTTGATCGGTTTAACGGAGTTACAGTTTTCCACGTTTATGTGAACTTTGTACGTTTTTGATAGCAAAAGCGATTATGGTACAACCCACCAGTTATTTACATCGATGGCGCCGTTTCACAATTGTATGGTAGCGTGGATTCTATTCATCACTGCCATCACCGATAAAATACATTTGCAGGAATTTATGTTGACCATCTGGGAACGGAAGCAGCGAGCCGGCTTTATGATAAATTTGCCCTTTCACTTTGAAAATTGGCATAATTAGAGCTTTACGATTTCTGTAATGAATGACGTCATTTGAAAGCATAAGTTTTATTACCTTATGTTAGGAAAGTCTTTAATTCGGCAATATATCCCGCAAGCAAAGTTTTTAATGGCTCTAGCGGTTCTCCAAGTGGAGGCAGTTTAATTTTTTCGGCGGAGCAATACATTCCTCTCGTCTTTCCATTAAATGTCAGAGCTTGCAATAAGAACACATTTCATTCATAGTACCGATGAGAAGCATGCCGGCTCAAACTATAAACATCAGCTGGGTTGTACCGGAATGCAAGGTGATTGTAATCGCGTGATTGCTGAGCACGGAGTCCTGTTTGGCACTTATCAACTATTTTTTGTTGACATCTTTCAGCCACTCCCAGCCACAGAAGCTGCAGAACGCTTTCGCTGTGCTCGCAACTGTGCATTCTAAAGTCTGGCTGCATGTCTCTCTCCTGCTTCCTCGGCATGTATTTGAGACGTTCTTTATTTGTTTTGCTCGTTCATTGATGTCCGCTCTCCCTCACTTTGATTTGCAATTAATCGTCACACTGCTTCTGCTCCGCAAGTACGAAGACCTGTGTTTGATTTTCTGTGAAGTATTATTTGGATGAACTAAAGCATATCGATTGCAATTAAAAATAAGAAAGAATTTTATAACAAAAGCATATAAAATTGCAAAAAATAAAAATAAATAAAAAAACACGAACTCAAAATCAAAGAAAAATGAAAAACATAAAAAATACTAACGAAATAGTTCACTATTGTGCCTCCAGATGGGCGAAGTGCAGGGAGTGGGACGGGAGGTGCATAATATGAAAGAGTGGTCAAAGGGCTTTCTAATGATATACCACATAATAGGTGTCGGAAAAAAAATTAAAAAGTACCCCCCCCCCCCTCGTTGGGACGAATTAGGGGAGGAGGAAGCGAAGATCATAATAGGTATATAAGAACACGCGCGTAATCGAATACAACGCAATTGGTAACTTTCAAAGCAATCAGTGAAGAACTTTCGAAGATTTAAGATTTTTTACAAACGAACATTTACATTTTTATTTGCGTAGAAATGTGCTCTTCCGAGAACAAATTTAGGAGGACGAGGAGGAGAGGTTCATAATATGAAAGAGTGGTTAAAGGTCTTGTTACTGATATATCACATGATGGAATTCGAAAAAAAATAAAAGAGCGCCCTCTGGTGGTGGTGAGCAAATTGGTGGTGGAAGAGAATCCAGGCTCATAATGAGTAAATAAAAACACGCTCGTATTCGAATGCCAATAAATCCGTGAATTTCAAAGCAATCTTTCAAGAACTTTATGAGATTAGCGACTTTGTACAAACGAACATTTACATTTTAATTTGTGTAGATTAAATCATTTATCTAATCATTTTTAGCGCCTACTTTTAGATCTTCATTCTCTTGAGGTAAGATCAGATAGTATTCGTGAGACAGAAACCAGATTTTGGAAAACAGTGATTGAAGAGACGAACAAAACTGCAGGAACAACAGTAATTCCATCTACCAAAACTTTTAAAAATGTGTGCTTATTTCCTACAATTTTCCAAATTTTAAGGAACATAAGTGAACGGGTCAGTAAAAAAAGGATAGCATTCCAGAAATGCGAAAAATGAGCTCCGATACCTATTTTGAAATTTTTACTCTAAGCTGTCTAGTTAGTCAAAAAACTGTAACATTCTTGTCTATCATCATCCATTTCTTTGGCCATGAAGATTCTGTTCAATGGAGGAAGGAATTTTGGATTGTTGTTACCTTTCTTCCATAGAAGACGCTGCTTCTCTTCAACATTATTAGAACTGCTAGAGAGTGCAACACTCTTATGAAACAAAGAGGCTTCAAAACAAACCAGATACCTAATTTAGGAATAATAACTTCTGGATTGTTCTTACCTTTCTTCGATAAAAGACGCTGCTTCTATGCAACACCATTGGAAATTCTAGAGAGTGCAACTCTCTTATGAAATAAAGGGGCTTCAAAACATTCAGATACTTAATTTAGGAGGAATAACTTCTGGATCGTTGTTACCTTACTTCCATAGAAGACGCTGCTTCTCTGCAACATCATTCGAACTGCTAGAGAGCGCAACGCTCTTATGAAAAGAAGAGGGTTCAAAACAAACAATAGCTAATTTAGGAGGAATAACTTCTGAATTGTTTTTTTTTCTTCCATAGAATATGCTGCTTCTATGCAACACCATTCGAACTTCTAAAGAGTGCAACTCTCTTATGAAATAAAGGGCTTCAAAACAATCAGATACTTAATTTAGGAGGAATACCTTCTGGATTGTTTTAACTTCCTTCCATAGAAGGCGCTGCTTCTCTGGAACATCATTTGAACTGCTACAGAGTGCAACACTCTTATGAAATTAAGAGACTTCCAAACAACCAGATACCTAATTTAGAAGGAATAACTTCTGGATTGTTGTTACCTTTCTTCCATAAAAAACGCTGCTTCTCTGTAGCATCATTCGAACTGTGACAAAGCTCAACACTCTTATGAAATAATGAGGCTTCAAAACAACCAGATACCTAATTTAGAGAACTGGTGGTCCCGTTTTTTCAAAAAACATTTTCCAGACATAACGAAGAAAAATGTAACATTCAGCATTGGAAAGTATAGTCAAGTCATTTACAGAATTTTTTCAAGTCATTTCGAATTTTATGAAAATTTAATGAAAACTTAAAAAGATATTAATAAAAGTTTTCTTCATTCTATTAAATCATATCATACGTATTAATCCAATGATGTCCTATGGTAAGCAATGATTCTAGATTGTCATGGTGATTACGTCCTTTTAAAGATATAGACATATTATTTCCGTTTTACTGAATTTAATATATATAATGGTAATAAATTTTGTATTCATGCATTTTTGTATAAGAGTGCAACAGCTATTGCACAAAGATCTGAATATTTATAAAACTAGTTAGAGTATGAACTCACCTCATTTTCCACGTTTGAAGTACAATTTTTGACTTGTTTAATACTTACTTTAACCATTTTTATAAAAATGGCTGACTTTTAAAATTATTTGCCCATTTATTAGGATTCTTTTAATTCTTTTTTCTTTTTCACTGGATTATGACGAATTTTTTTTTTCAGTCTTAAGTTCTTTACAGAATAAAAATAATGACATTTCCTAATTTACAAGACTTTTCTTAATATCTATTAAAACTAAAGATAATGCTCTCTTTTAAGTAAATTATCATAGCGCGAGTTAATGATGATTACCCGCCCTCACAAATGACTTCATCATAGAAATGACAGTTTTTCTTTTACTTGTTATGTAAAATGAAGAAAAGGACTGGAGTCATTTTATATAAATGATTTTACTTAATCTCAGTTATATGTGTTTCAATGTATAATAAAGGTTTTTAATTGGAATTCTTCAATTTTAGATATCATTAGATAATTTATAACGTCAGGTATATTGTCGGAATTTTCAAAATTACTTTTTACTTTTATCTCTGTTGCAAAATTGAATTTCTGGATGTAATTTTTATCATTATACACTTCGCATTTCTGTTTGAAGATTCTTATTAACAATATAAAAATATATTACAGTAATCTCAAAATATTTTTGAAAACATTTAATAGTGTGGCTTCTTACTTTTATAGTGTATCATTTTAGTATTGCTCAAAAACACAACGTGTCGAAATATATCTACAGCGGTCCAATTGGCAGCGATACTGTAAATAAGAGGTCCTCATAAGGACAATTTAAGTGAAGTATCATTGAATGGGGTAAGTACCTCTAAAGGTGCTCCACTTGTAACACTGTGCTGCCTTTTTCTCTGAGTAGATTCAAGATACCTACAGGTGTGGAGAATCCTCCCTTCAAGAGATCTATAGGCGAAAGAGAGTTACAAAACTGCAACATTATCCTCTTTAAATAAGGATAAACATTGCGGAGGAAAATTTGCAGCCAGGTCAATCGTCTATCCATACTGTGGCTGTTGAATGCGGAACATAAAAAAAAGAGCTAGGATAAAAGCAAAAGTGATTGTCAGGTATAGGAAGTAATTTCGGTTTATAGCCAATAATTCTTACGCCGAGAGTATTTTTGACATGGCGATGATCAAATATAAATGGAAAGGATGAACAAATAGTTTAGAGTCAAGAAAATCAAGAAAATAAAAATTTACTTTTTGCACGACTTATTTTAAAAAAAATCGAAAAATCCAGAAACATCAACCACATTACACCAGTAATTTCTCATCGCTACACTAATGATGACACACACAAGTCAATCACTCTTTTTGTAAACATGTTTTGCCGACTTTTGTTCTATGTTTTTTTTTAGCCTGGAACCATTTACGAGCCTATCTTCCAATGACGTTCCAATTAGCTTTTGTAATGTACGCCTTTGTACATCTATAACGTTTTAAAAGATAATTATTTACTGTAGTTTCAAATATTTTTATAAATTAAATGAATGTATTTAAAAATAAAAACTTAGTTATTTTTCGAGATTTTTGCTCCTGGATATGAACCGCAGTCTAAAGCAACGGAAACAAATGTCATACCACTGAGTCATCTTGTACTCAATCGGGAGAGTTCGGAGCTATATTTTAAATTTTCGGCGCAAGTAGTAGATTCTATTTGTGATGAAGAAATTAGATATTCGATGTATAGACACTAGTTTAAAAGAGTACTCAGCTAAGCCATTTATTTACAAATGAAAGTTCCGAGTATAGAACGATAATGTAATGTGAACAAAAACAAGAGATGTTGGATAATATTAATTTGATTCAAATCTACAGCAAAAATAGATGTAGTCAATCACATTACTTGAGTTAATGAAACACATAGCATGAAATCATAAAACGTTAGCGTGTGCCATCACTGTTGCGATCATGAAAAAGCAACACCAGTAATGACCCATATCAATGTCTGGCTTAATAAGCTTATTTTGATTAGCAGTATGTTTACATGTTCCTTACACTTTATAAAAGTTATTACAACTCACTTTTTTTCATTTATCTTTCTTGAAACTTTATCATACCGCATGAAACCCAGTTTTGTTCATTAAAAGTCTTGCTAGAAAACCACTGCTGAAAAGGGAGAAATAGACAAGCTTCGGGAAGAGGGACTCCTGCGTACGTGACTTGCGATTATTTGTTGAACCAAATGCATCACATGTCACTCGAAGAGCCATTTTATCACTCATGATTGTCTCTCAGTTCGAATGTTAAGAATTTCGTTTCTAGCATCGTCTGAATATTAAATGGGTCATCACTGGTGTTATGGCCATAATTGTTGATTTTCACTACATTGTTCCAGTTTCATTTGATGTATCTGATATATTACCTTGGATGTTGCGTTGCATTTTGTATCATGTGGACGCCACATATTTTTACGTAAAAAAGGGCTGCCAAAAATCCTCTCACTGTGAGTTCGGTAGGTTGGAGAGTAGTGCCAAACCATGAAATTTCCCCGATCTTTTAAAGCAATGATAAAAATTACAGAAAAAACCTTGAGATCAAGATATTCACAGTTCCGTTTTCAGTTGATCCATTTCAATGTATTTTACCATAAAAGTAAATAAAAACACTCTACTAAATTTGTTTCAAAAAATATTTTGAGATTATTTTAGGCTCTAATTTATTATTTTGTGAAAAGAAAACATGTTTATGCATTGTGTTATCTTATTATTCTTAGCTCAAAAATTCCATATTTTGTGACATTGTAATATATTTAAATATAATTCATTAAAGAAAGCATTAATCAGAAAATTATAACTTAATGTCTTCTGTTTTAACCGAATCTTTACTTTCTGTTTTTTTAGCTTCTGACTTTATTTTTTTTCTACCATAACACTGTTTTTTGCATTTTGAAGGTTTAATTCTTCAATCTTTTCCCATTTTTGTAATTTTTTTTTTCTTTTCAGTTTAACTGTTATCTTTTATTTTTTCATATATAAGCATTCCAACAAAATTTGATCCTACTGCTTTTTGCTTTTTGTATAGATTTCGATTTTTTTATGAAATTCTTTTTAACAATCAGCTTTAAAAAGTATGAGAAGTATTAGCTTCACTAAGAAATATTTGTTAACCCTCGGATTACCAAAAGAGAAACAGCGTACAAAAATTGCAATAATGCGTCCAACTGTAATTGAAATTCATTATTTTTTATTCGATATTCCTTTCAAGTGTTTCTAGATTTTTACAAATTTAGATCTAAAAATACAAGTTTGCAAACCAATTTCTTAATTTTATCACATTCAACTGGATTTTACTGTATTTGAACTAATTCCGTTTCTCCTGTTGGGACCATTGGACCTAACTTATAGCGGACTGTTAATTTGTTTTTCTTTTTAATCTTCTGAATATTCTTGAATAGAATATGATCTGTTTTTGCGCGTTATTTTTATAAATATGCTTCCATTGTTTTCAAAAATTCAAAATTTCATCATTTAAATTTCTATTGAAGGCTACATTCGTTTGCACAGACAAATCCGACTATACTAGAGAATATGTACCAATACCTTCCTAGTAGTTAATTTGAAAACTTGTTTTGACAGAAGATTTAACATTAGTTGTTCTCCTGATTATAGACATCGTTATTAAATTATCGTTAATGTCAACATAAGAAGAAATATTGCTCTTCCTAGCAGAAAGGTCATCATTAATAGTTTATTAATTAACAGGGATATAATTGGTAAAAATCTATGTATCGGCAGGAAAAATGTTGTAAATGGCAAATCATCGCTGACATCTAAACTCTTATCTAATCATTGAAATAATTTAACACCATTCAGATAAATTACAAACTTTTCTCATAGGCCATAATGTAACGGAAGTCTTTGAGTTCCCCTCTATACGAACTATAAATGCTACACATTTGATTTTTAATACCAACATACCATAGTAAACCTCAATAACATACATCAATTACATATTTCCACTAGATAGAAGTCGGGCAGTCAAACAGACAGGCAGACGGCCGGAAAAAACCGAAATCATAAAGACTTTTCAAATATGTTGGAAAGTTTAAAAAATAATTACCTAGACTTTTTTCAACAAATCGGTTTTGTTTCATCATACGGTAACACATAACAACTAAATTGAAAAAAATATTTATTTTTTCTTCTGCCGCTAAAATATACTAAGTGTATAAAAGTTTTATGTCTTTTCACGAGTAAAACTTTAAAGTTGCTGTCGAACTAAGTCCTTTGTTTCTCCATAAAATATTTATGAGAGAGCAACAAATACGTTTTACGATAAATACTTATTTTTCCTGCTAGAACTATGAAGTTTTATTACCTTACGGAGACTTTCTCGGACGTATAAAAATAACCATATGCTATAACATATTTACTGTATGAGATTAAATACATGAATTTTCTCACCAATAAAGCTACTATGAGATCATATTTTTTTTAACATAAATGTAAATAGCATAAATATTAAAAAAAGTTTATAATATATATTTAATATTTCACTACTTCCCAAAATAACGTTTTCAAAAAATCTTTGTAGTTAGCTTTGGTGAAAATGCTTCATATATAACCTTTTATTCTATCAACAGAACTGAAAATGCCTAATGGAAATGTAGCATTATAAATCCCAGTAGTCAAATAACTTTATAGTCACCCTTTATCAGGAAATTTATTTAGTACGCAGTATACTGTCTCTATCTCTGTACTAATAGTTCTTGGATTGTTCTAAATTAGTTGAAAAGTGCTTATAAATTCGGTTTGTATGGCCGCCTGTCTTTCTGTACGTGCTCTAACTCGTGTAAAATATACTCAGAATGTCATTTATGTGATATATATTACTGTAGTATGTTCACTATTGAAAATGAAGAGTGTGATATTCATTGTTCGTGCAAAGCGGCATGAAAAATATCCGTTGCATTGCAAACGATTTTTCCCCATAGACATAATGTATTTTAATGACGTTAAATTATTTCAAACGTACTAAAATTCATATGCATCACTCAAATATACTACAAGATGATAACTGTAAAATATGGCGTGAATAGGTTTTATCGTTCATTTACAGGGACACACAAAATATCGGGTGCAGTACTATTTTTTAGCGATAATTGCTGGAAGTGCGTTTTCAGTAGTGGTATGTGTTTCTAAATTTAAATATTTTTTTACATATTAGTTGGTGTATATAAATTCTATAGATCATATACAGAGCTTCAAAAAGGAATTCGAGATTTTTTTTTTTTGACAGAAATTGCTAAAGGTTAAATTTCAACTGTGTGATGTGTTTTCTAAACGAACTAAATTTTAGCATATTATCTAGTATATACACAGACCTCTAAATAATATACAGGGCTTCACAAAAGATTTCGAATACTTTCAGATTATAGATGATATTTGCTGAAAATGGTTTTTCAAGTGTTTTATGCATTTTCCACATTGTTTACGAAGATATATTTTTTCAACTTATTAAATGGTGAAGTTTTATTACAGTATTCTAAATGTGTGGGAAACTGTTTCAAAATCTATGCTTGATGCTTGATTTTTCTCTACTTTTTATGTATTTTAGTTTTTAAAACCATTCTACGCATTTAAATATTATCCTGGTTAACTAAGATGTCAAACAGACATAAGGCGATAAAAAACAAAGATCTCATTCTCGGTAAATTTGGGACATTATTTTTAAAAATCGCAAAAATTAAAAACTTGCTTTACGACATCCGAATAAACTTTATTGAAAAGAGAGCAAATTTACCCTAAAAGGTTGAATTGCGGTTGCTTTAATGAATGACTCATAACATCCGGAAACTTGGATTATCGAAAATACTCTATTTTTTTCCGTTCAATAGAAAATAATAAAATTCTAACGAAAAAATCGAAAATCTGATTAATTAGGTGCATTAGAACTTTCTTCGCCTATGTGGAACCAAATATGCACGTGTCTACATGCGATAAATTTTCCTCTCCATCGCGTAAAAAACACACAGATATACAAACAATCCTTTTTTTTAAATATAAATATTCGATTTTCAAAAAAATATTTCCTCAAAGTTGGATTCTAGTCAATCATATCTAAAATATTTTACTTGTAATGTTTATGCTTATTCAATGAACGATAACATCGATTTAATATGTATAAACAAGAGTACTCGGTCAATAGTTGGCCTACATTATGACCGGCATTATAAAGCTACATGCAGTTGTAAAAGTATAATGAGGGCCTAACGTACGAAAAAATATTTATAATGACTTCATTTATCAATGAAATAGTAAGTGCAATGATCCTATGTTAATAAAAAATGTTTCTTAAAAAAAGTAAATTTATAACTTAAAGGCATATCAGGGAAACGCACTTGGAAACATATTTATAATATAATAGCGCCCATCATGTGACTGTCATAAACAGTTACGGGTTGACCACTTTTTTCACATTTTTATTGAAAAAATAAATTTCGAATAAAAGCACATAAAAATTGCATTTTCAGGAAGATTGTTTAAAAAAAGGGTTAATGTATGAGAGGTGAGTTACATTCAAATATGTATATATTCGGAGATAACTTCAGTTAAAATTAATGATGGCAACCCAATATCTCTTTCCAAAAAAGTAAACAGATTTATTCATCATGATATGTAAACATATTAAACCGTGAAAGTAATCATTCGCATAGCAAGTTCTCCAGCGACGAATATTTCAGCGGAAAAATAATTAGCGCCTGTAATCCAATTAAGGCTTGGCATAATTATTTAAGGTAAAGTGCTATACAACTCAGCTTCCTTTAGGATCTTTTCTTGACTAAATTAAATGCAAACAAGCCCAACCCACGTAATAATATATAAGTAATCAAATTTCAAAACGAATCGACAATTAAATTTTGCTTACTTAAAAAATTTCATTATCCATGCCACCAAAAACGATTGTTGATATCCAATCATGGTTACCATTGTCAATGACAAATTGCGTTCAAAACAGTAATTTAATACTTATTTATTAAGTACATAACATTATTAAAAGGGATAAATAATATAGAAGGAAACTGAAATAATACAAAAAAATAATTTAGTATATATTTATTAAACACAAAATATCCCACTGACGGCTTTTAGCTAAGATATTTATGATGGTAGTTTTGATTTTGGCTGTATATTTTATGCAGCGGAATGAATATCAGATATATATTCTAATCGCATAGTATATTTATGAATATAATATTATACATATCTATAGCTATAGCTATATTATGCTTCGGTAAATAAATGCTTTCGGTATATAAATGCTTCGGTATTTTTGTTATCCGGGGGCAATTGATAAATCGCCAAATATTGTTCCTATCTCCATCATTCGAATTCTTTATAACGAATATATATTCTACATAACGAATTTTATTGCACTTTCGTGCGTGTACAGCATTCAAACGGAGAGGTTGCTGTTGCGTTGATGTATGAATTTACTTTCGCGGATTGTATGAAAATGAAATTATTTATTTATTTATTTAATCATTTCCAACCTTCTTGGTGCTAAACAAAATACTTTTTTTCACATTAAGGAAACATGTGCTATGATCACTATCCCACAATTACACTATAGAACTAACAGTGGGGAGAAGCCTTCGATACAATAAAAAGGAGATTCCAGTGTTACGAAATGTTACGGATGAATTGTTCGGATACGCGAAAATTTTAATGAAGAGTATATTTATAAGAAACCTGTTCAAAATAATATTACAGAGTTTTTTATTATTTAAGGATCTGGAATACTGAGGGGGAAAAAGTACGCTACGCTTTAGTTTTTGTTTACCTCTCTTTATTATGTGTTTTTCTAGAGATTATTCTAATTAAATTTTTCTCTTATGGCTACATTGCATAAAAAAATTATTGCCGGAAATAAAATACATTTTTCCAATATTTCCATTTTATGTGTATTTTATTATATAAATTTCATTAATTTATGGTGATTTCTATTTAAGAAATTTTCTTCAAAGCGAAGTGTAAATGAGTAACGATGAGACTTCGTTGAAGGAAAGTTGCACTGCATAAGTTTTGGTATTAACTGTGATTCGACCTTGAGATATAGAGCATATTGTTAGACATACCAAACGATGATATAAGTTCTTTGATATTTTTCCACAAAATTGCATATAAATTGCAATAGAAGATATTCCACACATAAGAATTTATTAATATATTTATAAATACTTTATTTCGTGTAATTCATATTTTTCTAAAAGTTCAAAAATAACGAATTTACTTCAAATGTGCTATATCGACGGTGAGGTGTCAGCACCAATCATCACCAGTTCACAATATTAGCACCCCCACGCCAAAACAGTGACCAAGATGGGGACTCCGTGCCCCTTTATGCAAAATAAGTTAGAAAGGATATATTTATGTGCTTCCATTTAAAAGAAAGGCATTTTAACTCTAAATGTATAACATTGTCCTTCATCATCGAAAAAAAAAAAAAAAAACGGGCTGCGGTCTTGCACGACTTATTGCCATTTCTGTGAGTATTGTTCATTGAAAGGTTTTTATATATATAATTCGTATAAAATAGAACACATAAGTTTACGAAATTTCATTTTATTTCGTTGAAGTAAGATGAATCTTGAAATCTGTAAACATAATTTTGATAAATCAATGGATCCCATTTGTAAAGGATTCCCTTTTTTGCGATTTTGATACAAATTTCTCAATTACAATAGCATTAGATTTGATTTTATAATATTATTTAACAATTAAATATAGTCATTTCTATTTAATAAAAACGTTTTCATTAGAATAGCATCAAAAAGGAAATACGCATTGTAATACAAATGCACTCTTTTCTTACAATGAAGGGTTCGTTCAAATTACCGATGAATAGTCAACCGTTTTTGCGTGGCTTGGATCGTCTGCGGTGTGCTGTAAAATCTGCGCGCGCATGCTAAAACAGATTCGGAGATCTGGGCGAATCTAGGAGCAGGTCTAATATCTTTTATCCGCTCAATTTTAATTCTGATAGATGACAGCACTAGAAATTTAAGAAAAAAGAGAATTGGAAAAAATAATTACATTGTTATCACATCTCATGATGATATGGATAAAAAAAATAATAAATGCTTGCATAGGTTTAAGACTTTCTATTTTGTCTTTATTTTTTTATGGTCATCGCCGAATCTACAGATGACCACATGCGTCGCTACTGTGCTATATATAGGCAGTTTTGTGAGACTATTACTTATGCTGTTCTTATTATAAATAGTTTGATATGTCCAGATTAGGGGCTATGCACTTATTCCCAATTTTAATAATTAATGACTTACACCTCAACTTCAATAGTCTGATTTACGAAAATGTTACTTCCAAAACTCTGGCATTAACAGCCTCAATTATGAAAAAAAATAGTTCTTCTCAAGAATTATTATGTTTTGAAATAAATATCATACTTTTCTTTCTTATTTGTTACTTCAATAGATATTCTTTGCTTTACTTCGTCTGAGAATTTTCATCATATACTCAATGCTCTTATTCAATTTACAGAGATCCCTTTGTTTTGAAAGAAAAGTAAAATTTTAGAAACAATACTGTATTTATTATTTGAAAACCTTGAGGCGAAAATGCAATATTATTTCTATACTCCCGCTGCTGTTCAATAAGACTTAATATTGCTACCTCTTTTTACGGTAATTTTAAGCTATATTTGTTAACCAGTTCACTTTTAAAAGATGATATTGAACATTTTATAGCCCTAATATGATATTTTATTTTTTTAATCTATCTCAATGACAACCATAAAATTTTTGAAACTATTACACAACGAATATATATATATATATATATATATGCATATAAACCATATATATGCCGTTATACCATATACAGAGACTTTGAATTCGCTATTCATGAAATTATTTAGACTAGCTAGTAAAGTAAAAAATGTAATAACATTCTTGTACCAGTATTTTGTTCTGTTCTTGAATTGTGCATAAGAAATCAGTATATCATTTCTAGTATAGCAAATATAGACTTAAAAGTAATAATGTCTGTAACTTTACATTGTTTAGTTTCTTATTGGTAGTTATATTTCGTATTTCTCAGTAGTGATATAACAACATAAATATAAAATGCCGTCATTCATATATAATTTCAATCATTTATTTTCTATATTGTAAGTATTTTATTTAAATTCAAATAATGTCAATCAATGTTAATGCAGATTTTGCATTTTTATAGCAAGTGTTTTTTACTCTGTTCTATCTCTAATAGAAGAAAGTATTGTAAGCGAAATTTTTTTCGACTTCCGGTTATCGACGAATTTACAAGATTTAGGTGTCGGAGGCCGCACAAAACATATTTACACAAAATATCTGTCTGTCCATGTGTCCTAATTGTATCATGGAAAAGTGTTCAACTAGTTAATTTCATTTAATATTTGGGAAGTTCTTAACTTACGAAATTGCCCAACTAATTTGTAGACACCCTGTATGTTGAGCATGCGAGTTTCACTGCATTTTTTAGTTTTCTAGAAAAGTGAACACAGTAAATTTCTATGTATTAGTTTATTCATCCACCACATCAGTCGATTCAAAAATGCATTCCGTTCGTGATGGAAATGTAAAAATATCATAAAAAGCATGTTTTTGTTAAATAATTGCTTTAATTTATTTTTCTTCACAAATTTAAAATGTATTAAAAAAACAGCAAATACTCATTTTGAAACATCTGTGACTGTCAAATAGAAGCGTTTGATATCAAAAAAAAAAAAATCATTCATGTAAAATAGATTTTTGGAAAAGTAAATGTTGAGCATAACAGTTTCATAGCATTTTTTAATTTTCTAGAAAAGTGAGCACAGTAAATTGTTGCGCATTAGATTATTCGACGTCATTCGATTCAAAAATGTATTCTTTCCGTGATAGAAATGTAAAAATATCATAAAAAGCATGTTTTTATTTGTTACAGAATTGCTTCCATTATTTTTCCTTTGCAATTCTAGATTGTATTAAAAAAAACTGCATGAAAATGTTACACGTTTTTTAAATATCAGTGTCTATAAAATAAAAGGAGTTTGATATACAAAAAAAAATCATTCATATCATACAGCTTTTTAGAAAAGTAAATCTTGAGAAATGAGAGTTTCCCTGCATTTTTCAGTTTTCTAGAAAAGTGAATACAATACATTTACTACTACCAATACTAAGTATTAGGTTATTCAACCACCACAACAGTCGATTCAAAAATGCATTCTTTCCGTGATCGAAATGTAATAATATCATCAAAAACGTGTCTTTAATGTTACACAATTGCGTTCATTCTCTTTTTTTGACAAATTTAAAATGTACTAAAAAACTGCATAAAAATTTTATACATTTTTAAACATCCTTGTATCTCAATGAAGTAGAAGGATTTGATATCCGAAAAAAAAATTCTGGAAATGTAAATGTTGAGCATGAAAATTTAACAGCATTTTTTAATTTTCTAGAAATGTGAACATAATACATTTCTTCGTATTGGTTTATTCGTACACCACAGTAATCTATATCAAAAGACATTCTTCCCGTGATGAAAATGTAAAAATATCATAAAAAACATGACATGTTTTTAGAAATTTATATCAACAAGATACTCTGTCACTTCAAAAAAATATAAAATACCCCTGTACGTATTGATTATACCGGATGTGGCAGACTAAATAACCGACTAGTGACAATTTTATTAGAAATATTATAGCCATGCTATATTTTGCGTCGTTATGAGGTAAGCAATAATTAGAGGGAAAGTAAAGCCATATGCCAGAAAATCCAATCTCATTAAAATAAAAGGTACAGTCGTGGAAAAAAAAAGTAAACACCCCTACTAACTCTGCAACTAATTAGAATAGAAGAAAGTTACTGGTACCAAACGATTGGAAATAAATTCTACTTTTAAATGATGTATATAAAATTTGCATCTACAAATGAAAACCAGACCAAACTTGTTTTTTTTTCAGTAGCAATACCCAATTTTTACAATGTATTTTAGATCTTCGGTACAAACTATGCGTAGAAACGAAATTGCAAGTCATTTAAATGATAAGTTTTTTAATTATAAACATTCAAAATTTAGAGCTTCTAATGTTAAATTACATTTTTATATTTTTATTAATATCTCCTGAAATTGTAATCCTAAAGTAATAATTTTTTGTGAGGTTATAATACTAAAAAGGCCAAACACAAATACATTGAATTTATAATTTTAAAAATTTTATAATATGAAATATGAATTTTTAAATTAATATTCGAAAGAATATTAATTGAAATCTACAATTTTTCTGATAGATTTATATATATTATGTTCTGCTTTTATGCGAATTCTTAATTTCAAATTTATCTTAAAAGGCGTTTTCGAATTATCATTAAAAAACATTAAATGATGATTTCACTTATGATGTCCAGGAATTCGTAATTTGAAAAATATATATTTTACTCCTTTTATTGAAAAATTTGTAGTCAAAACAAAGAGAGTGAAATGGTCATAATGGCAAGAAATAATACACTAATACGAGTGACATAGTCATTCTGTCGCATTACAAGAATCGAGTTCCGAACGTCAATTTGAATACAGCCTCTGAAACAAGCGCATTTTAAAATAATTGATTTTTCTTAAACTAATCGTACGAATATAATGAAAATTTATTTTTAGCCTAATTGAAGAGTGTAAAATTTATTTATGGTGTCAAACTTGGGTATTACTATTAAATAAAACAATGTTTTGGTTCGTTTTGATATGTAGAAGGCTCCCTAAGCAAATTTTATATACGTCATTTAAAAGTAGACTTCATTTCAAATCGTTTGGTACCAGTAATTTCCTTCTACAATAATTTGTTTCAGAGTTAGTAGGGGTTTTTTACCCTTTTTTCCACGACTGTACATTAAAATATAATTTCTATTCGTTTTTATAATTTCAATCATATATATTTTTAACTTGCATTCAGTATTTCAAGGCAGTAAAAATTGTTTATTTTAGATTTCAAATGAAGAATTATAGAATCTATTTTTTATTAAAGACAAATTTAAGAGGTATCTTAGAATGCTTGAAAACAATTTTGATCTCCCTAGTATTGTTCTTATAAAATAAACTGTAAGGAAATCTGTATTAAGTAAGGTTTGGCAAACTATATTCAACATTATTTCATGTTTTCAAAAAAATTTCAATGACCTTTTATCTGAGAGACTGTTTCTTTTAACTCATTAAATATTAAATGTTAAAGAGTTTTTCAAAGCCTCTAAATTATTTTTTACATACACTGGCGGAAAAAAAATCCCAACACTAAGAAAGACTTGTGTTAGATAAACGAAATTTAGTAGGCGTGTTTATACATCTGAAAGATGACATCGATTGAAATTTCGCGCTTCGCGCATAAGTGTGGCGCTAGTAGCGCCACTCAGAACTTGCAGATAAGGTTTACTTTAAATGCGTGCTGTAAAGTTCGTGGACGTTATTTAGCTTCAAAATGTGACGTATTGAGTTGATGTTAGCCAAGAATGCCTTTAACAAGACGAAGAAGCCACTGTCAACAGCTCACTGAGTTGGAACGAGGTCGCATTTTCGGGCTACGACAAGGTGGATTTTCTTTCCGCGATATTGCAGAAAGACTTGGCTGGAATGTATCCACTGTGCATTATTGTTGGAAGCAATGGCCAAGGGATGGTACTGCCTCAAGAAGACCGGGTTCTAGGCGGCCACGTGGCACTCCTGAGAGGGAAGATCGCCGTATTCAGCGTAGGACTGTGACGCATCGTACTGCGTCTGCGGCAGAGATTTGAGCTGCAGTTGGTACCACAGTGACACAATGAACTGTTCGAAATCGGTTACTTCAAGGACAGCTCCGAGTCAGGCGCCCTGTAGCGTGCATTCTACTGACTCCAAGCCATTGCCGTTTGCGACGCCATTGTTGTCAAGCCAGAGCTCATTGGAGGACAGAGTGGAGATCTGTTGTGTTTTCTAATGAAAAAGAAACACAACAGATCTCCACGCCACCCACCAATGAGCTCTGACTTGACACGAACGGCTTCACAAACGGCAATGGCTTGGAGTCAGTGGAATGCAAGCTACAGGGTGTCTAGCTCAGAGCTGTTCTTGAAGTAACCAATTTCTAACAGTTCGTTGTGTCACTGTGGTACCAACTGCAGTTCAAATTTCTGCCACAAACGCAGAACGAAGCGCCACAGGCGTCCGCCGAATACGGCGATCTCCCCTCTCAGGAGTGCCACGTGGCCGCCTGGAACCCAGTCTTCTTGAGGTAGTACCATCTCTTGACCACTGCTTCCAACAATCATGCACAGTGGATACATTCCAGCCAAGTCTTTCTGCAATATCGCGAAAGAAAATCCACCTTCTCGTAGCCCGAATATGCGACCTCGTTCCAAATCGGTGAGCTGTTGACAGTGGCTTCTTCGTCTTGTTAAAGGCATTTTTGGGTAACATAAACTCAATGCGTCACATTTCGAAGCTAAATAACGTCCACGAACTTTACAGCACGCATTTAAAGTAATCCTGATCTGCAAGTTCTGAGTGCCGCCACTAGCGCCACACTTATGCGCGAAGCTGGAAATTTCAATTGATGTCATCTTTCAGATGTATAAATACGCCTACTAAATTTCGTTTATCTAACACAAGTCTTTCTTGGTGTTGGGATTTTTTTTCCGCCAGTGTATATAAAAAATATTATAGAGTCTGAAAAATAGAATAACATTTAAAAACATCTTGCTTCAAATTTTATTATATATTTTTTATATTTCTACGTTATAAATGAAACATTTTACAAACTTTTAACTTTTAAAAATTCAGTTTTTAATGACATCACCCCATAAAAGAATTTCTCTCTTCTTTACATTTGTACAAAAATGGCATTAATTGTTTCTAAATCTTTTAATGAAAATTTTAAAATTTTAAACATAACACATTATTCCTTTTGAAATGCTGTTATTAATACGATACATATTTTTTTTTCTATCAGTAAGAACATTTTGTTTTACATATCTTATTCCTGAGATTTATTTTCACTGAAACTAAATATTAACAAGTAATCTTACTTTATCTTACTTATTTTAGAAATAAGCTGTATTACACTTGCAACTTTAAAAACATAATCAAGGTGATATCTTTATCTGTTTTTAAGTATCCAAAACCGAGAAATGTTAAACAATTTTGTAGAAATCTTTGTTACTCAAGATGTGAATTATTTCTTAAGCAAATATTTTTCAGCATTTTATTCACTAATACTTTTACTAATACTTACCCTTTAAAATTATATGCAATGTAGTTTTTATTTGTTATGCTTGAAAAATATTTATTTTCAAAAATACATATTCTACGAACATTAAATTTTAGTATGTAAGTGTGCGCCAAAGTATCTATTGTATTCTCTCAAAACACCAAAATATAGAATAATGGTTAAATAAATACAAACTTTGAAAAGAAAAATCTTACCGTTTCATAATAAAACTAAACAAACATGTCCTACATTATGTTTTGAAAATATATGTATATTTTTAATTCGACATTCGAAGCGATATTTAATTCTCTAAATTTCTGAATATTAACAATGTTATAAAAGTAATCGCGTGCCTTCATATTGATTTCATAGTCCAACTTATACCTGTGAAATATAGATTTTTCATTAAATATTTATAATTAGAATTATAACTGCAAACCGTCCAATTTTTTAAATACCACTTTTTTAAAAGTATAAATCTTTGTCTTGTTTAATTGAAAATTTTTTGATTACATAAAGTGGAAATTTATTTTTGCAAACATTAGTTTCCGAAAATCCGGAGCGCTATCAGCTATATAGCATGCATTTTTACCTTTTTATTATATACATAGTAGAAGAACTTCTCAGCGTTGTCCACACTGCCAAAAAACGATATTTTTACAGCACAAAGTAGTGTTCATCTCGCGCTCAAACTCGATCACAGCCGAATGGGCTGTAGCTTTCTTTGATTTCTTGACTATATAAACATGAAAAATAACAGTAGTTGCGTAAAATTAACAGCACAAACTCCTGGCATCCGAATTGCTAGCACATTGTGCTGGTGTGTCTACAGTGGGTTTTTTTACAGTGCAGATACATACCACCCCAAGTCTCCGGAGAAAAAATAATCCTGAGTTGTGTCACTTAACCTTAGTCTATTTGGAGAAAATCGGTCCAAACCATTACTGAGCAACAAAATTCCTCTAGATATTTAATTTTAAATCGAAATTCATCACTGTTTCCTTTATAATTCTCTCGAGTGACAAGAGTCCACATGACAAAATCATGATCACATGACAAAATCACTTTTATTCAATTCCTACTATTAGTTCACACTCTCCCTCTATTTATTTATTTATTTTTATATCTTGTTCAAATTTCCAATCGTTAATAAAATACTTATTATTCATCCTATCAAGTTGAAATATTTTTTTTTTAAACTTGTACTGGATGACAATTGATGTTAATGCAGTTTTTTCAAATATTAATTCATTAATTAAATTTTAATTAATTTCAGTTTTAAATTGGGAGACAAAATGGCGACCATTGGTTATTGAAGCATTTAATGCATATTCATATCTATAAGGGGGGTTACCCTGTTCTGTCACGAAATACCGCCAAGTTTATCGCCAACTTGGCGATGCATCTCCAAATTTGTCGACCAACATAAGTCGCCAAAAGTGACACCAACTTGGCGATATCTCTAATATTTCGCCAAATTCCCATAGACTTCCATTGCAAACCTACTTGCTTATAGAAAATCAACAAATTAAGATATTTTAATGCAACAAAAACTAATATTAGCTTAAGGGATTATATTAAATTTTTCTTTGATGACCTAAATAGGATTTGACTTTAAAAACAAAATTTTTATATTACTTGTTTATTTACGTTTGTCGATACCGTACATCAGGCTTGTTTGTGTAATGCCAATGCCCGCTCATAAGCCTTCGTCGAACTTTCTAAAAACGTTCTAAATTGCGATTTCTATGCAATTGTTAAAGATAGAAACGTGAAATTTGACCTGGTAGATACGTATAATATATAAATGCTACCAAAGAACACTCTAAAAAATTCGAAATTTAAAAGCGGTGAAAATGCACGAAAAGCGTTCTAAAATCTTTATAAATTTCGACTTCAATGGAATCTGAGGAAACACAAACCGATTTCAAAAGTAATGGATACAAATTGAGGGTGGCAGTCTCTGTTCCAACATGGGCTATATTTTTATTCGGTGACACCGTCAAAAGTGGGTGCTGTAGGAGCAAAAAACATTCTAAAATTACAATTTTTGAGATATTGAAAGTGCTAGAAACTTAAAATTTGTCATGGCAGTTACTTATAAGATGTAAATGAAGAATTTTTCTAAAGAACTCTTTCTAAAAAATTCCATATTTAAAAAGGTGAAATGAGTGAAAAGCGTCTGAAATACTTTCTAAATTTCGATTTTTGTTGGAATTTTAAAGATAGAAACTTGAAATTTAGCATGATAAATACTTACATAAGACGTACATTTTCTCTAAAAGATATTAAATTTAAAAGGGTAAAATGAGCGAAAAACTTTTTAAAAACTTTCTAAATTACGACTCCTACGAAATATCAGGAAATACCAAACGATTTCAAAATTTATTTTTGGGAAGTTCATGATAATATTCGGCTGTTCCAACATATGCTATATTTTATGTCGATGCCACTACCACCTGAGGAGTAGTAAGCCGTTAGATTACAAGCTTGGAATATGGCACGAGAGTTAATTTTATAATGTAAATGCGTGCTAAGAGCGGATTAAAATAAAATCAAAACCCCTAATGGAACCTGAAATCAGCGTAAAAGATTCAAAATACGTTCTAAATTATCATTTATATAGAATTAGTTTAAGTACATTTTATTAAATTCAGTCTGAATTTCATCTAATGTAGTGTAATAATGAAGTTTTTTCAAAATGTGACTTAATTAATTTTTTTTCAATTATTCCTAACAGTGTGGTTTTTAAAAATACAAATAGGCACACAAATACCACTTGGCATATTTCAACTATTACGCTAAGCCACGGGTGTTGCTAGTAATATTAATAATTACATTGCAAAATTAAGTACTGGACTATTTTCATGCAATAGATAATCTTTTTAACACGCCTAATTTAATTGTTCAATTGCACAAGCTAAGTTACATTCCTCAACAAGAAACTATTATAGAATATAAAAACGAATTTTCAAGAAATTCAATAGAAAGTGTACATTCTAGAAACCATCTCGCATAACTTCCACATTTTCTATTCTATTTTTGTGTTCTCAATAAGAACGCGTACAACTTCATTCTTTGAGCAACATCTGATGTCACAGGCTTATTCTTCTTTGATTAAGTCAAACTAATGAAATATGCATTAAATGTTTCCATGTTCATAAGAAAAGTATTAATCCCAACAAAAAGTTTTCAGTACAAATAAAAAAGGGCCAAATTCTCCTTAATGTTTCGGCCAGAAAAAGTAGTGATATCTGAAGTTCGCACAAGTTAAAAGCCAAACATCCCAAATCATTCATCGAAAATGGGTTCCTGCGACTTGGCCGTTAATGCCTTCAATAGCATTTCCAAATTAATGATGGGAAATTACGCATTTATGAATTATTTAAATATTAAAAGTTATATTAGAATACAAAGAGGCAAATTCACATGAAGACATTATAAGTAAATATTTTCTGATAAATACCATTCAGTTTCAACAATCATTAGTTTTCATTACAAATCATTTAGTCCACTTGTGGTTTAATTGCCATTTTGTACGGTCTAAAGCTAAAGTCATTAACATAAAACCCAAGAAATAAAACAAAATTTACTTACTTCAAACGTCACAATATGTTACATTATATTTTAATGTATAATATTGAAATCGTGCACATTGGCCAAAGAGATTTTTTTTTTATTTGAACAATTATTATAGTTTGTTTGCATACATTAAGAGGTATTTGCTTTAAACTGTTAAAATCTGATACTATCTATGTTTTAGCAATTAGGGATATTATCTTCTGAATACAAGTATTTTGTTATTTTTAACTTCTAAGCATTTAAATAGACTGAAGTGGTTAAATGCTTTTTGTAAACGTGCATTTTATTTCTGTACTTTTTGCCACAAAACGCCTAAAATCCTCAAAAAATGTAGTTGGCATGTAGCTCATTTGTACATACTTTAGAATTTAAAAAACCCTCTCGAAGGCATTAACGGCCAAGTCGCAGGAAGCCATTTTCAATGAACGATTTGGGATGTTTGGCTTTTAACTTGTGCGAACTTCAGATATCACTACTTTTTCTGGCCGAAACATTAAGAAGAAGTTGGCGCTTTTTATTTTTACTGAAAACTTTTTGTTGGGATATCACTACTTTTTGTATGTTTTTTCAAGTTTGTTTTTCTAATCTATATTAATATATATATATATATTTTAAAATTTCGGTACTTTTTTGTTAGCCGGGCGCAAATCTCCTCTTTATCATTTTGTTTTTTCGCCAATAGCAGTTTTCATTTTTTACATGCGTAAATTAGAAACAATGCTTTGATCTTCAAATATATTTTGGTTTATGTTATTATTTCTTATTTATTTATTTATTTATTTATATCTTAAATATTCTATTAAATAAAACGAGGGAAATGCATCTATTTTAAATGACATGATTGAAAAGTTTACATTTTTAAATGAGATGAATGGAATATGAACAATGGAGTTGGGAACAGTATTTGGCGATTTGCCACTTGCGCCCGGCTAACATAAAACTACCTAAATTTATTTTGTTGAGCTTTACAAATTGATACTTTATTTCCTTCTATATATATAAAAAAGTAACGCTTTGGAAATGGGCCAATGAAAATCTGCGTATATACCGCGAAACGCATCTGATTGGTCAAAGCTTTCTGACAGTATAAGGGGTGGGCGGGAGTACCCGGCTCTGTCGCCAAGTTTGTCGCCAACTTGGCGATATATCGCCAAATTTGGCAACCAAATGTAGTCTCCAAAAGTGGCGGCAACTTTGAGCTATTTCCAATATTTTGCCAAATTTCCATAGACTCCCATTGAAATACAATAGGGTTTACTTGCTTGCAGAAAATATACAAATTGAGATATTTCAATGCAACAAAAACTAATATTAGCTTATGAATAGAGTTTAATTGAACTATTTACATTATTTTTATGCGCAAACAACAATCTGGGTATGGCTAGAAAATACGGATTGCTCCGCGATACCGAATGGAATCGCGAAGTAATTACGAGGGGTGGTTGGTGAGCGTTGCGAGCAGGGAGGCGGGGCCCCCTAGTCTTTAAATATTGAAATATTATCCACCTCTAGCAAGCAGTATTGACTCTATCAATTGCATGTTAAACGTTACATCATTTTACTGTTATTTATAACTCAATTTACTTGCCCATTCTTTTCCCAAGTCGGAAGCTTTTGATAGAAAAATCAAGAAATCTTTACGATCATGGAAGCGCATCATATATTTTGTGCTGTTACGTATTTCACCTTTCGTGGCAAGTGACCCTTTACTCACTTATGCATGCTTGCTTATCAGTTGCAATTCGTTCTCTAATGCAGAAAATTTTAATCCTATTAAGTAATCTTTTCTAATTGGGCTCACTGCCAGTTGTTGTATTTTAACTGATACAATTGGGTACAAGTGAAATGGTTTGTATGAAATCCTTTAGACAATATCTGCATTTACATTAAATCATATTGATGCTAATATCATTTTGTTTCACGCTAACCTTTTCAGTAGATTCGATTACGCAAGAATAGAAGGTCATACGGGCTCACTACCATGATCCATTGGAAAATCTGTCATTCTTCTCATCTAATCGTGTTGAAGATTTAGCCAATGTGCCGTGGTTTTAAGATTTTAGATAATTTTACTCGAAACCTGAAAACTAAAATGCGAGGAACCGGATTATAGAAGATTCTTTCTAACGTACATATCGATTAACATGTTACATATTATAGAACTATAATAATCATAAAGGGAACTGGCAGTTTCGGTATTTTAATAGTTGCCGTAAATTATCTTTATATAATACAGAAGTTTTAGCAGAGTAAAGATTAACAACATATTCACAGTAAGTATAATAACAGTACAATATAATAACAATAGCAGAGGTTTTGTGCAGTGACGAAACTATTGGCACTTTGAAAATATTCGTACGTTATATCATTTAGCTATTTAGATGATATGCGGAAAAATATAAATAGATGGCTCGCATTAATAATTAACTCATTGAAAAATAGTGACTAGCGTCAAATTCTCGCCAAGCTTAGCGACATTTAGCGAAGTGTCGCCAAATTTGGTAATATATCATGTCAAATCTCAAATTTGGCGACGAAAAATGTTTTGTTTATTCTGACATCATAATGATGCATATGTATTATGTATTATACACATGCCTATAATATGTATGATGCAACTGTATTACGTATTATATGCATATGTATAATATGTAGGATGCATATGCATAAAGTTCATTAACATCACTAAAACGCATTTAAAGGAATAGTGTTCCAGAAATAGTAGCGGATATTTGCCAGATTGACGAGAGTGATTTTGAGATTAGAATTCCGGCATTTATAATAGACCGGGAGGCGTCTGCACACACGATTACCTCCTCAAGTTTACAGCGGAAATTTTAGGATTAGTCAAAATTAGATTACCATACTAAAATGCAACTGGTGGTGACAACGCATAGCTTGGTGGAAACCACCTGAAGACCTAATTTTAGTGGTTGACTGATAGGTTTACTATTATAGTTTCCTACATCCAAAAGGATGGAAACATGGAGGAAAGGGTGCAGGAAAACACAATGGAAAATCCACCAATTAACAACTAAAATCGGGTCTGTAGGTGGTTTCCTGAAAGATATGATTTGGCAGACCAGTTACATTTTAATATGCTAATTGATTTTTAACTGATCCTAAAATTTCAGCCGTCAACTCGATGAGGTGATGGTCTTTGCAGACGCCTCACAGTGGGGCAAAATCCCGAAAAGCTGGCCAAAATATGAAAATGTTATTTAAATGCCACGAAATTTCGTAAACAGATGTTTTCCAGGATTCTGATCTCGATTCTAAAATTAAAATTCCAAAATACAAAATGTCGGATCCAATATGGCGTAATTAAAATTTAAATGCTTTGAAAGTTATTCAATTGCTATGAAATTTCGTATACAGGCACTTTTGAGGATGCTAAATACGATTGAAGAATTAAATTAAAAAAATGGCGAATTAAAAATAAAAACAATTAGATTTAAATAAAATATTTCGAGTTTTGAAATTCAAATGTTTCAAGGCTAAACGTTACAAGATGTTTACAAGGAAATAGGATGTTTTTAATCGAAATTAAACGATGAATATTTATTTATGAAATGGAATTAAGTACAATAATGAAAAATAAAATACTAAAAGGTTTAATTTCCGTATACTATTAAAATAAAACGAAAGGATATTCTAAAATTCATCTTCTGAATAATCTGTAGTATACTAAGTAGACTCTTCAGAAGGGGAGGTGTCGAAATATTTTATAGAAGTTTCTGTGCCTCTAGGGGCAAGGATATTAGTTTCTTAAATGTTAATTTACGTAAGCTTGAAATGAAGGGATCTAATAACATTAAAAGCCGCAAAGAAATCTTCCATTGTTTACGTCTTACTGCATTTTAGGGAGAAATCGTTTCGATACCTTTTGATCAATTTGTTGCACGATTCTTGAGCGTCTCCCGAGGTTTGCCCAACAGGCAATAATGAGAAAGCTATTATTTCTCTTCCATGAATAAGTAGTTTGTGCACTGAAGTGGACATATAGAACTAGGAATACAATTCGACGAATTTACAGGCTGTTTGTGAGCAATAATCCACGAAATTGATCAAATGAATGTTAAGAAATTACTTTCTTTCTTTCTAACCGATGACCAGGCCCCTACCTGCCGGGATGCCCCAGCTTAACGGGTTTAGTACCTGGCATCGGGGCGAAAGACCGCCTAACCACCGCGAAGCGGCAATAAACCTGACATCATTGCCTCGATCGTCATCCTATTTGCAGTACCTACTGCTCGTTTGTGTATACTAAGTTTTGCCGGTTACTTAACGTTATCACCTGTTGTTCGGCACCTGCACATTGCTACTCATGTTGGTCTCGTAATTTAGAACCTTGATCAGATGACGAGACCTTCACCTGGCAAGGCACCTCCAGAGGTATAATTCACAGGTAACTTGGAGGACTTTGCACCCACGACCGATTTTACATGCACCAGGCGCCATTAGCGTACATGGCGGATTATAGCCAGCAGTATGCCTCGATCCCGCGGCCTTAGCTGCGGATTCGATGCTCTGCCAACTGGGCCACCGCCACCCGAACTACTTCTGAATGACCTGGGGTTTAGAAGCCGAATTGTTGGTGCAGACTTGTCATAAGGAAAAGGATTGGAGGGGGTGAGGAAGCAAAAAAAAAAAATAAATAAATAAATAAATAAATAAAAAATAAATAAATAAATAAAAAAGAATTTTAAAAAAAGAAATAAAAAAAAATGGAGCGCCGCAGATAGACAAGTTGCGCCAAAAGTTAATTTTGGGCCGAAATGCTAGACAAACATGACGATGCACGGGGATGAGACTCCGCCTATCTACCGTACCCCACCGCGTAGAAACTGACTCCGTAGACTTCCCACTGGAGAGGGTCCGGTAGCTTGTGCAGGCTATAGCCTATGTGCAACTAAGAATAATAAATAGGCGGTAGTCAAAAAGAAAAAAAAAACCTGAAAGGGAAAGGGGTTAGCTTGCACATGTTATTACACTTAAAACTTACTTATAGCTTTTTACTTAACTATCATTTATTACATATATTGTTTTAATATTATCCTATAGCACTAGGTGATACTAAACGAACTAGAGTAATTTACTTTAGATTACTTAAATATTGCCTGGCTATTTAAAATGAATTTATATTTTAATCATTTCTAATATTAGAATCAGGATTTTATTTATTAATTATCATTATTATTTTTATATTATCTTATGATAAGTTAACTATGAATTGGCATACTATTACTTAGCTAGGAGGGAATTGATAAGAGACTAACGAGCTGACCTAGTGAGATTAATATACTAATTTCTAATTGAACTAGCTGCTTGAGGTTGTAACTTAGACATAAGCTATGGGGGTTGGGTTTGACCTAAATTAACATTTAATTTAATAATTCATTATATTTGTCTAGTATAATATACTTTTCTCAACCAGTGGACTTGTTCTTCTGAGGAGGTTTCCTTGTCTTGGTATTTGGTCACTGTCGTGGTGGTTGTCTTTTTAATATTTTGACATATTCTTGTGGGTCTTTTCTTTTTCCTTGATTAGATATATGCTTCTCACATACCGTGAGATGCTTGTCTCTATCGTAGGTTGTTTTCCTTTATGACTATTAATGGTCGATGTCTAAATTTGAGGTTTTGTCACTTTGCGAACTTGCCGCTGATGGGTTAACGACTTGTGGTCTTTAATTTGTGACCCTTTGAGTTGGCTTTGATCACTTAACAGGTTCATTTTCCTTTGTTTGTATGTTACCTTGATACGTGAATGCGCACATAGCGATCAGTCCATTGGAACCTAATGGCTGTTATCACGATTTATGCAACATTGTTGCGAGCTATTTGAAAAGGCTTGTGCACTACTGGAGTGGGGCTTGTTCCATGGCCGTTAGTCCGTCAATTTTTTTATGATGACTGTATTCACAAGATGTATCGTTATAATTTCTCCTTTGTTGTAGTTGGCTTGATTTAGCATGTAGTTGGCTTCTCTGTTTCATTTAAAACACATCTTTTCCTTATCCACTTAAGTATCTTCCGATGATTCGTTGGGTTTGTGTGAGTGAGCCGTAGCTATCAGTTCATCATAAATGACTTCCATAATATGACGTGGAATCGTTTGATCAAAACTTCGTCTACGCTCCTTATGAAAGCAAAAATAGTTGCGTTTTCAAAGAATCGACGAGCTGTATTGTAAGCATTTGTGCTTCCAAATCCGAGCTTTGATTTATCGACGAGAAGTCCTAATTGTAAACGAAATCTTTTTTTGTAAATTTTGTTTTGCAAATTTAATTTTTTCTTCTCGTCAGGAGTGCACATTTGCCATTCCTTTATATCCCGTTTGTATGCCAAATGCAAGGTGCACTCAAAAGGTCTTATACAGGCAAGTGACGGGGACATCCCGAATTGTAAATGATTTTCATTCACTTTTAGTTTGAAAATAGTTTGACTGATATAGGTATTAGTTGCCTGATATAGGTACCAACGTTGAGTTGACAAATTACTAGTAATGACATTAAAAATTTTACAATGAATCATCGTTGAAGCCAGTTTGTGATTAACGCCTACTTATTTTCTATCAATGATTGTTTTAAAAGGAATAAGTTTACTGTTCTTATCTGTAATATAATCCATTTCACTGACAGTAACTTCCGTATTTTCGTACAAAAAATGGATTCTGATGGGTCTAAAAAATCGAGGAGATGAAGATCTCGAATTTTTCAAGATAACGATTTCTGAATTTTTCTCAACACTTAAGTTCTAGTGGCACTAGAGAATTGAAAAAGCTATTTCAACCTAATTTCTACCATCCTGAACGCTAAATTTTTGGTTAAAAGTACTTTGACCAGATGTACTATCACATCCCCACTTGAAAATCAAATTTATATTGCTAATGTTCTCGGAAGTCAGATTCTTAATAATTTCCGTTTGCATTAATAAAATACGTTCACTAGTATGATCTAGCAAAGATTGCAGTTGACAAAATAATTCTTCTAATTACGATAGAATACACAAAATTATTATCTATAAAGTAAAGAAAATGTATTTCTATTGTATCGATGATAGAGAATTCTTTTTATTTTTTGTTACTAATCTTATTTATCAAATTCCTTTATGCGTATGATTATAATACTTATTCGTAATATAATACATAATAATCTATCACAAAACTGAATATTCTAAAAATTTCAAAAATGTTTGCCAGCTAAATTACTGTGAAAAATAATAAATGTCATAGCTTTTGAAGCGACTAAAAAAGTGATATTTTTACTTGTGGTTGCAAAAACCTTCACGAAATGCAGAATTTCAGTTTATGGCAGCTGATTTTTTATGATTCATTAGACAATAGTTCAGGCTATTGTTTCTATTATATGTCGTTGCGGAACACCGTGGAACTTATAAACGTTTTGATGTTTAAAAGCAAAAAAAATAGTATATTTTAAAAAATTTTTTATCAAAAATAATCATGAAATTATTCATTTTTATGTACTTAATATAATATTTGTATCATGCGTAAAAAAAATACACATTATCATCGTGTTAATCCATTTTAAAGCATTAAAATCGGATAATATGGAAAAATGTAGCACGTGTTTAGAAGAACCATTGTTTTGCTCTTTTTGTTCGCCTCATATGATAATCCTCCAAGCGTCACTTTTGAAATGATACAGATTGCCAACACAAAACGAAAATCTTTTTATAAATATAGATTCTGACCCTCCAAAAATTATTCTAGATACCTGCATAGACAAAATTTCCTAAATAGTACCTTTATTTTTCGACTTTTGGCCAGCTTTTTGGGATTTTGCCCCACTGTGCGCCTCCCGGTGTAAAAAATAGAACGATGTACAGATAAACTGAACGATTTGCCTTATCAACATTTTTGTAAAAAAATATAAAAATTCATTCAGCTTGAAATCATGTAACACGTTTATAACTCACGCTAATTTTCTGTAATCGGGTTTTGGCGACGAGCATATCTTATCTATAACAGTAATCTTTCTTTTACAGATTTAAAACTAACAATAAATTATAAGTATTAGGCTAATAGTACAATGTAATAACATTAGCACAGCGCTCTTCGGACGCCGCATGTGTCGCACATCACTAAAGACAGCTTTATTAGTTATACATTTCATTTAATTAAAAGGAGATTTTTTAATTTTCTTATGAGAATTTGGATATTTTTCCACTATAGGGGCCTTCGCATTTTTAAAAAGCTTGGCGCAATTCGGACTTCAGAAAGTGAGATATGTTGCCAAATGATATAAACAACTGTGAAAAAAACCTGATGAACATTTATGTTGTTTATATATGTATTTATATACATACTAGGGGGCTCTGCCCCCTGCAAGTTACGCTCGCCAACCCCCGTTAAGACACCGCAGAATCTAAAAACACGCTAATCTGATCGGTTTTTAAAATATTATAGAAGATTGAATTATACTGAAAAAAGCTGTGCAGATCTCCCTGTAAACGGGTTTCTATTCAATTTCCTTTGATTTCAAAAAAATTAAGGCCGAATCAGTTGTTGTTAAGACATCCAATGGTTGTTTTCGTGTTTGATTAAAGAGGATCAGTTAAACGTTTGAAAAGAAGCTAAAATAAAATGAATTAAGAGTACAGAGACTTTGTCTCCCGGTATTTTAAAACAATTTCTATAACAATAGCCTAAGTCATGTGACTATCATCAACAGTTCCGGGCGAACCACTTCGCTTTTTATATTCCTGGTGTCATTTTGGTACTTTAATGTTAGCCTGGTACAGGTGATAAGTCGCCAAATATTATTCTATCGCCATCATTTCATCTATATTATAATAGTCCAAGTCATGTAACTGCCATAAATAAATACGGTCTGATCCCTTCGCTTTTCATATGAACGTTTGACACAGGTATCATATATGGCCCCATATTGACGCTATTTTTTTCCGACGCTAATTTGGGGAAAACATCAAAAGCATAAACAACAACATTCGGCTTATCAAATCAAGCAAAATAACGATACTATGGAGCCAGTTAAGTACCCGTTGCGTAATGAGTGATTCTCAAAAGGTGGGAGCAAAACACAGATTTTATTTTAGATCTAATACTGGAGATGGTTAATTTTTTTTAATTACATTCTGATTTTTAAAAAAAATGCTTTGTTGATGTTGTCAAGAACAAGAATATACATAATTTATTTTAAAATTTTATTGTAAATATATATTTTTTTAATATATTTTTCTATAAATAGTCTTTTTTGGACATCCATAATGTTAACTGACAAAATAAAAAAATATTGTATGGTTTATTGTGAGTTTAAAGAAGAAAAAATACATGAATTTTAAAAATGGATGTATTGTTTATATTTTCATGCAACAGATGCTACTGACGGTTATTTTGTAGAAATAACAAGGAATAAATGTGTTGATGTTTTGTTTGTCAAACTGTAACAATCTAAACAAGAATGTTGATTTTGGAATAAACGAAGTGTTGGATAAACAGAAATATCGGTAAGTACTTTAATCCTTATTTATTTGTTCTTAAAATTAATTTTAAAAAGGTTTTTTTTATAATTCTGACATTTTAATAGTAGTAAATATCTTGTTTATTGCTTACAAAATGGCGATGTCAAATACATGTAACGATCGCGATTCAGATTTTTTTCGCAATTTAATTAATATTTAATAAACCCTACTGTACTAAAATATCAGAAATATAATGTTATATAGTCTTATTTCTTGAAATTAAGTATTTTTTTGGCGAAATACGTCATATTTCTTTAATGGAAAAGCAAAAACTTTCTTAACCACGTGTCAACAATCATGTACGATCAAAACAAGATGGCGGCGTAGCGATTGTTAGCCATTTTGATCATCTCTTTTAAGAGGAATATAATAGATAACTTTTTTAATTATTATTTTGAATAATATAGTAAAAATTATGATTTATCTTACTTATACAAGTTGAAAAAATATATCAAAAGGCAATTTTATTTAATATATATTTTATATATTTAAATTTATATTTAGAATGTATATTAATTATTTTGATTAATTATATTAATTATTTAGAATTAAATTTTGAGATATTTGTTTAAAATTCCTTAGTCTAGATTACATTAAAAATGAAATTTTAAATGCCCATGATAGTAGGTTTAAAATTTTTTCAACTTTTAACAGTTCAAAAATATAAATATCTGTCACAATTCTTAGTTTATTTTATTTTATTTTTTTTTGCAAAATTTTTCCAAACACACAATAAAATACTGGTTTCATTAGATTATTTAATGGTATTGTCTGAATAACTTTGGATGTATTTATAAATGTATTTATATATCTAAAAGTATATATTGGAAATTCAATTTTATAAAATAGCAAAATTTGTTATTTGTATTTATCACGCTGTTGCAATATTATATTAGTTTAGTTTTTTTTAATTATGTGCATTTAAAATATCCTTTTTTGTTTTATAGACAATGTTTTCAAGACGTACCAAAGTCAAAGAAAAATTAGAACAAATAGGTCAATCAAGGAGTGCGCTATACATTCAAAAGTTGAAAGAGACTAATCCCGACAAGTACAAACTCCATTTAGCAAAAGAAGCTGAAAGAAACATAAAAGTGAGAAAAGAATTGACAGAAGAACAAAAAGAGGCTCAAAGAGAAAAAACTCGCTTAAGGATTCAAAAGTTACAGGAAAAAAGGAAACTTGAAAAGAAAAATAAAACCCGGACACCATTTAAGAAAAAAATCAAAGATATGTCTGAAGAAGAGCGGAAAGATTATAATCGTGTACGGAAAGCTGAATCAAGATTAAAAATGAGCCATAAAAAAAAACTCGTGTTCGTGAACGAGAAAAAAAAATACAAACTAAATCGTAAAAAAGCTCTTCAAGTAAAAGAAACAATTTCCCCTTCAACTATAAAGGAAATTGAGAAATTGCCCTCCAATTCCCTTTCACCATCTCCATCAAAACGTGTTTTAACTTCAAGAATACGTAAGAAATTGCCAAAATCCCCAAGTAAATATGCATATGCAATTAAAAAATGTATAAGTAACTGCTCCCCTCGAAAAAAACTGGCACTGGAAAACTTAGGTATTTACTCACCCACAAAAATTCAAGGCTCATTAAAAATTGTCAATCAAATAAGTAATGAAGCCAACAAAATAAAAATAAAAAGACGTGTAATAGATATTAAAATGCTGAAAATGTTGAAGAGTATAACAAGCCAGACAGCACTAAAAGTTGTAAAAAGAGCGAAAAAAAATACAGCCGAAACACTATATAAACATAAATTATTTAAAATTCCACGTTCTAAGACAGAAAATTTTTACAAAAGAGGTGACATAAGTCGACCTATCCCTGTTAAAAAATCTGTTAAAAATTTTAAAGTGCTATATTTAATGGAAACTACAATTAGAAATGCATGGATGAGATACAATGAAGAATATCCGAAAGATTTTGTCAGTTATGACAGTTTCGCCAGAATGAGGCCCAAAAATGTAAAAATTACAGGCTCAAAAGATCTGATAACATGCATGTGTGAATATTGTGCAAATGTTTTGCAAAAGTTAGATGTTTTATGTTGTTTCCCACAAAATAACAGAGGACTAAATTTTCCCAAAGTCCCAACAACTGTGTTTGAGCTCAATGACCTCACCATGTGCAAGCCTAAAACACTGCTTTGTGCTGAGCGCAAATGTGAAAAATGTAAATTTAAAATAGAAACTGAATTGTTCAAAAAAATTGAGGAATGCTGTGGCACAGACGAGATAAAGTGGTACGTTATGTAAAAACTGAGCGCAAAGTATTGAAAACAGATTTGGATGGTAATGGTGTAGAAGAAATAAAAAAAGTAAAAGATTATGTTCCAAAAAGCGGAAAAATAAGCGAAATGATAGATGAATTCCGTAAGGAACTGAAAACATTTGGCATACACTTGTTTAATGCCATGTGGCAATTAGAGAAATTCAACTCTTTAATTAATAATATAGAAAAAGACTGTTTGGTGACAGTTGAAGATTTTTCCGAATTTTTTCATGTAAAATACCAGCTTACACCCCAATCCTCTTATTGGGACATGCAAAGTTTTACTCTTCATCCAACAGTTTGCTTTTATCGCGATCCGATTACGTCCGAAATTGTTAGGGAAGGTGTGACTTTGGTTACACCCGACCAAACACATGATTATTTCGCTGCAGCTGTTTTTAGAAGAACTACAGTGAATCACATATTACAAGATAGAAACATAAAAATTAAAGAACACATAGGCTGGTCAGATGGGTGCTCAAGCCAGTACAAATGCAGTAGATCTTTCTCGAATACTCCTTATATCCCCAAGTATTTTCGCATCGTTATGAACATCATTTTTTTGGATCCCGTCATGCAAAAGGGCCTTCTGATGCAGAAGGTGCAGTAATCAAGACTTGGGTTGACAGACAGATTGCACATGGTGCTTTAGTGCAATCTGCTGAAGATTTCGTTAAAATTTGTCAGATGATGCCACCACCAAAAAAGTCCTTCCGGCCAGTGCCGGGAGGAAGAGGTAGCTTTCATATTCCTTATTTTAAAAAAGTCAACTTATATTATTCAAACACACGAAGCTCAATTTAGTGGAAACCGAATATGGGAGATTCAATACTAATTTTTATCAATACTAAATCATAATGAATGAGAATTTCGCGAAATTAGTCAGCTTTATCGAAGCTTCTTTTATTTAAAGTAACTTATATTTGGCTGCCAAATTCGGCGATTTCTTAAAGTGCCTGCCATTTTAAGACAACATGGTGGATGAGGCTAACCAGTGAACTTGGTCGAGATCTTAGTAATTGCTGTGCACATGCTCACTCACATCGGAATCGGTTGATATATACGAGTGCTGTCGCAGGCAAAAAATCAGATTTTTCAAAATGTCACCCACATTAGATATTGAAACTGCTATATCTGAGCCAATTTTTAAGATAAAGACAAACAAAAAATGCTCCTGAATCCTTATATCAAGGTCAAATACTTAAGAAAGAAACATTTTTCAATTTCTAATTTTTTTGCACCTCACTTTAAATATATATTTTTTAATTTAATGGCCGCCATTTTAAAACAAGATGGCTGATGAAGCTGGCCAGCGAACTTGGTCGAGATATTGATGTATACTATCCACATGCCTTCTTCCATCGAAATAGGCGAATACGTGTGTTATCGCTTGACAAATACAAGATCGATTCAAAGTGTTAGCCATGCTAGAAATTCAAAGTGCTATAATTCAACCATTTTTTAAGATATAAACAAAAGAACAAATTTTCAGAAAAAAAACTCCTCCAGAATCTTTGTATCAAGGCCAAACACATAAAAAAAAATCTTTTTCATTTTCCAATTTTTTAATACTTCATTTTAAATTTTAAATTACATTTTTTTAAAATGGCAACCCTTTTGAAACAAGATGGCGAATGAAGTTGGCCAACGAACTCGGTCGAGACATTGGTATGTACTATGTACAGACCAAGTTACATCCAAATCGGTTTATAAATACGCCTTTTATCGCATGACAAAAATCAGGTCGTTTTAAAATGTCAGCCACAATAGAAATTCAAAATGCTATAACTGAGCCATTTTTTTAGATATAGACGAAACAAAACCTGTTCCGGAATCTTTGTATTAAGGTGAAACACATACGAAAAAAATCTTTTTCATTTTCCAATTTTTTGGATCTCATTTTAAATTTTAAATTATTTAAATGGCCGCCATTTTGAAACAAGATGGCGGATGAAGCTGGCCAACGAACTTGGTCGAGATATTTGTATGTACTATGTACACACCAAGGTACATCCAAATCAGTTCATAAATACGTCTGTTATCACGTGACAAATATTGGGACGTTTCAAAATGTCAGCCACGCTAGAAATTCAAAATGCTATAACTCAGCCATTTTTTAAGATATAGACGAAACAAAAACTGATTCCGAATCTTTTTATCAAGGTTAAACACATAAGAAAAAAATATTTTTTCAATTTTCAATTTTTTGGTACCACATTTCAAATTTAAATTTTTCTTAAAAATTTAAATGGCCGCCATTTTTAAACAAGATGGCGGCTGAAGCTGGCCAACAAACTCGGTCCAGACATTGGTATATACTATGTATAAACGAAGTTACATCCAAATCGGTTCATAAATACGTCTTTTATCGCGTGATAAAATTCAGTACGTTTCAAAATGTCAGCCACGCTAGAAATTCAAAATGCTATAACTCAGCCATTTTTTAAGATATAGACGAAACAAAAACTGCTCCGGAGTCTTTGTATAAAGGTCAAATACATAAGAAAAAAATATTTTTCCATTTTCAATTTTTTGGTACCGCAATTCAAATTTTAAATTTTTTAAAAATTTTTAAATGGCCGCCATTTTGAAACAAAATGGCGGATGAAGCTGGCCAACGAACTCGGTCGAGACATTGGTATGTACTATGTACACACCGAATTACATCCAAATCAGTTCATAAATACGCGAGTTACAGTGTGACATAGGTCATATATATATATATATACCAATTTTGAACGGAAGGTGGTTTCGGGGTCTGGGGGTCATGATCGATGAAAATATACCAAAATTTTTTGAAATCGCTTTCCTCCGAACGGCTGCAATAGGTAGCTTTTTGTAATGAAAGCTACCTAATGGAATCCCCAGAAGAAATTTAAAGGAAAACGAGCAGTAATTCTTGTGGAACAGGCAGAAATTGATCAGTATAGGAATACTAACAAACAACAAGTAAAACTTGTTAAAGGTATTAGAAAAATTCATCCTGTATGTTCCACAGTAGAAAATGCTGGAACCCTTACCTTAAGGAACAGGTCTTGCTTTTGCACTTGCTGCAAAATGAATGAAAACTGCATGAATAAAGAAGCAGGTGAAAAAGTGATTGTTTCACTTCTTAATAATCCACCCAAGCCCAACATCGAATTTAACATTTGTGATTGGTGTTTTGTGATTTACAGTGAAAACTTATGGCCAGGCGTTATAGAAAACATAATTTCAGAAAATAACTGTCAAATGTTTTCCATTAGTTTTTTGACACCACAGGGAGATGTTACCTGCAACAGATTTAGATATCCCCCCCCAAAAGACACAGCATTGCACAAAATTGACGAAATTTTGCTAAAAGCATCTTTTCCTCCTCATCCCATTACTTCTAGAGGAGACTTTTCTTTTCCCAAAGAAGTTATAGATTTATGTATCACAAAAATGAAATGAATGAATTATTTTAAAATAAATATTTTTGTTTCCATTTTTGATATACTGTTGTAATTATTTAGAAACATAATGATTTGAATATATGATATAATGTTTCAAATGCTACGAATAAATTTTTACATGATAAAAATCTATTGCAGATTAATTTTAGATATTGAATTCTAATTTGAAATTAATGTCAAAACTTTCACTAAAAGTTAAGAATTTTTTTTTTCTTTTAGCGTGAATAAATAAAAATAAAAGTTGTCTAATTGAATATTTTTTAGGGAATGTTTAATATAATTTTGTAACTTGCATTCAAAGTAAGTTAATTACATTTTTTAAAAATCCACATTAATGTTTGGAAAAGTCAAAGTTGTGTAACCTACAGTTCAAGTGATGTCAAAAATGTGTAACCTACAGTTCAAGTGATGTCAAAAATTTGTAACCTACAGGTACCATAATTTAATACTTTAATTATTAATTTTAATGCCATTTCCTGTCTTTAAAGGAACATATACTACATTATGAACTTGTAAACTAATGGATTAAAAGTTTTTTTTTTTTTAATTTCATAATTTTTAAAATTTATTAAAGTTAACATTTAGTGTTCTCACATTTTGAGAATCAAGCTACGCTCGCCAACCCCCGTTCAGACGCCGCAGAATCTAAAAACACGCTAATCTGATCGGTTTTTAAAATATTATAGAAGATTGAATTATACTGAAAAAAGCTGTGCAGATCTCCCTGTAAACGGGTTTCTATTCAATTTCCTTTGATTTCAAAAAAATTAAGGCCGAATCAGTTGTTGTTAAGACATCCAATGGTTGTTTTCGTGTTTGATTAAAGAGGATCAGTTAAACATTTGAAAAGAAGCTAAAATAAAATGAATTAAAAGTACAGAGACTTTGTCTCCCGGTATTTTAAAACAATTTCTATAACAACAGCCTAAGTGATGTGACTATCATCAACAGTTCCGGGCGAACCACTTCGCTTTTTATATTCCTGGTGTCAATTTGGTACTTTAATGTTAGCCTGGTACAGGTGATAAGTCGCCAAATATTATTCTATCGCCATCATTTCATCTATATTATAATAGTCCAAGTCATGTAACTGCCATAAATAAATACGGTCTGATCCCTTCGCTTTTCATATGAACGTTTGACACAGGTATCACATACGGCCCCATATTGACGCGATTTTTTTCCGACGCTAATTTGGGGAAAACATCAAAAGCATAAACAACAACATTCGGCTTATCAAATCAAGCAAAATAACGATACTATGGCGCCAGTTAAGTGCCCGTTGCATATATGACCATGGCGTCAGAAAAAAATCGCGTCAATTTGGGTCCGTATATGACATCTGTGCGGAAAGTTTTTCCCTTTTGATTAAAAAATCAAATTTCTTTTTCGAATAAAACTAGATAAAAGTTTCCATGGTCGCAAATAATTCTCAGTACTGTTACGCTAGCCAGGTGCAAATCTCGCCAATAGGTATTTTTTAACTCGTCAGTTAGCATTTTTTTTTTCGAGTGGTAAATTAAAACATTGTTGTTGCATTGTCAAGTTGAAATGAAATGCCATCATTTATTACATCGTTTTATATTTTGCCAGATGCCATATACACACCGGGTTTGGCGTGATTTTTTTTTTTTCGAAAATTTGGCGAAAACCTCGTTTTCGACTACCAGTTACGTATGTATTTTTGGTACTACTTAGTTATCCCGTCGACCAAAAATCTATCACCAAACTATAAGATTAAATGCCAATAATGGTTGATCATAAATGTCACATTCATTTGACTTTAAGCAAGTTACACGTCTTTACGTCATCAAGTGATTTTTATTTCGACGTTTTATTTGTATATTTATTAATGTTATACTATTTTATTTGTTCTTTCGCTATTTAAAATAAAAATTATGTCAATTTGTATAATTTGGCGAGTGGTTTGGCAATTTATATAATTTGGCGAAATGGGTCGATGGAATAACTAATTAGTACCGTATTTTTTTATTATTTTCTATTATTTTTATTTTTAAAGGAAAATAACCAAAAAAGTAATTAACTATAGAACAAAACAATATATGTAATTTAAAAGAAGAAAATAAAGTAAATAAACATTTATTATCAAATAAACAACAATAGCCGGGTTACCATGTCAACCAAAATATTGCCATTTTGGCGCCAATTAGGTACCCCGGTGCGTATATGACATCAGTGCCTATTATTTTTCTTTTCATTTCATTTAAAATAAATAAATAAATGAAAGCAATTTATTTTAAATGTTTCAGTTTGTATTAAACAAAATGATAATGAAATACAAATTGAATTATGAATAAAAGTATCATGATACATTTCTTAGCATACATTTAAGGGAGGCCAAACTTCTCGCCAAATTAGTTTTAAATAGTAACCTTTTCTAAAATCTGAAAAAAAATATATCTGTTATGATTAAAATTTGATTTGCCATCATTAGAGAAAAGTATATATAATTAGAAAAAAATTAATATTTCGAAAACTAATTCTAATTTAAAAATTCTAATACCAATTTTGAGATCTGCAGATCAATGCGGATTTTCGGTGTTAATTTCATCGTGAAGTATTCCGTATTTTAGGAGAAATCGCCGTGAAACATAATCAGTTGTTTAATCAGTCGTTTCATAGAATCGTTACATAAATTCGTTTCATAATATCCGTTTCATTGGGATTTTATATATATAGGGTAGATAAACATTTTATTTATACACGTACAAAATATTGCTTTTTATACAGGGTGATTCATAAAAGATGGGCAGAACTTTAAGGGGTTATAGTACACTTAAAGACAAATAATATTAAATAGGAGACTAAGGGTCCCAGACGTATTCCCAAGGAGATAGGGGGCATTAAAGTTTAGGGTCCGAAATTTCAAATGATTATAAAACATGGAAAAATTGGTCGATTCGTTTGCGGTTTTTGCAAAAAATTTTCTTTATGCCAGTATTTTCTTGAAATAAAATTTTAAAGTTCAATTTCAAAAAATGCCGATAGGGGGCGCTTTAGACTTTGGAGTAACAAACAACTATTTTTTAACGTTATTTTTTGTATTTCTTTAAATGATTTCGAAAGCTTAGACTTAAACTTAAATTTTGATCTAAAAATCTGAGTCCTAACGAGTAGTTAAGTAGCATAAACTGAAATTTGAAATTTGAAACCCTTCTCCCCCCAAAACAAAAATCAGTTATTCCCGATCTTTGTGTCGTAGATTAGGCTCTAACTACTGCCGCGTTTTGCTAAAATTATTCTTTATGTCAGTATTTTCTTGAAAATAAATTTTAAAGAAAATTTTCAAAAAATTCCGATAGAGGGCGCTTTAGACTTTGGAGTAACGAACAACTATTTTATACCGTTTTTTTTTTGTGTCTCATTAAATGCTTTCTAAAGCTTAGACTTAAACTTAAATTTTCAGCTCAAAATCTGAATCGCTGAGCGTGGTTCAGTAGCGAGGGGAGGGGGTTCAAATTTCAACTTCTGAACATAGTTCAGTTTGCACTACTTAACCATGCCGAACGATTCTGTGCTGTGATACGAGGCAAAAATACAACTTTCGTCAAGGACTGCATAGTCGGAATTCACTCATAAAGGCACTGGCACAGTTGGAAACGTCGCTCATGCAAACGTTAAAGCTCCATTCCTGACGCTAGTCACCGGGTGAAGAAGGAAACAGAAAGTATGCAAATGTCAAATGGGGAAGAAGAAGAACACGTATGCAAAATTTCGACACGATTCAGGCATAAAAACCACTGAACGGTGAGTCAAGTGTAAGTCGCTGTAGTAATGAATCGGAAGATGGTGCCCTTCACGAATAAGGAAAAGGCTGAGATGCATTTAATTTACGGAGCGGCAGATGGAAATGGTGCAGAGGCACAACGAATGTACGGAGAGCGATTTCCCAACAGGCGGTTGCCTAACCGCAAAACTTTCGAGCGCTTGCACAGACAGTTGTGTGAGACGGGATCATTTCTCGCTTCCCGGTCGAATGCAGGTCGTGCAAAAAAGGACGAATCAGTAGTTGTTGCAGAAGCCATTCTGGATGTAGTAGCGGCGCAGCCAAGTACAAGTACACGAACAGTGGCTAGGCAGGTGGATACCTCACAGTCCATGACTTGGAGGGTACTGAAGGATGAACATTTGCTCCCGTTTCATGTGCAACGAGTCCAGAAACTGTCTCCAGGGGATTATCCAAATCGTATTGAATTCGCCCGCTGGTTTCTGCAGCAGAACGCGCTAAATCCACATTTTGGACGAACTGTGCTTTTCACCGATGAATGTACCTTCACACGTGAAGGTACATTTAACACACACAATGCACATGTATGGGCAGATGTCAATCCACATGCTACGTATCCACATGCTCATCAGAGACACTTTTCCATCAATGTTTGGGCAGGAATCCTCGGAGACCACCTAATCGGACCGTACCTTCTTCCTGAACGCCTCAACGGTAAAACATACCTCACATTTCTGCAACATGTGCTGCCAGACCTGTTAAACGTTGTTCCTCCACGCATCCGGCGGGTCATGTGGTTCCAGCACGATGGAGCGCCACCCATTACGTACGAGACGTCCACAACTATCTGGACATCACATTTCCGAACAGATGGATTGGTCGAGGTGGTCCTGTTGCTTGGCCTGCTCGCTCGCCAGATCTTTCACCCCTCGATTTCTTTTTTGGGGGACGATTCAAGGCTCTTATGTATGAGACACCCATTGAATCCCCCGAGGAACTGGTCGCCAGACTTTCCGCCGCTGTAGGGGAAGTGCTCGAAAAGCCTGATGTTTTCGCGAATGTTCGCCGTTCCATTCTTCGCCGTTGTTCTGCGTGCATAACCTCTGGTGGTCACAATTTTGAACATTTATTGTAATTACATGTTAATAAATATGCTTTGGTAACATAATCCTAATTTGTGTCTTTTTACCTCGTATCACAGCACACAATGTGTGGACATGGTAAACTGAACTGTGCTCAGGAGTAGAAATTTCAAACCCCTCTCCCCAGAAACTTAACAACGTCTAACGATTCAGATTTTGGGCTGAAAATTTAAGTCTAAGCTTTAGAAAGTATTTAATGAGACACAAAAAATAACGGTATAAAATAGTTGTTCGTTACTCCAAAGTCTAAAGCGCCCTCTATCGGAATTTTTTGAAAATTTTCTTTAAAATTTATTTTCAAGAAAATACTGACATAAAGAATAATTTTAGCAAAACGCGGCAGTAGTTAGAGCCTAATCTACGACACAAAGATCGGGAATAACTGATTTTTGTTCTGGGGGGGAGAAGGGTTTCAAATTTCAAATTTCAGTTTACGCTACTTAACTACTCGTTAGGACTCAGATTTTTAGATCAAAATTTAAGTTTAAGTCTAAGCTTTCGAAATCATTTAAAGAAATACAAAAAATAACGTTAAAAAATAGTTGTTTGTTACTCCAAAGTCTAAAGCGCCCCCTATCGGCATTTTTTGAAATTGAACTTTAAAATTTTATTTCAAGAAAATACTGGCATAAAGAAAATTTTTTGCAAAAACCGCAAACGAATCGACCAATTTTTCCATGTTTTATAATCATTTGAAATTTCGGACCCTAAACTTTAATGCCCCCTATCTCCTTGGGAATACGTCTGGGATCCTTAGTCTCCTATTTAATATTATTTGTCTTTAAGTGTACTATAACCCCTTAAAGTTCTGCCCATCTTTTATGAATCACCCTGTATATAAATTATTTCTGTTTGTATATAAAAATAAATAAACGGGATCCTTACCTTAAATAAATTGTATACATATGGAAAAAATTGCTTGTGCATATGAAACAGTAAATAGGTTGCCAGAAAATACGTTACCAAATTTCTTTTCTCGTCAAGGCAATTTTCTCTATTTCGCCAAGGCTACTATATCTGAAAAGTACCGAATTGCGATTATATTTTATTAAATGTTTTAATATCGTGAATATATTATAAAGTATACTGATTAAAATTTTTAGGTATATTCATTTTTTCTATTTAACAAACATTTTTGGAAAAGCATATATATAAAATTTTATTCTGCTTGAAACTACGTGATCCCCTCAAAACTCTTTAATCGAGTTTTGGCGACCAACATTGGCCCAACTGAATGTGCTAAGGAACTGTATATGGCCAAATCAACACCCCCCTGTTTTAAGGGTTTAGAGGTGGAAATTCTGTGTTTTCTGATTTTTCTGGCAAATTGTGCTACAAACCCGACTTACTTGTGAAATTTCATGATTCTACGACCTTTAGAAGTACCTTAGTTATTTGATGATGGGAAGTGAGTTAGTGTCTGAAAAGCGCTTTTTCGGAATTTAATATTTCAAAAACTACTAAATACAGAAACATGAAATCGTGGAACCTTACTTCAGTTTGATCATACGAATATATGTATAAAAGAAAAGTTTTTATACCTCTCCCTAAAACGACGTTATGAGGGGTTTAAAAGTATGCCGAAATGGTTCAGGAAAAGGTAGCTTACGGCTTGTGCGAACTTGGCGGACGCACTGCCGTGCTCCCAGATTGATGTTTTCTAAATGGGAACACTTTTCTAAAACTATTTAAAATGCAATTTGAAATACATTTATGTTAATGTATTTAAATACAAAATCAAAATGTGTAAACTGAATTTATTCTGTGTTTTTACAGCAAATTGTTTATTGCATAATACGCGAATATATTTTATCACCCTGAGCAATTCACCTATCTCCACACCGCTACGTCACTGTGTGAATGTTCTCAATGAAGTGGGAGTGTTTTTAATAGTTTGTGAAATAAGAAAGTCAGATTCACACTTGATTAGTATGAAATGTGAGGTTTCAGCCGTGTTAGCTAGGTTTACAGAATGCTTTAGACATTTACATCTTAGAGACGTTTGATTCAAATTCGATAAAACTTCGAAATTTTAATCTTCGATATAAAAGTTGTTGGAGACTATTGGAGTCTTGTGACTTATTATTAAAGTCATTACCACACAGTGAAGTAAATGAGGAAAATCGCTAAATTCAGCCATCTTTTTGCATAAATTGATATTTTTAGTAATGCCTTTTCTTATCGTGTAGATTTGATGTTGTAGATGCTGTCAATCGTTCTGGCGTTCATTTATAATTTTTTTAGTGTTAAAGAAGTTAAATGTTTATATAATTTTTCTTACTTACATATTTATATATTTTTTTCTTTTGAAATAGAATCATTTAAAGAGCCGTCACCAGTTTTTCATTTATTTTTTTTTTTTTTTTGTAAAAACTATTATTTTATTTTTGCGGTTGTTGTTGCTGCTGTTGTTGAAGTGTCATGATTTCTTTGTTTGCAATGACGAACGAAGCGGGAAAACTTACCACAAGTTTTGAAAAAATTATATTGACTTTATTCATTAATCTTTGTTGATATCGTCCAAACAGTAGATTAATTTAGAGAATTTTCTAATGATAAATGAGACAGACCGCCCCGCCGGTTTTCATTTAGTCTATAGCTTATTCACCATGTACGTACATGACATAAGAAGCCAATTTGTCTTCCCAATAACACAATCCCACTTTCTATGTGACTGCATCTTTCAGATCAGTAGGAATCTCTGCTTGAATTTGTCTCTTGAAAAATGCAACGTGAAATTGGTTTCGTTTGTGAATACCTGCAATTTTTTCTACCACATACGGGAAATGCTTTGCTGCTACATCTAGGCCTAGGGGATAAATAGCAAATAATAAAAAATAAAGTTGGCTGTCTTAGCCCTTTATGATTCGCCTGCCTCTTTAGTCTGATTGGTCTTTTACCGGGTTGTGTGAATACCTCTATATAAAATGCAGAAATTCTTCATTATGTGACTTCTTTTCCATGTTGTGTGCAATTTTTGTGAGAATAGTTAATACACATACTAAAGCTATTACTATTAACATACTATTAGGGAATATTCGGCTCAATTATGAAAACTGTTAAGATTAATGCCTCAAATTATAATTTTTAAATAAATTATCCACCACTATTGATCGAAATACAAAGAAATTTTTTGAATTGAATTCCGAACAAGCAGGTAGGCGAAATCTTGCAGGTATCCTAGTTTTCTCAAAGAAGTAACTAATTTACAAATCATAGGCATTTTCTTATCATTTTTGAGTTGGTCCAATGTTGTTAGCTAAGAATGAATTTTAAATTCAAAATTTCTTGTTTAGCTGCATTACGTATAAATATTTTCATCATTAAATAATAAATTTAAAAAAACGCTTCCGAAAGAGACAGTTTTTATTTTAAATGTTGTTATTTTTCTTTACCTTTCAGTTCCTAAAGTTCAAATATATACAATAATATGTCATGATGTTAACATTTTTATTAAACTATTTTTTCCAGGAACGCATATTCTTAAAAGATTTGAAAAACGTCTGGGAATTTCTAATTTTTTTTTTCATCTGAACTTCTAAGAAGAAATAATTTAATAATACTTCATCTTTTGACTAGAAAATAAATATTTTTTGACAATTTTATTTTATTTTTACCATTTTCAATGCATGAGTTCTAACTTAAAATGCATAAATTCAAAAATTCAAAAATATAACACTAGAAAAAACTTCATATACTATAACAGGTCAACATTCAGAAATACCAAATTCTCTTACTTCTTAAGTTACTTTTTTCTAAATCGAGATATGTTCGAAAGAATCCTTTTAGTTTACAAATATTTTTCTTTTTTGTGATATAATCCTTATTTAAAATTCGCACTTACGAAAATATTTTCATATTTAATTTACGAATACTCTTCTTCTTTTGTAAACAAGAATCATTTTCCTTAAAACATCTTATTTTTGGAAATGCAAAAATTATATTGAATCACGATTGACAAATATTTACAAATTTAAATGTAAACATGAATTGTTTTTATATTTAAAATATTTTTTTTATAATTATATAATCAGAAATCGTGATTTTTTTTATCATACAATAGATGAATATTTATGATTAATATTATTTTCTTTTACGCCACTCTTTATATAATAAAGTTTTTTGTGAAATAATGCCGAATCTGTTAGTAATCATTTATCTTAAGTCTTATATAAATTTACGGAGAACTGTATTACAAGATTTCGTTAATGCGACTAAACAGTTTAAAGTCTTTAAAAAATAGATTTTGTTTATTCATTTTAAATTCTATACAACTTTTAAAAAAATCCACATGAAGGTGTTCAAACAAGAGCTGGATCAGATTGAAATTGATAAAATAGCACCATTCTGCGGAAAACGTTACTTTCTGAGTGTAAAAACTTCAATGAAAATATAAACTAAAGGATTTTATATTAATAACCATATTTTATCTTCTCTTATTTTACAATTTATATAAGATGAATGCTCCATTAACACCTTAATGATTCTTTTCTGTTAAAATCACTATTACAAAGTTTTAAATCTATTTTGTACTCATCTTTGTTTTTGAAAGTATAGTAGAGATACATTAAAAAATTATGGTTGACTAACTTTTGAAAAATTATACTTTTTATTATTTAAAATTAAAAATTTTTTTTTCATAAATATGATCAATAACTCCAGTAACTGACACCTTCCTTATTTTGAAAAACCAATAAATTATTCATAATTTATAACAGTTAAGACAAGAAAGTTTCCAAGTTTATAAATTACTTTGCAGAATTTTACAAGAAAATGCTCATTTGAGTTACATTTTTGCTTACGTGTCTGTTACAGGTTAGCCGCCAATAACCACAGATTTCACCCTAGGTGGTTATACAATATTCTTGTTACCTAGTGATTAATTTATTTTCTATTGATTATTTAGGCTTAGAGGGTAATTTTCCTAGCCTTTAAAGAAACTTTTTTGTGTGAAATATAGACATGGGCACTCTATGTGCCATCTTTTTAAAAATATATAAATAACAAATTTGTATAATATTCTTGTCTCATGCAGTGTCCAGGAGTATCATAAAAGTAATAAACATGAAATTGTTAAAAACAATAATAATAATTTAAAATAATATAACATGGGCCTTTTGTAGTAACATAACTACACGGGCTTCTTACTCCGTGAGATAACGCTTTTTAAAGCCTAATTATAAACTTTTAATGTTAAAAGATAATTTGTTCTGTTGTCTAGTATTAGTATAAAAGTAACAGATGCAACATTTGTAAAAAAAAAAAAAAAAAAGAAAGAGAAACATAAATACACGGGAGACGAATTCTCTGTTCCAATGATGACTTACCAATAATAATAATGTAAAAGAGCGAAAATATTTGGAACTTCTACTTTAACTGTACATTGGTTGAACATTTGAGGGTCTTTGGAAAGAGGGCAAATGATTGTAATCAAGTAATTATTCAAGAATTTTGAATTATTTTCTATTCACTGAGCGGCGCTCTCAGTACGCCACGCGTGTCTTTAATGGTTAACAATTTAATAACAGGGGATACAAATACACAATACTATATATTATAATGTCATTCTTATTTAGGTAAGATATAAAAGTTTGAGTAAAAAGCTTTATGGTGTGTATTAGAAACTTATTTTTATTAAATAATAAATTCTTACTTTTTAAATTAAGAACTGAACATACGTAAATTCGTTGCCATTTCACGTTCGGTAAAATGGTTTCAAAATTACACATAAACGACAATGTGAACATTCACAGCTAGGAACTGAAATTAAAAACGGATGCATTCTGCCTTTGAATATTTTTATTGTGTAACGAATTCAACTATATTTTGGAAATTATTTCAAAGAATTTTATTATAATGAAGAATACAAAAAGGTTTATAGAAATAGTTCAAACGTAATATTTGAAAAATATATTGTTTTCTTCCTAATGAAATACAGTAGTCTATAAAGGAATTTACAGGGTAAACAAATACATCATTCGATGGGTAATATAGTTAACAGCTTCACAAAATAAGTGAAACTGCTAGTAGGTTCTAAAATATAATGATATATATATGTATATATATATATATATATATATATATATATGTATGTATGTATGCATACGTTTATAAAAATAATAATTAAAAAAAATTGTAAATCAATCTTCATCAAATCATAGAAACTCGACAGAGTTTCTCGCCAAGCAAAAGAAACAACAATGCAATGAACCGTAAATGACAGGAATTTTCATCAATTGATGTGAAACGATTTTACAAAACATTCCTAGTATTCTATACAGCTTATCATAGAAATTCGCTGTTTATCGCCAAACAAAAGAAACAAGAACGTAATGAACCGTAAATGAAAGGAATTTTCTCTAATTGGTGACACACTATTTTACAAAAATGTTTAATACTCTGTCTAGTTTATATTTTTGGACTGACCAAAGTGGGATTTTCACACCTCTATATTCCGCGTTCTATTCATCATAGAAACATAATTTTTGTTTCTATAGAATTGGGAAAAATGTTAATTAGTTTTTAATTTATATGAGTTTGAAGTAATTGTTTTCCATACTTAACATAGAACAAAAATATATTAAGTGCCATTACTCTTCTCAAAATGGTGGTATACACATGATATTAAGATAGGTTATTACAGTCGATCCAAGTAAGCTTCCTATTATAAAAGAGAATTGTAGCATTTACGTTTCGTTTACTGGGTCACTCAAAAAATCTGTTCATAGGGCTACAGAGATGTGTAGTTATTGGATTTTTAAGCGGTTTATTATATTTTATCTGTATTATAAGATGTTCAAATCCTTAAAATGTCATTTAAAAATTTAGATTAGTTTTTGATTTACATCAGTTTAAAGTGCTGGATTCCTATACTTATTATAGTGAAAAAACAATTCTAAATAGCCTAACTTTTGTCAAAGTGGTTACATGCACACGATGTCTGTTACAGCATTCGACCGATTTAAGCTCTCTATTGTAAAGCAGCATTGAAGCGTTTAAGTTTCGTTTACAGGGTCACATAAAAGATCTTGATTACATTACAACCTATGGTTATTTACTATGCGACATGCATTTTAATGACTTAATACTATAGTCGAACCTCTATTTAACGAACCTCTATTTTGCGAATTTCTCTATTTTGCGAACTTTTCCTTGGAACCATGAATATTTTGAGAATTTCTTTGTAAAATAACCTCCAAATAGCGAAGTGCATTCTCTATTTAACGAGCTTTTTCTTGTGAACAAAAATTTTTTTTCTGCCCATTTCTCAAAATATTTCTGGACATTTCAAACTTATTCTTTCTTTAAACACATTTTATGATGTTCAATGGCCTTGAACTGGTTTTACCAGGCGCCTTCTTTGTCAGCAGTGAGAATTCGGTAAGTACGGAGGACGAAGACGATAATCCCTTACAGTAACTTTAAAAAATGTGGATGTAGTGAGAAAAAAAGAAGAAATTAACCATGATGTGCTGATTGATGATTCTATTTCACTTAATTCTGAAATTGAGACCTCGGAAATGCTATCCGAATTGGATATTTTTGACAGTGTGAAAAATAAAAACAATACAGCAAAGAATTGCGAGGAAGACGAATATGATGGTGATGGAAATGGTCATTATGCAGGAATTAACAAAACTTCGTATGATGAAATGCTAAAATCATTTGAAACAATCCGACGCGAATTATAGTTAGAAGAATATACGCATGAAGGGGTTTTTGGTGCATTGCAAAGATGCGAGACGTATTATGAGAGAAGCACTTTTTAAATAAAAAACTCAGGCGAAATTAACAGAGTTTTTCAGAAATTAAATTTAAGGAAGCATATGTTAATGTATGGTTAAAATTATTTGTTATAATAATAATAAATACGATAATGTCATTAAAATTCGTTAATTTTAATGTAAAACTATTTACTTTAAAAAAAAATACAGTGTATTCCCGGACAATGTCTTGTTTTCCTTGCAGATTTCAAAGATTTAAAAACATAGAAAAAATGAATTGATGATGGATATTGGTGGGTAAAATAAATAAAACAAATTGGTATAATTTATTTTAAAAAATGTGATTAATTACTTTTAGTAAAAGTATTCAGTGTTTATGAATTTAAAATCTGTTTTATGTAGTTTAAAGTATTTTAAAAGGTGAATCTCTATTTAACGAATTTTCCATATAACGAACTTTTTTCCGGGATTTAGCGACTTCGTTAAATAGAGGTTCGACTGTATTTCAAACTTTATAAAGTTTTGTTACTTGAAAAATGAATATAAATTCAGATTGTTCATCGATGCAAGTTTCAAGTTTATGAAAGATGTTTCTATTACCTACTTTAGTAAAGATAACAACTCACCCTTTAAAAATACTATACTATAGGGATTTTTTGACTGAAAATTTAGATAACAATTAAATGAAATTCTATTTTGCATGAAACTGCAATGATTTTTGATGGACATACTGCGGCATCGCGAAATGTCCTACCGATATTCGAGGTGAAACTGGATTATAGAATCGTGCCAGTGGACCTCGATTATGGAAAAAATCTAGGTAAACTACAGAGAAACCTCAGAGCATGCTCAAAAAGATAAGGCAAGCACTCAAGCACTTTAATGAATCACAGGGTACTTACAATTGGAATGACAATTCGGCTTTTGGATTACTGTTAATTTTACTGGAATAAGTGAAAAAATGCTTTCTTCTATATTGCTTTTATACTAAATGCATGAAACTTGTAGTAAAGATTCGGCATTCCATTTATTATAAACTTTTTTGCTCTTTAAGAAATGTATATTAACAAATATATGTATTTTGGTTAGAGTTTGTCATACTGCAATAACTTTAATAATTATTTCTTCCATTTAGATTTGAATTACTTATGTTGAATAAATTGTAAATTATGTACTTTTTTACTCAACTGATTATTATTATTATTTTTTTTAATTTTTATAAATGCTTTACACGTATCTTTTTTTCTGTCTGCCTTTCTGTATGTATACTGCACATATACTCAAACATATTTTTAACAATCCTAACTTTGCAATTTAATCAATTTAAGCCATTGTACAAAGTTTATATAGTCAGAAAGTTTTTTTTTACTAAATAACTTTTGATTCAATATTTACAATCCTTTTATATCAAATAAAAATTTTTTGCAGTTTTATTAAAAAAATTTCTTAAATTTTCATTTAAAAAGACTAATAAGAAGTGTTTTAAAACTAATCCACTCTATTATTTTGGATTTGTTAATTAAATATTTAAATCTACTTACCAAAAATATCTTTTAGTTCATTTTTAGGAGCGTTCGTAATTATATAAATACGTAGCACCTATAGTCGTCGTTCAGTCCGTCTGTCCGTCTGTCCGTCCGTCCGTCCGCATATAACAGAGCAAAAACTACCCAACCGAATGGTCTGAAATTTTAAATATATCATTGTTGCAAAATTTTGTCGAGCCATTTCAGATTGTATTAAAATCGGATGTATAGTTTAACTACAGGGACAATAAAAAATTTTTCTTTACATTACGGCCAATAGCAAAAATTATTGCAAGTGCATTTTAATGATGTTACAGCCTTTCGAAAGGTCTGAATTTTTAAATATATAATTGTTGCAAAATTTTGTCGAGCCATTTCATATTTTATGAAAATCGGATGTATAGTTTAATTACAGGGACAGTCAAAATTTTTCCGTTTCATTACGGGGAATGGGAAAAAAATTATTGCAGTGCATTTTCATGATGTTACAGACTATGCACTTATGAAGTGCAAAAAAATATACATTCAGTACAATATGGGGTGCAAAAAATAATTATAAAACAAGCTATAGTACGAACGCACCTCATTTGCCACGTTTGACGAGCAATTTCTAACTTGTTAATTAGGTTATAGTGTCTGTTAAAAAATCTCAAATATCACCGATATTAGGGAAAATCATTTCATAACGGTTAGCTATCGAATTCCGAATGTTTATTGAAATGAATTATAATTTATTTGATGAATTATCCGAAATATGTACTGAATTATAATTTATCGGATGGATAATACGAAATATGGGGGAAGATATTTTGAAGGCATACGACTCAGTATGCCCTGTCAGCCACACTAAAAACATTTAAGAATTTAGAAAGTGCATGCATTGAATTGCACCCGCTAATTTAACAAATGCTCATTATTCAGTCTATTTTTAAGTCTTTAAATATTTTGTATAAATTCATATAAATATTGAAAATTTAAAGTCATTGTTTTAAAAATTATTAGAATAAATTTCTTGCTGAGTATTTAAGGAATCACACTATAGCTTATAGAACAACAGTAAAAAATATTGCTGTTTTGTTTGTCACATTTTATCATTTATAAAAAATAAATGAATTCTTCTGAAATGTGTAATAATCTATGGGATGGTATAGAATTATTTTAAAATACACCAATATTATTAGACATATTACACATTTAAATAGTTTATAGCATCACTATTAAATTATTTATTTACTTTTGTCATCTTTCTTTTATCTTTTCTTTTCCGAATTAAAATGGAATATGCGTAATGTAAATGAAATACTTTACGAAAAGGAGTTATATCTCATGAAAAACAACTCATTGTAAAAGATCCCACCAAGCTACAAATCTAAAACATCAGTCATAAAAAGAAGTAATATAAAATAAAAAGATGCGATATATATGTGCATACTAATAGTGCCGTGCTAAAATCTACCACTACTTATAATGTTTACAAAGGACTTGGAGTAAGGTACAGTATGTGAAAACTGCTTGGCGATCTGCAGGCGTATACAATATATGCAGTATGTTAAGTTTGAAAATTTGAGAAAATGAAACTAATAAATTTCGAATTCTCGTTGTATTACTTTTATAAATATTTGTAAAAGAAAGATCTCTAATAAACCAGAAGGAGTTGTAAGACAAGCAGGAAATGGTATGTAAGTGTCGTAATAATCTATTATTACAATTATACATTTCAATATTTTCTACGTAATCTTTAATTACATAAATACGTTTAATACACTGTTTTAGAACTAAAGTTAAAACTGATAAAATGGATACTGTTTATGAGGGAATTATTTCTTAAACAAAATATGTCGCGTTCGCAACATAAGGCATATTATATCATACTATTAAAACATAACCCTAACTAGAACAGATTTTTCCCTTGTCATGTGCAATTCCGTTTACGCTGGCTTTACAGCAATATATCTCAGTTTAGTTAACGTCTATTAATAGGTGCATTGTTATTAATATGCCTATGATTAGTTTATTTTTATTATTATTTTACGAACTCAAAATGTTTACATGTTTACTTAAAAAATCCCTCTCTTACAAGTTGAATTTATCGTTCAAATAATGGTAAATAAAATCAACAAATCTATACTACATGATGCTAAAAAAGAATGGACAAGTACAGAAGGTTCAACTTTTTACAGTTTCATGGGAGCAGTGATACAAGAAGAAAATTGCTAAACATATAGTCATATGTAAGTTAAGAAAAGACAAACATTATAAAATTCTGAAAGTCGCCAAGCAGTTTTCACATAGTGTACTGTGCATGTAGTTTAGGGCAAGTTTCGGTGTAGGCCAAATATTCGGTCGACCTTTCTCTAAAACTAACGGTTTAGGAACTAATAATTGGTCAACAATAAAAGAAATACGCCTTGTAGAATAATACTAACAATAACAGTCGTAATTGTCATAAATCATTTTCCTGATTCTACTTTTAAGTAACTACATATATTACAGGAAAAAAGAGCAATCTAATCTGAAAATATTCGGCACCTTTAAAATTGATCTTAAAAAGTAAATAAATAGAAATGCTGAGTTGAATTTTCTTTTTCAGACTAAAAAGGATTTTCATATGATCAAGAACAATATCTGAGACATTTTTGAAAGTAGAGCGGTATCTCTAAGACTAACGGTATATGAATTAACTATTGGTCAATGGTGAGAATTGACGCCCCGTCTAATAATAATACTAACAATAAGAAGACTAATTCTCATAAAATATTTACCTGATTCCTTTAAGTAATTACATATATTAGAGGAAAAAAAGAACGACATAATCCGAAAATATCCGGCATCTTTAAAAGTGATCTCAAATTATGAGTAAACAGATATGCTGAGTTGAAATTTCATTTTCAGACTGAAATGGATTTTCATATAATTAAGAATAATATTTGACATGTTTTTGTAATTAGAACTTATCTCTAAAATTAACGGTTTTCGAATTAACTATCGGTCATAGTTACACACATAAGAAGGGGTGCCCTATATAATAATACCAGGGATGTTCCGAAACTAAGTTTTGTCTTTTTTTCACATGAAAACTTTATTGCAAAGAAAAATACACCATGGCAGCATGAACTATACATCTTGCACTGTTTTTCGTTATAGTCTCCACCAACACTGAGACAATTGTCGTAGCGTGGAATCAGTTTGAAGAAACCACTCTGGTAAAACTCGGTGCCCTGCGATGCAATGAATTGTCGCACAGTCTGTTCCACTTCAGCATTGTTTTGGAAATGCAGGGAACAGTTGAAAGTTCGATGACTACACAGCAAGGCTCATACGAGATTAGATTCGTCGCTGGTGATTGAATCACCCGGCCTATAGTACCGATCTTGTCCCATTAGATCCCATTCGATCTTGTCTCCTGCATTGAAAGCCGCACTCTAGGGACGTCACTGTCAAAACAATGCTGGTAAGGAGCAGGCTGTGCGACAATTCCTTACATCACATGGCACTGAGTTTTACCAAATTCGTTTCTTCAAACTAATTGCACGTTACGACAAATGTATCTGTGTCAGTAACGACAATAACAAAAAATTGTTCAAGGCGTATAGTTCATGAAGCGATGGTTTATTTGGTTTTGGCAATAATGTTTTCACGTGAAAAAAATGACGAAACTTAGTTTCGGAACGTCCTTCGTAATATTAACTATGATAACAATAACTTTCATAAATTATTTTCTATATATAAGATTAAAAAAGAGCAACGTCATCTGGGAATATTCAACACATTTAACGGGAATCATTTTAAAGTGAATAAATAGAAATTCTGAGTTGAATTTTCCTTTTCAGAGTAAAATAAAAAGAATCATACATGCAAAATAAACTTTTGATTTATAATTTTTTTTTCTTTTCAGAAAATATTTTCATTTTTAATGCATATTTAAAAAATGCAGTTCACTATTTTTAATCTTGCAATATTTAATGCAAAAACTGATTCATAACTCACTTTTTGTGTAGTTTGTTTAAAATCAATAGTAAGCAGTATTAAATAAACTGTTTTATTAATTTCCAGTGTCAGAATTCAGAAATGATAAAATCTTTTGCATAATACTCATATCTGACGCGTTTAAATTTAGATTTATTTTACATAAATCTGAAAAAAAAATTATTATGTACTCAATGTCAACATTATAAAACATTATTATTATTATTATTTGCACATTATACATATTTACTGTTTTCTGTTTATGTAGATATATCTAAGAAGAATCTTGCTGACAACAAATATTTTTGAGAGTTTCAACAATATAGTTTTTATTAAAAAAGAGAAGATTTTAAAGTTACATATATACAACAATGCCATTGTCTCGAAAAATATTTGCTTTCAGATACTAATAAAGGATGCAATAACAAATGTTTTCCGGCCAAATAGGACATACATTTTATATAGAAATATAAGGCAACTACAAATAAACTTGAAAACAGAAGCAAAATAATTTTTTCATTAAGAACAAGCACTGTAATAAACAAGCATTTTCTAAAACTCAATGATAATACGTAATACAAAGATTAGAATACAATGTTAAGCAAAAAAATTGCTTAAAGTGTACAATAACTATTAAAATAAATAATCATTGTTTAACGTCTGATATACGATTTAAAAATAAACTAGTATGTTGTGGCCATCACAAAACTTTCTTCTATCTCATACATGTCAGTACTTCAAAATTCACTATCTCAGTGCCAAATTAAATGGCAATCTGTGTTCATCATGAGAATTCTATAAATATGAAATTTTCCGTGCATTAGTTCTCGAGGTATGACCGTCACTGTAATCGTGTAAATCCAGCAAAATGCAGCATAGAAACGCCATCTATTGCGTTATTTACACCAGAACCTAATTATCACCAACTTATGTCAACGTATAACTGACTATGAAGTTTGAGGAAAATTCGTGCATTAGTTCTTGAGATAGAGGTTTTGCGCAAATCATGATAAATGCAGCATAGAAGCACCACCTGTTGAGCGATTTGTAACAACACATAATCAGTAGCAATATTAATCGAGTTATACTTAAATCTGAAGTTTCGTGAAAATTCGTGCATGAGATAGTGCTATTGAGAAAATAGTTCAAAATGCAGCACAGCAGCGCCACCTATTAGGCGATTTACACCAACACGTAGTCAGCATCATTTCATATGAAGGACTAACTAAATCCTAAGTTTGATGAAAATGTGTGCATTAGTTCTTGAGATAGAGCTACTGCGAAAATAGTGTAAATCCTGCAAAATGCAGCATAGCAGCGCCGTCTTTTAAGCGATTTACACCAAAACGTAAACATCATCCATTCATGTCAAGGACTAACGGAATCTGAAGTTTTATAAAAATCCGTGCATTAGTTCTTGAGATAGAGCTTTTGCGAAAATTCTGCAAAATGCTACATAGCAGCGCCACCTGCAAGGCGATTTACACCAAAAACTAATCAGCACCAATCTATATCAGGGACTACCTGAATGTAAATTCCTATTAAATTCCGTGCATTAGTTCTTGAGATAGAGCGCCCACAATATTTGCGTCACATACAGACAGACAGACAGACAGACGGACAGACAGACTCACAGACTCACAGACAGACATTTTGTAAAACATGTTTTTTGGAATCTCTGATCCATAAAACGTTTAAATCCGTCGAAAACTGGAATTCGAAAATTTTCATGAAACCAATACTTTCTTCTTGTAAAGATAGAAGAAAGTAAAAATATCTTACAATTCATCAGACATACAAGTAAAAAGTACATAAATATATTTAATACAATTAAAAAGCAAACGTTTCGAGCTAAATTTTAGCCCCTCATCAGTGCAATAAATAACATTCAAATAACAGAAAACTATATATCATGTTTACAGTTAAAATTACTAGCAGTTAAAATTAAATAAAGTGTAAAAATTTCAAAACAATGCTGAATATTCAGGAGGAAGTGCACTTGATTCATTTATCGGCTAGGTTTGCTTACCAGTGAACACAACTTACAGAAAAATTCTACTTTTAATATTATTACAACCGATCTGATAACTTTCATATTTGCGAAATCTGGGATATGGTCGGTATCTAAATAATGCTGTACAATTTTAGACTGTAGGATTCCAGATTTGTAGGAACGTTTATGTTCGGCAAGGCGAATCGCGCAAGTATAAATGAATCATGTGCACTTCCTCCTGAATACTCAGCATTGTTTTGAAATTTTTATACTTTATTTAAATTTAACTGCTAGTAATTTTTAGCTGTAAACATGATATATAGTTTTCTGTCATTTGAATGTTATTTATTGCACTGATGAGGGGTTACAATTTAGCTCGCAACGTTTGCTTTTTAATTGTATTAAATGTATTTATGTACTTTTTACTTGTATGTCTGATGAATTGTAAGATATTTTTTATTTTATAGAATAACTGTTTACTTTGACTTGTCTTTAAAAGTTCTTACAGTTTACATCGGCAAATAATCCGTTTTTATGTTTTATAGAAGGTATGCATTCATTATAAGGATTTTATTGCAGGATTTTTCTAGCGAATTAATTAATAAGATAAAAAAAAATGCAGTTAGAATATTATAAGGTGCAGTCATATGATAAAATACATCTATGTAAATAAAATATGTAATTGTACACTAAAGTTCATTAAAATATGATTGCGGATTTGTCATAATTTTACACATATAGATTTTTATATTCTGCTTATACTTCATTAGTCTACTGAATTTAAAAGTGCATAGCTGGAATTATTCCTCAGTTTTTAAAACTGTCAATTTAAAGTAAAAGACTTTTCAGGTTCATTAAAGAAATTTGCAAAGAAAACCACTGACTAGGCATATCTCCTTTTTGGTATAAAAATCCCACCTTTAGCTTTATTTTACTTTTCTCTTTAATGCGTAAAAATTGTGACCAAAAACCCATTAAACCAAAAAAAAAAAATAATTATGGTAAAAAGCACTTAATTCGAAAGTAAATGAAAACATCCATAAAAAAGTTTTCCGTGCTTTCGTACTGTAAATAGCATTGACACTATTCGCAACAATTTTAAATTTCGGAAGTGCATCATTTATAGCTGTAATTAATGTTATGCTGTATATAATGTTTCAAAACTGCCCACTTATTTTGTGCAATAAAATTTTTTAATTCTCTGTAATTTTATTTCTGCCCAGAAAATTTTTATATACATACTGTTATCATATTATACTTTTTAACCCTTTATTTACTGGCGGTACTTATAAGTACCACTCACTTTAAACTTTCATCCCATGGTGAATATATTCTAATGGTACTTTGCAAAAACAATCTTTTAACTCCACTTTATCCGGATACATGGCAGCAGTAGCTCTAGGTTTGTTATTTTAGAGAGGAAGGAGGCTATCTTTGAAACAGTCGATGTGTTTTGTGCAGCCGACATTTTGTACAGATTGTCACGCTCGTCTTTTTATTGCTGCAAACACAGTAAACGATAAAAGATAAGCGTTGGGTTTTTTATGTGTTCATTATGATCTTAGAATACAATTTGACTAGTTATTTTAGGTGAACGGTTTATGTATTTTATTTAACAGTTGAATTACTCGGTGGTACTTATAAGTACCGTCAGTACACTGGGTGTTGGAGAAAAACTGCTTATTTACTTTTCGTCTGTGTAGTTATCCATCGTTTTCATCTGTTTTAAAATGTAATTACTAAAATGTAGTGTAGTAATATTTTTCATAGCATTTCTTTTCTGTTTCATTATTATTATTAGGAAATCGAAAAAGTTGTGGCATCGGCTCTTTTTTTTTGCTATGCTAGAAATGGCATATGTGGATTTATATATTTCATATGTGGAGATGCGTGAGAAAATGTTGTCCGAGGAATATAGGCGTCGCATAACTAAAGTACTACTAACAAGATCGAAACCTAAAAAAAAAATAGTTTTTTAACCCTTTCAGTGTCAAAGCATTTGCAATGCTAAAGTGTTGAAATAAATGATTGGCACCGGAATTTGACAAAAAAATTCCTTTTTTAAATACGAAAAAGTGATATATTTCGCATACGTATTAACTCGGAAATATTTTAGCACAATTCTGGTGCCATTTGAAACATCTTGGGGGTTTTCTGTTACGATAATATTTTAGTCATAGTGTACTGACGGTACTTTAAAGTACCACTTTAATAAGTTACCTCTAAGGAATTAAATTTCTCACGGGTAAATGTTATTTTTATGTTTCTACTTTAATTTCCATTGTAGTAACTGGAAAAAATTACGTGAAAAAAATTAAAGTAGATCATAATTCAGTAGATAAAGGGTTAAAATGTTCTTTGACTAAATATTTAAGCAGTCGGTCTATTGCATATAAACCACTTACATTTTGTAATATAAAGATGACAGCGTTATTCTAATTCTAAATTTTGATAAAACCCTTTATAAACAACAAATTATTTTTGTACAAAGGATGTTTGTGCTTAAAAGCATAATTTTGTTTTGAAAATTTCAGAAAAGATCTAAACATGTCAGGGTAGTTTCTCAAATTTAAAAACTTGTTGCAGAAAATATGTGGCATGTGCTTGAATAGCGATTAGACTGCAAACTGACATGTTATCTCTATTATGAATTAAAAACATGTACTTGAGCAAAGATCCCCTCAAATTCACGATGGCAACATCTGTCCAATAAAATAAGACTTTAACGCATTATTTTAAATTTCTAAATGTGGCACAGTTTATATGTTTGCACTGTCGAATGAAGAAGAAATATTCTTCAAAATACACTTTCTTTGAAAACTGTACCTCAGTTAAGGACTTTTTATTTTTTTAAATAATTTTCAAGCATGATATTTTTTTATCTGTCTAGGTCGCCTGCAGTCCTATTACGAAATATGAACCAGTTTGTATTTACAGCAATATGATTCCATGACTAATAACAATACAATTTGTTTCCGTCTAATATTCCATAACGAATTTTAAACGCCATCAGTAAGTAAATAAAATTTAATAATACAACAAGTTAGAAATTACTCGTCAAACGTGGTAAATGAGGTACTATAACTATTTTTATAAATAATTTTTGCTCCGCATATTGTACTGAATGTATATTTTAGTGCACTTCATAAGTGCAAATCAGTTTTATTCTGTTCAAGAAGCTGTACCATCATTAAAATTCACTTGAAATAATTTTTTCCCATTGGGCTTAATGTAACGGAAAACTTTTGGCTGTCCCTGTAATTAAAATATACATCCGATTTTCACAAAATTTGAAATGACTCGACAAAATATTGCTACAATTATATATTTAAAATTTCAGACCAATCGGAAGGCTGTAACATCATTAAAATGCAGTTGCAATAGTTTTTTTCCCATTGGCCATAATGTAACGGAAAACTTCTGACTGTCTCTGTAATTAAACTATACATCCAATTTTCATAAAATCTGAAATGACTAGACAAAATTTTACAAAGTTTTTTATTTAATATTTAAAACCATTCGGTTGGCTAGTTTTTTCTCTGTTATATGCGGACGGACAGACAGACAGACGGGCTGAACGACGACTATAGGTACTACGCATTTATATAATTACGAACGCACCTAAAATGCACTGAAATTATCATAGTCAAAAAGGCTGCTTTAAGTAGTGAACTTTTAAGTGATATCTTGTGCTATTAACTCCTGGCATGCGGATAATGCGGAAGTGTCATTTTAATATTTTTTAAAAATTTAATTGACATCATTTTTGATTTTTCATACAAAAATGTTTGTTTTTTGTGCTTTTAGGGGGTAATCTAAATATATAATATGAATGTAAAACAATTATTAGATTTTTGAGTAATAAAAAATTGGTTTTAACTTGTGTCCTGTAACATGACAAGCTCTGATCGGAACCCGTAGTTCGCATACACAGTTAAAAATTTGCAGCATTCTGTCCAGTCACTCCACCGTTTTTTGAAAAAACGGTTTCATAACCGTAATTTAACTGTATTCTGACCACAAAATGGCCAATAATATGCTCATAATATTGTTAAATTATGGTTGTGTAACCGTTTTCGACAAAAACGGTCAAATGACTGGACAGAATGCTGCAAATTTTTAACAGTGTAGTACACTGTTAAAAATTTGCAGCATTCTGGCAGGTCATTTAACCGTTTTTTCCGAAAACGGTTACACAACCGTAATTTAACACTATCCTGACCATATTATTGGCCATTTTATGGTCAGAATAGAGTTAAATTATGGTTATGAAACCGTTTTTTCGAAAAACGGTCGAATGACCTGCCAGAATGCTGCAAAATTTTTAACAGTGTAGAGACATTTTAATCTTTGTCTACTTTTCGTTCACACTTACATTTTATGAAAGACTAGATGTTATTGCCAAAATATAAAAAAAATAATGTGGGAGGGGAGAATTACGTCTGCCTGAGTTATCCAGCTCAGTTCTCTGAGTATTTGCAGGATGCACTGAAAAAAATGATTTTACGGTATGTTGCTGAAAGCTGGGGTGCCACATTATTACCGTAAAACTAGCAATGATAAAGCGCAAAATAAGCAATAAATATATCATTGAACAACAATATACCGTTTAATTCATTTATAAGACTGTATTTTATTGGTTATTTTACTGTTTAGTATCGTCCCATGAAATCAACATTTTTTTTTTTTCCGTTTGGTGTACCTAAACAGACCAGTCCCGGACACTTTATCCGTGACAACGTTGATTTTAATACATCCTTTGGTTCAATTGGAGGAAAAGAAAAAGTGCGTCACCACATTTTGGATTCACCAATCGGCTGACCAGGCCGATAATTAATTGCTCTCAAAACCATAATTGTGCTCTGTATTACTTGTATGAAAAAGGAAGGCCTTGTTCTATATTTTCATCCCCGGTTAATAATATTAGATTTAATTATATAGCATCATTATTATTTTTTATTTCCTCACAAATAATCAGTGATATAGCTTTGCAAAATATGTTACAACTTTTTCAGTATTATTTTAAGAAAGGAAACTCTAAAAGGCAAGTTTTAAACTTTATATATCTGAAAATAAATATTATCCGAACATCAAAAACCTTTCCGAAATATAAAAACGTGATATTTTCCAATACCATATGTGAATATATTTGAAATTTCGATAACTTTGGCAAACATGTTTTTAAACTTTAGAATAACATTTTTGAATCTGAAAATCAGAGTTTTCCGAGTTATAATATTTTTTTCTACAAATGAAATACGCATCAGATATGAATTTACTGGAAAAGCAATGAGTTTACTTTTACAATTAAGTTAAACAGTATAAATTATATTCAATTATTTTTTTAAAATATTTACATGTTATATACATATCTTATATACATAACTTTATTCTCTTTGCGGCGAGCGTCCGTTGACCTAATTTTTAATATTTAAAAACAGGCAAATTAACCTAATTTATCTCTGGTTTAATTTCAGAAACTTTGTGACAAAATATAATAAAATTTTCTACTTAAAATTGTTGGTACTTTAATAAAATTGTCTGGGCACTCTACGTATATGCGACGCTCGTCACGAAGGGTTTAAAAACTGTAAATGCATATATATACTTCTCAATGTATACAAGTTATCTATTCCTTGTTACATAATAGTAAAGTATCATGTAATTTATTAATAAAGAAAAAATTACTTGAGAAAAAAAGGCTTTTCCTCATTAAACTCTTGGATATATTTCTTAGACACGCATAATAACTATATTAACTAAAGAGATAAATATTATACAACTTCGTACATTAAATTTTGAATGATAATCAAAATATGATCATCAAAGATTCTCATGAAAATGAAGAATCTCATGAAATTGTATTTCATGAGATTACATTAAGTGTCAAGTTAACGGATTAACGAAAAGATTCAGTTTGCCATCCTTATTTTAATGTACCTTTATTTTTAGAGAAATCGTAATTTTTAGAGAAATTGCATTACATTACTTTTAATTACAGATAAATTTATTAGATGAATTATACATTTCTTTTTTAATTTACCTAAATAACAATAATTTTTATTTTAAAAATATTGCGTCTATATGTCTATATGTATGTGGGAATCTCCATTCGTTACTTTTGTAACCATTACAGCATTTTTTCATAAATACTTCGAATTTTTTTATTACAAAATATAATTAAGGCGAAAATTTATATAAACATCTAAATATCGTTGTTTTATACTTACGTAACATATACCTAATTTGTAATAAAAAGCATTTCACTTCTTTATATATTAAATCGAAATTTTGTTAGAAAATATTCATTTTTTCTATATATCAGCAAAATGCCTTTTATTAAAAATTAGATACGTTTTATGTGAGTGAAGCACAATGGCATTTAACTGCTTATATCAATTTTTATCTTAATTATGTTTTGTAATAAAATAATTCGAAGTATTTATGAAAATTTGCGCTAATGGACACAAGAGTAACAGTGGACGTTCCCATGTGATATGTGTGTCTATGCATGCAAATTTCAACGAAAAAACGCATCTAGCATTTCAACTACATTTTGTCTCCTAATGCTTTGGGGTGCGGGAATACCATAGTATTAGATCGTAAGTTCGAGAAAATTTTATTAGAGGGTCATTTTGAGGTCACAACAGGTCAGTGCATTTCAATGGGAACGAAGGTTGAAACGGTTAAGTCGATGAAGAATTGCCAGCAAATAAAGTCGAAAAGTTTGAAAATATGTTAAATATTCAAAGACTTATCTTAAAGTTTCGACATAGTTGACGATATTTGGCAAAATATTGGTGACATTGAATTCTTTATTCTAAAGAAAAGTTTTTTGTGGCCGGAGGTGTTTCTTTGCTAATATTAAGAAAACTACTGCATTCAAAAACATGAAAATTGGTAGTATTCTCGAAAAATAATTGATAAACATGTTGAAGTGGACAATTTTTAAATCGAAGAATTATTTTAAGTGCTATTTAATGTGGATTCGGTCAAAATAGTTCCGTTAAAAAGCATTTTATAGGAACAAGAACTATGCATAAGAATTCTATCAGTTTTTCTAGAGATATACTTCACATTCTTTTAAAATTCATTTTAAAATTCACAAATTTTTTAGGGTTTTTTTTCAATTTATTATTTAAATTTCGTTATTTCAATGGAGGTTTATTCATATTTAGAAATGGTGATTTGTTTAAATTGTTTGCCAAATCGTAAATCAGAGGAAAGTAAAATTTTCTATCAATAAAAAATGTATTTTCCGTGACAGTTCAAAAAAAAAAAATAAAATAAAACTTTAAAGTAAATTGAATAGTCACCTGTTAAAAGTGGGAAATGTTGAAAAATTCGTCACCAAAAATATATTTACACGCGAATATTAAAAACAAATAAACGTTTAAAATAATTAAATTACTAGCTGTTTAACCCGTTTTATGGACGAGTGTTCATGAATTTAATTCTAAAACCAAAATTAAAAATAAAAATCGGTACAACCAAATTTAAGTGTATGAATATAAAAATGTGTTATATCTGTTAAAAATCAGTAATTACACAACCAATATGAAATATGTATGTACACAAAAAATCAGGTATGTATTAAAAAATCCATAAAAGTAAGTATTTACATAATCAAATTAAAGTTGGAAATATAAAAATCAGTTATAAAGTCAATATTTACACAACCAAACAACCATTTCTAATAAAAAATAAAATTTTCCTCGGGACTGTAAAAAAATGGAAAAAATTATTTAAAAATAAAAAAATCTTTGCAATGTTTTCCACGTCACCAATGAGGTAAATTGCGGTAGGCACGTTTTTTTAGTGAGTATTTACACAACCAAACTAAATATTGGGAAATCAGTTATAAAGTCGATATTTACACAACCACACAAAAATTTGTAAGAAAGAATGAAACGTACATCATCATTGCAAAAATCCCGGAAAAATTGAAAAATTTCTTTTAAAATAAAAAAAATCTTTACATTGTTTTCCACGTCATCCATGAGGTAAAGTGCAGTAGACTCGTTTTTGTTTGTTTGTCAGTTTTTTACAATACAGCAAAATAGTTGCGACGTAAGATAAAACTTCACGGAAGACAATGTTTTGTGTAAATGCCTTATCAGACTGTGAAAAAAGTTGTTTTGGTTTGTCCTTGACTCAAACACGTACACATCCTCTAGAAGTTGCTCTTGAAAAGGCTACATACAACATCCCACGTGAAAAATATGAATGGGGCAAATAGATTCCAGCTTTTTTCAAGGTTTGACCCTGATATTTATTGATAGTCATAGCAAAGGCGATCCTAAGTTGAAACTGACGGCGCGTAACTTGAAAGGTAAACTGGTATCCGAAGGGGTAAGCAAGATCATCGGTATGAAAACACGGGTGCCTCTCCTATGTCCTGTCAAATCTTCTTCATGTATAACACTTTGCCTTCTGACTATTAAACGTGTTCCATTACAGAGACCACGGATTCATGTTTCTAAGCAACATAACAATAACACCAGTTTTAATATTTAACTGATGTGGTGGCATTTCAGATGGTGTTAAACTATTGATGAAATCCATTTTCAAATTGTTTGGTTCTTCTTCATCATCACAAAGTAATGTATCAGCACTAAAATAAGTTTTGACTTCGCCAGGTACTTTTCGTAAAACTTCCTCATTCAATCTCTAAGAATCCTCATTCAATCTTAAAGAATCCTCATTATTGGGACACAAAATCGCTCTTTCCGAAAGATGATCAAGATCAATTTCAGACGAACCAAAAATATCATTCACAATAGATTACTGCACTAAACATTCTGGAGGAATTTCAATAATATCTTCTATGAGTTCATAATCCTTAATCAACCGACCATCCCCCAGGCGAATGAGCCATTCCACGAAATGAAGTTTTTCCGGCTCAGTTCGCATATTTGTAACCAGATTGATCTGTCAAAATGTTGGCCAGAGAGCAAAATTCTTGATACAAATTTCAAAAATGAGTGCTTTGTTTGCATGTATCATTACCATCCAAATCTCGCAGAAGTCTATCAACAGCATTCAAAGCATGAATTGGTGCCATGATACATTCATCCCATATAATGAGCTTAGCCATTTTCAGTAATCTTCCTTCAGATGTATTTTGCCGAATTTTTGAAGCTGAATTATCCAATATGGGGACTGGTATTTTAAACTGAGAATGTGCAGTACTTCCAGCTTGCAAGAGTATTGATGCGATGCCTGTCCATGAAACGGGAATAGCAGTATGTCCCATTCCTCTGACTTAATGCAGCAAAGTATTGATTAGGAACGTTTTTCTTAATCCAGCAAAAGCATTGATAAAGAAAACCTGAGCGACAGTAGCATAATCATTTTGAATACTTTCAATGACAGCATCAAAAGTGATACGTTGTTCCGGATTTAGCATGTTTAACAATCGTTTCCCCTCTGCTCTTTCTTCTTGTTAATCATAGACATCGCATTTGAGGATTCATGTAATTCAAGGTTCTGAAGTGTCATGTTGTGTATGCATAGATGATTGGCTATGTCTTGAAGGGCTCTGTCTCTACTCTCCTGTAGCGGCAGATAGCGAGCAAAATCTTCTGAGAGTTCTGACTTAAACTGTTCGGTAATCGAATCGGTATTGAATCGGTAAATTTGGATTGCCAAAGACACATAAGAACGAAAACAGTTGTCTCAGTTTAGGTGGAATTTCAAAACCACATGCTTCAGTTAAACAATGTTGCCATTCATCATCATCTTATAATAAATTTGTAGCACGGCATGTACCCATGAATGTTTCATGGACAGTTTTCTCATACGTCTTTAACTCCTCGAAAGACTTAGCATCAGGAACATAACATATCAGCATACGAAGATGGAATCGCTCAATATCCTTTATGCTTACAGAATTTATCCTGATACTATGAAGTCACCTAATGTAACACGCCTTTGCCACACATTGACTTTCCATACAAAGTGCTTTGGAATTTCTATATGGAGATAGATGTTTGCTGAAGGATCAGAACTGTTAAGTAGAAACCAAGCAGTGAGCATGGTCTCTTTCTTTCTTGATCTTTCAAAAGCTTCACGTTTCTCCACTTCCCTAAAATACACAGATTGCATGTCTTGTAGATGCACCAGCAATCTGTAATAAGATGGGACTTGTCTTGCATGGGCTTCTCAAGATGTCGCCACATTGCCTCTGGTGCCGAAACATATCGCTCATTTAAGCCTTTTGTACGTAATAAGTATATCTCGAAAAACATTTTCTACTACTGTGCATTTTTTAATAAAATTTAATTTATTATGTTGCTATGGCAGCAGACGTTATAAAATGATATCTTTGCAATAAGGGAATAAATAGAATAAAAAGTTTTGTTCATGTTCGTGATAAAAAGTATTCTTTATTTTTAAAATAAGGTAATAATTAAGCTAAATTAAATAATCTCTAATTATTTGCATGCGAGGTAAAAGAGTTATCGTAATACCCGCTACATCTACTTACTACTGCAGCGTGGCTTACGTAATATGTATATCTCACATTGCAGTAAACATTTAGAACTGGTTTGAACTCGCGCGATTACGGATTGAACATAAAAAAAGCAAAAATTTGACAAAATAGAAAATAAAACAGAAAAATGTCTATTTTAAATTTTCGAATTTTTTGCCCCAATCGTTCATGGCTTCCTACCAGTAACCCGTGCGCGAAATTTCGTAGCCCTGCGCCCTTTGGTTTCCGAGTTTTTGTGGTTACAAACATACGCGCACAGATTTTAATAGAATAGATTACGCCTTAAAAGTATTTAATAGTATATATAACGTCATATATTAAAACGATAGATTTAAAACGATTTTCTTATGGACAATATTCATGTGACGTCACAGTGAGAATTACATGGTGTAAACTTACGGCGGGTAGCAAGTGTGTTTATATATTCATCACTTTATGCAACATAAATACAAACATATATATGCGTAAAATACTTTAGATCTATTTTGTATGAATTACTAGTTTTAAATAATAATGGCAATTTCACAATACCGATTAATCAAAATAAACAATTTACATTTTAAAAATAAGCTGAAAATTCCCACGATGGTGCATTAAAATAGAGGAAAAAATTCGTGCACAAGCTATATCTGTTTCTGAAAATATGTAAAATTGGTTATAAACATAAAATATAAACGTAAATTTTCAAACCCCAGTTTTTTTTTTCAATGCCGCGATTTTGAATGTTATTCCAGGCAGACGGAGTTTTGTAATCTCGAACCGAAAGGAAGAATATTGTCTACATAGTGACGTTATAAAAATCCGAGAGGCAGCAACCTTTTAAACTTAACCAATTTATACAAGCTGATAGCAAAATGTGAAATTGATATTACTCATCAACTCGAAAGAAAAGCCCTCAGCTGTCGCGACAGCAGTGGATGAGGCCATGGTAACAAAAAAGTGCCCCATATAAACTGAAAATCATAACTGCCCGATTACAGAAGATCGTCGCTGTTTGTAATAATATCACGGCATCTTCTGCAACAGATTGACCTTTTGAAAACAGTGCACATTACCATTTTTTAGAGTCTGCGAAGTTTGAACGGAAGTTGGCGAACGTAGGTCAGAGCATACTAGTTTCATAAAGTAGAGTTCATATTTAGTATACAATTATTTTCAATATTCGGAAAAAGATATTAATTCCTGGGGAAACAAAAGGAATTTCGTTAAACATTTAAAAATGTGTGTAAGCGCCTTGGTCTTACCACGAAAGATTTTTTTTAATACTTTAGAAATCTCAAAAATCTAAAGGCTGAGGTGTGCTTCATTTTTTATTCTTTTTACAAAAATGTATTTTAAAATATTAAAAATTTTACTAATCAATGTCACTTTTTAAAGAATTATACACAGTACTTTTGTTTTATTGTAACAAATACTACTTTATTATAACACATTCTACGTGCTAAATGAACAGTAAAAAAAAATAAAAATTCTTCGACCTTTTAAAGGAAAAAAATTATTAAATACCCTAAATGGCCAAAAGTCACCAGAAATATTTTATTTTAGTCTGTTTGTCTATTAATAAAAAACAAATTTTACAAATTGTTATGAAATTTTAGGAATATAAAGAACATGATCGACCTCATAATTTTCAGCAAAGGTCTGATCACTAGGGTAAATAGGACCAAACTCAAATTGAATAAATAAAGATGTTATTTGTGACCAACCTATACAAAAAAAATTCTCTAGATTATCTGCCGATGTAGCATATAAGTATGTGGATCTTGTACATATTTTGTATTCGTTTGCCAAACAATAGCGCATTTATTCATAGTGATGTAATTGTTTCTTTAAAATGTTAAAGAAATTTCTGTACGATTTTTATTCAGAGCATGTACATTTTCAACCAAATTTAACACCACTTTCAGGAAAATTGACAAAGTACAGGTATCAGAAAAAATCATATACTACATTTACAATACAAATATATTGCATTTTTTTAGGGAATATGAGTATTTTATTTATATTAAATTTTAACTGAGCTTTTTTATTTAAAAATCTCTTTTAAAATAGAAATAACTATGAATCCTAAATAATATATCATGAGAACATTTTACGATTTGTGGGTCGCTGAAAATCTGTAGAAAATAACAAATTTGTTCGTTATACTCAACCACTTGTAGAAATCTACAAAAGTCACAATATTCTTATATTCTTATACATTCAATATATTCAATTTTTTTATTCTTCTAAAAAACAATTGTGCAACTATAATAGACAGACATGACTTCTGTTTTCCTATATCTCTGCAAAGGACTTAAAACAGAAAACAAGAATAAAATAGGGATATGCCACGCACAAGTTCTTTATGTTACTAACGCTGGCATTACAAAAGCTTTAGAATTAGATAGTGTTTTTCTATTTAATTCTCATCAATAGAAATTCAATTCCTATTTGATTCCTCTTCAAACAGATATTTAAATAAATGTAAAACACTTTAAGAGACTTAGACTAGTTTCCCAAATAACACGTTTTTTCTCTTTTTTTTCAATTTGTGGATAAGTACACTTTTCTCTTTGAGTCCAAGCACTTCCGAGCCCGTAGAGAGATCCCGCCTCAACTCTACTCCACGCAGTGCATTCAAAAAGATCCCGGACTCCCGCTTTAAAAAAAACCCCAGATGTCTCTATCTCTGTGAAACTGCCGGGATTACCGATGAACAACCATTATCCGCACGTATCACGTGGTTACATTCATTTATGTGTACTTTTCAACTTGGTAGCGTTCATTTCCGTAAAGCTTGTGTGTGCGTCATTGTTATCGAAAAAAATGGAACAACAGGCAAAGATCAAACTTTGTGTTAAATTGGAAAAATCTTCCACAGAAACGTACGTACGTTTTTTTTTTTACAATCATTTCGTACGAAATGATAAAATCTGTGTATAGTGACGATGCTATGAGTGGTCTGCGAGTATTTAAGTGGTTTTCGAGATTTCAAGCTGGAAGAGAGTCGACCGAGGACGATGAGAGATCAGGTAGTCCATGTTCGAGTCGAAATGAGCAAAATGTTCAGCGTGTGCAAATGTTGGTAGCATCAAACCACCCCCTGTGTCTGGTGTATTCTACAAACATGCCATTCATCGGCTTTAGTGCCGATTGCGCCGTGTGAAACCCGACTTGCTGGACAGTGGAAATTGATGCATCTTGCACGACAATGCACCGGCTGAAAAGTCCATCCTTTTACGGCAATTTTTGTCTAAAAGACAGGCTGTGTGTATCAATCACCCACCCCAGACTACTTTTTATTTTCCAAGTTGAAATTGAAGATTAAGAGTCGGTGGTACGAGTTCGTAGATGACATTGAATCGGCTGTGAAATCAGAACTCATAAGATTTGGAGTGAAGGACTTCCACAAAGCGTTTACGGATTTGTACACTCTTTCCAAGTGTTTTCTTTAATTGGGAGTAGACTAAGTAGAAGCTTAATGTCAAACGTAAGTACAATTTTTGTGTCATATGGTATGTGTGCAATCAGCACTGGAACTTTTTCAATGCACTGTGTATACATATTAATATACGAAATTAATTTTATAAACAACAAATTTTTCATATCAATTATATTAAAAACAATTTTTTTCCTGCGTCTAAGAAGGGCATAAAAAAATCCCGTTACTTTACGACAGAATCTTGCCTCTTGCCGATTTATGAATTTTGAAATTTTCCAGTGTTTACTGCCATTGAAAACGGGAAGATGCATTTTGAGATACAATATTAAAAATACATTTGACAGAATATAATCAGGAACTAAAAATTTTATCCCAGTTTTAAAAAATGTGAAAAAAAGAGGAAAGAAACTATTAAAGTTGTTGTCTGAAAAGGAGATGCGTGATATCCAGATAAGAAAATCTGAATTAATCTTGAATTATCTGCTATTTTACTTGGAATTTTAAATTATGACGTTCCCTTGAGTTTATCCTAAAGATAACTTATTAACTTTTCGAAGTCATAAACATAATTGAATTTTTTGTTAGAACATACGAGGAAAGACTTGAAAATTTAAAAAAATGTAATAAATTATTTTAAGACTCATAAAACTACGACTTTCTTTCATTTTGAAGTATAAACAATATTGCCATTAAAATCAGGATTTAAAGGTTCATATAGAAAAGTTTTTTTTTTTTTTTTTCTAGTTGTACATGTATACGTATGATTTATACGTAAGGTTTCAGATGTTAGGCTATTAAGCAAGACACATAAAATATAGTATACAATGTGTGCCTGGGCTGTAAAATTTTACGCAGTTTTACCTGTCGAAAAATTTAGTATTTATTTGCTTATTTATTTATTTACTTATTTTGTACAAGAAAGTAGTTTTAAATAGCCTCTTATCAAAGTTAAAAAATAATTTTAATTTTAATTTCAATAGATAAATTTTCATTGTACTTTAATTTATATTTTATATTCCCCCAAGTAATAATAAAATAATCAAATAAAAATAGTTGACTTTAATTATAACACTTTTTAAAATCTAAATATTATATATGTAATTGGTTTTGTTTTATTTAATATATATATATAAATTGCACGGAATTCTAAAACAGCATTTTAATTAATGATAAATTGATAATACTTTCTTTAAAAAGTTAATTGGATAATGTTAGAAAATGGTAAATTAATGTATATATGTCGCCAAATTAAAGTGGCTTTACTGTAATAACTCCGCCATTTGAAGAGAGAGATGACTCCGCATGTTCCTATAGAGGACGCAGAGTGCTGGGAATGCATGTGATATCGTCAGATTGCACCAGATGCGTGTGTGATAGTGTGGGAGCACGTTAAAAGGCATCGTTCATATCATGGATGCCTTCAAACCGTGTCAACGCGCGGTCGTGATATTTTTAACAGCGAAAAATGTGAGCGAGAGTGAAATCTATCGTGAAATGCAAAATGTGTATGGCAGAGAGTGTATGTAACGGAAATCGGTATTCCGATGGTGTAGGGATTTTCGTAGCGGAAGAAGACCACATGCGCTTGACCAGGTCGTGACTTGTTGTGAGTGCTGGATCTTCTACTACAAAAATCCCTACACCATCGGAATACCGACATGCGTAACATATACTCCGTGCCATAGATATTTTGCATTCGACAATAGATTTCACTAGCACTCAAATTTTTCGCTGTAAAAAATATCACGACCTCGCGTTGACACCGTTTGCGGGCATTCATCATGCGAAAGACGCCTTTTAACGTGCTCCCACGCTATCACACACGCATCTGGCAGGACTTGACGATATCGTATGTATTTCCGCACTCTGCGCCCTCTATAAGAGCATGCACATTCATCTTTCTCTTCAAACGGCGGAGTTATTACAGCAATGACACTTTCATTTGGGCGACCATTATATATACATGTATATTTGTGTGTGCGTGTGTTTATAATCTAATAGTTTCAGAAAATTATTGGTATACGTCCATATAATCTGTTATATGTAAAAACATTTTTTTATCGTACTATGCAAGATTTTTATTTTTGGATGAAAGATGTCCAAGAAAATATTTTCTTAAAACATAAAACTTATTTCTCTTTTATTACATTCCAACAAGTTTAAATTTTATTTTCCCAAATTCATGTTTGTATTTTCAATATCGCGTTTATTTAACGTCTTTCTTTTATCACATTATTAACGTTTCATTCTTTTCAAGGATATCTGGTTATGCCAGTGATATTTTCTTTACACATACGAATATTTACATTTAATATCATTTTGAAAAAACGATCAAATATTTTTAAATGAAATATTGACTTTTTTAATTAATCCCTTTTTATTACTTCTCTACATTTCAAAAAGCTAATGTCTTAAAAAAATACTGAATAACTCTCTTTCATGGACTAAATGCAATTTAATCTTTAACACGGGTTTAATAAGTGTAAAAATATTGTATTAACATACAGTTAAATATAGCTTAACAATATTTCTCAAACACATTTATTTTTCTTTAATTCTTTTACTGTATTTCAAAACCATTTAAACTTTTCATTGAAACGTGGTGTTTTGTTTCAACATAATACTTTTATTTTTCATTTATTATTAAAACAAACTTCATAAAACATTAATTTCAGAAGTTACTAGTACACATCCATATAACTCCTGTAATATTAATCCCTTTTTGCTTTTAAGGTGCTCTTTTATTATTCGAAAATCTTTTTTTTCATACAATGAAATATAATATACAATACCAAATAAAATATTGTAGCGTATAAAGTTGATTAAAAAAAAATCAAATAGGTTAGTAAAATAGTAACAACGTATCTCATAAGGCTTTTTCTGCAGTTAATTAGTATTATCCAGTTGAGTTTTTCATTTTTAAACTGGAACATAAAAAGATAATAATGCGATAGAATAATACCATATACTTAAAATTTTATTTATAAACTCAAAAAAACTGTTATGTTTTAAACTAGTCGGATATACCAATCCCAAAACTTTCTTCTATCTCATGCATGTTAATACTTGAAAATTTGCTATCACACTACCAAAATTAAACGGCAGTCTATGCCCATCATAAGGATTCCATAGATATGAAATTCCGTGCATTAGTTCTTGAGATATGGCTATCTCCGAAATCGTGTCAATCCAGCAAAATTCAGCCTAGCAGCGCTACCTATTGTGTGCTTTACATCAAAACCTATGTTAAACAAAACTACCAAGCAACCACTTACGTCAAAGTCTAACTGAATCTGAAGTTTGGGGAAAATCTGTGCATTAGTTTTTGAGATAGAGTTATTGCGAAAAATCATGAAAATGCCAGCATAGCGGCGCCACCTATTAGACGACTAACACCAAAACCTAATCAGCAACAACTTGTGTTAACATCTAACTAAATCTGAAGTTAGATGAAAATACGTGCATTAGTTTTTGAGATAGAGCTATTGCGGGAATCGTTCAAAATGCAGCACAGCAGCGCCACCTGTTGACCGATTTACACCAACACGTAATCCGCATTAAGTCATATCAAGGACTAACTAAATCTGAAGTTAGATGAAAATCCGTGCATTAGTTCTTGAGATAGAGCCATTGCGGAAATCGTAAACAATGCAGCATAGCAGCACCACCTGTTGAGCGATTTGCAACAACACATAATCAGCATCAAGTCATATCAAGGACTAACTGAATCTGAAGTTTCATGAAAATCCGTGCATTAGTTCTTGAGATAGAGCCATTGCGGAAATCATAAAAATGCAGCATAGCAGCGCCACCTGTTGAGCGATTTACACCAACAGCTAATCAGCATCAAGTCATATCAAGGACTAACTAAATCTGAAGTTTGATGAAAATCCGTGCATTAGTTCTTGAGATAGAGCCATTGCGGAAATCGTAAACAATGCAGCATAGCAGCGCCACCTGTTGAGCGATTTGCAACAACACGTAATCAGCATCAAGTCATATCAAGGACTAACTGAATCTGAAGCTTCATGAAAATCCGTGCATTAGTTCTTGAGATAGAGCCATTGCGGAAATCATAAAAATGCAGCATAGCAGCGCCACCTGTTGAGCGATTTACACCAACACCTAATCAGCATCAAGTCATATCAAGGACTAACTGAATCTGAAGTTTCATGAAAATCCGTGCATTAGTTCTTGAGATAGAGCCATTTTGGAAATCATAAAAAATGCAGCATAGCAGCGCCACCTGTTGAGCGATTTTCACCAAAAACTAATCAGCATCAATTTGTATCAGGTTCTAACTGAATATGAATTTTTATTAAATTCCGTGCATTAGTTCTTGAGATAGAGCGCCCACAAAATTTGTGTCACACACAGACACACAGACAGACAGACGGACAGACAGACAGACAGACAGACTCACAGACAGACATTTTGTAAAAACATGTTTTTCCGGTTCTCTGACCTCTAAAACGTGTAAATCCGTCGAAAACCGGAATTCGATAATTTTCATGAATCCAATACTTTCTTCTTGTAAAGATAGAAGAAAGTAATAATGTAAATTTTACTTTAATTTAATAAATTTCAGATTCCTTTAGTGTCATTATTGATACGAGTAATCAGTTTCAACAACGTGCTTTCAAACTATTTGAGATATTTTTTGTAAATGTAAATTTGTTTACTTTTTCTCGAAAAGTAATAAAATATAAATAAAATGGATAACGTTATCCGTAAAATATTCAAATATTTTTGATATATTAAATAGAAAAATAAATATTTTATTAAATCATCAAAAAAAAAAGAATTTATAGGTGTTACGAACAGTTTAAGTTAAAAGATTCATTCTAGAAGCTAATCTCAAATAACCTTTATTAAGATTTTGTAGATAAAATTAGAAATTCGCCCATTTACAATTTTCTGAGAAATACGCATAAAGTGTTCCACGTCGGCTGACCGCAAAAATGTGTCAGAGAAGAAAGGTTTTCCTCGTTTTCTGAGGTTTCAATTAATGCGAATTTCGGTTATCGTGGTAAAATATGTCCAGATGCTTCTTCAATTAGTGCAGAGGTAAATTCTGGATAGAGTGCAAAACACAGAATGGGTAATGCATTGTTTTTCCAGCCAAATGGCGTCAAATTTGTTTGAAAACATGAGAAAAAAAAATCCTGTCATCAATTCAAAATCATAGTTAAAAGTAAAATAAAATTTTGTATTAAAACAATAGAGGAAGGAAGGGTAATGCGGCCACACTGAGAAAAAAAAAATATACCGCCTTCAACTAGAATGAATAGCTAGTCATTTTCTGTATCCCTAAACTAGAAATATCGATTTCCGAGCTATGGGAATAGGGTAAACAACTAAACTGAATAGACGAAATGATCTAGAATTTGTTTTCTATTTATTTTCTCTTGTTTTCTATGTGACGAAGCTATAATGAATATTTTCAATAGCGAGAAATTATCGCTTGATTTCTGGAATGGTTTCATAAACAGGAATTATAGTTACTAAAACTAACCTCTTGTCTTCGCATGTATTTGCATGGATTTTTAAATAAGTTTGGCCACGAGAATATAGGAAAATGCTCTTGAATTCTAGTAGGAGATTCTAGAACTCTCTAGCAAATGGAACTAGAATTTATAAGGATGGCATGGAACTATTTTTTCTAGAGCCACAATTTAGATTCTAGATGCCAGAACTATATTTTTTTCTCAGTACAGTGAGGGCAAAGTGGCCGTTTGAGATTTTTCATCTGTATAGTGGCCCTGCCAAACAGAAACTGGACAAAACAGGCGCCAGAAATGATGGTAATCGGCTGTTTTGAAGATGAGGGTTACATTTTTCTAGTTGTGAACTCACTTTATTTTTTTTTTTTCGCATTTTTGATTTTAGACAAGTGGTACAATATCTTGACTAAATGATATGTAGTATTTTAATTATTTGCTCTTATGGTGTTTAAACAGTGTGAAATAACTTTTTAAAGGATGTGTGTTTGAAAACACTGACAAGGGAAGTACTTTTGGGGCTGCTCGCACCTAGCATCGAGACCTGGTTCATTTTGTATCCTTGTACATAAAAGTTAGAGAACCGATAAAGTTTCATTGTTAAAATAATATTTTGCATACATTATTATACTTTTAAATTTTTATTAATCCATTTTTATTTGTTTATTTCTCGCCAAAAGTGGATTAAGTCGCCAAATATAGCGCTATAGTTTTCCAGCTGCTTTATCCGGAGTGTAAATGTGGAGTACATATTAGAATTATACTTGATTGCGATTTGTTTCATAATTGATAGCAGAAGAAACAAGAATTAGATTTTTTCTTTTTTCCTATCCAGACAATCAGCATATAAATATTAAATACATTTCTGTAAAAGCTTTCAAGATCATTGAAAACCATTTTTTACTAAAATACAAAATATGCAAACTACTTTCTTTTGAAATCGAATGGAATAAAGTTTCGAATGTTTAAAATGAAACGTTGCTGTATTAAATGGCCCTTTGGTAAAAGTAATAATAAAGTAAATTAATATTTTTACACAATTTAGAAAAATTACTCAGGCTATTTAGGTCGGACATTACAATTTCTACTGAAGTCTAAACCACTCCTCACACTAGACAAGTAATTACGACATTTGGCTAGGGTTGCCAGAAAACTCTACTTTTGAAAAAAAAGGCCAACTTTTCCCCCGGCAAAAAAAGTTAATATAATATTGCAATTTTTCACAATCAAATTCGTGGGTTCAAGAAGGAAATTTTCAACTTTTTTCGATATTTAATACCTATTATGAACTAATTTTTATTTTTAAATGCTTTTCTTTAAAAAACTTCAAAAGTAATAGTCCGATAAATGATCTCGAAAATTGCATTTTCAGAAAGTTATGCTGTTGTAAAATCAAGAAATATTATATTAACAGAAAAATTTTATCGATTCTCAAACTTTGTAATATAGGGGTTTAAAATGCACCAGGTCTCAATGCTAGGTATGAACAGCACCAAAAGTGATTCCCTTGTAAGTCATGCAGATTAGAGGCTGCGCCACAGTTTTTGTAATCCGGGCAAAGTGGCCACAAGGAGATTGCATAAAATAGTCAGATGGCTAATTTGCCCGGAAACAATATTTTATTCATTGTTCTTAATATTATGTTGAGCAACAAATTCTGGGAAATTTTTAATCTAATAGTTATTATAATTTGTATCGTATATAGGAGTACTTGTAGTATATCTATAGGAGTTCAGAGATTTCGGCTCCAAAATGCCTACTGAACAGTATGATTTGCTTGTGTTGATCCAACATTATTGGAGAAAAGGTCTAAGGATAATGTCAGACGAACGTCATTTTTGCACGCTTTTTACCCTACATACCATCCCTACACAATGCTAGCGGCATTGTGTGGGGATGATATGTTGGGAAAAAAACGTACAAAAAGACGTTCGTCTGACATTAGCCTAACGATTCTGAAAGTCATCAACGGCCGTCGATTTGAATCCTTTAATGAAGTTGAATAAGCATGTCATGAGTTTTTCGATTCCAAGGAGTTGCCATGGTACTTCCAGCAAATCCGGAATCTACCAGAAAGTCGTGGACTATGATGGTCTCTACTTTGAAGAATAGTTCTTGTTGCTTTTGTTGTTAATTTTCGCACAACAATGCAACTTTCTCAAATTTTACAGAACTTTTTGCTCAACCTAGTAAAATACTATTCAAGAGTATTTTCTTTGAACGAAAGGAGGCAGATCAGTGTAATACCTTCTGCAGATAAGGATTCTTTCGACATTTGCAGTCTCCATGTCTGCTGGGGCATTTGTTTTTTTTTTCCATTTCTCATATTGATACTCCTTACGATTACTCATTACTTTATAGTGTAACGATTTAATACTTAAAATACTCAAAACATAATACTTATTCTTAATGTGTGTTACTTTAGCTTGTGTTGATTAAATATGCATCAGGAATCAATGTGATTTGTTCATTTACCTATACCGATCACTTTATTCAGCCTAAGTGGGCAAAATGGGATTTTGTAATTTTTTTAAAGTAACGTACATTTTAAAATAATTAAAAACAAGTAGCAATTGAAACTACAATTATCATAGTTACTATAGGTATTTGTTTCTAGAGATTTCCAGTTTAAAAATTCATCAAACATTACAGTAGCCACTTTCTCTTTCCCCTGTATATTCTGAATTGAAAAAAGCGTAAAATTGAGAACTTTTACGTTTATACTTAAATAGGGTTCAAGTATCTAAGTTTGAAGTTATCAAGTTTTATTACTCTAAGTTAAAAATAAAACTGTATAAGTTTTTAATAATTTATCTGGTATAGAGTAAATTAAAATAATAAAGCTAAAAAGTGTAATAAACAAAACTAAAATTCAATTTTCATGTTTCTTGGGTGTTGTCTTATTAAATAAATTCCCAATTTTATGTTAATGGAAGGTCATGTAGGTTAAATAAGTTTAATTCAGGAAGTTCCAAATAAGTGTAATACTTGTATCTACGTATTTGTAATACTTTATTTTTACATTTAAGCATCGTTTTATGCATAAGATCTAATTACTAGATTTGGTGTTGCCTATTAACTTTCACGCCGTTTGAGTGGTTTTGAGATGTTTCCACCTGGCAAATTTTTCTGCTATGATAAAACAAAAAGTAATTAAAGAATAAATGCCAAGTACTGACTCGCTTGGAAAGTCTGCATAAGCGCATTCTCAGAATTTTTTTTAATTACAGAATGTTCTTCTCATGAGGATATATATGCTTATAAAAAAATCGTAGAATTTCGATGTAGTGCACATAACAAAATTGCGTGTTTTTTTAGCGATCCATCGCTGGATGGCGACACAAATAAATGAACAGAGTAGAAAACAGGAATTCTGCCTTTTAAGAATTTATTATTGCCCCCGATGAAAAAATATACATGTATATAAATACAGATGTACAAAGCATTTTTCAGTTTTAAGACTTAAAACACACGCTTTTATTTTATATAAAATGACGTCATTCGCATTATCTTAAAAATTCCTCATTTACGACCCAGTCTTAAACAACTTCTACTGTAAGGTATTCATATAACTTCACTATCACTGAATAATACACAAATCCAGGAAAGAGATGTCATCATTCAAGAAACTCGATAAAAAAAATCGGCTATCTAAGGATTCATATGCCTTCATTTGTTTCTAATGTTAATATAGATATTTAAAATTAAATATAGTTTATAATAGCTCCATGTTGTATCAGAAATTATTCATTTATATATTTTTTTCAAAATAGAACATATTTTAATTAAATTATTTCCCTTGTTATGGGAAAATGACAACAAAAAGCTATAATTATTATTTCCAACTATTTTTCCTTTACTTTCTACAGAAATGGAGTACTTGAATTGCCAAAATTAAACAAATGGCAGAAAAAACTACAAATAAATTAATAGCTCAAAAATAAATAGATGCAGTTTTCCAACAAATTGCATTTAAAAGCACTTTTTTCCGAATACGACGGTATAAAAAATTTTAAATGTGCGATTCTTAGGATTTTAAAAAATTGCAGAAGAGTATTTAAACACTAAATCCATCATTATAGCGAATTTCCGCTAGCTAACAAGTAAACAAACAAACGTGGATTAGGAATTAAGATTCAATAAACGATTCAAAAGGTTGCTATTGCCCGGGAGCTACGCTCAGAAACAAGATATTAAAAATAATTTTTTTTGAAAATTGAAAAAAAAATATATAAATAACAATAATATTGAATACATTTAATTAAAAAAAATTCCCCTTTTTTAAAAATGAATCTAAAGATTTTTTCGACAAAAAGCAGAAATGTGAAATAATAATTTCTTCATAACAAAAGAGAAAGATAATATGAATCGCAATTTCATTTAATATATTTAATATTTTAAAACACACAATAATTAACATTTTAATGTTTAAAATTTTAATATTTAAAAAAAAGATTTTTCTGCCTATATTCAGATTGTTAACTGTAACCTAGAATACCTAAAATGACTTTGCAAATTTTGTTTCTGATTATACCCATAGCACTTTTCACTAATTGGTCAGATGGTCTAAGATCCTCCTACTTAAGAAGTGACGTCAAACCTACTCACTAATCACAGACGAGAAAAGTATAAAAGAGATTTAAAAAAAATAAAACGAGTTTTCCTAGAGAAAAGAAAAGTGTTATTCACATCATCTTAATCAGATTCATATTATATATCATTTAAAAGAAAATCGCCCCAGCCGTTTTCCAGAATTTTACATTAGGAATTTCTTCCATTGCGTTCCATCGCTTCGCTTGAAAAATGGCTACTTAGATCTCAAAATATACTGCACGTAGAAATGTAAAAATTTCAGGATAGGATTAGACTGCAGATATAAGACTGTTCTAAAAAAATCAGAACTGTAGGACCTGTATCTGCTGAGTTATTAAATGGCGGCTTTTCGCGTTTTCTTTGATGTCGAGTTAGCCGTACATATGACTTCCGCCATCTACGAATTCTACCATACGATTTTAGGCTTAAGGCTGCGTCACTCGGAATACTACCGTCTTCCGTGATTATATTAGCTTATAGAAAATATAATAAACTGGTTCAATGTCTATATTTAAATTCATTAAATACTGCGCATTTAAACACTCATTTAACTTGCTATTTTCAAAAAATCCAGAATATTCGGAGTATGCAATTTCAGGAGACATTTCTTGACAGGCATTATTAATAGATGACAAAGAAATATTTGTATGTTGAAATTATAAATATTAAAATAAAAATCTCGAAACAAATTATATAATTTTAATTAACAATAGTATAAATATTTCGATCTTGACTTAATTGTATCTTCTCAAAAAAAAAAAAAAATAATAATAATAATAATTTTTCTTGTTATCATTTATTTTGCATTTGCTTCAAGTCTTTTTTCTTTTTGACGAATATAAAATTTATAATGGAAAAAAAAAGAACTATATGAAGCAAAGGAAATGTCAACAGCTTTGAAACATCCGTATTTGTCAATGAAATAGAAGAGTTTGATACCTGTTGCAGAAAAAAGAGTAATCCACGTACTACAATTTTTTTAAGAGTAAATATAGAACATGACAGCTTCAATGCATTTTCTAGAAGAATATTTTTCTCCAGTATCTTCGAACAGTGAATACAATTGATTTCTTTTTATTTTTTATGTCATTTAGAAAAAAAAAATATTGACTGTATATCATGACAAACTGTATGAGTAAAAAAGTATTCTGTAAATGTTTAAACAACATAACAATTTAGAAATATCCTAAACAGTAATGATTTTAAAAATATGTACTATTTATAAGTCAAATCAATTTATCGCTTGCGAAATATGTAATTCTGCATTATCTATAATATTACAAGTTTGGCTCTGTGTGCGAATCTGTTTGTCTGGGATAGCTAGCGAAATCTACCGCACGCATAATTCTGAATCGGCATTTTTTCTTTATTGTTTTTGTTAACGCCCTACAGCCAAATAAAACAAAATACGGAAAAACTAATCAGTAATTCTTAAAATTTGTACATTTAAATTTTGAACGCCGTAATTTGTTCGAAAAATTATTATCATTCACCTTAAAAAAACAATAATTATAAGACATCAAATTCATGTTTTGTTTTTGTTTTTTTTTCCCATTTTTTGAACCTCACATCCTCCGAACTATACAAAATATGGAAAAACCGGCTGTTCCAAATTAAAGACAATTCTTTGCTCTTTCGAACGTTGTCTTCTGCTTAAATATATATAATAACCATCTTTAAAAAGTTATTTTCCGTACGCCCGCCGTTTCGCGATATTCGCAATTTCTCAAATCATTAAAAATCTGTATCAGCGATTCTTATCAAGCTACGAAATAAACTAATGATACCAGACCATACCTACATTCCTTTCCATTTCGAAATATGCATCCATTTTTGAAAATGTGAATTTTAACCCTTTGAAAAAAAATGTTTTCAAAACTCACTTTATAGGATTTTCGCTTTTCTGCGATTTTAAAAAATGTGTATCTGCTTCGTAAACGAAAGTACAAACAAACCAAACATACCTAAACGCATCTCATTTCAACTGAGTTTATCACTAATCCTTTGGTTCAAAATGTTCGTTTCTTTAAGTCACGAATAAAGCAGAAAATGTTTTAAAAAGGCTCTACATTACATTTTATTGGGAATTGCTAGGAATAAAAACTTGAAATTTGGCATTGCTGTTATTCTTAAGAAGATGTAAATGCTTGCGCAGAATAGTGCATAAAAATATTCTATTTTTCAAACGGTACAAGAGCAATAAACGTTTTGAAATTGGGATTTCTATGAGACTGCTGGATCTAGAAATATGAAATTTCGAATGACGGTTACTTCTAAGATTTAAACGTTTCTAAAGAATGGTTTCTAAAAGGTTCGAAATTTAAAAGGTGAAATGAGCAGAAAACGTTCTAAAAGTGAACTAAATTACGATTCATGTCTAATTTTTAAGGATTTTTAAGGAATTTTTTTGTTGAAATTTGATACAGTTATTGCTTGCACAGAAGGCATCTAAAGAAATTCGAAAGTTAGAAAAGTGCAGGAGCAAAAAAGTTCTAAAATTGCGATTTCTGTTGCACTTCTGGAATCATTAAAGAGATTTTAAAAATTCTTTCAGGATAAAGCAGATGTCAATCTGTATTTTAAACTGGGCAACTTTTATATATGTGCAGCTACCCTGAAAAGAGTGCAACAGCGACAATCGTTCTAAAATTATAATTTCTTTAAACACGTTTAGACTATAAACGTGAAATTCGATACGGTGGTTACCTTTCACCTCCTAAAGCACGGTGGGAAATATTTATACCTCACTTAATCAAAATTGATATCAGAATTTTTGAATAAAATTTACAATTTTTTTTTTATATCTTTAATGATTATAAAGGCTGTAAAATTGCATTTCCTTATTTTCAAATGTTTTTTTCAAAAATTTTGGTATGATCTCAACACTACAAAAACACAATTACTTGCCTTGAAAGGCTTAAAATATAAATGCTTGTTAAGAGTAGTTCTAAAATAATCGAAATTTAAAAGTGTGAAATGAACCGAATAAGTTTTAAATTGTGATTTTTACATTCTTCTTTTAAAGAACAAAGTTTTGCAATTGAAAAATTTTTTTCGACTGCTTTACACGTTGTTTTAGGGGTTAGAGATCCCGAAAAGCATGTTTATACAAAGTGTCTGTCTATCCGTATATGTGTACCTCTTTTTTGTATCTTAGAAAACTGTATGTTTCGAGAACCGTAAATTCCATATATTATACATTTTTGTGGCTATGGCTAGCAGGTCCCACGTGAATTTGGAAACATTTCGCCGAAAGTGAGCGGCACCGTAATAGCAATTTTTGTTGCAATTTTCAATACTGTGTCATCGAAAAGTGCATGAAGTTATGCATAGAACTGAACAAAATTCCATACATATATTTTTGGCTATAGCTAGCAGGTCCCTCTTATATTTAAGGATATTCCGCTGGAAGGGACAATATAATAGCAATTTTTGTGCCATTTTCTTTATTGTATCATTGGAATGTGTACGAAGAGAGCGTTGCTACAGCGCTTTATCTACATTTTTCGTAGTTCTATTGTGCATCGGCTGTTCATGCAGCGACAGGCTTAACGCACCTAGCTAACCCGTCAATTCTGTAGCAGCTGATGTACAACAGAATAACTAAAACTACTGATTTTATTACTTTCTTCTATTTCAATAGAAGAAAGTATTGTAATATAAATTTTTTCCACTTCCGGTTTTCGACGGATTTACATGTTTTAGGGGTCAGAGATCCTAAAAAACATGTTTAGAGAAAATGTCTGTCAGTCCGTGTATCCGTATGTCCGTGTGCCCATATGTCCATATGTCGCCCTTGTACCATCAAAAATTGTATGAAGTTATGCATAGAATTGAAACAATTTTTTTTCTACGGTTTTAGCTATGGTAAGGTCCTCCATTAATTTGGAAAAATCCGCCGGTAGGGAGCACTGTAATAGCGATTTCTGTGCATTTTGAATATTGTACCATCGAAAAGTGTATGAAGTTATGCATAGAATTAAACCAAATTTTTTGTGTATGTTTTTTGCGAAAACAAGAAGGTCCTCCGTGAATTTGTAAAAATTCCGCCGGTAGGGAGCACTGTGATAGCACGTTTTGTGCGAATTTTATAAATTTTCAATATTGTACCATCAAAAAGTGTATGAAGTTATGCATAGAATTGAACCAAATATTTTGTGTACGTTTTTGGCAATAGCAAGAAGGTCCTCCCTGAATTTGGAAATATTCCGCAGGTAGGGGGCGCTGTAATGGCATTTTTCGTGCATTTTGAATATTGTACCATCGAAAAGTGTATGAAGAATTGCACCAATTTTTGTGTATGTTTTTAGCTATGGCAAGAAGGACCTCTCTGAATTTAGAAAAAATCCGACGATAGGGGGCGCTGTAACAGCGATTTTTGTGTCATTTTCAATATTGTACCATCGAAAAGTGTATGAAGTTATGTACAAAATTGAACCAAATTTTGTGTGTATGCTTTTGACCATGGCAAGAAAGTTCACCCTGAATATTGAAAAATTCCATCGAAAGGAGGCGTTGTAATAGCGATTTTTGTGCAATTTTGCATATTATACCATCGAAAAAGTGAATGAAGTTATGAATAATTCTAATAAAAATACTAATATAACTAATAAAAATGAATTATTGGTATTTGTAACAACATTTTGAAATATTAATATACATGAGATAGAAGATAGTTTTGGGATTGGCACATCCAACTAGTTAAACATTGTGATCGAGGTTAACTCGTTTTTACTCCTTTTAGTAAAATGAACCAGAAATGTAAGATGAAAATCAGAGTTGGTATAGTAATGAAGTAATAATACTGAAGTATTAACATGTATAACAACTTTTTGAAATATTCACATTATGAGAAAGAAGAAAGTTTTAGGATTGACAAATCCGACTAGTTTAAAAAATGTTATGGCTAGAAAAATGAAATTCGACAAGGCAGTTACTTTTAAAAATGTAAGGATTAGATCAGAATTTTTCTTTTTTAGTGTTCCGTACTTAAAAAGTAAAAACGAAACTATTATAAAATCACTCCTGTGTCTGTCTGTCCGCCTGCACACAGGCATTTTACTCGTAAACTATGGAATGCGGAAAGTTTTAATTGGGGGAAGTAATAAAGACTATTGACCCACATATTTACAAATTATTAAACATTCACAAATATATTTAGAAAGAATATGGGGCTAATAACGTTATTTGAAAAAAAAAAAAAAGTTCCTTTTTTTGTATATCGTGTGTGGTATCATGTGACAGCTTTCGTAACGCCGAACTCAAAAATAGATTTATTTTAATTTTAGGTATTATATTTCTAGAGACATCGTCGAAAATGTAGTGCAAAAATATGCCCCCCCCCCCTCTATTTCTGAATGTACTGAAACTAAAATTTTGAAAAAATTAGAGGTAGTAGACATTAATCTAAAACTTCTAGGGAAATTATATCGATAACCGTAGGTCGCATACTTTTTGACAAAAGAGCATTTTTCTGTTACAGACCAACTTTCGATTTGCAATCATTCAGAAAAGGTGTTGAGGATCTCTGTAGATACCTATAGTCGCAGAACTATAAAAAGATTGTTGATAATTATTTTCGAAAAAAATTGTTGGTAGCCGAGATATTATCCTTAAAGATACGGACGGTTTGGACATTCATAATGACAATGGCGGTGTACGCTTTGTACCATCGGCTTTTTAATCCCAGATAACAATTTTAATGATATATTTTTGTAATGCAATGCCCAGTTGCAGTATAAAATCAATAAACGTCAAATTGTTAAAAACAGACTAATTTAATTAGAATTAATCATATAAATACTATGGGAATTGCGACTAGTTTGCACTGAGTAGATCTCTTAATACGCCTCTAGTCTCTTTAAAAGTTAATTAAAAATCTATCCGAAATGAACAATTAAATTTAAAAAATCAAAAAACCCGACTGCGTAAAAAGCGATCTAATTGATTATTTCTCATCAATGTGAAACTATTTTTTCAATTCCTACTATTGGCTCACACTTTCGCAATATATATATCTTGTTCAAATTTTCGATCGTTACTAAAATACTTATTATTCATCCAATCAAGCTCAAAATAATTTTCTTTTAACTTGTAGTGGATGACACTTGTGTTAATCCAGTTTTTTCAAATATTAATTCATTAATTAAATTAAATTAATTAATTTTCACCAATCTAGAGAGCCCTCTTCTTGATCAAGGTATTTTAAGACCGAGAGAGGCCTCTTCTTGATCGAGGCATTTTAATTGTCACTCAAGAGAAAAGAAGAACGGAAGTAAAAAAAATTCTCTAATTGACCTAAGTAGGAATTGACTTAATTTTTTTTTTATTATATTACTTATTTATGTTACTTACATATTTTTTTTTTTTTTTTACTAGTATTGATGACTTTTAAGTTGTGTTTAATTGTTAGTTCCTATCTATAAACACTGTTTTGATGAGGTCTATATATGTCTACGATGGTTAGAGCTGCAGTAAAGCTAGAGATCCTACATACACAACTTCCAGGTTGTATAATATTTTAACGCAGCTTCTGACTGTAAAATAGTCAATGAAACATCGTCTTCATTTTGAAAGACATATCCAATGATATGCCGTTGAATAGGGTGCGTACTTTTTTTTTCGTCTCTAGCACCATTTTGTATTTTACGGCCGCCATTTTGAATTTATAAAAACAAAACCTAGCCTATAACCATCGGACCGTTAAGACGAATTGATAGGGACCTCATTCCTTGAAATCCATCCAACCGTTGGGATGTTTCGAGGGTATAAAGAAATCCACATACCAACAAACGCTTGAAACACTTAACCCTTCTTTTCAGTCGTGTAAATATGGGGCACAGACCACAGCAGCGTTGTATCTTTGCGACCTCTTTTCGAAGCGCGCTTAGCACAATGTCAAATTTAAACTTTGAACAAGAGTTTTGTTTTAGCTACACTGTAAAAAGAAAAGATTATTATTACGCTGAATTTAGTTTTATAAAATGCCAAATGAAGTTTAAATAGGCACTACTTTTATTGTCAGTACCGAATTAATTTTATCATAAACAGATTAGGATTACATAAAAAAAACCGTTATAAAGAATAGCAATATTTTATATTATATGGGATTCGCATGTCTTTTAATTTTTACTGTATACACATTCAAACTTTTCCAGTATATACAGCTATACCGAATCCTACATTACAAATTGTTGTCTTACTATTCATTTAGCAACGATTTTTTTTTAAATACAGTTAATAATTCATATATTTATTGTACGGAACCCTCTGAACGCGAGTAATACTCGCACTTGACCGTTTATCTTTATGTGAAATGAGCAGTAGAAGTTCTAAAATAACGAATACTTTAGAACTACCAAACCTAATTCAAATCTTCTACCAGGATAATAACCAGTACCTGCTTAGAAATAGACTATATTTTATCTCTGTAGAAACAACCCTATCGTTTTTACAAGAGCGAAAAAATCATTTTAAATCTCGAATTTAATTGATTATTTTGGGGCTAAAACATAACACATATTATTATGTTTACTTTTAAGACGTAAATGCTCTCTAAGAATGTTTGTTAAAATATTTTATATGAGAAGGAATGAAATGAATACAAAATGAATACTCTATAAACAAAATTACTCTGAAATTACTGTAGTAAAAAGTTAAATGGGACCTGCAGGTTTCTATTAGGATGTGATGTTCCAACAGAATTTTTTAAATTGCATTTTGAAATGGATGAAATTAGTGAAAAACATTCAACAATTATATTTTCACAGTGATTTATCTGAAATTGTCGGTCAAGAAAACTCCAATTTGGCATGTAGATAACGTGTAAGGTGTAGATGCTTGCGGACAATCTAGTTTTTTATTGGCATTTTTAAAAACTGGAAAAAAATGCATAAATTGTTTCTCACGACAGTGTTACATGAAAATTTTCTGATCAATGTCATAAAAGGCAAGTGCCAGTAAGTGATATAATTAACTAAAATGATAGTAATAAAGAAATACTAGTTGGATGTGCCAGTCCAAAAACTTTATTCTATTTCATACATCTTAATGTCTATTTCATACATTTCAGTGTTTCAAACAGTAGTTACACATGTTAACAAGCCAATATTATCAGTTCAGTACTGTACAAGCTTTGCTTTTCACCTTAATTTTCTGCTTCAGCCAATTAATCGAAGTGAAAACGAGTTAATTTCGATCATGATATATGAAAAAATCAATATATTTTCATATTCACTTGTAAGCCAGGTCTTTGCGAATTTCCACGGTTTAACAGGATGTAAAGTTCTTGTCGCTGAAAGAGCCGCCGAAGTACAACAGAACAACGAGAAATCAAGAACATTAAACAAAATCGCTATTATAGCGCACCCTTACGGTGGAATATATTCAATTTCAATGAAGACTTGCTCGCCATATCCTAAAACATATATATAAAATTTCGATCAATTCTATAGATAACTTCAGATATTTTTTGATGGTACAATAATCAAAATGAAAAAAAAAACTCACTACTACAGCGCCCTCTTCCGGCAGAATATTTCCAAATTTATGTGGACCTGCTTGCCATAGCTAAAAAATATATCTGGAATTTCATTCAAATCTATGCAGAACTTTATACACTTTTTCGATGATACCATAATGAAAGGGCATAAAAACTGTATTACAGCGGCCTCTTCGAGAGTAATATTTCCAAATTCAAACGAAACTTTTATGCTATAGCTAAAAAAAAACATATTTGTAATTTCGTTCAAGACTATGCATAACTTCATATACTTCGCGGTGGTACAAAGGCGACTCCGGTCAAACGGGCAGATGAACATTTTGTATAAACATGTTTTTCGGGGTCTCTGACCTCTAAAATATTTAACTCCGTCGAAAACCGGCAGGTGAAGAAACTTTTGATGAAAAATTTCATTTACAACATTTTTTTCTCTTACAGATAGAAGAAAGCAATAATGATGAATTATGTAAGAAGGTACTTCATATCTAGCCTTATGTCGTACAAAAATGATCGTTAAATATACTAAATCAATATTTTAGAGTTTATTACTTAACAATATTTTAATTTTTATGATAAATCAAGATATACTAATATTATAAAAATGAAGCATTTCTTAGTTTTTTGTAAATAGAATTTGTCACTACTGAAACGATTTGAATACTACTTTTATTGTACAGCAGCTACTGCATTATCTATTTTTCGAAGAAGGCGCCTATAAATGGATTAAGATGGAGATTTTATCATTTATTCATGTCTTAAGTTTGCCAGATACAAGAATTTAAGTTTTCTCAAAATATTACTTAAATAGTACTATTCAAATTTTCTGAAACAGTATGATTCCCCTCTTAAAATAAATAGGCACACAAATATCGCTTGTAATATTTCAACAATCACGATGCAAAGCCGCAGGTCTTGCAAATATTTTATTTAAAAGTGTTAACATTAAATTATGTTTGTGCAGATTTTATGCTTCAACCTTTTCTTAAAAGACTTCCTATTCCTTTTTCAGAAAATTGAAATTACATATTAAGAAATCTGGTGAATAAAATTCTATATTTATGTAAAATACAGTTTTGAATTTTGAAATAATCTTTTGTTTACTTTCCATTATTAAGCAAATTTTGTTTAATATACCTTATACTTGAGATTTATTTTCAAAGAAACTGAACATTAACAAATAATCTTATTTTACGTTACTTATTTTCTACATAAACTGAACAATACTTGCAGCATTATTTTAAAACATATTTTATTTATTTTAAATATCAAAACTGAGAAACATTAAACAATTTTATTTTATTCTCTAATACCTGTTAAAATATTTATCCTTTAAAATTATTTGAATTCTCTTTTTTATTTTATAAATAAAGTATTTTTTTTTAAGTATTTATTTCCAAAACTGTATTTTCTTCGTGTATTAAGTTTTAGTATGTATGTGAAAAAAGGCTCAAGTCGTTAAAATCTAGATTAATGGTTAAATAAATACAAACTTTAAACAAAAAAATCGTTTTGTTTTACATGTTTTTCTTCATAATAGAAGTAAAAAAAAAAACATTAGGTGCTACATTACTTTTTGGAATGTTATAGCAGAAATTTTAATCGATGGTTAGAACCCCAAATTACTGAATATTAAAATTACAGCGTATATTAATTTCAAATGCTAAAAGGTGTATATTAAAACTTTAAAACCAGTAAAAATACGTTTATTTCGATTGTTGACATGTTAGACTCATCCCGAGTCATTTTCCTAACAAATAAATAAAACTATTCTAAATTTGCACGGTATATGAAACGGCATCATTAAGTTTTCCACGTATTATTTCATATTATGTACGTTATTTTTTATTTTATTTGGATGTTTATTTTATTTTTATTTTCATAACCATTGAGTAACTCGAGCCATATTTTTGGTAAGTGAAATGATGCTGCATCGTTTCATACTGATTTTCTGCGCGTTACAATCTCTATAGTTTCTCTTATAATGGATGGATAGTATAGATTGGAAGGGAAATTTATTTTACATTTATTGAAATTTATTTGGATAGTTTCTTCTCGATAAAATCTTGCAAGGGCTGTGGTTTTTCTATTATAATTAATATCAGCTATATGCTCCTTTTTTCGATACTTAAATGTCCTGCTAGTCATACTAATGTAGTAAATCTTTGATCCGTCTCCTCTAATAAATGTAATGATGCAGCATCATTTCACTTACCAAAAATATGGCTGGAATATTGTAGCTGCTCAACGGTTGTGAAAATGAAAATAAAATAAACATCCAACACTGTAAAAAAAATACTGCCAGTTTTCCGGTACGAATCGGAAAAATAGTTGCCCTTATCGTACCGGAATAATTTCCGACCCAGCTCGGAATAAAATCCGTAAAAATAAGGAAATAGTCAGTAAAACGGTATTTTACGTATTTTATTCCAAGCTGGGTTGGAAATTATTCCGGTACGATAAGGGCAACTATTTGTCCGATTCCTACCGGAAAACTGGCAGTATTTTTTTGCAGTGAAGTAAAATAAAAAATAACGTGCATTATATGAAAAAATACGTGGAAAACTGAATGATGGCGTTTCATAGAACGATAAAATTTAGAAATTTTTTATTTATTTGTTTGGAAAATGACTGTTTTTAAAGTTTTAATTTACACCTTTTAGCATTTTAAATTAATACACTGTAAACAAAAATAAATAAATAAATAAATGCGACCAGTTTTCGTGTAGGAATCGGAAAAATAGTTGCCCTTATCTTACCGGAAAAATTTATGACCCAGCTCGGAATAAAATCCGTAAAATCGGAATAAATCCGTAAAATACCATTTTATTGACTATTTCCTTTTTATACGGATTTTATTCCGAGCTAGGTCGGAAAATTTTCCAGTACGATAAGGGCAACTATTTTTCCGATTCCTACAGGAAAACTGGTCGGATTTTTTTTACAGTGTACATTATTACAAGGTGTAAATTTGCTACATATTATAGCGCATATCAAACGTTTAAGGACAACAATAATTTTATATAAATCTTTATTTATAAATATGCTTTCAACAGCCTATTTAAATGTGTAGTAATTGCTGTCATAAAACCATATTTAGCAAACATATGCTTTAAATTTCATTAAAAAACATCGATTTTAACAATTGAACAAACATAACAGTGTCAAAAAGCTTAAGCATAAAATTGTTTTCGTGCACATTTTACAAATTTAAAGAATTATCTCGTGAAAAGGTATTGGAAATCTGCAGAGTAAAAACAAGACACAAGTCCATTTCTTAAATTGTAGCAGCATTATAAGAAAAGAAACGGGGAATTTATTAAGATTTCACTCATGGTAATTGTCTCAAATGAGAATCCCGCTCAGAAAGATCACGAATCAGTCAAATAGTCAGGATGGATCAAGATACCTCTAATTTCGTAGTTATTAAGGTGATAAATATAATTTTTATAAATAGTAGTATTTAAAGCATCTCATCCCCTCCCCCCCCCCACACACACATATACACACCCTTCCTGGCTACACTCAGGGCTCGAAAAACGCTATTTTTAAATTATTGTTTTACTAAAAAATGTTTTTTTTTATGTATAAACAGAAAAATGTATAGCTACACTGTAAAAAAATTACGACCAGTTTTCCTGTAGGAATCGGGAAAATAGTTGCCATTATCGTACCGGAAAAATTTCCGACCCAGCTCGGAATAAAATCCGTAAAATCGGAATAAAATCTGTAAAATACCGTTTTATTGACTATTTCTTTTTTTTACGGATTTTATTTCGAGCTGGGTTGGAAAATTTTCCGGTACGATAAGGGCAACTATTTTTCCGATTCCTACAGGAAAACTGATCGGATTTTTTTTTACAGTGTAGTCATACGAAAACAACTTTAAAAATGCATTCAAGATTTTAAATAATAAAAGAAGGTTACAGCGTGTACAATAAGCTATATGTATAAAACTGTAATGATATGTTTTAATAATTGCACAAAACGGCACAATATTTACCATACGTTCTCGAACCGCAACAATATTTGTCATAATTTCACGAACCGGAATATCATTCTGTTTTGCTCTGTTACATTTCAAGACCTAACTACACCACTAACGAGTGGCTTTCTTCCGAGAACAGCAGCCATCACGAACTTAGCTACAACTGGGAATTGCGCTCTTTTTCAAATTAATAATGTAGTTAGAGAAGAAATATATAAAAATGATTCAAAGAAAAATTTTAGAATCTGAAAAAAATCTAAAGCTGCTGCAAAACAATGTATTAGCACCTCCTTTTTCGGCGTTCAATGTCACAGTTTGGGCTTATTTGTGCTCGTGCGGTTGCGGTCGGTGGCGCATGTTATGCGACGCATAGTGGGACGTTTTGATGATCTAGATCAGGGACGGCGAACTTATGGCACGCGTGCCATAAGTGACAAGCTGCAGATTTTTTTTGGCACGGCATAGATCCAGGTTCTACATCAAAATATAGTACAGTTTCGCAAAATGCATTAATTAATCTAGATGTTGCCTCTCTTTATCTGAATTCGATTAGTTCGGCTGACTGTCAATGTCACACACATGGAAGAAACTGAAATATAATTAACGTATCCCAATCTAGCTCAATATTGGATCACAAAATTTTTAGAATAAGAGAGAATTAGGAAGGAATCGCAAAAGAAAGATTAAAAGGCATTATAAGCAAAAATACTGATGGTAAAATTGTAAGAACCTGAATGCAATTCCAGACACTAAAAGCTGTAAATTCTGCCGCTTGCTATTTTGACAAGTTTTTCTGCGAAACAATCTTTTCGGATACAAATAATGTGAAAAATTCAAGTAAAAACATCTTGTCAAATAAGTCCAATTCAACTTGCATTCTCGTAAAAATAACTAAGTACGAAGCTGATATAAATTATCTGGAATCTAAGATGAGACAACGAACATAATATTTTAAAATAAATTTCTAAAGTAATAACATCAAATATTACCCATATTTGTTTAATATTAAAAAAACATTTTAATTCATTATTATTTCATCCATTAAAAATTTTTATTGTTGGCACATTATGATCACGTATAATATGTTTATGGGAAAAAATGGCACGTGGATGTGAAAAGGTTCGCCGTCCCTGATCTAGATGGACAAAGTCCATATTTCCGATTGTCTCGGAATTTAACAAAACCGCGTGTACTGGTAGCTGAATGTCCTGTATTTTCGAGATCCGCACTAGTTTTGCCGTAAAAAATCTGAGGTATCGATTAATTGTGACCGTAAAGTAGCCATTTGCACAGTTGGTTTGAGGGAGTTTCAAAAGTTGCATTTGCTTTCACTACGTTTGAAAGCACGTCGTGACTATTTGGTTTTATTTGAAAGCATGAGTTTGCTGGTCTAATTTCACAGCTTTGTGAAGGTTAGATTTAATCCATTTTTGTTTGAAAATATGCGATATTAAACTCGCTTTCCCGCTTGTTTCAAAGGCTGAAATTCAGGATCATCCTTGATGTTGTTTACAAGTTTCATCTTGACTTTTAACATATTATTCAGCCTTATTTAGCAATAAGAATATTTTTAAATCAAAGTGTTATTCCTAAAGTATTTCAAAATTAAAAAAAACTCCAGCAGATGTCTGCATATCATTAAGTTTTTATTAATAAATAAGCATTATTTATAACTTGCAGTGCATGTATTTATGTTTAGTTGAAAACTTGCTAGTCAAATTTAAACCACTTTTAATTATCCGATTAAGCCGAAACAATGAAAACTTGTGTAATTTGAATGACAATACACTATTATTATAATTTAAAGAACGTGGAAATCTGTATTTTTATTTTAAGACATTTTTGTTAAATAACAAAATATTTAACAAAATATAGTGTAAATATTTAACAAAACAAACACTGTTTGAGTATTTTATTAGTGACGTATTTAAAAAAAAGCAAAAACTAATTAAACTTCAACAAAATGATTTTGTCCACCTAGATTGTAAAAATGTCCCACTGTGTGACAAAGAGAAAATTACATCGCTGTAAGAGTATTCGTAGCTATTTAGAAGTCTCATTATATTCCGCGATTGTTTTTTGTTTGTTTTTTTGTTTTTTTTCTTTTTTTTTCCTTTCCTTTTCTTTTCTTTTCTTTTCTTTCTTTTTTTTCTGAATTTGCTAAGAGATGTCGCAACTATAGTCCTACTATTTTATTTTTAAGTTCGACTATTTTTGTTTGTATTTTCATTAATGTTGGTTTTAGTTAGTTACAGTTTCATGTGAAATTAACTTATGATTCATTCAGAGAGTGAGTCTGAGGTCAGTGAATTCGGAAATGGATTTCAAAATGGTTAATTCGTTAGTTAAAGTTTATGTAATTTAATCAGAATTATGTAAGAGGTAATTTAGTTAATTATTTGAAACAAATAAATTTAAGTTAAAGATGTATATAATGTACTATTTTTGTATACATAAATTCACACATGACAATTACTATTATTAATAAATTAAGAGTAAATTGGTAGAACAATTTGGTATAATATTGACGTTAAATATTGGCAACTCTGCGAACCATAGCTAATCCTGATAAATACTTTTCTAGTTCAATACAGGAGACAATGTCGGATGGACGCTAAAAAAAATCTCTTAAAGGGACTGGGTAAGCTCAATCCCGGCCATGTTAAAATACACCAACTTTGTGTACCTTTTTCTCAGAAATGGTGAAAGATAGAGGTCTAGATTTTTAGAGTAGTTTGAATAACATGCTTTAAGTATTTTTACAGACAATTTTCTATCTAAGTGAAATTGAAAATCAATTATTAATTATTCATTGAAAGACATTTTTAAATTAGCATTTTTGGTAGGATTTCACTGCTTAAAATAAATAATTCTCAACAAATAATTAAATACCTGTGTTAAAGTATGCACTATAGCATAATATATTTAGAAAAATCTGAGTTCTGAAGTTTAATAGATATTGAAAAAAAGGAACACAAACCTGAAAAATCGAAGTTTTGAGAAAAAGGGAATTAAAGCTGTGAAGCAGTCTTGCCAGTGGAATACTTTTTTAAAATTCTGATTTCTTGATTGGCACCACTTTTTTGAAATAGTAAGATTCGCCTTATTTTATAACATATTAATTAAGAGTAAAAGAATTGAAATTTTACCAATTGAGAAATGTGGGGCCATTGGAGAAATCTGAATTTAAAAAAAGTAGTCCACTGCTGTGAAGTGCTCTTAAAAAGAATGTAAAAAATCCAACACATATTTTTATATATATATAAACATTTGTAATGCATCGTTGAAAAGATAAAAGTTTAAACTATTTAATGTTATAAAAAAATAAAAATCAGTTTTTTGGTTGAATTTCGCTTACCCGGTTCCCTAAAGTGATATTGCATCGTCGAAGGCCTCAACAACTTTAAAAAAAAATACATGTTTATAACAATTGGATGCAGGGCGGAATTGATAATTTGGTCACTCCTGGCTTCAAGCACTTGATTAGCGATTAAGGCAAAATTTTGAAATAGAGTTGCGACCTTAATGTTTAACAAAAATATTAATTGTATTCATTCTTTTAAGTTCTAAAATATTTGTGTTGATAATGTTTTTATAAAGTTAGATGTTTTGAGATACTGTTATGGTAATTAAAAAAAATCATATTTTTCGGCAATAAATATGTACATATTTTCTAACGTTCACCTAGTACGAGGGGGAAAAATTAGTACGTTGATTCTAAACATAAACTGAAGAGATTCAAACAATTTCCAGTTTTCCCCAAACAAGTCAAATCGCTGATCACTGGTCTAAAACTTCGAAATAGAATTGTGACCTTAATGTTCAATAAAAGTTTTAAGTGTAGATAGTCATTTTACTCAGAATTGGAAGTTCTACAACATTTGTATTGACAATGTGTTTGTTAGAATTAGTTATGTTAAATATTACTAAGGTATTTAAAAAAAAAACGTGTGTTTTTTTACTATAAATCTGTACATATTTTCGAACGCTCACAGGGGGAAAGCTTCTAATGGGTAAGTAAAGATACCCATTGATGAATGAATTTAAAAATGATAAAGTAAATGGAACGAGGGTGAAAGCTTAATATATTCATTCAAAACCTAAACTGAAAGGATTAAAACTATTTTCAGCTTTCCGTTAATTAATTCGGAATTCAACCCCATACCTACTGGGCTAAAATAGGTGTGCTTAAATTTATTTTGATCTCATTCACATTTTTAAGCAAAAATAATTTAGTAATACTATCTTTTCACACACACACGCACAAAAAAAAGGTTTAATGAAAAGTTTATTTTATTTTGTCAATTCATTGTGTCGATTGTATCATATGAACACTTCAAAAATGTAATATTAGAAATATTTTTATTTTCTATAAAGCGTCAACATTAAAAATATTAAATTGTTGTTCTATTTAACGGTGCTTCTAAATAAATCGAGAAATGTTTAGAAATAATCCTATTCTTGTATAAATATTTTTAATTTTTTTGTGATATAAATACTTATTTGAAACTCAGAAATATGAAAAGACTTTCTTATTTAATTTACGCATATATATATATATATATATATATATATATATATATATATATATATATATATATATATATATATATATATATATATATATATATATATATTAGTAAATGAGTATTCTTTCGCTAGAAAATCGTTATATTTGGAATTGCTTATTTCATATCCAATCTCGCTAAGAAAATATTTACAAATTTACATTAATGAATAAATAAATGAAATCGCGAACGTGCATAAAATATTCCAGTTATTTTCATAAATATATATTCAGACTAAAAATAAAAGTATATTAAACTTTTGAATTCTAAATAAAATAAGCAATAAAAATAATTTCACTTTTGCTTCAATTTTCCTCATGAATTTTTAAGAAATATGAGTGAGATATTTTTCACTCTTGAATTTTTTATGCAGACATTGAATTATTATCAAAAATTATATTTTGATTTGCATCATTGCTTAAGCACTATTAACGCATTTTATGTAAAATAATGGAGAATCTACCAATAATTAAGCCTTATGAAGTTTACACAGAGCTTTTAAGCGAGATTTTATTGAATACACGGAAACTTCTATATATTTACTGTATATTCTGTAAATTTATATCTGTAAAATACAGAACTTTGTAATTTTTCATGAGTAACGAAAGAATTACGGTATTAGTTTGTGGAAGAGTGCCTGGGTACTCTTTTATAATAGATCTCGGGGCCGCTGAGCAGAATATCACCTCATCGAGTTGGCGCTGAAATTCCATTATGAGTTAAAATTTGATTCGCATATTATAATGGAACTGGTTTGCCAAATCATACTTTCCGAGTCATATCTTGATGAAAACCACTTGTAGACTCAATTTTGGTGGTTGATTGTTAGATTTAAGTTTGTATTTTCCTGCACCGAAAAGTATGAAAGCATGGAGGGCTGTGAGCAGAAAAACACAATTGTAAACCTACCAGTCAACCATTAAAATTGGGTTTGTAGGTATTTCCCACAAAGATGTGACTTAGCAGACCAGTTGCATTTTAATATGCCAATCGAGTTTTGAATAATCCTGTAATTTCAGCCATCAACGCGACGAGGTAAGGGTTTGAGCAGCCGCAACCCGATCTATAAAAATACTCTAGTGGACGAGCGAATTTTTGTGATTTTGCATGGGATCATTTTGTCTTGAACCACTAACATTTATTCCTAAATGAGAAATGTATTCTGTCTTTTTAAAGTTTCACTAAGTGCGTATGTAATCTTGGAATATGCTTGTCACTGTTATTTTGCAATGATTATGTTAATGTAACTGTGGTTGTGCAATGGCTATATATACTGAGGTGTTATCTGGAATCAGCTGATTTGGAACAAATCTCACTGATATATGCATACTACGTCAGACTAAACACGATTTTACTTTCTTAAAGTGATCTTAAATCAAAGGATTTTATATTTATTATTTGGTAGTTTACAATGTGTTTCCAACAATGGACGATTTTGGTGATCAATGAAGGATATGGAAAATTTTTTAAAGGCATCTTGTGAAAATCCCATATTGAAGCTCAGCATCCATTACTGGTCCTAAAAACATGACATTTTGAGGATAACGGTAGCAATGTGGATGTACACACAAAGTAATGACTAAAAAAAATTTTTTTAAGAAAAATAAATTAAAAATTAAAAAATATTTATTTATCTTATCCTCTCTGGTATATATAACAGCTTTGCTAAAATTTATACGTGAGAATTTGTAGATATAATATAAATAAAAACATTCCAAAAAGGAATATAATATTAATTTTTATTTTCCAGTAATCACAAACAAAATCATACTGATATAAATTTAAATATAATAATATAATTTTGTGTGTATGCATTTTAAGAATGAAATGGTAAATACTTTCTTTATTATGATATGATATTTTAAAAATTATATGAGTATGTCTCCTTTTTATAAAAAAAAAAAAAAAAAAAAAAATAGAAATTTCTGCGTTGATTTAATGCGGGAATTTCATTTATATAAAAGCGCAGAGCTTGCATTTTAAAGACGTTTTTCAGGGGAGCATTTAATGTAGAGGAGCAAATTCATTAAGTTGAAATCAGGAGGAAAAACTAACTAAGCATAATATTTTTTTACGCTTTCTCTGTGAAAATCACATCTTTAGGATTATATTACTTCTTCCCTTTTTTTATAAAAATCGTGAACAAGAAAGAACTCGTTAGAGAGAAAAGATTCAGATAAAAGGTATTTTTAATTAGAATGTAAAACAATGCGCACATTTCAGAATTTCTGCTGATTTTCTAAATTATACAGAACTAAATTTATTCAGAAGAATTACACATTTCACATATATTTGTTTTTGTAAATTTTTTTAATTTTTGTTATGCTTTGCGTAATCCATTATTATTAATAGCCGATTTCTTATAATAAGCTTAAGCGTATCTCAGTAAGATTGTTTCTGCAAAGAATTTTCACATGCAGACATAGTTATCATGCATCCTTTTTTAAATATTCTTGGACTATTTACTAAACCTGCAGGTATACACTGAAATAACTATTGAAAAGATAAAGTTAAAATTCTTGAAACAAGATTCTACGTTAAATTATATAATTTTAAAAAATATATACTCTACATAAAATTAAATGCCTTAAACATTATTTTGAATACATTTGATGCTGTAAGATTGATAGCGGTGCTCGAGAACACAGATTTATCTATATATCGAACCACATTTGGACTTTTATGGACATTTTAATGAATATCACTGATCTAAAGAGACCGTCGCCCATTATCAAAGCATCAACATGAAAGAAAATCTTCGATAGTCATCCGCAAATAAAATTAAACTTTCATTTTTTGAAAGTATGTAAGCAAGTAAAAAGTTGATGTGGCAAGGGGTCTCGGGACTTAAAACTGTAAAAAAAGAAAAAAATAAGACCTTTTTCGACATTTAATATCTTAAAATGTATATGATTTTAAACCACAATTTTTGTTGGGATGAAAGATATAAATATGTTCTTTCATTTCACGTATTTAAAAAACTGCTTGTATACAAGATACATCTAGTCTGTAAGGAGATGTATGTTTTTTTATTTCATGTATTTAAAAAATTGCAAGATGAAGAATTAGCATTTATAGGGGGTTCCAAACTGCATTTGACAAGCAAAAAATCGGTATAGCAGATTACGCGCAGGATTACAAAATACGTTTTGGAAATAGAATGAAATTTTTTGAGCATAATTTTACTTCAGATTGTAATAATTACCCTGAACCTAAATAAATTTGCATTCAAGGCATTTTATAATTTTACTACAAAGTTGCATTTAGCTAATGCAAAATTTTAAATTTTAAACAGTATAATAACCTAAAAAATATTTGTTTTTAACAATAAAAAGGGAATTTTTAGGTTCAGTTTATACAGATTAACGTGAAATATATGTTTTGAAAATTTCATGAAAAAATATTTAGAAGTTTTTGAGATATCGTACGCATTATGCCCAAAAACGTCGTTTGGAGAAAAATTCCTTCAAAATTTCGGAAACACCGCGCCGCTTCAGCTATTGGGTGGATATAATTCTGAAAGCTATATCTTCTGCTCTGATGGGAATTTCAAGGAAGCAATTATATAAAAATGTTCAGAAAAGTTACGAATTCAACATCGAAACAAATTTAAATTTTGAAACTTTAGGAGTCCTGAGACTCTTTAAGAGGATACCTATTTGCAAGGTAACTCTACTCCCTGTGAATAGGTATTTGTCTAACACATATTAGACGAAACCTGAAAAGAGAGTTTAACCGTCACACTACAGATGTACTACAATAAAAATATAAATAGATTGAGTTAAAAAAGTAAGGAAAAGTCTTCATCTCGCAGACATAGAAATCGAAGATATTAGGAAAATAGGAAAGGTCGATAAATTCGGACGGCATAATCCGAAATTGGGAGACAGCGCTTTGTTGAAATAAACCAAGAAGTCCGAAAAGTTTAAGAACTGAGAATTTCTATCTACTTATATAAAATCCACGTGCAGTAAAAGGTAGGTACTGTAGGTACATAGATAGGTACGGACAGTAAAAGGTTAGCACTCCGGGATGAACCGTGTCATCTATATATTTAAAACAGAATAATGTTTTTTAATCATGTGTCCTCATCTTTCTTGTGAACCGATTTTGCTAATTACTTTTTTAATGAAAGCTGTTCATTTGTAGATATGCCGACAATAGCTATTTTTAAAAATATTCCTATTTTTATAATTTTATTTTTTTAATAAAGTTTCTTTAAAATGGTGGCAATCAGATTACTTTCCTTGTTTCAGATAAAAGAGAAATATGAAAAATATTTACACACGTTGTGTTTTAGACGTATTATTTCATTTGCAAGTTGTTTTCAGTAAAAAAAAAAAAATATGCACGTGTACTTTATTTTTATAAGCTAATAAAATTTCATTTTTACTGCGACATCACGAGGATATTGTCTATTATATCTTTATGTATTATGACTTTATTAGTTTTTTTTATTATTACAATTAGATAGAACATATATTTTTATTATACTTTTATATTATTGAATATACTTTTAAGTATAAAAGTACGTATATAAAGTTTGTTTGGAAATTTGCGCAGTGCCGGTGAAATTTTGCTTATCTTGAAATGCATTTTTACATTAATAAAATAAAGGAGAAGATTTGATATTATTTTGTCACTATGACGTATTTTTCACTGATTTTTCATTTCGTAATTCTAAAGATTAGAATCGGAAACTTTATTGATCGTTGAACTTTTTCAGAAATTCGATATTAAGTAAATAAAATATCCTCATCATTTGTATTTCTAGAAATTATTTGACATTTTTAAAATGTACTTTTCTACAATACAAACCTTTCAATAATAAAATCTTCATGCTGTTTGCTTGTATGAAGTCTTATGTAAATGAAACGCAGATCAAAATTTCGTCATTTTTGGCGGAGATTATATAATAGTATGAAAATAAAATTTAAATATTATGATGGGATAGTGAATAAAAAAAAATATGTTGAAGAAGTATAGATAAAAATAAAGGTGTAAACTGCTTAGAACTATCGAAAAAATAGTCATAGTCGGAATTAGCAAGAAAAGTAAAAATGTAAAATAAATCTATCCACCCCCCCTCCCTTTTTAAGGATAATTTTCATTACCATACCATTAAATTATATAAAAAAATATATAAATGCAGCGTTTTTTGCAAGAAATTAAAGAACTTTTTTTTAGTTAAATAATGAAAAATAAATAAACAAATAAATATCAGTCGAAGAGTACTATTCTAAAATAATATTACACCTAGGTCTTTTCTGTTTAGAAGGACTGTAAACATCATAATATGGAAGTTCATATACCATATCATAAGGGATTTTAAAGATGATATTGTGGAATTTTTTAAAGAGAAATTTAATACGGTTAGAAAGCGAATAAGGTTTTAGATAATTCATAATAATAGAGTTGCGAATGTATCTAGAATTACTAATATTAAATCGGGGCTGTGTATTAGTAAAACAAGGTAAATGATCTGTGCTGGTTTTGAAAGGGATGCTCCAGGGTGGACAGGCAAGGTGACCACAGAAAAACTTCCCCGATATAGGAACTGCTAGTGCCTACCTGTTCAACCAACCGAAAGGAAATTTCAGATACTGTTATTCAAAGGTATGCGCTCGATATCGTTATGATTTGAAACAATAGAGCTCTCACTATTACTGTTCCAGTGGAAAAATTAGTAGTGATCCAGAGAAGAACATGTCTACTGTAGGCTATGCCATTAAGAAGTGTGGTTTGGATTGTGTAATGAGGAAGATGATTTTTAATGTAGATAGCACGATATTTATAGTTGGCAAGCGCAGTGTGAATGTGATAAAGTTTATAGCCGGGAATGTTAGAGCTACAAGAAGGGTAACAAACCTCCCGTATAAGAAGATAGTCAAATTGTGGGCTGGCTAGAAGAGGTAAAACATCAGAGTTCATTAACTTTTTATCTTAGGGAATCACAGTTCCAGGAGAGAACTAGGAACGACAAATAGCTTTAAGAATTATTGGTACTACTCCATAGCAAAATTGTCTAACTCATTTGTAATAATGAACAGATTTTTAAAGAGGGTTATTACAGTTTTTAGCTTAGCTATATATTTTTTTGATACATTTTATAATTTTGGTTATCAAAAACAGTTCCTTCATATCTCAATTCTTTTTAAACATATTTTGAAAAGAGTCGTTGGGTTTAATTTGTTTTGGTAGGGGAATGATGGTGTTTGTGTTGTTAGTAAATCTGTAGGCTTCCATTATTTAAAGTTCGTTTTAGGCTTAGTAAATTTATTTAAACTTCTCTATAAGTCTTTGGTTGATAATGAATGTTTCCTTTACTTTTCTTTTTATACTTTTTGTTTCCTATACTTTGTACTTCATGTGTCCTTTCTTTGATCTTAATTTTATTTTTTGAAACTGATGGATTAACTCCTAACATAATTTCTTTAATATCGTTATGAAGATTCAAGAAAAAGCGTATAACTGTGCCTTTTTGCAGGCTGCTCTGATTCAAAATACTGAATTATGGTTCTAAAAGTAGGTATTACAACCTAAAAAGAAGAAAGCTGGTGTCATTTTTGTAGGTGCCAATTTGTAGACATCGCCTTAAAACAAAATGTGCCCTATACGATTATAAAGAACTTTATAAAAATCAAAAAGAGACATTCTTTTTATTTTTACGTAAGTTAGAATTTGAGTTTTAGATATCGTTTGGACTTTTACAGTACCTCCCTGTGTCCAGAACGAGTTTAGAGCTAGTTAAAATTTAAATGATAAAATAATGTTTATGCTATCTCACATTACAAAAGCACCGAAAAGATATATTTCAATACAATAATTAATAAAAATCCTACTTCAAGGAATGAAACACCTGTAACAATCACTATGCACCGAGTATTGGAGAATTAAGGTATCCAGTTGAATTGGAATATTTCAAATGAACCCAAGAATAAATGAATCATTTTGTCGAGTTATATTAGAAAACATTTATTATAAAATTCCATAGCATATTTTTAAATTATTAAATCCTTTCAAAGCAGCATTTTTTTCAATAGCTCAAGTGTAAATTTCGTATCCTTTCCGACAAATTGTTACACACAAATAGATCTATACAGATCTATTTTTAACAAACGTAATAACACAAGAACTATTGAAGAACATGCCGCGTTGATAGGGTTTACTATTTTAAAAATAGTCAATGAAATGTTTCTGGTAGGAAAGAATTTTATAGTAGGTTTCTTTTAAATGTAGTTTGACATAATGATTCGATTGTACTTGAGTTTAATTAAACAATTGCACTTCAAAGAATCTTTTATTTCCCCAATACTGTGTAGAGTAATTTTATACAGAAGCTGCTGTTTCAAAAGTATTGTTTTTTTTTTTCAAACTGCTATTAAGTTTTATTTTGTTTCATTTAATTAGTTTTGATTTTTAATTCTTCTTTATCTTCGTGTAAAAATTAATACGAGGACTTAAATCTATAATTTGTACCCTTATTACAGACATTTTATCTCCAAAACAATTCATAAATTTACCACATTAGATGCAACGTTTTCATTAAATCATTTCGGTACTGCACACCTTTCTATATACAAATTAAAAAATGTCTGTGTGTGTTACAGATATGGATTGCTTACGATAAATCTTTTTTAAGCGACCAAAGGACAATTAATACATTATTTGATTAAAAAATATCTTATTAATCTTTTCTGCTACCCTTCAAGATAGTTTGACTGGCGGTAATTTATTCTGTATAAATTGAGAAATAGAAAAATTTCTTCATGATTTTCAAACTATAGATTACACTGTTTAATTGATTTTTAACACATTTAACACCATGGCACACAAATAGGTATGCCAGAAATATTTGTATTATTTTACTATGTTTGTATGTATCAATGTTTATTTAATATTAGTACTATTTGTTGCTATGAAACAGTGTTATTGATTAATTTTACCGTATAATAGAAAAGATAAATTTATAATTAACATTTTATAGCGATCCAGGTCAGTATGGCAGTCAATATGTTACGAAAAATTTCAGGTCAGTTTGTGCTATTCTACTGGATTTTAAAATAAAATGGATTTTTTTTTTATCACATCCATATTCCATATTTTATTTTATTTGTAAAGAAAACAAAATATTTTATCTCAGAACACTCCGATTTTCAAATCGTAAAATTTATCCTAAAGTTTAAAAACATGTTATTCCCAAGTTTTTGGAATTTCAAATATATCCGTATATGGTATTAGAGTATATACCTTTCTTGTATTTCCAAAAGATTTTTGATGTTCGAATAATATTTATTTTCAAATATAGATTGCTTAGCACATGCCTTTTAGATTTTGCTTTCCGTAACTAATATTACATAAATTGTCTAATATTCCCCGGTTTTTATGATCAGTCATTTTTTTTTAAAAATTCAAAAAAAGAAAATTGTCACATGATGTCTAATCTTTGAAATTATATACTGAAGTGATGAATAATTTTATTTTTGAAACATTCCCTGAGTTTGAATTTGACGTTGAACTAGCTACAATACACTTCACTGATATTTAATAATTATTATATATAGTTTTATGTTTTAAGATAATTCTAATATTTAAAATTACTTAATGTTTAAGTGTTTATACAGCAAAATACTATATAAAATGTTTCAAAATGATTATTTAAAATATTCAAAACTAAGAGAGAAAAATTCGAAAGAAAAGTAATTGTAATAGAAAGTAATGAAACATTTTCAACACATTCAGAATACCCTAATGAAACTTCAATGTTTAATAACGTTAAAGATGATAGTTAAGGAAACAATTTAGAAAACGCAAAACATATTTTAACACTAAACGTAATCATATTTTTTTATACCTATTACTACCGGAAGGGGTCAAATGTTTCCTATATAAAAAGTTATCTATTTTACTATGTTTTGCGAAAAATATACCTGTTGATACACTTTGGCGTATGAATAAAACATTTTTTTTTTAAATAATCATTACAAAATGTTCATTTATTAATCCTTTGTCTACTGACGGTACTTATAATTTCCATTAAAATAACTTGTTATAAAATTCATTTAATACATCGATTAGTTGTAATACAGTTTAGAATGAGTTATGGATACATTACTTTATCTTGTTCCAAAAGCATTATAGGTTGCACAAAACAAAAATATTTTTAAAAGGATGATTTCTTTTGCCTTTGCATTTTTTCAGCTTTCTTGGCTTTGGAGAAGGAGGGGGGGGGGGGTCAATTCGGAAATATATTTCTATATTTCTATCGTCAGAACATTATACTTTTACATTTCCTAATTCTACAAAATACTAAGACAAAGGTTTAAAATAAAAGATATGAGTGGGGTTATAAATATTGCACAAAATCCATATAAATTCAAATTTAATTAAGCCTTCTAAAATCCTCCCAAAATTTATTAAATGGTTATGTAAATCTGCTAATGTAGTTTAAACATTTCACGAAAAAGGCTTTAAAAGATCAAATTTTCATGCATTCATAATTCAGTACATAAAGGGATAAAGTAAAAAGAAAATTATAATTACGCTAAAATTTTAAGAAAAATTACTTACTTCAAGAAATTCGAAAATTTAATAAACAAATATTATGCAAATTTGTTTTATGTTCACCACATATTTTAAAGATTATTTCGTCCTCGATATAACCTGAAATGTTTAAACTAGAATCTCACTCCGAGTAAAGTGAATTTCTTATTATATCATCACACATTAACAAATATGATGTAATACAGTAGAATATATGATGTAATAGCCAAAATATGCAATTTACAAATGTTCTTACAAAATAAAACATTTATATTTTTATGATTTAACATACATTTATTCAGTGGTCAAATGATCCCTTGCGATAGTTAATTCTAAAATATTTTTTCTAGGAAAAAAAGTAGTTCGGAGATGAGGCATTTTAAGGAATAATATGATCATATACTTTAATAAAATTCGTGAAATATAAAGAAATTTCCTAATGTTTTAGCTTAAGAAATTTAAACAAAAAAATTCAAAAAGAGCCATTTGACCCTCGCGCTAGTTTTATGTTAAGGGGGCTCATAACCTTTGAGCTTGTTGAAACGACCAAAATCATCGCCTTTTTTCCAAATATCAAAACACAAATAATATGCAATAAATATCTTTTTTTTCCTTTCTGCCTAAATATATATTATTAACTATGTTATACATAAAAATAAATCTTGTATATACAAAATTAATATTTTAATTTTAAATCTAAAAATTCATCTCACTAATGCGCGAATTAAAATCATTAAGTGCTTTTGCGCATTACAAAACTCTGAATTATGCTTACAGAAATCAATTTTCGAACAAAATAGAATTATTACACACCTACTTCTAAAGTAAAACCAAAATATACACAAAAAGTTTTGTTTAAAATTTAATTTTAGCAAAAAAACGTAAAAAAAAAAAAAAAAAAAAAAAAAATTAGAATTTTTTCAAGTTTTTCAAGTGCAAAAACAAAATCAACTAAAATATGTAAATTTGTTTCGTTTTAGCAAGTAGACTATAAAAAACGCATATTTCATTCATTTTTTAAAGCTGTAGCGTACATAGTTTGAAAGTAACAATGCGCGCAAACTCCAAATTTACTAATCTGAGAAAAAGCGTTTTAAAGTTTTAATATCTGCGAACCTTCAGTTACACGCACCGTTTATAAATGATTATAACTGAGGAAATAATGCAAATGTACATATAATTATAAAAATTATAAGTAATAATAATAATATATATAGTATAATATAAATTCTTGTACGTAATAATATTACATCGTATAATTATAAAATATTCACAATTTTTGCCGAAATAAGGCAAAAAAAATATTTTTCCAACACATAATAATCCTATTTATGTTTCCTATCACATCCAAAGAAATTTAAATTTTATTTATCCAAAATACTATTTTCATTCGCATAATCGTGTTTATTCAAGGCATTCTTTTATCGAATTATTAAAGGTTTTATGCATTTTAGAGAAATCTGGGCATAAAAATGTTATTTACTTTACATGTAATATTGTTAATCTACAGTATCATATTAACAATGTTAATCAGCTATTGATATAACAATATTGAGATATATTTACATTAAAATTAATCTGTTTTTCATTAAAATTGCCTTTTTATGTTTCAAAAGTTCAGTAATCGATAACTCTTTTATATAGAATAAATGAAATGTTTAACATGTGTTTAAAAAGCATAACAAGGTTAGATAAACGTGTATAGTTAAAAGCATTTCAAAATAATTAAACGTCAATTTTTCAAAATTCTTTTTCATTCCTAAAAGTCCTATTATGTAATGAAATCTTTTGTCGCAACACAAAAGATTATATACACTTTTTTTGCAAACCTGCCTATGCAAATGCTATTTTCTTTATACGTAATACATTTATTTTTTATATCTTAGTCAAACATATTTCATCAAAAATTAAGTAAAATTTACCTATATATTGAAATATCTTCTGTAATATTAATATATTTTGTTTAAAAAATACTTATCTATTCTTCAAAAATCTATCTTTTGTATCACTGAATAAACACAGTTTACTGTTTAATTTACTAAAAATATTAATTATGCTTTTAAGTCATTCGCAACAATTGATTAAAATGAAATCCGTTAATTTTTACTTTTTAAAAACAGAAATTAAAAAGATAATAAATCAAGAAGGTGATATCATATATTAACTTTTTCTTAATTAACGCGAAATGCTTTCTGATTTTTTAAGTTCTTTAAATATTACTTTAATTTGTTGAAATTTAGAATATTGGAATAATATATTTCCTAAGATTAATTATTTTAAACAATATGCTTCTAGACTATTTAGTGTATTTTTGGAAAACCTAATTTGTCTGCTTTTTCATTAAAAAAAGCAATAAAGAAAAGAATAATGTGAAAATATGTTATCTTTAAACCTTTCTTTCTTTCTAACCGATGACCAGGCCCCTACCTGACGGGAAGCCCCAGCTGAACGGGTTTGATTCCTGGTATAGGGCCGGGTGACCGTCTAATCGCTGCGTAGCGGCAATAAACCTAGCGAGCGCCTATAACGTATCGGCAGTGCCTTTTGCTTAGTTGTGAACGGAGTTATGTCGGTTGCTTAACATTTATATCCTTTTGTTTGGAATCTGCACATTACTACTCATGTTGATCTCGTAATTTGGAACCTTGGTCAGGTAACTAGACCTTCAACTGGCAAGGCACCTCCAGAGGTATAATTCACAAGTAACTTGGAGGACTTTGCACCCACGACGGATTTTACATGCACCAGGTGCCATTAGCGTACATGGCTATCTTTAAACCTTTATACTCCAACGGGACTTTTAAGTCCCATTAAAGAAAATGCAATATAAGATTTATTTAATTCGTCTGCTAATAAAAGTATATGTTACTTTTCATACAAAATATTTTGTTGGATCACAATCAGTAAGCAAAGCGAAACAATCGAAGTTAAAAGTTTTTTAGCCACCGGTCCCCGGTTTGCTGTTTCTTTCTCCCAGTTTATTTTGTGCCGTCTTCAAAAAATAACGTTACCTTATAGAAGCTAGACGTGAAACAAAGCAGTACTCTTAAATATTCTACTGCAAATCTTTTAACTTCTAAGCATCGCACATTTTCAATTTTTATACCGTCGTATTGGAAAAAAAAGTACTTTTAAATGCAATTTGTTTGAAAAACGCATCTCCATTTATTTTTGAGATATTAATTTTTTTGTAGATTTTAGCGGCATTTGTTTAATTTTGGCAACTCAAGTACTCCATTTCTGTAGAAAGTAAACGAAAAATAATTGGAAAATTGCAATTATAGCTTTCTGTTGCCATTTTCCCATAAAAACTGAAAAAAGTGTACTTAAAACGTGTGCTATTTTGAAAAAATATAAACGAATGATTTCTGATAAAAGATGGAGCAATTAGAAACTAAATTTAATTTTAAGTATGTATATTAATGTTATAAACAAATGAGCACATATGAATCACAAGATAGCCGATATTTTTGACGAGTTTCTTGACATTCAGCGATAGTGACGTCATATGCGTACTTTACTGTAGATGTTGTTTAATACGATCGCAAATGAGGAATTCTTCAGCGGATGCGGATGACGTCACTTTATATAAAGTAAAAACGTGTGTCTTAAAACTGAAATATGTTTTGTACTATCTATATATATTTACATATATTTTTTCTTCATCTGGGGCGACACTAAACTCTGAAAAAGCAGAATTCCTGTTTTCTAGTGTTTTAATTTAATTTAATTATTTTCTCAACCATTTACATGGATTTAGCTTTTCTCTTATTAAAAACCGCTTTACAAAAAATTTGAAACTACAAAACACTTCTCAGTTACAGATAGGATCACAATACATTTATTTACCTGGTTCTTCTTGTAAGAATTGTAAGACTTCCATAACAGTATTTTTCGTTAATTAATCTAATTATTCTCGTAAATATTTTACAAACAAAAAACACTAACTACCGATTTATAAAATCAGTTTTATTTAAAATTCTATCTAAAAATCAAATTGTCATTATATAAGTTTTTTTCGGATATCTTCAGACATTAACCCGGATAATTATTGAAGAGTAGCAAATTTCTCATTTATAATTTGAGACCTTAAGTGTTAAGCGTTATCGTATAATTCTGCTGAACTGAATAGTTGAAATATTGCTTATAACAAAGAATAAAATTTGAGAACAATGAGAAAAAATTCAGAATAAAGGTCCTATTTACAACTAAAGTTAAAATATTCATTCCAATCACAAACCGTAAATATAAGCGGAAATGTTCAAAAGAATATCACAGAGTATTTATTAAAAACAGTATTTGCAAATGAGAAAATATTATAATGGAAATGTCGTGTGGTATAACTGAAAAATGAATGTAAATTATTTAATAAAAAACTGCATAAAATATTCATAAAATAGTGTATCCACAAAGCTTAAAAAAATCCGTTACCTGTCACAGTCTTAATTTTTAATAATTACTAGGTCTGTAATTATTTTTTTAAATGATACATCAATAATTTTTAATTCCAGACTTTCTAAAGATCAACCGCCGCGGCGAGCGGCCCATCTTCGTCCGCAGCCCTTTATTCTTCTACTGGTGGCGATTGGGGGTAGGCGGGGGGGTCAACCGCCGCGGCGAGCGGCCCATCTTCGTCCGCAGCCCTTTATTCTTCTACTCTAGTCCGACTCTTTTGCGGAAGCAAGATTCTTACGTCCCCAGACACGTCCCGAATGAAAGATTCTCTAGCGAAATCCAGATTGAAAAAAAAAAAAAATCAAAAATTGAAACCGGACAAATTTAAAAGGGAAATTACACAAATTAAAGACACCGAAAAGCGGGAAGGGAGGGCTCGGGGCGATGAAGCTACCGAAAGACTCCTGCTGCTTCTAGCTTATTATTAGTCTCGGTGGCGGTTGGGGGTGGGCGGGGGGGTCAACCGCCGCGGCGAGCGGCCCATCTTCGTCCGCAGCCCTTTATTCTTCTACTGGTGGCGGTTGGGGGTGGGCGGGGGGGTCAACCGCCGCGGCGAGCGGCCCATCTTCGTCCGCAGCCCTTTATTCTTCTACTGGTGGCGGTTGGGGGTGGGCGGGGGGGTCAACCGCCGCGGCGAGCGGCCCATCTTCGTCCGCAGCCCTTTATTCTTCTACTGGTGGCGGTTGGGGGTGGGCGGGGGGGTCAACCGCCGCGGCGAGCGGCCCATCTTCGTCCGCAGCCCTTTATTCTTCTACTGGTGGCGGTTGGGGGTGGGCGGGGGGGTCAACCGCCGCGGCGAGCGGCCCATCTTCGTCCGCAGCCCTTTATTCTTCTACTGGTGGCGGTTGGGGGTGGGCGGGGGGGTCAACCGCCGCGGCGAGCGGCCCATCTTCGTCCGCAGCCCTTTATTCTTCTACTGGTGGCGGTTGGGGGTGGGCGGGGGGGTCAACCGCCGCGGCGAGCGGCCCATCTTCGTCCGCAGCCCTTTATTCTTCTACTGGTGGCGGTTGGGGGTGGGCGGGGGGGTCAACCGCCGCGGCGAGCGGCCCATCTTCGTCCGCAGCCCTTTATTCTTCTACTGGTGGCGGTTGGGGGTGGGCGGGGGGGTCAACCGCCGCGGCGAGCGGCCCATCATCGTCCGCAGCCCTTTATTCTTCTACTGGTGGCGGTTGGGGGTGGGCGGGGGGGTCAACCGCCGCGGCGAGCGGCCCATCTTCGTCCGCAGCCCTTTATTCTTCTACTCTAGTCCGACTCTTTTGCGGAAGCAAGATTCTTACGTCCCCAGACACGTCCCGAATGAAAGACTCTCTAGCGAAATCCAGATTGAAAAAAATCAAAAATTGAAACCGGACAAATTTAAAAGGGAAATTACACAAATTAAAGACACCGAAAAGCGGGAAGGGAGGGCTCGGGGCGATGAAGCTACCGAAAGACTCCTGCTGCTTCTAGCTTATTATTAGTCTCGGTGGCGGTTGGGGGTGGGCGGGGGGGTCAACCGCCGCGGCGAGCGGCCCATCTTCGTCCGCAGCCCTTTATTCTTCTACTGGTGGCGGTTGGGGGTGGGCGGGGGGGTCAACCGCCGCGGCGAGCGGCCCATCTTCGTCCGCAGCCCTTTATTCTTCTACTGGTGGCGGTTGGGGGTGGGCGGGGGGGTCAACCGCCGCGGCGAGCGGCCCATCTTCGTCCGCAGCCCTTTATTCTTCTACTCTAGTCCGACTCTTTTGCGGAAGCAAGATTCTTACGTCCCCAGACACGTCCCGAATGAAAGACTCTCTAGCGAAATCCAGATTGAAAAAAAAAAAAAATCAAAAATTGAAACCGGACAAATTTAAAAGGGAAATTACACAAATTAAAGACACCGAAAAGCGGGAAGGGAGGGCTCGGGGCGATGAAGCTACCGAAAGACTCCTGCTGCTTCTAGCTTATTATTAGTCTCGGTGGCGGTTGGGGGTGGGCGGGGGGGTCAACCGCCGCGGCGAGCGGCCCATCTTCGTCCGCAGCCCTTTATTCTTCTACTGGTGGCGGTTGGGGGTGGGCGGGGGGGCGGGGGGGTCAACCGCCGCGGCGAGCGGCCCATCTTCGTCCGCAGCCCTTTATTCTTCTACTGGTGGTGGTTGGGGGTGGGCGGGGGAGTCAACCGCCGCGGCGAGCGGCCCATCTTCGTCCGCAGCCCTTTATTCTTCTACTCTAGTCCGACTCTTTTGCGGAAGCAAGATTCTTACGTCCCCAGACACGTCCCGAATGAAAGACTCTCTAGCGAAATCCAGATTGAAAAAAAAAAAAAATCAAAAATTGAAACCGGACAAATTTAAAAGGGAAATTACACAAATTAAAGACACCGAAAAGCGGGAAGGGAGGGCTCGGGGCGATGAAGCTACCGAAAGACTCCTGCTGCTTCTAGCTTATTATTAGTCTCGGTGGCGGTTGGGGGTGGGCGGGGGGGTCAACCGCCGCGGCGAGCGGCCCATCTTCGTCCGCAGCCCTTTATTCTTCTACTGGTGGCGGTTGGGGGGGTCAACCGCCGCGGCGAGCGGCCCATCTTCGTCCGCAGCCCTTTATTCTTCTACTGGTGGCGGTTGGGGGGGTCAACCGCCGCGGCGAGCGGCCCATCTTCGTCCGCAGCCCTTTATTCTTCTACTGGTGGCGGTTGGGGGGGTCAACCGCCGCGGCGAGCGGCCCATCTTCGTCCGCAGCCCTTTATTCTTCTACTGGTGGTGGTTGGGGGGGTCAACCGCCGCGGCGAGCGGCCCATCTTCGTCCGCAGCCCTTTATTCTTCTACTGGTGGCGGTTGGGGGGGTCAACCGCCGCGGCGAGCGGCCCATCTTCGTCCGCAGCCCTTTATTCTTCTACTGGTGGCGGTTGGGGGTGGGCGGGGGGGTCAACCGCCGCGGCGAGCGGCCCATCTTCGTCCGCAGCCCTTTATTCTTCTACTGGTGGCGGTTGGGGGTGGGCGGGGGGGTCAACCGCCGCGGCGAGCGGCCCATCTTCGTCCGCAGCCCTTTATTCTTCTACTCTAGTCCGACTCTTTTGCGGAAGCAAGATTCTTACGTCCCCAGACACGTCCCGAATGAAAGACTCTCTAGCGAAATCCAGATTGAAAAAAAAAAAAAATCAAAAATTGAAACCGGACAAATTTAAAAGGGAAATTACACAAATTAAAGACACCGAAAAGCGGGAAGGGAGGGCTCGGGGCGATGAAGCTACCGAAAGACTCCTGCTGCTTCTAGCTTATTATTAGTCTCGGTGGCGGTTGGGGGTGGGCGGGGGGGTCAACCGCCGCGGCGAGCGGCCCATCTTCGTCCGCAGCCCTTTATTCTTCTACTGGTGGCGGTTGGGGGTGGGCGGGGGGGCGGGGGGGTCAACCGCCGCGGCGAGCGGCCCATCTTCGTCCGCAGCCCTTTATTCTTCTACTGGTGGTGGTTGGGGGTGGGCGGGGGAGTCAACCGCCGCGGCGAGCGGCCCATCTTCGTCCGCAGCCCTTTATTCTTCTACTCTAGTCCGACTCTTTTGCGGAAGCAAGATTCTTACGTCCCCAGACACGTCCCGAATGAAAGACTCTCTAGCGAAATCCAGATTGAAAAAAAAAAAAAAATCAAAAATTGAAACCGGACAAATTTAAAAGGGAAATTACACAAATTAAAGACACCGAAAAGCGGGAAGGGAGGGCTCGGGGCGATGAAGCTACCGAAAGACTCCTGCTGCTTCTAGCTTATTATTAGTCTCGGTGGCGGTTGGGGGTGGGCGGGGGGGTCAACCGCCGCGGCGAGCGGCCCATCTTCGTCCGCAGCCCTTTATTCTTCTACTGGTGGCGGTTGGGGGGGTCAACCGCCGCGGCGAGCGGCCCATCTTCGTCCGCAGCCCTTTATTCTTCTACTGGTGGCGGTTGGGGGGGTCAACCGCCGCGGCGAGCGGCCCATCTTCGTCCGCAGCCCTTTATTCTTCTACTGGTGGCGGTTGGGGGGGTCAACCGCCGCGGCGAGCGGCCCATCTTCGTCCGCAGCCCTTTATTCTTCTACTGGTGGTGGTTGGGGGGGATCAACCGCCGCGGCGAGCGGCCCATCTTCGTCCGCAGCCCTTTATTCTTCTACTGGTGGCGGTTGGGGGGGTCAACCGCCGCGGCGAGCGGCCCATCTTCGTCCGCAGCCCTTTATTCTTCTACTGGTGGCGGTTGGGGGTGGGCGGGGGGGTCAACCGCCGCGGCGAGCGGCCCATCTTCGTCCGCAGCCCTTTATTCTTCTACTGGTGGCGGTTGGGGGGGTCAACCGCCGCGGCGAGCGGCCCATCTTCGTCCGCAGCCCTTTATTCTTCTACTGGTGGTGGTTGGGGGGGTCAACCGCCGCGGCGAGCGGCCCATCTTCGTCCGCAGCCCTTTATTCTTCTACTGGTGGCGGTTGGGGGGGTCAACCGCCGCGGCGAGCGGCCCATCTTCGTCCGCAGCCCTTTATTCTTCTACTGGTGGCGGTTGGGGGTGGGCGGGGGGGTCAACCGCCGCGGCGAGCGGCCCATCTTCGTCCGCAGCCCTTTATTCTTCTACTGGTGGCGGTTGGGGGTGGGCGGGGGGGTCAACCGCCGCGGCGAGCGGCCCATCTTCGTCCGCAGCCCTTTATTCTTCTACTCTAGTCCGACTCTTTTGCGGAAGCAAGATTCTTACGTCCCCAGACACGTCCCGAATGAAAGACTCTCTAGCGAAATCCAGATTGAAAAAAAAAAAAAATCAAAAATTGAAACCGGACAAATTTAAAAGGGAAATTACACAAATTAAAGACACCGAAAAGCGGGAAGGGAGGGCTCGGGGCGATGAAGCTACCGAAAGACTCCTGCTGCTTCTAGCTTATTATTAGTCTCGGTGGCGGTTGGGGGTGGGCGGGGGGGTCAACCGCCGCGGCGAGCGGCCCATCTTCGTCCGCAGCCCTTTATTCTTCTACTGGTGGCGGTTGGGGGTGGGCGGGGGGGCGGGGGGTCAACCGCCGCGGCGAGCGGCCCATCTTCGTCCGCAGCCCTTTATTCTTCTACTGGTGGTGGTTGGGGGTGGGCGGGGGAGTCAACCGCCGCGGCGAGCGGCCCATCTTCGTCCGCAGCCCTTTATTCTTCTACTCTAGTCCGACTCTTTTGCGGAAGCAAGATTCTTACGTCCCCAGACACGTCCCGAATGAAAGACTCTCTAGCGAAATCCAGATTGAAAAAAAAAAAAAATCAAAAATTGAAACCGGACAAATTTAAAAGGGAAATTACACAAATTAAAGACACCGAAAAGCGGGAAGGGAGGGCTCGGGGCGATGAAGCTACCGAAAGACTCCTGCTGCTTCTAGCTTATTATTAGTCTCGGTGGCGGTTGGGGGTGGGCGGGGGGGTCAACCGCCGCGGCGAGCGGCCCATCTTCGTCCGCAGCCCTTTATTCTTCTACTGGTGGCGGTTGGGGGGGTCAACCGCCGCGGCGAGCGGCCCATCTTCGTCCGCAGCCCTTTATTCTTCTACTGGTGGCGGTTGGGGGGGTCAACCGCCGCGGCGAGCGGCCCATCTTCGTCCGCAGCCCTTTATTCTTCTACTGGTGGCGGTTGGGGGGGTCAACCGCCGCGGCGAGCGGCCCATCTTCGTCCGCAGCCCTTTATTCTTCTACTGGTGGCGGTTGGGGGGGTCAACCGCCGCGGCGAGCGGCCCATCTTCGTCCGCAGCCCTTTATTCTTCTACTGGTGGTGGTTGGGGGGGTCAACCGCCGCGGCGAGCGGCCCATCTTCGTCCGCAGCCCTTTATTCTTCTACTGGTGGCGGTTGGGGGGGTCAACCGCCGCGGCGAGCGGCCCATCTTCGTCCGCAGCCCTTTATTCTTCTACTGGTGGCGGTTGGGGGTGGGCGGGGGGGTCAACCGCCGCGGCGAGCGGCCCATCTTCGTCCGCAGCCCTTTATTCTTCTACTGGTGGCGGTTGGGGGGGTCAACCGCCGCGGCGAGCGGCCCATCTTCGTCCGCAGCCCTTTATTCTTCTACTCTAGTCCGACTCTTTTGCGGAAGCAAGATTCTTACGTCCCCAGACACGTCCCGAATGAAAGACTCTCTAGCGAAATCCAGATTGAAAAAAAAAAAAAAATCAAAAATTGAAACCGGACAAATTTAAAAGGGAAATTACACAAATTAAAGACACCGTAAAGCGGGAATGGAGGGCTCGGGGCGATGAAGCTACCGAAAGACTCCTGCTGCTTCTAGCTTATTATTAGTCTCGGTGGCGGTTGGGGGTGGGCGGGGGGGTCAACCGCCGCGGCGAGCGGCCCATCTTCGTCCGCAGCCCTTTATTCTTCTACTGGTGGCGGTTGGGGGGGTCAACCGCCGCGGCGAGCGGCCCATCTTCGTCCGCAGCCCTTTATTCTTCTACTGGTGGCGGTTGGGGGGGTCAACCGCCGCGGCGAGCGGCCCATCTTCGTCCGCAGCCCTTTATTCTTCTACTGGTGGCGGTTGGGGGGGTCAACCGCCGCGGCGAGCGGCCCATCTTCGTCCGCAGCCCTTTATTCTTCTACTGGTGGCGGTTGGGGGTGGGCGGGGGGGTCAACCGCCGCGGCGAGCGGCCCATCTTCGTCCGCAGCCCTTTATTCTTCTACTCTAGTCCGACTCTTTTGCGGAAGCAAGATTCTTACGTCCCCAGACACGTCCCGAATGAAAGACTCTCTAGCGAAATCCAGATTGAAAAAAAAAAAAATCAAAAATTGAAACCGGACAAATTTAAAAGGGAAATTACACAAATTAAAGACACCGAAAAGCGGGAAGGGAGGGCTCGGGGCGATGAAGCTACCGAAAGACTCCTGCTGCTTCTAGCTTATTATTAGTCTCGGTGGCGGTTGGGGGTGGGCGGGGGGGGTCAACCGCCGCGGCGAGCGGCCCATCTTCGTCCGCAGCCCTTTATTCTTCTACTGGTGGCGGTTGGGGGTGGGCGGGGGGGTCAACCGCCGCGGCGAGCGGCCCATCTTCGTCCGCAGCCCTTTATTCTTCTACTGGTGGCGGTTGGGGGTGGGCGGGGGGGTCAACCGCCGCGGCGAGCGGCCCATCTTCGTCCGCAGCCCTTTATTCTTCTACTCTAGTCCGACTCTTTTGCGGAAGCAAGATTCTTACGTCCCCAGACACGTCCCGAATGAAAGACTCTCTAGCGAAATCCAGATTGAAAAAAAAAAATCAAAAATTGAAACCGGACAAATTTAAAAGGGAAATTACACAAATTAAAGACACCGAAAAGCGGGAAGGGAGGGCTCGGGGCGATGAAGCTACCGAAAGACTCCTGCTGCTTCTAGCTTATTATTAGTCTCGGTGGCGGTTGGGGGTGGGCGGGGGGGTCAACCGCCGCGGCGAGCGGCCCATCTTCGTCCGCAGCCCTTTATTCTTCTACTGGTGGCGGTTGGGGGTGGGCGGGGGGGTCAACCGCCGCGGCGAGCGGCCCATCTTCGTCCGCAGCCCTTTATTCTTCTACTCTAGTCCGACTCTTTTGCGGAAGCAAGATTCTTACGTCCCCAGACACGTCCCGAATGAAAGACTCTCTAGCGAAATCCAGATTGAAAAAAAAAAAAAAATCAAAAATTGAAACCGGACAAATTTAAAAGGGAAATTACACAAATTAAAGACACCGAAAAGCGGGAAGGGAGGGCTCGGGGCGATGAAGCTACCGAAAGACTCCTGCTGCTTCTAGCTTATTATTAGTCTCGGTGGCGGTTGGGGGTGGGCGGGGGGGTCAACCGCCGCGGCGAGCGGCCCATCTTCGTCCGCAGCCCTTTATTCTTCTACTGGTGGCGGTTGGGGGTGGGCGGGGGGGTCAACCGCCGCGGCGAGCGGCCCATCTTCGTCCGCAGCCCTTTATTCTTCTACTGGTGGCGGTTGGGGGTGGGCGGGGGGGTCAACCGCCGCGGCGAGCGGCCCATCTTCGTCCGCAGCCCTTTATTCTTCTACTGGTGGCGGTTGGGGGTGGGCGGGGGGGTCAACCGCCGCGGCGAGCGGCCCATCTTCGTCCGCAGCCCTTTATTCTTCTACTCTAGTCCGACTCTTTTGCGGAAGCAAGATTCTTACGTCCCCAGACACGTCCCGAATGAAAGACTCTCTAGCGAAATCCAGATTGAAAAAAAAAAAAAAATCAAAAATTGAAACCGGACAAATTTAAAAGGGAAATTACACAAATTAAAGACACCGAAAAGCGGGAAGGGAGGGCTCGGGGCGATGAAGCTACCGAAAGACTCCTGCTGCTTCTAGCTTATTATTAGTCTCGGTGGCGGTTGGGGGTGGGCGGGGGGGTCAACCGCCGCGGCGAGCGGCCCATCTTCGTCCGCAGCCCTTTATTCTTCTACTGGTGGCGGTTGGGGGTGGGCGGGGGGGCGGGGGGGTCAACCGCCGCGGCGAGCGGCCCATCTTCGTCCGCAGCCCTTTATTCTTCTACTGGTGGTGGTTGGGGGTGGGCGGGGGAGTCAACCGCCGCGGCGAGCGGCCCATCTTCGTCCGCAGCCCTTTATTCTTCTACTCTAGTCCGACTCTTTTGCGGAAGCAAGATTCTTACGTCCCCAGACACGTCCCGAATGAAAGACTCTCTAGCGAAATCCAGATTGAAAAAAAAAAAAAATCAAAAATTGAAACCGGACAAATTTAAAAGGGAAATTACACAAATTAAAGACACCGAAAAGCGGGAAGGGAGGGCTCGGGGCGATGAAGCTACCGAAAGACTCCTGCTGCTTCTAGCTTATTATTAGTCTCGGTGGCGGTTGGGGGTGGGCGGGGGGGTCAACCGCCGCGGCGAGCGGCCCATCTTCGTCCGCAGCCCTTTATTCTTCTACTGGTGGCGGTTGGGGGGGTCAACCGCCGCGGCGAGCGGCCCATCTTCGTCCGCAGCCCTTTATTCTTCTACTGGTGGCGGTTGGGGGGGTCAACCGCCGCGGCGAGCGGCCCATCTTCGTCCGCAGCCCTTTATTCTTCTACTGGTGGCGGTTGGGGGGGTCAACCGCCGCGGCGAGCGGCCCATCTTCGTCCGCAGCCCTTTATTCTTCTACTGGTGGTGGTTGGGGGGGGTCAACCGCCGCGGCGAGCGGCCCATCTTCGTCCGCAGCCCTTTATTCTTCTACTGGTGGCGGTTGGGGGGGTCAACCGCCGCGGCGAGCGGCCCATCTTCGTCCGCAGCCCTTTATTCTTCTACTGGTGGCGGTTGGGGGTGGGCGGGGGGGCGGGGGGGTCAACCGCCGCGGCGAGCGGCCCATCTTCGTCCGCAGCCCTTTATTCTTCTACTGGTGGTGGTTGGGGGTGGGCGGGGGAGTCAACCGCCGCGGCGAGCGGCCCATCTTCGTCCGCAGCCCTTTATTCTTCTACTCTAGTCCGACTCTTTTGCGGAAGCAAGATTCTTACGTCCCCAGACACGTCCCGAATGAAAGACTCTCTAGCGAAATCCAGATTGAAAAAAAAAAAAAAATCAAAAATTGAAACCGGACAAATTTAAAAGGGAAATTACACAAATTAAAGACACCGAAAAGCGGGAAGGGAGGGCTCGGGGCGATGAAGCTACCGAAAGACTCCTGCTGCTTCTAGCTTATTATTAGTCTCGGTGGCGGTTGGGGGTGGGCGGGGGGGTCAACCGCCGCGGCGAGCGGCCCATCTTCGTCCGCAGCCATTTATTCTTCTACTGGTGGCGGTTGGGGAGGTCAACCGCCGCGGCGAGCGGCCCATCTTCGTCCGCAGCCCTTTATTCTTCTACTGGTGGCGGTTGGGGGGGTCAACCGCCGCGGCGAGCGGCCCATCTTCGTCCGCAGCCCTTTATTCTTCTACTGGTGGCGGTTGGGGGGGTCAACCGCCGCGGCGAGCGGCCCATCTTCGTCCGCAGCCCTTTATTCTTCTACTGGTGGCGGTTGGGGGGGTCAACCGCCGCGGCGAGCGGCCCATCTTCGTCCGCAGCCCTTTATTCTTCTACTCTAGTCCGACTCTTTTGCGGAAGCAAGATTCTTACGTCCCCAGACACGTCCCGAATGAAAGACTCTCTAGCGAAATCCAGATTGAAAAAAAAAAAAAAATCAAAAATTGAAACCGGACAAATTTAAAAGGGAAATTACACAAATTAAAGACACCGTAAAGCGGGAATGGAGGGCTCGGGGCGATGAAGCTACCGAAAGACTCCTGCTGCTTCTAGCTTATTATTAGTCTCGGTGGCGGTTGGGGGTGGGCGGGGGGGTCAACCGCCGCGGCGAGCGGCCCATCTTCGTCCGCAGCCCTTTATTCTTCTACTGGTGGCGGTTGGGGGGTCAACCGCCGCGGCGAGCGGCCCATCTTCGTCCGCAGCCCTTTATTCTTCTACTGGTGGCGGTTGGGGGGGTCAACCGCCGCGGCGAGCGGCCCATCTTCGTCCGCAGCCCTTTATTCTTCTACTGGTGGCGGTTGGGGGGGTCAACCGCCGCGGCGAGCGGCCCATCTTCGTCCGCAGCCCTTTATTCTTCTACTGGTGGCGGTTGGGGGGGTCAACCGCCGCGGCGAGCGGCCCATCTTCGTCCGCAGCCCTTTATTCTTCTACTGGTGGCGGTTGGGGGTGGGCGGGGGGGTCAACCGCCGCGGCGAGCGGCCCATCTTCGTCCGCAGCCCTTTATTCTTCTACTCTAGTCCGACTCTTTTGCGGAAGCAAGATTCTTACGTCCCCAGACACGTCCCGAATGAAAGACTCTCTAGCGAAATCCAGATTGAAAAAAAAAAAATCAAAAATTGAAACCGGACAAATTTAAAAGGGAAATTACACAAATTAAAGACACCGAAAAGCGGGAAGGGAGGGCTCGGGGCGATGAAGCTACCGAAAGACTCCCGCTGCTTCTAGCTTATTATTAGTCTCGGTGGCGGTTGGGGGTGGGCGGGGGGGGTCAACCGCCGCGGCGAGCGGCCCATCTTCGTCCGCAGCCCTTTATTCTTCTACTGGTGGCGGTTGGGGGTGGGCGGGGGGGTCAACCGCCGCGGCGAGCGGCCCATCTTCGTCCGCAGCCCTTTATTCTTCTACTCTAGTCCGACTCTTTTGCGGAAGCAAGATTCTTACGTCCCCAGACACGTCCCGAATGAAAGACTCTCTAGCGAAATCCAGATTGAAAAAAAAAAAATCAAAAATTGAAACCGGACAAATTTAAAAGGGAAATTACACAAATTAAAGACACCGAAAAGCGGGAAGGGAGGGCTCGGGGCGATGAAGCTACCGAAAGACTCCTGCTGCTTCTAGCTTATTATTAGTCTCGGTGGCGGTTGGGGGTGGGCGGGGGGGTCAACCGCCGCGGCGAGCGGCCCATCTTCGTCCGCAGCCCTTTATTCTTCTACTGGTGGCGGTTGGGGGTGGGCGGGGGGGTCAACCGCCGCGGCGAGCGGCCCATCTTCGTCCGCAGCCCTTTATTCTTCTACTCTAGTCCGACTCTTTTGCGGAAGCAAGATTCTTACGTCCCCAGACACGTCCCGAATGAAAGACTCTCTAGCGAAATCCAGATTGAAAAAAAAAAAAAAATCAAAAATTGAAACCGGACAAATTTAAAAGGGAAATTACACAAATTAAAGACACCGAAAAGCGGGAAGGGAGGGCTCGGGGCGATGAAGCTACCGAAAGACTCCTGCTGCTTCTAGCTTATTATTAGTCTCGGTGGCGGTTGGGGGTGGGCGGGGGGGTCAACCGCCGCGGCGAGCGGCCCATCTTCGTCCGCAGCCCTTTATTCTTCTACTGGTGGCGGTTGGGGGTGGGCGGGGGGGTCAACCGCCGCGGCGAGCGGCCCATCTTCGTCCGCAGCCCTTTATTCTTCTACTGGTGGCGGTTGGGGGTGGGCGGGGGGGTCAACCGCCGCGGCGAGCGGCCCATCTTCGTCCGCAGCCCTTTATTCTTCTACTGGTGGCGGTTGGGGGTGGGCGGGGGGGTCAACCGCCGCGGCGAGCGGCCCATCTTCGTCCGCAGCCCTTTATTCTTCTACTCTAGTCCGACTCTTTTGCGGAAGCAAGATTCTTACGTCCCCAGACACGTCCCGAATGAAAGACTCTCTAGCGAAATCCAGATTGAAAAAAAAAAAAAATCAAAAATTGAAACCGGACAAATTTAAAAGGGAAATTACACAAATTAAAGACACCGAAAAGCGGGAAGGGAGGGCTCGGGGCGATGAAGCTACCGAAAGACTCCTGCTGCTTCTAGCTTATTATTAGTCTCGGTGGCGGTTGGGGGTGGGCGGGGGGGTCAACCGCCGCGGCGAGCGGCCCATCTTCGTCCGCAGCCCTTTATTCTTCTACTGGTGGCGGTTGGGGGTGGGCGGGGGGGTCAACCGCCGCGGCGAGCGGCCCATCTTCGTCCGCAGCCCTTTATTCTTCTACTGGTGGCGGTTGGGGGTGGGCGGGGGGGTCAACCGCCGCGGCGAGCGGCCCATCTTCGTCCGCAGCCCTTTATTCTTCTACTCTAGTCCGACTCTTTTGCGGAAGCAAGATTCTTACGTCCCCAGACACGTCCCGAATGAAAGACTCTCTAGCGAAATCCAGATTGAAAAAAAAAAAAAAATCAAAAATTGAAACCGGACAAATTTAAAAGGGAAATTACACAAATTAAAGACACCGAAAAGCGGGAAGGTAGGGCTCGGGGCGATGAAGCTACCGAATGACTCCTGCTGCTTCTAGCTTATTATTAGTCTCGGCGGCGGTTGGGGGTGGGCGGGGGGGTCAACCGCCGCGGCGAGCGGCCCATCTTCGTCCGCAGCCCTTTATTCTTCTACTGATGGCGGTTGGGGGTGGGCGGGGGGGGTCAACCGCCGCGGCGAGCGGCCCATCTTCGTCCGCAGCCCTTTATTCTTCTACTGGTGGCGGTTGGGGGGGTCAACCGCCGCGGCGAGCGGCCCATCTTCGTCCGCAGCCCTTTACCCTTCTACTCTACTCCGACTCTTTTGCGGAAGCAAGATTCCCAGGTGCCCAGCCACGTCCCGAATGAAAGACTCTCTAGCGAAAGCCAGAATGAAAAAAAAAAAAAAAAAAAAATCAAAAATTGAAACCGGACAAATTTAAAAGGGAAATTACACAAATTAAAGACACCGAAAAGCGGGAAAGGAGGGCTCGGGGCGATGAAGCTACCGAAAGACTCCTGCTGCTTCTAGCTTATTATTAGTCTCGGCGGCGGTTGGGGGTGGGCGGGGGGGTCAACCGCCGCGGCGAGCGGCCCATCTTCGTCCGCAGCCCTTTACCCTTCTACTCTACTCCGACTCTTTTGCGGAAGCAAGATTCCCAGGTGCCCAGCCACGTCCCGAATGAAAGACTCTCTAGCGAAAGCCAGAATGAAAAAAAAAAAAAAAAAAAAAAAAAAAAAAAATCAAAAATTGAAACCGGACAAATTTAAAAGGGAAATTACACAAATTAAAGACACCGAAAAGCGGGAAGGTAGGGCTCGGGGCGATGAAGCTACCGAAAGACTCCTGCTGCTTCTAGCTTATTATTAGTCTCGGCGGCGGTTGGGGGTGGGCGGGGGGGTCAACCGCCGCGGCGAGCGGCCCATCTTCGTCCGCAGCCCTTTACCCTTCTACTCTACTCCGACTCTTTTGCGGAAGCAAGATTCCCAGGTGCCCAGCCACGTCCCGAATGAAAGACTCTCTAGCGAAAGCCAGAATGAAAAAAAAAAAAAAAAAAAAAAAAAAAAAAATCAAAAATTGAAACCGGACAAATTTAAAAGGGAAATTACACAAATTAAAGACACCGAAAAGCGGGAAGGGAGGGCTCGGGGCGATGAAGCTACCGAAAGACTCCTGCTGCTTCTAGCTTATTATTAGTCTCGGCGGCGGTTGGGAGTGGGCGGGGGGGTCAACCGCCGCGGCGAGCGGCCCATCTTCGTCCGCAGCCCTTTACCCTTCTACTCTACTCCGACTCTTTTGCGGAAGCAAGATTCCCAGGTGCCCAGCCACGTCCCGAATGAAAGACTCTCTAGCGAAAGCCAGAATGAAAAAAAAAAAAAAAAAAAAAAAAAAATCAAAAATTGAAACCGGACAAATTTAAAAGGGAAATTACACAAATTAAAGACACCGAAAAGCGGGAAGGGAGGGCTCGGGGCGATGAAGCTACCGAAAGACTCCTGCTGCTTCTAGCTTATTATTAGTCTCGGCGGCGGTTGGGGGTGGGCGGGGGGGTCAACCGCCGCGGCGAGCGGCCCATCTTCGTCCGCAGCCCTTTACCCTTCTACTCTACTCCGACTCTTTTGCGGAAGCAAGATTCCCAGGTGCCCAGCCACGTCCCGAATGAAAGACTCTCTAGCGAAAGCCAGAATGAAAAAAAAAAAAAAAAAAATCAAAAATTGAAACCGGACAAATTTAAAAGGGAAATTACACAAATTAAAGACACCGAAAAGCGGGAAGGGAGGGCTCGGGGCGATGAAGCTACCGAAAGACTCCTGCTGCTTCTAGCTTATTATTAGTCTCGGCGGCGGTTGGGGGTGGGCGGGGGGGTCAACCGCCGCGGCGAGCGGCCCATCTTCGTCCGCAGCCCTTTACCCTTCTACTCTACTCCGACTCTTTTGCGGAAGCAAGATTCCCAGGTGCCCAGCCACGTCCCGAATGAAAGACTCTCTAGCGAAAGCCAGAATGAAAAAAAAAAAAAAAAAAAAAAAAAAAAAAAAATCAAAAATTGAAACCGGACAAATTTAAAAGGGAAATTACACAAATTAAAGACACCGAAAAGCGGGAAGGGAGGGCTCGGGGCGATGAAGCTACCGAAAGACTCCTGCTGCTTCTAGCTTATTATTAGTCTCGGCGGCGGTTGGGGGTGGGCGGGGGGGTCAACCGCCGCGGCGAGCGGCCCATCTTCGTCCGCAGCCCTTTACCCTTCTACTCTACTCCGACTCTTTTGCGGAAGCAAGATTCCCAGGTGCCCAGCCACGTCCCGAATGAAAGACTCTCTAGCGAAAGCCAGAATGAAAAAAAAAAAAAAAAAAAAAAATCAAAAATTGAAACCGGACAAATTTAAAAGGGAAATTACACAAATTAAAGACACCGAAAAGCGGGAAGGGAGGGCTCGGGGCGATGAAGCTACCGAATGACTCCTGCTGCTTCTAGCTTATTATTAGTCTCGGCGGCGGTTGGGGGTGGGCGGGGGGGTCAACCGCCGCGGCGAGCGGCCCATCTTCGTCCGCAGCCCTTTACCCTTCTACTCTACTCCGACTCTTTTGCGGAAGCAAGATTCCCAGGTGCCCAGCCACGTCCCGAATGAAAGACTCTCTAGCGAAAGCCAGAATGAAAAAAAAAAAAAAAAAAAAAAAAAAAAAAAAATCAAAAATTGAAACCGGACAAATTTAAAAGGGAAATTACACAAATTAAAGACACCGAAAAGCGGGAAGGGAGGGCTCGGGGCGATGAAGCTACCGAAAGACTCCTGCTGCTTCTAGCTTATTATTAGTCTCGGCGGCGGTTGGGGGTGGGCGGGGGGGTCAACCGCCGCGGCGAGCGGCCCATCTTCGTCCGCAGCCCTTTACCCTTCTACTCTACTCCGACTCTTTTGCGGAAGCAAGATTCCCAGGTGCCCAGCCACGTCCCGAATGAAAGACTCTCTAGCGAAAGCCAGAATGAAAAAAAAAAAAAAAAAAAAAAATCAAAAATTGAAACCGGACAAATTTAAAAGGGAAATTACACAAATTAAAGACACCGAAAAGCGGGAAGGGAGGGCTCGGGGCGATGAAGCTACCGAAAGACTCCTGCTGCTTCTAGCTTATTATTAGTCTCGGCGGCGGTTGGGGGTGGGCGGGGGGGTCAACCGCCGCGGCGAGCGGCCCATCTTCGTCCGCAGCCCTTTACCCTTCTACTCTACTCCGACTCTTTTGCGGAAGCAAGATTCCCAGGTGCCCAGCCACGTCCCGAATGAAAGACTCTCTAGCGAAAGCCAGAATGAAAAAAAAAAAAAAAAAAAAATCAAAAATTGAAACCGGACAAATTTAAAAGGGAAATTACACAAATTAAAGACACCGAAAAGCGGGAAAGGAGGGCTCGGGGCGATGAAGCTACCGAAAGACTCCTGCTGCTTCTAGCTTATTATTAGTCTAGGCGGCGGTTGGGGGTGGGCGGGGGGGTCAACCGCCGCGGCGAGCGGCCCATCTTCGTCCGCAACCCTTTATTCTTCTACTCTACTCCGACTCTTTTGCGGAAGCAAGATTCCCAGGTGCCCAGCCACGTCCCGAATGAAAGACTCTCTAGCGAAAGCCAGATTGAAAAAAAAAAAAAATCAAAAATTGAAACCGGACAAATTTAAAAGAGAAATTACACAAATTAAAGACACCGGAAAGCGGGAAGGCAGGGCTCGGGGCGATGAAGCTACCCGACGACCCCTGCTTTTACTAGCTTATTATTAGTCTGGGCGGCGGTGTTGGGGGTGGGCGGAGGGGTCAACCGCCGCGGCGAGCGGCCCAACTTCGTCCGCAACCCTTTATTCTTCTACTCTACTCCGACTCTTTTGCGGAAGCAAGATTCCCAGGAGCCCAGCCACGTCCCGAATGAAAGACTCTCTAGCGGAAAGCCAGATTGAAAAAAAAAAAAAAAATCAAAAATTGAAACCGGACAAATTTAAAAGAGAAATTACACAAATTAAAGACACCGGAAAGCGGGAAGGGAGGGCTCGGGGCGATGAAGCTACCCGACGACCCCTTGCTTTTACTAGCTTATTATTAGTCTGGGCGGCGGTGTTGGGGGTGGGCGGGGGGTCAACCGCCGCGGCGAGCGGCCCAACTTCGTCCGCAACCCTTTATTCTTCTACTCTACTCCGACTCTTTTGCGGAAGCAAGATTCCCAGGAGCCCAGCCACGTCCCGAATGAAAGACTCTCTAGCGAAAGCCAGATTGAAAAAAAAAAAAAAATCAAAAATTGAAACCGGACAAATTTAAAAGATAAATTACACAAATTAAAGACACCGAAAAGCGGGAAGGGAGGGCTCGGGGCGATGAGGCTACCCGACGACCCCTTGCTTTTACTAGCTTATTATTAGTCTGGGCGGCGGTGTTGGGGGTGGGCGGGGGGGTCAACCGCCGCGGCGAGCGGCCCATCTTCGTCCGCAGCCCTTTATTCTTCTACTGGTGGCGGTTGGGGGGGTCAACCGCCGCGGCGAGCGGCCCATCTTCGTCCGCAGCCCTTTATTCTTCTACTGGTGGCGGTTGGGGGGGTCAACCGCCGCGGCGAGCGGCCCATCTTCGTCCGCAGCCCTTTATTCTTCTACTGGTGGTGGTTGGGGGGGTCAACCGCCGCGGCGAGCGGCCCATCTTCGTCCGCAGCCCCTTTATTCTTCTACTGGTGGCGGTTGGGGGGGTCAACCGCCGCGGCGAGCGGCCCATCTTCGTCCGCAGCCCTTTATTCTTCTACTGGTGGCGGTTGGGGGGGTCAACCGCCGCGGCGAGCGGCCCATCTTCGTCCGCAGCCCTTTATTCTTCTACTCTAGTCCGACTCTTTTGCGGAAGCAAGATTCTTACGTCCCCAGACACGTCCCGAATGAAAGACTCTCTAGCGAAATCCAGATTGAAAAAAAAAAAAAATCAAAAATTGAAACCGGACAAATTTAAAAGGAAATTACACAAATTAAAGACACCGAAAAGCGGGAAGGGAGGGCTCGGGGCGATGAAGCTACCGAAAGACTCCTGCTGCTTCTAGCTTATTATTAGTCTCGGTGGCGGTTGGGGGTGGGCGGGGGGGTCAACCGCCGCGGCGAGCGGCCCATCTTCGTCCGCAGCCCTTTATTCTTCTACTGGTGGCGGTTGGGGGGGTCAACCGCCGCGGCGAGCGGCCCATCTTCGTCCGCAGCCCTTTATTCTTCTACTCTAGTCCGACTCTTTTGCGGAAGCAAGATTCTTACGTCCCCAGACACGTCCCGAATGAAAGACTCTCTAGCGAAATCCAGATTGAAAAAAAAAAAAAAAATCAAAAATTGAAACCGGACAAATTTAAAAGGGAAATTACACAAATTAAAGACACCGAAAAGCGGGAAGGGAGGGCTCGGGGCGATGAAGCTACCGAAAGACTCCTGCTGGCTTCTAGCTTATTATTAGTCTCGGTGGCGGTTGGGGGTGGGCGGGGGGGTCAACCGCCGCGGCGAGCGGCCCATCTTCGTCCGCAGCCCTTTATTCTTCTACTGGTGGCGGTTGGGGGGGTCAACCGCCGCGGCGAGCGGCCCATCTTCGTCCGCAGCCCTTTATTCTTCTACTGGTGGCGGGTTGGGGGGGTCAACCGCCGCAGCGAGCGGCCCATCTTCGTCCGCAGCCCTTTATTCTTCTACTGGTGGCGGTTGGGGGGGTCAACCGCCGCGGCGAGCGGCCCATCTTCGTCCGCAGCCCTTTATTCTTCTACTGGTGGCGGTTGGGGGGGTCAACCGCCGCGGCGAGCGGCCCATCTTCGTCCGCAGCCCTTTATTCTTCTACTGGTGGCGGTTGGGGGGGGTCAACCGCCGCGGCGAGCGGCCCATCTTCGTCCGCAGCCCTTTATTCTTCTACTGGTGGCGGTTGGGGGGGTCAACCGCCACGGCGAGCGGCCCATCTTCGTCCGCAGCCCTTTATTCTTCTACTGGTGGCGGTTGGGGGGGTCAACCGCCGCGGCGAGCGGCCCATCTTCGTCCGCAGCCCTTTATTCTTCTACTGGTGGCGGTTGGGGGGGTCAACCGCCGCGGCGAGCGGCCCATCTTCGTCCGCAGCCCTTTATTCTTCTACTCTAGTCCGACTCTTTTGCGGAAGCAAGATTCTTACGTCCCCAGACACGTCCCGAATGAAAGACTCTCTAGCGAAATCCAGATTGAAAAAAAAAAAAAATCAAAAATTGAAACCGGACAAATTTAAAAGGGAAATTACACAAATTAAAGACACCGAAAAGCGGGAAGGGAGGGCTCGGGGCGATGAAGCTACCGAAAGACTCCTGCTGCTTCTAGCTTATTATTAGTCTCGGTGGCCGTTGGGGGTGGGCGGGGGGGTCAACCGCCGCGGCGAGCGGCCCATCTTCGTCCGCAGCCCTTTATTCTTCTACTGGTGGCGGTTGGGGGGGTCAACCGCCGCGGCGAGCGGCCATCTTCGTCCGCAGCCCTTTATTCTTCTACTCTAGTCCGACTCTTTTGCGGAAGCAAGATTCTTACGTCCCCAGACACGTCCGAATGAAAGACTCTCTAGCGAAATCCAGATTGAAAAAAAAAAAAAAATCAAAAATTGAAACCGGACAAATTTAAAAGGGAAATTACACAAATTAAAGACACCGAAAAGCGGGAAGGGAGGGCTCGGGGCGATGAAGCTACCGAAAGACTCCTGCTGCTTCTAGCTTATTATTAGTCTCGGTGGCGGTTGGGGGTGGGCGGGGGGGTCAACCGCCGCGGCGAGCGGCCCATCTTCGTCCGCAGCCCTTTATTCTTCTACTGGTGGCGGTTGGGGGGGTCAACCGCCGCGGCGAGCGGCCCATCTTCGTCCGCAGCCCTTTATTCTTCTACTGGTGGCGGTTGGGGGGGTCAACCCGCCGCGGCGAGCGGCCCATCTTCGTCCGCAGCCCTTTATTCTTCTACTGGTGGCGGTTGGGGGTGGGCGGGGGGGTCAACCGCCGCGGCGAGCGGCCCATCTTCGTCCGCAGCCCTTTTATTCTTCTACTCTAGTCCGACTCTTTTGCGGAAGCAAGATTCTTACGTCCCAGACACGTCCCGAATGAAAGACTCTCTAGCGAAATCCAGATTGAAAAAAAAAAAAAATCAAAAATTGAAACCGGACAAATTTAAAAGGGAAATTACACAAATTAAAGACACCGAAAAGCGGGAAGGGAGGGCTCGGGGCGATGAAGCTACCGAAAGACTCCTGCTGCTTCTAGCTTATTATTAGTCTCGGTGGCGGTTGGGGGTGGGCGGGGGGGTCAACCGCCGCGGCGAGCGGCCCATCTTCGTCCGCAGCCCTTTATTCTTCTACTGGTGGCGGTTGGGGGTGGGCGGGGGGGTCAACCGCCGCGGCGAGCGGCCCATCTTCGTCCGCAGCCCTTTATTCTTCTACTGGTGGCGGTTGGGGGTGGGCGGGGGGGTCAACCGCCGCGGCGAGAGCCCCATCTTCGTCCGCAGCCCTTTATTCTTCTACTCTAGTCCGACTCTTTTGCGGAAGCAAGATTCTTACGTCCCCAGACACGTCCCGAATGAAAGACTCTCTAGCGAAATCCAGATTGAAAAAAAAAAAAAAATCAAAAATTGAAACCGGACAAATTTAAAAGGGAAATTACACAAATTAAAGACACCGAAAAGCGGGAAGGGAGGGCTCGGGGCGATGAAGCTACCGAAAGACTCCTGCTGCTTCTAGCTTATTATTAGTCTCGGTGGCGGTTGGGGGTGGGCGGGGGGGTCAACCGCCGCGGCGAGCGGCCCATCTTCGTCCGCAGCCCTTTATTCTTCTACTGGTGGCGGTTGGGGGTGGGCGGGGGGTCAACCGCCGCGGCGAGCGGCCCATCTTCGTCCGCAGCCCTTTATTCTTCTACTGGTGGCGGTTGGGGTGGGCGGGGGGGTCAACCGCCGCGGCGAGCGGCCCATCTTCGTCCGCAGCCCTTTATTCTTCTACTGTGGCGGTTGGGGGTGGGCGGGGGGTCAACCGCCGCGGCGAGCGGCCCATCTTCGTCCGCAGCCCTTTATTCTTCTACTCTAGTCCGACTCTTTTGCGGAAGCAAGATTCTTACGTCCCCAGACACGTCCCGAATGAAAGACTCTCTAGCGAAATCCAGATTGAAAAAAAAAAAAAATCAAAAATTGAAACCGGACAAATTTTAAAAGGGAAATTACACAAATTAAAGACACCGAAAAAGCGGGGAAGGGAGGCTCGGGGCGATGAAGCTACCGAAAGACTCCTGCTGCTTCTAGCTTATTATTAGTCTCGGTGGCGGTTGGGGGTGGGCGGGGGGTCAACCGCCGCGGCGAGCGGCCCATCTTCGTCCGCAGCCCTTTATTCTTCTACTGGTGGCGGTGGGGGTGGGCGGGGGGGTCAACCGCCGCGGCGAGCGGCCCATCTTCGTCCGCAGCCTTTATTCTTTCTACTGTGGCGGTTGGGGGTGGGCGGGGGTCAACCGCCGCGGCGAGCGCCCCATCTTCGTCCGCAGCCCTTATTCTTCTACTCTACTCCGACTCTTTTGCGGAAGCAAGATTCCCAGGAGCCCAGCCACGTCCCGAATGAAAGACTCTCTAGCGAAATAGCGAAAGCCAGATTGAAAAAAAAAAAAAAATCAAAAATTGAAACCGGACAAATTTAAAAGATAAATTACACAAATTAAAGACACCGAAAAGCGGGAAGGGAGGGCTCGGGGCGATGAGGCTACCCGACGACCCCTTGCTTTTACTAGCTTATTATTAGTCTGGGCGGCGGTGTTGGGGGTGGGCGGGGGGGTCAACCGCCGCGGCGAGCGGCCCATCTTCGTCCGCAGCCCTTTATTCTTCTACTGGTGGCGGTTGGGGGGGTCAACCGCCGCGGCGAGCGGCCCATCTTCGTCCGCAGCCCTTTATTCTTCTACTGGTGGCGGTTGGGGGGGTCAACCGCCGCGGCGAGCGGCCCATCTTCGTCCGCAGCCCTTTATTCTTCTACTGGTGGTGGTTGGGGGGGTCAACCGCCGCGGCGAGCGGCCCATCTTCGTCCGCAGCCCTTTATTCTTCTACTGGTGGCGGTTGGGGGGGTCAACCGCCGCGGCGAGCGGCCCATCTTCGTCCGCAGCCCTTTATTCTTCTACTGGTGGCGGTTGGGGGGGTCAACCGCCGCGGCGAGCGGCCCATCTTCGTCCGCAGCCCTTTATTCTTCTACTCTAGTCCGACTCTTTTGCGGAAGCAAGATTCTTACGTCCCCAGACACGTCCCGAATGAAAGACTCTCTAGCGAAATCCAGATTGAAAAAAAAAAAAATCAAAAATTGAAACCGGACAAATTTAAAAGGGAAATTACACAAATTAAAGACACCGAAAAGCGGGAAGGGAGGGCTCGGGGCGATGAAGCTACCGAAAGACTCCTGCTGCTTCTAGCTTATTATTAGTCTCGGTGGCGGTTGGGGGTGGGCGGGGGGGTCAACCGCCGCGGCGAGCGGCCCATCTTCGTCCGCAGCCCTTTATTCTTCTACTGGTGGCGGTTGGGGGGGTCAACCGCCGCGGCGAGCGGCCCATCTTCGTCCGCAGCCCTTTATTCTTCTACTCTAGTCCGACTCTTTTGCGGAAGCAAGATTCTTACGTCCCCAGACACGTCCCGAATGAAAGACTCTCTAGCGAAATCCAGATTGAAAAAAAAAAAAAATCAAAAATTGAAACCGGACAAATTTAAAAGGGAAATTACACAAATTAAAGACACCGAAAAGCGGGAAGGGAGGGCTCGGGGCGATGAAGCTACCGAAAGACTCCTGCTGCTTCTAGCTTATTATTAGTCTCGGTGGCGGTTGGGGGTGGGCGGGGGGGTCAACCGCCGCGGCGAGCGGCCCATCTTCGTCCGCAGCCCTTTATTATTCTACTGGTGGCGGTTGGGGGGGTCAACCGCCGCGGCGAGCGGCCCATCTTCGTCCGCAGCCCTTTATTCTTCTACTCTAGTCCGACTCTTTTGCGGAAGCAAGATTCTTACGTCCCCAGACACGTCCCGAATGAAAGACTCTCTAGCGAAATCCAGATTGAAAAAAAAAAAAAAATCAAAAATTGAAACCGGACAAATTTAAAAGGGAAATTACACAAATTAAAGACACCGAAAAGCGGGAAGGGAGGGCTCGGGGCGATGAAGCTACCGAAAGACTCCTGCTGCTTCTAGCTTATTATTAGTCTCGGTGGCGGTTGGGGGTGGGCGGGGGGGTCAACCGCCGCGGCGAGCGGCCCATCTTCGTCCGCAGCCCTTTATTCTTCTACTGGTGGCGGTTGGGGGGGTCAACCGCCGCGGCGAGCGGCCCATCTTCGTCCGCAGCCCTTTATTCTTCTACTGGTGGCGGTTGGGGGGGTCAACCGCCGCAGCGAGCGGCCCATCTTCGTCCGCAGCCCTTTATTCTTCTACTGGTGGCGGTTGGGGGGGTCAACCGCCGCGGCGAGCGGCCCATCTTCGTCCGCAGCCCTTTATTCTTCTACTGGTGGCGGTTGGGGGGGTCAACCGCCGCGGCGAGCGGCCCATCTTCGTCCGCAGCCCTTTATTCTTCTACTGGTGGCGGTTGGGGGGGTCAACCGCCGCGGCGAGCGGCCCATCTTCGTCCGCAGCCCTTTATTCTTCTACTGGTGGCGGTTGGGGGGGTCAACCGCCACGGCGAGCGGCCCATCTTCGTCCGCAGCCCTTTATTCTTCTACTGGTGGCGGTTGGGGGGTCAACCGCCGCGGCGAGCGGCCCATCTTCGTCCGCAGCCCTTTATTCTTCTACTGGTGGCGGTTGGGGGGGTCAACCGCCGCGGCGAGCGGCCCATCTTCGTCCGCAGCCCTTTATTCTTCTACTCTAGTCCGACTCTTTTGCGGAAGCAAGATTCTTACGTCCCCAGACACGTCCCGAATGAAAGACTCTCTAGCGAAATCCAGATTGAAAAAAAAAAAAAATCAAAAATTGAAACCGGACAAATTTAAAAGGGAAATTACACAAATTAAAGACACCGAAAAGCGGGAAGGGAGGGCTCGGGGCGATGAAGCTACCGAAAGACTCCTGCTGCTTCTAGCTTATTATTAGTCTCGGTGGCCGTTGGGGGTGGGCGGGGGGGTCAACCGCCGCGGCGAGCGGCCCATCTTCGTCCGCAGCCCTTTATTCTTCTACTGGTGGCGGTTGGGGGGGTCAACCGCCGCGGCGAGCGGCCCATCTTCGTCCGCAGCCCTTTATTCTTCTACTCTAGTCCGACTCTTTTGCGGAAGCAAGATTCTTACGTCCCCAGACACGTCCCGAATGAAAGACTCTCTAGCGAAATCCAGATTGAAAAAAAAAAAAAAATCAAAAATTGAAACCGGACAAATTTAAAAGGGAAATTACACAAATTAAAGACACCGAAAAGCGGGAAGGGAGGGCTCGGGGCGATGAAGCTACCGAAAGACTCCTGCTGCTTCTAGCTTATTATTAGTCTCGGTGGCGGTTGGGGGTGGGCGGGGGGGTCAACCGCCGCGGCGAGCGGCCCATCTTCGTCCGCAGCCCTTTATTCTTCTACTGGTGGCGGTTGGGGGGGTCAACCGCCGCGGCGAGCGGCCCATCTTCGTCCGCAGCCCTTTATTCTTCTACTGGTGGCGGTTGGGGGGGTCAACCGCCGCGGCGAGCGGCCCATCTTCGTCCGCAGCCCTTTATTCTTCTACTGGTGGCGGTTGGGGGTGGGCGGGGGGGTCAACCGCCGCGGCGAGCGGCCCATCTTCGTCCGCAGCCCTTTATTCTTCTACTCTAGTCCGACTCTTTTGCGGAAGCAAGATTCTTACGTCCCCAGACACGTCCCGAATGAAAGACTCTCTAGCGAAATCCAGATTGAAAAAAAAAAAAAAATCAAAAATTGAAACCGGACAAATTTAAAAGGGAAATTACACAAATTAAAGACACCGAAAAGCGGGAAGGGAGGGCTCGGGGCGATGAAGCTACCGAAAGACTCCTGCTGCTTCTAGCTTATTATTAGTCTCGGTGGCGGTTGGGGGTGGGCGGGGGGGTCAACCGCCGCGGCGAGCGGCCCATCTTCGTCCGCAGCCCTTTATTCTTCTACTGGTGGCGGTTGGGGGTGGGCGGGGGGGTCAACCGCCGCGGCGAGCGGCCCATCTTCGTCCGCAGCCCTTTATTCTTCTACTGGTGGCGGTTGGGGGTGGGCGGGGGGGTCAACCGCCGCGGCGAGCGCCCCATCTTCGTCCGCAGCCCTTTATTCTTCTACTCTAGTCCGACTCTTTTGCGGAAGCAAGATTCTTACGTCCCCAGACACGTCCCGAATGAAAGACTCTCTAGCGAAATCCAGATTGAAAAAAAAAAAAAAATCAAAAATTGAAACCGGACAAATTTAAAAGGGAAATTACACAAATTAAAGACACCGAAAAGCGGGAAGGGAGGGCTCGGGGCGATGAAGCTACCGAAAGACTCCTGCTGCTTCTAGCTTATTATTAGTCTCGGTGGCGGTTGGGGGTGGGCGGGGGGGTCAACCGCCGCGGCGAGCGGCCCATCTTCGTCCGCAGCCCTTTATTCTTCTACTGGTGGCGGTTGGGGGTGGGCGGGGGGGTCAACCGCCGCGGCGAGCGGCCCATCTTCGTCCGCAGCCCTTTATTCTTCTACTGGTGGCGGTTGGGGGTGGGCGGGGGGGTCAACCGCCGCGGCGAGCGGCCCATCTTCGTCCGCAGCCCTTTATTCTTCTACTGGTGGCGGTTGGGGGTGGGCGGGGGGGTCAACCGCCGCGGCGAGCGGCCCATCTTCGTCCGCAGCCCTTTATTCTTCTACTCTAGTCCGACTCTTTTGCGGAAGCAAGATTCTTACGTCCCCAGACACGTCCCGAATGAAAGACTCTCTAGCGAAATCCAGATTGAAAAAAAAAAAAAATCAAAAATTGAAACCGGACAAATTTAAAAGGGAAATTACACAAATTAAAGACACCGAAAAGCGGGAAGGGAGGGCTCGGGGCGATGAAGCTACCGAAAGACTCCTGCTGCTTCTAGCTTATTATTAGTCTCGGTGGCGGTTGGGGGTGGGCGGGGGGGTCAACCGCCGCGGCGAGCGGCCCATCTTCGTCCGCAGCCCTTTATTCTTCTACTGGTGGCGGTTGGGGGTGGGCGGGGGGGTCAACCGCCGCGGCGAGCGGCCCATCTTCGTCCGCAGCCCTTTATTCTTCTACTGGTGGCGGTTGGGGGTGGGCGGGGGGGTCAACCGCCGCGGCGAGCGCCCCATCTTCGTCCGCAGCCCTTTATTCTTCTACTCTAGTCCGACTCTTTTGCGGAAGCAAGATTCTTACGTCCCCAGACACGTCCCGAATGAAAGACTCTCTAGCGAAATCCAGATTGAAAAAAAAAAAAAAATCAAAAATTGAAACCGGACAAATTTAAAAGGGAAATTACACAAATTAAAGACACCGAAAAGCGGGAAGGGAGGGCTCGGGGCGATGAAGCTACCGAAAGACTCCTGCTGCTTCTAGCTTATTATTAGTCTAGGCGGCGGTTGGGGGTGGGCGGGGGGGTCAACCGCCGCGGCGAGCGGCCCATCTTCGTCCGCAGCCCTTTATTCTTCTACTGATGGCGGTTGGGGGTGGGCGGGGGGGGTCAACCGCCGCGGCGAGCGGCCCATCTTCGTCCGCAGCCCTTTATTCTTCTACTGGTGGCGGTTGGGGGTGGGCGGGGGGGTCAACCGCCGCGGCGAGCGGCCCATCTTCGTCCGCAGCCCTTTATTCTTCTACTGGTGGCGGTTGGGGGGGTCAACCGCCGCGGCGAGCGGCCCATCTTCGTCCGCAGCCCTTTATTCTTCTACTGGTGGCGGTTGGGGGGGTCAACCGCCGCGGCGAGCGGCCCATCTTCGTCCGCAGCCCTTTATTCTTCTACTGGTGGCGGTTGGGGGGGTCAACCGCCGCGGCGAGCGGCCCATCTTCGTCCGCAGCCCTTTATTCTTCTACTGGTGGCGGTTGGGGGGGTCAACCGCCGCGGCGAGCGGCCCATCTTCGTCCGCAGCCCTTTATTCTTCTACTGGTGGCGGTTGGGGGGGTCAACCGCCGCGGCGAGCGGCCCATCTTCGTCCGCAGCCCTTTATTCTTCTACTGGTGGCGGTTGGGGGGGTCAACCGCCGCGGCGAGCGGCCCATCTTCGTCCGCAGCCCTTTATTCTTCTACTGGTGGCGGTTGTGGGGGTCAACCGCCGCGGCGAGCGGCCCATCTTCGTCCGCAGCCCTTTATTCTTCTACTGGTGGCGGTTGGGGGGGTCAACCGCCGCGGCGAGCGGCCCATCTTCGTCCGCAGCCCTTTATTCTTCTACTGGTGGCGGTTGGGGGTGGGCGGGGGGGTCAACCGCCGCGGCGAGCGGCCCATCTTCGTCCGCAGCCCTTTATTCTTCTACTGGTGGCGGTTGGGGGGGTCAACCGCCGCGGCGAGCGGCCCATCTTCGTCCGCAGCCCTTTATTCTTCTACTGGTGGCGGTTGGGGGTGGGCGGGGGGGGTCAACCGCCGCGGCGAGCGGCCCATCTTCGTCCGCAGCCCTTTATTCTTCTACTGGTGGCGGTTGGGGGTGGGCGGGGGGGTCAACCGCCGCGGCGAGCGGCCCATCTTCGTCCGCAGCCCTTTATTCTTCTACTGGTGGCGGTTGGGGGGGTCAACCGCCGCGGCGAGCGGCCCATCTTCGTCCGCAGCCCTTTATTCTTCTACTGGTGGCGGTTGGGGGTGGGCGGGGGGGTGAACCGCCGCGGCGAGCGGCCCATCTTCGTCCGCAGCCCTTTATTCTTCTACTGGTGGCGGTTGGGGGTGGGCGGGGGGGTCAACCGCCGCGGCGAGCGGCCCATCTTCGTCCGCAGCCCTTTATTCTTCTACTGGTGGCGGTTGGGGGGGTCAACCGCCGCGGCGAGCGGCCCATCTTCGTCCGCAGCCCTTTATTCTTCTACTGGTGGCGGTTGGGGGTGGGCGGGGGGGGTCAACCGCCGCGGCGAGCGGCCCATCTTCGTCCGCAGCCCTTTATTCTTCTACTGGTGGCGGTTGGGGGTGGGCGGGGGTGTCAACCGCCGCGGCGAGCGGCCCATCTTCGTCCGCAGCCCTTTATTCTTCTACTGGTGGCGGTTGGGGGTGGGCGGGGGGGGGTCAACCGCCGCGGCGAGCGGCCGATCTTCGTCCGCAGCCCTTTATTCTTCTACTGGTGGCGGTTGGGGGTGGGCGGGGGGGGTCAACCGCCGCGGCGAGCGGCCCATCTTCGTCCGCAGCCCTTTATTCTTCTACTGGTGGCGGTTGGGGGTGGGCGGGGGGGTCAACCGCCGCGGCGAGCGGCCCATCTTCGTCCGCAGCCCTTTATTCTTCTACTGGTGGCGGTTGGGGGTGGGCGGGGGGGTCAACCGCCGCGGCGAGCGGCCCATCTTCGTCCGCAGCCCTTTATTCTTCTACTGGTGGCGGTTGGGGGTGGGCGGGGGGGGTCAACCGCCGCGGCGAGCGGCCCATCTTCGTCCGCAGCCCTTTATTCTTCTACTGGTGGCGGTTGGGGGTGGGCGGGGGGGTCAACCGCCGCGGCGAGCGGCCCATCTTCGTCCGCAGCCCTTTATTCTTCTACTCTAGTCCGACTCTTTTGCGGAAGCAAGATTCTTACGTCCCCAGACACGTCCCGAATGAAAGAGTCTCTAGCGAAATCCAGATTGAAAAAAAAAAATCAAAAATTGAAACCGGACAAATTTAAAAGGGAAATTACACAAATTAAAGACACCGAAAAGCGGGAAGGGAGGGCTCGGGGCGATGAAGCTACCGAAAGACTCCTGCTGCTTCTAGCTATCGGGTTCGATTTGAAAGACTAATCTTTAAAATCGCTTTTTTTAGAAAATTAACTACTGTGAGAAGAAATTGGGCCATATCCCTAGATATAACATTCATAGTTTTTAAGTAGATCAATAACAGATAATTAAAAAATATAGCGTAAATGATAATTTTGTTAATCATTTTAAATGTAGCAAAGCATTGTAAATGTTATCCGTATAAAATTTTTATTCTTTTAAATGACTGTAAAAAACTTATGGACGTAAAGAACATACCAGCAGTCATGTGAACAATATAAAAACAGGTAATAAATATTTTTAAAACACTAAATAGAACTGAATGCAATATTATTTTATTATTTTTTAAAAAGAACTTAATTCAGCAGCATCAATCAAACATCTCTAGAAGCTGTCTTTTATTTGCCACCAATAATTTTTTTTTTAATTTATTTCGTGATGTATTACTACAACCACTACAAGGCATGTTCAGTTCATTCTAATATTTTGCGTTTTATTAATAATTTACGAAAAGAAGTCAGAGCAGTGGACGTCATTTCCGTTAGCATTATAGTTACACACATAGCCCCAGCATAATGTAAAGATCAAATTTCGAAAATAAAAGATTCTCTATATCAGCTATAATTTTCAGAGCAAAAACATAGGGCGAATGCTCTCTTATCGAGTCCAATGTCAAATGTTGAAGTAAACAAATGGGTACGCGTGATCACAGATCGCACACATGGTTTCGTTTAATATTTCTTTCAAAACACTTTATTCTTTAATTAATAAAGCCAAATTGATATACTTTATAAATATTAAATCTTTAAAAACTGCACATAAAAAGGTAAAAAACGCTAAGGTTTAAACTCTATTCTTAATAAAACTGTATCAGAACGAAACTCCTTTCTACAACTTATTCGTAGATACATTAGTCGAGGTGGTGACGGTCTTAAACACTATTTTAAGGTATTTGATGAAATTACTATTCCAAAATAGAGTTCCGCCTCTGCCCATTTTCCCAAAATTTCACGGGCCATTTTTTTATAAACTTATTCTTATGTGTTATGAACAATCTTAATGTTTCAAACAGATCGCCTCGTTAAATTCCCTACTTTAAATGAAATCGCGGTTTGTTAGTTCCACATTCCACCACCTGGGAGAGCACTCTATTCTTAACAAAAGCGTATCTGAACGAAACTACTTTACAAAACTTATCCGTATATACACGGGTTGGGGTGGGGGCGGTCTTAACTAAGTATTTAATATATTTGCTGAAATTGCTATTAAAAAATAGTGTTATGGACGCTTATAAAATTTTTTATATTGAATTAGTAGTAGTTATCTCATACCGCCGTCAAAAAATCGCACACAAAACAGAACAAAACGTTAATGCTGCTGTAAAATATCACGTGCCTTCACTTTAAAGTACGCATTTAATAGAAATAAAAACGAATTAGTTAAATAATAATTAATATCTCAGCTTTTAATTAAGATGGAAGATTGAAATTAACATTTATGAAATCAGCGAAAAATTTTACGTCCGGATGTATGAAAATTTAATCTAAAAATTTAATAATTTAAAAGTTTAACATTCGTTTTAAAATACCCCAATATGAAAAACCACGTGACCTGCTTAAATTTGTGCCTCTAAAACCTGTTGAAAGGGAAGTTTTAAAGAAATTATCCAATTAATGAAATAATAATTAATATCTCAGCTTGTAATTAAGATAGAAGATTCAAATGGACATGATTGAAATTAGAGAAAATTTTCATGTCCGGATGTATAAAAATTTATTAATTATAAAAGTTAACCCATTAACCGCTGGTGTTGCGTTGGTAAAAAAAAATGCGCATAAAAAATTAGCTATCAGATGAATTTTATATTAACAGTAATTTTTAAGCAGGGAATATTATAGTTAATAATTCAATAGAAAAATATTTTATTTCGTCATTTTTTTTATATTTAATAACGAGTTCCAAATTTGAAGAATTTTTAAACGACAACTATCATATGTTGTCGTTTTCACAGAAGAAACACAGTTAGAAAAATGTAAGCTTTAGAGTTAATCTATTTTTAGACAAGGTCAAATCAGAAAAAAACATTCCACGAGTCGGTTCTTTTTGTTTTATTATGGGAGGAAGAAAAATAGATGTTGCGTTTGCGCAACGTCAGGGGGAAACTGGTACTTCCCCTTTTCACTCAAATCGTTACACTCTTTGGGATTTTTTCACATTGTGTGCTCATAGAGATGCCTTAACTGTTAGAGGAAGCTCTTCAAAGACGTTTTCACGAATATTTAGATAAAGATGATTGGAATGAAGCTGATATTATTGTTATTTCACCAAAATTAATAGAAATTATTGGTGAAGAAGAAAATTATAATATATCAAAATAAAATAATAAAAAAATATAAAATCAAAATAATATATCAAAATAATCATATCTCGCCACCATGCAATATTGCTGGCGAAATTGATATGAACATAAAAAGAGAAATTTGAGCTGTCTAAAATTTGTATAAGTCATACACTTAATAGAAAATAGGAGATTTGAAGTGAATAGAGAAGGAAACATTGACTTGGACTCACGCCAAAAGTGAAAAAAAAATTTACAAATGAGGGAAGAAATCAAGATTATGTTCGAAAGTAAAATGTCTTAGTTAGATTTCAGACGTGAAGTTTCATTGCAAAGAGAGTTTGCCAAAGCAAACACTGTTTGAAAGTAAAGGGTTAGGTAGAATCAAATCGGCAACAAGAATGTCTAGTAAGTTCAGCATGCAAAAGCCATTACAGTTAGAAAGCGGACATTTAATTGTCAAGTCCGATGACAGCAGAAGACTTCATTGTGTAAACAATGCCTTAACCAGAATGTTTACCGCTGCAGTAAATTTGGGATGTTGCTTTATTATATAAGTGTAGCGAATATTTTGAAGCTTGAAACTCTTTTCTGTATATAATAAGTAATTTTTAAAGAAAAAATTAATTAAAATTCAATAATAAATTAATTACCCTTAAAGTGATTATTTGTTTTCTAAATTGTAACTACTCTAAAAAAATCTTCCATTGCCCAAATCCATGAAAACCCTGCAGATGTTCAGTTGACCTCATTGAAAATCAATACTCTTATTCCGCTGACGTTGCGTGAATGCAACACTCGATTTTTCGTAAGCTAAGACAAGTTTTGTTATTTTCACTAAAAATTATTGATATGTATGTTCAAATGAATAACCAATATCATTTGTATAAAAACATTTTTAACCCCTTATAGTTTTGGCGGTTAAGGGGTTAACATTCGTTTAAAAAAAAAAACCTACTATAAAAATCACGTGACCTACAGGTGCCGTATGTCTGGAAAGAAAAATTTCTCCCTGCCGTCGGAAATGAAATTCATGAACAGCTGCCTTTAAATCAAAGGAAATTGATTTTTTATCGGTCGATTTTTAGAGGATTTTTCTGTTATACACATCGCAGAGAAATGATCTTTATACCTGCTTAAAGTAGATATTTTTCTGCGTCTGTCTGACCAAGTTAAAATTTCTAGACCAAAAACTTTCTGAGACGCTAATCGATTTAAAAATGTCCACTTCACTTTTTAGATTAAAGCGAGCTCTGGCAACCCCTCATTTTCCTGGCAAACCTTAGGAGAATCACCAGTCCTTATCTGTCGTTAAAATGAAACCTGTTTTTAATTCGTCGAAGAGATCCTTTTTGTAATGTGATAAGAAATCCATGCTTTTGCTGAATTATGAATGCCTTTCCGGTCTTGTAATTGGGGTGGGGTGGTTAATTAATAACGTCCGTTAATTACGACTTTTTCAACATTTTATGATTTGCCGTTTAATGTGAGGTATTCAGCTATAAGTATGCAAAATTTCATATCTCCAACATATATAATATTTCTGAGAACGGACTCTGTGACAGACGGACGGACAGACAGACAGAGGATTGAGACGAATAGGATTTCGTCAGATGAATGAAACCATAAATATGATAGGGATTAGAACACAGATAAAACATATTCTGTTCTAATCAAACTAATTTTATTGAAAAAAAAAATGTCAATGCAGGAGAAAACTAGTACAAGTTGATAGGTTGCCATTTCAACTAGATTAGTATAAAAGATTAGCTACCAACCAACTGACATTAATATATAAAATATTTCAATTATTAATATTCACTTTTGAAGATCATATGTCTGAAACTTCGTGAAGTTACACTTTCACTACTTCAAACATGAGCAATTAGTGAGCCGATAGTGGACCACCGGCCCACTAATGATTCTCATGAACGAAAGACTAAATAAATTCTACAGAAAAACTTCAAATATAAATTATTTAATCAAAGTTATTTCAAAATAAAGTATTATTTTGCATATACTCTAGTAGTAGGCCACACCACAATATTCATTTTTACCCGACTGCCAAGAAGGGTTATGTGTTTCACGCGTTTCTGGGTATGTGGATTTCTTTATACCCTCAAAACATCGCAACGGCTGGATGGATTTTAATGAATGAGGTCTCTATCAATTTGTCTTGATCGTCCGATGGTTATAGGCTAGGTTTTGTGTTTATGAATTGAAAATGGCGGTCTAGACAAAAAAAATGTTTACGCACCCTATTGAGTGGCATGTCGTTGGATAGGTCTTTCTAAATGAAGATGATGTTTCGTTGAATATTTTATAGTCAGAAGCTCGGTTTAAATATTAGACAACCTAGAAGTTGTGCAGGTAGAATCTCTAGCTTTACTGCAACTATAACCATAATAGACATCTATAGGCCTCATCAAACCACTGTTTATAGATATGAACTAACAATTAAACACAATTTAAAAGTCATCAATACAAATAAATAGAAAAAAATAGGTAAGTAATATAAAAAATACTTTCACATTGATGAGAAATAATTAAATAGTTCGCTTTTTACGCAGTCAGGTTTTTTGAATTTTTAAATTTAATTATCAATTATTTTTAAGTTTTAAGATTGTTTAACAAATAATTTAGAGTTTAAAAAAGATCGTCATCATCATCATCACCAATAACGTTTTCAATCCGCTGCTGGATGTACGGCTCCCCCAGATTTTTCCATTGTATGCTGTCTAGTGCTTTATTCATCCAGTTAACAGAGTCCACTATTCTCATTTCGTCACTCCATCTTACTTGATGTCGTCTTCTTGGTCATTATAGAACTCTGTAATATCACTGTCAAAGAAAATGACACGTGTAGAAGGGAAACTTTCATAAACGTAATGTATATCCCTGGCCGTCAGCGAAACAGTGCAAATAGCTAGGCAGTAGAAGTCGCATACAGAGGCGAAAGATAAAACGGTGTTCACTTGACGTGCTTTGGTGTGATCGCCAATAGCGATAATTATCAAATTGAAGTGTAATGCTGTGGCTATAGAAAGCAATGCGCTCTCCCTTCTCTCCACTCCCGCCTTCCACGGAGGAAATCAAAACCTCTTGCCCTTTCCTGGTAGTTATGTCAAAGATCATGTAAGACGTTATCCGCAGAAGATTAGATTAATCTGTTAGTTGTTGCGTTTGTTTTCGAGAGAAAGTGGAACATTTGATACATAAAATTTGATATTTTACCGAGTCACTGAATATTTACTGTTAATATTATCAATGAATGTTTTTCCATTGTACGTATTCATCGGCTATCTACAGGGTGTCCCAAAAAGGAGTACCCATTTTTAAAAATGAATAATTAACAAATAAATAGAGTTATTAAAAAAATTCTTGCAGGAAACGAATGTGTGAAGTCTGGAATTTTGTTTAGAACACTTTATTATAATAGTTCAAAATCTGATCGACAGATGGCGCTACAACGCATTTTGGTGGCTATATGAAAAAACGAAGCATGCGTGAAGACCAGACAGAAGTACACGTGGTCAGTGAAAGTTCAGTAGTAAACATTTCAACGGAAACAGTTGTTGTCGTTGTGTAAATTGTTCAACATGGTGTATTCGTTGGCCATATAGCCACCAAAATGTGCTGTAGCACCATCTGACGGTCATATTTTGAACTATTATAATAAAGTGTTTTAAATAAAATTCCAGACTTCACACATCCGTTTCCTGCAAGATTTTTTTTAAATAACTCTATTTGTTTGTTAATTATTCATTTCTCAAAATAGGTAGTCCTTTTTGGGACACCCTGTACTTGAAATGCAGGAAATATATCATAACAACAGATCATAAACATATCATATAAAAAATCTGTCAACGAAAACATTTGGCGAATAGGATTATGCTATGAAGCATGCCTATGATTGGATCTCTCCCTTGCGTGTGTTTCCCTGCAGAACTGATTGCACTGTTAATATTATCAATGAAATTTTTCCATTGTAGGTATTTGTCGGCTATCTACTTGGAATACAGGAAATATATTATAACAACAGATCATAAACAGATCATATTAAAAAATCTGTCACAATGTGTAAGTTTCAAGACGCACTGACAAAGAAATGACGTTTTGAATTCTTGCTGGAGCATTGGCGCTAAGTTGTTATCTTAGGTTTACTACGAAAAAATTTGGCGAATTGCCTGATGCTATGAAGCATGCCTATGATTGGATCTCTGCCTTGAGTGTGTTTCCCTGCAGAGTTGATGCACTGTTTCGGTTAGTTGCGGTTTCCAAACCCGTCCCTACTTTTCCTCTACGTTCATTGACTTCTGCAGGGTATCTGTGTCCATCTATTGTCTTATCTTCTTGCAATGTGTCCAGCCCATTTCAATTTTAGCCGTATAATTCTCTCGATGATGTCAAAAATATTCTTCTGACTTCTTATCCAGGTTATTCTCTTACTGTCTTTTCTACTTATGCCTAGCATACATCTTTACATACTTCCTTGTGTTGTTTGTAATCTTTGCACTATCCGTTTTGAAACATCTATTTATCCGATATATAAGTTAGTGCAGGCAAAACACATCGGTTAAACACCTTTCTTTTCAAACATAGAGGCAAGTCACTATTCAGAATAATATTTTTCTTCCCAAAAGTACCCCATCCATGCCTTATTCTTCTATCGATTTCATTCAAGATACTGTTGTTCGATGATATTTCCTGTCTAACTAATAGATAATTGTACACTTCCTTAATCTCAGTGCTGTTTTAGAGGGTTTTCTTTTTTGGTGCAAATGCATTGAACATCACCTTATTCTTTTCCAAATTTATTTTTAATCCCACGTTAATTCTAGCTTCTGCCAAATCTATTATTATGTTTTCCAATTCTTAAGGACTATTTCTGAAAATTAAAATGTCGCATCCACGTTATTTTAATATAAAGTAAAGCTAAAAAGTCTTTCTTTAAGATACTCTAGAAAACAAAACATATCTGTGAACAAAACAAATCTATCATTTAACCCTTTATCTACTTATAAGTAACATTAAAATAACTTGTTATAAAATTCATTTAATACATAAATTAGTTGTAATACAGTTTAGAATGAGTTATAGATACATTACTTTATCTTGTTCCAAAAACATTATGGATTACACATAATAAAAATATTTTTAAAGAGATATCTTTTCCTTTTGCATCCTTTCAGCTTTCTTGGCGTTGTGGGTGTGTACGGGGGAATTTTTCAATTCTGAAATATTTCTGTATTTCTATTGTCAGAACATTATATTTGTACATATCCTAAATCTACAAAATACTAAGAAAAAGATTTAAAATAAAAGATTTGAGTGGCGTTATAAATATTGCACAAAATCCTGTTAATTAATCCTTCTAAATCCTTCAATTCTTGTAAAATTATTCTAAAATTATTGAATGATTATGTAAATCTTCTAATGCACTTTAAACAATAAACGAAAAATACTTTAGAAGGTAAAATTTTCCACAATTCATAATTCAGTAAATAAAGGGTTAAAGCAACTAAATTGACAATTAACAGTCTACAGTTTTAACTAACCAGATTTCGTTCAGTTTTTTTTCCATATATATATGACGGGATCTGTTTTCTTTAACATTAAAATTCAGTGATATTAAGAGTACATGGCCCAATATAGCTGAACTTACGTGCTCTGAAAATATAAACAGGACTCAGAATTTTCTTACTTCTCCCAACTATATCTGTTAAAAATATTCAACAAGTCCAGTTACATTTTCTAAAATATAAAAGCATATAAGAATAAAGAAATGCAGTATTATATAAAATTTTGTGAAATGTTGACTTAGAATTACTCTTTTTGAAAATTCTAATTACACATAAAATTAAATTTAAAATTTTGTCTAAATAAAATTTAAACAAAATAAAAAAACTGTGTAAAGAAATAGTAAGTAAAAAAAAATGAAAGAATAGATACATTTCATATTACAATAAGATTTTTTTTCTTCGTAAATGGAATTATTTATATTCATATTTCGACCACAGATGACTGAAATTCAAATAACTGGATGTTTTCATTATCTTATATGTTAAAACGGTACACGAACCCATTGAATTCCAACTTTATACGATAATGCAGTATTATACGAAAACACGAGAAATCCTTCTATATATATAAAAAAAGTAACGATTTGGAAATGGACCAATGAAAATCTGCGTAGATACCGCGAAATATACCGCGCTGATTGGTCAAAGCTTTCTGACGCTATAAGGGGGGGGGGGTTGTTACCAAGGGGGAGGGCTGGTCTGTCGCCAATTGTCGCCAAGTTGGAGATATGTCGCCAAAAGTGAAGCCAACATGGCTCTATTTTCAGTATTTCGCCAAATTTCATTAGACTCCCATTGCAATATAATAGGGTTTACTTGCTTGCGGAAAATCAACAAATTGGGTTATTTCAATGTAACAAAAACTAATATTAACTTATGAATAGAGCCTAATTGAACTATTTATATTATTTTTAAGCACAAATACTAACTATTTACAATACTCGTAACCCTATATATATACTTTTATACTTAATTCTTATAATTATGAAATTCCGTAAGCTCTAATATTTATGTCCTTGGAGATAAGGAAATGAAATTGTCAGAAGTGAGCGCATTTTTACTAAGTGGAATCTAAAAATTGAATGCATAGAAAATAAGGGATCACGAACGCGAGACAATTACGTCTGGGGTTGGCCAAAGCCGCCTCAAGTCTTGAGGCGGCTTTGGGTTGGCTAGAAAATAGAGATTGCTTTGCGATACCGAATGTAATCTCGAAGCGATTACGCGAGGTGTTGGTGAGCGTAGCGAGCAGGTGGGCGGAGCTCTCCTTGTATAAAATAAAAAAACTTAAGTAACATGTTTTTATTGCTCATTTCCTTGTTCTACCCACTGTAGTATCATAATTATCCTCAAATTGCCTCTAAATTTTAGTAACCGTGATTCAGCAAAACATGTGATTTTATTAATGAAACACTGATGTTGCCATTATCACTCTTGTTTGACTTTTTTCTTTAATATTTTCAGGCTGTGTAAAAGACAGGTTTTTTTTTCCCTGAAGCCTGCCCTTGATTAGGTATAGCCCTAAACATAATTGGATATATTGCCAGAAAAGCTCGTCTTTATAAAGTAAGTAATTCTTCATTTTTACGGTTCCGTCCTTAAAAAGTAAAAACGGAACCATTATAAGATCGCTTCTTTGTCTGCCTCTCTGTCTGTCACAGTCATTTTAATCGTAAACTATGGAGCGTGGAAAGTTCAAATTGGGGGATGTAAGAAAGACTAATAACCCACATATTTACAGATTATTAAACATTCAGAAATATATTTAGGAAAAGTGTACAGGGCTAATTAAGTTACTTGAGAAAAAATCTTTTTTTTATATATATCGTGTGGGGTATCGTCTGAAAGGTTTCGTAATATGCTGAATTCAAAACTACATTTCTTTTAAATTTAGGTATTATATTTTAAGAGATATCGTCGATAATGTGGTACAAAAATATGCACCCTCCATCTATTTCAAAATCTACTGAAACTAAAATTATGAAATTATTAGAGGTAGTAGACGTTAATTTAAACCTTGCAGGAAAATTATGGCTATTACCCTCGGCCGCGTAGTTTTTTAGAAAAGCGAATTTCGCTATACGGGCGTTCAACAAAGAGCGCTGTAGGTACCTATCGTAACAGAAGTATAAATGCATTGTTGATAATAATTTTCGAAAAATATCGTCGGCAATTAGCCGAGATATTAACCCTTAAATACACGCACGGTTTGACCATACATAATGACAAGGGCGGCGTACTATATCTACTATCAGCTTTTAAAGCCTAGATAACAACTTTTAATGATATATTTGGTAATGCAACGCCCAGTAGCAATATAGAAGCAATAAACATCAAATTGTTAAAAACAGACTAAATTAATTATATTTAATCCAACTGAAGTACTATGGGATTCGCGACTAGTTTGCATTGAGTGGATCTATCAATACGCCTCCCGTGTCTTTAAAAGTTAATTAGAAACGATCTGCAAAAACGCGGCACGGACAAAAGGCGGCGTTGCAACTTTGTGACCTGCTTTTGAAGCGCGCTTTACACAATGTCAAGTTGGGTTTTGTTTTAGCTACACTGTAAAAATAAAAGATTAATACTACGCTGAAAATAGTTTTATGAAATGCCAAATGAAGTTTAAATATGCACTACTTTTATTGTCAGTACCGAAATGTGTTCATCATAAACAGATTAAGATAAGATTAAAAAAAGAGGTATACAGAATGGCAATATTTGATATTGTATCATATTATATCTTATATCATTATGATCATCATATATATCATATCATATCACCTTCATGTCTCTTTGAACTTATATGGCATACTTTTCTAGTATATACAGTTATACCCAACACTTCGTTGTATAGTTTTTTAAAAAGTCTTATTATTCTTTTAGCAGCGATTTTTTTAAATAATACAGTTAATAATTCATATATTTATTGAACGGAACCCTCTGTGCGCGAATAATACTTGCACTTGACCGTTTATTTAACAAATAATTTCTTTACTGCTAGAAATTATGTTTCAGCTGTCAATTCTTCCCGAAAGTCTGAGACAGAGGCGTGAATCCCGTTCATTCCGTGCATGCATGAGTATTGGTTCTATTAATATTAAAATTCTAATTTATTTTAAAAACGATATGCCAAAAATTGTATAAATTAAAATTTCTAATTTACTTAAAAACGACAAAAAAAAAAAAAAAAAAACAAAGAAAGAAAGAAAGAAAAGTTTACGAATTTAAAAATATATAACAATTAATTTTTTCATTCATTTAAAAATATACACAATTTTTTTTATGAGGAATAATTCTTTTATAATATATTCTAAATTACAACATTTAAAATAGTTATATTAATTAAAATGAAAAAAATATATGAAAAAAGTAGATTTTACTCGAAAAATAATGTCTTCTCGGATAAAAATATAATATTCATAACATATAATATTAATTCATTTAACGCCCCACCAGTGACTGAGAGGTTTTGCTCTCGAGGCTGGCAGACGGGACGTACTTGGTTCGAACCCAATTGCGCCCGTCGGCCTAACCGTTTCGGAGTTTTCGTGGCTTTCTTCGAAACCTTGGATTTCCATGCGTAAATACGGGTTAGGTTCCCTTAAAAAGACCCCCACGAAGTTCATTACCCCTCGGGTCCCTCGAGTAGATAATCGGTCGTCAAAAATCAACTCAACTTAACTCAATTCATTTAACAATCTAAATGAAAACATTCATAATTCATGTTTTTATTCTGTATTAATACTAAAGTGTTAAAACACCGAACCACAATCCCATAACGACGAAATCTACCAGAAATAAACATCAAAATTCCCGTTTTTCTAAATAAATTATTCAAACCGTTCTAATTTGAAGGAAACATTATATTGTGTTTACTTCCAACTACTCCACTTCCGAACTATATCCAAACTGTTAAGATAATTGCCTCATAACAGTTAGATACCTGGTTCGAATCGAATGTCAGCGACATTTTTTGTAAACCCATTTTTTCAATTGACGTATATTTCACCTCCTCTAACAGAGAAAGAAAAAGCGGACATTCTTCAAATATAGGAAATATACCGGCAGAGCTGCAACCAGTAAAATTTTCGTGGTTTAAAAAAATATTTCTGAGAGTGCCCCATATAAGGAAAATCCTGCCGGGGGTAAAAAATGCATTTTTTTTTTTTTTGACCCAGACAGGCTAGTCTACACTGAGAAAGAAAACATACCGCCTTCACCTAGAATGAATAGGTAGTCATTTTCTGAATGCCTAAACTAGAAATATAGATTTCCGAGCAATGCGAATGGGATAAACAACCAAGTTGAATTGACGAAATGATCTAGAATTTCTAGTCTCTTATTTTGTAGGTAACGAAATAATAATGAATCGATTCAGTAGTCAGAAATTATCACTTTATTTCTGGAATGGTTTCATAAACTAGAATTATAGTTACTAAAACAAACCTCTTGCGTTCGCATTTATTTGCAGAGATTTTTAAATAAGTTTGACCACGAGAATATAGTAAAATGCTCCTGAATTCAATTAGGAGATTCTAAAACTCCCTAGCAAACGGAACTAGAATTTATAGGGATGACATGGAACTATTTATTCTAGAGCCATAATTTAGTATCTCGATGTCATAACCTTATTTTTTTTCTCAGTGTAACCCGACGATTTGAAATCCAAGCCCGAAAAATTTTGCCTCTCTAAAACCCGAACCCGATACCAAATGCATGCAGTAGAAAATTGTTAATAACATTTTAAAAATGTCTACAAATTAATTATCTCGTTTAAAAAAATTATTTTATACAAATAAGTATTAATCCTAAACGTTTCCTTAAGACAACGTTTCGGGAGTTTCTTATCTTTCAATATAGACTTCTTAAAATAGTAATTTTTTTTTTTTAAATTCTGAACCACTGATAGAAATCGGTAGAATTTACATTTCTTATTCTTTTAAAACATCATTGTACAGGGCTATTACAAATGATGGACGGGATTTAAAAAAATCATATTTTCGTAACTACCGCACATATCGTCGGTAACATGTCAAACTATCCAATGTGAAAACAGTAGGCTAATTTTTAAAAATTCAGAATTCTTGATTAGCACCACATTTCTGAAATAGTAAAATTTCTCTTTATTTCGCCTTAATTAACATGTCATTAAATAAGGTTAAATAAAGCGAATTTTACTATTTCAAAAAAGTGGTGGCAATCAAGAAATCTGAATTTTTAAAACGTAGACCACTGTTTTCGCATTAGATAGTTTGACATGGTACCGACGATATTACAATAAGTGATACATGAATTTAAAGAAAAATATACCAAGATTTTTCAGTTACAAATGCTCGATGTGTGACCCTCTTGTTACACGGCATACGTCCAATCTGTAATTCAGTTCGTTCCAAACACATTGTAGCATCACTCTGTCAATGGTTCTGAAAGCTTCACAAATGCGTTCTTTAAGTTCTGAACACTTTGTTTTCGGCATTGGTGGTACATAAACAATGTCTTCGACACTGTCATAACTTAAAGAACGCATTTATACAGAATTCAGAACCATTGACAGAGTGATGCTACAAAATGTTTGGGACGAACTGGATTACAGATTGGACGTATGCCATGTAACAAGAGCGTCACACATCGAGCATTTGTAACTGAAAAAAACTTGGCATATTTCTCTTTAAATTCATGTATCACTTATTGTAATATGTGCAGTAGTTTCCAAAATATGATTTTTTTTTTAAATAGGCTCCATCATTTATAATAGCGCTGTATATTTAGTACGGCAGAAAGACATGAGAACTGTTTTCCAGTATTTCTGGGAAATGATTTCAATATGCTAAGTAAATGCAATAAAAGCTAAGTTAGATAAGAGATATCTCACGGTTCCTTTAGTTACTAACACTGACCATACAAAGACTTCAGAATCAAATAAATAGAAGAGTTTTTTATTTTTCAGTTTGCGAATAAATTTAATTTTCACTTTGAGGCCGAGACTGAAGACGTATATAAATTCAATCCGCCTGAGCACGAAGACTGGTATAAAGATCGAGTTCGGTCCCGGACTCTGACTGTGGCTGTTTCACCTCATCGGCAGACAACAAATGAAGTTAAATAATTTATTAGCAATATAATGATAATATTTATTAGTATTAATTTTCTTTTACTAAATATGAGAACACCAGAAAAGAAATAAATACCAAAGCTAAAATTATTTTACTCAGCCAATATTAATCCCATTCTTGAAAAAAAAGAGTAACATAATATGAGTAGTAATTTTCTTCAGAGATTCGTGTTCTTCTATTCTTTGTTTATACATTTTGTTTTTTTCAAAACTGTTTAACGAAAATAAAACTAGCAGTAAACCTTGAAAAATAGCTTTTATTAAACACCGAAGAAAATTTTTCAATTTATGAAAGAGGCTTTTCGTTGTTTTATCCATTTCCACATATTACAGCATTGTATGTCACTGTCTTTGTACTTTAAAGCACATTTATTTCACAGGAAAAAATAAATAGCACTTTTTGAAAGTTTGACAGGTGCTTCTTAGATTCAAGTTAGAAACGAATGCTCCAAAAATTGTTGACTTTGAGAAATTCCGATGTTATTTTTAAAGCAACGTTTAACATATGCCTTACATCAGTTGCGTGAAATGTAAAACAATTTTTCTTTTCCAATTGAGAAATATCTCTTCTTTCTAACTGGTTAATAACACATGTTAAATATGATAAATATTAACAATAAATTTGTATAATATTGAAATTTGATGAAATATATTTCAATTAAATTCATATAAACAGTACAAATACCTGTACAAGAATTTCTTTCAGGTGCATATATATAATTTAGAAGTATTTAAAATACATCAAAATATCTTAAAATACATTAGAAAAAAAAAACCAGGACGTTTTAAACCTTCACAAGGCCGTCGTCGGTGGGATTCAAATGTTATTATTTTCTTTGCGCTTATTCGAGAACTGTCTAGAAGAAATTTATTTCAATTTAAATGTTGTACGTTTGGTGAGATGCCAGATAGTTATTCCAATTTTCAACAAAACGAGCTTTCATTTATTATGCAACAAATCTGTTCATACTCCATGGATATCGTGCGATAGTGCATCGATACAAGCTGTATCTTTATTGGCGATTATTTCAATTCATGCTCTTATAATAGCTTCCTAGTAATTATTTGTGCGGACTATAATTTTCGATTTATTAATATCTATTTTTATAGGTTGAGTTTAAGCTAATCTTGGTAATGCAGTATGGGGTCTATTTAATATGATATCTGCTTTATACTTTTTAATTCGGAAAGGTATAATGTATACTCCGGATCTATTGATGGCTTGGACGGGGTCAAATTTATTATTTAACAGATCTTTTAACTTTGATGGAGGGACTGCGATTAATTTTACATCATATTTGAAGAAGGTATGCCTCATATTTTCAAAAAGCGTTGGAATGTAGTTAACTTTACAAAATTTAAATCTTTTATCTAGAACTGCGCTTCGTTTTTCATAATCTTCCATTTCAAACTTGTTTATGATTTTTTCCATAAAACGGGATGGAATTTTATTTTCTATTGCTATTTTTCTAATTGCATCTAGTTCTTCTTTTATGACTTAAAAGTAATTCTTGTACAGGTATTTGAACTGTTTATATGAATTTAATTATTTAACTTAAGGTGAATTAAGCACTAGAATTTTAATTTCCATTTATTGAACATATTTCAAGCTTTCTGCTAATAGGCGTCAGCTCGTACGGAGATTGTATTTGAACTTTCATTTATTATGCATTTATTGAAACGAGCTTTCATTTATTATGCAGCAAATTTCTTCATACTCCATGGATATCGTACGATAGTGCATCGTTACAAGCTGTATCTTTATTGGCGATTATTTCAATTGATTCTCTTATAAAAGCTTCCTGGTAATTATTTGTGCGGACTATAATTTTCGATTTTATACTATCTATTTTTATAGGCTGAATTTGAGCTAATCTTGATAATGCAGAATGAGGTCTATTTAATCTGATATCTGCTTTATTCTCTTTAATTCGGAAAGGTATAATGGATCTGTTGATTGCTTGGACGGGATCAAATTTATTATTTAACAGATCTTTTAACTTTGGGGGAGGGTCTGCGATTAATTTTACATCATATTCAAAAAAAGTATGCCTCATATTTTCAAAAAGCCTTGGATTCTAGTTAACTTTACAAAATTTAAATCATTTATCTAGAGCTGAGCTTCGTTTTTCATAATCTTCCCCTTCTAACTTGTTTATGATTTTTTCCATAAAACGGGATGGAATGTTATTTTCTATTGCTATTTTTCCAATTGCATCTAGTTCTTCTTTTATGACTTAAAAGTAATTCTTGTACGGGTATTTGAACTGTTTATATGTATTTAATTATTTAACTTAAGGTGAATTGAGAACTAGAATTTTAACTTCCATGTTTTGAAGATATTTCAAGCTTGCTGCTAACAGGACTCGTACGGACATTGTATTTGAGTACCTATCTTTCCGAACAGTAGTCACTGCGTAATTTAAGGGGTCTCAGGAATATTACAATTGGAAAAATCGAAAAAAAAGACCATTTTCAACATATAATAGCTTAAAATGGTAATTGATTTTAAGACAAAATTTTATATTGGGATGAAAGATATATTTATGTTCTTTCATTTCATGTATTTGAAAAATTACAAGATGCAGAATTAGAATTTACAGTGGGCTCCAAAATGTCAGACATTTGACGAACGGAAAATCGGCATAACAAATTATGCGCACGATTACAAAATAAATTTTGCAAGTAGAAGGAAAAGTTTGGATCCTACTTATGCCTCACATTGTAATAATTACTCTGAACCTAAATAAATTTGTATTTAAAGCATTTTTCTATTTTTAATACAAAATTGTATTTAGTTAATGCAAAATTTTGAAATTTTCATTAGTATAATCACCTATAAAGAATATATTTCTGAACAATAAGAAGGAAATTTTAGGTTCAGTTTATACAGACTAACATGAAACATAGGTTTTGAAAATTTCATGAAACAAAATTCGTAAGTTTTTGAGATATCGTGCGCGTTATGCCCAAAATCGTCATTTGGAGAAAATTGACTTCAAAGTTTCTGAAACGGCGCTTCAGCTATTGAGCGTGTATAATTTTAAAAGCCATAACTTCTGTTCTAATGGGAATTTCAAGGAAACATTTATAACAAAATGTTCAGAAAAGATAGTAGTTTAATATCTAAAAAAATTAAAATTTTGAAAATTTTAAAGCGTTAAGAGTCCTGAGACCCCTTAAAAAGGAAGTAATATGAAATCCAATGAAAAATAACTTCTGGTGATGTACGTTTTTTCTCGGCAGCTGAAGAGGCGATTTCAATAGATATCCTTTATTTTATTTTATTTCTTGTTGTTATTATACTTTATTAACCATATTTCAATCTTTATTTAAACATCAATTCCCTTTTATTAACGTTCATTTAAAATAAAACCTATAATGATATACGGTAATTGTGGAATTTTTTTTCTTGCTCAAGGATTCATTCGTAGTTTAGCTACTGTCAAAACTATTAAAAAATACATTAAAATAATTTCAGATGTTTCCCCTCCAAAATACCCACAAACTATCAGCTGTTTTTAATAAGATTTCGCATATCTTGTTGACCACTAAACCGTACAATTCGTAACAATTTGCTGCAATTAAACAGGACAAAGAAATATTGTTACTCAGATTAGAGGATTGCACGATTTTAGCTCTGTCTGTACATTGCTATTACTTTGAGATAGCTTCTTAAGCTTTTTTTTTTTACAAGTCGTCTCTTTAAATACTGAAGAACCTTTATTTTCTTATCTTTAGAATCATAACTAGGGGGCTCTGCCCCCTGCAAGCTACGCTCGCCAACCTACGTTCAGATACTGTAGAATCTAAAAGCATGCTAATCTGATCGTTTTTAAAAAGATTAGAGAAGATTGAATTATACTGAAAAAACCTGTAGCGATCTCCCTGTAAACGGGTTTCCATTCAATTCCCTTTGATTGCAAACATTTAAGGTAGAATCAGTTGCTGTTAAGACATCCAATGGTTGTTTTCGTGTTTGGTTAAAGAAGATCAGTTAAACATTTGAAAAGAAACTAAAATAAAATGAATTAAGTAAACAGAGTCTTTGTCTCTCGGTATTTTTTAACAGCGTTATAAAACGATGACATAATACAATTACTAAAATTTGCTGCTTTAACCCCTTCAAGGGCGGTGGTTCATTTTTGGACCACTTAATTTTAATTCTTAAATGCCACATTAGCATCAGAATATTGGGATGAAAATTTCCCTTTTATTAAGTAAGTGAACAAAAGCATTTTTGTATTTCGAAATTTGTTTGTAAATTCTGGTGCCATTCACTGATTTCAAGATTTTACAAATAGAAGTGCCTTGTCCGCGAAAGGGTTAAACGCATATTAATGTATTTATTATTTTAATGTTTCCTTTCCCTTTTAATATTCACGTGTAAATACAATTTTCAGGACATAAGTTTCAATATTTTCCTGCCTTTAACACGCACTCATTTAATAATAATTTTAAAGTTTGTTTTTTCTGTATTTAATAGTCACGTGAAAATAAATTTTTAATCGTTAGGAAATATTATTCTTTGCGCTGTCTTTAAAATTGAAAACAATCTCTATAATAATAGCCTAAGTCATGTGACTATCATCAACAGCTCCAGGCGGATCCCTTCGCTTTTTATATTCCAGTCGGCCATTTTGGTACTTTAATGTTAGCCAGCCACAGGTGTGATAAGTCGCCGAATATTATTCTATCCCCATTATTTCGATTATATTATAATAGTCCAAGTCGTGTAACTGCCATAAACAACGGGCTGATTCCTTCGCTTTTCATAAGAAAGGTTTCCATTTTGATTAAAGAATCAAAATTATTTTTTCGAATAAAACTACATAAAAGTTGCCATGATCACAAAGAATTCCTGGTACTTTTATATTGGTCGGGAGAAAATCTCGCCAATAGCTTTTTTTTAACTCGCCAGTTAGCATTTTTTTATTTTTCGAGTGGTAAATTAAAACGGTGCTACTTGGTTATCCTGTCGACCAAAAATCTGTCGCCAAACTATAAGATTAAAAGCCAATAATGGTTGATCGTAAATGTCACATTCACTTGACTTTAAGGAAGTTACACATGTTCACGCCATCAAGTTATTTTTATTTCGACGTTTTATTTGTATTTTTATTAATGTTATACTAATTTATTTGTTCTTTTGTTATTTAAAATTTAAAAAATACGTCAATTTGTATAATTTGGCAAAATTTGTCGACGGGAGAAGTAATAACTAAAACGTTGCTTTGAAGTGGAAATTAAATCTCATGTTTGTCACATACGCACCGGGTTTAGCGTGATTTTTTTTTTACGACAATTTGGCGAAAACCTCGTTTTCAAATACCTGTTACATATGTATTTTTAAATTATTTTCTGTTATTTTTAAAATGAAATAACAATAAATAAAAATAAATAATTAATAACTATAGAACAAAACAATTTATAACTTTTTTTTGTAAATAAAAAGAAAATAAATTCAAATAAACATTTATTAATATATAAGCAACAATAGCCTGGTTACCATGTCAGGCAAAATAACGCCATTTTGGCGCCAATTAGATACCCTGTTGTGTATATGACATCTGTGTCTAATATTTTTCTTTTCGTTTCGTTTTAAAAAAAGAATGAAGTAAAAGCCATTTATTTTAAAGGTTTCAATTTTAAATGAAAGTTTTGTATTACATAAAATGATAATGAAATGCAAATTGAATTCTGAATAAAAGTAACATGGTGCATTTCTTAGCATATATTTAAGGGAGGCCAAACTCGTCGCCAAATTAAGTTAAAATAGCCTTTTTTAAAATATGAAAAAAAAAATATCTGTTATGATTAAAATTTGAGTTGCCATCATTAGAAAAAAAGTATTTAAAATTAGAAAAAAATTAATATTTCGAAATGCGGGATACGTATGACTTCATACTTCACATGACTGATATAATCTTGTTCTCACATTTCAAGATCTCGTACTACGCAGTGGGAGTGATCTTAAACTTTTATTAATGACTGCTAGTCACCGTTCCTATTTTAAAATAACTGCCTACAAAACCAATTGAAATCGTATTACCTTATTTTACACATTTTAAGTTTAATAAAGGTAATGTGAAATTCGGAAATATCTTGACCTAATACTTTGATAATAAAAATTGAGTACTTTGAAATTACCGAAAGCTAACGTATTGCATTTTGTTTAACAGGATGTTCGCTTTAAGATTGCGCTGCGTACCCATTGGGATACCTTGTATATTTTGATTCGTCTCTGCTACTTTCAAAAACATTCATTGCTTTTCTTGGACCTTGGAATATAGGCATTTTTTAAAAACGAAAATATGTGATACAACAGTTATTTTATACAGCGCACAGTGGGGTGTTTTGATGATCTAAGTGAACAAAATTCATTTTTCCGATTAAATTGGAATTTAACAAGACTGAATATACCGATAGCTGAATGTCTGTTTTATGGAGATCCATACGAGTTTCGTCAAAAAATCCGAGGTGTCGATTAACTACGACCGTAAAGAAGCCATTTGCGCAGTTGGTTTGAGGGAGTTTCAACGGTTGCCTAGTTCCTGTAAGTTCGAAACCCCGTTGTTATTATTCTGTTTTATTTGAAAGCACGAGTTTACTGGACATATACTACATATTTATCAAGGTAAGATTTAACTTATTGTTGTTTGAAAATAAGCGTAATCAAACCCATTTAACCGCTTTTTTCAGAGGTTGTGATTTGGGGTGATCTATGTTTTTGTTTATCAATTTTATCTTGACTTTTAACACAGTATTAAGCATTATTAAGGAATAAGCATTTTTTTAAATCAAAGTGCCATTTCTAAACTATCGGAAACTTAAGAAAATGTCTGCAATTGTTTGAAAATCATTAAATATTTGTTAATAAACAAACTTTATATTAACGTGCTAAGTATGTCTGTGTGTGTAGTTCAAATCTTGCAAGTCAATTTTAAACCACTTTTAATTATCCGATTCTGCAGAAACTTTGAATACACATGTAGTTTCAATAATACAATATTATTATAATTTGAGGAATGTAGTTTAGGTTAAATATTCCAAGTCAATATTAAACGACTTCTAATTAACTCATTGGGATGAAACTTTGCTTATATATGTAGTTCTGATGGCAATGCAATATTATTATAATTTACGTAATGTAGCAACTACGCTTTTTTTTTTACAGGTTCACACAATTGATCAGATGAAATCTTTTTAGTCAATTTTAAATCTTTCAATTATCTGATTGAACTGAAACTTTGCCTACATGCGTAATTTTGATGAAAATTTAATTACATTATAATTTGAGGAACGTAGCAATTATGAATTTTATTCAGGGCTACACAAAATACTTAAGAATGGTTGTTGCTTATAAGCATAAATTTTAATTCAATTTCAACAAAATTAATATTGGTTACTGAGATACCCAATAGCATTGTTTAAATTGAAAATAAGTACGTAGCAGTTATATTTCCTTTATACGGCCACACAAATAATTTGGATACATTACCGTCTATAAGCAGAAATTTAATTTCAAATTTTAAAAAAAATGTAGGTTATTGATTTACACAACAGCATTTTTTTCAATTGAAAATAATTTGCGTAGCTTTTATATTTTTTTTCAGGGACAGAAAAACATTAAAGATTGTTTTTAAAATATGTTTTTTTTGTTTTTTTTCAGGATGACTCACAAATTTCTCGTCAATCTGTTGTTGACCACACTTTTCCATTTCTTGTTGGGAAAGTAAACTTTGATAATCTAACAGCACTCTTGTTTCTCAGCATTATTCTGAACTCTGTTCTCTATGGCAATTTATCGGTTAACGTAGCAATAATATGAACCCCGGGTGATCATATCGGGTGGAATGGGATTTGTGAAGAATCGGCCAGTTTTGGTCAAATTGAAGGAGAGATGAACTAAAGGAAGGATAGCTCAGTTCTTAGGATATAAGTGATTCCTTTTTTGATAGGAAAGGGACCAGAATTATTATTCTCCTACAACGAAAGTCCCGATCACCTTGCACAGTTCCAAACAGAGCCAGTATCGAATTCGCAAACATTTACCAAGACTTCCCAATTTGTAGCTTGCATGCTAACCACTGGGCTGTGGCACCTTTAAGGACAACCTCTACAATCATTGTGTATCACGTGGCCGGTGTTTTCGATCGAAGCATTTCATGCATATTTTATGCTTACTAGTCGAAATTTCAGCATACTTAAATAGTCATCAACATTCGATTCTCTATGTTTGGCAGTCTTTTTGTTAGATTGATTATAAGAATTTAAAACTACGAAAAACTTTTTAATTACCAAAATCTTTGCAATTTGCTTATAGTTTGATACATTTCAAATAATAAAATCAATGTTGTGTTTTTTTGTAATTTTCATCGAACTACAATCTAAACTATTAATATTTTAAAATTTTAAATCCACTAGAAATACATCGTTTGAAGTTTAGCTATTATGTTAATTAGTAAACAGAGTAAAATCAAGCACTTTGTCGAACTACAAGCTGGATTATCGAAATTTCACCAGTTTGTGACATTTGGTCAATCTCTCATATCAAATCTACATATCTGTAGCAAAAATTTACGATTTTCAATAATCCTTTGATGAAATGTGTCTGGCTCAAATTTTATTATTATGCAGGAAACATGCTTTAGATATTCTGTTTAAAGTGTTTACTTTAAATAAATTAAAATTATTTAGTAGTCAAATACTGATTCAAAAGTACATAAAAGACTAATGTATGATACATTGCGAAAACGCAAATGTTTATTTGTAAATTAAATCCTTAAAATGTAGACGGTAGCTGGCATATTTATTTTCTGCTATATGCATTGCAACTACCATATATCTTATACTATAATGCGAGCAAAAATTGTGTGTGTATGTACGTGTGTGTGTCTGTGTGTAAAGTTTATCTTAAAAAAGGCTCAAACGATTTTGACGAAATTTTGTATTTTGCCATTTTCGGGCACGATAAGACCATTGGGCTAGCGCTGCGCATTTCAGAAAATTCGATTAGTGGGTCATTTTGGGTCATAATGGGTCAAGGTCTAGCTAATTGTATCTAAAAAACTGCTCAATCAATTTTGACTAAATTTTATATCCAACCGTTTTTCGGCACGAGAAAACTATTGGACTATGTCACATGTTCGAGAAATTTCGATTAGTGGGTCATTTTTGGGTCACTATGGGTCAAGCCAATTGTATAAAAAAACGGCTCTAACGATTGTGATTAAATTTTGTATTCTGTCATTTTGGATTACGAAAAGACCAATGGGCTAAGTCAGATATTAGAGAAAATTTGATTAGTGGGTGATATTTGGGTCACTGTGGGTCAAACAAAGTGTATCTAGAAAACGACTCTAACGATTTTGACGAAATTTTGTATTTTACCATTTTCGGTCACAAGATTACCATTGGGCTGGGTCACGTGTTCGAGAAAATTCGATTAGTGGGTCATTTTGGGTCATAATGGGTCAAGGTCAAGCTAATTATACTAAAAACGGCTAAATCGATTTTGACCAAATTTTATATCCAACCGTTTATCGGCACGACAAAACTATTCGGCTAGGTCACATATTCGAGAAATTTCGATTAGTGGGTCATTTTTGGGTCACTATTGGTCAAGCCAATTTTATCTAAAAAACGGCTCTAACGATTTTGACTAAATTTCGTATTTTGTCGATTTCGATTACGAGAAAATCAATAGGATAGGTCACATTTTAGAGAAAATTCGATTAGTGGGTCATTTTTTGGGTCACTATGGGTCAAGCAAAGTTTATCTAGGAAATGGCTCTAACGATTCTGACGAAATTTTGTATTTAACCATTTTCGAGCACGAGAATACCATTAGGCTAGGTCACGTGTTCGAGAAAATTCGATTAGTGGTTCATTTTGGGTCATAATGAGTCAAGGTCAAGCTAATTATTTAAAAAAAACGGCTCAATCAATTTTGACTAAATTTGATATCCAACCGTTTTTCGGCACGAAAAAACTATAGGACTAGGTGACATGTTCGAGAAGTTTTGATTAGTGGGCCTATTTTGGGTCACTATGGGTCAAGTCAATTTTGTCTAAAAAACGGCTCTAACGATTTTGACTAAATTTTGTATTTTGTAGTTTTCGATTACGAAAAGATCAATGGGCTAGGTCACATATTAGAGAAAATTCGATTAGTGGGTCATTTGTGGGCCACTGTGGGTCAAGGAAAGTTTATCTAGAAAACGGCCCTAACGATTTTGACGAAATCTTGTATTCTATCGTTTTCGGGCACGAAAATATTATTGCGCTTGATCGCATGTTCAAGAAAATTCGATTGGTGAGTCATTTTGGGTCACAAAGGGTCAGGGTCAATCTAATTGAATCCAAAAAAAGGCCTAAAACATTTCGACAAAATTTTGTAATATACCGTTTCCGGGCATGAGATGACCATTGGACTAAGTCACATGTACGAGAAAAATCGATTAGTGGATCATTTTGGGTCAATTGGATCAAGGTCAAGCTAATTATATCTAAAAACCGGTCAATCTACTTTGATTAAATTTTATATCCAACCGTTTTTCGGCACGAGAAAACTATTGAATAAGTCACATGTTCGAGAAATTTCGATTAGTGGGCCTTTTTTGGGTCCCTACGGGTCAAGCCAATTTTATCTAAAAAACGGCTGTAACGATTTTGACTAAATATTGTATTCTGTTGTTTTAGATTACGATAAGACTAATGGGCTAAGTCACATATTAGAGAAAATCCGATTAGTGGGTCATTTTTGGGTCACCGTGGGTCAAGCAAAGTTTATCTAGAAAACGGCTCTAATGATTTTGACGAAATTTTGTATTTTATCGTTTTCGGACGCGAGAATACCATTGGGCTTGTTCGCATGTTCAAGAAAATTTAATTTGTAGGTCATTTTGGGTCACAATATGTCAGGGTCAAGCTAATTGAATCTAAAAAAAGGCCCGAAGCATTTTGACAAAATTCTGTAATATACCGTTTCCGGACATGAGATGACCATTGGATTAAGTCACAAGCTCGAGAAAAATTGTTTAGTGGGTCATTTTGGGGTGACTGTGGGCCAAGCAGTTTGTATATAAAAAAAAACGACTCAAACGAGTTTTTCAAAATTTTGTATTATACAGTTTCTGGTCATGAGAAGACCATTGGGCTAAGTCACATGTTCGAGAAAATTCAATTTGTGGGTCATTTTTGGGTCACTGTAAATCAAGCTAATGTATCTAAATCGGCTCAAAACATTATGGCAAAATTTTGTATTATATCATTTCTGAGCATGAGAATATTATTGAGCTAAGTCACATGTTCGGGAAAATTTGATTAGTGGGTCATTTTTGGGTCACTGTGGGTGAAGCTAATTGTAATTCTTAAAAGGCTCAAACGTTAAAGACAAAATTTTGTATTATACTGTTTCCGGGCACAGGAAAATCATTGGGTTAGGTCACATGTTCGAGAAAATTCGATTAATGGGTCGTTTTGGGTCACTGTGGGTCAAGTTAATTTTATCTAGAAAACATCTTTAATGACTTTGATTAAATTATAAACAGAAGTTCTCTTATACGTCCATTAAAAATATTTCAAAAATATATAATAGCATAATATTTTGACTGATAAATCTAATCGCCTTGCTGTCCTTAATAGAGAAGACTATATTAGTAAAATGCAGGATTGTACTGATAAGATGGAATGTGTAGCAGTAAAATATAATCCACTAAATAAAATATGTGCGAAAACGAAAGAAATAATACAGAAATGTAAATGGCCAGATTTTTTTAAAGTTAACCTCAAGTTAAATAAAGTTGCAGTTATTACAAGATTAGTTGGCAGATTGAAGGACCATAAACAAGATTATCCTCTTCGCCCGATTGTCACTAAATGTCAAGGCCCAGCATATTACTTAGAGCGTGCATTCGTTCCATTACTGAAACAGTTATTGCCTCCCTCACTTTCACCGTTGATTCCAGTATTGACTTCATCGGAAGATTAGAGAAAATCGACATTACAGATGATTGCATTTTAGCAAGCTTAGACATTGTGTCGTTATATCCATCCATAGATACTTCAGAAGTAGCTCAAACCATCAAACAGTTCATTGACAATAGAGAAAATTTTGACATACCAATGAAAAACACTTTAAAAAGTGGCCTAAACCTAATAGTTAATAGTAATTATTTTATTTTTAACAATATAATTTATCAACAATCAGACGGTGCTCCAATGGGATCTCCAATTTCAGGCCTCCTAGCAGAATTCAAATTACGCCCCCTTGAATAAAAAATTTTCAGTACTTTTAAATTATTACCTTTAGTATGGCTACGTTATGTAGATGGTATTTTTATTGTTTGGCAGGGGGAAGTTGATAAATTGTTAGTTTTTATTCAACAGTTAAATGATTTAGATAATAAGATTAAATTTACTTTTGAACTTGAAACCGATAAGAAATTACCCTTTTTAGATATGGAATTAAAAAGAAAAAATAATAAACTAATTCGTTCAATGTATCGTAAGTCAATAACTAACTTAAATGTTATACTGTTTGATGCTTGCACTCCATATTCTTATAAATTATCTACCTTTAGATTCCTTATTAACAGAGCTTTTAGAATTTTTTCCCCTGAAAATTTAAATGATGCATTAGATAAAATTAAAACAATAGCTATTAACAACGGATATCAAGTTAAAATAGTTAATACATTAATTAAAAAGTTTATTAACAAAATGAACGATGCAGTTTTTGAGAATAAAACCGACAGAGAAAATAACATGAAAAGGGTGGTTATAAATTATTATCTAAATTTCTTTGAATCCGCTAAAACTCAACAAAAAAGTTTGATTTAAATTTAATTGCTACACCACCTCCAAAATTAAAATAAATTTTAACCACTAGAATTCGCCCTATTGATAAATTTGACCTTTCCGGTGTTTATATCATTCCTTTTCTTAAAGAAGGTGGTTATAGAAATTATTATATTGGCATGACTCAGAGAAAATTCAAAGTAAGATGTAAAGAACACATTGCAGACATAAAATTTAATAGAGGTAAAACCGCATTATCTAGGCTAAATAAAATAGAAAACATAAATATTTTGTTTAATGAAAGTAGGTTAATTTATAGGTCAGATTTTTATTTACAACTTTTTATTAGAGAATCTACTGAAATTTACGTCAGAAACTCAATGGTCTGCAATGATTCCTTGTCATTTCAAATCCCAAATATTTGGATTGAATTGTTAGATAATTTGAAAATAAAATAGGGCAACGTGAAACATGTTAAAATATTACGCGCGTGATTTTTATTTATTTTTAAATTTCATTTGAAATAGTTTATTGTCATTTTCCATCTTAGTGTTTATTTGTTTTTCTGATGATGATTGAGTAAATTCAATCGAAACATGTCAAATTATTAAGATCTTTTAATGTATTTTATTAACATTTGACGTCCTTTTTAGCAATTAAATGTTTAATATATATTTTGAGTGTGTTTTTAGAATATATATTTTTGAAAGATTTTGATTAAATTTTGTTTTCTATTGTTTTCGGGTTCGAGAAGACCATTGGTCTAAGTCGCATGCTCTAGAAAATTCGATTAACCAGTCATTTTCGGTCACTATGGGTCAAAGTTTAGCTAATTTTATCTAAAAAGTGGCTCAAACGATTTTGACAAAAATTTTTATTACACCGTTTCCTTGCACGAGAAGACCTTTGGGATAGGTCAGGTGTTCGATAAATTTAGATTAGTAGGTCCTTCTTGGGTTACTGTGGGTCAAGCTAATTTTATCTATAAAATGACTTTAGCGATTTTGACTAAATTTTGTATTCTATCGTTTTCGGGTTCGAGAAGAGCATTGGTTAGGGCGTGTGTTCGAAAAATTTCGGTTAGTGGGTCCCTATGGCTTATGATCATGTCAATTTTATCTAAACAGCAAGAATTATACAGTGAGAATGAAATATCGAATTGAACCCAAGGCTAATTTTGACCGAGCTCAACTCGGTCATGCCCACTAGTATTTATAAAACTCGTCCCCAAACCAGATAACATTTTAGTTAACGCATGCAGACAATATCAGAAATTTTTTTCACCATTTTTGAAGCAAATTTTGACAATGTACATTCGTTGTTTGTTTGGCTATCTTTCCATGATTTAACCTCAGTAGTTACAGATAGCAGCAAATAAAAATGCATACATTGGTTTAGCTGAATAAAAACATATAACAATTTTGAAACATCGCTGCATTTTGGGGCACTTTTGCTTTTATAAAATTGAAATAAGAACCGTCGAAATTTGACGAAAGAAAATGTTAAACTAGTCGGATGTACCAATCCCAAAACTTTCTTCTATCTCATACATGTTAATATATCAAAATTCGCTATCACACTGCCAGAATTAAATGGCAATCTATGCATCTCATGAGGATTCTAAAGATATGAAATTCCGTGCATTAGTTCTTGAAATATGACTATTGCTGAAATCATGTAAATCCAGCAAAATGCTGCCTAGCAGTGCCACCTATTGGGTGATTTATACCAAATCCTAATCAACAACAATTTATGTCAACGTCTGACTGAATCTGAAGTTTGGAGAAAATCCGTGCATTAGTTTTTGAGATATGACTATCGCTGAAATCGTGTAAATCCAGCAAAATGCTGCCTAGCAGCGCCACCTATTGGGTGATTTATACCAAATCCTAATCAGCAACAATTTATGTCAACGTCTGACTGAATCTGAAGTTTGGAGAAAATCCGTGCATTAGTTTTTGAGATAGAGCTAGAGTGAAAATCTTGAAAATTCCTGCATAGCAGCGCCACCTATTGGGTGATTAACACCAAAACCTAATTAACAACAACTTGTGGCAACATACAACTAAATCTGAAGTTAGATGAAAATTCGTCCATTAGTTCTATAGATAGAGCTATTGAGGCAATCGTGAAAAAGACAGCACAGAAGCGCCACCTTTTGGGCGATTTACACCAACACATAATCCGTAGCAAGTCATATCAAGGACTAACTGAATCTGAAGTTTGAGGAAAATCCGTGCGTTAGTTCTTAAGATAGAGCTATTGGGGAAATCGTGTAAATCCTGCAAAATTCATCATAACAGCGCCACTTGTTGGGCGATTTACACCAAAACGTAATCTACATCATTTCATATCAAGGACTAACTAAATCTGAAGTTTGATCAAAATCCGTGCATTAGTTCTTGAGATAGAGCTATTGCGAAAACCGTGAAAAATGCAGCATAGCAGCGCCACCTGTTGAGCGATTTACACCAAAAACTAATCAGCATCAATTTATATTAGGGACTAATAGAATATAAATTTTTATTAAATTCCGTGCATTAGTTCTTGAGATAGAGCGCCCACAAAATTTGTGTCACATACACACAGACAGACTCACAGAGTCACAGACAGACATTTTGTAAAAACATGTTTTTTGTAATCTCTGACCCCTAAAACGTGTAAATCCGTCAAAAACCGGAATTCGAAAATTTTCATGAATCCAATACTTTCTTCTTGTAAAGATAGAAGAAAGTAAAAAGGAGCTATTGTATTGAATTTATAATAAATATCCAATAGTAATTACATTAAAAAATCAACATTACACAAGTACTATTTCTATTTCGATAATTAAGATGATTAAAATAGTAATTAAAGCCTTTGTGCAGGAGTATTAAAAAGCAGTAAACCAACGTTTATAATGCACGAATAATGCGTGAAAAGATGCAAACAGCTGTTTCGAATCTACTAGCGAGATTCTTCTCCAGTACAAGATAGGGAAACGGGAACAGCGTGCTCAGCCTTGCTTTTTCTAGCACGCTGTTTCCTTTTCCCTGTCTTGCACTGAAGAAGAATCTCGCTAGTAGATTTGAAACAGCTGTTTGCTGCTTTTCAGGCATTATTTGTGGATTTTAAACGTTGGTTTACTGCTTTTTAATAATTAAGATGATATTTGGCACAATACATTATAAGCAGATAAAACAACGTTATTAGTACCAGAACTTTATAACTAACTTGCTGACCCGCCCGGCGTTGCTCCGGCCCGCAATAATACTCTTAAATGAATCTGAAAATGTTAGCGCAGGTTCGTACAGAGGGGGATGGTGGTGGAGACGTTGCAAATTACCTGGGCCGGACTCTTGTTCAGTTCCAAAGTTGAGTACATTCACAGGTTAAGTTTTTTAATTTTTATATGTCTCATATTTTTTTTTATTCCTAATTAATTGATGAATTCAATTAAAATTTAATTATATTGTCAGAAAAAGCAATTACAAATACAACATAAACTGTAGTACTGAAAAAGAAATAATAAAATTGTAAGCAAATATTTCTATATAGATTTTTTTTTAAGTACCATCTAGCAAATTTATTTTCTAATAGAGTAAAGCCTGTTTGTAATGGAATCCAACAATAAACAAAAAAAGAAATGTTCCAGCTCCCCTCTCTCCCCAAAAATGCTATTATGTTTTGTTCAGTTTAAATAACCTGCATAAAACGGAATTTATCACTGGTCGTTTTCGTTTCCATCTAAGCAGGTCTTATTGTATCTTACTTCTGGTCGGCCCCTAATAATATTCTTAAATGAACCTGAAATTTGTATCGCAGGTCCGTACAGAGGGTGTTAAAAAAATTACTTTAACGTCATGACAACATTTTGTAAATTTCTTGCTGCTGATTAATTCGCATTTCCAATACAGTACTTTGCAGAAATTGCACGTTTTACTCAAAGTCCTACAGTTATGCCCCGGAACGTTTAAATCAGTAATTTGGACTTCAGAAGAAACGCGTGCATGCTACGGTTATTAAGCCTATTTTAGCGATCGCTTATGTTCTGTGTTTAATGGAACATACGTACTCAAAAGTGTTCTCCATCCAATCTATTTCGATTTTCTGTTCTTAATTCGGCTTCTTCTTCACTTTAAAGCCTTCTCCGAGATCTTTTACGGGCATTTCAAATGATATTTTGAAGCTCTATAATTGCCGCGAAAGAGCGAAATATCATGGAGTACTTTCCTCCACGGCGAAATGTAAATAAACCCGATCGCCCTAAATCCTGCCAAAGGACTTTTACCAATGAGATGCGTTTCTTGGGCGTTGCCATTAGACAATAACAAATAACAGCGATTTCTGTGCCACATACGTTAGCGTAATATATATATAGATAGTAGACAAGCTCCGGTAGCATTCAGCGTACCGTCATCAGTGTAAAGAATGATGGAATATTGCTCATATACATGGAAGAGAAGCGGATCCGAGGGTTAGGTTTTTGACCAACAGAATTACAGAAAATTCTATTGATCAATTCCTATTGGCTATCTCCCATCATTTCCTGTAATTCTATTGGTAAATAAATCTATTCCTCTAATCCGCTTCACTTCCATATATGTGAGCAAAATTCCATCATTCCGTAAACTGATTACGGTACGCTCAATGCTACCGAAAGCAGTTGCTATAAGTTAAAATGTTCCAACGCTAATAACGTTGTTTTATCTGCTCATATTATTTCCAGTACCAACAAATTTTCAAATAATCGTAAAATTAATCTTTTTTGTGTAAGTAATTGGTAACGTGTAATCAAAATAAGTAATTATTAGGCAATTCAGTTTCCAATCAAGGCTGTGATCTTTGTTATTACTGGAACATCATAAACAATTACTGCAAATTGACGCAATTATAATTTTTTTCAATAAAATTGAACTATAATGTCATTTTCAAGGTCGCGAAACTTACAGCCATACTTTTCATATTCATATTGAACATTTTAAAAATATTTCAAAGCGCATTATGTTATTAATAAGTATATTTCTAAACTCGACATCACGTTGCCAGTTACGCCATTGCATGTGAATATTTATACTCTGATCTTCAGGTTTTAATTTAAGTACCGCCGAAAAAGTCCAGAAATGTAAGTCTTTTACACGCATTTATAATAAAACTAGAAAGGTAGCCCGTCAAAAATGACGGAAATTTAGATATAAAGATATATACAACTCATGTGCAAGAATATGAGTTTTCTCGCTTGTTCCGCAGTGATAGATGAAAATAACACATTTAAAGAACGAAACACATGTATGAAAAACTGTGTACAGTAGAAGACCACTAATCTGCACAGTTTGGTTCCAAGTGTTATGCAGATTTGAGGCTTTTTGCGGTCATGTCTATTCAATCTTTGTTTACATTTTTTTAAATTCATATATTGGACAATTTAGATTGTTAATCCTTGAAAATAAATAAATTTCACACTTGAAGTAAGGTAAAAACTATTAAATTATCGTATACGATTTCATGAAATGGTATTATATGGTATTATATGTGTGTGCTTCACGACCTTGGTTACGACGTTGGCGAAATTGTCTGCAATTTGTCGTAATCCTAATAGTGTCGGCCGCTATAACAAAAATGTAACCAGTTTTTAGCAAAATTTCTGATATAAAGTAGTTTTCAAAAATTTGTGTAAAATTGCAGGCCGTTCTCATGTTATGTCAGTCCTAAGAATAATATTTCTAACACTGAAGATTTTCCATGTATATATGAAATTTAGAAAAGCTTCTCCAAAAGAAAGGTCCTGAAATGACATTGTAATTCCTATAACTTCAAAGTTTAATTGGGCCCTGATGTTGTTTACTGAAATCTAATAAATACAGTTATTTTGAATATTACAACAGAATTAAACAGTTAAACTTATTTAACTTAAACCCGCTGTTACTTCCCGATGTTATTTTTTACTATTAAGAAGGAAAATTATTTAAATTTTTCAAATCATGCATGTATAATTTTTTTCCGTCTTTAATAACTAAATAATGAAAAAATATGCTTTTGTTCTGAGCTCATAAATATGACAATAAAATAATGTAACTAAGAGACATTGCAAAATTAAATCTTTGTGATTTCAAACCATAAACAAACGATACCGCCACCATTTTACCTACTATGATGTCATTAGAATATTGTCCATTGATTGTTGGAGAACTTACTTTATGAATGATTACCTCAATGATTTAAAAAAATTTTAAGTTTCACGATGAATGAATCACTTGTGTTTGTTTAGGTTTATGGAATGATATATTAAGCTGTGAACCTATTTTCAATTAAAGTTATCCAAGGATATATGTATTTTTAATTGAAATTAAAAACAATTCTTTGATCTTGAAAGAAAAACTTTTAGTTGGTATAATTGGTTATTTCTGTTAATTATTTAGGTACTTTTCCAGGTACAGATGTCATATTCGCCCCATATTGGCGCGATTTTTTTCTGTCGCCAATATCATATAGGCAACGGGTACTTAACTTGCGCTAAAGGGCTTGATGTAGTAACCCGGATTATGTTGTTTATGCTGTTGATGTTTTCGCCAAATTGGCAACCGAAAACAATCGCGCCAATATGGGGCGAATATGACATCTGTTCCCTTTTCCATTATAGCGCATTTTTAAAAAAGCTTCGCGCAATTCGGGTATCAGAAAGTGAGATATGTTGCCAAAATATATAAACAGCTATGAAAACAAATCTAATGAACATTTATTTTTGTTTATATATGCACTTATATACATAAAAAATCGTTTCTAAATATATATAATATTTTTTAATATAAAAATTACGGCACAGATTTCAGATATGAACCGGGATACCTAACTGGCTCCAAAATGGTGTTATTTTGCCTGCTATGGTAACCCGGCTATTGTTTTTTATTTATTAATAAATTGTTTATTTACTTTTTATTTCTGTTTTTAATTATATAAACTGTTTTTTTTTCTATAGCTATTTTTCAAACTTTTATTTATTTATAGTTATTTCCTTTTCAAAATGATAGCAAATAATTTAAAAATATATAAATAACTGGTATTCGAAAGCGAGATTTCTGCCAAATTTGCGTCAGAGAAAAATCACGCCAATCCCGATGCGTATATGACATCTGTGCAAAAATTACGGCACATCTGTGCCGTGCTATGACATCTGTGCCGAAACTTTAATATTTAATTTTTAAACTCTTCGCTCCACACTCCTTACATATAGTACAAACTATAACACAGATAGCGTAAAATAATAGACAGTTTGGTACTTTTCCACTGTAGGAGATTTGGCGTTTTTTTTTAAAAAAGCTTCGTGTAATTTGGGCATGATAAAGTAAGATTTGGGTTCTTTTCCGTTATACGGATACCTTTGTCACCAAGCGTAATAGATGGCGCAAAATGAAAATCACGTGAATTGAAGCATTTGAAAGATAAAAGAAAAAACGGTATTTTTCAGTTAGCCGGGCGCCAGTGTTATATATATATATGTATATATATAACATACATACATATGTATACATATATATGTATATATAAATGTATGTATATATACATATATATTTACATATATCTATATGTGTATATATACAATATGTGTATATACATATATATTTATATTTACATATTTGTATGTATATAAATATGTATATATATAGCACTGGCACCCGGCTAACCGAAAAGTACAGAAAAAACATTGTCGATACTAAAGTGAGCATTTAAAAAATATAACATTTGAAAATTCCAGACTTTTACGAACTATTTCATTAAATCACAATTATATACTTAAAATAAGTGAACAAATAACTGTTATAAAATAAAGCAATAAAATAAAACTCATATTAAACTGCTGGCATAAAATTACAAATATCTTTTAGCATTTTGAAATAATTGGCGCATTAGCATACATTTTGGCATGGTGTCCGTATAACGAAAAAATATCGGGATTTGTTGTCAAATCTTATAAACAGCTATGAAAACAAACTTGATGAGCGTTTTTGTTTGTTTTATATGTTTATTTTATATGTATATTATTGATGTTTTTATGTACAAATCACATCTGTTTCTTTATAAAGTTAGAGAAACGTCTTTTTTATATTAAATAAATTGTATAAATATCGTAAAAAAATGCGTGTGTATATAAAATGAAACAGTGGATAGGTTCCCGGAAAATATGTTGCCAAATTTCCTTTTCCGCCAAGGCATCTATACTGGAAAAGTACCTAAAGCACATTAAAATCGCCCAGTTAGGAGCTCACACAGTACAGCGTCGTCTATTGGCGGTTATTTTATTAGTAGCATCTTGAGAAAGATGTAAAGATGTACTTTAAATTCTCACTCATAGATTTTGAAAAATATCTTAAAAGAGCGGAGTTTAAATTAAATTTCGGTGACCTCCTTTATGAAAGATTAATGGTTTTAAATGAGAATTTCGCCAAATTAGCCAGCTATCACCAAGTTGGCTAACATTTGGCGCTACTCTGGTAACCCTGCATTAGTTTTTTTTTCAACAATTGCTCATTTCAATGAAGCGGTCCTACCGGAATCGTGAGGGACACACAGAGACTTGGATTTTATATAAATAGATATTTAATAATATAAACAAAAATGCTCGCTTCTTTTTAAATATGTCGACATTGTCGCCCACTGAAGCTTTTGAAGTTTTCCTTTTAAATTTTTAAGAAGATAGTTTGAAGTATAATGAGAGAATTACATGGGTAAAGATACAGCGATTCTAATCCTTGACATTTTCTGTCACATTGGAATTAACCGTATAGCCTGTATTTTCTTAACGACTTAAAAAAGGGTAAAACAATGCAAAATTTTTAAAACAAAGCTAGTGGAGATTCATCTATAAATGAACAGCTTTCCATTCAAAAAATAATTATTAAAATTTGTTTATTAGAAAGCCCAAGGCAGAAGAAACGGCTTGTACTTTATATATTCGAATTATGTAGAGACGCACATACGGCTGGTAAGAAATATAAAACTTGTAAAAAACGTTAAAACTTGCTATCTTAAAAATCATGTGTCTCTAGAGAAAGGTTTAAACAACCCATTTACAAAATACTTAATATGAACTTTAAAAATATCACCGTTTTAAAGTTCACCAGACGACGAAAATAATAAAATAGATGTTACAAGTTAAAAATATACATTTTACTTAAAACTTCTTAGTACTTAAGGCCCCCATATCCCGCGGCCATCATCAGAGAATATTTTTATAATTAATTGCTGTTCACTCATTGAAGTACTTCACTTTGTTTCATTTATTATTTGTATCAGTGAACAGCAATTAATTATACAAATATTCTCAGATGATGGTCACGGGAAATGCAGGCAGAAAGTACTAAGAGGTTTTTAAATAAAATGCATTTTTTTAACTTGTGACATCTTATTTTATTATTTTTGTGGCCGTTTAAGGAAAACGGTGAGCTTTTTAAAGTTTATATTATATAAATTGTGATTGAATGAATGTGGAATATTGCATTTCTTCTTATGATTTTATTTACAACCCCGTTTATTTCAGATTTTACTTTCTAAGAAATTAAATAGATTTTTCTATGAAATATATAAACATAAATATAGGAAAAATTCATCAGAAATTTGTGTATTGCTTAATCATTAACACACACATAAATTGGCTGTATAAGATTACTATTATTATTGTACGTAATTATTATAACTTAGGTTAATAGTGTCTAAATAAAACCATGTACTGTACTATTGAAACAAAACTTGTATTTATCCCTGATAAAATTCTTAAAAGAGGACAAAATTTGACAGCATTTTACGATTTAAAAATTACATAAAATCATTTTTTTTTTCATGTAAAAATATTATTACGTAGAAACACTTCTCTATTTTTTGTTATGTTTTAACATACCAAATAATTTCTTGTTTTACATATGAAATCCGATTCTTAAATATCTTTTAAATATAGGGTAAATTATTGTACCTTTAGCATATATGTAAATTGGATCTACAAAATGAAACTAATCAATGTAGTTTTGAGAAATACCACTAGCTGACACTTAGCAATTGGTTCTTTTATAGTCAGCGCATGTTGCAAACAATTATTTAAAAAAGATTTGATCATCAAAAAGTAAATTTTTTAAAGCTGCAATTTTTCATAATATCTCGTTATCAACATTTATTTGTTTCAAATTCAAAGTAGTTATGCATAAAATAATATTAAAGTGCATTACGAACATGAGTTTCAAATCATGTTTAGTCTAACTAGAAAATGGTAAAAAGTCATTATTTTTCAAGTCACCCAGTTTTGTACCTTGAACAGAATATATTCTATTAAAAACCCAACAAATAAAAATTTGTCAGGAAAGTTTTTCCTTGTATCATTAATGGTAGGAAATCGAAATTTAATTATATATGTACATGTACATTACTTGTGAACAGAAAATATGTATAAATGATGACAGTGGTGAAGAAGAGATTATTTCTGTGACCAGGAAGCATTAATAGCACTAGAATAGAATTCATTCTTAACAAAAATATGTTTTTCAATCAGTTGCTATCAAAATATTAGTATTGTACCAGAACCTAGTCTTATTTAAAGAGACAAGTGTATTATATATATATATATGTTTTTTTTTTTTTTTTTGGCGATTTTGCATTGCATCGTGATAAAATAAACATGTAAATATATATTTATAAAAATAAAATAAAACACTTAAAATTCAATTGATATCTATTGTGGTTGGAATTATCCCCCCACCCGCCCTCTAATTTGCACCCGCTGTTTTATATTAATTTAAAATACCTTTAAATAGGTTTAAACTTTAAAATTTATGACAATTCTGTTATTAAATGTACTTTTAAAACTTACATCAAATACATTATAAAAAATTTTTGTCAATTTTATATTTATTTTTCATTGCAAAATAATGCATGGTCTATGGCACAACACGCCTAGGGCAAAGGTACAACATGGGTGTCCAACCTTTATTCTAAAATTACCATTATTTTATTAAAAGAAAAACTATGATAGGCCTAAAATTAGAGCTCAAGGAAATTATGAGGGAATATAAACATGATAAATAATTAGCAAAAAGCTTTATATTTCAACATTTACATATTTTAATTAAATTAAAAATTAAAATGCCAAAATAGGACCGAGGTACAAAGCTTTACCTAATTATGAAGTTTTAAGATGTATTTTCCTTTGATAAGCGGTTAGAAAATCTTGAAAGATATTAACATATTGATCGGATCATTGTTATTTTTACAATGCAAAGAGCGTTTAACAAATTATATCAAGAAGTCGCTCCATAAAAATAGAATGAAATTGTAATATATTGTAGTTCATGTGGTGTTGATTAAATGTCTGTATGTGCACACACTAGAAAAAATTGGTAGTTTTAATGCTATGACAATCGAAATACAATAATTAATACTATGTAGCTGCAAATCTTCCATTTTATTTCAATTTAAAATATCCCTGACGGTTCGGCCTACAGGCCCAGGTTAGATTTCGAAGATAAGTACTAATTTCAACAACAAAAATTAAATCATGATTAGAGATAAACCCAATTTAACAATTTTATCTGCCCACTTTTGAACAGGTTTTAATTTCATTTTTATATCAGAGCTGGTTTTATCAGAATCGTGCTAAGACCAGTATTCAAAAGTCCTTCCGGCCAGTGCCGGGAGGAAGAGGTAGATTTGATATTCCTTATTTTTAAAAAAGCAAGCTTGTATTATTCAAATACAAGAAGCTCAATTTAGTGGAAGCCAATTATAGGAGATTCAACAGTAATTTTTATCAATACTAAATCATTATGAATGAGAATTTTGCAAAATTAGTCAGATTTATCCAATGTGCTTTAATTTAAAGTAACTTATATTTGGTTGCCAAATTCGGCGATATCTTGAAGTTCCTGCAATTTTAAGAGAACATGGTGGATGAGGCTAACGAGGGAACTTGGTCGAGACCTTAGTAATTCCTGTGCACATGCTCTCTCACATCGGAATCGGTTGATATATACAAGTGCTGTCGTAGGCAAAAAATCAGATTTTTCAAAATGTCACCCACATTAGAAATTGAAACTGCTATATCTGGGCCATTTTTTAAGATACAGACAAAACAAAAAATGCTCCGGAATCCTTATATCATGGTCAAATATTTAAGAAAGAAACCTTTTTCCACTTCTAATTTTTTTGCACCTAACTTTAAATATAAATTTTATTTAATTTAATGGCCTCCCTTTTGAAACAATGTGGCTGATGAAGCTGACCAGCGAACTTGGTCGAGAAATTACGATATACTATCCACATGACTTCTTACATCGAAATAGGTTAAAAAATATGCGTGTTATCACGTGACAAATATCAGATCGTTTCAAAATGTCAGCCATGCTAGAAATTCAAAGTGCTATAATTCAACCATTTTTAAAGATAAATATGAAACAAAAACTGCTCCGGAATCTTTGTATCAAGGTCAAACACATAAAAAAAATATTTTTCATTTTTTAATTTTTTGATAACTCATTTAAATTTAAAATTTAATTTTTTTTTAAATGGCAGCCCTTTTGAAACAAGATGGCGAATGAAGCTGGCCAATGAGCTCGATCGAGACATTGGTATGTACTATATACACATAAAGTTACATCCAAATCAGTTCATAAATACGCCTGTATCGCGTGACAAAAATCAGGTCGTCTCAAAATGTCAGCTACAATAGAAATTCAAAATGCTATAACTCAGCCATTTTTTTAGATATAGACGAAACAAAAACTGTTCCGGAATCTTTGTATTAAGGTAAAACGCATACAAAAAAAATCTTTTTCATTTTCCAATTTTTTGGTACCTCATTTTAAATTTTATATATAAAAAAAAATTAAATGGCCGCCATTTTGAAAAATTCAAATTAAAAAAAGTAAAAATTGAAATTAAATTTTTTTTAAATTTAAATGGCCGCCATTTTGAAGCAAGATGTCGGATGAAGCTGGTCAACGAACCCGGTCGAGACATTAGTACGTATTATGTATACACCAATGTACATCCAAATCGGTTCATAAATACGCCTGTTATCGTGTGACAAAATCAGGTCGTTTCAAAATGTCAGCCACGCTAGAAATTCAAAGTGCTATAATTCAGCCATTTTTTAAGATATAGATGAAACAAAAACTGCTCTGGAATTTTTGTATCAAGGTCAAACCCATAAGAAAAAAATATTTATCTATTTTAAATTTTTCGGTACTACATTTCAAATTTTATTTTTTCTTAAAAATTTTAAATGGCCGCCATTTTGAAACAAGATTGCGGATGAAGCTGGTCAACGATCTCGGTCGAGACATTGGTACGTATTATGTATACGCCAAGGAACATCCAAATCGATTCATAAATACGCCTGTTATCGCGTGACAAAAATCAGGTCGTTTCAAGATGTCAGCCAAGCTAGAAATTCAAAGTGCTATAACTTAGCCATTTTTTAAGATATAGATGAAACAAAGAATGCTCCGGAATCTTTGTATCAAGGTGAAACACATAAGAAAAAATATTTTTCAATTTTCAATTTTTTGGTAAAATTCAAATTTTTACCAAAAAATTTCAAAAGCACACATTTCAAATTTTAAATTTTTTTACAAATTTTAAATGGCCGCCATTTTGAAACAAGACGGCGGATGAAGCTGGCCAACGAATTCGGTCGAGGCATTGGTATGCACTATATATACACGAAGTTACATCCAAATCGGTTCATAAATACGAGAGTTACTGTGTGACAAAGATCAGATATATATATCAAGTTTTGAACAGAGGGTAGTTTCGGGGTCAGGGTGTCATGATCGATGAAAATATACCCACATTTTTTGAAATCGCTTTCCTCCGAACGGCTACAATAGGTAGCTTTTTGTAATGAAAGTTATCTAAAAATATTTTTCTATGCTCAACAACTAGAAATTTTCTGACATATTTTCGGATTCATTTTTAAAATGGAAAATATGAAACTTTTTGACGTGATTTTTTAAGACATTTATAAGCGATCTATATTTTTATTTTTCGTTCAATTAATTAGAATTTATTTTATAAAAATATTTTTTCAGTCGGACCATATTTTTCGTTTCCAACACAATCACTTCGAGAAATTCTGTTCAAAATGCCCACTTTGACATCATATTTGAAAATATACTCTGCCTCTTTCAAAAAATCAACCATTAAGGCACATTATATAGTTTCTTAATAAGAGATTCTACCAGTTTGATGCATTTTAAAGCAAAAATGAATTTAAAAATGAGTCAGAAAACACGCAGTTTGGATTTGAGCACATCTTTCATACGATATTTTTTTCGTGAACTTCGATGCAATTTTACATTTATTTTTTTTCTGTAAGCGTTGTTCCTATCAAAAACTTGTTAGTATAAAAGTTGTAGAGAATATTAAGAAGATATATAATAAATTCATGCGGATTTGATAGCTTGTGAAGTTATGGATTTTTTTCTTCTTCAACCCCCCACCCTTTATTTTTTTTTTCTTTTTTAATTTTTTTTTCTACATTAAGAATTGATTCTATCAAAAACCCGTCAATATAAAAGTTGTAGATAGTATTAAGACAATTTATAAAAAAATTAATTGGATTTGATATCTCGAGAATTGACAAAGCTATGAATTTTTTTCTCCACAAAAATGCGCCCCTTGAGCCCATTTTTAGTTTTATTAAAAATCTGTCATACATAAAAGTTTGGCCAATTTTTTAGAAGTAATAATAACTCTAAACTGAGTAGATATGTATTATAATTAATAAGTTATGGGGTTTTTCTTCGCTTTTCACAAAAACCCTCCCTATTTCTATCCCCTTGGTACGATTTTGCCCATTAATGAACTTGACCGAGATTTTATGGCCCTCGATTTTATGTATCCGTTTGGAAAAGATTTGTGTAGAATTATGGATGTTATCGTGCCCATAAAACAGTGATATATATAGAGAGATAGATAGATAGATAAAATTTTTTACTGGGGTGGATTTCGGTTCTAGAGGTCATGATCGGTTCAGATCTGCAAAAAATTTTCATAAATTCCAACATAGGGGAGATCCCAATAGGTAGTATTTCATACGAAATTTACCAAAAAGTCATAACTTGAACTAGAAAAAATATTTAAAGGACTGCTTACTGCTTCCATTTTTTTTTTTTTTAATTACCTTTCATTATTTTGAACTCAGATGATAAAACTGGTATATGACAAAAAAAAAAAAAAAGGGAGTTGATCATATGATTGAAGATAATTAATGATCCTCTACCATCTGTTAAATTAGTATTTGAAAAGCCTAATACTGATAGAAATTTTAATTGATAAAGGAGGTATTTGACAATGAACCCAAATAAAGTTTTGGAACGTTACACTTCATTTTTTTCAAAATGATGATTGTGTAACTTACCACTTTTGTCATCAGAGCTCTTCATTTAATAAAATTTCTGGTTTTATTAGATTTGAAGAAAAGGGAAACTTAAAACCTAAAATTTTATTAAATAATAAGAAATAATAATAATAATAATAAAAACATAGAAATAGAAAACAATTCCTTAAATGATATTTCTGGTGAATTTATGTTTTTTTTTTTTTTTTTTTTTTTTTTTTTTTTTTTTTTTTTTAAATAAGCAATTTGAATTAGGGTAACTAATATCATAAGACAAAACGCAGTATTTCACCTTGATTCAAACATAAAATATTTTATATGAACTTTAAAAAGTTCACTGTTTTACTTAAAAGGTGACTAAAATAATAAAAGAGATGTTATAAGTTAAAAATATGCATTTTATTTATTTAAAACTTCTTGATACTTTCAAGCTTTTTTAATCTCTTCATCACAGAATATGTCTCTTCGTTTTGAAAATGAGAGAGCCATAATTATTAGAGTTGAATGTAAGAATAGCAGTTTCTTGCACTGAACTTTATTAGAGAAAATATATGTTATTACTAACTGCAATTCCATGAAGCGACGTATGAGAACAGAGTGATAAAATAAATGGAACTGCAGATAGCAATCAACCAGAATATCACGATAGATTTTGATCATGCAAAAATCATATTCCCAGCATCCAATTATTACGCATCTACCATTAGAGAATCAGTTGAAAATCCTGTCTAAAAACAATCATGTATGTAACGATACCCTATCGTACAATATTACCAATTTATGATAATAGCCTGAAAATAAATCCTGAAAACTTGGGTAAAGTGACATTTATGGTATGACAGTTAAACATTTTCTTCTAACCAAATTTAATCTGAAACACAGCTACTTTGACTGCCCATATTAACTGTACACATTTAAAAAGGAAAGTGACGTATGAGAACAGAGTCGTAAAATAAACGGAACTGCAGTTTGTAATAACATATATTTTCTCTAATTAAGTTCAATCCAAGAAACTGCTACTTGTACTTTCAACTCTAATAATTATGGCTCTCTCATTTTCAAAACGAAGTGGCATATTTGTATAAATAAAGAGCAATTAGTTATTAAAATATTCTCTGATGAAGAGCTTGGAAAAGCTTGAAAGTACTAAGAAGTTTTAAACAAATAAAATGTATATTTTTAACGTAACATCTCTTTTATTATTTTAGTCACATTTTTAGTAAAACAGGGAACTTTTCTAAGTTCATATAATATATTTTATGTTTGAATTAGGGTCTTTCGATGGTCATAACATCGAAACTAGTCATATGTCAAGATTACGGTTAATTGAGTAATTTGATCAGCATGGCAAGAACTATAACCTATTAAAACATAAGCCAATTCCACCGGCCACACTTCTTCATATAACTCGCGCGCTGTCCTGTAAGGCACATTTATGAGGAGAACATAGACAAGGAATATTAAAGCACATAAATCAATGTATGAATTCTATTTTCTTAATTATTAAAGGTACACATATATTAAAACAGACTTAAAACATAATTCATACAATAAACCCAACTGGAGTGAAAAATTACCCGGGGCCAGGATTCTAACCTGGGTGCACAGCGTACAGTGCTGTTGCTTTACCACTAAGCTACCCCTGGCCGGTATTCTAGCTCGGTAAAGCACGGTACTCTGTGGACCCAGGTTCGAATCCTGGCCTCGGCTAATTTTTCACTCCAGTTGGGTTTATTGTATTTTATGTCTGTCTTAATATATGTGTACCTTTAATAATTAATTAATGGGATTCAGACATTGATTTATGTGCTTTATTATATATTGTTGATCGATGGAGAAAGTAATTTGTTCATCGTTGTCGCGTAATCTAATGCTATCTTATAGATGGACGGTGACGTTCCCCAACTTGGTTTATTAGTGAGAAAATACCGGGCAAGGATATCGGCCAGAGGTAGCTTAGTGGTAAAGCAACAGCACGGTACGCTGTGGACCCAAGTTAGAATCCTGGCCCCGGCTAATTTTTCACTCCAGTTGGATTTATTGTATTAATTGTGTTTTAAGTCTGTCTTAATATATGTGTACCTTTAATAATTAATAGATAATTCAGTTACAACATGATTTGTTATTGAGAAATTGCCGAGCTAGGACATCGGCCAGGGTAGCTTAGTCGTTAGAGGAACAGCACGACACGCTGTGGACCTAGATTCCAGTCCTAGCCCTGGCTAATTTTTCACTCCAGTTAAGTTTATTTTATTAATTGTGTTTAAAGTTTGTCTTAATAGGTGTGTACCTTTAAAAAGAGATAAAGAACTTGATCACTGTTTTTTACGTTAAAATCTTTTTGTGAATTAGATGAAGCTATCTATATCATCAATACATTCCATGTCTAACATACAGTCTAAAATGTTAAATGACTGGATAATTTTTGCTAACAGCAGTAACGCGTAACTTTCTTTCTTGGTGCCTTTTTTCATACCTCATTACTTAAATTTTAATTTTGATACAAACACAATTGAGAAGGCTTGTATTATTAATTGTATACGTATATCATCATGGATAACATTCGTAAGAAAAGTACTTTAATTTTATTAAATTAAAACAAATGTGCGTATCATGCATCAGAAAAAAAAAATACAGACTTAGGTAACAATATTCAAAAAGGATTGTTCGTCATACAGAGAAAAATTAGGCTGACTTGAAAACTTGAGCCTAGTTTTATTATCCTTAGTCAGGCTGTGAATATTTTTTCAACACAATTTTATTTTGTTTATCACTTAGAATAACTTTACTGATTACAGGAAAATATACATACATGTTAACGTCTTTGATTTTTTTTTCTTTTTTACTTTTTTAGAGAAAAATATGCCAGATAAAATATTCCAATGAGTAGAAAATATGTAAAACTTCAAACTTTTCTACTACATTTTTGTAATCAATATACATGTTATTTGAATATATATGGAAATGTATGTATGGCAATGTCAATGCGAAGAAAAATATTATTCATGCCTGAAAAAATTTTTGATAAAATCTGATCTCTCATATGATTTGAATTTTCTGCATTTGTATATTCAGAATGATTCATAAAAATTCATATTGGTAGATATTTTTCAACTTTAAAAAGTATTGGTAAGATATATGAAAGTTTAAAAATGCCAAAGTTTTTAGTGACTCCGACTTGAAAATTTAATTAAAGTGTCAGAATATATAAAATCGTTAAATCTTCCAAAGTTAGTTTTCGTTTCTAGGCCATTTTTTTAGTATTTTTTTTTTCTTTTCTTTTTTTAGCCTAGTTACCGATACACTAAAAACAATTATCAGATGTTCAAAGTTGTTAAACATATTTTATAAATTATTTTTAGTAAATTCATTATTAAGTTAATTTTTCTTTAAAACAATTTAATAAAAAAAAAATTATCAGCTGTTCTACGTTTCTAAACATATTTTATAAATTATATTTAGCAAATTCATTATTAAGTTAATTTTTCTTTAAAACAATTTAATAAAAGAAACTTAGGGAATTTGTATTCCTGAGTAAGGTATAATTTAAGGCATAATCTAACATTTTAAATAGGTTAAATTAACTTAAATTAAATCAAATTAATATTATGTTATTAAGTTTAAAATGTGATTTAAATTTAAACTTGCGCACGTGTTAGTGTTAGTGTTACGTCAATGGCACTTATATACATATTTAAAAAGTCAAGGCTGCTTTTCAGTCATCTGGTCTGATCTTTCTTCTGAACCAATTTTCATAATTATTTTTTTTTTTTATGAAAGCACTTTATTTTAGATATGCTTCCTCTCGCTAGTTTAAAAAAAAATATCCCTGCCGGCCCGGCTTACAGTTAGAGGTAGATTTCGAAGTTAAGTATACTAATTTCACCAAAAAAACAAAATCATTATTAGATATAAATCCACTTTAACATCTGTCTGCTTTTGACGAGTTTTTATTTCCTTTTTATAAAATAGCTGGTTTTATCAGAATTATGTTAAGGCGATATTAAAAAAAATATTTTTCCATACTCAACAACTCGAAATTTTCCGGAACATTTTCTGATTCATTTTTAATTAAAAAAAATATGAAACATGCTGACGTGATTTTTGAAAATATTTATAAGTGACCTGTGTTTTTATTTTTCTTTCAATTAATTAAAACTTGATTAATAAACAATTGTTTTCTCAGTAGGGCAATATTTTTCGTTTCTAACAATCGCTTCGGGAAATTCTGTTCAAAATGCCCACTTTGACATCCTTTTTTGAAATATATTCTGCCTCTATCAAAAAATCGATCATTACTGTACATTATATAGTTTCTGAATAAGAGAATCTAGCAATTGGATGCGTTTGAGAGCAAAAATGAATTTAAAAATGAGTAACAAAATAAGCAGTTTGGATTTGAGTTCACCCTTAATGCAATGATTTTTCCAACACAATCCACTTCGGGAAATTCGGTTCAAAATGCCCACTTTAACAGCACTTTTTTAAATATATTCTGCCTCAATCAAAAAATCGACCATTTCGGTACATTATATTGTTTCTGAGTAAGAAAACGTAACAATTGGAAGCCTTTGAGGGCAAAAATGAATTGTAAAATGAGTCAGAAAATAAGCAGTTTGGATTTGAATACACCCTTACTTAGATGATTTTTTTCTTCAACCGCTATGTATTTTTATTTTTATTTATTTATTTTTTTGCTGTAAGAATTGATCCTATCCAAAACTTGTCTATACAGATGTTGTAGACAATATTAAGAAGATATATGATAAATTCATGGGGATTTTATATCTTTTGAATTGACGGAGTTATGGATTTTTTACTTCTTCAAACCCCCTTTTTGTTTTCGTTTTTAATTTTTTTTTTTTTTGCGGTACGAATTGGTCCTATCAAAAACTTGTGAATTTAAAAGTTGTAGATAATATTAAGGAGATTTATAATAAAATTTTGGCCCTATTTTTAGAAGTAATAAAAACTTTAAACTGATTTGATATGTATAAAAATTAAGAAGTTATTGGGGGATTTTCGGTTTTCACAAAACCCCTCCCTATTTCCATCCCCTTGGTCCGATTTTGCCCATTAACGAACTTGACCGAGATTTTATGCCCATTGATTTTATGTATTAGCTTGGAAGAGATTGGTGCAGAATTACGAAAGTTATCCTGTCCAGAAGAAAGTGATATATATAGATTGATAGATAGATACATAGATAGATAGATAGATAGATAGATAGATAGATAAAGTTTTTTACTGAGGGTGGTTTTGGTTTCTAGGGGTCATGATCGGTGTAGATCTGCAAAAATTTTTCAGAAATTCCAACATGGGAACGATCCCAATAGGTAGTATTTCATACGAAATCTACCTAATAATCCCGTTTTTATATTTTTATTTTAATTTTAATTTTAGTTTTAAAAATCCTTTATGAAATATCTTCACGTAGGTGGCAATCGGCTTACTTCCATTGTTGAAGAGTGAAGGGAAACAATGGGAATTACCATATCATTAGGGATGTCATTTTCGTATTACAATTAAAAATAACTTTTTAAAAACTTTTGAACAGAAAAAGACGTCACTATTTAAAATAACGCATTTTTACTCATGAAGCTGCTGCATTTCAATATTGTTTTCATTCCGCTGATGCTGAGATTGAGACGCTCATCTCAGAGAGTTTCAGTGGGTGAAAATGATGTCATAGTAGAAATGAATTGAATGTTTTATTTCATAAAAACTAAATATTTTACTATGAAAATGTCTAAAAGTAAATTTCTGGATTTATCGGGCACTCAGATTAGAACCTTAAATGAAGCGTGCGAATGTTTACTAAAAAATTGTAACTGGCAAACGTGACGTCAAGTTTGAGAATATATTTATTAATAACCTATTGAAGATTAAAATATTTTTAAAATATTGAATATGAATATGAAAAGCATGTACGTGAGTTTTGCGACGATTAAAAAGATATTACTTTTAGATTTCGTTGAAAACAAAAATTATAATTGTGTAAGTCATAGTGACGCAAGATTAGTTGATTTTTATTACGTAATACCAAAGACCAAGCCTCAATTAATAACTTCATAATTCCATTATCTTAATTGCATAATACTGATTACTTATAGGAATAAAGATCAATTTTTCAGTAATTTAGAACTTGAAATTAAATTTTACATAAAAATAATATTTGTTTTAAAACTTAGGATAGCTAATATAAGATATTATTGTTGCAATTTTTTTTGTTAGTTTTTTATAAATTCAGTCAATCAGTTCTTTTAAACATTTTCATTCTTCTCATTCGACGGGTTTCGTCTCGTTATCTGTAACTCCAGGTCTGAGATGACCAGGATTGAAGGGCGCGATTTGTGACAGATTTGTTTTTACGCGAGTCACGACAGCAATGGTAGGTATCCCTAAACTGAAATTGATGGTCATGGGTCAAACTGACTAAGAAGAGATCTTCACAAATGCGCCATTCGACAGAGCGCATAAAAGAAGGTGGAAGGTTTTATTCGGTCGAGTCATAAGTAACTTCATTTTTTTTTATCACACACTTATTTTGGTTCCATTAAATAATAAAATTATATATTCGCCACTATTATGTATGACTTCCTCCCATCTTCCTGTCAATTTACGAATTCCTTCCTTGTATAATAAATTGTTGAGGGTTTCAATAATAAAATGTTTTTGTCATGGATGTTTGCTTTCGTATCTGATAGGGGTGGTTTATCGCTGTCTTTGTTTGGAAGATATTGTCATAGATAACCCTCTTTTCATCGCCTGTTATAATACTGTTTAAAAAGGGCTCGATGTTTACCCGTAAGAGTGAACTTGTAGCGATTGACATGCTATCTTGAGATTGTGAGGTACCCATACACTCTAACTTGCTGACTTCCCTAATTTCTCCAGTTGGCGGTTAACAGTTGATTGTGATGTAGTCAACTTTTCTGCTATACCTCTTGTTGATTGACGTGGATTGTGCTCCAATGTTGCCTTTAAAAGGATGTCGTCAAAGTGAGGGGGACGAACAGCGCTTGAATGGTCTTATACGATCGCATCTCTAGAATAGGTTTGCCAGTTTAGCATCCATTTTTGTTCCGAAATTTTATATTCACATAAGAATATCCTAAAAAAGAATCTTTAAGTAATCACGAAATTTCTGTAATTAAATAAATCAAAAAATACTGTTCGTATTTTCTGGTATGAATTTAAAAATTTCGAATAAAAACGGAGGCCAAACTGCAACCCTGCTCCAGAACGGAATTTTGCAAATCAATTTCTAACTGCCAGAGCATTTATTAGTCCTTCACCGTATAGACCGCATATATTTTCATATGTCGCCATAGTACTATTGACTTGTTTAAATTCTCAAAGCATTACATGACAAATATGCAATCACCCTATCTAATATTTAATTAGAATATTAGTAAAATAATATTTTGAAGTATGTTAATCTTGATTCAGCTGAGAGCCATCACGTAAAGTACCTGTATGCCTTTAAAAGGTCTATTTCGATCAAAGTTTCAATTAAAAGAAATTACTTTTTTAGAAAAAAAAAGACAATGAATTTTATGATTCTGTGGATTTTTAAACATTTATTTTCCTTACAAACTTATAAAAACAAAGTTGAAAGTTGTTTTTTAATTTTTCTCAAAAATATTTCCTTTTTGTAAAATGGTGTTGAAAAAAACATTATCATAATACAATAAATACAAGTTGAATTACCACAAAATTTATAAGTTATTTTTTAAATATATATTCAAAGGAAGTAGGCTATTCTTATGCTCATTTATTCAAACATTTATGAATTACACAGTTTTAATTTAGGAATTATCAATGTTTTTGAGGAATTTTTAACGTTGTTTGTTTTTTTAACCTATAACTTTTAGCATACTAATGTTATTGTCACAAAAATAGTCTAGTTTCTGTATAACATCATTATATTCATTATGGAATTCATAAAATGTATTTACAATTAATAGTTTTAAGTTTGAATAGCTTTAAGAAAATAGCAATTTTTCGGTTAATTCCATACAATTCTTTTAAATAAAAGATTTTAAAAAAGTACATTACTTACTTTTATGTTTATGTCAGATTTTTATGAATTTTTTCATTATAATTAGCAATTTTAAACTTAAAATATACAAACATTCAAAAAATTTGCCCCGGAGGCATACAGATAACTTAATAAAAATATGTGACACAATGAAGTCACACACAATCATACACAATCACACACAATGAAATATGTGAAAACCTACCAAGAAACTATTGCTTGTTTGGAACCATTGCATAGTATGATGTCACATGTTTCAAGTCTGTGGGAAAATGCATCTTTTCTTAGGAAGATGACAATATTTTCACCAATATTTCATATCTTTCCATTCATCCCTCCCAAGAGTGTCATTTAAGCAAGTGTTTTAAAACGTTTCATTGAATATATTTTTATTATTTTTGGAAATAAAGTAGTTTTGAAAATATTTTATTCGGTACATTCAAATAACCTTTAAATAAAAAGCAGGGATAGCCTGTTTAGTTGCAGAAATAAAGATCAATAAGTATGACGTCATATTCACACAATTATATAAACATATTCATGGAAGAAAATACATCATTAGTTTTCCGAGTGACGTCATTTTCTCTATCGGAACTATTTACTACTTCACATATTATTTAGTAATTCTAATCAGAGATGAGGGTACAACAAAAGTTTAAGCATTGAAATATTAATTATAGTTTCATAAATAAATACGATATTATATGAAATGAAATATAAAATGATAAACTTCAATAAACAGCAGATAAAACAACTATAATCTAAATATTACTATTCCAGTAATTAAGGGACAACGCCTCAATTAGGAGTAAATAAGAGTAGTCGCAAGACACAACTTTTTCATAGCATGTACGTAACGCTTCTCTGCCGATATCTTGGCTGCAGCCAGATCAAAGAAAATCGCGCTTGTCTTGCAATATTTTGAAGCCTGTATACAATGAGGTGAGATTTTGCTCGTGTCTGATTCTTTTGTTATTCCGGGCACTGCATTCGGTCATCCTGACCGTTCTGTCCTCACAGCTATCCACTCTATACACCAGATCAGATATTAATTTTGAAAATGTATTGTTAGAAAAATCTCCTATTATATCTAGATAATACGTTTTACCATGTTACAACTTCATGAAAATCGTGGTTTAATACAAATGATGTTTTATTACTACACTGACCTTTACAGAGTCCTTACCAAATCTATCAGAGAATTTTTGGAGAATACGCTCTTCCGTTCCGAAGCTAAAATAAGAATACAAATGCTTATTTATTGGTTTTTTCCAAACAAAATGACATCGTAAATGGCAGAAAAAATATCTTTTCTGAAATTGATCATTTAGGCGCTTAGTAATGTAAGTTCAAAAATATGCATCTAAAACTACAAAACCCCTTAAAAACATCAATTTAATAACCATTAACCTAAATTAACGCAATCACAAATTTAAGAGCTTTAAACAAGTTAATAATCTACAAATCCTCAAATTTTTTTATTGAAAAAGATTTAAGTTAAATACTTATGAAAATTTCTCATTTTCTTACTCATACTGTCTTTTGGGCATTTTTGGGCATTTTGCAAAATCAAATGAAAATAATATTGATTTTATGTTTGAATCAGCTTAGATGCTGCCATTTATTTGTTTGCTTTGAACGCAAAAAACATTCAGCTATTAAGAAGTGATGTGAAAATGTAAAAAAATCGGACACTTTAATTTTTATAAGGAAAATAACAGAGGTCCCCGTATCGGAACCCAGGAACCGAAGAGATTATTAGTGTAAGATATTTATTTAAAAAAGGGCACATGTTATGACTGTGCATAGAAATTAAAATCTTTCTTCAAAAATACTGAAGAAAAACTTTTGAAAAATTTTTGTAAAACCTTTCATATTCAAAAATCTTCTTAATTGTGAACTTGAATGAAAATAATATTAGTTATTTTTTTATAATTAGATGCTTTAATTTGGCTAAATTCCACACTGCCCTTAGCATTTTCCAATTTTCCCTACACAAATATGATTAAAACGACATAAAATGAAAACTGTATATTTTCTAGAGAAATGTTATACAGAATAAACATTTTTCAGACTATTTCTTTTCGAAAAAGTAGACTATGCTATATCACAAGCAACAGTACTTTAAATTGAACAGTTTAAAATTGGCCCTTATCTTTTTACCCACCACTGTAGCTTTATGCAGCCCTATGAAAATCTTAAGCTTGAATTTTATCTAAAATTTGCATCTTAAATTGCTGCGTTACTTAATAAATTACATAATTCTAACACTGCATTTGTATAAAACAAATATAAAAGAGAAGTTATAAATTCTTTGAACGTAACTTATAATGGACAAAATGCAATTATACTTCATCATATTTTTTTAAAAGTATTTTCTCTATTTCAATTATCATCTCCCACTACGATGGTTTCGGATTTTTATTTTTTGTATTCAAAGTTTACACTTGACTGAACTTTTGAAATTTCCATGTAAATATTTTACACTTGTTAACAAACTTCATTTCAGTTATATAGAAAATTGTGTTATTCAATTTAACATTAATTTTAAGCACTAAAATAGTGCGTTTGTTCTGTAATCCTTTTTTATCATGTGATAAATATCGTCCCAGAATGAAATTCTGTCATAAAAATTTGATATTAAGTTATTGTAAATTAAAAGTATGAGAACTTCTAGAATTAGAGATACGAAGTCTGGTGGAAGTTTTGAATCATAAATTGTAAAAGTTTTTAAATATCCTGGTATAATAAGGTGCCCTTAAGTTGAATAAATTGCCTCATTAGATAAAATTTATGAATTGGCAAATAGTAGAAACCGTACATGGCGTTTCCTATTTCAATTAGAGAGTCTTTAACTGCAAATAAAATATTAATAAATCATTTATAATTACAAATATTTCATATTTATGTCATTTAAACGAACTTTAAATTCTTTTGACTCTTTTAAACTTTTCGGATCACGGAACTACTTAAAAATTAATATCGAATTTCTGTTCTAAGAAACTAATTAACCTTTATAAGCTTTAATAAGAGCATTATCAAATGTGTTATAAGTTAAGTTCACCAGTAGTTGAACAGTGAAATAAAAAACTGCCGAAATCAAGAATGGTCGGGTTTACAGGCTGTCCCAAAAATATTGACTTGGATTTTATTCCTTAAATATTGATCATAGGCAAATTATATAAATTACAAAGTTGCGTAAAAAAGGTGCTGTATTTTAAGAAATCGATTAAAATTTTCAGTGGATTAAATTTGAACAAATACAAAATTCAGATTTGTATTTGGACCATCGTACAAAAAACTTCCCAATGAGTAAAATGTCCCCCATACACTAATATGGTCATGCACAAAATTTTAGAATTTTACCATAAAAATTTGCAGAGATATGAAAATACATACAGGCTCACCTAAACCACTTTTTTATGTCTGAATATGAGTTCGCAAAAAGGAAAAATCATGACGGATGATCTCGTTTCAGGGTCGTACACAAAGAAGAGAGTGATTGACATTGATTTGAAAAAACATTACATTTTAATATATGACTAGCCTATCACCAACTTTGTTTAAACATGTCTCCGACTTTTTCCGATAATATGCGGAAGATTTGTACATAGTGTATAGGGCACATTTTACTGATTAGGAAATTTTTTGTACGGGGTCAAAAACATAAAAAAATCTACTTAAAATTTTCGAATTTTTGGCCCCAATCGTTCATGGGCCCCCTACCAGCAACCCATGGGCCAAATGTCGTAGCCCTGCGCCCTGTGGTTTTCGAGTTTTTGAGGTTAGATAGATACGGGCACGGATTTTCATTGGTTGATTTAAGTGCAAGCAGATTTGTCTTTTGTAAAAGTTGGCCTGTTTAAAAAAATCATTCTTGAAATTTATTTAAAAAACAATAAAAATTGAGTAAATTGCGATGCAGTTCTCAAACAAATTACAATGTAGTTTTCAAACAAATTGCATTTCAAAGTACATCTTTTTTCCCTATTTGACTTGGTAGAAATTACAAATGTGCTGTAAATTAAAAAAAATTGCAGTAAATGTTAATAAAAGTTAAATTTAACCGTCTGCTGTTGCCATCGTTAAAATTATGTCAGTGTTACGTGCAGACACGTTTGTCCTTTATGATATTGATAGCTAGTAGATGTCTATACATCTTCGAACAATCGGCTGTAACGTGGCTAGTATGGAAACTAAATAATTTACTTTTCAATTTGGCTATGCAAATTTTGAATTTATCCCTGATTATTTCAAATGAAATACAATTTGCTTTCATACTTGGAAATTTTTATTTAACAACTTAACCGTTTTTTATGATGATAAATTTAGTTATTATGATATAGATAGCTACTAGATGTCTATATATATTCAAACTATCGGTTGCAACGTGTCTAGAATGGAAACTAAATAAATTACTTTTCATGTTGGCTATACAAGTTTTGAATTTAACCCTGAATATTTCAAAATAAAATACAATTTGCTTTCATACTTGGAAATTATTATTTAGCATTTTAACCCTTTTTTATGATGATAAATCTAGTTATTATGATATAGATACTAGCTACTAGATGTTTATACATCTTCGAACAATCGGTTGCAACGTGTCTAGTATGGAAACTAAATAAATTATTTTTCATCTTGGCTATACAAGTTTTGAATTCAACCCTGATTATTTCAAAATGAAACACAATTTGCTTTCGTACTTGAAAATTACTATTTAGCAACTTAACCCTTTTTATGATGATAAATTTAGTTATTATGATATAGATAGCTACTAGATGTCTATACATCTTCAAACAATTGGTTGCAATGTGTCTAGAATGGAAACTAAATAAATTACTTTTCATGTTGGCTATACAAGTTTTGAATTTAACCCTGATTATTTCAAAATGAAATACAATTTGCTTTCATACTTGGAAATTTTTATTTAACAACTTAACCCTTTTTTATGATGATAAATTTAGTTATTATGACATAGATAGCTACTAGATGTCTATACATCTTCGAACAATCGATTGCAACGTGTCTAGTATGGAAACAAAATAAATTATTTTTCATGTTGGCTATACAAGTTTTGAACTTAAAACTGATTATTTCAAAATGAGACACAATTTGCTTTCATACTTGGAAATTACTATTTAGCAACTTAACCCTTTTTATGATGATAAATCCAGTTATCTGGATAATAGAAGTTTCACTCAATCTAGAACTGATGACTCTCATGAATAGAATTTATTTCAGGTAGAAAAGCATATAAATTAAACTAAGCGAAAATATTTTCAACTTAATCTTCTGCCTTTCTTTATAGTTTTTCGCTTTACCTATCAAAAACGATATTCGTGTCATAATTATGTGGCTGTGCAGAAAAATCAGGTAATTATCATTAACCTACTTTATCAGTTCTTCAATAGAATTTTTTCTTAGTATTCTTATTAGATATGCTAAATGTATTCTCAAAGAGTTAAAAAAGAAAGTAACTTTTACGTTAAAAATAATAATTTTTCGTCGGATAAAAACAATGCGTTTAATAGCGGCTACTCAACAGGACATGCATGTAACAAACTCTGCGCCTATTTTTATATTTCTAAATTTTCTCTCTTTCTGTTTGTAGCGTATGGATGCATATCGTAATAGAGATGACGGAATACAGATTTAAAAAAAAAACGATAAAAACATTGCAATAACTTCACAGGTAAATAACAATAAGTAAATAAAATTCCATGTTAAAAGATAATTAAAAATTTATAATATGCTTATAAATTAGCGGTTTGTAGATAAATCTGAAACATTTACAAATGTTGAAACTTTAATAGTGGAAACTATGTGTGTTCAAATGATGCCGAAGAGATACAGGGTTGAAAATTCCATACCACATCAAAGTAAACCAGCCTTGTCTATTATCCATTGACAGCGTTCTGAAAGAAGAAGGATGCTACTGGAAGCGTTTTGAAAGAATCAGGATGCCACTGACAGTGCTTGTTCTGATGATCTTCCAAATGGAACAGGCTACAAACTGGAGAATCTCTAGAACGGTATAGAAGCAAATACCACGGTTCTTTCGGCGTTAGTAATGAAATCAAAGTCACACGTACTTAAATCTGGGGCATATGGTAGAAAACTTTCCATCCCCACCGAGCAAACAAATTAGCTACAATTGGTGTAGTATGCGCACCAACATTGTCAGACAAGATAATGGGTGCGTTCAACAGAAAGTGTCACCATTTTTTCCCAAACGTTAGTCGTAGGTTTTGTTCCAAAGAACGAGAAACGGCACTGTGTTTGATGGTTTGCCTAAAGTACTGCATATGCTAAGGCGCGCCACCCATCAAGGAAACATGCGACAAAAAGCGTGAGAACACGTGATAAATTATGTTATTCAAACAAATTTTTTCTTTGTTAACAGGGTAAAATTGTCTCCCGACTCCTCAACAGGCGTACGCGAGAATCGCCGCAGTTGTCACGATGGCGGACGTCGGGCGAACAAGTGATCTTCGTGGACCCGTAACGATACCATTCATCCAATTTTCGTTTCATTTTAAGATCTTACGACTTCACCCATGTTTCATCCAGCATAATCATGTGTTATAAAAAAGCGTCTCCTTTGCGCTCATAGCGCTTCAAGTGGTATCGCGATGCATTGTATCGTAGCCAGGTATTTTCAGCAATCGTGCAGACGATTATTTGAAACAATTTTTTGCATGCTCAGGCGATATTTGAGAATGTTGCGGACAGTCGTATGTGCCAATCTTGTCTGTATGGCTAACTCACAAATCGTATTCATCCAATGCATTTTTATTAACTGGGATATAGTGTATTACTAAGTAATTGCATCTGAAAACTTATTAAATAAAATATTCGATATCTAAAGGAATTATCTTTTTAGATACATTATCTTCAATTCTATAATCATCTCCATATTTTATGACACACAACAAATCCCAAATTTGAACATGTTTCAGTAAAGGTGGTTTGTCTAAACTGCGAAAAAAAGACGAATGTTTCTTAAGCTTTTAAAATATAATATAGCCAGATGCTTAATTATACAGTGACCTCTTCCGAGTTACTCACGATTCCAAAAAGCGTGATTTATCTTTAGAAAGGTCAGAACTAATATATTTTCAAGATTTGAAGAAGCAACAAAGTTTCTTTTTCCGTCACTAATTTTCGGAAAAGTTTTCTATTAGTTTTCATTTAATCAGTTTCTGTAACCGAAATATCGGCTCATAATATGCTATTAATTCTCAAATAAACCTTTTCAGCCGCTTAATGGAATTTATGTATGCAAGGGTAATAAAATAATATTAATTTTAATGTTAATGATAATGCCGTTAATTTATTATGTTTGTCGATATAACATGTTAATTGGACAAGAGAATATTTATTAAAGAATAGATAGCATCAGAAAAACATATATGCCATGTTCCGAAAACTAATTCATACACTATAAAACTAATCGGAAAAACTTCCGAAAATCAGTGGCAGAAAAAAGAAACTTTGTTTTTATAAATGATTCTTTAAATCTCTAAAATATATTTGATTCTGAGGTTTCTAAAGATGAAGAACACCTGTCAGTATCGCGTGTATCTTGAAAAAAACTTATTGCGCATATTCGTTTATGGTAATATTATATTTTCCTAGTTTAAGTAACATTTGTCTGTTTAACACTTTCCAACAAAGTTGGAAAGTGTTTATCACTTCGGTTTGTCTGTCCGTCTGTCCGCGCTCTAACTCCCGTAAATACACTCTGATTGCTCTGAAATTTTTTGATGCTCTTAATGTTTACCATAGCACGTTCCCTATTTCAAATGAACCTTCTAGCATGATTAGAACATTTACAGGGACAGTCAAAAGTTTTCCGTTACATTACGGCCTATGGGAAAAAATCGTTTAAAATGATTTTTAATGATGTTACATGCTTTCAAACATAATAAAATTCTTATGCATTTATCAAGTGCACTCAAATATGCATTCTGTAGAATATAGTTTATTCATTTACAGGGCCACAAAAAAGAATTCTGTTACATAATGATATAGGGTGGAGGGGTGGAAGGAATTGTTTGCGGAGTATTTTAATTATGTTAAATTATTTCATGTATAATGGAATTGATATACGTCGCTGAGGTTTACTATAACTTATTTCATGTATAATACGAAGTGCATAGCATTCACAGGGACACACAAAAGATTTCAGATACCATATTGATTCGAAGTACTGTACAGTAGCGATTATTGCTGGAAATGCATTTTTAATTATGTTATGTGCTTTTATGTTTCACTATATTTATGCATAGTATATGGTGCGTACAAATGCTGTAATTCATATACAAGGCTACACAAAAGAATTCGTAATGGTTGCTGTGTATGAATGCAAATTGCTTAAAGATGGTTTTTAAGTGAGTTATGCATTTTTACGCTGAACTACATTTAGTTTACTAAGAAATGTTTTTAGAATATAGATAAAATGATATACAGGGTCACGCAAAGATTTCGATACATGGCCGTCTATCAATGATAATTTCTAGAAATATGATTTCAGTAGTTTTAAAAGTGTTTTATTTTGAATCAAACTTTAGCTAAATAATGTCGTGTAATAAAGGTACTAGGTTAACTACAGGGTTGTGCGAAAGTATACAAGTATGTTTCCACCTATTAGTATAAAGTGCTGAAAGAGAAATTTCAACCTATTATGCGTTTTCTTGTTAAACTAAATTTCCGCATTATATAGTATATATATCAACGTACAGATCAAATACAGGGGTGTTCAAAAGAATTGAAATACATATTTGTCTATGGACGGTAATTGCTGAAATCAGTTTTTCAAACGTTTTTTGCATTTTCTAAAATGTTTACTTAGTTCTCTTATATACCTTATTTCCTTAAATAACGAAGTTATGTTAAAGCATTCAGGAAGGGTTGAATAGTGTTTCGTAATCTATGCTTAACGCATGATTTTTCTTACTTGTTTTAAAATGCATTCATCTCTTTGTAATATAGATAATTTTATCGGTTTAAGTAACTTGCTTGAGACATTACTTTAAAAATCGGAACTACCAAAATATTATACAAATTTCAAATATTTACTGGAAAACGTGTATGTATCCTAAGTAGCATGGGCTGAACAAACAAACCTCAGCATGATTACAAATTATGATGCAATTTGTATTCCTTCAATTGAAAAATTTAATTATCATTTCCTAAATTCTTCTGTTAACTAACAATATCGATGTTGGATGAAATTCATTTACAAATACAAACTTCTTAATACGTTTTCGTTTTCCGGTTTAAGGCGATTTTCTCGACTGGGAATGTCTAATTAAAATACTTGTAGCGAACGAAATTTATGCTACAAAAGAGAAAAGGAGCATTCTACTTTATTACAATTGGAATCAAACGAGAAAGCTACCCATGCTATTCGTTGATGTGTTTTGTTTCCCTCTCCATACAAAGAACAATTTTAAGTTATTGTGAAATTGATAGTTACGATTATACAACTGAGTATTGAAAATTTATATATTATAAAATATTGCTTTTTTGAAATAGCTTACAATTCGTGTACAGTTTAAATAAAAGAAAACTTTGAGATTTGTACTTTTTTTATATATTCGCAGTTTCTTAAAATTCCAACAAAACGTCTTAAAAAATTTCATTATTTTTTCACTGTGAGAATTTATTTGTATTTCTTCAGTTAAAACATTATAAAAGCTTTGTGATATACTCTTTATACTCTGATATACTATTTATACTCTGATATACTCTTATACGCTCGCGATGTTTTTTTTTTCGCGAATATTTCATAACAATGGTTTTCAACAGAAGAAATTGCACTTAAAGTTTCTTAGAAAACTGATTTTCAAACACTTCTTTTTTCTTTTTCTCTTTCATTAAAGTTATGAGATTCATATGAGGTTCAGCTGAGTGAGATGGTTAATGCGTTTATAAAATAATAGAGAATATAATTCAAAATTTTAATTTCAAACAGCAATAATAACCATGGACATGTGAATTATATCTTTTAAATAATAGTATGGATAAATTTCTAAAAATCATTTAACTCAGAATACTCAACAGTTGCTAGAAGTGATAAACATAAATTTTTAAAAAGGAATAATACCTTTACTTATTTACATATCGACATGTTTCATTGCATCAGACGGCATCATTCTCAAGAAAATAAATGATAAAAATATTTTCGCAAAAATTCAAATTGAAAGACTAGTAAAACAAAATACTAAAACTAACATACCAAAACAAAAATCACGCGAGCACAAGGATGAAGAAATTAACTGCAATATTAAAGAAGTAAGAAAAATCATGCGTTAAGCATAGATTATGAAACAATTTCCAACACTTCCTGAATGCTTTTACAAAACTTCGTTATTTAGGGAAATAAGGTAAATAAGTGAACTAAGTAAACATTTTAGAAAACAGATAAAACCTTTGAAAAACTGATTTCATCAGTTACCGTCCATAGCAAATATGTATTCCAGTTTTTTTGAACAGATCTGTATTTGATCTTTAGGTTGATATATATACCATATAATGGGGAAATTTAGTTTAGCAAGAAAACGCATAACAGATTGAAATTTCTCTCAGCAGTTTTTACCAATTGATGGAAACATACATGTATACTTTCGTACAACCCGGTAGTTAACCTAGTACTTTTATTAACGCCACTATTTAGCGAAAATTTAATTCAAACTAAAACACTCTTAAAACTACATAAATTATCATTTATAGACTGTCATATATCCAATTCTTTGCGCGACCCTGTAAATCATTTTATCTGTATTCTACAAACATTTCTTAGTAAATTAAAAGCAGTTTAGCGTAAAAATGCATAACTCATTTAAAAACCATCTTTAAGCAATTTACAATCATACCCAGTAACCATTACGATTTTTTTGTGTAGTCCTGTATATGAATTACAGCATTTACATACACCATATACAGTGCATAAATATAGTGAAACATAAAAGCACATAACATAATTAAAAATGAATTTCCAGGAATCATCGCTACCGTACAGTACTTTGGATACAATACAGTATCTGAAATATTTTGTGTGTCCCTGTAAATGCTATGCACTTGTATTATACATGAAATAAGTTATAGTAAACCTCAGCAACGTATATCAATTTCATTATACATGAAATAGTTTAACATAATTAAAATAAGCCTGAAAAAGTTCCCTCCACCCCTATATCATTATGTAACGGAATTCTTTTGTGTGGCCCTGTCAATGAATAATAATTATTATTTGCACCGCATATTCTACAGAATGCATATTTTAAAGCACTTGATAAATACACATCAATTGTATTATGTTTGAAGGCATGTAACATCATTAAAAATCATTTTAAGCGATTTTTCCCATAGGCCGTACACTGTAAACAACGGGCTAAAATACGGAAATACTACTGGTAATCTAGACGCCAGTACTATTTCCGTATTTTAACGGAACTTTTTCCTGGTTAATTGCAGAAAAATGTCCGTTTTTTAGGAATTTAACGGAATTTTTTCTGTAATTTACCGGGAAAAAGTTCCGTTAAAATAACGAAATAGTAGTGGCGTCTAGATTGCCAGTACTATTTCCGTATTTTAGTACGTTTTGTTTTACAGTGTAATGTAACCGAAAACTTTTGATTGTCCTTGTAAATGAACTAAACATGCTACAAACTTCATTTTAAATAGGGTTCGTGCTATGGCAGTGGTCAGTAACATCCAAAAATTTCAGAATGATCCGAGTATATTTACGGGATTTAGAGCGCGTACAGACGGACAGGCGGGCAGACGGACAGACAGACAGACGACCAGACAAACCGAATGCATAAACACTTTTCAACTTTGTTGGAAAGTGTTAAAAATGGAAATTTGTGAACGTGAATTATTTTACATTTATTTTTTCATGACTCTATGTAGCATTTCTTGCCGAATTTTAGGTACCTCCATGTATGCTGAATCATTGCAAATATTCTCATTGTGTAAGAAAATCTCTATTTATTATCTATATTATCTATCTTCTGTAAGTATTTGCCATCCATCATCAGAGAATCAATAGACATTTTCTTACGCAATGAGAATATTTGAAACCATTCAGCATGTATGGAGCTCCTTAAAATTTGGAAAGAAATGCTACATAGAGTCACGAAACAATAAATGTAAAATAATTCACGTTCACACATTTCCATTTTTTAATGTTACAGTTAATTTCATTATCCTTGTGCTCGCATGATTTTTGTTTTTGTTTACTATTGTTGTCGCCTGATAATGTTGCCGTCTGATGTGTAAATTAATCAAGCTATTTTAACTTTTTTTAAAATTATGTTTATAACAATTGTTTTAATTATGTTTATAGCAATTATTGAGTATTTTGATATTTTGAAGTGATTTTTATATATAGTTTATAATCATTTACCAGTTAAATAAATTCAGTAAATTTGGAAGCATTTATTCTTATTTGACCTGTATAAGGAGTACTCAAATTCATGTATCAAGCTAGACCATGAAACACATCCCAACACTTACTGAATGTTATTAAGAAATTTTATTTTTTCATAGGATGAAACGGGATTTATAAATAAGGGATTTTTTAAAAAAACGCATTACTCGGTAAAAAATCCATTTTGCGCAAATGTTGTACGCATATGTTAACGTGTGTGAATTCTGTCGTACAGCCTAATATGTGCTCTTTAGATTTTAGACACATTACGTAATACACTAAATATTGGATAATTAATTGGATAAAAATACATACTAATGCAAAAAACGCACTTCCAGACCATCATCAGCACCAAACATCAATCATAGTAAGTCTTGTAACCGAATTATTTTGTTCGTCTCTGTAAATGAAAGATATATTCTGTGAAATCCATAATCTATGGAAAACAACAAATATGACGCAGTGCACCCCAACACTTCTTTTTAATTTCATGATGTTTGAAGCATCATATCACTGTTAAATTGCACCGCAACCGATTTACCCCCAAAGATCATAATCTATTTATATAAAATCCAAGTCTCTGTGTGTCCCTCACGATTCCGGTAGGACCACCTCATTGAAATGAGTAATTGTTGAAAAATACTAATGCAGGGTTTCCATAATAGCGCCAAATGATGGTCAACTTGGCAATAGCTGGCTGATTTGGTAAAATTCCCATTTAAAACTATTCATCTTTCATAAAGGAGGTCACCAAATTTTAATTTAAACTCCGCTCTTTTAAGATATTTTTTCAAAATCTATGGGTGAGAATTTAAAGTACATCTTTACATCTTCCTCCCGATGCTACTAATAAAATAACCGCCAATAGACGACGCTGTACTGTATGAGCTCCTAACTGCGCGATTTTAATGTGCTTTAGCTACTTTTCCAGTATAGGTGCGTTGGAGAAAAAGGAAATTTGGCAACATTTTCCGGGAACCTATCCACTGCTTGATTTTATATACATACGCATTTTTTTTCGACATTTATACGATTTATTTATACGATTAAAAAAGCCGTTTCTCTAATTTTATACAGAAAGAGATGTAATTTGTACACAAAAACATGAATAATATACATATAAAATAAACATATTAAAAAAAAACGCTCATTAAGTTTGTTTTCATAGCTGTTTATATGATCTGACAACAAATCTCGGAACAGATGTCATATTCGCCCCATATTGGCGCGATTTTTTTCGGTTGCCAACTTGGCGAAAACATCAACAGCATAAACAACATAATCTGGGTTACCACATCAAGCAAAATAACGACACTTTGGCGCAAGTTAAGTACGTGTTGCCTATGTGATATTGGCGACAGAAAAAAATCGCGCCAATATGGGGCGAATATGACATCTGTACCCAAATCTCAATATTTTTCCGTTATACGGACACCATGCCAAAATGTATGCGGTACTTTTTCGTTATACGGACAGCATTGTCGCCAAGTGCAATAGTTGGCGCAAAATGAAAATCACGTGAATTGAAACGGCACAGATGTCATATTGGCCCCACATTGGCGCGATTTTTTTCGATGGCCAATTTGGCGAAAACCTCAACAGCATAAACAACATAATCCGGGTTACCACATCAAGCAAAATAATGACACTTTGGCACAAGTTAAGTACCTGTTGCCTATATGATATTGGCGACAGAAAAAAATCGCGCCAATATGGGGCGAATATGACATCTGTACCTTACAAACTTTTACGAACTATTTTATTAAATCTCAAATATATACTTAAAATAAGTGAACAAATAACTGTTATACAATAAAGTAATAAAATAAAAAATCATATTAAACTGCTGCCATAAAATTATAAATATCTTTCAGCATTGCAGTAAACATTTCATTTTTTGAACGAAGACGTCGCCACATAAAATCTATGAGATACGACTCTAAATGATGACGAACAGCTCCCCGATGTCTTTTATTGCGCCATTTTGCGATGCCCCATATTCTCTGAACATTTGGAGTATGACATCCAGTATTAGGGTCGACAAAATTGTATTTGTGATTTACTGTGAAATGATCATAACCAGCACTTAGCAGTTCATCTGTTTTATATCCTTTCTGGCAATCTGTATAAATAATACAAGACTTTCATCTACTTCTATATTTTTATTAGGTCCACCGATTTTTCTATTTGGTCGTGAGCATAAAGATTTGCACAAACTTCTCTCGAATAACTATTCCATTCCACTGTTGTGTTGTGGTTCATATCAAGTAGCAGCTCACCAAACTCAATCGATGTCAACTCTTTGCATGATAAATATATAAACCTCAAAGCATTAAGAAAAGTCACCCGCGATCCTTTAAACCAAGTTTTTTGTCGTATTCCTACGGTTTCTTCGCATGATCGTAAGCTACAACTCAATTTCGGATTTCCAGAACTCATCCATAATTTCATTTCATGATTTTTTGAACACAATCTTTTATTATGCAGAATTCCAAATTCCTGAAACAGTTTTATTACAGCTTTCTCATCATCTGGTAATTGCCAAATGATAAAATCTATCTCAGCATCAGCAGTAAAAGTAAACTACAAATTTATATATAAAAAAAAAAGCATTTTTAATTCGATTAATAGCAGATTAAAAAGCTTTCCAAGGTTAAGGTTAAACAATAATCATTCACGTGATTCACGTTTCATAAATAACAAATCACAATGTTTCGCATGGTTTACAATAAAAATCTACGATCAGGGTTGAAATAATTGGCGCATTAGCATACATTTTGGCATGTGGTCCGTATAACGGAAAACGTATGCTAATGCGCCAATTATTTCAAAATGCTAAAAGATATTTGTAATTTTATGCCAGCAGTTTAATATGAGTTTTATTTTATTGCTTTATTTTATAACAGTTATTTGTTCAATTATTTTAAGTATATATTTGTGATTTAATGAAATAGTTGGTAAAAGTCTGGAATTTTTAAATGTTATATTTTTTAAATGCTCACTTTAGTACGACAATATTTTTTCCTTTATTTTTCAAATGCCTCCTCAATTCACGTGATTTTCATTTTGCGCAAACTATTACGCTTGGCGACAATGGAATTCGCATAACGGTAAAGTACCCAAATCTCACTTTCTGATGCCCAAATTACACCAAACTTTTTTTAAAAATCGCCAAAGCCCCTACAGTGGAAAAGTATCAAACTGTCTATTATTTTGCGCTATCTGTGTTATAGTTTATACTATATGCAAGGTAAGTAGAGCGAAGAGTTTAAACATTAAATATTAAAGTTTCGGCACAGATGTCATATACACGACGGGTACTTAACTGTCGCCAAAGTGTCGTTATTTTGCTTGATATGGTAACCCGGATGTTGTTGTTTATGCTGTTGATGTTTTCTCCAAATTGGCGTCGGAAAAAAGCGCTCGGCACAGATGTCATATTCGCCCCATATTGGCGCGATTTTTAGGTGCGTTCGTAATTATATAAATACGTAGCACCTATAGTCGTCGTTCAGTCCGTCCGTCCGTCTGTCCGTCCGTCCGTCTGTCCGCATGTAACAGAGCAAAAACTACCCAACCGAATGGTCTGAAATTTCAAATATATGATTGTTGCAAAATTTTGTCGAGCCATTTCAAATTTTATGAAAATCGGATGTATAGTTTAATTACAGGGACAGTCAAAAGTTTTTCTTTACATTACGGCCAACGGGAAAAATTATTGCAAGTGCATTTTAATGATATTAGAGCCTTCCGAATGATCTGAAATTTTAAAGATATAACTGTTGCAAAATTTTGTCGAGCCATTTCAAATTTTAGGAAAATCGGATGCATAGTTTAATTACAGGGACAGTCAAAAGTTTTTCTTTACATTACGGCCAATGGGAAAAATTATTGCAAGTGCATTTTAATGATATTAGAGCCTTCCGAATGATCTGAAATTTTAAAGATATAACTGTTGCAAAATTTTGTCGAGCCATTTCAAATTTTAGGAAAATCGGATGCATAGTTTAATTACAGGGACAGTCAAAAGTTTTTCTTTACATTACGGCCAATGGGAAAAATTATTGCAAGTGCATTTTAATGATATTAGAGCCTTCCGAATGATCTGAAATTTTAAAGATATAACTGTTGCAAAATTTTGTCGAGCCATTTCAAATTTTAGGAAAATCGGATGCATAGTTTAATTACAGGGACAGTCAAAAGTTTTTCTTTACATTACGGCCAATGGGAAAAATTATTGCAAGTGCATTTTAATGATATTACAGCCTTCCGAATGGTCTGAAATTTTAAAGATATAATTGTTGCAAAGTTTTGTTGAGCTATTTCAAATTTTAGGAAAATCGGATGTATAGTTTAATTACAGGGACAGTCAAATTTTTTCTTTACATTACGGCCAATGGGAAAAATTATTGCAAGTGCATTTTAATGATATTACAGCCTTCCGAATGGTCTGAAATTTTAAAGATATAATTGTTGCAAAGTTTTGTTGAGCTATTTCAAATTTTAGGAAAATCGGATGTATAGTTTAATTACAGGGACAGTCAAAAGTGTTCCGTTACATTACGGGGAATGGGAAAAAATTATTGGAAGTGCAGTTTAATGATGTATCAGACTATGCGCTTTATGAAGTGCAAAAAAGTATACATTCAGTACAATATGGGGTTCAAAAAATAATTATAAAACTAGTTATAGTACGAACGCACCTCATTTGCCACGTTTGACGAGCAATTTCCAACTTGTTTTCTGACGCCAATGTCATATACGCAATGGGTACTTAACTGGCGCCAAAGTGTCGTTATTTTGCTTGATGTGGTAACCCGGATTATGTTGTTTATGCTGTTGATGTTTTCGCCAAATTGGCAACCGAAAAAAAATCGCGCCAATATGGGGCGAATATGACATTTGTGCCAATCGCTCCAATATGGGGTATATATGACAACTTTGCCAAAGTTTCTATAAAGCAGTATAAGACTAAAAATTAAGAATAAAATAAATGCAAAATAAGACTAAAGAAGGAAGAAAAATCATGCGTTAAGCATAGAATATGAAACACTTTCCAACACATCCTGAATGCTTTAACAAAACTTCGTTATTTAGGGAAGGCACAGATGTCATATTCGCCCCATATTGGCGCGATTTTTTCCGACGCCAATTTGGCGAAAACATCAACAGCATAAACAACGTAATCCGGGTTACCACATCAAGCAAAATAACGTCACTTTGGCGAGAGTTAAGTACCCGGTGTATATATGACATTGGCGCCAGAAAAAAATCGCTCCAATGTGGGGCGAATATGACATCTGTGCCTTAGGGAAATAAGGTAAATAAGTAAACATTTTAGAAAACGCATAATTATTTTTAAAAACTGATTTCAGCAGTTACCGTCCATAGCCCATAGTACCGTTATTACATGCCACTATTTAACTAACATTTTATTTAAACTACTTTTAAAGCTACTGAAATCATATTTCCAGATATTATCTTCCATAGACGGTTATGTATCCAATTCTTTGCGTGACCCTGTATATCATTTTATCTATATTCTACAAACATTTCGGAACAGATATCATATTCGCCCCATATTGGCGCGATTGTTTTCTGTCGCCAATATCATATAGGCAACAGGTACTTAACTTGCGCCAAAGTGCTTGATGTGGTAACCCGGATTATGTTGTTTATGCTGTTGATGTTTTCGCCAAATTGGCAACCGAAAAATATCGCGCCAATATGGGGCGAATATGACATCGGTACCAACATTTCTTAGTAATCTAAATGCAGTTCAGCGTAAAACTGCATAACTCCTTTAAAAACCACCTTTAAGCAATTTATTCTCATACTCAGTAACCCTTACGAATTCTTTTGTGTAGCCCTCTATATGAACTGTAGCATTTATACACCCGGTATAGTATGCATAAATGTAGTGAAACATAAAAGCGCATATCATAATTAAAAATGCATTTCTAGCAATCATTGTTTATGTACGTACAATACTGTGGAGAAAAGTTTCTTGGCGAGAAAGAAGTTTGCCAACGTATTTTCTGGCAACCTATTTACTGCTTCATACTCACAAGCATTTTTTTGCACATGTATACAATTTATTTAATGTAAAAAAAAAGCTATTTACCCATTTTTATAAAGAAACAGAAGTAATTTTTGCACAGATGTCATATACGCATCGGAGTTGGCGTGATTTTTCTCTGACGCCAATTCGGCAGAAATCTCGCTTTCGAATACCAGTTACTTATATATTTTTAAATTATTTGCTATCATTTTGAAAAGGAAATAACTATAAATAAATAAAAGTTTGAATAATAACTATAGAACAAAACAGTTTATATAATTTAAAAACAGAAAATAAAAGTAAATAAACAATTTATTAATAAATAATAAACAATAGCCGGCAAAATAACACCATTTTAGCGCCGTAGGTATCCCGGTTCATATCTGAAATCTGTGCCGTAATTTGTATATAAAAAAATATTATATATATTTAGAAACGATTTTTTTTATGTATATAAGTGCATATATAAACAAAAGTAAAAGTTCATTAGATTTGTTTTCATAGCTGTATATTTTGGCAACATATCTCACTTTCTGGTGCCCGAATTATGCCAAGCTTTTTTTAAAAAGTCCTTCCGGCCAGTGCCGGGAGGAAGAGGTAGCTTTCATAATCCTTATTTTAAAAAAGCCAACTTATCTCATGCAAACACACGAAGCTCAATTTAGTGGAAACCGAATATAGGAGATTCAATACTAATTTTTATCAATATAATGAATGATAATTTCGCGAAATTAGTCAGCTTTATCCAAGCTGCTTTTCTTTAAAGTAACTTATATTTCGCTGCCAAATTCGGCAATTCGTGCAAAAAATCAGATTTTTCAAAATGTCACCCACAATAGAAATTGAAACTGCTATATCTGAGTCATTTTTTAAGGTAAAGACAAACAAAAAATGCTCCTGAATCCTTATATCAAGATCAAATACTTAAGAAAGAAACCTTTTTCAATTTCTAATTTTTTTGCACCTCACTTTAAATATATATATTTTTTTTAATTTAATGGCCGCCATTTTGAAATAGATGGCTGATGAATCTGGCCAGCGAACTTGGTCGAGGTGTTGATGTATACTATCCATATGCCTTCTTACATCGAAATAGGCGAATATGTGTGTTATCGCGTGACAAATACAAGATCGTTTCAAAATGTTAGCCATGCTTGAAATTCAAAGTGCTATAAATCAACCATTTTTTAAGATACCAACAAAAGAACAAATTTTCAGAAACAAAAACTGCTCCGGAATCTTTGTATCAAGGCCAAACACATAAAAAAAATCTTTTTCTTTTTACAATTTTTTAATACCTCATTTTGAATTTTAAATTTAATTTTTTTTAATGGCAACCCTTTTGAAACAAGATGGCGAATGAAGCTGGCAAACGAACTCGGTCGAGACATTGGTATGTACTATGTACAGACCAAGTTACATCCAAATAGGTTCATAAATACGCCTGTTATCGCGTGACAAAAATCAGGTCGTTTTAAAATGTCAGCCACAAGAGAAATTCAAAATGCTATTACTCAGCCATTTTTTTAGATATAGACGAAAGAAAAACTGTTCCGGAATCTTTGTATTAAGGTCAAACACATACAAAAAAATCTTTTTCGTTTTCCAATTTTTTTGCATCTCATTTAATTTTTTTTATTTTTTAATTTTTTTAAATGGCCGCCATTTTGAAACAAGATGGCGGATGAAGCTGGCCAACGAACTCGGTCGAGACATTTGTATGTACTATGTACACACCAAGGTACATCCAAGTCGGTTCATAAATACGCCTGTTATTACGTGAGAAAAATCAGGACGTTTCAAAATGTCAGCCACGCTAGAAATTCAAAATGCTATAACTCAGCCATTTCTTAAGATATAGACGAAAAAAAAACTTCTCCCGAATCTTTTTATCAAGGTCAAACACATAAGAAGAAAATATTTTTTCAATTTTCAATTTTTGGTACCACATTACAAATTTAAATTTTTCTTAAAAATTAAAATGGCCGCCATTTTTAAACAAGATGGCGGGTGAAGCTGGCTAACGAACCCGGTCGAGACATTGGTATGTACTATGTATAAACGAAGTTACATCCAAATCGGTTCATAAATACGCCTGTTATTACGTGAGAAAAATCAGGATGTTTCAAAATGTCAGCCACGCTAGAAATTCAAAATGCTATAACTCAGCCATTTTTTAAGATATAGACGAAACAAAAACTGCTCCGAAATCTTTATATAAAGGTCAAATACATAAGAAAAGAATATTTTTCCATTTTCAATTTTTTGGCACCACATTTCAAATTTTAAATTTTTTTAAAAAATTAAAATGGCCGCCATTTTTAAACAATATGGCGGGTGAAGCTGGCTAACGAACCCGGTCGAGACATTGGTATGTACTATGTATAAACGAAGTTACATCCAAATCGGTTCATAAATACGCCTTTTATCGCGTGACAAAATTCAGGACGTTTCAAAATGTCAGCCACGCTAGAAATTCAAAATGCTATAACTCAGCCATCTTTTAAGATATAGACGAAACAAAAACTGCTACGGAATCTTTGTATAAAGGTCAAATACATAAGAAAAGAATATTTTTCCATTTTTAATTTTTTGGTACCACATTTCAAGTTTTAAATTTTTTTTAAAATTTTAAATAGCCGCCATTTTGAAACCAAACGGCGGATGAAGCTGGCCAACGAACTCGGTCGAGACATTGGTATGTACTATGTACACACCGAATTACATCGAAATCGGTTCATAATTACGGGAGTTACAGTGTGACATAGGTCAGATATATATATATATATATATATATATATATATCAATTTTGAACGGAGGGTGGTTTCGGGGTCTGGGGGTCATGATTGATGAAAATATACCAAAATTTTTTGAAATTGCAATAGGTAGCTTTTTTGTAAAGAAAGCTACCTAAAATGCGCTATAATGGAAAAGTACCTAAATAAATAATTAACAGAAATAACCAATTATACAAACTAAAGCTTTTTATTTCGAGATCAAAGCTTTGTTTTTAATTTCGATTAAAAATATATATATCCTTGGATAACTTTAGTTGAAATTAGGTTCACGGCTTAATATCTCATTCCATAAACCTAAACAAACACAAGTGATTCATTCATCGTGAACCGTAGAAAATATTAAATCATTGAGATAATCATTCACAAAGTAAGTTCTCCAACAATCAATGGACAATATTCTAATGACGTCATAGTAGGTAAAATGGTGGCGGTATCATTTGTTTATGGTTTAAAATCACAAAGATTTAATTTCGCAATGTCTCTCAGTTACATTATTTTATTGTCATATTTATGAGATTAGAACAAAAGCATATTTTTTCATTATTTAGTTATTAAAGACGGAAAAAAATGATAAATGTGCATGATTTGAAAAATTTAATAATTTTCTTTCTTAATACTAAAAAATAACATCGGGAAGTAACAGCGAGTTTAAGTTAAATAAGTTTAGTTGTTTAATTCTGTTGTAATATTCAAAATAACTGTATTTATTAGATTTCAGTAAACAACATCAGGGCCCAATTAAACTTTGACAGGACCTTTCTTATAGAGAAGCTTTTCTAAATTCCACATATACATGGAAACTCTTCAGTGTTAGAAATATTATTCCCAGGACTGGCATAACATGAGAACGGCCTGCAATTTTACACAAGTTTTTGAAAACTACATTATATCAGAAATTTTACTAAAAACTGGTTACTTTTTCGTTATAGAGGCCCACACTATTAGAATTATGACAAGTTGTAGCCAATTTTGCCAAAGTCGTAACCAAGATCGTGAAGCACACACATATATAATACCATATAATACCATTTCATGAAATCGTATACGATAATTTAATAGTTTTTACCTTACTTCAAGTGTGGAATTTATTTATTTTTAAAGCTTAACAATCTAAATTGTCCAATATATGAATTTTAAAAAAAATGTAAACAAAGACTGAATAGACATGACCGCAAAAATCCTCAAATCTGCAGAACACTTGGAACCAAACTGTGCAGATTAGTGGTCTTCTACTGTACACAGTTTTTCATAAATGTGTTTCGTTCTTAAAATGTGTTATTTTCATCTATCACTGCGGAACAAACGAGAAAACTCATATTCTTGCACATGAGTTGTATATATCTTTATATCTAAATTTCCGTCATTTTTGACGGGCTACCTTTCTAGTATAATATAGAATCTCTATATAATCTCTTATGAGTTCCCGTACACGAACTATAAATGCTGCATTGTCTATACTTCTGAGAATGAATGTTATGATCTACCCCAGTGATGCATATCTTTTTCATTATGTTTAAAATATCGTAATGTCATTAAAATTCGTCGAAACCTCATAGAACTTAAATATCCTCATAGAACTTAATGTAACGGAATACTTTATGAGCGCTTTACATGAACTATAAATGCTACTTCGTCCTTACTCCTGAGAATGCATGTTGTACCCACCCCCACTCCCACAGTGATACATATTCTAATTATGCTTGAAATATCGTGACATCATTAAAATATACCGAAACCAATTTTTGTCTATAGATCATAATGTAGTAGAATCTTTTGCGAGTCCCTGTACACAAACTATGAATGCTACTTTGTCTATACTCCTCAGAAAGAATGTTTTAGTCCAGCACAGTGATGTATATCGTTCTCATTATGTTTGAAATACCGTAACATCATTAAAGTGCTCCAGAAACGATTTTTACCATACACCCTAGTGTAACGGAGTTCATTTTAGTTTCCTCATAAACGACTATAAATGCTGCATACTTTATTTTCAAACAGTCCAAACTAAACATCAATAAAGTGTAAAAATTACATGTCAATCAACTAAGATTTATGAGAGTTAGAGATCGTCAAAACGGACAGACAAAAGGACTTTTTAACTTTGTTCGACAGTGTTAATAAAATATGGGTTGAGGGATGGAGGGGAAAATCTATTGCGCGTACAGCTATGTAAACTTTTTTCGGGATAGACGAAGACATTACAAAATGCAACTAGGCCTCATTTTTTCGATTTCTTGGTGAGATTTATTTTTTTAACATTATATTGAAATTGAATTTTTTGCGTTTTTTTCAAGTTTTCCAAAATTGTCGGCATTTTTTTGGAATTCACAAAGGTAAATTGATTTTAATCGTTTTTCCTAATATAGTACATTTTCCCTACTTTTTAATAATGGTTCTTTGGTATTGGTTGTTGAAATTTTCGAAATAAAATGAAAAAATTTAAAATTTAAAATTTAAATTTAAAAATGTCAAAACAAAATGAAATAGGATAAATTTGGATTTATAACTATTTTAGAACTGAAAATATTTAATATTGCAAAAATAGTATAATAATGCAAAAGAGTTCTACTTAAAGCTACTTTTCGATAAACACCTTTTGTATTTTGTTATTTCTGTATAAAGGCGAATTTTAAGAGTTTGTCGCAGTTACTACAACTTTCGTGTTATTTACAAAAAAATTATTTTTTAAGAAATTAGTATAAATAAAATCTTTTCTGTATTATTTTTTGAAAATCTTTATTTTACTATAACTATTAGAATATAACTATTTTATACTCTTGTTATATTACAATTGTCCTATTTTATATTTATTCTTATGATTCTACTACCTTGGATATTTTTTTAATCCTTTTTCCAAATGACAACGTAAAAATATATCTCGCATTTTGAATACCATAAAAGAGAAAAAATAACCTTACGACTTATACATATTTCTCTGAAAGTATTGACATCTGACTTTCATATTTCCATATGTAGGAATATCGGAAAAGATAAATTATTTACCTTGTTATACATTTTTTCCTGGGAGAAAACTTATGTATTTGGAAATATTCCAGAAAAACTAAGGTAATATTTTTCACAATCTTATAAAAAGTATACGCATACAGAGACAAATAAAAATTGCATACCATTAATTTAAACATAAAAAAACCAATGAAATCTCTTTTTATTTTACAAATGTTAATAATGCACTTTTCAACATAGTTAAAAAATATTTCTAATTTCGGTTAGTATTTTTTTATGTTTGCCTGTTTATATACGCTGTATTTTTATAAATATGTTTTACTCGCCACGAAATTTTCTTATGTTATTCAATTTCATATAACATGTTCTTTAGTACAATAGTGCATGTAATATGTATTGTTACTTAACAAGCTGTATTTTGCTGGCATTAAGTATTCCTCAGTGAATGTACGTTTTAATAATACAATACATTTTCTAAGTACACAAATATGGACTATGGTACCTGATGTATATAAGCGTTAAATTACTTTTGCAAAACTGTGCAATTAAGCTTCAATATTTTATTGTTCATGGGTGGTTAAAGCTTGAAATACTCAGCTGTTATAGTTTTATCAGTGTAATAAAATTTTAATACATCACTGTTTGGTTCAGCAATGTTTATTTTAAACAGGGATAACATAAAACATTCCTGACGGTACTCCAAATATTTTGTATAACGATTTGCATTTAATACAAAATAAATCGTTAAAACATTCTAAGAAGACCCTGAAATTTTCTACTTAAGTTTTTTAAATTATTGCGCTTATAAAAAATTATGTCGGATAATGCAAGCCACATGATAAACTAGTCGGATGTACCAATCCCAAAACTTTCTTCTATCTCATACATGTTAATACTTCAAAATTCGCTATCACACTGCCAAAATTAAATGGCAATCTATGCATCTCATGAGGATTCTAACGATATGAAATTCCGTGCATTAGTTCTTGAGATATGACTATCGCTGAAATCGTCTAAATTCAGCAAAATGCTGCCTAGCAGCACCACCTATTGGGTGATTTATACCAAATCCTAATCAGCAACAATTTAAGTCAACGTCTGACTGAATCTGAAGTTTGGAGAAAATCCGTACATTAGTTTTTGAGATAGAGCAATAGCGAAAATCGTGAAAATTTCTGCATAGCAGCGCCACCTATTGGGTGGTTAACACCAAAACCTAATTAACAACAACTTGTGCCAACATACAACTAAATCTGAAGTTAGATGAAAATTGGTCCATTAGTTCTATTGATAGAGCTATTGAGGCAATCGTGGAAAAGGCAGCAGAGAAGCGCCACCTGTTGGGCGATTTACACCAACACCTAATCAGTAGCAAGTCATATCAAGGACTAACTTAATCTGAAGTTTGATGAAAATCCGTGCGTAAGTTCTTAAGATAGAGCTATTGGGGAAATCGTGTAAATCCTGCAAAATTCATCATAACAGCGCCACCTGTTGGGAGATTTACACCAAAACGTAATCATCATCAATTTATATCAAGGACTAACTAAATCTGAAGTTTGATCAAAATCCGTGCATTAGTTCTTGAGATAGAGCTATTGCGAAAATCGTGAAAAATGCAGCATTGCAGCGCCACCTGTTGAGCGATTTACACCAAAAACTAATAAGCATCAATTTGTATTAGGCACTAACTGAGTATCAATTTTTATTAAATTCCGTGCATTAGTTCTTGAGATAGAGCGCCCACAAAATTTGTGTCACATACACACAGACAGACAGACAGACAGACTCACAGAGTCACAGACAGACATTTTGTAAAAACATGTTTTTTGGAATCTCTGACCCCTAAAACGTGTAAATCCGTCGAAAACCGGAATTTGAAAATTTTCATGAATCCAATACTTTCTTCTTGTAAAGATAGAAGAAAGTAAAAAAGAGATAGTTTGAATGATTTCTCAACATAAAAATGATTTCTTTGAATGAGTTTATTCAAGGCGTTCGTACTGCGCTATCGTTGAATCATATAGCATTTTTTCACAAAGATGAATTATTACCAAAAACAGTAAAACATATTGAAATGTAAGGTCCAACTTCGCCTTTTCCTTCTTTTGCTAAATATAAATAAATAGATTAGTCAAAAATGGTTCATGTAACTTCAACTTGTAATTCAAGCTAAGTGTTCTTTAAGGAGACGAGGGACCTTAAAAATATTTTTTTTTGTTTTTTGTAAATTTCACTTTAAATATTACTCAAAGGTACATTATATGCATTATGGCATGCATTTATTATAAAAAAAAATTTTAAATGTTAATTTTTAGTTAAAAGTGGAATTTTAAGCGTCGTCTTAAAAATCTCCGAAATGCCCCTTGCGCATTCCATATCAATGAAAATCCCCAATATTTTTTATAAAAGTTTGGTTTATATATATAAATAAAACTGTGCATCGAATTTTATATATTTGAATATAAAGGTAAAAAAAAAATTGAAAAATTTTGAAATTTTTTCGAAAAAATTTTAAAATTTTTCTTTTTTTTTTTTTTTTTTTTTTTTTTTTATTTAAATATATAAAATTCGATGCACAGTTTTATTTATATATATAAACCAAATTTTTATAAATTGGGGATTTTCATTGATATGGAACGCGCAGGGGACATTTCGAAGATTTCTAAGACGACGCGTAAAACTCCATTTTTTTCACAAAAATAATTTATTTTTTATTTTTTTGTGATAAATGCATGCCATAATGCATATAATGTACCCTCTAATAATAGTTAAAGTGAATTATACAAAAAATAAAAAAATTATTTTAAAGGTTTTTAAGGTCCCTCGTCCCCTTAATTACTATTACTTTGTATTTAATTTATTAGTAAACTTGCAACCATTCTTTTGAATATGGAAGGTGTATAAGTAGAAATCTTCAAAAAATCTTCGATAGTAATTTCTTAAACATCTTCTTCAAGATCTGCCTTTGGGGAAGATATCTCACATCTTCAGACATCTCAGAAGAAATCTCGCCCGAGAAATTTTAATACATATATTTCTTTTTTCTAACAGCTGCATACAGTTGTCAAAAGTAAAAAAAAAAGTCTGTCATAGATTATGAAACATTTTCCTACACAAATACAATATTATTTTTTTAAATAATATAATTAAATCGATCGTATTCCGTCTTGTAGATGACCCCCATTGCTTGTCTATCTAAATGAATTATAAATTCTACTTATTCTAAATGACATGGTAAACTAAGTGTATTTAAAACACAGGCAAGTGGATAGAGAGACAGACCGAATTTATAAATACTTTTCAAATATGTTGCAAAGGGTCAAAAATGGGACCCCTACCCTTAAAAATTTTAACCGCTGATATGTTTCTGAGAGTGTGAGATGAACTGTTTTACTTAAAATTGTGTATACTTTCAAATCGGGATTACAACTTTTGACATAAAAGCCGTTTACATATTAACAAGTGGGTAAGTGCGATCACAGATCGCACAGAGGGTTTCGTTTAATATTCATTTCAAAACACTTTATCCCTTTGAAAAATCTGTTAGTTCCACATTTCGCAACCAGGGGCGCACTCTATTCTAAACAAATCTCTATCCGAACAAAACTCCGTTTTACATACTATCCGTATATATATTAGTAGAAGGGATTGGGCCCATAGCACCCGAGATAAGTAGGCGCCCCTAGCGGTAAAAAGTGGAACTCAAATATGTAAGGCTATGTTGCATAATATGAAAGAATGGTCAAAGGGGTGTCGGCAAAAGTTGGAAAAGTGCCCCCCGGGTGAAAAGGGCGGAGGTTAGAAAAATTGCTTAAAATATACGTTAGAGCACGGAGGAGTAAATAATATAAGACTTTTTGAAAATTTTATGATTTGTCGTGTGGTCTGAGGTGTTCAGCTATACGTATGCAAAAATTCATGTCTCCAACTTAATTAGGGGCTCTCTTAGAAAGAATTGCTTAAAATACATATGTGGTAGCTCAAAGGGTTGAACGTAAGACTTTTTCAAGATTTTATAATTTGTCGCCTGGCCTCAGGTGTTTTGCTATAATAAGCATGCAAAATTTCAAATCTCCAATTTAATAAGGGGCTCAGTTAGGAAGAATTGCTTAAAACACGCTGTGGGAGTCCAAAGGGTTAAATGTACGACTTTTTCAAATTTTTATGATTTGTCGCATGATGGTGTTCAGCTAGTATGCAAAATTTCACGCCTCCAACCTAAATAGAGTGTCACTTAGAAAGAATTGTTTAAAATACACATGTAGGAACCCAAAAGCTTAAATGTACGACTTTTTCAAAATTTTATGATTTGCCGTTTGATGTGTGATGCTCAGCTATAAGTATGCAGAATTTCACGCCTCCAACCTAATTAGGGGCTCACTTAGAAAGAATTGCTTAAAATACACATGTTGGAGATCAAAGGGTTAAATGTACGACTTTTTGAAAATTTTATGATTTGTCGTTTGATGGGAGTTGCTCAGCTATAAGTATGCAAAATTTCACGCCTCCAACCTAATTAGGATCGCACTTAGAAAGAATTGTTTAAAATACACATGTGGGAGCCCAAGGGGTTAAATGTACGACTTTTTGAAAATTTATGATTTGTCGTTTGATGTGAGGTATTCAACTAAAAGTATGCAAAATTTCACGCCTCCAACATAATTAGGGTTCACTTAGAAAGAATTGTTTAAAATACATATGTGGGAGCACAAAGGGTTAAATGTACGACTTTTTCAAAATTTTATGATTTGTCGTTTGATGTGTGGTACTCAGCTATAAGTATGCAAAATTTCCCTCCTCCAACCTAATTAGGGGCTCACTTAAAAAGAATTGTTTAGAATACATATGTGGGAGCCCAAAGGGTTAAATATACAACTTTTTGAAAATTTTATGATTTGTCGTTTGATGTGAGGTATTCAGCTATAAGTATGCAATATTTCACTCCTCCAACCTAATTAGGGTTCACTTAGAAAGAATTGTTTAAAATACACATGTGGGAACCCAAAGGATTAAATGTACGACTTTTTCAAAATTTTATAGTTTGTCGTTTGATGTGAGGTGTTCAGCTATAAGTTTGTAAAATTTCACGCCTCCAAACTAATTAGAGGCTCACATAGAAAGAATTGTTTGAAATACACATGGGGGAGCCCAAAGGGTTAAATGTACGACTTTTTCAAAATTTTATGATTTGTCCTTTGATGCGAGGTATTCAGCTATAAGTATGCAAAATTTCACGCCTCCAATATAATTAGAGGCTCACATAGAAAGAATTCTTTAAAATACACATGTGGGAGCCCAAAGGGTTAAATGTACGACTTTTTCAAAATTTTATGATTTGTCGTTTGATGTGAGGTATTCAGCTATAAGTATGCACAATTTCACACCTCCAATCTAATTAGAGGTTCACATAGAAAGAATTGTTTAAAATACACATGTGGGAGCCCAAAGGGTTAAATGTATGTCTTTTTCAAAATTTTATGATTTGTTGTTTGATCTCATATGTCCATCTATAAGTACGCAAAATTTCACACCTGCAACCTAATTAGGGACGCACTTAGAAAAAATTGTTTAAAATACACATGTGGGAGCCCAAAGGGTTAAATGTACGACTTTTTCAAAATTTTATAGTTTGTCGTTTGATGTGAGGTGTTCAGCTATAAGTTTGTAAAATTTCACGCCTCCAACCTAATTAGAGGCTCACGTAGAAAGAATTGTTTGAAATACACATGGGGGAACCCAAAGGGTTAAATGTACGACTTTTTCAAAATTTTATGATTTGTCCTTTGATGTGAAGTATTCAGCTATAAGTATGCAACATTTCACCCCTCCAGTGTAATTAGAGGTTCACATAGAAAGAATTGTTTAAAATACACATGTGGGAGCCCAAAGGGTTAAATCAATGACTTTTTCAAAATTTTATGATTTGTCATTTGATCTGAGGTGTCCATCTATAAGTATGCAAAATTTCATGCCTGCAACCTAATTAGGGACTCAGAAAGAATTGTTTAAAATACATATGTGGGAGCCCAAAGGGTTAAATGTACGACTTTTTCAAAATTTTATGATTTGTCGTATGATGTGTGGTGGTCATCTATAAGTATGCAAAATTTCAAATCTCCAACATGTTTAGTTTCTGAGAACGGGCTCTGTGACGGACGGACGGACAGACAGACAGACAGACAGACAGAGGAGCGAGACAAATAGGGTTTCGTCAGATGAACGAAATCCTAATAAACGGTCAAGTGCTAGTATTAGTCGCGCTCAGAGGGTTTCGTGCAATAAATATATAAATTATTAACTGTATTATTAAAAAAAATCGTTGCTAAAAGAATAATAAGATTTTGTAAAAAACTATACAACGTAGTGTTGGGTATAGCTGTATATATTAGAAAAGTACGAATGGGTATACTAATAAAAGTTCAAAGAAAAAGGAAGCCTGATTAATATCAAATATTACTATTCTCTATAACTCTTTTTTAAATCTTATCCTAATCTGATTATGATTAACTTAATTCGGTGCTGACAATAAAAGTAGCGAACATTGAAACTGCATTTGGCATTTCAAAAAACTAAGTCCGTGCCGTTTCCCAGATAGGTTTATATTTAACTTTTAAAGACACTGGATGCGCATGGAGAGATCCACTCAATTAAAACTAATCCCGAATCCCATAGTATTTATGTGATTAATTCGAATTGAATTAGTCAGTTTTTAACAATTTGACGTTTAAATTTTTTATATTCTTACTGGACATTTCATTACACAAATATATCATTAAAAGTGTTATCTAAGCTTTAAAAGTCGATGGTACATAGAGTACGCCTCCCTTGTCAATATGTATGTCCAAAACGTCCATGTCTTTAAGGATTAATATTTTGGCTAATTACCGACGACTTTTTTTTTTTTTTAAATCAGTATCAACAATGCTTTTATACTTCTGCTACGGTAGGCACCTCCAGCGCTCCTCAACACCTTTGCTGAATGCCCGAAAATCGAAATTTGTGTATAACGGAAAAATGCGATTTTCTCAAAAAACTATGTGATCTAGGGTAATCGCTATAATTTTCCTGCAAGGTTTAAATTAATGTTCACTACCTGCAATTTTTTTCATAACTAGGGGGCTCGGCCCCCTACGAGCTACGCTCGCCAACCCCCGTCCAGACACCGCAGGCTCTAAATGCACGCTAATTTGATCGGCTTTAAAAAGATTTCGAAAGATTGAATTATAATTTAAAAAACAGTGGCGATCTCCCTATAAACGAATTTCTATTCATTTCTCTTTGATTGGGGAATTTTAACGCCAAATCCGCTGCGGTACTACTTGATTATCCCGTCGACCAATTTCGCCAAATTATATAAATCGGCAAACCACTCGCCAAATTATACAAATTGACATAATTTTTATTTTAAATAACGAAAGAACAAATAAATTCGTACAACATTAATAAAAATACAAATAAAACGTCGAAATAAAAATAACTTGATGACGTAGACACGTGTAACAACATTTCAAAATAAGCTAATATAAAAGGAATTAAGTAAACAGAGTCTTTGTCTCCTGGTATTTTTTAACAAAGCGAAAAGAAAGTTCTTTTAAATGAGACATTTTAAATTAGTCATTTTTAATGTGACGTAATTTTTACCAAGCTATTCTTTCTCTTTTAAATAATCGCGTGAAAGTACTTTTGTAATATTATTTGCGGTTTCCTAACAAAAAATAGTTGAAAATATCCTCTCAAAATATTAAATAAATCTCTAGCGCAATTTCTAAATTTAAACTTTTTTGCAATATTATTTTGTGTTCATTTTATGTAATAACTATAATGTGACGTAAATATGACGTAATTTCTCCTAAGACTTCTAACGCATGTTAATGAATTTATTATTTTACAATATCCTTTCTCTTTTAAAATTCACGTGTGTACTTTTTATGACGTAATTTTTAAAAAGTCCCTGCTTTTTATACATAATTATTTAATTCTAATTTGAAAGTTTTTTTCCTGTTTATAATAATCACGTGTAAATAAATTTTTAATTTGAAGCAAACATTATTGCTTGCGCTTTTTATGCAGTTGGCAACAGTTTAAATTAGTACAATTTTCTGAAATCTGTAAAAAATATCTCTAGAAATGCTGAAAATTTGAATTTAAAATAGAAAGATAACCTGAAAAAATGAGTCAGAATAAAAAAATTAATGCAATCTGCACTCCGGCAAATTCTAACGCATAAAATGATCTAAAAATTATTAAATTCCGATGTATAGTTTTTGCTTCTATAAAACTTTTTTAGTGGAACGATTTTGTCCAACTTTAGCATTAAATATCTCTTAAAATAATTCTTCGATTTGAAAACTGTCTGCATCAGCGTGTTTATCAAACATTTCTGTATAAAACCACTGATTTTCATATTTTTGTATGCATTATTTTTCTCAATATTAACGAAGAAAGACCTCCGGTCACAAAAAATTCAAAACCGGCGGCGGCGGCGGCGGTGACAGCGGTAGTTACTTTTTTTTAGAATAGAGAGATTTTAGTTTCAATAGATTCTGAAATAGAAGGGAGGGAACATATTTTTGCATTACATTTTCGACCATATATCTAAAAATATAATACGTAAAATTAAAATAAATGCATTTTTGAAATCAGCGTTACGAATGCTTTTACACGATACCCCACACGATATACAAGGAAAAGATTTTTTTCTTCAAGTAACTTAATTAACTCTACATTTTTCTTAAATATATTTCTGAATGTTTAATAATCTGTAAATATGTGGGTCAATAGACTTTATTACTTCCCCCAATTTGAACTTTCCACGTTCCATAGTTTACGAGCAAAGCGGCTGTGAGAGATAGACAGACAGACTAGTGAACTTATGATGGTTCCATTGTTACTTTTTAAGTAAGGAACCCTAAGAATTGTATCAATTCTGATTTTTTTACGTGGTTAAACCCATTTTCGACATTATATTTCGATCAAGGCATCCCAGAAAATAGTATAGTTTATATGCATTTTCTCAAATCCCACGTACATTTTAATCGCTAATATCGTACTGAGAGATGTGGGATGAAAACTGTTAATCGAAATTGTGTGTACTTCTCAATATAATTACAACTTTTGACATAAAAGCCATTCACGTATTAAAAATTGTACCAACTCTGATTTTTTAAATAGTAACACTCATTTTGGACAATATATTTGGATCAAGGAATCCCAGAAAGTAGTATAATTTATGTAAGGTTAGTTGGGGTAACTGGGCCATGGGCCATTTTATAAAAAACCGTTGATGTCTTTTAAGTTTTATCTTTTGTAAACATTGCCCCTTCATCTCTACTTCTTAAAACAACGTATGTCAAATCAATCATAACTCTACCTTTCGTGTGATAGGTTGCCGAAAATTTAGGTTTCTTTTTTAAAAAACAACGGCAATTTGATCGAACTTTCTCAGCTTTTTATTAAATATGGTAAGTACTTTTATCAAACAATCTTTCTTTTTTAAGATTAGACATATAAATACATTACTAATGTTAGGTATCTGTCCCTATTTACTTCATGTTTCAAATGTAAGACCTGTGTTCCTGTTACACCATAATTTTTTCAAAAATGAGGTAACTGGGACATGTGCCTGGGGTACATGGATCCTGTGGAATCCAGTTACCCCAACATTTATAAATATTCTTTTGGAGTTTTTCTTACTACGGGAAATTAATTTCTCACTTGTTTTTCCATTACAATAAAGAAATTTATATAACTTATTAAAATTGCATAATAAGATATAAAAAAAGCATGTTGGTGGGTATGAAACCAAATTTCTTAAGTGAGATTATCAAACCTTGAAATTTTAGAAAAATTCGATTTTTTTTATAGAAAATAAAAAAAATAGTTCTGTTCGATATAAAAACAAGGTTACATTCTTCACAGATCTGTCAAACTTATCGAACATTTATTGAATTAAATGAAAAAGAGAATGAGATTCTAGTTTACGTACCCATTTGTTCATAGATTTTTGTTGTTGTTGTTGTTGTTGTTGTTCATTTTCTTTCATAAAATACCAATGTAATTTTTTACTTATTACTTATACTAAAGTACAAAAGTACTTATTATTTCTTATGTCTATTGTATAAATAAATACAATAATTTCAAATTTGTCACATTTTGTGCTTTTCTTAGACACCTTGACAGCAAATGTTTCCCTTACAACGCTCTTTAGTTTATATATAATTTACATAATCTGCCTTGTTTAATTTTAAAAAGTTATTTACACTTTTTCAAACAGGAGCTGATACCCTATATTAAAAAAGACAAACGCATGTGGGACATAGAACCTCCTGGTCCACTTATCCCATTTTTATGGGGCAACTGGACCCACGAAGAAAGAAAAATTAAATATACATTTTTTTTTTTTTTTAGAGAGATTAAAATGTAACTTTGAACATTACTGTCTGATAGAGGGAGCCTAACAGAATATATTTACATAAGTTCAAATTTTAATTCAAACGAACATTAGCTTTTAGGTAGCTTTCTTTACAAAAAGCTACCTATTGCAGCCGTTCGGAGGAAAGCGATTTCAAAAAATTTTGGTATATTTTCATCGATCATGACCCCCAGACCCCGAAACCACCCTCCGTTCAAAATTGATATATATATATATATATATATATATATATATATATATATATATATATATATATATATATATATATATATCAATATATATATATATATATATATATATATATATATATATCTGACATATGTCACACTGTAACTCTCGTATTTATGAACCGATTTGGATGTAATTCGGTGTGTACATAGTACATACCAATGTCTCGACCGAGTTCGTTGGCCAGCTTCATCCGCCATTTTGTTTAAAAATGGCGGCCATTTAAAAATTTAAAAAAAATTTAAAATTTAAAATGTGGTACCAAAAAATTAAAAATGGAAAAATATTTTTTTCTTATGTATTTGACCTTTATACAAAGACTCCGTAGCAGTTTTTGTTTTGTCTATATCTTAAAAAATGGCTGAGTTATAGCATTTTGAATTTCTAGCGAAGCTGAAATTTTGAAACGTCCTGAATTTTGTCACGCGATAAAAGGCGTATTTATGAACCGATTTGGATGTAACTTGGTCTGTACATAGTACATACCAATGTTTCGACCAAGTTTGTTGGCCAGCTTCATTCGCCATTTTGTTTAAAAATGGCGGCCATTTAAAATTTTAAGAAAAATTTAAATTTGAAATGTGGTACCAAAAAATTGAAAATTGAAAAAATATTTTTTTCTTATGTGTTTGACCTCGATAAAAAGATTCGGGAGCAGTTTTTGTTTCGTCTATATCTTAAAAAATGGCTGAGTTATAGCATTTTGAATTTAGCGTGGCTGACATTTTGAAACGCCCTGATATTTGTCACGCGATAACAGGCGTATTTATGAACCGATTTGAATGTAACTTGGTCTGTACATAGTACATACCAATGTTTCGACCGAGTTTGTTGGCCAGCTTCATTCGCCATCTTGTTTCAAAAGGGTTGCCATTTTTTAAAAAAATGTAATTTAAAATTTAAAATGAGGTATTAAAAAATTGGAAAATGAAAAAGATTTTTTTTTATGTGTTTGGCCTTGATACAAAGATTCTGGAGCAGTTTTTGTTTCTGAAAATTTGTTCTTTTGCTTATATCTTAAAAAGTGGTTGAATTATAGCACTTTGAATTTCTATCATGGCTAACACTTTGAAACAATCTTGTATTTGTCTCGCGATACCACACGTAATCACCTATTTCGATGAAAGAAGGCATGTGGATAGTATACATCAATATCTCGACCAAGTTCGCTGGCCAGCTTCATCAGCCATCTTGTTTCAAAATGGCGGCCATTAAATTAAAAATATATATATTTAAAGTGAGGTGCAAAAAAATTAGAAATTGAAAAAGGTTTCTTTCTTAAGTATTTGACCTTGATATAAGGATTCAGGAGCATTTTTTGTTTGTCTTTATCTTAAAAAATGGCTCAGATATAGCAGTTTCAATTTCTAACGAGGGTGACATTTTGAAAAATCTGATTTTTTGCCTGCGACAGCACTCGTATGTATCAGCCGATTCCGATGTGAGTGAGCATGTGCACAGCACTTACTAAGGTCTCGACCAAATTCACTGGTTAGCCTCATCCACCATGTTGTCTTAAAATGGCAGGCACTTTAAGAAATCGCCGAATTTGGCAGCGAAATATAAGTTATTTTAAATAAAAGCAGCTTGGATAAAGCTGACTAATTTTGCGAAATTCTCATTCATAATGATTTAGTATTGATAAAAATTAGTATTGAATCTCCTACATTCGGTTTCCACTTAATTGAGCTTCGTGTGTTTGAATAATATAAGTTGGCTTTTTTAAAATAAGGAATATGAAAGCTACCTCTTCTTCCCGGCACTGGCCGGAAGGACTTTTTGAAGCTGAATTGTCAGAAGCTCCAGAGTCAAATTGTAAAATCATGGCACAGTTGCCCCAAATATCCTTACATTTCCTCAACTCCAAATAATTAATCACTCAATAAAATTTGGAAGTAAAATTAATAGAAGAAGATGAACCAAGAACTTTCAGTTACTTATTAGAAAAATGATACAGATATTTTAAATATATATTAAACTCATAACTGCAATATAGGATAAATGTGACGGTTTCTATTGAAAAATTCAAATTCTATGCGATTTTTAATGTCTAGACGAATTCTTATTCACATAAATATAGTTATATTCCGAAAGTGGACGCCATTACTAGTCGACCGATACCTATCTCATCTATCTGCCACAATTTGAAGATTAATATGTATGGAATGTTTTTCTTTTTATGGGCTACTATATTCGTACAGGATAGATTGGATATAAATGGATGCACAAAGTACACATTTTTCTTATATCATTCTAGGTTTTATTTTTATTTTTAAAGACATATATTATTATTTAGAATGATTATCCTTATATTTTATTGTGCGAAAACATAAATGTATTTGAAGAATTATATGTCTTTAAAGCTAACGAAAGAATTTTACATAGTGAAACGATTCATATATGGGGCATTCTCACAATCTTTTGACTTTCATGTCCCTGAATAATAATTTTTATTTTAATACACTTTTTTTGTGTGTTTTTTTTAATTTCATATACTGTGGAACATACCATTGCATGATTTCACAACAATATTAACGAGATAAATAAGTTTTGGACGATATAGGGGGTCCAAACACCTGGAAAACTCCTACACTGTCCCGTGTCCCTGATGCTGATTTTTAAGTGTGGAGCTGTCTGGATAAAATTGTTTTAATAAAAATAATTCGATGTAATTTTTTTCTGAAACTGGAACTATTGTTTTATATAAATATGAAGCTAAAAATTAACCTGCACACATTTTCAGGGTTGTTATTATTTTTTAAACTCTGTCCCTGGGTTTTAGATTCCTTACCATACCTCTTCTAAAATTATACAGAAAATTATTTCAGATGTAGCCACGGACTTTTTTTTTTCAATTTTTTTTCTCATGCAGAAATATGCTAGAGAAATAATGTCTAAAATTATTTGGCAGGAAATTTACTGTAGAATTTAAATCTGCATTTAAATATCAATTTCAAGCATCGTGGCTTTATTGGTAGTCTCACTGTCCCAAAGGTTTATTCCTGCACTTTTCAAGGTAAATTTAAAAAAAATTAATTTAATCAAATGTTAACAACTGTTTCTAAAAATTAATGAACATTGTGGCTATCACTTACTCTTAACATGATTTTCCTAAAAATAGGTGGTAATTTTCCTTACCGTTCCATCCTTACAGTCCCTTTTTTTACCATTTCGTCCCTTTTTTCCAATACCATCCCCTTTTTTTACCTTACCGTCCCTTCTTTAACAACCCTTTAAAACAATGTTATACAAAAATTCTGTATTAAAAGTACTACATTGTTATTATTTCTTATTTGAATGTCCTGTGAGTACTATAGAAATTCATTATAAGTAAAAATTTAGAAGAAAATAAAATGTTATAGGGGTAAAATGGTAAGGAAAATTAAACTCGCAAGTTTAACTTAAACCTCAGTTAAATAAAAAAAAATTTCGCTGCTGACCATTTTTTCTTTATTTTGGATAATTAAGGCATTCGTCTATCAGATTAAAATGTTATTTTAGCAAGTTTAATTTTGTCAGATTTTTTTTCCCCCAAAAGTCAAAAGATTGTGAGAATGCCCCATATATAACCAATAAGTACTTTGGTATCTCTCTTATATATATATATATATATATATATTATATATACACTAGGGATTCTCTGCCCTCTGCAAGCTACGCTCGCCAACCCCCGTTCAGACACCGCAGAAATTGAACATTGCAGACAGAATAAAAAAAGAAACAGGATGTAAAGATGGTGAAAATTAAATAAATAAAAAATTAGTTGAAAAGTTCTTTTCTGTTGCTTATTGTTCTTTTGTAAGTCAACACATTGTTGGAGTTTAAGTGGCCTATCAAGCCAAAAGCACCCCATTCTCGATAGCAGGAATTCGCTGTCTCATATTTAAACAATTAGAAAAAATCTCTTGTGGCTATGCTGCTTTTGAAATGGAAATAGGTAAAATGCTCTTACCTGGGATTCATCAATATCGCGATGACGTATAACTTCATCGGTGTGGCGTGGTCAGGGATTTATCCAAAAGCTTCTTGAAGAAATTATTTTTATTTTATTTTGTGAAGCATTATTTATCCTTTGAAGTATCCTTTGAGAGCTTAATATGAATCGCTAAATCCATGGGAAGATATAATGTAATATGAATTAGTATTGTGTGTTTTTACGATAAAGAAAGATTCAAATTTTAGCTTTAAATACTTATAATTAAACATATTACTGGAGTATAAGAAACTCCGTGTTAACAGAGAGGCTACATGATTAAGAGTGATAATACATAAAGCTGCTAAAACACATATTCGCAGCGTAGAAAAAAATATATAATAATTAAAGGTGTCTGGCAACAGTCAAAATGTTCAGATGTTCCTTTTAGTTACATATTAGTGATGAAATCTTAGTTATTAGAACATATGCTTTAGAGAGTTACTCAAGTGGGCTGTAATAGCACTCATTATCAAATGCGGAAGTAAAGAAACAGTTCGTAAATTTGCTTGTTAAAATGATCTGTGTTTAGTAACAAGTTCTTTCTTTTATTTTATTAATCACTTTTAGCAGTTGCCGAAGAACATCTGGGGAATTAAATTTAACACCCCTCCTTAATCTCCTCAGATGGATAAGGTAACAAGTTCATAGTCTTGATGTCACACAAAAGTTGAGGTTTGGGTGTGGGCTTTGTCAAGCAGTCAGCAATCATGTATTGCGTGGGACAATATTTTAATTCGATAATTTTATCCTCCTTTAATTGTCTTATGGCGTGAAAGCGGATATCAATGTGTTTTGTCCGCTTCGAAAATTTTTCATTTTCTATCATCTTTATACTGCTTTGGTTGTCATGGTAAAGTAAAATAGGTTTTACTTGATACAAGTTAAGATCTTCTAGCAGTTTTAATAGCCATAAAATTTCTTGTCCTGCGGTTGCTGCAGCAACATATTCCGCTTCAGCGGAAGAATATGCAATGCTTGACTGTAATTTTGTAGTCCATTGAATGGGATTATCACCCAGAAAAAAAATATTGCCGGTGGTTGATTTTCTATTTTTAGTGTCCCCAGCCCAATCAGCATCAGCATACGCGATGAGTATTGGTGGTTTATTTTTACTTATTGTTAGGCATAGGTTTTTTGTGCAATTGAGGTAAATAATAATTCTTTTTGCCGCTTTCCAATCCTTCTCGCGTGGCGTTGCACTTCTCCTACTAAGTATATTTACTGGTGCCATAATGTCGGGTCGAGTGACTGTGGCAATATACAAGAGCGAACCGATCGCTTGCCTAAACTTTGTATTGTTCGGAAGTAAATTGTCGCTATCTTCTAATTTATAGAAACCTACTTCCATCGGTGTACCAATAGGTCTTGCATCTGTTAAATTTAACTTTCTAACCAAATCTTCTATTTTTGACTTTTGGTTTAATTTGTAACCATCATTCGTTTTGATTATGTTGGTTCCTAGGTACTGACTTATTTCGCCTAAGTCTTTTACTCCGTACTCATTTTGCAATTGTTTTATTACATCTTTAATTATTTCACTTTTACTCGCGATTAAAATATCGTCAACGTAGACGATGATATAAGTGAAATTTTCCTTTTCTTTTCTAGTAAACAAACATGAGTCAGCAGTGCTTTGCACAAAATTCATGTTTTTTAATGATTCTGCGATCTTTTTGTGCCAGGCTCTAGCTGCCTGCTTTAAGCCGTAGATTGTTTTATTCAGTTTACACACTTTGTTTTCACAATTTTTTTCTATAAAACCCTCTGGTTGTTTCATGAAAATTTCTTCTTCTATTTCGCCGTGAAGAAATGCAGTGTCGATGTCAATGTGTTGAACAGAAAGATTTTTATATGCCGCTGAGGCTAAAAATGTGCGGATTGTTGTGTGTGAAACTACGGGTGCGAAGGTTTCATCATAATCTTCGCCGTACTTCTGATTATATCCTTTCGCTACTAAACGGGCCTTGTATTTTTGTACATTTCCTAAATTATCTAACTTTCTCTTAAAAATCCACTTACAACCAATAATTTTCTTATTTGGTGGGGGATCCACTAAGTCCCAAGTTTTATTTTTCTTTAATGAGTTGATTTCTTGCTGAGCGGCTTTGAGCCAATTTTCTTTTTCTACTGGGTTGTTCATGTTTGCTATGTCATAAAAATCGGATGGTTCGAATGTGTCATTTGTTTTTACGTGACATACGTATCTGTCGGGTGGTACTCCTCTATTTGACCTCTGAGACCTTCTCGGTTCTACGTCGGGTTGTTTGGACGCGGTTGGTTCTTCGTCCGAATTACTTAACTCTGTTTGAATGTAGTTGTTGTCATTGTCTGAGTTTTCTACCTCTTCGCTTTCTTTTAAGTTGTTTTCACTATTTTCTATAAATTTAACTGTTCTCGCTATTATTATTTTGTTTTCTTTTGTAAATATACGGTAACCTTTTGATTTATTGTCATACCCCACAAGTATTCCTTCCTGCGCTCTATCATCTAATTTGTTTCGCTGATGTTTTTGTATATAGGCATAAGCTTTACAGCCGAATGTACGCAGGTAGTGTAAGGTGGGTTTTCGGTTGAACCAAATTTCGAACGGTGTTTTGTTTGTTATTTTGGTTGGTAGCCTATTCTGCAGGTGATTGGCGGTATTTATGGCTTCTCCCCAGAATTTTTGAGGTAAGCCTGCTTCGGAGAGTAGACTCCTAGTCATATCTAATAATGACCTATTCTTTCTTTCCGCTACGCCGTTTTGGCTCGGACAAAATGGTACCGTAAACTGGTGTTGGATACCTCTTGCCCTTAGGTATTCTTCCGTTTGTTTACCTAAATATTCCCCTCCATTATCGGATCTAATAGCTTTAGGGAATCTGCCGAATTGGGTTTTCACCATGGCTACATAATCTTTTAACTTTTCGTGAACTTCATTTTTATTCGAAAGTAAGTAAATTACTGTGAACCTTGAATAGTCGTCTATAAAAGTGACGAACATTGTTTTTCCCCCGATAGTAGGTGTACCGATAGATGTGCACACGTCCGTGTGTATCAGATCGAGCACTTTGCCTGTTTTGGGACAGTTTGTTGATTTCGGATATGGGGCATCACTTATTTTTGTTTGGATACATATTTCACATAATGCATTATGATTACAGTTATTTATTTTTATACCGTCTGCTAAGTTTTTATTTATTAATTCTTTTATCGCATTATAGTTACGATGGCCAAGCCGTTTGTGCCAAACTTCTATGCAATTTTTATTTTTACATTCATGTGCAATGTTTACTTTATTAGTTTCAGCGCTTTCTAATAATTCGACTTGATATAAATTATTTTTCATTCTTGCTTCAAGATAAATATTCTCGTTTCGGGATAACGTGCATTTTTCTTTATCGAAAATTAATTTATAGCCATTCTGTGTTGCTTTGCTTACCGATATGAGGTTCGATTCTAATTCTGGTACGTATAATACTTCTTTTAATGTGATTGTGTTTATCCCTCCATCGGATGTTTTTGTTTTAAATGTCGTTTCACCTGTACCGTGTGAATTCAGCGTTTTTCCATTGGCAATGATGACTGTCGTCTTTTCAGTGTCGTTAAACTTAGTGAATGCATCTTTACTGTTTAGAATGTGTGTCGATGAACCTGAGTCGATTATCCAGGTTTGTTTTCCTGGTTTTTGGACTAAAAAAGCTGCGTCGCTGCCTTTTCCTGAATTGCCCTGTGTTTTGTTATTCCGAATTGGTTCTGTTTCACGGTTTTTGTTTTCTCTATAATAGTTTGCGTCTTCATAACATAACGATGATGTGTAATACTTGGATTTGTGCGGCTGTTGTTTTTGTGACGGTGAGTAAGTGTTTCTGTTCTTAAGATGCCAGCACTCCCTGTATGTATGGTTTTTTAATTTACAGTATGTGCACTGTTTGTCCTTTTTATTATAGTGTTCAGCCGGAAACCTTTTATGCGTTTTAAACGCTTTTGAGGAATTCTCGCTCTGATCTGTGTTTTCTAAACGTCTTGTATATTCATCAGTGAGTTTTCCTTTTATAAACTCTGAATTAAGTTCATTTTCTGGACGGGCCTCGAGGGCTATAATTAAGGTGTTGTAGCTAGGTGGTAATGAACAAAGTAACAGAGCTGAAATGTGCGAGTCATTAATAGTTTCGCCTATGGCTGAAAGTTTATCAACAAGTTCTAAAATATGTGTAATGTGTTTTATTAGATTGCCGTTTTCTGGGAGTTTTGCTCCGTATAATTTTCTCAGCAAATATAACTTGCTTGAGAGATTGGCCCTTTCATGAATTGTTTTTAAAGCTTGCCAGGTTTCTCTGGCAGTGTTTAAGTGCTTTACATGCACGATCTGTGAGTCTTCAATACTCAAGTTGATAATTGCACGTGCTTTACGGTCCCTCTTCGTCCAGTCCGTGTTAATTGGATCTGGGGGATTTTGTGTTATTACATCAAACAATTCTTCTTTTATTAAAATCATTTCTGCGCGAAATTTCCAATTTGAGTAATTATGCGAATTTAATTTTTCGACAATTTGAGTTTCTTTTATCCCTGCCATGTTTATTTTTATTTGTTTATGCGACCAACCTATTTCCTTGTTATTTATTTATTTACTGTAAAATGTAAAATGAACGATTTCTTTTTTATTATTATTATTACTCACAACCAACAAATTGTTCATTCACTAATTATTTAAATGTTCACTACATAAAACATAAATATATAAACGTTTCTTTTTCATTCACCTTTATATTTCTGGTACAATAACATTCATAATTTTATTCAATGCAGCATCTTTTTATTTTTTTATTCAGAACATGAATATTTTTAATATTTATAATCTAAGCCACTATATAAAATTTTTCTTCTTTTTCGCTAAACATGAGCACTTTATCTGTCTCATTAATCTTTTTGTTGGAGTTTAAGTGGCCTATCAAGCCAAAAGCACCCCATTCTCGATAGCAGGAATTCGCTGTCTCATATTTAAACAATTAGAAAAAATCTCTTGTGGCTATGCTGCTTTTGAAATGGAAATAGGTAAAATGCTCTTACCTGGGATTCATCAATATCGCGATGACGTATAACTTCATCGGTGTGGCGTGGTCAGGGATTTATCCAAAAGCTTCTTGAAGAAATTATTTTTATTTTATTTTGTGAAGCATTATTTATCCTTTGAAGTATCCTTTGAGAGCTTAATATGAATCGCTAAATCCATGGGAAGATATAATGTAATATGAATTAGTATTGTGTGTTTTTACGATAAAGAAAGATTCAAATTTTAGCTTTAAATACTTATAATTAAACATATTACTGGAGTATAAGAAACTCCGTGTTAACAGAGAGGCTACATGATTAAGAGTGATAATACATAAAGCTGCTAAAACACATATTAGCAGCGTAGAAAAAAATATATAATAATTAAAGGTGTCTGGCAACAGTCAAAATCTTCAGATGTTCCTTTTAGTTACATATTAGTGATGAAATCTTAGTTATTAGAACATATGCTTTAGAGAGTTACTCAAGTGGGCTGTAATAGCACTCATTATCAAATGCGGAAGTAAAGAAACAGTTCGTAAATTTGCTTGTTAAAATGATCTGTGTTTAGTAACAAGTTCTTTCTTTTATTTTATTAATCACTTTTAGCAGTTGCCGAAGAACATCTGGGGAATTAAATTTAACACACATTATAAAGCATTTTAGATCAACAACACAATTTAGAAATCAAAATTGCTTTATCTACATTTAATGTTTTTGAAATCTTTAGTGTTGCCAGACTACATATATTTTTATGGAAAATATTTTGCAGCTGTTTTCAAGTAAGTGTAAAATTTTTTATTTCTTATAAAGCACTTTAAAGATGTGAACTTTAGATTTTTATAATAAATTGAACAATTTCAATTGATATAAATAAATATGTACTAAATAACATTTATAATAATTTATTTTCACTTTTTTTAATTAATTTAATTTTTGTAATATGCATTTTTAAAAAGTTAATCCCATTTACAATTTTTTTACAATAATTTTTCATTATTATTAAAAACAAAACTTCCTGGAGACAAGAGTAAAGTTGATAAAGAACTGTAAAAATATTTTAAGCATATTTATCAGATTGCCTTGTAATATTTATATGATTTGAGATTTACTATAGCATGATAGCTATAGAAATGAAATATGTAGCATTTATAGTTCATTAGCAGGGCCAGGACTACACAAAAGTATTCAGTTATCACATTCACAGCAATAGAAAAGAATTGCTTCATATAGAATTTAATGTTACACTATATCAAACATAATGCAGAGGTGCCAAGTTGTCACTATTTGTTCATAATATGTTGGTTAATTTGACCTATGTTTAGTATGTTTCATACCGTAAATTTTTTTTAACAAATGAAATTTCACATAGAAAACCGAAACAAAATTTTCTGGTATGAAACTTTGAACTTGATTAAATTAATCCAAATTTATGGAAGATTAGTGGTAGCTTAATGCTTCTGATAATGAATTATTGAGTGACATACATTTAGGAGATCCATACCTTTCTGGCATGGAGTAATTCTGTTTATAAACTGATGAAATGATACTGACACTAGAATTTACAAACAAATTTATCAGAAAATAAAACTTACTTATTTTCGCATACATTATAGAAGAAAATCTTTAATTAAATATTCTGGGTGCCAAAAAAATTAAAAGTAGGTATCCTTTTCAAGAACACTGCCTGCAAAAAGGTTAAAACATGTTTCTGTAGAATATATTGGCTGCAAATATATGCTGTCTATTTACAAGGACACTTAAAAGATTTATGTTAGATAATGGTGTATGATCAAAAATCATTTGTAATGTATTTTTATATTGCTACATTGTTAAATGTTATGAAATATAGATATGCATTTATGAAATGCACTAAAACATTAAAAAAGTTAAACATGACAAGAAATAAACATAGCTATTGGAAAGCATTATTAAATTATGAAAACCGTATGATTTTTCTTTATATGTATAAATTGATTCTTTCAAAAATGATTGTAATTTTTTTACAAATTAGCCATTCTGAAAAATAGAAACAAAATTTGGTACTTTTCGGTTAGCCAGTCGCCAGTGTTTATATACATTATATATATATATACATATATGTGTATATGTACATATATTTATATATACATATATTGTATATATACATATATGTATATATACATACATGTGTATATACATAGGTATGTATATATAACACTGGCGCCTGGCTAACCGAAAAGTACCCAAAATTTTTAATAGTTCAGAGGTGGTATGTGGGATAAAAGTTTGTGAACCCCTTGTCTAGATGTTTCTTCTTAATGCTTTATTAATGTTTCATTTAAATGTCTGAATATCATGAAAATTTTTTCTAAGAGTAACATTTTTTAGTACTTTTTTGAGATTTCTTATAAGTTTCATAATTGAGAACATCATGCGAGTTTCATCATTGCATTTTCATGTAAATGTTGGATTTTACAAATAGAAATATAAAGAAATGTACTATTTAAGGTACTATCAAACCTTTATGTTAAATTCAAAGTATATTAATTACTATATTCAAAAGCGACGTTAACAAAACATAGTATTCAAGTATACAATTTAGCCATAGTATGGAAAAAAAGTGCACAAAATCCAAGCATATTTTAATACTGTTGATTATGCATAACAAGTGTACAATTTAGGGATTGTTATGCAAAAAAAAAATGTGCACTAAATCTGAGCGTATTTGGCACCGTGATTATGCATAAAAAGTATACTATTTAGAAATATTCAGTATGCAAACAAAATGTACAAAAAAAAGTACACAAAATCTGAGCGTATTTGGCAACTCCGATTATGCACAAAGAGTGTACAATTGTAGAGAGATATGGTATCTGAAAATGTGTACAAAAAAAGTGTACAAAATCCGAGCGTATTTGGCACCTCCGATTATGCATAAAGAGTGTACAATTTTAGAGAGATTTGGTATGCGAAAAAAGTGCACAAAAAAGTGCACAAAATCCGAGCGTATTTGGCACCTGCAATTGTGCATAAAAAGTGTGAAATTATTAATGCGCTTCTTGTGCACAATTCAGTTTGCACTTTTTATGCATAAGTAGAGGTGCCAAATACGCTCGGATTTTGTGCACTTTTTTTTTTACACTTTTTGTGCAGACTTTTTCTACCTGGGTAAAAACACGCTAATCTGATGGGTTTTAAAAATATTAGAGAAGATTGAATTATACTGAAAAAAGCTGTGCAGATCTCCCTGTAAACGGGTTTCCATTCAATTCCCTTTGATTGGAAAAATTTAAGGGCGAATCAGTTGCTGTTAAGGCATCTAATGGTTGTTTTCGTTTTTGATTAGAGAGGACCAGTTAAACAATTGAAAAGAAGCTAAAATAAAATATATTAAGTATACAGAGTCTTTGTCTTCCGGTATTTTAAAACAATCTCTATAACAATAGCCTAAGTCATGTGACTATCATCAACAGTTCTAACCCGAACACTTCGCTTTTTATACTGTAGGTGCCATTTTGGTACTTTAATGTTAGCCAGGCAGAGGTGATAAGTCGCCAAATATTATTCTATCGCCATCATTTCATCTATATTATAATAGTTCAAGTCATCAACTGCCATAAACAAATACGGTCTAATCCCTTCGCCGTTCATATGAAAGTTCTGCACAGATGTCATATACGTCCCATATTGGCGCGATTTTTTAACCACGCCAATTTGGGAAACTCATCAGCAGCATAAACAACAACAGCCGGCTTACCATATCAAACAAATTAACGATACTTTGGCGCCAGTTAAGTGCCCGTTCCGTATATGACATTGGCGTCAGAAAAAAATCGCGCCAATATGGGACCGTAAGTTTTTCCATTTTGATTAAAAAAGTCAAATTTTTTCTTCGAGTAAAACTACATAAAATTTGCCATGGTTGCAAAGAGTTCTTGGTACTGATACGCTAGCCGGACACAAATCTCGCAAATAGCTTTTTTTCAACTCGCCAGTTAGCATGTTTTGTTTTTTTTTTTTTTTTTTTTTTACGAAAATTTGGCGAAAACCTCGTTTTCAAATACCAGTTACATGTGCATTTTTGGTATTAATTAGTTATCCCGTCGACCAAAAATCTATCGCCAAACTATAAGATTAAATGCCAATAATAGTTGATCTTAAATGTCACATTCACTTGACTTTAAGCAAGTTACACGTATTACTTCATCAAGTGATTTTTATTTCGACTTTTTATTTGCATATTTATTAATGTTATATTAATTTATTTGTTTTTTCGTCATTTAAAATAAAAGTTATGTCAATTTGTATAATTTGGCGAGTGTTTTGGCGATTTATATAATTTGGCAAAATTGGTCGACGGAATAACTAAGTAGTACCGTATTTTTTAATTATTTTCTATTATTTTCTAAAAGAAATATAAAAAAAAAATAATTAATAATTATAGAACAAAATAATTTATATAATTTATAAAAATAAATAAAAGTAAATAAACATTTATTTTCAAATAAACAACAATAGCCGGGTTACCATGTCTACCTTTTCTGAAATATGAAAATAAATCTGTTTGATTAAAATTTGAGTTGCCATCATTAGAAAAATGTATATAAAATTTAAAAAAAAATTAATATGTCGAAAACTAATTCGAATTAAAAAATTCTAATACCAGTTTTGAGATCTGCGGATCAATGCTGATTTTTGGTGTTAATTTCATCGCAAAGTATTCCATATTTTAAGAGAAATCGCTTGAAACATAATCAGTTGTTTAATCAGTCGATTCATATATCCGTTTCATAAATTCGTTTCATATATCCGTTTCATAAATTCGTTTCATATATCCGTTTCATAAATTCGTTTCATTAGGATTTTATATATATAGGGTAGATATATAAGAGAAAGATAGTCCTGCAGTTTGCACATTAATAGTCACCGTTGTAGATTTTTGTATGGTATGAAAACAAAAATTTAAATTCTCGATAACGGTTTTCGCTGCTGCATAAAAAAATGGGAGGTATAATTGCAAAATAAAAAATTTATTTGATTTAAATGCAATTAGTCTATCACTGCATTCCGGTAGTCACTGCTATCGCAGTATTCCACAAAACTCACCACCTGAATTTAGAAACGTGTGGTTAGGTGTTACGCGAAGCGGTGTGAGGTCTCCCATTAACAGATCTAGTGTTTTGGGGTTATGCCTGAAACATGTGACACAAGTGTGCACTATTTTTCGGGCAATGCTTTTAGCCTTTATAGGCCAATATTTCATCCGTACTTGATGAACTAATCCCTGGGCACCCTTGTGAAAGCACTTTTTATGAAAGTACTCAAAATTTAATTTAGTGAGCCTATAATCACTGGGCAGAATTAATTGATACTTAGCATCAAAAGGTAAGTCAGTGTTGGTTAATCTACCACCTACACGAAGTAATCCACAGTTGTCAATCAACGGGTTTAATCCCTTTAACATACTGGACTAAGGAACAGTTTGTCCCTTTCTGGGTGCTGCTAATTCAGAAGTTAACTTACTTTCCTGCGCCTTTTTTACTAAAAAATGAGTACTATATTTTAATTCGACGCCCTTAAGTCGATTCTTGTATGTGTTTCTGCGTCTGCAAATGTTGACGAACCTAAAAATAAAACTGCATATTCTAATTAGTTTTAGAAAATTATTAGAAGAATTATATAATACATCGAAAAAATCGTTAAAGTCATTACGAATAATCAATAAATTAAAATCAGTTTTGAGTTCATGGTCCCAGTCAATGTCTGTGAGAGTAGGAAATTGATTGGGATCTATAATATCCCTTTGAAAAAATTCTGGTCCAAATTACCACAAATCATTATTTATCAGATCCTTGGTTGTTGCACCTCAGGAGATGATATCTGCTGGATTGGATTTAGAGGGTACATGGTTCCAATGATAATTCTCACAAATAGATTGGATCGTGGTTACTCGGTTGGCAATGAATGTTTTAACTTTGTGGGGTGGTGTATTAAGCCAAAATAGAACAATCGAAGAATCTGTTCATAGCCACACCTTTTAAAAGTATAGCTGTAGGATGGGAATTATCTTTTGAACGAGTTTCGTCAGAGCTGCACACAGGAGATGATATCTGCTGGATTGGATTTAGAGGGTACATGGTTCCAATGATAATTCTCAGAAATAGATTGGATCGTGGTTACTCGGTTGGCAATGAATGTTTTAAATTTGTGGGGTGGTGTATTAAGCCAAAATAGAACAATCGAAGAATCTGTTCATAGCCACACCTTTTCAAAGTATAGCTGTAGGATGGGAATTATCTTTTGAACGAGTTTCGTCAGAGCTGCACACATCTCTAGTCTCGGGATTGCCATTGGTTTTAGGGGAGCCACACGGGACTTGCTGCACAAAGATTAGACCTGAACTGTCCAGTTGTGGAGAGAGATCTTATGTAAATAGCTGCTCCATAGGCCTTTCCAGAAGCATCTGAAAATCCGTGTAAATCTAGACATGCAATGTTGTCAGACAAAACATACCGCAGAATTGTAAGATGGTTTATTTCTGTCAATTTAATCAGAAAATTTTGCCATTCCCGAAGAGAACAAGCAGGCAGATGTTGGTTCCAATTTATGTTTAATTCCCACAAATGTTGCATGAAAATTTTAGCTTTGGTTAGAATAGGGCCAATTAGGCCTAAGGGATCGTAGATTTTAGCAATTTGTGCCAAAACTTCTCTCTTAGTATAAACATCTTTGGGTTCGATACTAATTTTAAAATTAAAATCATCCGACTGAGGTTTCCAAAGCAGAAATTTTATAGAAATTTGCTGCGAGTGTTCGTCAAATGCATAATCTGTGTTGTAATAATTCAGGATTATTAGAGACCCACTTATGTAGGTCCACCCCTTCCCATTTTAAGATCAGAATTAATTGAGATTGCAAGTCCTGTGCGTCTTGTAAGGAACCTGCACCAGATAAATAATCATCAACGCACATGTCATTATGTATCACTTCTGCAGCTTTGGGAAATTCTTTTCATTCTTCATCAGCAAGAGCCTTCAACGTCCGCGTGGCTAGAAAGGGAGCACTTACTGTTCCATAGGTAACCGTGTTAAGTTCAAATATTTTTATTGGAGCGTCCTTCCAAAGAATTTTTTGCAATTTTTTTTGCAGTGAGTCGATTATTATCTGCCTGCACATTTTCTTAATGTCTGCGCAGAATGGATATTTGTGGGTACGGAATCTAGTTATGATAGAAAATAAGTCTTGCTGAGCCGTTCCCCCATTTAACAAAATAGAATTAAGTGAATAACCACTAGATGTATTTGAACTTGCATTGAAAACAAGTCTCAGGGGAATGGATATTTTCTTTGGTTTATAAGCAGCATGATGTGGAATGTAATAAGACAGCTTATTTTCGTTTTCACTTTTAATTTGTGTCATATGCCCCAAAGATTCGTATTCTTCCATGAAATCTGCATATAAATTAGCCATTGTTTTATATTTATCTAATTTAGCCCATAAATAATATAATCTACTAGCTACAATTTCCTTATAACTACCTAACTCTGATTTTGCATTTTCTTTCATTGGTAGCTGTACTGTAAATCTACCGATATGATCGCGTTTATAGATGCGTCTAAAATGTTCCTCACAAAATATTTCATCATCCCCTTTGACAGTTTCCTTATTTTCCCCAGGTAAACATTTTATTTCAAAAAAATTCTGTAAAGCATTGTCTAAGCTATTACTAGTTAAAAGGCAACAAAATGACTTATTTTCAACTTGTAGAAGTGAACCTGTGACTAATTATCCAAATGCTGTATTCTGTAATATACAATTAGCATCTGCTAAATGAATTTGTTCACGCTTTAAAATGTCAAAAAATACCTAGCTACCAATTAATGCATCAATCTGACCAGGTATATGAAAATTATTGTCCACTAATTCTATGTAATTAGGGATGCATAAATTTGAAATATCTAATCTTTCAACCGGAATGTTGTTTGCTATTTTTGATAGAACTGCAAACTCTAATGTTTTAGAAAATTTCCCTGTTCCCATTTGATATTTCTTCATTGACAATTTGCTTTACTGCCTGCTGGGTCTCGTTAATACCAGAAATAATACGCTTGAATGGTTTTGGTTTTAGATTTAATTTCCTGCATGCGCTTTTATTTAAAGCGATAATCGACGACCCATTGTCTAGAATAGTTCTCAATCAAATTTTATTTCCAAACACATCAGTTAATAAAATTATAGCTGTGTTTAATATTGCACAATTTCTTTTATCAGCTGCTAAAAGATTAGCCCCGAGTAATGGTGTTTCTTTGTTCTCAGGTTCAGAATTGCTTTATTTGTTTGTTTTTAACAAACTTATTATTTATATTTGTTACCGCTGTTTCTGACATATAATTTACTTCACATAGTAAACTACTGTGTAATGATTTGCATGTCCTGCAATTAAATTTATAATTGTATTGACCTTGATTTAATCGTAAACAATTTAAAAATAATTTACTCTTATTTACAATCATTTTCCTTTCACGAACACTCATGTTTAAAAAGCAGAACATTTGAAAAGACGGTGATGAGATTGCACAATACCCAAGGCTTTAAATGATATGTATTTTTATCGCTGATAAAAACTGAACTGAATTTATTTACTGAGTAATTATTCTTAGCTTTCGTGAACTTAGAATCCGACTGTCTGGCGCCAGACGATAAATTTATTGATTCTAAAATCATGCAACTGTCTTCCAAAAAAGAAATTAAATGATCGAAATTCTGGGCATTCGAGGTTTCAAGGGATAACTAAAAATGCATTTGGGTTTCTTTATCCAATTTTTTCAGAATTATATTTATAAACACACTTTCTGATAAATTATTTTGCGTATAATCCATATTCTTGAGTGCACGAATGATTTTGTTAATACAATCAATAAATTTACGAAATTCTTTAGGGGATTCATACTGCATTTTTTCATAATTTACAATTGCAGAATTATGCGAATCAATTAACAATCTTTTATTTTCGTATCTGTGTATCAGGGCTTGAAACAATGAATTAAAATCATCATCAGGTGATTCTAAATGTTTAGCTTTGTTTTTTAAAGAAGCTTTTAAATAAAATAGTTTCTGACTATTACCTAATTGAGCATTATTAATAATCAAGTTAGTGAATACGTTTTAAAATTAGCAGAATCACAATAAGTACGTCTGAATGAAGGAAATGAAATTTCTGGGAGGCGCACCTTTGTTTTGTTTTCATTTGAATGATCATTAACATTTAAAATATTACATTTGTTTTCAAAAGATGCTAATAAAACTTTCAAGCTTACCTCCACTTGTTCGAGCCTCTTATTAGCAGTGTCAATATCCTCCTCTATTTCTTGCACTTGTTGCGCAGATATTTCATAGATATCAAAATTCTGCTCTCTTATTTCCTTCAATTTATTTTGAAGACATTCCGTCTTTTTTAACTTGACTTCAAGTTTACTCACATTCGTTGTTTTTATGTCAGTGGCATCTGTTAAAAACTGCTCTAATCTGGTGATGGCAGCCTTTACTGTGCCTTTTAATCTATTCAATTTATCCATACTAGCACTCAGTCTCTTTAGGACCACAATGTTCGTATGATGGACTGTAAACGTGTAATTTCTTTTTAATTAATTTTATTGACATGTAAATACTACACAACACACTTACGCAAATATAAAACTTGACTAACTTGAATTGATTGTAAAGTATAATTAATATCCATCGCATAGTTTGGATGGAGTGTTTTGATACGTGTTGATGCTTTGACGATCAACAGCTTAATGACTACCTTTTTTACAGACTGCTCGCTAGGGGGAGTTTGTTATAATTCCGGAACGGAACAATATTACTGGGGCAGATATGTTTATTTACAGAAGAACACAAAGAAGGACGAAACACAAAATCAAGACATCATGAGATCTTATTACATCTAAAATAAAAGTAGATCTTTTATATAGATGTTGTAGGAATGCTTATCTTTAAGATTGATGCTGTCGTCTACAGATTCTTAAACCAAACTAAAACACCACAAAATTACAAAAGTATTATAAAGGAAAAGTTACAAACAGTGTCTTGCCTTTTATAATCGCTTGATAAAAATTATTATAACTGCTTTAAAATTCTTTCATAAATATCCATACAGTACGGGGAATAAATTAGTATAGTTTGTTACCCAGAAACATAGAAGGAACGTTTAGAAAATTTATATACGAAACTTACGGTTTCTTCCGGTTTCCGAGGAGGTTTGTTGATTCCTTTAAATGAAACTTTATTGTATGGCATTAATTACTATTCTGTTGAAAATGCAATATATATGTATGCATATTGATATTAACGTTTTTCATTCTATTAACTAAATATACTAACTAAATCTCCTACCTTCTTGCCTGAAAGCCTTTTGAAACCATACATTCAAAAGGGTAATTTGTTTCTTAATTAATCGCAAATTTTATGTCATTAGATAAGGCAATTTTTAATTTATAAAATAATGGCAGCTTGTTGGCACGCAGGCCACAGTTTAAATATTCCTAAACTAATCCTTATTTTTATTATTAAGATATATATAAGATATATGATATAAGATATAAGAAGATATAAAATAATTTAATTTATATTAATTCTTATTTTATTTTTTAAGCATATTTTATGATGAATTAAATTTTTAAATATTTTAAACAGTAACCTTAACTATATAACCGTTACAACAATAACTTTATTTCAAGACTTTAAAAACAAAACGATAGTATTTCGATGAAGCACTAAAAAAAATACTGAAAATAAATTCCAAAATATGAACAGATTTATTTTTTCAACAACATTTTATTTCGTATTTTATTGCATTTCACTCCTCTGCACATACATTAAATTACAGGAACAAGCCATAAATGAAATTTTATTGGCCATATTTTATTTTAAAGCTGTAAAAAGAACCTTTAATAAAACTCTATTGCATTTTTCATGAAATTTCATTGAATTTTCTCCGATAGCAGACATTAAATCAGACTTAGAATGACTTTTAGCTAAATTTTTATTACGTTTTTAGCTAGATTTTTAACAATAAATGAATTTATTTTGCAGCTTGGAGCAGTATATTTTAAATGTATCATATATATTAAACGAGCGAGCGACTTTCCAGATTATGAATGATATCGTAAACTGCTGGAACGTTTTTAACAAAACTTGCCTTCTATACAAAATCGAATACTAGAAGAAGATTTAGCTAGGTCTAGAGTTCAAGAAAAGTCGTTTTGACAGGTTACACAAATTCTTGGCTGAAATTGCCTTTTGCTATATACGAGAAAATGCTCAGACGATTTTCACAAAACGTGTATTCTATACTAATTCGAGTATGAGAAACTCATCTAGAAACGTTTTGAATTTAGGAAAGTTTGTTTTGACCGAACAACACAAACTAAGCACTGAAAATTTTCATACATACTGAAAATGATTTTCAAAAAACGTAACTCCTATACTAATGCCAGCACAAGAAATAGATTTATCTAGGTCGCTAATTTGGTTAATTTCTTTAGTATGGTTAAAACAAACAAATGTCTGAAAATGGTGGTATAAATTGAAACTACTTTATACGATTTCCCTGAAATAAGCTCTATTCGGACGAAACGATCTATTTAGGTCTCGAGTTCGTAAACATTCGTTTTTATAGGTTTAAGTAAAATTCAAAATTAATCAACAATAATCGATTTGTTGCCAATGCTTTTGATCATTTGACATCAACACGATTAAAGACGATACTGAAAACTGAGTAGCGATTTTCAGGATACTTGCTTTCTATAGTAAATCGAGCAAAAGAAAATGGTCTCGCTACACTGTAAAAAAAATTCCGCAACGTTCCTGGGAAAAAATGGGCAGCTGAGTTGCCCATTATTTCCAAGAAACATTTCTTGAAAATGACTGGTACTTTACTGTATATGTTAAAAACTTTCTACAGAAATGCCAGTAAGTTTCCTGCGAAATACCAGGAATATTTCTGTTGACAGCAAAACATTACTGACATATTCAAGGCTGGAGTAGCACAAGAGCGAAAAATGTCCAGACCAGGGATCGAACCTGGATACTTGGCGTGCCGTGCCAATGCCTTACCTGTTAGGCTATCCGGACCGATACCTGGCTGACATAATTCACTCTGGATGTTCGTTCCCTTCATTATGACATTACTGACATTTCACAGCATGCGGGATCCGCAGACGATTTTTACATTTCCAGTTGACAATTTTCGCTTTATTATCATTATTTGTTAGAATGAAAAAATATTTTGAAATTGACATCAAAATTATTATTTATAATTTACACGAAAAAATAAATTTTCAGTTAAAATTCAATAAAGTAAATATATATGTGATATATTGTTTCTGAACTTTGCTTAAAATATAAAAATATATAAATGTAAATAATAATTAGAAAAAAAATCTAGACATAAAATATTTTGGATTTTCGTCAGTGATTATGTTAGTTTACAAGTTAGATAAAGTACATATAAATTTTCATGAAAAAAAAAACCTAAACGTAATTGTATATTTTTTCCGAAAAAAAAAAAAAAATTCAAATTTGCAGCAATTCAAAGTGTCAAATATATGTCAAATTTAAATCAAATTGTAATAAAGTGTTAAAATATAAAATTAATTAAAAAAGAAAAAAAAAGTCAAGAGGTAGCATCGAACCCGGGCCGTACGGGTGGCGTGCAAGCTTTCTGCGTCCACACCACGAAAGACACGTTGAGAGCTGCAAACTAATGGGTATTTGAAACGTATGCTAAAACTCGGCATCTAATTTCTGAAAATCTAAGGCCCATTTGAAGAAATCCTTTCACAAGAATAATTAGAGATAAGAACTCTAAAACATACTTTAAATTAATCAAAATAGGTGAGAATCATATTTGATTGTCCCCTGGTTAATGCAGATCCAAATAATAGGTGTATTTTTTTTTTTTTACACAGTCTGCTCGTTAAAGATTTCACAGACAAGTACGAGAGATAATCTCTTAGTGATGTCACAGAGGTATTGTATTTTCATCTGAATTATCTTGACAATAGAGACGTAAAGGATTATGTCGTCTATTGATTTATTTGCATTCCATATTGACTTTTTTACATTCATTTAAGGAATTCGTTTTCGACACTCGCGCGCGAGCAACGGATTATAGGAAAAAAAAAATAATAAATGGCGGCCGCAGCGTTTTGCTGTTTCCAACTTTTGTTCAGGAACGTTTCAGATAAGAAAACCAGAATTTCACAGGAAAGAGCTAAATTATTCTGAAAACCTGATAAAAGGCGAAACGTTTCTGGATTTTACATGGAAAGTTACCATTTTTTTTTACAGTGTAAGACGGAACAATTTTCGAAATTATATTCAGTAATCGGAATTATCACAAATGCTTCGTTATTAATCAGCCACACGATTGCGGAAGATATCGAAGGCAGTAATTATTTACAGGAAATTTGCCTTCTATACTAAATCCTGGTTAGGGAAATGGTCTACATATGTCTTTTTTCCTGGAAAATCATTTTTGACAGCTAAAGCAAACACAACATTCAAAATACTGATAATATTTTTTTTTTAAATCGAAAACGGTTAAAATGATTTTTATGATATAAACCTTATATTCTAATTCGAGTAGGTGAATATCATATAACAAGGACACAACTTCGAAAAAAAATGCGCTTTGATTGGTTTTAAAAAAATTCTGACTTTATTCTACCATAATCGAAATTCTCGTCATTGATCATTGACGATTATGGAGCATTTCTGCTCTGCGTGATATGTAACGTAGATCGAACTTCGGATTGGTCTGTCACAGTCGTAGGACTGATTGTATTCAGGCCGCCTGTTTAATTTTCCCATTGACAAGTCTGTCTTTCTAATGATGTATGAATTGTGAAAAAATCCCTGCCGGCCCGGCCTACAGGCAGAGGTAGATTTCGAAGTCAAATATACTAATTTCACAAACAAAAACTAAATCATGATTATAGATAAATCCACTTTAACAATTTTATCTGGCCGCTCTTGACGAGTTTTTATTTCATTTTCATATAATAGCTGGTTTTATCAGAATCATGTTAGGGCGGTATTCAAAAAAATACTTTTCCATGCTCAACAACTCGAAATTTTCTGGCATAATTCTAGATTCATTTTTAATTTAAAAAAAAATATGAAACTTGCTGACGTGATTTGTGAAGAGATTTATAAGCGACCTGTGTTTTTATTTTTTGTTCAATTAATTAAAACTTGATATATAAACAATTATTTTCTCAGAAGGACAATATTTTTCGTTTCTAACACAATCGCTTCGGGAAATTCCGTTCAAAATGCCCACTTTTACATCATTTTTTGAAATATATTCTGCCTCTATCTAAAAATGGACTATTACGGTACATTATATAGTTTCTGAATAAGCGAATCTACCAATTAAATGCGTTTGAGAGCAAAAATGAATTTAAAAACCAGTCAGAAAATAAGCAGTTTGGATTTAAGCGCATCCTTAATACAATGATTTTTCCAACACAATCCGCTTCGGTAAATTCGGTTCAAAATGCCCTTTTTAACAGCATTTAAAAAAATATATTCTGCCCCTATCAGAAAATCGACCATTACGGTACATTATATAGTTTCTGAGTAAGAAAGCGTACCAATTGGAAGCCTTTGAGAGCAAAAATGAATTGTAAAATGAGTCAGAAAAGAAGCAGTTTGGATTTGAATACACCCTTACTAAGATCATTTTTTACTTCAACCGGTATGTATTTTTAATTTGTTTTTGCTCTAAGAATTGGTCCTATCCAAAACTTGTCTATATAGATGTTGTAGACAATATTAAGAAGATATATGATAAATTCATGGGGATTTTATATCTTTTGAATTGACGGAGTTATGGATTTTTTTCTTCTTCAAACCCCCTTTTTGTTTTCGTTTTTAATTTTTTTTGCGGTACGAATTGGTCCTATCAAAAACTTGTGAATATAAAAGTTGTAGATAATGTTAAGGAAATTCATGATAAAATTAATTGGATTTGATATCTTGAGAATTGACGAAGTTATGGATTTTTTTCTTCTTCAAACGCCCTTTTTGTTTTCGTTTTTAATTTTTTTTTGCGGTACGAATTGCTCCTATCAAAAACTTGAGAATATAAAAGTTTTAGATAATGTTAAGGAGATTTATAATAAAATTAATTGAATTTAATATCTTGAGAATTGACGAAGTTATGAATTTTTTTCTCCCAAAAACCCTATTTTTTGCGCCCCTTGAGCCCATTTTTAACTTTATCAAAAATCTGTGATACATAAATTTTTGGCCTTATTTTTAGAAGTAATAAAAACTTTAAACTGATTTGATATGTACAAAAATTAAGAAGTTATGGGGGGTTTTCTGTTTTCACAAAACCCCTCCCTATTTCCCTCCCCTTGGTCCGATTTTGCCCATTAACGAACTTGACCGAGATTTTATGCCCATTGATTTTATGTATCAGTTTGGAAGAGATTGGTGCAGAATTACGAAAGTTATCGTGTCCAGAAGAAAGTGATATATATAGATAGATAGATAGATAGATAGATAGATAGATAGATAAAGTTTTTTACTGAGGGTGGTTTTGGGTTCTAGGGGTCATGATCGGTGTAGATCTGCAAAAATTTTTCAGAAATTCCAACATAGGAACGATCCCAATAGGTAGTATTTCATACGAAATCTACCTAAAATGCTGAAAGACGTAGATTCGCGTAGACCCTGCGGTCGACTTCCAGTCTAATACAATGTACATAAAATAAGATTTATCTATTCATAAGAATACCACAAAATTAGATAAATTACATTAAGCGTTGATTAAATAAATATCGAAAGTTCATTTTGATATGTTAAATATAGTTAATACTAATATGCTGCTGACTTACTGTCAGTCATAATCGAGTTAAAAACTGTTGAACTTAAATTTCGCAAATAAAGTGTTTGTAGATGACAAAGAAATGTCAAGAAAAAACATAGTGTTTAACACAAAAAAATTATTAATAAATTTGATTCCGAAAAAGTTTTTTCACAATTCCAAAATAATATCTTCCGTTAAATGCAAAATTTTGTTAATTGAAACAATACGGTTTTTATACATTTTTCTAAAAGAAATTGCGTATGAAAAAATTGACGTAAGCATGTGCTGCTTGGCGCAAAATTACTAGAAGCTTTTAAATAAAAAAAAGTTTTTTGCCAATTCTTAAGCTGATTTTTTAAAAATAAATTGTAAGAAGATACAATTTTCAAACCAATGGCTGTTTGCATTTTTTATGGAAAAATTTGGTAATTAAAATATTATGTGTGTTTTCTCTTTATTGGTAAAACAGGGGTATGTCAAAGGTTCTATACGTTTATCAGTACATAAATTGACGATGTGTGTTTCTTTGCGATTCTGTTTCATCTCCAATAACCATTCATTACCTAGAATGCTTAAATTAGAGATGAGTGTAATAATAGCGAATACTTCGAAGGTCATACGAACAATGAGTTTTCTGTAATCAGCGTTTTATGGCATTGTAAACGGCTTTTTGAAAAGGCTTTATTCCTTTATTCTTTTATTTCATTTGCACGCCGTTTCACTTCTTTAATTTCTCGCATCAGCAGTAGTGATTGTGAGAAATTATTTTACACCCTGTAATATGCTCTAACAATTTCATTAAATTACGGCAAATTCCATGGTTGGTAGTGTATTCGCATCTTTCGATAACAGCCTCTTCAGAACTTAAAAATTACATCTGATTATAGTGAGGCGTGGCTTTTTGAATATATTTTCAATGTTTTATGTAAAGGGTCATATATAACTATTTTTATACAGGGTGATTCATAAATATCGAAACAATAGGCTATTTCCTTAAATATTGCCCCTAGACCCATACTTCCAATTGCAAAGTTTCATAAAAAAGGTGGAAAATTTAATGACATAAGTTACAATTCCATGGGGCGTTTATTTGAAAAAATACGAAAATTAAATTTTTATACGGCCAACGTAGTGTAAAAATTCCAATCAGGAAAACTTTCCTTATCCATTCCTGAATTAAACACAAAAAATTGCATCTTCATATCTAAAAAACTCGCAGAGTTACGGCCGCTTAAATAATTCATCAGGTTTTAAGGGATTACACTGCAAATAGAAGCGTCTTAAATTTAGACACATATGTGACTGAAAAAGAATTTTAGACACTTAAGTGTCTTAATCTGAAAATTAAGACACTATAGATGTCTTAATTTAAGATACATAAGCGTCTTACTATGACCATGGTGTAAACGAACTGAGAATAATGTCTAAAATATCCGCAAACGTCTTATTTTAAGACACTTCATTGCTTTAAACGTGTCTTAATTTAAGATGTTTTGATTCTTCCGACGCAATAACCACCAGGGGGCACTAGCACTCCCAGTTGCGCATGCGTTTTAGATGTCTTCGTTCGAAGTGGTATACGTTGTAATTCAAACAAAGTTTGTTTTTATGTACGCGTGTATTTTAATTCGTTTTTTGCGAAATGTGAAGTACTGTGATTTTAATTCGTATTAACTTGGAGTATTTATTTATTGAATACATACATCTGACGTGTGTGCTCGACATCAAATGTCTCTTAGAAGCTGTCGTCGATACAAGGGCGGGATAGACACAGAACAGAAGTAGACGGCGGTTGAAGATTACACCCGGAAATTCTACAAAGCGTGTGCAATGGGCTTAGTGTTAACTCGTATCAATTTATATCAATAATATTGTGTTATTCATCTTCGTCCTGTCGAAACTGGCAAAAAAAAAGAAACTTTTGTCTGGCGGGTCCTGTTTTTAGGATGAAACATCTCATTCTTTAAATAGGGCTAGTCGGATGTATTATGGGATTACCTTTTAAACTGATGAAAGTCTTTCTCCCTCACTGTGGTTGTGGTAGTTTTTAAAATTTCAAATCGAGGAATATTTCTTACCTCTTGCAGCAACTCAAGTAAGTTTCTTTATAGTAGTAAAATTAGTGTATTTTATGATTTTACTTATTGTACTAAACAAAATCCTGCATGAAATTTAATTAGTTTTGAATCTGTTCGCAAAAAACCCCACTAATTCTAGAAGTATATATTTTTAAACTTATGACGTTCTTTTTTATTACGAATTATATATTCAATGTCAGTTCTTAGTTTCAATCTTTCAATGGATAATTTTTATCTCGCAGTAAATGACGGCCACAAGGAAGTAAAGAAAAAAAAAACTTTGAAAGATAACCTAATGCTTTCTTACTTCCTGGCATAAAACCGCAGATTAAAAAAAGATAAATAAAGTAAATGAGACTGGTCTATTATATGAACCTGCCTGTAAAAATATACATACGTATTTGATTTGCAATCAACTCTAATACTGATTTTTTTATTATTTTTAATAAAAAAGTAATTTGAAATTTATAATGGGAAAAAGTAAAAACCTCTAACTAGATTTCGTATTTAAAATTGTGGTAACTTTATTTATATGCACTTATACGAAAAATACAAAAATGACAGATGTTACTGTATATATTTAAGACGAAAGAAGTTTGGAAATCATAAGTTATTTTTTCCTCATGTTTTTAATATAGAATATGTACTTATTTGTTTTTATTGATAGTTGAATAGCTTTTGTGAGTACCCTCTGATCTACATAAAAACTTGTCCATGTGGAAATATAAATTTTTTAAAAACATAATTTTTAAATAAGTATTTTCATTTTTTTTTTTTGGGGGGGGGGGGAGGGGGGGGATTTTGCATGAATTTTTGTAAAGCTGATATCTTAAATCTTGCACTGATTATAATGAAAGTTTTGAACTTTTAGAGTAGGACAAGTTTAAAAACGCAAATATATTTAACAAAATACCAAAGTCATTTTTTCCCCAATGTTATTAAAGTAGAATATTTATTTATTTATTTTCATTATTCATAGTTAAATGGCTGTTGTGATTATCAAGTGATGTATATGTAAAATTGCCTATGTGGCAATATATTTTTTTATATTTTAATTTTTCTTTTGGGGGGGGTGGGGGTGGAGGGTGGGATTTTTGCAATTTTCGTACATCTGATATTTTAAATCTTTTTCCACATTCAACCGAGTATAATAAATATTTTGAACTTTTAGAGTAGGACAAGATTATAAAATATATATATATATTTATCTATGTACCTTAAAAGCCCTTAATAGCGAACACTTCGGGACCGCGGAATTTGTCCGATAATTGGAGATGTCTACTTTTTTGAGGTAAAAATATACAAATATGTATGTCTGCTGATTAAAAAAGTATTCGTTAAATAGAGGTGTTCGCTATTCGAGAATCTCCATTAACCTCCACAACGGATACTCCCGAATACCGGACATCTCAATTTAGACATCTATAATGCAGGGTTGCGTTTTTTGCAAAAGTACTTCTTGATTAAAGGAAGGGCAAACTGGGAAGTGCCCCGTCCCCCTACGACTGTAGTGCCCCCAAATTTGATGTGCAATATTTGTAAAGCTTATATTTTAAATCTGTTTCGAAATTGTACTGATTATAATCAATATTTTGAACTTTTAAAGTAAAATAAGGTTAAAAACAAAATAAATTTTAAAAAATCTAATATTTAGATAAATATTTTTTGTTTTTTAATCTTGTTCTACTCCTGAAGTTCACGATATTGATTATAATCAGTACAATGTCGTAAAAGATTTAAATTATCAACGTAACGAAAATTGTATACCAAAACTGAGAGCACCAAAAAAATCAGGCTGTATTGGGGGGGGGGGGGGGCAGGACCACAGCCAAATATTTTTCCAGGATTCAACGTGGTCAAACATGGCTACGTATGATGCTTACAAAAAAATGGATGCGATTCAGACGTTTGAAGTGTCTGAAATTCAGACGCAAAAAGTGTCTGAAAAAATTCAGACATTTTAAAATGTCTGAAAATTGAACACTCCATTTCAGACACTTAAGTGTCTGAATTTCAGACATTTTAATTTAGAGTGTAGACACAAATTGAAATGCGTGGAATCCAAGAAACAATGTTACTTTAAGAGTTCCAGGAAACATGTAAAAATATATTTGTTGAGTTAGAATTTTGATTTTTTTTTTTCTTTTTTTGTGATGGTTAACCATATAATTTGCAAAGGAAATCACATCCTAATATTTCTAATGAAGTTTTTAAAAAAATTAAATGATTAGTATTTTTTAAGCGGATTTCATCCAGAATCTTTATAACTCGAAACATTATTCATCGGATTTCAAATTTTTCTCATTTAATTAAGGGGAAAGTATAATTTTAGTTTTGCTTTAGATTTTTTAAAAATATTAATTTTAAAAATATAAAAAATGTGCAATTCATGTGCAATTCATATTTTCCAAGGAGGCAAGGATCTTTTTTAAGGAAAAAAAAGAATTAAATACAGCAAAACTAGTGGAAAAAAATCTGCCTATGACGGAATCCTTTCTTAAACGGAAAAATCTGTTGATCCACGGAAAATTAATATAATACCTGAGAAAAAATAGACTACATTTACACCTCCTGAGAAGGGAACTTGTCTATAACGCTTTTATTTTCTTTCCTATGTGATTCCGTTTTAAAAGATTTTACTTTATAGCATTTTTCAATGTCTCCAACACATGGAATATGGATTAACGATATTAAAGAAAAGTGAATAGTTTACACATCAATAGAGATTCATTAATAAAACAAGTAATCACAGTTTTTGATGCTTCTTTAAAAATAATAATTATTAACATGAAAAAAAAGATATAATAAGTATTTTTGGTCAGAACTCTTCCATATGAAAAAAACTTTTAACAATATCGATGAAAAAAAACTATGCAGAAATTCAGCCAGGCCGGGCCAGGCTACGATTTGAACTTTTTTCCAGGCAGGGCTGAACTCTTTTTCCTACGGGTCGGTTCGGGACCGGATCTAGATATTTTGACCCATGCAGACCACCAGCGTATTTTGAAAGCAGGTTTAACGTGAAATCTATACGCTGCCTATTTCACGTGAAATTCAGATTTTTCAAGGATAGTAGATTTTAAGGCAAAAAAATTAAAATACAGTAAAACTAGTGAAAAAAAATCTGCCTATGACGGAATCCTTTCTTAAACGGAAAAATCTGTTGATCCACGGAAAATTAATGTAATACCTGAGAAAAAATAGAATACATTTACAACTCCTAAGAAGGGAACTTGTCTATAACGCTTTGTTTTCTTTCCTACGTGATTCATCTTAAAAGATTTTACTTTATAGCATTTTTCATTCTCTCCAACACAAGGAATATGGAGTGACGATGTTAAGAGGCCACACTAGTCACGGCTTGAAGTTCGAACGCTAATGCTAAGTCTATGGGAGCAATATTTTCAAATATCTTGCTTGATTTTTAATATTTTTAAATGATTTTTTTTGCACAGGATAGCTGAGGACTATCTGTTTACGGGCTATTTTCTACTTTTCCGATTTTCGTTGTAGTTTAATTCTCAGGATCCTGTCAATTTAGGATCCAGTGAAATTCGAGGTGTTGTGTCCTTTTTAGTTTTATAACATTCATATCAGCAAAATTCAGGAAAATTTTTTTAATAACAACGAAAATATAGAGTTTAAGCTTTCCAATAATATGCTTTCAATAGTTCTACTACAATTAGGCTGAGCAAAATTTGTAAAGATTTTGATGAAACATGTGTCAAAAACGGCCTCGTAATGATATGTTGCCCGCCCCATATCGGACATGAAAACACCGCCCTATTAAAAATCTGATTGGCTAAGACCGGCACATTTTAGCAAATGGAAACTATTTCATATTTCCTTTGGTGTGATTGGATTATTATACCCTGGTAAAATAGATCACTCCTATTTATACTTTGGATTTATTCTTTTCTACGATTATTGTTTAATTTTGACAAAATACTCTTGAAAGAATGAAATATTTCAAATTCTATATTTCTATGAATAACGAAGGATATTACGCATTTACTTTGTATATATAAAATTTTAGAGCCGTATACAGAGAGGTAAAACATGTACAAGTTACTAGGGGACAAAATTTCAGCCCGAGTTTATTACAGTGTTGAATTCAGTCACTTTTATCCGGGAGGGATTTCCGAGGCTCCGGGGGGGGGGGGGGCATAATAGAGTTCTAGGAGGAAATTGCACTTTTTGACCATTGAAAATGCAAAATATCGAATCTTCCGGGGGGGGGGTCAACTCATCGTTCCGGGAGGTGGATGTCCCCCCCCCCGTGCTACCCCCTGAATTCAATATTGGTTTATTAAGTAAAACGGTAAAAAAAATAGACGCGTTGTTTTTAAAGTAATTTTAAGTTAAAATACTTAACAAATAATAAAATTACGAAGTCAGAATTTGCTAGAACATGTTTGTGGACTGGCCAGGAGACTGGGTTTCAAGTTTCCTATTCTTGTATATGTATAAAATATTCGACAATTTAACATTTTAATTTCGAAAAACAGTTTTTTTAATTAAAAATCAGCAGAACTTAAAGTTGGTAAGTTTTAAAGATTGTTAACTTTAAAATTGTAGATCAACTTGTTCAATTTTTTAAAGAAATACTTTTAATATTCATTACTTTAATATTTATTATTTTTAAGGGGACAGTACACCTTTAACAGTCGAGAATGAAATTTGTCCTGTGTAACACATCTTTTTTTAAGAGCCCACTTCAGACACGAGAAGAAAGGAAAAGGTTAATATTAAGTCTATGGGGGCGTTATTTTGAAATTTCTCGCTTTGATTTTAATATTACTGAATGATGTTTTTTGCACAGGATAGCTGAGGGTGATCTACAACCAGGCTAGTTTTTACCTTTTCGATTTTTGTTTCAGTTTTTTTTTTTTTTTTTTTTTTTTTTTTTTTTTTTTTTTTTTTTTTATTAGGATATTTTAAATTTCAGAACGGATTCCAACCTGTTATGAAAGTAAAAGTATATATATATTTTTTAAATAGCTGAAACCAAATTCGAAAAGCTAAAAACTAGCCCGGTTACAGAGCGTCCTCAGCTATCCTATGCAAAAAAAATTCATTTTAAATTTTTAAAAAGGAAGCGAGATATTTGAAAATAACGCTCCCATAGACTTAACATTAGCGCTTTCATATTTTTCCCCGTTACTAGTGTGGGTTCTCATGTAACGTAAAGGTATTATTTTAACTGTTAGGAAACGAGAAAATTTATCATTAACTATAATAATGTAAAACTAAAAGTTATGAGACTATAAGGTAAAATATAGCATTTTATAAAAGTCTGTCAACTAGCAAATTTATTTTTCAATACGTATTGTAACGGAATCCTGGTTTAAATGGAATATTTTCAAGATTCCCCTAAAAATATCTTACAATTGTATGTGCAAAGACGGAAAAAACCCACCTAAAACGGTATTTCGTACTTATTGTTTATGTTTTCATCTTACCAGGTTTATAGTGTCATGTTTTTAGCATGAGGGGGTCGAATTTTAATTACTATTAGGTCCCGCGTTTTTCTCTACGCCCTCTGTATTTTCTATATGTATATCCAACACAAAACTTTTGGACGGGTACTCAGATGTTTAGCACTCTCCAACATAGTTGAAAAATGTTTATGAGTTGGACTTGACTGCTTGTCTGTCCGTACTCTAACTAGCGTACATATACTTGGATTGTGATGTAACTGAAATACGTTGTTGAAGTGTGTAATAATTTATACTTCATGACATGGACATTCAAAAGTATTCTTTTATATTATGGCCTATGTGGAAAAATCATTTGCGGTGTATTTTAATGATGTAAAGCAATTTAAACATAAAATCTATGCACCTTATTGAAGTACACAGGTTCGTGTACAGGGGAATTCAAAAGTACATTTCTTTATATTGTCGACTATGAAGAAAAAACGTTTTACGGCGTATTTTAATAATGTTTTTCTGTTGCAAACATAGCGAAATGGATATGAATTCATGAGGTGTGCTAACATGTTTGCTGAAGGGGTTGCAAAGCATTTATCATTCATTTACACTATCAGAGAAAAGAATTCAGTTTTATTACAGAAAAAACTGCTCGTTGCGTGTTTTAGTTCTGTTTCAACATTTTAAACAAGATGAAATTCATATACGTTACTGAGGTTTACTACAAGATGCTTACATTAGAATATGATGTGAATCACATTTTATTTCATTTACAGGGGCACATAAAAGTTGCTGGATACAATACTGTATACGAAGTATTCTCTATTAGGGATGATTGCTAAAAGTCAGTTTTCACCTATGATATACTTTTTTAATACTACATTATACATATGATTTCTATAGACCGTGTATAGGGCTACGCAAAAGAACTAGGAAGAATTGCTGAGAATGAGAGTGAATTGCTATTTTTTTTTTTAATTTAATTCTACATTTTCAAGTTCAACTATATTTAGAAAGATGTGTTTGTAAAATATAAATATAATAATATACAAGGCTATTCAAAGAATTGGATGCATGCGCGCACCTATGAATGATAATTTCTGGAAGTACGATTTCAGTTGTTTTAAGCATGTTTATACTGCAATAATTTTGATCTTAACATGTTGCGTGTATATAAACTTGTTCGAATGCAAGGGCTGTACAAAATAATACAAATATACTGGCGTTAATTGGTAGAAATTGCTGAAAGTTTACTTTCATCTGCATTAATCGTTTTCTTATTATATTAAATTTTATCATTTTTTCATGCCGTTAAAACAAGCCTAAGAATATCCATTGATGACTTTGTCATTTTAATTTTTCAATAATTTGAACAATTTAAATTTACTAAGATTTAACAAAAACTTAAAGTTAGTAAGTATTAAAGAATGTTTACTTTGAAAGTTTTGATCAACTTGTTTGAAACTTTAAAGGAATATTGTTAATATTTATTACTTTTAATATTTGTTATTTTTAACAAAAAAGTACACCTTTAACAGCCGCAGAAAATGCGAAATTTGTCCACATCTTTCTTTAAGAGCCCACTTCAGACACGGGAAGAGATAAAAACTCTAATTTTAAGTCTATGGGGGCGTTAATTTCAAATTTCTCGCTTTATTTTAATAGATTTTTGCATTGGACAGCTGAGGACGATCAACAACCAGGCTAGTTTTTACTTTTTCGATTTTGGTTTTAGTTTTTTTCTATAATATTAGGATAGATTCAATTTCAGAACGGATTTCAAGCGGTCCCGAAAGAAAAAACTAAATATAATAATATACAAGGTTATCCAGAGAATTGTATGCATGCACGCCTATGGATGATAAATTCTGGAAGTGCGATTTAAGTAGTTTTAAGTATGTTTATACTGGAATAAATTTTATCTTAACATGTGCCGTGTATAAAATCTTGTTGCTAATGTAAGGGCTGTACAAAAGAAAGCAAATACACTTCCGTTAATTGGTAGAAATTCCTGAAAGTTGATTTTCATCTGTATTACTCATTTTCTTATTATATTAATTTTTAGCATATTTTTCATGCCGTTAAAACATGCCTAAGAACATTCATTGATGACTTTATTATTTTAATTTTTCATAATTTGAACAATTTAAATTTACTAAGTTTTAACAAGAACTTAGAATTCGTAAGTTTTTAAGATTGTTAACATTAAAAGTGTTGATCAATTTGTTCGAAACTTAAAAAAAAAATTAATATTTATTATTTTTAATATTTGTCATTTTTATGGGGACAGTATACCTTTAAAAGTCGCAGAAAATGCGAAATTTGTCCTGTGTAACATATTTTTTGTTAAGAGCCCACTCCATGCACGGGAAGAAATGAAAATGCTAATTTTAAAGTCTATGGGGCGTTATTTTCAAATTTCTCGCTTTGATTTTAATATTTTTGAATGATTTTTTTTTTTTTTTTTTTTTTGGCATGGATAGCTGAGGGCGATCAACAACCAGGCTAGGTTTTACTTTTTCGATTTTTGTTATAGTTTTCTTTTATTATGATAGTTTCAATTTCAGAACCGATTCCACAAGTTTCGAAAGTATAAGTAATTTTTTTTTTAATATCTCTAACCAAAATCAAAAAAGTCAAAAACAGCCCGGTTGTAGATCGTTCTCAGCTATCCTATGCAAAAAATTTCATTTTAAAATATTAAAAAGGATGCGAGATATTTGAAAATAACGCTCCCATAGACTTAAGAATAGCGCTTACATTTTTTTCCTCGTTACTACACTGTAAAAAAAGGACTAAATTACGGAAATACTACTGGCAATCTAGACGATAATACTATTTCCGTATTTTAACGGAACTTTTTCCCTTTAAATTACAGAAAAAATCCGTTAAATTCCAGAAAAAACGGAAAATTTTGTGTAATGTACCGTAAAATATTTCCTTTAAAATAAGGAAATAGTACTGGCGTCTAGATTGCCAGTAGTATTTCCGTACTTTAGTCTTTTTTTTTTTTTTTTTTTTTTTTTTTTTACAGTGTTGTGTGTGTTTGTTCTCAAAGGTAACTTAAAGATATTTTTTGTAACGGTAAGGAAACGCGAAAATTTATCATTAACTATAATAATGTTAAACTGAAAATAAGGAGACTGTATGGTAAAATATTACATTTTATAAATGTCTGCTAGCTAACAAATTTATTTTCTGATACGTAGCTGTAACGGAACCCTGGTTTAACGGAATTCTCATTATTCCCCTAAAAATACCCGGCAATTGCATCTGCAAAGACGCAAATAACCCATCTAAAAAGGTATTTCGCACCTATTGTTTATGTTTCCGTCTTACCAAGTTTTATAGTGTCATGTTCTCAGCATGAGGGGGTCGAATTTTAATTACAACTAGGACCCGCATTTTTCATGAACTCTGCCTTTTTCTTTGGAGGGAAAATAAAATTTGATGTCGATACGAGTGTGTTTCGAAAGGTTATCAGCCCGACAAAGAAAATAGAAAAATTTTGACAATATTTCATTTTTTTAACGTAGTTCCTTACAACTTATAAAATTTAAACCAATGAGTTTCCGAGTTTTTATTATCTTCCGTATAATAAGCCTTATCTAACTTTGGAAATGAAGTGGTGGTCTCTGCTTTACCCCCATATTTTGAAGTGAATTTCCGACTACCGAGCCATTTCTTCAGGCTTGAGAAAAGGAAATAATCGCTGCGAGCAAAATCCGGTGCATGTGGAAGCACTACAGAGCATAGGTCATTGACTTTCGTAGCGAAAACTACAGGCATGTGTTAACGAATGTGTTAAAGAACACTTTTTTTGCTCAGGTATAGACGTTTTGTCGGAATAAGCACTCTTTAATTGGTCCCGTAGAAATGCATAACACGGTCCGGTGACGATTCTACCTTTTTGCCGGTGGTCTATGGTCACCACACTTTGTGAATTCCGAAAACCGTATCCATGGCCTTTCCAGCAGATGGAACCGTTTTCACTTTCTTTGGCGCAATTTCAGCTGCTCTTTCATATTGTTTAGATTGCTGTTTCATCGCTAGTGAATAATGGCGGTTTCATGTTTCATCCACCATTATAAGACGTTGGCGAAAATCAGCAGATTGGTTAAGTTTTCTAACTTAACTTGAAATCACCATAGTCCACATTACTGAAGACAGTGGGCTATCTGCCTTCTTTTGAAAAAAAAAAAACGAACAGTGAAGATGGAGAAACTCATAAAATGATAAAGAAAGGGGGTGGGGGGTGAAGAAGGAGATCAATTTCACGAGGTTTAATTTGATTATCTATATTATAAAGGACAAACATATCTGTGCGTAACGCATACGTCATTTTGCGAATGGCAACACTTTGAAATTTGAAATAAAATTTTGGTTTTGTAATTTTCTCTACTGCAAATTTTTATACTTCTAAACATCGCACATTTTAAATTTTTACACCGCCGTATAACAAAAAAATGCTCTTTTAAATGCAATTTGTTTGAAAGCTGTATCTCATTTTAATTTTAAGATATTAATTTTTTTGTAGTTTTTATTACTTTTTTTGTAATCGTGGCAGCTGAAGTACTCCATTTCTGTTGAAACTAAAGGGGGAAAAAGGAAAATAATAGATTGCTGTATCTTTCTGTTGCCATTTTCTCATAAAAACCGAAAAAAAAATTGAAATTAAAATACGTGCTATGTCAAGAATATCGTCTGTTATAAAACCCAGTGAGTTTTGGCTTTATTTCGTTGTTATTTATCAATTAAATGATTTTCCCGTGCCGGGTCCATTGCGAAATATTAATAAACGATTTGCACATTAAAAAAAAAAGTTCAGAATTTCTCTCCCGCTAATTTTCTACAACGAAATTAAAGCTTCATCAATAAATAAATAAAAGAATAATATATAAAAAAAAACACGAATTTAACACATATGTAGTCGAACAATTTAAATTTTTAGAGCCGAATTGGGAAAAATATGTGCTTTTAAATGTAACTTGTATGAAATAGAGTTACTAGGTAACTGTTAAAGTAAAAGAGAAAAAATAATCTATATATTGAAAACACAAGATAGCTTTTTTAGAGATCTTCCTTGAACTTTCTACTGTACCAATTTTGCCAATAATTCTTTTTTTAAATGAAAGCTGTTCCATTGTAGATGTCCTCGCACTATCTATTTTTCTAAATATTTTCACTTTTATATTTTTAATTTAATTTGAAAAGATTTTTTGAAATTTCATCAAAATGGTAGCAATCGTATTATTTCCACTGTTGCAGAAAAAAAGAAATATTGGGGTTTATTTATCCTTATTGATACCATTTACTCATTACAATTAAAAATAACTTTATTTTAAGTCTGAACAGAAAATGACGTCACTATTTAAATAACATTTTCGCTCATAAAGCTAATGTTACAATATATTTTCATTCGGCTGGTACCGAATTTGAGACACTTGGCGTAATGCTTCAGTAAGTGCCATATTTAAAAGAAAACAATCCTTTTCCTTGATAAAACTATATATTTTTACACTAATACATCTAAAAGACATCAGTTTCTGGAATTTGTACTTCGCGGTACTGAAATTAGACCCTCAAGCCAAAAGAGTACATTTTCACATGCAATGTTTTAGCTGACAAACGGAACTTCACGTTTGAAAATCTATCTATATTATAAAGGAAAAACATGTCCGTGCGTACGGCTGACGTCATTTTGAGAATGGCAACGCTTGACGATTAAATGTCGGATTTGCAATCTTTGCTACTGTAATTTTTTTAATTTCTAAACATCGCGCACCTTCAATGTTTACACCCGTTATATAGGGGAAAAAATCTACTTTCAAATGCAATTTTCTTGAAAACTTTATCTTAATTGATTTATTTATTATGTCTTTTTAAATAATTTTCAAGAATAATGTTTTTTTATCTATATCCATTGCGTATAGGCTCCATTACGGAATAAGCCATTTGCACTTAAAATAATATAAATAATTCAGCATTTGTCCCTGACTAATTTTTTATAGCGAAATTAAAACTTCATCAATCTATTATATTAAAAAGTGACTGTCCATTTGTATTTCACAGCTGTTCCTCTTAGAATATGGAATGTTGGGTGATCAAATTAACGACAGTTATCCGCATGGGTCCGACGATGTTAAACGTGGTAGTAGAATTTAAAAAATTGTTTAGTTTTCGAGATATAAATTTTTACGTTATTTTTTATGACATTTCTGTAATGATGGAAAATAAAATTGCTCCATTTTTGTGGATAAAAGAGAAAAAAGGGAAAATGACAAGGATTATCCGGTATCATTGTTTGACATCATTTTTAAATTGAAATTAACGTATATTTGAATAAATAGTGAAAAAATGATTGTAGTTTTCAAGAAAATTTCACGAAATACGAACTCACACATATTCAAGCTTCAGGAATCCGTTTATTTTAGAAACACAAATTCGACTCTCGACTGGAACATTGAGATAAATTTTGTTGACGTCAAAAGAAAAAAAAACACCGTACGTTATTTTCATTTAATTTAAAGTCGTAAAGTAGATTTTCTTGCATTGCTTTAAGCTTTAAGATTGCTTTAAGATGGCTAATAAAACATTTCAGAAGCGGACATTAAAAATGCGAAATTGTAAAAATGAGAAAAGATTTAGCGAGAAAAAAAAATAATTCTTTAAATATTTATTTTAATTCATAAATATAAAATGCTTCTGAATAAATTCGTCCAAACAAATTCATTTTTGAATAAGTTGATCCAAATGACATCATTTCTACGAACTCCGAAATTCGAAGTAAAATCTTGGAAGAGCGAAAAGCTCTAGGCAAATAAAGTTATAGAATATGTGCATTTTTATTGGGAAAGTTTTGACTTAAATTGTAAATATAACTTATTATTTGAAATATTGTATTTAATAAAATTAATATTACAATGGCTTTCTAAATTTACAATAAAGTTAAGATTTCATTTTTCGCAAAAAGATCGATTGTCTCATGCAATTCAAAAGCAACACAACGGGTTGCTACGCAACTAGTGTTAATAAATGAAATGTTTTCATGAAGGAATTTTCAGCAGAAAGTCCACCCAAATAAGCATTTTATTGCAAAGTATATCTATACTAATATTATAAAGAAGTAAAGTTTGTTTGTTTGTTAGAGGTAATCTCTGGAGCTACCGAATCGATTTCAAAAGTAATGGTATCAAAATGATGGTGTTAGTCCAACTTAGAACATAGGCTATATTTTATGTCAGTGCCACTACCTCAAAGGGGATCCAGGAGCAAAAAACGTTCTAAAAATGCGATTTTTGCGTTACTGAAGGGCCTAAAAATATGAAATTTGGAATATTAGTTACTTATAAGATATAAATGATGTCTAAGAACAGTTCTTAAACAATTTGAAATTTAAAAGGGGTGAAAATGCACAAAAAGCGTTCTAAAAAACGTTCTAAATGGTAGTTTTTACACAATCTCAGGAAATACCAAACCGATTTAAAAAATATTGGTGTCAAAATGATGGTGACAACCCTTTCTGCAAGATTGGCTATGTTTTATGTTGGTGGCACTAAACCAAAGGGGGTGTAGGAGCAAAAAACATTCTAAAAAACGTTCTAAATGGTAGTTTTTACACAATCTCAGGAAATAACAAACCAATTTAAAAATACTGGTGTCAAAATGATGGTGACAACCCTTGCTCCAAGATAGGCTATGCTTTATGTCGGTGCATCTACAACAAAGGGGGTGCAGGAACAAAAAACGTTCTAAAAATGCGATTTTTGCGTTACTGAAGGGCCTAGAAATATGAAATTTGAAATATTAACTACTTATTAGATATAAAGGATTTTTAAGAACAGTTCTTAAACAATTCGAAATTTTAAATTGTGAAAATGCGTGAAAACCGTTCTAAAAAACGATCTAAATGGGGGTTTCTACACAATCTAAGGAAATACCAAACCGATCTAAAAAATAATGGCGTCAAAACGATGGTGACAACCCTTGCTCCAACATGGGCTATGTTTTATGTCGGTGCCACTACCCGAAAGGGGATGCAGGAGAAAAACGTTCTAAATTGCGGTTTTTGCGTTACGGAAGGGCCTAGAATCGTGAAATTTGGAATGGTAGTTAGTTATAAGATATCAATGGTCTCTAAGGACATTTCCTGAAAAAAAAAATTACAGTGGGTCAAAATGCACAAAAAGCGTTGTAAAAACCTTTCTAAATTGCGATTTCTATGCAATCTCAGGAAGTTCTGAACCGATTTCAAATATAAAAACTAAAAACTAAACTCTGTGGCTATACAATCCAAGAAGGATCTGGGCCGACAGTGCCCATCTCTGTTTTCTTGACCCTGGGCCCCGAGGTGCTATGCAGCATGCGTCCCGGCCAGGTGGTCAACCTAACGCGAGACCCTCGGTGTTTAGTTCCCAAGCAAGCTTGGTACTCATTTTATCGACCCCAAAGGGATGAAGGGCTGAGTGAACCTTGCCCAGTCGGGAGTCGAACTCTCGACCTGCGGTGCAGCAGACAGGCGTGCTGACCACTACACCACTGGGCTTGATTTCAAATATAATGGTGTACAAATGAAGGTGACAGATCTTTCTCCATGATAGGCTATATTTTATATCTGTTTCCACTACTCCAGAGGAGATGCAGGAGCAAAATGCGCGAAAAGCGTTCTAAAAACGTTCTAAATGCCGATTTGTCAGCAATATCTCAGGAAGAATCAAACTGATTTCAAACATAATGGTAGGAAATTGATGCTGACAGCCTCTGCTCTTACATAGACGCTATTTTATGTCGGTATCACTATCACCTAGACGTTGCAGGAGCAAAAAAGCGTTCTAAATTTCGATTTTTGTGATCGGTAGCGGCTAGCAACTTAAAATTAGGCAAGGTACATATTTATTAGATATAAATTATCTTTAAGAACAGTTTCGAAAAAATTGGAAACTTAAAAAGGGGTGAAAATGCGCGAAAGCGTTCTGAAAACGTTGTAAATTGCGATTTCTACTCAATCTCTGGAAATACCAAAGCTATTTCAAAAGTAATGGTTGCAAATCAATGGTGACAGTCCCTGCTATAATATAGGTTATATTTTATGTTGCTGTCACTAACATCTGAGGGTTGCAAAAACAAAACATGTTCTAATTTGCGTTTTTTGCACAACTGAGGGGTCTAACACATTGAAATATGGCATGATATTTACTTACAAGATGCAACTGATTTCTAAGAACAGTCGAAAGAAAATTCCAAATTTAAAAAGATGAAGTGAGCGAAAAGCGTAATAAATTACAATTTTTAAGCAAACTAATAAAATACCAAACCGATTAAAAAAATAATGATGACAAATTGTTGGTGATAGAAACTGCTCAAAAATAAGCTATAATTTATGTCTGTGCCAGTACCACCAGAGGGTTGCAGGAGCTAAAAAATTTCTAAATTGCGATTTCTGTGATACTGAAAAGGCTAGAAACTTTAAATATTCCATGGTAGTTACTTTATAAATGCCCTCGAAGGACTGTCGAAAATAAATTCGAATTAAAAAGGGGTGAAGGGAAGGGGAGGTGCGAAAAGCGTTCGAAAAAGTCCTAAATTACGATTTCTATGCAATTTCAGAGAATATAAACCGATTATAAAAGTAATAATAGTTTCGAATCAATCGTAACAGTCTCTGATTTTACACAGGCTATATTTTATGCCGATGATTCTACCACTTGGGTTTCACAGGAAAAATAAACGTTCTAAAAAAAGCCTTTAAAAGCTTTCTAAATTACGTTTCTGTGGAATATTAGGAAAAAAACCGATTTCAAAATTAATTTTGGAAAATTAATGGTGACAGTTCCTATTTCAATATAGCCCTTTATCTTGAGAGAGGTGGTAGGACTTGGAATTTGACATGATAGTTAATTTTAAGATGTAAGAAGATGGTTTCTAAAAAATTCAAAACTTCAAATGAATACTGAAATGAGCGTATTAATTGAGCATAAAAGTTTCAAAATATTTTCTAAATTATCATTTTTTTAGTTATATTTCGTTTTATTAATTTAAGCCTCATTTCTGCCTAATGCAGTGTAATAATGATATTTAGTCAAACTGTGTTTTAAATAGTAATTGTATATAGTATTTGTATATAGTAATAGTAATTGCATTTAAATAGTATTGTAAATAGTAAATAGTAATGTTTTTGAATTATTCCTAAAAGTAATAAGTACCTTTAAATAAAATAACATATTACTTTTTAATAAAATAAAAATTTAGTTAGTACTTTTTAATAAAAATTAGACATATAAATATTACTTGGCATATTTCAAATATTACGCGAGCAAAGTCGCGGTGTTTGCTAGTATCTGATAAAATCATAATAGAACCTTCACTTTTGAGTTTGCCAAATTCGATCTATAAGCGATGATCTAACGGAGGCAAATCAGGCAAATTTCTAACACTTGTTTTAAAATGTTATTATTGTCTTAATTAACTGAAATTATTAAAAACGATAAAAAAAATTAAAAATTTGTATTAGAAGTATGCCTACTTCATCCTCGTGAAGTCGGAAACTGCGGTTCGATCCAGCACATTTAGGCCTGAAACTTTTTCTATAAGCAAGACTCTATGATTGAATACCAGTCATAATTGATTGTATCAGTTTCTAAGTCTTTGTTGTCTAAAAATTTTAAAGTAGAAGTCTCCTCGGATAGAAATTTCTTGTTCCCGGTTTTACTTTGCAGCCTCTACTTGAACTTGCCGATCAAGACAATGTTAAGCTATCATTCATTGGTGCCCCTAAAATGTTTTTATCAGTTTGTTAAAAATGTCCTACTGACATTTTCTACGTAAATAACGCAGACTTTCACAGTGATAGACTTGTTGATGACGGTATTATCCTTCTCCTATAATTCTTGAAAAGCTAATGACAAATTTACTAACTGTTGCTTTGTTAGCCTTAATTTCCTCTCTACTCATTTTATAAAACTGTGTCATTGAATAATGAATTGTAGTAAACGAAAGAATGTGCCATTACAAATACAACATGAAATAAAAATTTTAAGTAACGCAATCTTTAACAGGATACCACTGTAAATTGAAAGTAAAGATGGAGTGTTATTAAAATTTATAGAAAAAGACCAGAGAAGAATCCATTACCAAATTCCGATTTTGAGACTGATGCAAAAGTTTGTCGCATATTGTTGATGGAAATTAAAGAAAATGTATTTCGTGAAAATTTCAATTCCTAGCAGTTACATAATTAGCGCTCATCTGGCTAAAGATTCGAAGTATTTTCTCAAATCTTCTAAAAATAAAATATCTTATCCTCAAAATGTTTTGAAGTGATCTAAATAAACGGTCATTCGACGATGCAAGTTTTGGAGAATGGTTCTTCGATTGAAACATTAACATTTCATCTCAATTATAACAGTTTGTGTCTGAAGTGGGTTAGATACATGTGGTCTTGCAGTCTTGTTGGAAAACAATGCCTAATCGTTGATTATTTGAAGCTGCTTCTAGCGGATTGCTTGATTTAATTCACTTAATTATAAACAGTATTTCTTCAAATTAATGCTGTATTTTCTGAGTAACATCTATTAATAAACAATTTTCTTGTCTCACTGAATGCGAAAAAAATCTTCTGTGGGAAGGAACTGACTTTTGCTTTTATTAAAATGCCTCTTCGATGTAGTCATCAATGTAGTCTAAATAATCATTAACATTGTTATTATTCCTTATATTCCATGAATTACGAATATAATCTGAAAATAAAAACTATGCGTAAATCTGGTTTTTGAATAATGTAGAATAACGTTGTTTTAAAAATATTGACATGTTTTGTAGAAATTGAGTCGTGCTAAAGTTTTAGCTTCATAAAACTGCTAATTTACCAAACTAATTTATAAACTAATAAAAACAGTTTCTTAGCAACAACGAATGATAGCTTAACACTGTCATGATCGGCAAGTTCAAGTAAAGACTATAAACTAAAAGCACTGCTAATTTACCAAATTCCGATATAGGACACAGATTGGTAAAGGATATTACGGCAACTCCTCCTTAACTTGGAAGTAAAGGAAGAAGATGGAGAACGTCTGGAGATATTTGACTGTAAGCTTGCAACTGACAAGGTTAAAAAAAATCTCTATCAGCAATGTGGGGAAAATAAAATTATAACTTAATCTAAAGATAAAGATGCAGTAAATAAATTTATTTTCTCTGATTTCTGATAAAGAAAAAGAATGCTTTGGTAAAATTGGAAGAAATTCGAAATATTGCTTTGAAATGGAATTCTATGAAATTCATTATCAGAATTGCATATCAATGTAATGAAAAATCCAAGAAGTTTTCAGAGAAAATAAAAACAAAGTCTTTCTCAAACAATTGTAGAAAAAAAACTACAACTGTATTTGTTACAAAAAACTCCAAATTCAGAGTGATGAATTAAAAAAGGTTTTTATACACAATCTAGGTATAAAATCACAGATAGGATGTTTTTGTGCCTGTCCACAGATTCCTAAAGAGTGATACAAGATTTCACAGGAAGGGATTTGCTCGACGGGTGGCAATTGCACAGACCATCAGCTCATCAAGTTGAAGACTGAAATTTTAGGATTAGGTAGAACTCAATTAGCATATTAAAATGCAAATGGTCTGCCAAGTCATATCTTGATAGAAAACACCTGCAGGCCGGAGTTTAGTATTTGATCGATTGGTTTATCATTGTATTTTCCTGCACCCAAATGTATGAAAACATTGAAGTTTGGGTGCATGAAAACACAATGGTAAACCTGCAGATCAACCACTAAATTGAGGTTCTGCAGATGGTTTCCACCAAGATACGACTTGGCAGACCAATGTATATAACTTGTATATAAAATAAACGGTCAAGTACGAGTATTACTCGCGCTCAGAGGGTTCCGTACAATAAATTTATGAATTATTAACTGTATTATTTAAAAGAATAATGAAACTTTGTAAAAACCTATACAACGTAGAAGGCGGTATAGCTGAATATATTAGAAAAGTATGAATAAGTATACAACAAAAGTTCAAAGAGATATGAAGCCGAAATAAAATTAAATATTGCTATTTTGTATAACTCTTTTTTAAACTTATCTTAATCTGCATTTGATGAACTTAATTCGGTACTGACAATAAAAGTACTGCATGTTTAAATTTCATATGGCATTTCATAAAACTAAATTCAACATAGTAATATTTTTCTTTTTACAGTGTAGCTGAAAGAAAATCCTTGTTCAAAGTTTAAACTTGGCATTGTACTAAGCGCGCTTCGAAAGGAGGTCGCAAAGATGCAACTCGACTTTGTCCGTGCCGCGTTTTTTCAAATAGGTCTTTAATTATCATTTAAAGACACGGGCGTCGTATTGAGAGATCCACTCAACACAAACTAGTCGCGAATCCCATAGTGTTTATGCGATTAATTCTAATTAAATTGGTCTGTTTTTAACAATTTGATATTTACTGCTTTTATGCTGCTACTGGGTATTGCATTACACAAATATATCATTAAAAGTTGTTATCTAGTATTTAAAACCGATGGTATATAGAGTACGCCGCCTCTGCCATTATGTATGTCCAAACCAACCGTGTCTTTAAGGGTTAAGGCTCTTGCCCCTGCCAGCGAAGGCACTCACGAGCTAATGCTAATCGTATGGGGAAGGATTTTTCTAATATCTCTTTTGCATTTCGATATTTTAAAATATTTTTTTTGGCATTGTATAGCCGAGATCCGTCTCTACATCGCACCTTTCTTTACTTTTTCCTCCCCATAGGATTAGCATTAGCTCCTTATTGCCTTCGCCGGCAGGGACATGAGTCTTAATATCTCGGCGAATTACGAACGATTTTTTTTCGAAAATCATTATAAAAAATGCTTTTATACTTTTGATACGATAGGCAACTTTAGCGCTCTTCGATACCTTTGCTGAATGCCCGCAAATAGAAATCTGTATGTAACAGAAAAATGCGCTTTTATGAAAAACTATGCCACCTTGGGCAATCGCTATAATTTCCCTGCAAGTATTAAATTAACCTCTACTACCTCTAATTTTTTTCATAATTTTAGTTTCAGTAGATTCGGAAACAGAAGGGGGGGGGGCATATTTTTGCACTACATTTTGGACGATATCTCTGAAATTATAATATCTAAAATTAAAAGATATGTATTTTTGAGTTCGGCGTTACGTAATCTTTTAACCGATACCCCACATGATATACAAAGAAAATATATTTCTTTTTCAAATAACCTAATTAGCCCCTCTACGTTTTCCCCCACATATATTTGTAAATGTCTAATAATCTGTAAATATGTGGGTCAATAGTCTTTATTACATCCCCCAATTTGAACATTCGACGTTCCGTAGTTTACGAGTAAAATGGCTGTGACAGACAGACAGACACAGGAGTGATCTTATAATGATTCCGTTTATACCTTTTAAGTACGGAACCCTAAAATCATGATTATTGCAACTAAGAAATACAAAAACATAAGAAGATGAATTATTGACAATAAATAAAACAAGAAAGGAAAACCATGTGCCAAGTATGGATTATGAACCCTTTCCTACATTTTTAGTTCAGTTAGAAAAACATAACACATTTGAAAATACACATTTATTAATTCCTAACAATAGACGGAAACGTACTTCAATTGTTTTGTGAAGGTCTGTATGTTCCTTACAAATTTTTATACACGCCACATACTGAGCTGAAATTTAATTCAGAAATAAATACGCTGAAAATTATTGAAATCACATTTCTAAGGCTAACATTAGCCTAAGAATTGCTATCCATGGACGGCCATGTATCCAGTTTTTTGGCATACCACTATTTATTTATATGCTACAATGTCATTTAGCCGACGAGACATTTAGCAGACAGCAATTAGACGACAGGATGTTTAGCCGACATGACAATTAGTCGACAGCGACAGTTAGCCGACAAGATATTTAGCCGACAGAGGACAATTATTCGACATGGACATTCATCTGACAGGACATTCATCCGACTTAAATGTAACGTAACTGTAACCTGATCTTAACGTAATTATAACCTAAGTATAAACTAACTCTAGCGTAACTGTAACCTAACCAATACCAAACTGTAACGTAGCTATAACCTATCTGTAACCTAAACGTAAACTAAGTGTAACATAACCGTAACCTAAATGAAACCTAACAGTAACCTAATTGTAGCCTAAATGTAACCTAACTGGGACGTAACCGTAATCTAACTGTAACTAACGTTTACCTAGTTATAACCTAATCGTATGCTAACTGTAATGTAACTGTAACATAACTTTAACATGACCAAGCTGTAACCTAAGCGTATTCTAATTATATCCTAAACGTAACCTAATTATAACCTAACAGTTATTTTACCGTAATCTAAACGTAACCTAAGTGTAACGTAACCGTAACCTAAGGGTAACCTAATTAAGTAACCGTAACCTAATTGAAACACAACAGTAACCTAATTGTAGCCTAAATATAATTTAACTGGGACGTAACCGTAATCTAACTGTAACTAACGTTTACCTAATTATAACCTAATCGTATGCTAGCAGTACTGTAACTGTAACACAACTTTACCATAACCAAGCTGTAGCCTAAGCGTAATCTAATTATCACCTAAACGTAACCTAATTATAACCGAACAGTTACCTAACCATAATCTAAACGTAACCTAAGTGTAACCTAATTATGAAGTAACCGTAACAAAACTAAAACCTAACAGTAACCTAATTGTAGCCTAAATGTAACCTAACTGGGACGTAGCCGTAATCTAACTGTAACTAACGTTTACCTAGTTATAACCTAATCATATGCTAACTGTTATGTAACTGTAACATAACTTTACCATGACCAAGCTGTAACCTAAGTGTAATCTAATTATCACCTAAACGTAACATAATTATAACCTAACAGTTACCTAACCGTAATCTAAGAGTAACTAATCGCAAGTGTAACCAAACTGTAAATTAACTGTAACCTAGCGGGAGGTGCATAATATGAAAGAGTGATCAAAGGGCTGCTCAGTCCAATGATATATCATTTGAGGGATGTCGGAAAAGTCAGAAAAATGCTCCCGGTGATACAAATTGGGGGAGGGGGGACGGGAGGTACATAATATGAAAGAGTGATCAAAGGGCTCCAATGCGATGTATCTCATGAGGGGTGTCGAAAAATGTTAGAAAAGTGCCGGCTAATTATACTATCAGCTAAATGTCCTGTCGGGTAATCGCCTTTTCGGCTAAATGTCCTCCCGGCTAATTGCCACGTTCGGCCAGTTGCCTATCGGCCAATTGTCTATATTGCTAAAATTATTGCTATATGTCCGTTTCAGTCAATTGTCCTGTATGCTGTATGTAAATTTCAGCTAATCGTGTTGTCGGCTATATGTACGTATCGGCTAAATGCACGTGTCAGCTAACTGCTATCTGCTAAATGTCTTGACGGCTATTTGGTTGTCGGCTAAATGTCTGCCACCGGCTACGGGTCAAACATCTATACTAAAAGTAGTTGAGCTTGAAAATGCATAAATCAAATTAAAAAACATCTTTCAGTAATTCATGGTCATTCTCGGTACTACTAATGAAATCTTTTGTGTAGTGTCTATGCAATTCATATACACCACCTATGTGCCTGTGCAAAAATATTAGTTTAACTTAACTTATACCATAACTTATCATAAATCAAACATATCATAATTTAAAACTCACTTTCAGCAATCATCCCTAATGTTTCCCTGTAAATGAACAATAAATGCGATGCACACCATATTCTTATCCAAACATCTTGCACTCTTTGTCTCCCCTTCTTCGGAAATTTCGCTTCCCGTTTTGCTCCCTTTACAGTATCAATGTTTAAAATCTTTAAAATTCTTTAATGTTTTCTTTAATTTTCTGTTTTATTTGTTACTTTAAACTAACAATAAATAATCAGTCATAAATTTCATTATCAATTTATTTCACCACATTCATTTCATTAAAAGTTCTTGTAAATTGCCCCTTCCGAAAATGTCATTTCTCCCTTTTGCTCCCTGACTCACGGTACCCATATTTTAAAATAAAAACCCTTTAAAACTCTTTAAATTTTTTTAGTCTTTTCTGCTCAATTTGCCACTTTATTTTAACAATAAACAAACGATCATAAAAATTTCTCCCCCCCCCCCCAACTGAAATTGGTATTTCCTCCTCGCCTCTCCCTCTTACCAAGCATCTGAAATTTAAATCCCTTAAAATTTTTTCGTTTATTATTTTTTTAACCTATTTGTAAATATTTTCTAAGGTAAGTAAATAATAAGTCACCAATAAACTTCCCTCCCTCCCCTCCCGCAAAAAAAGAACTAATTCTGCTTATTCCTCTTTTTTCATTCAGGTCACAAAATTTTAACCTTAAAAGTCATTGCTTTTTCTAAATCATTTTGTACTCTATCTGTTAATTTATTGTAATCATAAATAATCAATCATATAACTATACTCCTCCCCCACCAAAATTGACGTTTGTTCTGACTCTACCCTTACCAAGAACACAAAATTTAGTCTTTTTTTGTCCTATTTCTTATTCTTTAGTAAGGTAAATAAATAAGTCATCAAATAAAATCCCCCCCCCCCTTTTTCCTTCTTTCCTTTATTTAAGTTCTTTTGAAAATCTTTTTTTAATACATTTTCAGCTTTATCTGTTTCATATTGAACAATAAATAATCGATTATATAATTTCTTCCACCCCCATATAAAATTGACGTTTTCTTTTCTCCCTCCATTATTTCCATGCTCATAAAATTTAAAGTCTCTAAAACTCCTGATTTCAATGTTTTTGCCCTATTTGTAAATCTTTAATAAGTTACATAATCAGTCATCTATTAAACTCACCCCCCCCCCAAAAAAAAAACAAAATAAATAAATAAATAAAAAATAAATCTGTTTCTTCCCTTGTCTTACCCTCAACTCATGAAGTTAAAAAAATCTAATTTACAGTCTTTAAAACTTTTTAATTTTTACTTTTTTTGGTCCTAATTATAAATCTTTACTATCTATAATATTAACTAAATCTTTTCAACTATGTGCGAAAGTGTTAACAATAAAACGATAGGTATACATTTAATTATGCACAAAAAACATTTTAACTGTATTTCTGAAAGGAAAATGTCTATAGAGATATATTTCAAAGGAAAATATTGTGTTTTCTCGTCAACGTGCAAGTATATTCTCAAAATCTTTTAAAATCCTTTCATTCGGACTAGCTCAGAAAGAACCACCAAACTTAGATACCAAAGGTGTTATCGACTAAGCCGAATACATCAATAAACAAAAAGAAAAATCATGCTTCAAAACTTTCCAACACTTTCAGAACATTGTAACAAAACTTCGCCGTTTAATAAAGTAAAGAAGTTACCTAGCTAAACATTTGTAAAACGTATGACACATTTGAAAAGCAGATTTCAACAATTGCGCCCATAACCCGGAAGATATTCCAATTCTTTTGTGCAGCTCTGTATATGATATGTTTGTAGAGATTCTACATACTATGTTAAAATTTAATTTTGTAAGAAAATACATAAAACAGTTGAAAATTCACCCTCGGCAATTTCTACCAATAGACGGAAACATACTTGAATTATTTTGTGTAGCCCTGTATATAGCATACAGATTTTTATACACGTCAAATATTAAGCTGAAATCTAATTCAAGCAAAAACATGCTTAAAATTACTGAAATCACACTTCTAGGAATTATTTTCCATAGGCGGCAATGTATCCAGTTTGTTTAATATCCCTGTATAGGATTTTATTTGTATGATACAAACACCTCTTAGCATAATAAATGTAGTTGATCTTGTACATTTATAACTAAAGAAACCAAGCATCTTTAAGCCATTCATACTCATTCTCAGTAATGTTTACGAATTCTTTTGTGTAGTCCTGGTCTGTAAAATTTAAGCACACCATGTAGTACGCAAAAATTTAGTTAAACTTAAAAACGCATTCTGTAATTGAAAATGCACTTTCAGCATTAATTTTTAATAGCTAACACGTCGGATACAGTATTGTATCAAAATATTTTTATGTGTCCCTGTAAATGAACGCTAAATGAAATGCCAACCATATTCGAATGAAAGCATCTTGTAACAAATCGAAGTAATGTGCATCTATTTCGTCATGTTTGAAATAATGTAACGTAATCGAAATACACTACAAACAGTTTTTCGTCGTAGACCATATATAACCAAGCTCTTTTGTCTGACCCCATAAATAATTGTTAAATGCTCATGTTGTACAGAAAGTAGGCTTAGAACACCTCAGAAATTCATATCAATTTCATTATCATTGTGACAGAGTTATATCAATCAAATACTCCGCAAACGATATTTCGTCATGGGCTATAACATAACGGAATACTTTTGAGTCCCCTATACTCGTACTTTAAGCGTTACACATAACTTAGTCTATAGTAACCATTTTAAAGTGTATCTTAAAGTATATAAAATTAACTATGTTTAAGATTGTGTAACACTATTAAAATGCACCCTAAATGATCCCCCCCCCCCCAATAGACCAAAATGTAAGAGAATACGTTTGAGTGCGTCTGTAAATAAACCATGAATGGTAATTCATTCGATATTCATTTTGAATACCGAACATACCATGATGATTTTGAATATCGTATATCAATTATATGGCAATCCGACTACATTTACGCTATTTAGAGCACGGTCAGACAGACAGACGGACTTACAAACCGAATTCATAAACACTTTTAAACTTTCTTGGAGAGTGTTAAAAATGAAAAAAAAATGTAATGAAAATAAAAGTATTTTAGTGTTATTTAGATTACGAACCGCTACAAAAATATTCTTATCTGACTGCATCATTTAAAATATATTTAGTGTTCAGAAATCCCCCCCCCACACACACACACACACTTATAAATAGTTCTTGTAAATTTCTTGATAAATTTCACGTTTTAAAAAGAATCCCCACAAAAGATAGTTATTTTAGAATATTTGTACCTGATATTTCCCCCCTCATTCAATATCTCCCCCTTGATTTTAAATGTAATTGCGTTATGTGAAATAAAATAGTGTTTGTACGGCAATAATTTCAATTTTATGCTTGTAAAAACTGTAAAATGAATCTGAATATAAAAAAAAAGAAATATATCTAAATAAAATATTCCTTTATTTTCTGAAATCGTTTTAGTTTTTGCACTCTTATCATAAACAGATTAAAATTCTTTTTACGGCTTTTAATGTTATCGAGGGTATCCAGAAAGCAGCGGCTTTGATCTACGCTAAAAGCGAAGACGGTTGAAAAAAAAAAATTCTTTAGACCTGAAACTCACTGGAAATGATCAAATGTAGCTCTCAGCCGAAAGGAGGTGGGGGGTGGAATCGAGACAGATAATTGGCCATTTGCTGATTGGAAGAGTTCCCTTGTCAATCATTTTAATTTAGACCATCCTTCCAATTTAGCTAAAACGCGAGCGGCCATCTTGTTTTCATTTCGCCTATGACTGCAGTGTCCTCTTAAAGGAGAAGTGAATCATTTACATATAAATAGAGATTCATTAATAAAACAAATAATCACAGGTTTTGGCGCTTCTTTAAAAATAATAATTATAAACATGAAGAAAGAAAAGATATAATAAGTATTTTTGGTCAGAACTCCTCCATACGAAACAACTTTTAACCATATCGATGTAAAAAAAAAAAAAAAAAAAAACTACGTAGAAATTGAGTCAGGCCGGGCCAGGCTGCGATTTGAACTTTTTTCCAGGCAGGGCCGAACTTTTTGTCCTATGGGTCGGTTCGGGACCGGACCTAGATATTTCGACCCGTACAGACCTCTAGTGCAGACCACCAGCTTACTTTGAAAACAGGTTTAACGTAAAATCTATACGCTGCCTATTTCGTGTGCAAAGGAGAGGCACTGTCTTATATCGACTTTTAATAATGTACAATTTGTGGATGATCCCTATCTTGCATTCAAAATGAGTCAAAAACTCGCCGTTCAGAGGCATGGATGAATGGTGTAAGTCACGAATTTTAGATTTTAATATCTCTGTGAATTTTGAAGATATCGAGATGAATTTTTTTGTGTTGAATTCAGGAATGGATAAGGAAAAGAATCCTAATTGGGAATTTTACTCTACGGGGGCCGTATAAAAATTTAATTTTTGTATTTTCTCATATGGACCCCCCATGGAGTTGAAACTTATCTCATCAAAATTTGCACCTTTTTTTATGAAACTTTGCAATTGGAAGTATGTGCCTAGGAGCAATATTTAAGGAGATAGCTTATTGTTTCGATATTTATGAGTCACCCTGTATATGGAAAGCCCGATGTCGCCTTTTTCAGAATTAAGAAGCTAATCTGTTAGAATTTCTACGTACAAAAAACCCTTGTTACACCCATAATGTTTTTTGGAAAAATGTGTTATACCTGGAAATTAAAACAATTTGATACTTTACAACTGCATAAATGTATAAGAAAAAAGCTTAAATGTTGGAAAATGGAAAAATTGGACATGGTACATAGATATAGAGATACAAAGCAAAGTATAAACTGAACGGATAGCATTTGTTATTATATCTTTCAAAAATTAGAAATTATTTTTATGTAGAAATGAATAATAAAAATTCTACTTTATTCAATTGCATTATGAATTATGTAGAACTAAAAAATAAAATTATATCTTTAGGCAAAGTATGAATTATCAGTATGAATGTTGCAAAATTACAGAGCGAGGTCCGATCTAGTAGTAATTTAAGTACCAGTATCTAGTTATTATGTTTTTCCATTTTTTAATATATTTGAACATATTGTTAAATTTAATATAATACAATGTGATAAAGAAATATTTTTCTGCATTGAAAGTAATAATTAATTTAATATAGAGAGAGCTGGAAAGGTAGATAAATTAGACCGATACGCGTTTTGTTTTGTATAGTTTTTTTTTTTTTCAAAGGCACGTATAATTTTTCCTTTTATTGAGGAATATAACTGATTTATTTGTGTAAAGAATGTGAATTTATAGTTTAATTTTTAATAAAAATATTCGAAGCTCTTTGAAAACAATTCAAAATAACGAAAAAATTATGTTTAAAATTGTAGATTTTTTTTTCGTTTAAATTTCTAATTTTATTCTTTAGTATGAGTCAAAAAAAGGGAAGCCGCCTCGAACCGTCTATAAATTCATATGATAGATAAATGTGAATAGCACTGTGCATCCCATTTTGTAATGTATGTTACACATCTTTTAATAATGATGAAATATTGTTACATTTTCATTTACATTTAACTAGAAAAGCCCTCGGATTTACTCGCGTAATATTTTAAATAAACCAAGTGGTATTTGTGTGCTTATTTTTATTAGAAGAAATTTTAATGTTACAGAAAATTCAAAAATTATTAATGATATATACCTACAGTTACTACAGTACTACAAACTTACACTTTGATTAAACTGCATTATTGCACTGTGTTAGGCGAAAAGAAACTTAAACTGAAAAGAACTTAAAAGAACTGAAACTAATTCAAACTCGTATCAATCCTTTCACTGTCAAGCCCAGCATAACTTCTTTATTGAGCAACGATTTTCATTGTAATGCATGCGTTCTTAAAATTTATATAATTTTACAGATGTAACATTATTTTAACTCATTGAGTAATGATTAATACGCTCAAATTTATCTTCATTTACATAAAGATTTTTTTTATCATTTAGAAATATTCATCATTTTTGGCCAATTTTCAAGAAGTACATCATTACAATTTTACCATTTTGCTGGGCAGATAGGGCTTTCAATATCTTTTGTCATTATAATTAAATCAAGAAAAACTAAATTATCGAGTGACCATAAAATAACGTGACTCAGCCCTCTTGCGGGCAATCTATTAGACTATATTCGGTTTCTTAAATTTCTGTCATCATCTGTTCCATTTGTTAATCAACTGAAAAGTTTTTTATTTATATTATAATAGAATTAAATAGTGGAATTATTTAAACGTTTGTTTTGTAATTTTCCTGCTACAGTTCTGTTTATTATTAATTTTCATCTCTAAATATGTAGTTTCGGTCACTTTGTTGTACAAATATCTTAGTTTTTTAACTTCATATGAGATAAACTATATATAAATCAAACATCAGCCATCATTCCACTAGAGATTTTTGTCAGGCTTTGTTAATGAGAACTTTTTAGATGTATTTTGATTTTCAAAGATATATATATGTATATATATATATATATTTCATCAATAAATAGATAAAAATCTGCAAATACACTATAGTTGTGGAAAAAAGGTATATATCAACAATATTTATAAAATTTAACTATAAAAATCCCCAAATTGTCAAATTTAAACTGCACCGGTATAAAACACAGGTAAAAGACTGTCTATTCTTCATCAGTGGGTAAACAGACAGACCTAATTCCACTCTCATATTTAAAAACTTGCAGGGTTCTGAACACACGTCTATCCTGCACTCAAAATAACAAAAAAAAAGCTAAACTGTTGTCATTTTAGTTATAAAATTTAAGAATTTAAAAGGTAAACCAAACTTAAACAAAAATGTAGCATAAACAAAGCATAATTATTACAAAAACAAAATATCTTTTAAAAAGTTAATTTAAAAATTGCAACTTAAATACTATTAAACGGTAAACAAATTAAATAATTTTAACGTGTATGAATGCAAAACGACGAGCATCCACTCAAACCTACAAGAAAAAAACACAAAAACATGAAACAGAAATACATGCACAATGTGGATTATTAATTTTCATCTCTAAAAATTAAGTTTTGGTCACTTTGTTGTTCACATATACTAGTAACCGTTAGGCCGAAATGTCGGAGCATGGAGATGAGTAAATTTAAAAGATATTATTTAAAAAAAAATATTTTCTAGATTACTGTTTAATAGTATAAAAGTAGGTTTGAAATAAAAGTCGTCGATATTTCATTTTAAAGTGTTTAATTCAGTCGTCAGTTGCCTCGGGTAATGAGCAAATGCTAATCTGTCAGCAAGTACTCCCCTACTTCTCATTTGGTAAAGTCTGTCATTAGTGAAAATCGCTTCCATTATAACTTCCTCTAAATTACAAACTACAGTAAAAGTGACATAAGATGTTTTATGTGACAACACCTTTGAATGAATGTCCACAGCAATTTTTGACAAAGTTAAACTCTGGGATTTCTGTATGGTCGTAAAGGTATGCAACAATTAAAGGTAACTGGCTTTTTCTTCTTTCCCATATTTACAAATATGTCTGATAAAAAGAAATTCTTCCAGTTAGAAATGGCCCATGATACTCAATAAAGGGAACTATTATAACCTGTGGAAAGCCTCTAGGTTGAAATCGTAGGTCATAGGAATTATCTTTTATCGTATTTAGTGCACCGTTTACCAATCCTCACTCCATCCATATAATGGTTTACAGCATAATGCATAACCCTGCATCCAGCTTCCGAGGAAAGTCCAGCCTGAAGTCCAGACGCTTAATCATCTTCACTCCATGTTGCTATTTAATCATTGTGATCTGCTAAAATTATTGTCACTTGCCACCGCTTTGATTTAAGAAGTACTTCTTGATTATATTCTTTAGCTTGCTTGGTTTTGAGAAAAGAAATATGGCATCATCAAATCATTCAAGTTAACCGAAAGCAGTATATCTTTGCGTCGTTGCATAAGGGGTGAGAGGTAGTCTAAATCTTGACTCAATCAAAGTGAGTTAAGAGTCTTTCGCAACTGTGTCTGCTGATCATCGTTTTGTCTCAATGAGTTTGTTAATGGGAAACATTTTTTAAATGCTCTAAGCATTTTTTGTCCACGAAGAACCAAAATGGCATTTATAGAATGCCTCTTATATAAAGGGATGTCTTTTACGCGATGCAACTACTTAATATGCCCAAATAATTAAACAAATAATCCTCTAAAAGGCTCAGTGCTATCTATTTTACCTTCGCAATATCTTTATTCAAGGTCAGCAATAGACGACATCCTATCATTGAAAATTCCTCAATAATGAGAAATAACACTGTATCCATGCTGAGCTGTAGATTTATTACTGATTTTATAAATTAGCGAATTATTTAAAACACGTTGGTTCTTTAAGCACTGAGAGAATTGTCATGTCTTTGACATTAAATGCAGCTGTACCTGTTAGTGCCAAAAGAATGATAGCTTGTGATCCCAACTGCCCTATGATTGTTTTCCTAATTTCTTTGATTATCACACATATTCCAGCTCTTCCTTTTCCAATAATAAAAGTTGACTTATGGAAATATGTAACTTTTGTTTGCAAAGACAAAAGCTGTTCAGTGCATAACTGAAGTATCTTCTGCTGCTCATCTGTAAATCTGATGTCAGAATTATCAAAATTTTCATGCAGTGTAATTTGTTTTTCTTTAGAATAATTCAGAAATGTTAAAAGTAAAGAGAAGCCATTGGATAAAAGAATCTAAGGTAAATATAAAGAGTTACTACCAAATGTATTTCAGCTATTTTGATTTGTTTAATGTAGCTCCGACCTTTGAGACAATCAAAAATTGGAACTTGATCCATCGGGTTAGCGGCAGAAAACTTAAAAGCTCCTTCAAAGACTTGCTTGTCTAATACAGCTCACACTTATTTAATATGGTAACAGGTAAAGGTTTGTAACACGTATGTAACACACCCACATAGGTAGTCTGCTATACTTCTCTATCAAACTTAATACCTTTATTCATCTGAGTTGTTGTTATATCTTTATTCTGCAAATACGCGGAAGGCATCTGTGTTATTCTGATGCGACTTTTTCACCTAGAATTACGCTGGTTAACACTTTACATCTGAATAGCTTTCTTTTAACCGGCATTTTCGAAAGTGTGTATAACGTTACACATATAAAAACATATATATTCCTTAAAATGTACGCTAAATCTAGGCAACAGATTAAAAAAAAATCAGGTATTGATTTATGACTTTTGGTGAACATGATTTCTCTCGAATTATCTTTCATTGGTGTATCCATTTTCCCGATCATAAGCATAAAACTATATAGTCATATACATTAACGTCGAATTTCTCGCTGAGCTTCGCAACATTTGGCGAAATATCGCCAAATTTGGCGACGAAAAATATGTCGCCATAAATTAAGCCACTTTGGCTGTAGCTGGCTAATTTGGTGAAATTTCCATTGAAATTCAGTATTGATGATTCTTCTCTAATCGGTTTCTTCGAATATAACTTCGTGTTCTCCAGTAAAATTAGCTAAAATCTTAAAACCAAGAAATAGGGAAGCTAACTTTTACAACCCGTACAGGAATCTTTTATTTCGTAATCTACATGTTTCCGTTTTCTAGTGTACATCTTCACAAAAAATGCTTTTCTCATTCACTTCAGAATGTTCACTTGCATTTCAGTTGCAACACATTCACTTAGATTAAAAGAAATTGAATAATCTTCAGTAATTGGGACAGCTACCAAATTGTTAAATTTTCGCATCAAACAACGTTCAGTAAATTATGAAATTGTCTGCAAAGCCGGTTGCGAAAATTCCCCAATAAAAACATACATTCGTCACATACAAACATACATACATAAGAATACATACATATAAATAATACATACATGACATATTTTTCTTGATTTCTTTGAGTAAAACTCGTAGCCATTCGGCTAATGCACGAAATCGTATTTCCCGTATTCGATTTATTTTCGTTTTTCTTAAATTAAAATTCAAAATGAATTGCATCGATTTGGAAGATTACGGAGAATAAAAAGTTCGCAAAAAAAAAAAAAAAAAAAAAAAAAAAAAAATAGTGGTCGTTACGTACGTAGAATGTAAAACTTCTGAAAGGGGTGTCGGGGGTCAATCTATATCTCAGGTCACCAATGTATCAACATCGACTTCAACGTTCGAGTCCATATTGATCCGTATGAGGTTAAAATGTATAATTTACAACAATGGAATTTTGTTTTAATTAAAAAATATTGCAATGCGCAATATGTGATTTATACATATATTTCTAAACTTGAAATTAAGTTTGTCGACTACGACTTTGCATGTGAACATTCGCACTCTTGACTTGGGATTCTAATCTCCGTATCGGTGAGTAAAATTCCAGAAATTTATATCTTTTAGAGGCGTTCGTAGTAAAATATTTACTTTTATCAGAAAAAAATCATCGTTTTCATTTAAATATGATGTCATTTTGCCTCATTGAAGTATTTCACTAATCGTCTCAAACTCAATGAATGAAAAAGAATTAAATTATAACAGCTTTTTGCTGAAAACATGAGTATTTTTTTAAAGCACGACGTCATTTTCGGTTCAGTTTTTTCAGAAAGTTTATTTCGAATTTTATGAGAAAATTGCATCAATAATGATAAGCAAACCTTATTATTTTTCCTTTCTTTACAACAATGGAAGTAATCCAATTGCTACCATTTTGAAAAAAATTCATAGAAAATTTTTAAATTTTAAATTTAAGTATAAAAATGGGACTATTTAGGTTCAGAAGAAAGCTCAAAGTAGATAACTAAAAAAAAAAACCTTATTTTTTTGAAATATATAGAATTAAACTCGCAATATTATCTCTATGTAAAAATTTTGAGCCGACATTTCAGGCTGTTAGGGTTGACGAACATTTATAATTTTGAATACACGCCAAGAGTTTGGCGCTACCGACGCACGGCCAGCTCATTTTTTGTGTCGATGCCACAAATATTTTGGACGCTATCGTGTTAACAAATGAGTAAATTTTGCAGGGAAGCCGGAGTTGTGTCCGACAATTAGTTTTTTAATTTCGTAGATATTCTATATATAAATCAAACATCTAAAATCACTAGAGATTTTTGTCAGGATTTGTTAAGAGAATCTGTTAGATGTATTTTGATTTTCAAAGGAAAAAAAATATATATATATATACATATACAGGGTGTCCAGCGAATAAGACCCTGACTTCAAAATTGAATATCTCAAAAACAAAGATCAATAGAATTATGTGGTAAACGGTTTGTTTATTAGCTAAGCTGTAAAAATGTTATACAGAAGTTTCAAAATTTAGTTACAAAAACCGTTAACAGATGGCGCTGTAATCGCAATACTTGTAAACTATGCTTCGAAGTCCAGATCACTAGTGTCTCATTCCTAGATGGCTCCCTACGGAAGAACGAATATTGGGAAAGTTTTTCATTGGGGTGATGTGCAGAAGTAGAGACATCTGGTCACAGAATTATTGCATCAGCTTTAATTTTAGAAAATTTCAATTAATAGAATTTTCAATAAAAATTTTAGAAATCATTATATAAGAACTTATTCAAATATTTTATTAAATTTAATTTTTAATACCATATAATTATTTAAATCAAAATGCATACATTTAGAAAAATAATTTTGCACTTTTTATTTATTTTTTATCTTTTTAAATCACGGCACAATATTTTCGTACTATTGTTGATACCTGAATTATTATAAATATAAAAGTAATTTTGAACTTTTCATTTATTTTTAAATCACGGCATAATACTTTGGTTTTAGCACAACACATATATTTCTTTTCTTTGTAAACAAAGTTTTAGAGACAGGAATTGTGCATTAAATTATTTCTTTTTTAAAGGAATTGATGATAAGTCACATCATCAACGTCAAAGCAAAAGTATTTTGAATGCTGCATTCCTTTCTAACACTACGGATCCTATCGCTAGAAGCTACAACATATTTCTGTGCTCAATGATAAAAAAAATGAAAACGAGTTTTTAAAATTGAAATTATTTTTTAAATTAAGTTTTTAAAAATATAAACTTTCAATTTTTTCATTCAAACTATTCTCTATAATTAAAAAAAATGATTTATGAATCATTATTAAAAATTCTCAACGATTTTTAAAGTAGGGGTTTCTTTTAACTTAATTAAATTTTAAAACCAGAAACTTTGGATTTTTTTTATTCAAACTTTTTTCATAGTTTAAATAAACATTAAAAACTGAAGATTTCCATTTTTTTTCAAATCCTCCTCTCCTTGGATTCAATTCCATGATCTACCAATTAGGAGAGAAAATACATACCACAGAGATACTGGTATCCGGACCGAAGTAGCTTATAACAAAATTTGAAACAAATCTCAATTCTGTCAACACATGGCTCCGCTTCTGCAATTGAAATTCTCTAAAATTGAAGCTTTGATCAGATGTTCCCTCTTCTGCACATCACCCCAACGAAAAACTGGTCTCTCCCAATTTTTGTTCTTCCATAGGAAGCCATCTAATAATGAGACGCTAGTACTCTGGCTTCAAAACACAATTTATAGGCATTGCGATTACAGCGCCTTCTGTTAGCGGTTTTTGAAACTAATTTTTGAAACTAATTTTTGAAAAAACATTTTTACAGATTAGCTAATAAACAAACCGTTGTCCCCATAATTCTATTGATCTTTGTTTTTGAGATATTTAATTTTGAAATCAGGGTCTTATTCGCTGGACACCCTGTATATACCGGGTGTCCCAAAAAGGACTGACTGATTTTAAAATTCAATAACTTCCAAACGGTGACAGATATTAAAAAAATTCTTGCAGGAGGGTTATGCATAAGGTCAAAAGTTTTATTACAGTGATTTTCGATTTTAGTTCGAATTACAAACAATAGATGGCGCTGTAAGCAATAGTCGCTAAATACAGGCTCGATTTTTGGTCCTTTCTGTTGTTCCATGCAGAAAAAGGAGATGGAAATGTATTATCCGGGCCACGAAGTACCAAAAATCGAGCCTGAATTTAGCCTCTATTGATCGCAGCGCCATCTATTGTTTGTAATTCGAACTAAAATCGAAAATTACTGTAAAAAAACTTTTGACTTTATGCATAACCCTCCTGAAAGAATTTTTTAATATCTGTCACCGTTTGGAAGTTATTGAATTTTAAAATCAGTCAGTCCTTTTTGGAACACCCGGTATATTCTAATACATAAGTAATTTCTATAATTGTTTTTCAAACGAATTGTATAATCTCGGTCGGTTAATAAATTAGTTATAGTTTAGTTACCTAAATAGGACACTCAATATTTCATACGAATATAAATAAATCTACTAAAAATTATATTTACATGTTCTTCATACAATAAAATCTACCTGATTGTTCCTTAATATTTATTCACGAAAAGTTTCAGTGTTCCGAATATATTTCATTGTTACAATCTGAAACTGCAAGTTAATCGCAGAATGCTATCACTGTCATACTTACTACAATCTGTAATCCTAGCGAGCGAAATAGTTGTTCGATTGTAATCTTGATATTAGAAATAAATTAGCGAAGGCATCATAATATTTCTACTCTATTTATTCAAAGGATTATTACATAGGATTATAAGGCATTTTCTAGATTTCTCGCAAATTGTACACAAAGTAAATAGTTTTACGCTCAGGGAATATAATAGCGACATATTCGATATCTATACTAATATTATAAAAAAGTAAGGTTAAAAGTTTGTTAGAGGTAATCTCTGGAGCTACCGAACCGATTTCAAAAGTAATGGTATCAAAATGATAGTGTTAGTCCAACTTAGAACATAAGCTATATTTTATGTCGGTGCCACTAACCCAAAGGGGGTTCAGGAGCAACAAACGTTCTAAAAATGCGATTTTTGCGTTACTGAAGGGCCTAGAAACATGAAATTTGGAATATTTGTCACTTATAAGATATAAGTGATGTCTAAGAACAGTTCTTAAACAATTCGAAATTTAAAAGGAGTGAAAATGCACAAAAAGCGTTCTAAAAAGGCGTTCTAAATGGTAGTTTCTACATAATCTCAGGTCATACCAAAGCGATTAAAAAAATATTGGTGTCAAAATGATGGTGATGACGCTTGCTCCAAGATAGGCTATATTTTATGTCGGTGCCACTAACACAAAGGGGTGTGCAGGAGCAAAAAACGTTCTAAAAATGCAATTTATGTGTTACTGAAGGGCCTAGAAATATGAAATTTGAAATATTAGCTACTTATTAGATATAAAGTATTTCTAAGAACAGTTCTTAAACAATTCGAAATTTAAAAGGGGTGAAAATGCGCGAAAAGCGTTCTAAAAAGCGTTCTAAATGGTGGTTTCTACATAATCATAGGAAATACCGAAGCGATTTAAAAAATAATAGTGTCAAAATGACGGTGACAAGCCTTACTCCAACATAGGCTATCTTTTATGTCGGTGACACTACTCGAAAGGGGGTGCAGGAGCAAAAAACTTTCTAAAAATGCGATTTTTGCGTTACTGAAGGGCCTAGAGATATGAAATTTGAAATATTAGCTACTTATTAGATATAAAGGATTTCTAAGAACAGTTCTTAAACAATTCAAAATTTAAAAGGGGTGAAAATGCTCGAAAAGCGTTCTAAAAACGTTCTTCATGGTGGTTTCCACACAATCTCAGGAAATACCAAACCGATTTAAAAATTAAGGCGTCAAAATGACAACCCTTGCTCCAACATAGGCTATGTTTTATGTCGGTGCCACTACCCCAAAGGGGTTGCAGGAGAAAAACGTTCTAAATAACGGTTTTTGCATTACGGAAGCGCCTAGAATCGTGAAATTTGGAATGGTAGTTATTTACAAGATATCAATAATCTCGAAGGACATTTCCTAAAAAAATCGAAATTTAAAAGGGGGGTCAAAATGCGCAAAAATCGTTGTAAAAAACGTTCTAAATTGCGATTTCTATGCAATCTCAGGAAGTACTGGACCGATTTCAAATATAATGGTGTAAAAATGATGGTGACAGATCTTGCGCCAAGATAGGCTATATTTTATATAGTTTTCCACTACCCCAGATGAGATGCAGGAGCAAAATGTGCGAAAAGCGTTCTAAAAACGTTCTAAATGCCAATTTGTCAGCAATATCTCAGGTAGAATCAAACTAATTTCAAAAGTAATGGTAGGAAATTGATGCTGACAGTCTCTGCTCTAACATAGATGCTATTTTATGTCGGTATCACTATCACCTAGACGTTGCAGGAGCAAACGCTTGTTTCTAAAGCGTTCTAAATTTCGATTTTTGTGATCGGTAGGGGCTAGCAACTTAAAATTAGGCAAGGTGCATATTTATTAGATATAAATGATCTTTAAGAGCAGTTTCGAAAAAATTAGAAATTTGAAAAGGGGTGGAAATGCGGGAAAAGCGTTCTAAAAAAGTTCAAAATTGCAATTTCTACTCAATCTCAGGAAATACCAAAGCTATTTCAAAAATAATGGTTGCAAATCAATATTGACAGTCCCTCCTATAACATAGGTTATATTTAATATTGCTGTCACTAACATCTGAGGGTTGCAAAAGCAAAACATGTTCTAATTTGCGTTTTTTACACAACTGAGAGGTCTAATACTTTGAAGTATGGCATGGTATTTACTTACAAGATGCAACTGCTTTCTAAGAACAGTCGAATGAAATTCCAAATCTAAAAAGATGAAGTGAGCGAAAAGCGTTATAAATTACAATTTTTATGCAATCTTATCAAATACCAAACCGATTAAAAAATTAATGATGGCAAATTGGTAGTGATAGAACCTGCTCAAACTTAAGCTACATTTTATGTTTGTGCAACTAACACCAGAGGGTTGCAGGAGCAAAAAACTTTCTAAATTGGATTTCTGTGATTCTGAAAAGGCTAGAAACTTTAAAAAGTCCTTCCGGCCAGTGCCGGGAGGAAGAGGTAGATTTCATATTCTTTATTTTAAAAAAGCCAACTTATATTATTCAAACACACGAAGCTCAATTTAGTGGAAACCGAATATAGGAGATTCAATACTAATTTTTATCAATACTAAATCATTATGAATGAGAATTTCGCGAAATTAGTCAGCTTTATCCAAGCTGCTTTTATTTAAATTAACTTATATTTGGCTGCACAATTCGGCGATTTCTTAAAGTGTCTGGTATTTTAAGACAACATGGTGGATGAGGCTAACCAGTGAACTTGGTCGAGACCTTAGTAATTGCTGTGCACATGCTCACTCACATCGGAATCGATTGATATATACGAGTGCTGTCGCAGGCAAAAAATCAGATTTTTCAAAATGTCACCCACATTAGATATTGAAATTGCTATATCTGAGCCATTTTTTAAGATAAAGACAAACACAAAATGCTCCTGAATCCTTATATCAAGGTCAAATACTTAAGAAAGAAACCTTTTCAATTTCTAATTCTTTTGCACCTCACTTTAAATATATATTTTTTAATTTAATGGCCGCCATTTTGAAACAAGATGGCTGATGAAGCTGGCCAGCGAACTTGTTCGAGATATTGATGTATACTATCCACATGCCTTCTTACATTGAAATAGGCGAATACGTGTGTTATCGCGTGACAAATACAAGATCGTTTCAAAATGTTAGCCATGCTAGAAATTCAAAGTGCTATAATTCAGCCATTTTTTAAGATATAGACGAAACAAAAACTGTTCAGGAATCTTTGTATTAAGGTCAAACACATACGAAAAAAATCTTTTTCATTTTCCAATTTTTTAATACCTCATTTTAAATTTTAAATTTATTTTTTTAAATGGCAAACCTTTTGAAACAATATGGCGAATGAAGCTGGCCAACGAACTCGGTCGAGACATTGGTATGTACTATGTACAGACCAAGTTACATCCAAATCGGTTCATAAATACGCCTGTTATCGCGTGACAAAAATCAGGTCGTTTTAAAATGTCAGCCACGATAGAAATTCAAAATGCTATATCTCAGCCAATTTTTTAGATATAGACGAAACAAAAACTGTTCCGGAATCTTTGTATTAAGGTCAAACACATACAAAAAAATCTTTTTCATTTTCCAATTTTTTGGTATCTAATTTTAAATTAAAAATTCTTTTAAATATTAAAAATGGCCGCCATTTTGATACAAGATGGCGGATGAAGCTGGACAAAGAACTCGGTCGAGATATTTGTATGTACTACGTACACACCAAGGTACATCCAAATCGGTTCATAAATACGCATATTATCGCGTGACAAAAATCAGATCGATTCAAAATGTCAGCCATGCTAAAAATTCAAAATGCTATAACTCAGCCATTTTGTAAGATATAGACGAAACAAAAACTGCTCCCGAATCTTTTTATCAAGGTCAAATACATAAAAAAAAAATATTTTTTCATTTTTCAATTTTTTGGTACCACATTTCAAATTAAAATTTTTCTTAAAAATTTAAATGGCCGCCATTTTTAAACAAGATGGCGGATGGAGCTGGCCAACGAACTCGGTCTAGACATTAGTATGTACTATGTATAAACGAAGTTACATCCAAATCGGTTCATAAATACGGCTTTTATCGCGTGACAAATTTCAGGACGTTTCAAAATGTCAGCCACGCTAGAAATTCAAAATGCTATAACTCAGCCATATTGTAAGATATAGACGAAACAAAAACTGCTGCGGAATCTTCGTATAAAGGTCAAATACATAAGAAAAAAATACTTTTTCATTTTCAATTTTTGGTACCACATTTCAAATTTTAAATTAAAAAAAAAATTTAAATGGCCACCATTTTGAAATAAAATGGCGGATGAAGCTGGCCAACGAATTCGGTCGAGGCAATAGTATGTACTATGTACACACCGAATTACATCCAAATCGGTTCATAAATACGAGAGTTACAGTGTGACAAAGGTCAGATATATATATATATATATATATATATATATATATATATATATATATATATATATATATATATATATATATATATATGGATATATATATATATATATATATATATATATGGATATATATATATATATATATATATATGTATATATATATGTATATCCATATATATATATATATATATATATATATATATATATATATATATATATATATATATATATATATATATATATATATATATATGATATATATATGATATATATATATATATCAACTTTTGAATGGAGGGTGGTTTCGGGGTCTGGGGGTCATGATCGATGAAAATATACCAAAATTTTTTGAAATCGCTTTCCTTCGAACGGCTGCAATAGGTAGCTTTTTGTAATGAAAGCTACCTAATATGGCATGGTAGTTACTTATAAAATGTAAATGTCCTCGAAGGACTGTCGAAAATAAATTCGAATTAAAAAGGGGTGAAGCGAAGGGGAGGTGCGAAAAGCATTCTAAAAAAGTCCTAAATTACGATTTCTATGCAATTTCAGGGAATATAAACCGATTATAAAAGTAATAGTTGCGAATCAATGGTAACAGTCTCTGATCCTACACAGGCTATATTTTATGCCGATGATTCTACCACCTGGGATTTATAGGAACATCAAACGTTCTAGAAAAGGCCTTTAAAAGCTTTCTAAATTACATTTCTGTGGAATATTAGGAAATAACAAACCGATTTCAAAATTAATGTTGGCAAATTAATGGTGACAGTTCCTATTTCAACATAGCCCTTTCTGTTGAGAGAGGTGGTAGGACTTGGTATTTGACATGATAGTTATTTTTAAGATGTAAGAAGATGGTTTCTAAAAAATTAAAAACTTCAAATGAATACCGAAATGAGCGTATTAATTGAGCATAAAAGTTTCAAAATATTTTCTAAATTATCATTTATTAAGTTTTATTTCGTTTTATTAATTTAAGTCTCATTTCTGCCTAATGCAGTGTAATAATGATGTTTAATCAAACTGTGTTTTAAATAGTAATTTTTGAATTATTCCTAAAAGTAATAAGTACCTTTTAATAAAAAAACCTTTTAATAAAATAAAATATTTATTTTTTTATTGCCTAAGTGGGACAGAATCACCAGACCTCAACCCGTAAGGCATGGTGACGTCACGGCGACGTCGTTGTGAAGTCACACTGTGATTTTGTGACCGTCGATGTGACGTCACAGTGACTAGAATGCGAGGTCGTTATGGCCGTTTTAGAGGTCGTTTGTGACGTCACATTGTGACCACTCTGTGAAGTCACGGTGTGACAAATTTGTGAAAAGTGTGTCATTTGTGACTATTTTGGCATTAACTTTGTGACGTTCCTGTGACGAAAGCGACAATGCTTTGACGTCACACTGTGACCAATTTGTGAAATATGGGTCATTTGTGACGAACTTGTCATAAACACTGAGATTTCAAATGAAAATCAAATTTCAAATTAATTGCTTAAAAGACGCAAATAGTGAAAAAGATTCCATGCTGGGACTCGAACCCGGGCCATTAGTACAGCGCGCTGACATTCTACCGACTAAATCACATGGAACGATACCCAGGCTGGAAAATTTCTCACTATTACATGATGGCGGGGCTACAAACTCAGCACAAGATGGAATATTTAGCGTGAGCCACCAACATGATGCAAACACGAAACTTAATTAAATCCAGTATCGATTGAAATTATATTAATACTTGGAAATTTTTCGAGAGAAAACCATTCGCCTTGCATACAATATTTCAAATGAAAATCAAATTTCAAATTAATTGCTTAAAAGGCAATTTTAATTTGAAATGTTGTATGGAAGGCGAATGTTTCTCCCTGGAAAAATTTCCAATTATTAATATAGTTTCGATGCTGGATTTCATTAAGTTTCGTGTTTACCGCATGTCGGTGGCTCACGATAAATATTCCATCTTGTGCTGCGTTTGTAGCCTTGCCAACCTGTAATAGTGAGAAATTTTACAGACTGGGCGTCGTTCCATGTGGTTTAGTCGGTAGAATATCAGTGTGCTATACTGATGGCCCGCGTTCGAGTCCCGGCTTGGAATCTTTTTCACTATTTGCGCCTTTTAAGCAATTAATTTGATATTTGATTTTCATTTGAAATATTGTATATAAGGCGAAGGATTCTCTCTGGAAAAATTTCTAAGTATTAATACAGCGATGAATTTTGAAATAACCTTTTGCTGTAAATATAAAATCTTATCTTTTTACCGTACTTTTTAGCAAAATATCGCTATTTTGGAGTCCTATTCTTCTAAATCATTTTAAATTTTTCCACTTAAAAAACAATGCTTATCAACTGACATATTTTTTTATTCAGTTCTATGCTTGATATTAAGTTCTATGCTTGATATTGAGTTCAAGCTTGATATTTAGAATGTGTAAATTTTTTAATTTGTTGTGATTTGTCATTGCTTTATTAAATACGAACATGGAGACTCACGGATATTAATACAACTATTATTTATAGAGCGGCATGATAAGCGATATTTATTTAAATTTTTTATTCCCGTGTATATTGTATTTTGTGAATATGAGCTAAATAGATTTGGTATGTTTTATAGGAAAAGACTGATCTGGGAAATAGAAAAAAAACGAGTAAGGAAAATCATGCGTTAATCATAGATTATAAAATACTTTCCAACACTTTCTGAATGCTTTAACAAGACATCGTAATTTAGGGAAATGACGTAAATAAGATAACTAAGTAAACATTTGAAAAATTGATTTCAGCAGTTACCGTCCATAGCCAAATATGTTTTCCAATTCTTTTGAACAACCCTGTATTTGATCTGTAGGTTGATACACTGAGAAAAATGAAGTACTCAAAAATAAGTAAACCGACGTACTCATATCGAATTGAATATTTTTGGATCAAAAATGAACCCATGCTTTCTCTATTTTGAAACATCACATGTTATCAAACCCAAACAAACGAATAGTTTTGTACCCTGTAATGGTTCATTTCATTTATGGCGGCATAAATAATGTTTATTAATGTAAATATTAAATTATGCACAGCATTTTAAAAATAATTTAAAAGTGCTTGGAAATAATGCTCTTGTCATAAAAATATTCGATTTGAGTATCTTGTTAAGAATTTTGCTATTTTTCTTAATAAATAATCAATTAAACATTTCTTGTTAAGAACTTTGAACGGGAAATAAATGTCAGTACATTTTTACTTTAAATTTTAGGTTTTTCTTTTTTGGGGGGGGGAGGGAGGGGGCAGTACATAATGATTCATATTTGATCACAACCAATGAATAAAAAATGAGTACATGTGTTTCTCAACTTTGAGTACATTTGGATCGGAGCTATTTTGAGTATGTGACGCATTTAAATTTGAGTACTTTTTACTCAATTTTGACTTCCCATTTTTTTAAGTGCATATATACTATATAATGGGAAAATTTAGTTTAGCAAGAAAACGCCTAACAGGTTGAAATTCTTTTTCAGCAATTTATACTAATGTATGGAAACATACTTGAATACTTTTGTACAACCCTGTAGTTTACCTAGAATCTTTATTACACGCCACTATTTAGTTAAAATTTAATTCAAACTAAGACACTCTTAAAACTGCTGAAATCACATTTCCAGAAATTATAATTTATAGACGGTCATGTATCCAATTCTTTACGTGATCCTGTATATCGTTTTATCTATATTCTACAAACATTTCTTGGTAAATTAAATGCAGTTCAGCAAAAAAGAGCATAACTCATTTAAAAACCACCTTTAAGCAATTTGCGCCCATACCCAGTAATCCTTACGAATACTTTTGTGTAGCCTTGTATAGGAATTATAGCATTTATATACACCATATACTATGCATAAATATAGTGAATCATAAAAGCGCATATCATAATTAAAAATACATTTCCAGCAATCATCGCTAATGAACAGTACTTCGGATACAATATAGTATCTGAAATATTTTGTGTGTCCCTGTAAATGCTATATACGTATTATTCGTATTATACATGAAATAATTTATAGTATGTAAACCTCAGCGACATACATAAATTTCATTATATATGAAATAGATTAACATAATTAAAGTATGCCGCAAACAATTCCCTCCACCCCTATATCATTATGTATTTGAATTCCTTTTTTAGCCCTGTAAATGAACAATAACTATTCTTTGCATCGCATAGTCAACAGAATGCATATTTTAGTGCACTTCATAAATGCATATAAATTTTATTCTGTTTGAAAGCGTGCGTAAAATCATAAAAAATCATTTGAAACGATTTTTTTCCATAGGCTGTAATGTAACGGAAAACTTTTGGCTGTCCCTGTAAATGAACAAAGCATGCTACAAACTTCATTACAAATAGGTACCGTGCTATGGTGAACGTCAATAACATCCAAAAATTTCAGGGCAATCAGAGTATATTTTTGAGAGTTAGAGTGCGGACAGACTGCTAGACGGACAGACAAACCGAAGTCATAAGCACTTTTCAACTTGTGTCCTATAATATGTATCCTGTATTATATGAACTTTTAAAAAATATATACTAAAGCAGTTTAATCTATAACTTCCCATCAGGCATGAAAAACACTTTGTTTCAATGCTTAAGTATCATATTTTACATTTTAGTGCCAATAATTACGCGTATCATAAACGTAGAAAATGAATTTACAATAGAAGAAAATTTAATAACCGATTCAGAATGTCTATAATTAAATGTTTGATTAAAATCACAAACAGAAAAGAAAAAAATGCTTACATACAATTTAAAAAAATAAATATACCAATTTGAAAAATACTAAAAATAATAATTAGGATTTATAATTGTACTATTAAACAACAGCAAACTCAATAGATAAATTAAATGTCTTATTAGATTTAACAATATCTCAAAAATATTTCGATATGGTATAAGGAATTCCTATTATTTTATAATTTCGGCAAATGTTAAATCTGAAAACATTGGTTTGAAGATTTAGGATTTTGAAAGATAATTTAAAATATTATTAGCACTAAAAGAAAATTCTTTCAAATGTTTCACTACTGTAATATGTAAAGATACATTTTCCCAGTATAATGTTAATTTCTAATCTGAAACAGTTTCGTAATCTTATGATAATCGAACATCATATTTAACCCCAAAATAATAATAACTATAAGTGTTAGTAATCAAAAAATAGTAAGAAGCCGATAAAATAATTCCAAATCATTGTCGTTCCATACATTTTCAATCTCAAGTAAGAGTAAATTAATGTTTATATTAATTCCAGTATGAATGTAGGCATGCACAGTCTCTGCGCAGTTTTTTTTTCAAGCGATGGCAGATTAAGATATTTTTCTTTACAGTTATCGAATTTTAAAATATCGCTTCTAACAGTTTAAAGATCAGTCTCTTACAAATATAACATAAAACTATTTAACTCATATGTACAAATCAGGAATAAAATATTTAAATTAAATAAAACTTACATATACGTTCTATTAATATCCGTGTATCCAAAAGTGGTCATTTCCTTATCTTAAAGTGTTGTAGACGTGGTGAAGGTGATGTTCTAAAAACAGTGAACTATTTATTTCCCGCGTCTTCTCATGTTTATTTTTTTGTGGGCAGACGATTTTCAAGCAGATGGTCTGGTACAGATTATTTGTTTTTGCATGCAAGAGATATGAAACTTGAATGCGCAGTAATTTTCTGAAAGTATGGTTAATTAAAATTTTGTATTTGAAGAAATGTCCAATGTATTTAACCTTTTCTTTTTATCCGTACCAAATAATACAAGTTAAAATGTATTGTAAAGTTCATTTTTTCTAAATAATTATAATAATAATATTCATAATTAGAGTTTATTAGATATACCATTGTTTAAATTTTCAAAAGGTGTAAAAATAAATTTAATGGTAATAACGAGCCCCCCCCCCCCTTTTTTTTTTCTTTTTTTTTTTTAAGTATATTTGTTTTGCACAAATTTTGTATATTTCTTTTATTTTCGGAAAATGCTAATTTTATTTAAAAAGTCTGAAAGAAGTAGAATTTATGACTTGAATACAAATTATAAAAATATTCTAAAGCAATAAATGCATAGATGACTAAACTCTGAAGACTCTTTCTACGTGCTCATTAAAAGGTGCAGATTTAACTGTAATAGAAAATTTTTATTTTGAAACCACAGAAGTGTTTCGAATAATCCTGGTCGGTAAAAAAAGAAATAAATAAATAAATTTCCTCCCAGCAAACTAAATATGTAAAGTGTATAAATTTAATATTCCTAATTCTAATTATATTATCCAAATGCTAGATAAAATTGAAATCATGAAAAAGTATACATTCACTATCTTAGATATCAAATTGATAAAATATAGCCTGAAAATTTAGTTTATTAATGATTGTATCGTGCACTTTATTTATTATGCCCCCCCCCCCTCTCCCCTTTAGTGAGAGAATTTACCATTTGCTATCCACTAATATATTTTATTCCTTATGCCATGTAACTCGTGACTGTTTAAAATATTTCTCTTCATTTTCAAAGATTTTTGAAGTTCATATTTTTGTCACACTGTGACTTACAATATGGTGGTTTTTTTGTCACATATGTGACGTGACGTACGTTACATAGCAGTGATATAACAGTGACCTCACAATTTTTTTTTAATTGCCAGGAAAACATAATTTTACAGTAAATAACATGTTTTAAAGAATTTTCGTAATTTTTTAAAGTTTTCTAAGAAGTTCACATCTCAGTCACAATGTGACATCACTGAGGGGTGGCATTTTGGTCACAGATGTGACGTGACCACAGTGACTTACAGTGACGTCACAACGACGTCACCGTGACCATGCATGCTATGAGGGAAGGGTCCGATGTAGACTCTATTTGCCCCACCCGGAGTGCTCCCCGACACGCGGGGATTCGTTAACAAAAAAAAAAAAAAAGAATAATAATAATATGTACAATACAAGCTCCTCCCGCCGGAGCACAGGTTGCTCCCTCGCTACAAGGGGCGGGTGAGCAGAATGGGTGAGCGTGGAGTGTGCTGGATCACACAAAAAGTCCAGTTAATTGTGGAGGAGTAGCCACAAGGTTGTGGGTAAGTTGCAGCACCATGCAGGTCTATGCGGTGAGGTTTGTTAGTTCCATTTGAAATTTATAAATTCTATTTAATTTGCCTATAAGAAGGGGTCTTGTTAGAATATTGGAAAGCCAATTTTTGGGAAGGATTCGGGGGCGTTTAATATGCCAGGCTTGGGTAAGTGTGGAGTGATAGTAGCTATGTTCTGGAGAGCCGACCTCGCCACACTCGCAGAAGGGGGTGGCTGCCCGATAGAAACGTTTCAAGTATTCTTTGAATGGTCCATGGCCAGAGAGGAATGCTGTAGTTGCTGGTGAGAGAAAGTACATTTCTCTTGACACTATACGTATGAGATCGTATGTGTATCTACCTTTGGTAGACGCATCCCAATAAATTTGCCACTCTGAGATGATTTTTTGATTCAACCTTCTGCGAATGTGTGAGGGGGGAAGGGGAAGGGTAAAATCTATTGATGTTCTAGCCGTTGCTTCTTTAGCTAACCTGTCAGCTCGCTCATTGCCCTCAATGCCAATGTGGGCCGACACGTGACCCAGGGCGACTTTGTGTATGAGAGAGAGTAACTTAATTTTTATGTCAAGGACTAAAGGGCTCTTAGTTCTGTGCGCGAAGATTGACTGTAAGCCTGAAAGACTATCACTGTACAGCCTGGTGAAGGAAGGAGGTTCGGAAGAGATCCAATCTAGTGCCCGCAGAATCGCAAAAAGTTCTGCTTGGAATACAGAGTTATCATCTCCGATTCTACAGGCCCATTCATGGACCACCACATCGTTCCGCTTGACGCAGAATGCTGACATCCACGCCCGATTCCGTGCGGGATCCATCAGTGTATACGATTGGGACTCTTGAGGGTACAAATGAATGTTTAGAAGGGTTGACTTGCAGATGTGATGTTTCTTTTGCAGGATGCAGGAACCAGCTGCTGACTATCCTTTGTATGTCTGTTTGTGGAAAATGCGCGTCTTGCGTTTGTTTGTGATCGAGGTGAAGGATTCTGTTTTTGTTGTATTCATAATTTAGTGTTATTTTTATGGGAGGGATACCCGTGAGTACTGCGAGCGCGTCTGTGGAGATTGTTTTATACCCCCTCGCCATTCGTAGTAGGAACATCCTTTGCAGCGAGGGAAGTTTGTCCTTGACTCTATTGGTGAGGTTTCCTCCCCAGACGCCCACGCCGTAGAAGATGATCCGTTCCACAATTGTGTGGTACCACATTTTTAACATGTTGGGCTTAATGCCCCAAAATTTAGATGTTAATTTGCAACTATTATTGTGAAGTGTTGCTAAGCGTAATTTAAGTGCGTTGATGTGTTCCGTCCAGCTCCGATGTTTGTCTATTGTAATTCCTAATAATTTCATGTGTTTAACGTGTTTGACGCTGCGCCCGTTGATTCGCATCACGGGGTTGCGTTTGAGAACTATGGGTTTGTCAAATGTAAGTGCTTGAGATTTTCCTGGTGAGAGCTGGAGGTGTAGGTCGGTCAGCAGCTGTAGGAAAACAGGGAATGCTTGACGTGCCGCAATTTCAAGATCTAGGCGCCGGCGACCAGAGAAGATAAAGCTGAAATCATCGGCAAAGGCGAAGAGCAAAAAGCCTAATTTATCGAGTTCTTTTAATATTACGTTTGCTATGAGCAACCAAAGAATTGGTCCAAGGCAGGACCCTTGTGGGCAGCCTTTTTCTTGTTGGTGCACTGATGTGCCAGTGCCCCAGTTAATTAATATGCTTCGGCGAGAGAGATATGAGCCGATGGTTCCAGCTATATTTCCCGGACAGTCGATTGCAATAAGCTGGAGTAAGATGTCCCGCCACTCCACATTATCAAATGCACCTTTGATGTCAAGGGAGACTAGGGAGGTGTAGAGTCCAGAGTCTTGACTGAGGGCAACGGAGGACATGATGTCGAACAAAGCTTTTTCACAAGATCTGCCCTATTTGAACCCGTATTGCCTGTGGTGCAGGATATTGCGGGATTCCAAGTAATGTACTAATCGTGTTACTAGGAGTTTTTCTAGTAATTTGCCTAACGTTGGAAGAAGGCAGATTGGTCTATATGCACTGGGTACAGAGGGATTCTTCCCTTGCTTCTGGAAGTAGACTACCTCTCCCTGTCTCAGAGTGAGCGGGAAGTAATTGTACGATAGGCAAAGATTTGCCCATCTTGTGAATATATTTGGAATAATTTTGAATGTTAACTTTAGGATGCGAAAATCAATACAGTCAGGGCCTGGAGCTTTTTTGTCATCGAACGTTTTGAATGCCTGTGATAGCTCTGCTTTTGTAAAAGGGAGGTCGTCTGGTGCATTAAATGTTAGGTTATCATTATTGTTGTTTGGGTATGCCGAAGATCCGAAAAGTTCTTTTGTTAAGTACTCCATATTGTGCTGCTTGGACGCTCTAGACGAGGGCAGTTCAAGCTTAATTTCGTCTGGCCGAAAGAATTTACCCGTGAAGAATTTTTGTGCAGTGCCATTCGGATCGGTTTGATTGCTGCAGAATTTCCGCCATGCTTGATTCTTGGCATCAAGAACACTGCGTTTATATTTGGCTGCCAACATTTTGTAGCGTGCTGCTAGTGCTCGGAAGTTGTCCGTGTCCTCTTGTGTTGGTCGAAGTGATTTCAACTTCCTTCTTAAGGCTGTTAGTTGGTTACGTTTTGTGCGGAGGTCTGCCGTCCAGAAGGAGAAATTAACAGACCTATGTGTGTTTTTGTATCTAAAGGATGCTTTAGCTGCCATCTGCATTGTATTTATGAGGACCTCTGTGAGGTGATTAAGTTTTGTTGTATCTGTGACATCCTTCAGGTGTTGGCTGAGGAGTGATTTGTGAGTTTTTATTATGTGTGTAAACTTGCGCAGGTTACCTCGTGTGGTATTAAACCTGCGTTGCATGGTGTAAAGTGGTGTAATTTCGAAACCAAAAGTAATGTATTTGTGGTCAGAGTCGCTATGAATATCCGAGACATGCCAATCACGAATTTTGCGATTGGCCAAAGGGTTGACCAGGGTGTGATCCGGGAAACCCCTGGCCACCACTCTGCCTGTGCTGTCTTCTTTGACAAATGTGTGTGCTGTGTTGTCGATATTTGATATGGCTAGATTGTTTTTAATCAGATATTCAATTAGCGGTTCTTCACGGGCATTGGACCGCGCATAACCCCATAGGGTTGATTGCGCATTAAAATCTCCGCCACAAATGAAGTAATGCCTTTGTGTGATAAGGTGTTCCCACTCTTCGAGGGTATCCTCAAAATCTAAGCGTGGTGCAGCATAAGTCGAGCCAACTATCAGCTGACCCTCCTTGGCTGTGATGGTTATGAAGGCGCAGTGTTGACCTGTGAAAAGATGTGTGTAATTTATGTTTGTGTTCCTGACGACCACATCAGCCGTATTTGCTTTTGATGAGAAAATTGGCCAGGACGGCGGAATGTCCGGAACTTTGCCATTGTTACAGTAAGCATCCTGCAGCAGTGCAATATCCGCTCCAGATGTGATCATAAAATTCCTCAAGGATACATTTGCTGATTTACAGTGATTTAGGTTGATTTGTACAAATTTAATATAGCCAAAAGGGGGAGAAGGTGGCAATTTGATAGAGGGATCCTGGGAAGAAGTCATCTGATATAATTGCTAAATAAATAGATTTCTATATAAATAGAGTACTTGGGGAAACTCCAAATGGAGAAATAATTATAAAGTGTTAGGTTTAGTTTTAAAAGGGCCTACCTCTTTGGCCTGCACGGTGATGAGTGTCGTGAGTATCTTCATGGGGCGGGAGTGGCCAGTGTCGGTAGACAGGTGTCCAGTCCCTGGCAGTCCATTGTGGGGGATGCTGAGAGTCCACTGTCTGTTGGAATTCCTGGATTGGTGGTTCGACTGGGTTGTTTTGAAGAAAGATGCTATTAAGGCGTTCTCTTTCGTTGGCATACGCTGCTTGGAAAACCGGGCAGATGGGATCCGAAGCTGCGTGCTTGGTGTTGAAGCGAGTCCCTTCAACATTATTATGCGCTAGGCAATTGACGCAGCCATGTGGCAAGTCACATGCCCTTGGTTCATGCGCATCCCCACAGTTAGAGCAGTATTCTCTGCTTCTACAACGTTTCCTGTCGTGATCAAACGCTTGGCAATTCGTGCATCTTTGCACCGATGTGTGAGGTCGCAGACGGCATGACTTAAGTCCAAGGGTTAGTCCATTTGATGCTATAATGGCCCTTCCTAAACCTCTGGGCATGACTATTATCCAGTTCTTTGTATTTTGTGACTTCCTGGATTTGAATGAAGTGAGAAACAATAGCTCATCTTCTCTTGCCTGGAAGTTGGTTTGTATATTTTCCTTTATTTGTGTGTCTTTTATTTGTTCTGGTACATCTAGCAGGATCATCTTAAATGTGGGAATGGTTTTATGTAGAACTACTAGAGTTCTATTTAGAATCTGGTTCTTCTGTAATTCTCTTTTGAGGTATGAGGCATCAGCTTCGGATTTACACTTAATTTCCATTTGGTGTTGTCTTATAAATATTTTCTCTACTTTAGCTGCAGTGTGGCCATTATGCTTAAGTATTTGTTGTTGTATTGTTTGGCCAGGCATCTTTGAGGTTCCTTTGACTATTAGTGTTCTTTTATAGGCTCTGTCATGCGATGGGTGGGTTTGGGCCGTGATACTGATTGGGCGAGCTGTATCTGGACCATGTACTAATGTTGGCTGAGTTACAGGCAGATCCGGCGATTCTCTTGGTGGTGGGAGGGGTATGATGGTGTGGCTATTTTGCGAGTTCTCTTCTAATACTGTTTTGAATTTTTCGCCTATATCTTCTAAAGAGGGTATAGAGCTTAGGCATTTATTAACATTGTTTTTTAACTCTACGATAGAGCATTCTTGTTTTGCTATGGTTTCCTCCTGTAACTTTTTCAGGTCTTGTTGTTTTTCTAGTTCTGCTGTCAATTCAGCGCATTTCGGCACCAGGGCCATGAATATCCTCTTTAGTATTTTCAGGTTATTTTGGATTGTATCGTCCTCACTGTCCTCAGAGCACTTAAGGCCCTTTATCACGATCTGTTTACCTTTATAAAGGAGATCTGTTATAGACATATCTTTCAGGGTCTGTTGTGTATTATCAGACTTTATTGAGTTGAGTCTGTCTGAACGATATTACCTTTTAATAAAATAAAACTTTAGTTAGTACCTTTTAATAAAAATAAGACATATAAATATCCCTTGGTATATTTCAAATATTACGCGAGCAAAGCCGCGGGGTTTGCTAGTTTATTATACATGGGATATAAAGTTAGGCCTCTAATTTAAGGGGACCAGCTAAGTGAAATGCAACTAAAATATCGATTTAAAATATCGATGTTAAACTTATAAAGAAATAAAACTGCAAAAGGGAAACTTGAAGAGTCGTATGAGATAGAAGTAGGTAATAATCCTCCATACAAAGCAAGATTTTATTACATTTAGCATTTTGATCTCCATTAAAAATATCAATTGAATCGTTAAATATGTTTTTCTCAAAAGTTGAATTTTTCCGGTTAGTGTTCCTTTTTATTTCAATATCTATGAAACTTAAGAACTAAGATTTTTAATGACACTTATATTTAGTTTTATTGTACACTTTAACACTTTTCAACTTTTCATGATTTGTTGGGAATTATTTATTTTAGGCAATACAATCTTTCCAAAAATGCTAATTTAAAAATGATTTTCAGTAAATAATTAATAATAATTTTTCAGTTTCACTTAGAAAAAAATGGTCTGTTAAAGTATGTAAAACATATTAAGCTAAATAATGTGACAAAAAGTGATAAACAAACAAAGTGATAAAATATCTTTATTTAGATTTACGAACGTTTGTTTCATCGTACAAAGGCGACATTTTCAAATTCATTCATGACAGAAGTATTGTTAAAAAATTCAAAAAACGATAACTTGGTAAACAATGTCACGAAACATCATGCATAATGAAAATCAGTAAATAATTATTTAGCTAAATCTGTTTATAAGTGATTATTATACAAGTTCTTTTTTAAAACATGTTATTCCAACTACCATAAAAATCAAGAACTCTGTGTTTCACCATTTCTAGGAAAAAGGTACATAAAGTTGGTGAATTTAACATGGCGGAGATAGGGCTTTCGCGGTCACCTTAAAATTACTGGGTTAAACGCAGTGAAATAAATGTACAATATATTTTAGTAAAATCTTCTTTTTTCTCCGTAAAGATTAAAGAATACAACAATAGTTTTGAGAGCAATTAATTATCTCGCTTCAGGTGACAGCAGCAGAGAATAATTAGTTATTCAAGAAATGACAAAATCATATTCTAGGCAGAATATGTATTTACAAAACTACGTGTCTATTTAGATTTTTAAAAAATTCTTAAGAACTTTCTCCATTTCAAGTTAAAATAACATAAGTTAAATAAGCAACAGTTAATAATTCACTTATATAACTTTAAATAAAAGCATTTACATTAAATATTAATTTTTTTCTGAAAAATTGTACAATAATATATAGATGGACATATAAAAAACAAATTATACACAATTTACTTCAGAAACATATAAATAAACATTAAAGATAGAAGTTTCGGCCTGTTACGCTCCTCAGCAGTTCATAAAACGCGATGACCGTGAAACATGTTAATAACAAACACTTCAGTTAAAACAATTTATGTTCTGAATTAAAAACTAAATATTAGAATAAAACTGCTTATTCAGATGATACAGGACTTACTTCATTGATTGGCGAATTGTCCACTGAATAAAGCAAGTCCTGTAGCAGCTGAATGCGCAGCATTATTCTGATTTTATTTTTTTAATTCAGAAAGTAAATGTTTTAACTGAAGTTTTTGTTATTACCATGTTTTACTGTCATTACATTTTATGTACTAATGAGATGTGTAACTGCCCGAAACGTCTACTTTGTAATATATATTTAAATGTTTTGGCAGTAAATTGTTTGTAATTTAATTGCTTTATTTTTTTAATGAATATACCAGACATATAATGTATATGTTTTTAAAACATAAAAAGCAACTTCTTCCACGAATATTTCTTTTATTTTTTTTCACATAAGCAATTCTTTTTAAAGTAAACTTATTGAATGATGACATATTTTAAAGTCACGAAAAACATTATTGAAAGATAGAATAATCTTAGAAGGTTTCAATGTCCTTATTCGATTTAATCCATACTACTCGTAGTACCGAAACAGTTGATAAACACTTAACTCAGTTTATTTAGGTCTAAATAGTTATATGTACGGCAATATGTCTACACTATTTATTCATTGGTTTACTGTCGTATTATATAGAACCTTCTGTAACTCGAACACACAGTGAAGTGTTTTACAATAAAATAATGTTTTGTACATTAATTCAAATTAATGTACAAAATTTGATTGTATTTAATAATATTTAAAATTTTAAACTGCAATTTACCATAAAGGAAATTTTCTTATTATCATAAACACTCAGTGAAATTACTTACTGTGATAAATTTTAATAGAAGAAGAATTGGTAATGTGGACTAGGCATTACATTCGGGTTTTTTTTTAATCCAGAGTCCGATACCGAAAGTAAGCAGTAGAAAATTATAAATAATATTTTAAAATAGCTTCAAAATTGTTTTTCTCATATAAAAATTCCTATTACAGTAGAACCTCGATTATCCGAAGTAATTGGGACCGACCATCTTTCGGAAAATCGAAATTTTCGGATAATCGAGAATGCTTCAATTTTAAGATCAAGGAGTATTATATACAATATTTCTTATTATTGTAACAAGTACTTAATAAAAATAAGACAATAGTAAAATAGAAACAAGAATAAATTACCTGAATTTTAATTTTGAAATTAAGTACCTTTTACATATATCACAAGGGTTTGAAAAAATATTTTGTTTGTCGCAGTTTCGATTGCCTTTGCCTTGAAAAACTTATCAGGGAGTTTTTTAATATTATTTCACCAGTATCAACTTTCTGCTGCTCCAGCCATGCCAAACATTCAAACGCTTCAGAATTGCTATTTTTTTATTTTGTTCGTTCCACTTCTCAGCTTACGGGAGTTCTAGTTAAATTCAAAGGAACTCTAAGAGAGGGGATCGAAAATATTTATGTGTACTCGTAGTTTGGAAAGGACTGCATGCACACAAGGAATATGATAGTTTAAAAAAAAAAAACTTTCAAAATTGATTTGCACACTAGGAATGTGAGAATGTGATGGTAGAAAAAAAAACTTTAAAAACAGATTTCGGTTAACCGAGAGTTTCGGTTAAAAGAGTTTCGGATGAAAGAGGTTCTACTGTGTATAAAAATAATTCCTAAATATTCTCCCCGATGAGGTTTCGTGATTTTCATGTATCTGAATAGCTGTTTAAAATTGGAAATTTCATATTCACAGAGAAATCTGCAAACGTCATAGTTTATATTATTTTTAAATACTATTGCGCAACTATGGAAGAAAGACACGAGTTCTGCTTTCTGTATTACCGAAAATGGGTTTAAGCAGAAAGATAATACAGACAAAGGATAAATCACGGCATCTTTATTTTACTAACACGGACAGTGCCAAGATTTCACATAATTATTTTTATATCCTATCAATAACATTTCAATTCATTTTTCTAACTGATTTCTAGAGGATTGTAAAATACTTTTAGGAATAAAATATATAATGTGAACATGAGAGGGCCAATAATTACTAGAGTTTTTTTTAACTCATTTTCAAAACAGAGTGACGTATTTGTATAAATAAAAAACATTTAGTTATCAAGATATTCTCTGATGACGATCCTGGAAGGTTTGAAAGTAATAAGAAGTTTTTTAAATAAAATGTATATTTTAAACTTGTAACATATTTTTCATTACATTAGTCGCCTGTTGAGTAAGATTGTGGAATTTTTAATGTTCACATTATATATTTCATGTTGAATCAATGTGAAAAATTGCGTTTCGTCTTATGATATTATACTTTTAGGAACTTGGGCTACATTTTCGTTCCTAAAACAGCACGTGGGAAGTTTATTATTATTATTATTATTATTATTATTATTATTATTATTATTTGTTAGTAAGTAAAATATTTAGTTTGAGCACAAGCGTGCCTGAGTCCGAAGATTAAAATAAAATATCAATCCCGTCTCGAACATGGATACCTGTTGGTAATATTAACTCCTGTGGTTAATTAGTAGTGAAAAGGCGCATTCTACTGACAGAACCGATTAACATTGGGACAAATGTCTACCAGTGTTTTACATTTTTCGCATTATTTAAAATAAAATTCCGCATAAAAAAATCATACTAAACTAGTGCTGTAAGTTTTCTCCTGTGGTATTTGGGCCGTGCATATCCTTTAAGTACTGAATTATGAATTCACGATAATTTTATCGTCTAAAGCATTTTTCGGGAATTTTTGAAACTACATTAGAAGATTTACATAATCATTTAATAATTTTACAAGGATTTTAGATGAATTGAAGGATTTAGAAGGATTAATTAAATTTGAATTTATAGGGATCTTGTGCAATATTTATAACCCCACTCATATCTTTTATTTTAAATATTTTTCTTAGTATTTTGTTGAATTAGAAAATGTACAAATATAATTTTCGTACAATAGAAATATAGAAATATTTCTTAACTGAAAAATCCCCCCTCCCCCACGCCAATGCCAAGAAAGCTGTAAAGATGCAAAGGCAAAATAAATCATCCTTTTACAAATATTTTTGTTTTGTGTAACCAATAATGCTTTTGGAACAAGATAAAGTAATGCATTTATAACTCATTCTAAACTGTATTACTACTAATCGATGTATTAAATGAATGTTATAACAAGTTATTTTAATGGTACTTATAAGTACTGTCAGTAGATAATGGGATAATCAGCCGGTGAGTCACGCTGTGTGTTTCCAGTTCTCCTGCTTTACATGGGACGTCTCCATGTTCAGGGGCTCTACGATGCGACCCACGGAACCACAACACGGGAAGTCCAATGTCCCGATTTCTCAAGAAGGCAAATTATTACAAAATTTTGCGTGTATAGTGCTGAATGTTTATTTACTTGGAAATCACTGCTGATTTGTTTTAATTAAACACCAAAAAGCTTCTACACTGATCTTATTAAAAAAAAGAACCTTAAATCAAACGAAATACATATTTTAATTTGATCTAGTGTTTTAAAACAATATGGCCCTTTAATGGACCTGAATTGTTTATTTGCATTGTAGAAATGACATAAATTATATTTTATAATGTGTCTGACAAAATTTAAGCTTTTAAGGACGACTCGTTTATACGGTCATTTACAGTAATATTTCGTAAAGGACGATAGAATGTCAGGAAATATACTAAAACCTTACCTAAACAATTATCTAAATAACAGTGCAAGTCTCATCAAAATCCGTCTAGTAGAACGTTTTAAAAAGGCTAATCTTTGATAATCGGTTTCAGCTGATTATAAAACATTTCCCCATAATTCTACAGCTAAGCGACGTAGAACGATATGTTATGTACTAATACCTTAACTGAAAAATTGTCTAAATAACAGTGAAAGTTTCAGCAAAATCTTTCAAAATGGTTAATCTTATTTTATAACTTCATCCATAGTTCTATAACTAAGCAAAGCAGAACGATATGTTATAGAGTAGGTGATCGGCTAACGAATTGTTCGTTTTACGAACAGATCGGTTACTTTTGCGGGAGATTTGTATGTTCGGATAACGAACACATGGTAAGTTAACGAACACCTCACAAAATAATTTTCAGATTTGCCAAGCTGTATTCAATTGCATCAGTTATCGACTTAGAGAACAGTTTAACAGTTGTGTACGTATGGCTTAAATATTTCATGGGCTAACGGCGTTCGGGCGTTACATTTTAGGGCCCCCAATTCCAAATTAGAAGAAACAGATTAGAAACATTAAATTTTATATTTTGTGTCACTTTCCAAAGAAATATTTGCAAATTAATTACAAATTAGTTGCAAATTAATTATGTTATTTGAAATTTAGTTCAAAAATTACTAACAGGCTTTAGGCTCCATTTGAGCGTTATCTGGCCTTCAGTATACACGATCTTTTAGATAGCTATGGAATTTTTGAAAGATTATAATGACAAATTGATATCATTTAATGCCGAAGTCAATGAATGTAATTGTCCTAGTTTTTACAAAGAGCAGGTCTTTTTTTTTCTTTTTTTTAAATACACCATGACACGGACAAGGCCATAAAAATACGATATGTCCATATTAAATAAGAACGTATATTAACCTTATTATAAAGGAAAAAATACATATTATTTTTTATATGTTATTTAGATTTAGAAAACGAATTTAATGAATCCATAAAATGTGTATTAAATCTGTGATCTATTAGCGAACACTATTTTAGAACGGATTAAGTTCGTTAACCGATCACCCACTGTATACTAAAACATTTCCTGATAAATATTCTAGCAAACAGTGCAAGTCCCCTCAAAATCCTTTCAGAAGAACTCAGGTTAGTGATAGAAACGAAATTTCCATTTGCATTTTACATATACAAATTGTTTCATAAAAGATAGACAAAACTTTGAGTAATCGTACAAATCCAAAAAAAACAACTTTCATCACAGAATGATTGGTCGGAATTAATACGCAAATGTGCTAGAAGGCGCCGAAGGTGATGTTGTTACACGAGGCAAAAACACACAAAGAACGATTAAGTAACAAAAGCAAAGAGGGAAACCATTCTCCGTAAAATCGTTGAGCCTCTGAGCTATTTGCATTTGCAGTTCTATAGATAAAAAGCATATCAGTCGTTTTCGGATTAGTGAGGAACAACATCTTTCAATACGTTCCTACCGCGATTGACAGTTGCACACTCGGATCACGGCTTTTATGTATTAACTGAGGCGAAATTTTGCATACGCACACTTCCTTTTTCCCATATCACATTTGCATACTATTAGTGTTTTTATGCTCTCGATAACTCGGAACAGGAATGGAGCTTTAACACTTGCCTGGACTAAGTTTCCAAATGAGCCAGCGCCTTTACTTTTTATTTCCGGCCATGCATAATCTGATGAAAGTTGTTGTTTAGATGTGTACTATCGCCTCTTAAAGTTTTGCTCATATTTTGTGAAACTGCATGTCCTGTATAGTAGACTGTCCATTAGTATACAAATTGCTAGTTTTAGAAAAATAGTTCTGTATCTCTGTTATACTGAACAATTCATTCATATTATCTTGATATTTTGTAAAAACTATTTTTCTCCCAAATGTTCTTAAAAACTGTAAAATTTAAGGCACATAATCATGCTTCTTTCCGTTTATAAAGACTTCGTCTCAATGCAATAAGAACTGTAGTACGGAGTTTCTGACGAAATGAGGATTACCACTATATTTTCGAAACAAATATTTAGACATACTCAGGGATGCAGAATATGTCCGATCCGGCTATCTAGGATCGGGGGAAATTTTAAACACCTGGGGAAATTTTGCAGAAACAAATACAATTGATTTCGATTTTAACAACAAATTCCATAATTACCTGAGATAGAAAAATTTCACTATAAATAAAAAGATCCGTATGGTGACCTTCACAAAATCGATCTCAGAATAATATGTACCGTATATCGGGTGATTCTGTTCCGAATTTTCCAAAAAATTACGGCATTCGGTTCCGAAAATAAAAAAAAATCGTTCATCAATCTGAAAATTCGGACATAAAAATACCGCGAATTTTGTCCAAGAATTACGGAAAAACGCGAAATTTCGTCATAAGATCGCAAAATAACCGCAAATTTCGTCAAACGATCGCAAAACAACTGCGAGTTTCGTCAAAAGAGCGTGAAACAACCGCGAATTTTGCCTAAAGGGGGAAATGACCACGATTTTCGTCAAAACATGGCGAAATAATAGCGAATTTCGTCAAAGGAACGCAAAAATCCCCGGAAATTTCGTCAAATGCTTGTGAAATGAACTCGAATTTCGTCAAAAGATCGCGAAATGAACGCAAATTTTGTGAAAAGATCGCAGAAAACCGCACATTTCGTCAAAAGATCGCAAAATGAACACAAATTTCGTCAAAAGGTCGCGAAACAACCGCAAATTTCGTCAAACGATCACAAAACAACTGCGAGTTTTGTCAAAAGAGCGTGAAACAACCGCGAATTTTGTCTAAAGGGGCGCAATGACCATGATTTTCGTCAAAACATGGCGATATAACAGCGAATTTCGTCAAAGGAACGCGAAAAAAAACGGAAATTTCGTCAAATGTTCGCAAAAGGAACGCAAATTTCGTGAAAAGATCGCGAAATGAACACAAAATTTTGTGAAAGATTGCGAAAAAACCGCACATTGGTCAAAAGATCGCGAAAGAAGAGCAAATTTCGTCAAACGATCACAAAACAACCTCGAATTTCGTCAAAAGAGCGCGAAATAAACGCAAATTTGTCAAAATATCGCGAAACAACCGCGTATTTCGTCAAAAGGGCGAAATGCGCAAATTTCGTCAGAAGAGGGCGAAATAACCACAAAACTCGTCACAAGGAAGGCAAAATAAACGCACATTTCGTCAAAAGATCACGAAACAATCGCAAATTTCGTCAAACGATTGCAAATCAACTGCGAATTTGTCAAAAGATCGCGAAAAAAACCGCAAATTTCGTCAAAAGGGGCAAAATAACCACGATTTTCGTCAAAACATAGCGAAATGATCGCGAATTTCGTCAAAAGAACGTGATAAAAGCTCGCATATTTCGTCAAAAGATCGCGAAACAACCGCGTATTTCGTCAAAAGGGACGAAATGACCGCAAAACTCGTCGAAAAAATCGCAGATTTCGTCAAAAGATCGCAAAAAACCCGCAAATTTTACCAAAAGATCGCAAAAAACAGCAAATTTGGCCAAAAGATTGCGAAAAAAACCGCAATTTCGTCAAACAATCACAAAACAACCGCGAATTTCGTCAAAAGAAGGCAAAACAACCGTGAATTTCATCAAAAGAGGGCGAAATAAGAGCTAATTTCGTCAAAAGGAAGGCGAAATAACCGCAAATTTCGTCAACAGATCGCGAAAAAAACATAGTTAGTGCTGGGAGTGGATCTCCCCTTTTCCCCCACTGTGCTGTAACCTTTCAGAAAATTTGCTGTGAATTTCCGAATATTTCCTTTTCACTCAGCATCACCTCTGCTATATATACTCGCGCATAAGTTGAGAAATATTAGAACCTACGATAATACAGCATTTACCTACAACATACCGTAAAATTTTGGGGAAATTTTCATGTGGATTGGGGGAAATGTTGGGAGTAGAAACATTTTCTGCACCCCTGGAAATACTTATAATTAAAAAATATATATAAATATATGTATACCAGCGAAAAAAAAATTGTGCAAATTTAAAATTGTTTTCTTATTTGAAATATATGTAATATTAATGAGTATAGTTTACTGTAATCGCAATTACACTGAAATATTTCCCGACGCATAATGCGGTGAAAAACTTGAGTTTTTGCTATATTAAAATTCATCGAGATATGTTTCTAAATATAATACTTATAAGTTTCATTTCTCAATACGGTTATTCTTACATATATTTTTTAATATATAAAAAGACCGATATAGTTGAATCAACTACATGTAATATCCTATGGAAAATGTTTTGTTTTTAGAAATTTAATACAAAAAAAAAAAAAAATCTGAGCAAGTGTGAATAGAACTGGCAGCCTGAGGGTTCCGAAAAGTTATGTTCTGTTACCGCTTTAAAAAAGTACGTCACAATATGTTAATTTGGTTATTTGTGCTGTTTATGGAAATTTACGAGTTTATGAATTAATAAATACAAATAAATTTAGAAATTAAAGATTTTCTGATTTTTTCCTGTATATGTGTTTTAAGACCTTCCTTCGCACCAAATTTCAAGTTTCTAGATCAACCGGAACTACTCTGTAGATTTTGTGAGTAAAACTTATAATCTACTTCCGATTGACCAAGAACCTAAAAATTTGGCACGAAGGAAGGTTTTATAGCACATGTAAAAAGAAAATTCCGAAAATTATTAATTCATAATTTTTTGTTGTCTAATAGATTTCTGTACTAGAAAATGAAAAAAAACGGAACCTTAATATTCTCGCCTTGGAAATGTCGATCATGTAAACTCATGTAATAAATCGCGAAAGATTTATAAATTAGTTATTTTTCTGATTTTTTTCCTTTGCATGTGCTATAAGACATTCCTTCGGGAAATTTTTCAAATTTCTATGTTAACCAGAATTACCCTATAGCTTTTAATAGGAAAAAAGGCACGAAGGTAGTTCTAATAGCACATTTAAAGGAAAAATTCCGAAAATAATTAATTTATAAATTTATGTCGATTTATGACGTCACACACTAATAACTCGGTACAAAAACCAAACTAATGGTTTGTCACGGATTCTTTTGTAATAGTAATATAACGTAACGGTACGGTACATTATTAAAAAAATCAAAATGTAAAGTATTCACTAATATGAATTTATACATTATAACACTATTCAACTTTTTAATTTTTCGATAACACAAAAATACCATAATAATAAACCCGCTTAAAAAATTATTTCAAATATTATCACTTTAAGACTTGTTCTGAGTATTTCTTAAATTATCATTAAAAATAATTGAAAACATTCCCATTTCCAGTTCATTTACTATTTAGGAGTCACAGATAATTATTTTTATGTTAACTATTTATTGCATCAGAAGTCATTCGTGCGTTTCACGTTATTACGTTGTAACAAAAAAAAAAAAAAAAAAAAAAAAAAAAGAACAAATTCTTTGAATTATATACAGATTTTTTTCCCCGTTGGAAAGCATAGATTAACAAATAATAAAAGCTTTTCATTCCGGCAAATTTATCATGATATATGCTAATAAAACCACTCGTGTTTCTGGCAGAAAAAAATATCAAGAATTTTCCTGTACTTTTTTTTTTTTTTTAGAAACATTGAGATTGAATATTTTATCGTTCAGCAAAACTAAAGTACTTTTAATTTTACTTTTTAAGGTGAAAAATTAAATAAAATTATTTTTTACGACTACAGTTTAAGGCAAGGTGTTTAAAAATTCAATTTTGTTTGTATTTAAATATTTTAACGTAACATTTTATATTTATTAATTAGTTTTGATAATAAAATAATAACTCGGTACAATAATGCTGAAATAATTTTAAAAATAGAATTTGTAAATGAATAAACAGTTTATGGCATTTATGTAATACTAGCTGCTTGGAAACCCCATAGTTGAATTTAAATTGTAATTGTGGAAACAATACTGAAATACAACAATATTATCTTCGAAAATATATTGAAAATAAACTCTTTTATGCAAGGTCTTAAAAATTAAGAAATGATGTTTAAGACATAAAAAATTCGTCGTTATTGCTTTACCGACTTCAAAATCCCGTGTCTTCTTTTTAGCCACCGGCATGCTATTACTTTCTCCCAGCTATTAATGTGTCGTCTCCAAGAAATAACGTTCCGTTGTATGAGCAAATCGTAAAACAAATCAGATGTACCATTGTACTGTTAAATACTCTACTACAATTTATTAAAGCATCGCACGTTTTTAATTTTTATATCGTCGTATTGGGGATAAAAGTACTTTTAAATGCAATTTGATTGAAAACTGCTTCTCAATTTATTTTTGATACATTAGTTTTTTGTAGTTTTCAGTACCTTTTGTTCTTTATTGGCAACTCAAGTACTCCATTTCTGCAGAAAGTAAAGGAAATTTATTTGAAAAATAGCAATTATATATTTTTGTTGCCATTTTCCCCTAACAACTGAAAAAGTTTTAATTAAAATATGGGCTTTTTTCAAAAAATATATAAATGAATAATTTCTGATAAAACATAAGGGTATTTAAACTATATTGAATCTAAAGAATCTATATTAATATTACAAACAAATGAAGGCATATGAATTAGATAGCCGATTTTTTTTGTCGACTTTCTTGAATGACATCTCTTTGTCGGATTTGTGTATTATTTAGCGATAGTGACGTCATATGCTTACTTAACTGTAGATGTTGTTCAAGACTAGATCGTAAATGAGGAATTCATCCTCCAGATTCGAAGAACGTCATTTTATATAAAATAAAAGCGTATGTTTTGTACTATCTATATTTATATACATATATTTTTTTTCAGCAGATGGAACACTAAATTCTGAAAAAGTAAAATTCCTGTTTTCTAGTTTTCTTTTTCCTTTTTTTTTCTCCATACTTGATAGTCAGTGGAGGCCTCAGGTACGAAAAATGTGCAATCATGATACAAAAAATTCCCAAATGTCCATTATCTACTTTACGTATATTAGTAAAACAGGGAGAGGCATCGTGCAAAGACATGGGAATTCAAGATGGCGGATGTAATTCAAAATGACGTTAGATTCTTGAATTTTTTGCAATTTTCTAACTATCCATGATATAACAGTGTCTTTTGAATTTCGATTTTTTAGCTTAAAAATTACATTTGTTATATTTTCCAAAATAGTACAAAAGTTTTTATGAATTCAGTTCGTTTGTTTATCTGTAGTGTCTGTCTGTCTGTCCGTGCTCTAACTCAATATATTCGAATGCAATGTAATCGATATATCGTATTGAAGTTTACAAAAACTTGTAACTAAATCCGAACAGATGTTGTCCAAGCCCTGTGTAAAGGTTCAGTTTATATTATAGAAATCCAAAAAAAAAAAAAAAAAAGAATATTGCTTATGAAGAAATTAGATTTAGATTAGTAGAAATTAGATTAGTAGTTTTATGAACCGAAAAACGCAATAAATAAAAAATAAAAATATTAGCAAAATTAGCAAGCTTTAAATTATTTTTTTGTTCATGAACATTGTTTTAAAATAAAATTTTAGAAAAGCTCCCACAGCTTCATTTAGTAGCTGCAGTTATGACCACGTATGATAATTTCAGAAAAAGAAAAAAAAAACGTGGATTAGCTATTTATTTAATGATTGGTATTTAAAGCAATTATTTAAAACATTTCGAATTTCTAAAAAGGTAACATATAAAGGCATTCATTACAAAAATGACAAATAATAAAAAAACATACATTTTTAGCAGTTTATAACATCATCATGAACACCAATTTAAATTTTTTATAGGTAACATTCATTTGCACAAAAGTTGATCATGCGTTTCACGTAATTGCAGTAGAATTAAAAATACTTTTAAATAACTCCTAGTTTATTTTTTTAGGAGGGGGGCTACTGTTGTTTTACATACAAGCAATGAATCAAGAGCTCTTCTTCCGTTTATTTTTATTATTAGTAAAGGTAAGTATGGTAAAAAAAAAAGTATACTTGTATCTTGAATTCCTGAATATATGATTTGTTTCTGTTTTTGATGATACAGGTGAAAGATTCTGCAGCTATTATTTAAATTTATGACGCGTAATATGTTTCAGGCTGAAACTTCAATGTATAATTGCAATAATAATAATAATAATAATAATAATAATAATAATAAAACAAAAGTTAAAAAGTTTTTCTTTTAAAAAACACACTTTTAAAAATATTTAATATTTATCTTTAAAATAACGTCTAATTTTATGGCTGCATGTTATGATGCTCCAAAACATATCCGTTACAAATCGGAAATTTTGCTTGAACCATAATTATGGAAAATTCACCTATTTTAGATATGCTTCATAGAAAGCGAAAACTCGTTATTTTAATTAAAAAATTTAGTTTTTGTTAAGCTTCTATTTGATAACTGATACAGGAAAGCAAAAAGCATTACTTAAACTATTCTTTCAGTTTTTCTAGATGGTTTTCTCAGCGTATAATAATATGGTAATTAACACTTCGAGATCTAATCCCGAGTGTTACTCGGATTCCCGTTTTCGGTAAAACGAACTAAGCCCGAGAGTCTCTCGGAAACAAATTTATCTCTCTGAGTTATACAAATATCTACTATAAGGCAATTCCACAGAAAATTATCATTTTTTTGGAGGGTGGGGGGGGGGGATAAAATTTATATGTTTAATTTAAGGGTATGATTGGAAAACTTGATATTTGTATAGTCTATAATAAAATCCTAATAAAAAGGCATTGTAAATTACTGTTTACAAACTATGTTATGTACCATTATTGTCTTCGTAAAGTCATAATATTACATCAGTTACACAATAAAAGTTAGTCAAGTTACACGTGTAAATGCCTTTTTTTTTTCTTTTTTATTATTCAGAAATTAATTAAACAAGTTACTGTAATAATTTGGCATTACTTAGTGTTGTTGAGAACATTAAATCCCTTTTTCTTTAACGGGATAATTTTCATAATTTTTACACTTCAATGAAGGCAAAAAAAAAAAAAAAAATGTTTGTCTATTTTATGTAACGTTAGTTACAGAACTTTGAAATGCAATTTTGGGTACTAAAAGACAGATTGAAATAATCTGCAGGTATTTGGGTATTAAGTCCTTAGTAAGAAATAATTTAAATTGTAAAAATTTGTTCTAGCTTTATTAGTAAATTTTCTACATAGTTTTGAAAACAAAATTCGATGATCATATGTTGCGATGGAATTGCCCTATATACGTTCGCGGTCTTTTCTTATATTATCCACGAAAATTTATTTAAGAAAACAATTAGGTGGCAGCGCTAAACAGAAGTAGTAAGTATATGAAAGTATCTAGAATCAGAGGTTAATGCGAATTTATTTTTAACCTTGTGGTGTTGCTCCTGGTGCTTTGAAATGTACCACGCAAAAGGAAATTTTACTAAATAATGTTTATATGCAAATAAAACCTATTTTCAGATATTTGAACAACATTTGGGCAAGTTTTTATTCAAATCCGTGTACAATTTTATGTTAAAAATTGTTTTTTCTTTGCGGTTTTTTTAATACAAATAGGGCTTTTTTCAATAATTTCCCATTAAATATAAATTTTTAGCACATTTAAATAGTTCCTTGATTATGAATAAGAATAGTTTGAAGTTTATAATAAAAAATATTAAAATACATATCTTCCAAGTATTACTTAAGAAATCTTGAAAAGTATCAAATATCCAGAGTTCGACATGCGGTTGAAATAGATCCGACCTCAAAGTGTTAATATTAATATTTTAATTACTTTTATGTACCTAAAAAGAACATTGTATTGCCACCGGGATCACACAACTGTACACAACTTCTAAAATCATAGCACATTATCAAGAAGCCTGTGGAAAATTAATTGCAAAATTTCATCTTTACATACAAGCACTAAATTATGTTAAGTAAAGACGTGTAAAATACATGATCGAAATAGTTAGAAATACTATTTCGCTTTTAAAAAAATATGAAACATAAAAACTATTTTAAAAGTACTGATTTTTTTTAAGTTTCAAAATTATGGATGTACTATTAATAACTAACTCAATAATAATAAACTTAAAATATTTTTCTACAGAAATCTGACGAATGTGGTATTCACATAAATATTAAAACTTTAATTGATTTTAGATATATTTTATAATTTTATTAACTTTTCTGACAACACAATTTAAAGGACTCAGGACTCTAGAAAAAATTTAAAAAAAGACCATTTTCAACATTTAACATCTTAAAATGTAATTGATTTTAAGACACCATTTATATTGTAATTGAAAGATGTAAGTATGTTGTTACATTTCATGTATTTAAATAATTGCCAGATGGAGAATTCGCATTTACAGGGGGCTCCAGACCGCTAGACATTTCTCGAGCAGAAAATTGGTATAACGGATTCCACGCAGGATCGTAAAATGAGTTTTTCAAATAGAATGAAAATTTGGGTGCCTACTTATACTTCAAATAATAATAATTACCCCGAACGTAAATAAATTTATATTTAAAGAATTTTTATATTTTTAACATCATATAGAGACGTCCTTTGCAGAAAAAATTTTCGGAAACGCGGCACCGCTTCAGCTATTAAGCGGGTATAGTTCTAAAAGCCGTTAACTTCTATTTTCAAGGAATTTCAAGGAAACAGTTATACCAAAATGTTCAGAAAAGATAAGAGTTTAACATAAAAAAAAAAAAAAAATTTCGAAAATTTTAAAGCTTTAAGAGTTCTGATACCTCCTGAAGGGAACAGGGGACCTTAGAATTCATTTCTTATATTTTAAGCATTATGAAGAACTTTTCAAAATACGCATTCCATATTGATCAAAATCTACAATATTTTTATGCAAGTTTCTTTTACATATACAAATACATATGCAATGAATAAATATGCATATGCAATGAATATGCAATAAATGTGCAATGAATTTTATATATTTGAGTATAAACGTAAGGGAAAAAAAATATTTTCTAAATTTTATAAAATTCTCAGTCTATTTGTATTTTTAGTTCTGTAAATAACTTACTTTAACTTTTCTAATTATATTTAGTTTCAAGAGATGATGTACAATTTTATGACATATATAATGACAAACAGCTATAGAAAATATTGGGATTTTAATTGATATGAAATGTGCATCGGGAATTTTGAAAGTTCTTCATAACGCTTAAAATATTCAAGATTTTTTTTTTCTCCCCCCAGATTTTTTTTTAATTTCACGCGTGATAAATATAAGCCATAATGCATATGGAATGCCCCTTGAATAGTATTTAAAGTGAAATTTAAAAAAAATTAAAAAAGGAATTTGAAGGTCCCTTGCACCCTTCAAAATAAAATTATGTTTATAAATGAGGTCCTGCCATTGATTAAAAAAGCAATTACACTTTTTAAATTTTTGTATGGTCATTGGGTCTTATAAGTTTTATTTATAACAAGTAATATAAAAATGTCTTTTTTTTAAGTCCTACTTAGGTCATCAAAGAAAAATTTAATATAATCCCCTAAACTAATATTAGTTTTTGTTGCGTTAAAATATCTCAATTTTTTGATTCTGTATAAGCAAGTAAATCTTATTAGTTTACAATGGAAGTCTATGGGAATTTGACGAAATATTAGAGATATCGCCAAGTTGGCGGCACTTTTGGCGACTCATTTTGGTCGCCAAATTTGGCGATATATCGCCAAGTTTGGATACCATAGGGGAGTACCATAGTCTACCCTATGGTAGCCTGCGTTATAGGTATGGAGATGCATTAAATGCTATTCAATAACCAATGGCTCACATTTTGTCTCCCATATAAAACTAAAATTAATTAATTTAATTTAATTAATGAATTAATATTTGAAAAACTGTATTAACATCAAGTGCCATCAGCTACAAGTTCAAAAAAATGTATTTGAACTTGAGTGGACGAATAATAAGTATTTTATTAACGATTGAAAAATTGAATAAGATATATATAGGGAGAGTGCTAACTAATAGTAGGAATTAAAAAATAATTGCCCATTACGTAAAAAGGACAACAGTAAGGATTTCATTCTTTTGAGAACGAAACTCAGTGAATTATGATACTATACATTTTATCTAATTCGGGAGCTTTATTACATTAACAGTAGGAAAAAGACAAATTTCATGAAATTCAATATATCATAGCACAGTAAATTTTGGTCATAGATGAATGGTCTTTTCTTTTTGTTGTACTTGTCAAAGCATGAGAAAAATATTTAAAAAAATAATTTATAAGTTACAGGGACTTCGCAAAAATTTGTGTAATTTTTTGAAAATTAATGGCTAGTCAATTTCGTCAAAATAACCGTAACTCCTTATTTATTTTAAACACTTTCGGAATTTTCATTGCCAAGGTATCTCCGACATGTAAAAAATTAAAGTTTGTTTCAAACTTTTTGGGACAATCTGTAAAATAATACTTTGTAAAATCTGGATTATCAGTAGCCATAAGTCATAAAAGTTATGCCTTCAAATTTGTTTACTAGTAAAAATATGAAAATATATGTTCCATGTAAAAAAAGCACATAAATTTACAGAATATGACATTATGCAAATTACTGTTAATAATGCAATTGCCATATCCAAATTGTTGCAAGAAGAGTCATGCGTTAAACATGACTTATGAAACACTTTCCAACGCTTCCTGAAATTTTTAACAAAACTTTGTTATTTAGGTAAATAAGGTAAATAAGATAACTAAGTAAACATTTTGGAAAACAGATAAAACCTTTGAAAAACTGATTTCACAGTTACCTTCTATGTTCCAATATGTATTCTAATTATTTTGAACAGCCCTATATTTGATCTGTAGGTTCATATATGTACTATATAATGGGAAAATCTAGTTTAGCAAGAAAACGCATAACAGGTTGAAATTTCTCTTTCAGCAATTTATCCTAATATATGGAAAAAAACTTGAATACATTTTTTCAGCCCTGTAGTTTACCAAGTACCTTTATTACACGCCACTATTTAGCTAAAATTTAATTCAAACTAAAACACACTTAAAACTACTCAAATCACATTTCCAGAAATTATCATCCATAGACGGCCACGTATCCAATTCTTTGCGTGGCCCTGTGTATAATTTTATCTATATTCTACAAACTTTTCTTAGTAAACTCAATGCAGTTCAGTGTAGAAATGCATAACTCATTTAAAAACCACGCTAAGCAATTTACGCTCATACTCAGTAACCTTTACGAATTATTTTGTGTAGCCCTGTGTATGAATTACAACATATATACATACCATGTACAATGCATAAATATAGTGAAATATAAAAGCACATAACATAATTAAAAATGTATTTCCAGCAATCATCGCTACCGTACAGTACTTCGGATACAATATAGTATCTGAAATCTTTTGTGTGTCCCTGTAAATGCTATGCACTTCGTATTATACATGAAATAACTTATAGTAAGCCTCAGTGATGTTCATCAATTTCATTATACATGAAAGCGTTTAACATAATTAAATTACGTCGCAAACAATATCATTATCTAACGAAATTCTTTTGTGTGGCCTTGTAAATGTATAATAACTACTTCTCTATAGAATGAAAAATTTCGTGCACTTCGTAAATGCATATCAATTTTATTGTGTTTGAAATTGTGTAACATATTTAAAATTCATATGAAGAGTTTTTTTTCCCATTGGCCGTAATGTAACGGATAATTTTAACTGTCCCTGTAAATAAACTAAGCATGCTACAAACTTCATTTAAAATAGGGGTCGTGCTAGGGTAAACATCAAAAACATCCAAAAATTCAGGGCAATCCAAGATTATTTACGAGAGTTAGAGCGCTGACAGACGGACAGATGGCTAGATAAATCGAAGTCATAAACTCTTTTCAACTTTTTTGGAAAGTGTTAAAAAGTACACTTTTTTCGAGCTTTAAATTTGTTAAAAATTTTTATAACTTTTATTTTCACTAAAATGGAAATGTCTTTCCGACATTTCGCTGATTCTAATTCTTTATAAATTTCCCGAATATTTTAATGTTCTCGAATAAACCTATTCCATATACCACAGATATTTTATTTCTATAAGAAACTGTACGAATTTACGATGTATAATTTAAAATTTATTTTAAAGAAATTTAAAGGAGTTATTTCTGATTTCAACATCCTCTTTTCTATGCTCATACAAAACACGCTAATATGAATTAAGTATCATCTGAAATGTTTTTAAACAGACTTTTATCATAGTACGCTCACATTTCGATAAAATGCAATTTTTGAGTAAAATTTGCACTTAATTTAACGAATAATGAAAGAACGTATCTCAAATAATCTCAAAAATTGCAGTGTGAAACCCTCCATTGTTTCACTAATAAAAACTTATAGAGCATCAGACAGTGAAAGAGTTATTTGTGACTTGTAAACCCATCCTTACTGTAGTAAAAGTTTTTGCCTTTTTGTTTCATTTTTAATATTTTCCAGCACAGATAAAAAAACATTGCTTCGTTTGTTGTTCTGCTCGACCACCTTCCTGTGCCATAACTTTTGTAAATATCACCGGATAATAACGAAATACATATGTGTTAAAGTTCACTCTAAAATGTTTCCTAACCTCATTTCAAGATTTTAGTTTTCATTTATGGTAGCACACATAATAACTTCGATATAAAGGTCCTTTCCGTTAAATATATAAAATTCGTTGTAACGAATTTAATCTTCTTCAAACATGTAGTTGATAAGTGTATTGATATACTGAAGCGTGTTTCTTGCAGAAAACGTTATATGTAATGTTTATTGATGATTTACAAATACAAGCAAAACAATTCAGAAAAAAATACTATATAATTGCAGTAATTCTTTCAAGTATTTACATAGTTTTTTATAATATTGTTCTGACATTCGAACAAAATAAAATAAATATATAATACAATTTTATATAAGAGTAATTTTTCTATAGAAAAGAAAGCGTGAAACGGGGGGTTATTGTATTCTATAAGGCAAAGTATAAATAAAATAAAACAAAATAAATTACCTATTACTACTCTGTAAAATGCAGTATACATTTATTTCAGTTATGTTATTCCTTTTTCAGCTAAAGAAAATTTTACTATACTGTAATGTGTTTAAAATCTGTGCTTCGTATAAAATATACATTTTTTATTGCGCCAATGTTTGCGGTGAAAGTGGGATCGTGTAAAGGCCAATTTTGGAAACCTTGCTATAAGAGACTTAAGGTCGGAATAGACGTGTCATTCAACTATTTTCAGTATCGGCGTCTTTTTTTGTGACACGGGGTGTTTTGCAACTTTAACAGCTTTAGAATGATAGTGACGAACATGCTGAAGGAAGAAAAAGTTTCCTTCAAGCCAATCTAATAGTCTTATCTCATTTGCATTGTCGAATCTTTCCATCGATTTGTAAATAAACCACAGACGGGTTTAGAAGGACAGATATCCTGTAAAAGTATTGAAGGAATGCAAAACAAGCGTTTAAATGCAAAGTTAAGGAACATTGGAAGTAAAAAGACCCGAACTAAACTATTGTTCGCGTGTAAAAGAATTTCTGAAATTCTTTCGCAGTCATCCTGATGTGGTAATTTAATTTAAACTTTATTGTCATTTTAAAATGCTTCTTTGGAGAATTTTAATGCACCATTGAAATGTGGCTGTTCTTTTTTAATGGAACGCTATCTGTAATATTTTTCTTCTTTTGTCTGTAGCAAGATTACAGCAGAATTCCCTTAGCAGAAATTACACGTCACTAAAAAAAAGTTCACAATCGAAATTCTATCAAAATTGAAAAAAGTTTAAAATGAAATTTACTAACTTTTAATTATTCTTCATATTAGCCAGTAAAGGTTGCAGTTCATGTGATAACGGGTCAGTTAAAAATTATAAAATGTAAAACAAATATAAATAAAAATTCGAAAATCGGCCTCCAAAGTTCTTCACTAAAATTAAACTTTAAATTAATATATAGCTTATGTATATTTAATTAAATTACTGTATGAGATAAACAAAATTTTATATAAAAAAAGTACTCACTTTTCTAATTTATACGCATTGAATTAAAAACTCATGAAACAAAAGTTGTTTAGAACTTTATATTCACATGATAAGTATTAATTTAAATATGAATATCCTTTTTGGCAATTTAAAGATCCGAAAGCATTAATTCCATTTTTTTAAATTATTCACATGATAAACATAAATTTGAATATGAATACCTTTGTTGGCAATTTGAAACTCTGAAAGCATTAATTACAATCTTTTAATATTTTCCCATCATAATTACTTATTTTCAGACTTTGTAATTAAACAAGAAAGATTACTTACGTAAGTCCCTGTTAATAGATTTTGTTCTTGTTGAAGCCTCAATTTATCACGCATTGGTGACATCAAAATGTAATTTTTCTCACACATCTATCATTTTCGCGTAAAAATGTTTTGAATGAAATATGGAGGAATATGCATAAATATCAATTTTGAATCGATATTTTAAAGATTACGTGGAAAAAAAAATAAAAATAGGCTCCGTGCATCGTTCTTCTTAAGAGTTTAGAAAAAAAATCGAAACATATAACGGAAAATTGAGCATTTTATAAAGATTAATAATTTGCAATGCATGCCGAGAACAACATAATTTGTGTGTAAAGTTCGGTTATAATATTTTCTAACGTAGTTTAAAAGTGTTTGAGACATCAGTTTCTCAGGTCGTCTCTCTGTCTGCGCTCTAACTAGCGTAAATATACTCAAATTTCCATGCAATTCATATATGTCATTAAATTTTACTGTGGCAGAGAAATCGCTTCAGTGTGTTTTAATGATTTTATACTATTTCAAACCTATTGAAAGTTACAAACAGCACTAGGGTGCTCTAAAAGATACTTACTGTAGGATATTTCCAGTACCGTATGTATTGTTCATTTACTGAGACACACAAAGTAATTCTTTTCAGCACAGCGTATATGAGCAATACTTGCTGAAAGTGTGGTTTCAATTGTGGCATGTTTTTGTACATTTAACATCCGTAGATCATATAGAGTTATTCAAAAAAGCATTCGAACGTTTTTCCGACTATTTATCGTAAATGCTGAAATGGGGATTTCAAATGTGTTATACGTTTCCTTGAATAAAACTATATAGATAAATAAAAATATAATAAAACCATTAAGTTTTATAGATTAAAATATGATAAACTAAAAGAAAATTACAACTTCTGAATAAACATTTATTATTTATCAAAAGGATCTATATACTACTCTTATAATCTTCTTTTTTACTTTTATAAAATATTACTTAATAGAATCTTTGCTATTATTTAAAATTCTGTGTTATACTTCAGGTTGTTTTCACATATTCATACTCATGTTGCTCCTACATAAGGTTACTGGAAGTGTCATACTAAAGATAAGTAGATGTGTTATGCATTAGTTTAATTTTTCGTAATATTTCTAAATACTATCATTATACTTTTTCTTTTCCCAAAAAACTTTTAAAATTTTACTGCCCACAATTTATCTAGACACATTGTCGTGTTTTAATTATGTGGTTCAGAAAATTTCAGGAGTCAATAAAATGTCTCTCCCAATTTTTTTTTTCTAATCATAGAATGATAAACAGATATTTAAGTGGCATAACAAAAATAATTCTATTCCTAAGGAACTCGAAACATGAAATTTTATACACCATATATGCAAATATACATATTTTTTAATTTATGAATATATTTTAATATACATCTTAAATTCTCTGAAATACACTATATGGCCAAAGGTGACCGGCCACTTGCGATTATAGACGTTTTGTTAAATATCTAGGAGAATTGCATAAGGAATTTTCCTAAAACTCCAGGTGTGTAAACAGAATAGTACAGGTCATACATTTCCGTGAGGATTTTTTCCCGAAACCCCATAGGGGGCCGTCAAAAAATTGAAAAAGGACGACTATCTTTTGGATAACCCTGTCAAAACTAATGTAGCAAAAAAGTTCAAAGTGTAGATTAAGATTAAGTGCGTTATTGTAATAAACTGTGTTCATTTATATGAAGATAGCATATATACTCGTAGAGAAATTAAAGATTCTATAAAAAGAGTCCCAAATTTTGCCAAGTTTTTTGCTTATAATTTGTAGAGTCCTTTATATAAAAAAATTCTTTTCAGAAAATATGATAAACAACATTGTACACAATATCCTGCAATCAGAATTAAAAAATAATAAAAATTTTATGAAAAATGAGCACGTTTACTAAATAATGATTCACTGCCCATGCCCAAATGTAATCAAAATATAATTTGCATATTGTGTTAGCTAAATGTACAGCGCAACTTTTGTAAAAGTCTCAAAAATATAGTTTGAAAAGTCTAAAAATTATCGTTGATAGAATAAGCTCAAAATCCGTTATTCCATAAAGGAATAAAAACTATGAGTGGTTGTATCAAAATGCAGTAGTACGTGCAATATTGTTGCTACATTGGCGCCAATCAATGGATATATGGATACAGCCCCTCATATTTTTGCTTCATTTTTGGAACAACGGATTTTGAGCTTATTCTATCAACGATAATTTTCAGAATTTTCAAGCTATGTTTTTGAGACTTTTACAGAAGTTGCTCTATACATTTAGGTAACACATTATGAACATTATATTTTGATTGCCTTCGGGAATGCGCAGTGAAACGTTATTTAGTAAACGTGCTCATTTTTCATACACTTTTTACTGTGTTTTAATTCTATTGCAGGGTATTGTGTACAATGTTCTTTGTCATATTTTTTGAAAAGAACTTTTTTTTATATTAAGAACTCTGCAAATTATAAGCAAAAAAGTTGGGAAAATTTGAGACTGTTTTTATGAAAACCTGAATTTCTCTTCAATTATACATGCTATCCTCATACAAATGAACACAAATTATTGCAATTAGCCACTTAATCATAATCTACAATTTGAAAGTTTTTGCCATATTAGTTTTGACAGGGTTATCCAAAAGATATGCGTTATTTTTCAATTTGTTGGTGGTCCTCTACGGGGTTTCGGGAAAAGATCTTTGCGGAAATATATAGTGTGTACTATACTGTTTACACATCTGGAATTTCAGGTTGTTTCCTCATATATTTTTCTAGATATTTAACAAAACGTCTAAAATCGCAAGTGGCCGGTCACCTTCAGCCATATAGTGTACAGTTAATAATAAATGAAGATTCAACGTTCGCATTCTTAACAAAAGTCTAGACATGGTAATCTTCGCGTTAACCTTTCGTAAAATTGAAAAATTTAATTTATACATTTGATGTTTTAAAACCATAATCAATTACTTTTAAGTTTACATAATACCTAATCATTTTAATAGAATTTATTATTGTTGTGGTCTCATTAATCATTCCTTTATGACATAAAAGAAAATAAATATTACTTAGTACAAGGTATTCCCATATAAAAAATAATCATGTCAATACTAATCTTAATGAAGTTATCCATTAAAATTAAAAAATATATAATTTAATTTCAGGAAGAGAATGCACGTAAATTTGAACTATTAGGAAACATTTGAATATACAACGTAAAACATTTGGTGCTTTTAGTGGTGGAGTAGAATAGCCATGAGAGAGAGAAATCGTGTTCTAACTTTTTAAGCTCCTGTTGCACCATAAACTTGAATAATGAACTGGTAAAATATTGGATCAAGAACCGGTAAAAATGCTTAAATATAAAGTCTTAAAGCCTTTGAAAACAAGAGTTAATAAGACCAGGGCAATAATCCGATAAACTCTGAACATACACTATATTGCCAAAGATGACCGGTCACTTGCGAATTTAGACGTTTTCTTAAATATCTTGAAAAATACATGAGGAATTATCCTGAAACTCCAGGTGTGTAAACTGAATAATACAGGTCATATATATTGCCAAAGATGACCGGTCACTTGCGATTTTAGATGTTTTCTTAAATATCTTGAAAAATACATAAGGAATTATATGTAAACTGAATAGTCATACATTTCCGCGAAGTTTTTTCCCGAAACTCCATAGGGGACTGCCAACAATTTGAAAAAGAACGAATATCTTTTGGATAACCCTGTAAAAACTAATGTAGCAAAAGCATTCAAACTGTAGATAATGATTAAGTGGCTTATTGTAATAAATTGTGTTCATTTTTATGTGAATAGCATGTATACTCGTAGATAAATTAAAGTTTTTATAAAAAGAGACCCAATTTTTTATAATTTTTTTTTGCTTATAATTTGCAGAGTTCTTAATATAAAAAAAAGTTCTTTTCAGAAAATATGACAAACAAACAACATTGTACACAATACCCTGCAGTCAGAATTAAAAAATAATAAAAAATGGATGAAAATGAGCAGGTTTACTAAATAATGATTTACTGCGCATGTCCGAATGTAACCAAATTTAATTTGCATATATTGGCACTTGGGACAATTTTGGAGAAAAAATTTTCTTTTGGCGTTACTTACATTAAGGGGTCTCAGGACGCTTAAAGCTTTCAATTTTTCAAAGTTTTATTATTATTTTTTTTTATGTTAAACTCCTATTTTTTCTGAACATTTTCATATAATTGTTTCCTTGAAATTCGTATTAGAACAGAATTTATGGCTTTTAGAATTATACCCGCTCAATAGCTGAAGCGGCGTTTACGAAATTTTGAAGTCATTTTTCTCCAAGTGACGTTTTTTTGTATAGTGCGCACGACATCTCAAAATCTGAATCTTTTTTCATAAAATTTTTAAAACATGTGTTTCATGTTAGTCTGTATCAATTGAACCTAAAATTTCCTTTTTATTGTTTAAAAAAAAATCCTTTTTAGGTGATTTTACTGTTGAAATTTTCTAAATTTTGTGTTAGCTAAATACAACTTTGTATTAAAAATATAAAAATGCTTTAAATACAAATTTATTAGATTGAGGGTAGTTATAATCTGGAGTATAAATAGGCACCAAAATTTTCCTTCTAGTTGCAAAATTTATTTTGTAATCCTGAGCGTAATCTGTTATGCCGATTTTCTGCTCGTCAAATGTCTAACAATTTGGAGACCCCTGTAAATGCTAATACTGCATCTTGCAATTTTTGAAATGCGTGAAATGAAAGAACATACACATATCTTTCATCCCAATTAAAATTGGGTCTTAAAATCGAGTACATTTTAAGATATTAAATGTTGAAAATGCTCTTCCTTTTTCATTTTTACTATTTAAATGCTCTTCCTTTTTCATTTTTACTATTTTAAGAGTCCTGAGACCCCTTAACTCTGTTGTAAAAAACGCTGTAAAAATGCATTTTCTCATTTCAAATAAAATAAAAGAACATCTCTAAAATCCCGCATTGTTGGGACCGAAATGAATCCAGATTGTTGAAAATTTCTAAAAGAATACCAAAAGTACTTCCAGTGTTCTTAATGGTGCCTTTATTCACAAATAAATTTATAGACAAGTGATATTTATGTGAAAAAAAAGAGAAAATTAAAAGAAAAACTTAATTTAATTGATATTTCCTATGTTACGAAAAAATTCTAATAAACAGTGAAGTTATTTCTTCTTGAGTGATTTCCGAAACATTTATGTTAATTGTATTTGCTTCTGTTTTTTGACCGTTTTTTAATAAGTTTTTCTTGGTTTTTTTTTATAAGTGAAGATTATCGATTTCGGAAATACAGTCTTGTTTCTCTAAAGCACATTTAGTTTTCCAGGAAAATTTATGCACTTTTCCAGTGATAACGTTTCTTTTGCGGGCTCCTCGTCCTCGTACCTACTGACAGCTTTGAGCATTATCGGCGGTTCTATTTAGCACAGCGTCAGCGATCTTACCGTATCCACCGCTTTATATCTCAAAATTTGATTTGTAAACAATAGCTAGTTTTCTTTCTAGCAAAAAACGGGGGAGAGGAGAGCGATGACTTTAATGTTGGATTTTTCAAGTTGGGACTTTTTTGAATGCTGGATTTTTCAAGTTGGGAGATTTTTGAATGCTGGATTTTCGAGGTCACGCCGTATTAAAAAATTCTAGCATGAGTTTAACATTACAGAAACACAATTACTTTTTTCCGAAAGAGTTTAATTTGAAACATCCGTTTGAGACATTTACATGAACAGTGTGTCAACATACATACAAGTACAAGGAATATACTATAATGGCGTCCACAGTCAACTAACATATTTTAGAGAGCATACTTTATGAAGTTGGCCAAAATAAAAAAAATGTGTGTTTTAAAATTTGGAATAATCTAAGCTGCCTATTTTTAAAACTTCTTAAATCTTACAAAACTGAAACTTTTAATGCAACAAGTTCCGACTGACCTTCTAAACGTGCAATGTGCGACCGAAATTCGGGATGATATGACACCTTAGATTTCGTTCTTAATTAACTGCAGTGTTAAAACAGGCACACATTGTAATTACATTGTTGCCAGCATTATATGACGTCAACGTTACTGACACAGATATTTGTGCTTTATAATATAGAATATCTGTTGTTTACACATTAATTCTTTTGTTTAATTATTTGTTTACTCATTTCTTTTTACATTTTTTTTTCGTTAACTCTTACACAATCGGGATGTTTCATTTTAAAATGTTACTGCTGAATTTGTTTTAAAAAAAAGTTATTAATATCTCCAATTTAAAACACGTATAAAGTATAATGAAAATTGTTTACAGATAAAATCCATCAAAAGTATACGAAAATTATATTTAATGGTGCAGAATTAACTTTATCTGTCATTAATTTAATGAAACATTGCAAAAAGTAAAATTTAACGAAATGAAATACATTTTTTATTGCTTTTTCTTTTTTATTTAAAAAATAGTTTAAAGTTTTATAAATCATCCAGACTGTATAAATTAAAAAAAGTACCTTACATTCTAAATGGAATGGCTTTTTTTTTTTTAATCCACTGCAAGTGTACAAGAAGCATTTTAATGATTCGGAATTTAATTGTAAATTATTTTACAAACTATTGCAAAAAAAGTTCTCAAACAAATTAGAATTTTTTTCTTTTATTTAATTTGTTTGAAAACTTTTGGAAATAAACTAAAATGCTGCTATTTGATTACTAAAATTACTTTTAGAAACAGTTCACAATTTAATTATAAGGACTTCATTCTTTCATTGGAAATATTTTTATCCATGCAAGATGCTATAGAATTATGAGATATTATTAAAATATAGCAAAATGTGATGTAACGAGTATAATAAAAATAAACATTTCAGAATTATTTATTTGTGACAAAGTAGCCATTGTTTGCAATCAACTGGAAAATGACACTAAGAAGGGGACCACTTTTGGTGCTGCTCCCACCTATCATTGGGACCTGGTGCATTTTAAAGACCTATATTAGAAATTTTGAGAATCGATAACATTTTTCTGTTAAAATCATATTTTTTAATTCTACAGCACCATAGCTTTCTGAAAATGTAGTTTTCGAAACGACTTATCGGAGTATTAACATAGATTTTTTTTTTTTAAAGAAAAGTATTTAAAATTGTAAATTAGTCAATAATAAGTATAAAATATTGAAAAAAAAAAATTAAAAATTCCTTCAAGAACCTACGAATTCGATTTAAAAAAATTACAACATTATATTCACATTTTTGGTGGGGGAAAAGTTGGCGTTTTATTAAAAGTATACCTTTCCGGCTACCCTAGCCGAATGTCATAGCTGCTTGTCACGTGTAAGCAGCGATTTCGACTTAGAACTAGAAATGTGATTTTGGACTAGAAATTGTAATGTCCGACCTAATTAAGAGCAGTAAATTTTCTAAATTGTATAAAAATATTAATGTACTTTATAATTACTTTCACCAAAAGACACATCATTTAATACAGCGGCATTTCATTCTAAATATTCGAAATTTTATTCCATCTCTCTAGAAAAGAAAATAGTTTGCTAATTTTGTATTTCACTGAAAAAATTGTTTTCAATGATCTTGAAAGTTTTTAACAGAAATATGTTTACTATTTATGCATTTATCGCCTGCATAGAGAAAAAAGCTAATTCCTGTTTCTTATGCTATCAGTTATCAAACAAATCGCAATATGATTTAATTTTAATACGTACTGTACATATACTCCAGTGATAAGGCGGGCGAAAAATTTATAGCGCCATATTTGGCGACTTAACTCACTTTTGGCATAAAATAAACAAATAAAAATCCAATAATAAAAAATTAAAGGTGTAAAAAATACATAAAATATGATTTTAACGGAGACATTTTATAGGTTCTCTAACTTTTATGTATATGTATATGGCTAAAAAATGCACCAGGTCTCGATGCTATGTGCAAGCAGCACCAAAAGTGAAAAACTTCCTAAACAGAAAAAGAAGCGCTACTTTTTTTTCATTTATTAAGAAATAACTTTTTTTTTTTTAAAGATGATTGCTAATAAGAATGAAATTTCATTTTCTTTATGCGCAATGTAGTGCACTTATTAAGTTTTACTCGAATAGGATTTTTTAAAATAGAATTTAACACAAAAACAATGAATCAAAAATTTCGAGAAAATATGTGATTATATTGAACATGTGTCCCGTTTTGCCGATATCACATAAGAGGGTTTTTTTTATACTTTCCAGTAGTTTAAAAGTGTTTATGATTTCATTTTGTCTGTCTACCGTCTGTCCGTGCTCTAACTCGCTTAAATATAGTTCGTTTTCCATAAAACTTATAGAAATTATTGGGCATATTTGGTATTGAAAATGAAGTGTGTAGCATTTACGGTTCATTTACAGGGAAATTCAAAAGAATTCCGTTACATGGCGGTTTATGGATGAAAATCGTTTACTGTGTATTTTAATAATGCTAAAGTATTTTAAATGCACTGGAATTTTTATATATCCTTAAGGTGTACTACACAGTTCTTACTGAAGAATATGGTAAGCATAGAATTTATCGGTGATTTACAGGAATACACAATAAAATTTGGCTGCAGAAGAAACTGAACAATAATTCATGTATCAAAGACTATGAACAATAACTGCTGGAAGTGCGTATTCAGTTGTGGTATTGAACTATATTTTAAATATTACTTGATGTGAATAAATTATATTGATCATATACATGGCTGCACATAAGTTATCAAGTATATTTCCGTTTATTCATAGGGATTGTGGAATGGAAATTTTCAACTGTGCTATTCGTTCAACTGAACTAACTTTTAGCATATTATGTAGCTTACATACAAATCTATGGGCCAGATACAGGGTTGCACAAGACAAATCGGACATTTTTCCAACTGTTGTTGGTAATAACAGAAATTGGGTTTTTTAAATGCGTTATGCGTTTTCCAAATTGTTTATTTAGACATCATCTTTCACCTTAATAAACTGTGAAGTCAGTTACAATATTCTGAATATGTTGGAGAATGTTTCATAATCTATGCCGGGCGCATAATTTTTCGGTCTTGTTTTTTTTTTGTTTTTTTTTTTGTTTGTTTTTTTTTTAGTAGCTTCTATTATAAAAAGTAAAAATGCTACTTATTGCAGCCGCCCGAAGGAAAGCACTTTCGGAAAATGTTTGGTATATTTTCATCGATCATGACACCCATACCGCAAAGCCTCCCTTTCAAATGTTGATTTACAAATATACTGGTAAGCTACATACGCTGCGCTGTACCATTTTTCCAAACAAACCTTGAATCAAATGAAACGGTGAAATTGACCTTGCATTTTAAAGCAATATGGATCTTCACCTGGATACTCCTTCCGCACTCCTGATAACAGTGGCAACGCACCTGCGCTTTTATATTAGCTTAGGCGTTGTACAAAATTTGTGCTATTATGAAGCAACTCTTTTAGTTGATGATTTATAGTAGAGTTTGGTAGGGAAGTGAGATCGTTATGGAATCAGGAATTAAATTATACTCTAGTCACAACACTACTAAAATAGAGAGCATTAAACGATTGCAAAGATTGACCATTGAACTTAAATAATGTTCGGGTGACTTATTTGAATTGTTTAAGAATTTTAAAATGACGTCATGCCAATTCAAAGCTTCTATAACAACTCTGTCACAGAAATCGCAATTTTAGAACGTTTTCTGTTCCTGCACACTTAAAATAGTTTAGAATGTCCTTTGTGGGTGCATTTGCGACTCTAAAGTAACGGGCATGTTTCTATCTGTTACAAGTTAAGATAAATCATAATTTAAAAGCTTTTTAGACCGTTTCCCGCTCATTTTACACCTTTACATTTCATTTTTTTGTAAAGATTTGACAACTGTTTTTAGTGAGTACTGAAATCCTAAAAAAAGCCACAGTACCAAATTTCAAGTTTCGACAGTATCACATAAATTGCAATTTTAAAAAGGTTTTTTGCTTGTGTATACTTTTAAATTGCGTATCTTGTAAAAAAAAGTTCTGTGCAAGCATTTACATATTAAAAATAACAGAAACGTCAAATGTTAAGTTTATAATCCTAACAATTCTAAATAAACAGCAATTTATAACTTTTACGACTCATTTCATACATTTAAGTTTCGTATTTTTAATCAATTGTTTATTCCTTACAACTGCATCTTAAAAGTAACGACTATACTAAATTTAAAGTTTCTAATCCAAACAAATGTAAAACGTTTTTAGAATTTATTTCGCTCATGTCACACTTTTAAATCACGATTTTTATTAGAAACCATTCTTAGCGAGTATTTACATTTTAAAAGTAATCGCCATTCCAAATTTCAAGCTTCTATACTAACTTTATCACATAAACCACAATTTTAGAAAGCTTTTTTCTCCCGCACACTTTTAATTTTCGATTTTTTTAGAAAACTGCTCTGGACAAGCATTTACATCACTTAAGTAACAGTATTGCCAAATTTCACGTTTGTAACTTTAACAGTTCAATCTAAATCTTAATTTATATAAATTTTTCCACTCAATTCATGCCGTGCATCTGCATCTTAAAAGTAATTACTATACTAAATTTCAACTTTCTAACCTAGACAAATCCATCTAAATAGTAATTTAAAACGGTTTTTTACTGTTTTCCGCTCTTTTCACAATTTTAAATGTAATTTTTTTTTTTTAGAAACCGTTCTTAGCGAGAATTAACATCTTAAAAGTAACTGCCATGCAAAACTCTAATCTTCTATACCAATGTATCACGTAAATTGCAATTTTAGAATGGTTTTTTCTACTGCACTATTTTAAATGTCGAATTTTTAAAAAACTTTTCTGAATGAGCATTTACGTCTCTAAAGTTACAGCCTCAACAAATTTCACGTTTCTAGCCAAATCAGTTTTAAACCAATCGTAGTTTTGAATGTTTTTAGAACGTTTTCTGATCATTTTATCATTACAATTTCGAATTCTTTAGAAACCGTTCCTAGTTGCATCTAGTGGTTAAATCTTAATTCTGGTCTTAATTACATCTGGTGGTTACATCTTAAAAATAACCACCGTGTCAAATTCCAAGTTTCCTCATCAAACACAGAAGATGTGGGCCATCGACGGCTACATTAGCCTTGTCCTAAAGTACTTTGTAGAAAGCCGCCTGTCATTGCTCACGCCGGATAAAATAAAAAAGTGTCACGCCGGACGCAATGAGGCCACATAACAATTGGCTGTGAATGCATGAATATGCCCACAATCATGGCATTAACTTTTTATCAGAAATGCTAGATAGCCTAGAAATGGCCACAGTTATTCTTTTAATGGAAATTACGAATGAAACCTAGCTAGAAGCACGCAATAACCTTTCCTTTTGTGGCTGTGAAGAATTAAATCTCGCACAAAGCTGCAAAACAAAAATCACGTTTATGTTTATTATAAATGTAAAATAGCCCAAAGTCGGCCACTATGATGCTATAAAGTTTATTTAGGTGTCAATTCAAAATTTATTCTATAAAAAACACTTGTTGGAAAATTGTTTAAATGCTAACGTGTTTTTTCATGAAAAATAATTGCAAATTTACACTTAGGTACACTTTTAACAAAAACTATAAGTTCAGTTAACTTGATTTTTTTTTCAAAAATGCAATGCTTAACATTGTGAATTAATAGCTTGCTGTGTCAATTATATACTTTTAAAATTTATATGCAATGCTATTTTCAAATAAATGTATTTTAAATTATTGAATAATCCTTTCAAGACAATAACAATAATACCAAAAGGTTTTCCGTGCATTATGGAGGTATTTTTATTATAAATGTCGCAAGTTTTACATTATGATGCAATACAAAGATACAAGTTAAAATTGCAGCACATTTTTTATCAAATTGTGTGAAGGAAAAAACAGGGAGTATACAATTTCCGCTTATGTGAAGAGAGCGCCTACCCCTACACCTCAACTCTCTGAGTCATAAACTTTGAAATACACATACATTGCATTGTCATCGACAATAACCTTGTGTATAATAATTGAAGAAAATCGGTTTGACGGAAACGAGAGTCAAAAATTGTTTGTAAGATTGTCCCAGCAGAAAGGATGTAAAAAAATGATGTGTGAAAGAAAAATAAATAATCGGTAAATTTCGACTTTTACTCGCCCACAAAGAATTCTTAGAACCAAGACCTAGTTCAAAATTTAAATTTGCCATTGTGCCAAAAGCGCTTCAAAAGGAGGTTGCAAAGTTACAATGCTACCTTCGTCCCTGACGCTGTTTTCTAGATAGGTTTTTAATTAATACCTCGGCTGCATACCGATAAATGTTTTTACCTTCTCAACAATCCATTAGTGGTTTCACGTAGATAGGTATCTTGAGCGCCCCTGAAGTCTCCTGTTGATCACAGGCAAAAACTTCTTTTTTAACGAAAAAAATCTTTTTTAACGATTTTCTAAAAACCTATGTTGCCTAGATTAATCGTTAGTTTTCCTGCAAGGTTTAAATAAAATCCTACTACCCCTTTTTTAACCCTTTGCACTCGAAGTTCGTTTTCATTCGTATTACCAGCAACTCGAAGCGATTTTAGTTATACCTTATAATTTTTTTAATTCTTTATGAATACAAATATCATGATATATGAAAAAAATTTTTAAAAATATAAAATTATTACATTTTGTAATCGTCCAAAGCGTGATACCTCTCGAAGCAGTTCCCAATATGTAATCTTGGCTTTTCTAGACAGGTATCACAAAATTATTTGCATTGTCTCCGTAACGGAGACCTCGAGTTTGAAGACAAGTTTTAAATGGCACCGCTCCGGAGCCCTCGAGGTTAATATTAGTTTCAGTACATTCGGAAATAGAGGAGGAGGTGTATTTTTGCAGTTCAGTTTCTACGATATCTCTGAAAACATAATAATACCTAAAATGAAACCAAATGTATTTTTGAGTTCCCTGTTACCAGATATTTCGAATGATAGCCCACACGATACACCCCCAAAAAGATTAATTAGCCCCTTAAGACTTAATTAGCCCCCTAAGATTTAATTAGCCCCTAATTGTTTTCAAAAAATATTTTTTGAATGGCTAATAATCTATAAATATGTGGGTCAATAGTATAATTCTGGCAAGTTTGAGTTTTCCACGTTCCGTAGTTTTCGAGGAAATAGCTGTGACAGACGGTCAGACAGACACACGAGAGATCTTATAATTGTTTCTTTTTTACTTTTTAAATAATGAACCCTAGAAAGATCGTTAAATTGATTTTAAATACCCCATTACATCAATAATGATATTTTGATAGATCCTTTCTCTAAAAACTTTTATCATTGCCTTTTTTGTTACCCATAATGCGTTCTTTGCCGGAGGCGATCATTGGGCTATTTACTGTTCGAAAACCCAAATTTAGAAAGTAGTTAAAAAAAAAAGCTACTAAGATGTTAGCCAATTTATATTTCCACTTTAAATAATGTTACTCGAAATGGAAAGCAAACTTTATTCCTTTTTTTCAATTCCTACTATTAGCTCACACTCTCCCTATATTTATTTATATATTTATCTTGTACAAATTTTTAATCGTTAATAAAATACTCAATATTCATCCTATCAGGTTGAAATAATTTTTTTTAAACTTGTACTGGATGACAATTGATGTTAATAAAGTTTTTTCAAATATTAATTAATTAAATTTTAATTAATTAATTTTAGTTTCGCATGGGAAACAAAATTACCGCCATTGGTTATTGAATTTCAATGAAAATATTTTCAATAAGGGTTACCATAGGGTGGAGGACCCTGTTCTGTCGCCCAAATACCGCCAAGTTTGTCGCCAACTTGGCGATATATCGCCAAATTTGGTGGCCAAAATGAGTCGCCCAAAGTGACGCTAACTTGGCGATATCTGTAATATTTTGCCAAATTCCCATAGAGTTCCATTGTAAACCTACTTGCTTATAGAAAATCAACAAATTGAGATATTTTAATGCAACAAAAACTCATATTAGCTTGATTATATTAAATTTTTCTTTGATGGCCTAAGTAGGAATTGACTTTAAAAACAAAATTTTTATATTACTTGTTTCCTATTAAAATGTTCAATTTACTTATACCTTATTGTTATGGAGCAACAGACGTGCTTTCAATCTCCGAAACGTTGGCGTGTCTAGCTATTTAAAATAAAAAATAATAATAACAACGGTATTTTATTTTAAATTTGACAATTACAAACGCAATACTAAAAAAACATATTAAATGATATGAATTCATAAAAAAATGAAAACAAAGAAAATTTTTTAATTAAATGACGCATAAATATATTTTTTTAAGCCGCATAAAAAAAAAAATAAAACGTCTATAACTATTTTCAATACAGTCTAGAAGCATTACATATTTCCAGATTATTTGGATACAAAAGTTGACTTTCGTCATTCATTATTTGCATTGCATTGAAGAACTAAGTAAATAGAATACCGTTCTGCATTAGCTGCAGTTGACAGATTCATGCTGTATCAAACATTAAATAACTTGTTCGGAAAAATATTCCTAATGTAAGGATTTTATCTGTTATGAATATTTTAGCATGGCTGCCAGTACAATATTATTAAAATATATTATTAAAATATTTTGTCAATCATTTGTTATGTATAACTTTCAAAATGAAAACGAATAAAGATATTTTAGCGGGAGTTTATCTGATTAACACAGTTTTGTATATAATACAGGGTGTGTATTTTAAGTAATGAGAATACGTCCAGAAAAAATAATTTATTATAGATATCGCTACAAAACTTTAGTAGTCTTCAAAATATGCTCTTTGAGCATCAACACACTTCTGCAGGCGAGATTTCCACGCTTCGTACGCTCCCTGGAAGTCACCAACCGAAACATCAATCAGAGCATGCGTGCAAGCCCTTTTGACAGCATGCAGGGTCCCGCGGTGGCGCCCTATTAGGGCGGTTTTTCCTTTGGGGAAGAGGAAAAGTCTGCTGGGGCAAGGTCGGGGCTGTAGGCAGGCTGTGAAATTGTTACGATGCCATTTTTTGTCAAGTGCTCGGTAACCACGAAGCAGGTGTGAGATGGCGCATTGTCGTGGTGGAGCTTCCAATTGGCGGCAATTGCTTGCTGAATCATTTCCAGCGTGATGCACCCGATTTTTCAAGGGGAACGCAAAATTTGATTGTGTAACGCTGTTCAATGCTTTGTTGCATTTTGAACTTGCACACATTTTTTTGAAGACGTCTACGTCACGCTTGATTCTGCCTCAACTACAGCCAGCAGGTGACTGGCGAGTGGAGCGTTATCAAGGTCGAAGGCCCCACTACCGACTCCAACCGATCGGAGCGCCCTCTGTCGTACAGCCGCGTCAGTACAAAAATATTCTCATTACTTAAAATACAAACCCTGTATGACTGTTACCGTGAAAGACCGAAATCTGGAGAGTGTCGACTTTCACCGGTGAATTTCAACATTCACATAGCCGCTTGGTGTATGTCCGAAATGTTTGCTAAATATCCTTATTTCTGACTTCCACTGGCAAATGTCGATATTCACCATGCACTAATGGTGAATGTTGAATATGTCGGAAATTTGTATTTACTTCTCCGTATTTCAAACGTGATCATTAATTTTTAAAACATAAAAACGTTTTAATCGCCGGTAATCCAAAGGTTTGCTGCACATAGATTTAACAGAAATCACTTCAGATAGTATTTTTGAGTACCGTTCTTGAAAAAATTAAAAACAATTATTTAATCGTTTACTCTCAATTAATGTATTTGGTTTTTCGAAAAAAAAGATCATGGTATCCATTCAATATAAATTAGGATATTGAATAAAAAAATAAAATTTAAGAAAACGTTGCTCGTACCATCAAACCTTGCATAAAACTGACAAAGCTGACTGACTCGCAGTAGAACAAAGAATTTGGTGACAAACTGTAGCATCTGTGTTGAACACCGTTTCTCTTTTCGACCTCCACCAGAGCATATCTGTGCTTGTTGACATTCACCGGCGATCGTCCGAATGTACAAGAATATAATGGAATATTCGGTCTTTCACCGACGTATTTGGCATGTGTTGACACTCACCGGTGAAAGCCGAAATTCTCCAATTTCGATCTTTCACGGTAACATGACTAAATCATGTCAAGTGCTAGAAGTACATTCAAATACTCTCATTGATAATATATGTACTGTCAGACGAGTTTCAAATTAAGTTGCTTCTAACATGGTGTTTGGATGCAAACGATGGATATTTCCAGGGCTTCTCGTGATGTCGTTATATTTCATAGAAATCAACGTAAGTGTATATAAAGTATCGTTGCAATCACTTTATAATTGATAGATATATTAAAGCCAAAGTGTCATAAAATATTTGTGTATGTGCTGATGTGTTTCAAATTAAGTTGCTTCTAACATGGTGTTTGGATAAAAATAGTGGATATTTCCAGCTCTTCTCATAATGTCGTTATATTTGACAGAGATCAACGCAAGTGTGATGAAAGTATCGTTGCAATCACTTTATCATTGTTAAGTTTATTAACGACAAGGGGTCATAATATAATTGTGTCGCATTTCAAGACGAAAGGTGGAGGTATACAAAATGTAACAAGGAGAGGGACTCGTTTAGCACATTCTGACATCACAGGTAAAATAATAATTAGGTACGCTTTGTTTGAAAACAGTGTAAATTAAGTTCATAAAAGATGATTTTTTACACAAGAAGTATATTGTTACCCAGCAAACACAGAGCTATCGGTAAGCAATCGGCCGACAGCTCGTTTCCCCTAACAGCGGTATTGGCACGTTACCGGTTACCACTACCAGAGGTATTGGCAGGATACCGACTGCCGCTACCGGTTACGTATACTTTATGCTGCGCGAATACGGCCCGATTCATGAGGCACACAGCCGGTCCGATATCGGCAGAACACTATGCCGAAAATATGCCGATAGCTAACCATAGGAATACCTACCGCAACCCGACAACAGCATAAATTGAAAAAAAATCAATTTTGATGGCGCTATCTATGAGCCATCTTGGCATGTACATTTGTTGATATTTCAAATGATCATATTTCGACGCTGGAAGACGTTATGTTCGTTCTGACGCCCCCCAAGGACAGAAGGTAAACGACTTAACAACTTGATCAATGAGACTAGTTTAGCCTTATTGATTCTATGGGGTAATAACGGAAAGGCATTTCGTTAAGTGATGGTTTGTCGTTATAGATAAATGGTATTTGGGAAAATTCGAATTTTGAAATGCTTTTAAAGTTTTTTTTTTTTTTTTTTTTTTTTTTTTTTCTTGTAAATGTCTTACGCGCGTATATTTAAAAATTAATTTAATATTCAAATGAATGAAAGTAATATCTTAGCTAACAAATTGGTTTTTCTGATGAATTTAAGAATCATTATTTAAAAAAATTAATTATTTTTAGAGGTTTTGTTCAGTTAATAAAATTTTCTTATTAGGAACTATAATGTAATTACTTGCGTCGCGTTAACTTAAAAAAAATATATATATTTTTTAAACTTATAAAAACTTATTTTAATAAATAAGATGGTAATTAATAACTTTTAATTAGAATAAGAATTTATTTTATGTCTTTTGATTATTTAAACAAGACCATAATTTTAGTAATTATGTTGCAATATTAAATTATTACCTATCAACATTTTTTAAATTTTAAAATAAAATAAAAATATTAATTTATGCATTTTTTTCTTCTTTAAGTCGATCGGGGAGATTCTTATAAATTTAAGAATGCTTAAGTATGTAATAAAATAAATGAATTTTAGAGGTTTTTCTGTTAGTGCAATTTTCTTTTTAAGAATTATAATGTAATTAACTGTGTTAATTTAAGAAATATATATTTGTAACATGTAAAAACTAATTCTAATAAAAATCTAAGTTGGTAATTAATCACTTTTAATTAGAATAAGAATTCATTTTATGTTATTTGAGGATCTAATATAGAACATATTTTTAATGATTAAGTAGCAATATTAATTCTTTTCTTATCAACATTTTTTAATCTTAAAAGAAAATATAAATATTAATTCATCTTTTTTTTTCGTTTGATAAAAAAATTTTTTAAAGGGGACATTACTGAATATTTCTTTTAAATTTTAATGCTAAAAAGATTTTTTGAATAATTTTTTGAATAATTTTTTGATATTTTTATAGCTTGTAAAATAGTTTAAAAACTTTTTAATAAAAACTTTCTTAATTGAATTTTTTGTGACTGGAGGTCTTACTCCGTTAATATTAAGAAAAATACTGCATGAAAAAAATTGAAAATCAGTAGTATTATAGAGAAATGTTTGATAAACACGCTGGTGCAGACAGTTTTCAAATCGAATAATTATTTTAAGAGATATTTAATGCTAAAGATGGACATAATCGTTCCATTAAAAAAGTTTTATAAGAGCAAAAACTATATATGGGAATTAATTCATTTTTAGACCATTTTATGCGTTAGAATTTCCCAGTGCATTCACTTTTTAATTTGACTCATTTTTTGAGGTTTTATTTCTATTTTAAATTCAAATTTTCAACATTTCGAGAGATATTTTTTTTCTTATTTTAGAAATTGGTATTAATTTAAATTGTTGACAACTGTATAAACAGCGCAAATAATAATGTTTGCTTCAAATTAAAAATTTATTTTACACGTGACAATTATTTACAGAGAAAAAACTTTCAAATTAGGATTAAATAATTACGTATGAAAAGCAGGAACTTATTGAAAATACTTCATAAAAACTGTACTTACACGTGAATTTTAAAAGAGAAAGGAGATTGTAAAATAATAAATTCATTAACATACGTTAGAAATCTTAAATAGGAGAAATTACGTCATATTTACGTCACATTACACTTATTACGTAAAATGAACAAAAAATAACATTGCAAAACTGTTTAAATTTAAAAATTGCGCTAGACATTATTTTGATATTTTGAGATTATATTAATGAGATTAATATTAAATTTACTGAACGCGTTTAGACTGCTTTCTAGCGACTATTTAGTAATTTAATAAAAATAAAAAAGATTACAAGCTGAAAATGAAGTGTCATCGACAAAAAATATGATTTGAAGGAGAAAAATCTGTGAAGCAGAAAATAAAGAAATTGCTTAAATGGTTTAGTTGAGATTCGTTAACCTTCTGTGTCGTTTCCGTCAAAAGAAGGCATTGGTATTTGTGAAATATATTTGCATTTTGATGCAGATTTACTTATTATATTAGCTTATTTTGAAATGTTTAACTGATTTTATTTAATCAAAGGCGAAAACAGCTATTGTATCTTTTAATTAGCAGCTGATTTTCCCTTAAAATTCCCCAATCGAAGAGAAATGAATAGAAACCCGTTTATAAGGAGATCGCCACTGTTTTTTTTAATTATAATTCAATCTTTCAAAATCTGTTTAAAGCCGATCAAATTAGCGTGCTTTTAGAGACTGCGGTGTCTGAACGGAGGGTTGGCGAGCGTAGCTCGTAGGGGGCCGAGCCCCCTTTGAGACCCGAGGTAGTTTTAGACCCGAGCCCCTGATTTTAAATAAAGTAAGGAACTTAGCTATTGCTCTTAAAATGAATATATAATTAGAAAAATAAGTTGAATTAACTTACGATTTTTTTTTCTTCTTGCGATTAAGTTTATAATGAATAATAATTTTAAGGAGCGATTAAAAAAATTCTTTTGATGATTCAAATATATTGTAGGTCCTTTTAAAAATGAATTCAAAAACAATTTTTTAAAATAAATAAATATAAGCAAATTTTGACAATTTTTCTGTTTATCACTGTTAGAATTATATATGAAATATATGATATGTATATATTAAATTATTTTATTTCTCCTTTAATATCTTTTATTTATCACACATACATATATAATAAATAAAAAATAACAATTATATTTCATATTGTTATAATGATTTCTTGAACAAAAGTAGGAAAATATATAAAACCCATTAATATATATATATATATATATATACTAGGGGGCTCTGCCCCCTACGAGTTACGCTCGCCAACCCCCGTTCAGGGACACCAAAACCAAAAAAGCACGCTAATTTGATTGACTTTAAAAATATTGAATTAGAATTTTAAAAAAAGAAAAAAAACAGTAGCGATCTCTCTGTAAAAGGGTTTCCATTCGTTTTTCTTGGATTGGGGATTTTTAATACCATATCTGCTGCTGTTAAAAGATACAATGGCTGTTTTGGTATTTAATTAAAAAAATTAAACATTCGAAAATACGCTAATGTAAAATGAATTAAGTAAACAGTGTCATTGTCTCCCGGTATTTTTTAACAGCGCTATAAGATAGTTCTTTTAAATAATTCATTTTAAATGTATCGTTTTAAATCTGACGTAATTTACACCAAAGTTTTATTTCTCTTATTAATATTCACTTGAAAATACTTTTGTTGTTAGAAGGAAATATTATTTACGCTGTCTTCGAATTCACGATAATAGTTGAAATTATTATCTCAAAATATCAAGTAAATGTCTCGTGCAGATATATTTTTTAATTTAAATTGTTTTGCCATATTTTTTGGCCATTTTAAATATGACGTAATTTCCTCCATTTACAGATTTTAACGCATAGTAATGATTTTTTTATTTTAACATTTTGTTTCTCTGTTAAAATTCCAGTGTAAATATGGCTCTTATGACGCAATTTTCCTGCTTTTAACATGTAATCATTTAATTCTAATTTTAATTTTTTTTTCTGTTTACAATAGTCCCGTGTAATTAAATTTTTAATTTGAAGTAAACATTATTGTTTGCGCTGTTTATACAGTTGGCAACAGTTTAAATTAATAACATTTTCTAAATTTGTAAAAAATATCTCTCGAAATACTGAAAATTTGAATTTAAAATAGAAATAAAACCTCAAAAAATAGTCAAATTAAAAAAAAAATAAATGCAATCTGCACACCGGGAACTTATAACATATAAAATGATCTAAAAATGATTAAATTCTCATGTATAGTTTTTGCTCCAATAAAACTTTTTTAATGGAACGATTTTGTCCACCTTTAGCATTAAATATCTCTGAAAGTAATTCTTCGATTTGAAAACTGTCTGCATCAGCGTGTTTATGAAATCTTTCTTTATAATACCACCGATTTCCATATTTTTGTATACGACAGTTTTTTTAATATTAACGAAGAAAGGCCATGCTCAAGGCATACTTAGATACTACTACAGGCAGACTGATTTGCGTTTAATGTATGAAGTCGCTCGCCAGAGGACTCTGATACCCTGCCCAAAATTTAAATTTGACTCTGACCGTAACTGAAACAAACTGGGAAGGGTAGATATGTAAACAAACACCAAAATTACGTCATGTCGCCATGGTTACGTTTACAATTCTGCTGCCATGCCAATCAAGCTTAGAAATGACAGCTAATTCGAATACAGCTGTTAAGGGTTATTATAAACTGTCCATATCAATGTAAATGTAAAGTTCTATTTATTTAAGTGACTAATATAATGTGTTTCTCTTTAAAACTGTTAAACCAACACACATAAAAATATGTAAATAAAAAAACACATGCTTAGTCTAAAACATGAATGTCACAAATTTATTTGGTACAACTTAGTTATCCCGCCAACCAATTTCGCCAAATTATATAAATAGCTGAAACACTCGCCAAATTTTACAAATTGACATAATTTTTATTTTAAATAATGAAAGAACAAATAAATTAGTATAACAGTAATAAATATGCAAATAAAACGTCGAAATAAAAATCACTTGATGACATAAACACGTGTAACTTGCTTACAGTCAAGTGAATGTGACATTTACGATCAAGCATTATTGGCATTTAATCTTATAGTTTGGCGATAGATTTTTGGTCGACGGGATAACTAAGTACCATTTATTTACTATTTTCACTGCTGAAACAATAAAACTGATAGAAATTTTTTTAATGTATTAAAATACTCATAAAATTCCTTGTAATAATTAATAAATGTAATTTATTAAGTAACAAATACCCTTACATGATTTAATCAAAATTACTTGGATAACATAGAATATTGCAACGATATTTAAATCCGTGATCACCATTTCTTTCTCTGATTAAAAATAAGAATATTTAATGTTTAAGGAAGATCGGCCTTTTTTTCCCTTCTTCTTCTTGGTTCAGGCGATATTAAAAAAAAATATTTTACCGGTAACAGTAAATTAATCAAAAATAGCTGCTTCAAGTCAGTTATGAGAACTGTAGTTTGATAAAAATCAAATTTTAATTTTAAAACGTGTATATGAAACCAAGCTATTTTTATATAAATACGGGACATTCAAAAAAGAATAACAGAACCGGCATTTTTCATGAATGAACCAAACGATCAAGGTAAACAATAAATAATTTTGCTAATCTTAAAAGTATGTGTAACACTAAAATGCTACAATTTGTGTAAAATAGCCTTTTAAATCGAAGGAAATTGAAGAATATAAATATTTAATTTATTACATGAAAATACGATCAATGATTCTGAAACCTCGACGATGAGAAACAAGCTTCTATCTGGGCAGGGTATAAATGTAAACAAAGAGCACGTTGTGAAGTTTTGGTTCAGGGTTTGAAGTTGGATCCGACTTCACTTTTTCGGCGAAATGCGCGGGCCGTTATATATCACAGTAGGCTATGGCCATGCTTAAGCCAAGACTCCCTTATCATAAAACAGGCTTGACGATCCGGAGAAAGTCTATGGATGAAAATGTCCCCGATAATTGCCAACTTATTAGCTGACTTTGTCCCGTAAGTTACGCCACCTGGTGTATACACCTGGTGGCTCCATAAACAAATGCATAGTAAAAAATTGAAAATGTTGTGTTATTGGCAAAATTGTATAAAATATTTTTCGAATTCCAGTAAAATAAAGGCCTAAATAAAATATTTCGCACAATTATGTTCTGGCTTTAAAAAATGAAACGTATCAAAAATGAAGATTTAAATATAAGATTTATTGATATTTTTTCAGGGTACTTGTTAATTATCCCGTCGACCAATTTCGCCAAATTATATAAATCGCCAAACTACTCACCAAGTTCTACAAATTGACACAATTTTTTATTTTAAATAACGAAAAAATAAATAAATTAGTATAACATTAATAAAAATACTAATAAAACGTCGAAATATTGGTTTTATTGGCCATTATTGGCATTTAATCTTAAAATTAATTAATTTATGGCAAACCATTATTGGCATTTAATCTTACAAATTGGCGACAGTAATTTGGTCGACGGGATAACTAACAAGTACCATTTTCAGTATATAGGACTTTGCGGGTTATTTTTTTTAAATTTTGGCACAATTTGGGCTTCGGAAAGAGCGATTTGTTGCCGATTGATATAAACAGTTATGAAAACAAAACTTATGAACTGTCAGCTTGTTTTATAAGAATTTAAGGCACAGATGTCATATACGGCCCCATATTGGCGCGATTTTTTTCCGACGCCAATTTTGCGAAAACCTCGTTACCATATCATCTATAACCATATCAAGCAAAATAACGACACTTTGGTGCCAGTTAAGTATCCGGTGCGTATATGACATTGGCGCCAGGAAAAAAATCGTGCCAATATGACATCTGTGCCGAATTTACATGTATAAATTTAGTTTCTAGATATTATTATTGTTTTTTTATATACGATTTGTTTATATTTGTATATAAAATAGATAAATGCCTTTTTTATATTAAATAAATTGTACAAATATTGGAAAATATTGCTTCTTTATGTGAAACAGTGAATATGCTTCCAGAAATTACGTTGCCAAATTTTCTTCTCTCGCCAAGGCCCCTATACTTGAAAAGTACCGATTTATTATTATATAATGTAGTATTAGCTAATGTTCTGTAATCTGTTTCACAGTCAAAGTTGACTGCAAAAACGCGATGCTGGAATAATGTGGTATCAAGTATGCGGTTCAAAAATAAAATTAATTTTGCGCCAAACTACACTTACGTCAATTGGCTCTAGGTCTGATTAAGGAAGAATACTCAAATTAAGATTTACAAACACCAAAATCGTAGCATGACAAGAATACGGTATTTGCGGAAAGTTGAGGGACATGTATAAATTTAACTGATTATTAAACTTTATTTTTCCAATTTTTTAAGTGTTTATGACTTCAGTCTGTTTTTATCTGTATCTATGCGTGTTTTAACTTTCCTAAAATACTTTGATACATTTTAGGAAAACTTACATAACATATGTGAGTTAAAACAGGGAAATTAATTACGCACCAAACTATGCCCGCCAAGATATGCCAATTGGCTGTGGAGCCAATTATGAAACTTTCCATAGATTAATACATACAAACTTTATATGAAAAAACAGTGAAGCTTTCATCTAAAGTATGTTAAACTGAAATGATCCCCCATACCTTCAAAAATAAAACAAATTATAGGCCAATAAATAAATAAATGAGACTGGGCATTGAAACAAATTGAAGGAGCGATGTTAAATTAATACTGTAAGGTGAAATTAATTGTGAAAAGAAAAGAAATAACAGAAATAAAATAAATCACATATTTGAAAATATAAAAGAGAAAATGAAATATTTTACATTTTCCGGATCTAGATGCTATCCATTTATTTCAATAACTAATATGACTGAGAAATTCATGGTAAAATAATTTTCTTTCCTGATTATTATTACTATTATTATCATCATTTATTTACATAACGGAATACAGCAGTAAACATTTTTTGTTTAACAGTAAAATAAGTTCATTTTTTAAATAAAATGTCTAGAACATGTGGAAATTTTAAGATTAACAACTATCATTTGCAAACTACAAAGCACATCGTAAAGCAAATGGTAAAAGAGAAATGGAAAACAAATTAAAAAATATTTCTGTTTCTCACGTTAGATGGCACTAGTCACAGAAAACTATGTGGTTTCTAACCACGTGTACAGCGGACAAAGGAAACTTAGCGATTGCGAGGCCTGTTATTTCGATAAGGAGGCCTTGGCTTAAGCATTTAAATTGGATGAGTTCTACCCGGAATATCTACGCAGATTTTCATTGGTCCATTTCCAAATCAAAACTTTTTTTTATATATAGAAGGATATATATATATTTAATATTCCCAAATAAACTCTAACTTGAATGAAAATATCAAAAAATGTCGACTAAGATTAAAGATTCCGAACTCCGATGTTAGCAAATCTAATCGGGCCACTATCAAAAATCATATATCGGTCCTACATCACCTGCCGGTGTCAATCGCTTGCCAATATTTAACAATAAGGGAACCGATTACGGTAACCGGCAGTCGAAAAAGGAGATTCTAAGTTTTAGTTGCCGACATGCTACTTACACTTCACCGAAACCACTGTGCAGATGCCAATACTTAATCGATACTGCCGGCTGCGAACCGTTCGTCTGCAAAAAGGTATGTATTTGCTGGGTAATACAGTATATTGTCGTATACCCAATGTGTATTTTTCCTTTTCATTGTATGTGTTTGAAGTAAAATCTCACAAGATCTCGACTGTTTTATGATATTAATTTAGTATGTAGTAGATAAAATATTGAAATTAATAACGATTGCAATGTTGTTTTACTAAAGTTTTATTGTGGCTCTCATTAACAGTTACAAAAAACTTACAGTAACTCTAAATTAGCATAAACTATAGCTGTAATCCATTAAACTAGAAGAGGCGGATGCTCAGTTTAAAATGGTTTTTGATAGTACGTTTTGTCACACTAGTGTAGTGTGACAAAACGCACAAAAACTTTTACAGAAGGGAGGGGGGGGGATAAAAAGCCACAAATCTTACGTCGCATAATAAATGGAATCTCAAAAATACTTTCATGAAAATAACTTCATAATGTACAGGCAGTAAGTTGCCTGAACAACCGAGTGGTTCGAATAGCTATTAAAAAACTGCTATTTTAAAAATATTTCATTTTTCGACGGGAGAATTTCAAGAAAGTTTAAACTTAGGTTTAAGAACTTTTCTTGTTTTGTAAAAAAAGATAAGTTACAATTCCGTTTTCAATACAAAAAATTACGAGTCAGTAGTTTCTGGAACTATCATTTGACGAAAATGCAGCTTTAGATTGAAGGATTTTAGCTAATTTTTAGGTAACGTTTTCATTTCTGTGGGGAGGGGGGGCAAAGCAAAGCGAAAATTTTGTGTTTTAATAAAATATTCATCCAATTCACAGATTTGCAGTGAGGCACCCTGTATTTTGGTATGATGCCATTATGAACGCTGAAAGTACGTTCTCTTATTTTAAATACATTCTGTATAAACACGCATTTTATATTTATTGCAAGAAAGAAAACTGTTGAAATGACACTTTTCCTAATTTATATATGAAAATATTAAATTGAACATAATGCGCGGAAAGTAAACTATAAGAGTAGAACGTCAAAAATGAGATGAATCTCAAACTTACGAAGCAGCATAAAATGTTAAATATTCTTTGTGCCCATTTAGAAATTGTCGACTTTTTAAAAATAATAATAATTTTAATAATAAAGGACTTTACGTTGTAATATCGATACAAAACAAATAGGTGTTGCTATCCAACGTACAATTTATACACAAGTTTAACATAAAACTCTACGTTTCGGTTTATTCTTTAAAACCTTCATCAGGAGAAAAATTTTCTAAAATATAAATCGACAACAAACTCTTTACATGCTACATTTTGAAATCAATTCAAAATTCAAAACATTCTAACGGAAATCTCTTACTCCCAAATAAAGAGTTCAGTGGCGCCATCTTTTAATCAAAGATGTAAACGAAGAAAGACTAGCTGAAAAAATGGAATTTTCATTGACTTTTCAAAATTGAAAGCCATATTGCTGGTATGTGAAAGGAAACATTATCATTACATTATATATATTCATTCACATATTCATTACATATTCGTGAATCTTTAGAAATTCGTCTAAGAAACCATGAAGTGTGTAATGATAATGTTTCCTTTCACATACCAGCAATATGGCTTTCAATTTTGAAAAGTCAATGAAAATTCCATTTTTTCAGCTAGTCTTTCTTCGTTTACATCTTTGATTAAAAGATGGCGCCACTGAACTCTTTATTTGGGAGTAAGAGATTTCCGTTAGAATGTTTTGAATTTTGAATTGATTTCAAAATGTAGCATGTAAAGAGTTTGTTGTCGATTTATATTTTAGAAAATTTTTCTCCTGATGAAGGTTTTAAAGAATAAACCGAAACGTAGAGTTTTATGTTAAACTTGTGTATAAATTGTACGTTGGATAGCAACACCTATTTGTTTTGTAATAATAATTTTCTTTTAAATTTACAAATTTTGATATATTTTCAAAATTCTTAGAGATAATTGTAATAATAGTTGAAAAATTCTTACATTTGTAAATGAAAAATAACTTTAATGCATTATTAAGAACTATTATTTAAATGTCCCTAAACAAATGCATATTTTCCTTCATTCAAAAGTCTTTCCGAAGAATGAATTCAATTTAATTTGTATTTCATTCGTAACTTAATTTCTTAATTTTCTTATTTAGTACTACTTCTTTTGAAATGTATTCTTTTTAAAGTCATTGTGTGTAATTTCTTATTATTTAGAAAAGAAGAAGCTTTTAAATAAATTCAGGAATATTACACTTCTTTACACAATAAATTCAAATAAATTAGATTTTCTTAATTTATGTGCCAGGTAAATTATCATATTTATTTCAAAGAATTTTAAGCATAGCAAATCAGTCTAAAAAACACAAAAGATTACATTTTAAAAATAATTTTCTAGTATCTGAATTACTATTTCATCTTAAATGTAGAAGATGTTTATGTATACCAAAAATTTCAAAAGAGTATTATAAATAAAAAGAAAAAACTTTTTTCAACTTTCTGATAGTGATATTTTAAATGATATAATTACAATAGGTATTTAAAAATTTTATATTTTAAAAATTGTTGCAATATAACAGCATTATAATGCTGAGATCTATATATGTAAAAGACCTTCTCTGAGTGTATGTCTTTTTTTTGACTGATTTGCACAAAACTTGCTGTACATACGTTTTAGAACGTGGAAAAGATCGCTGTCTACTTTAAAAAATTATCAGACCATTATTTCATTTTTACTACCACCGTCCATAATTTAACATTATAGAAATGTCTTTATTTTAATTTTCTAATTCCATCGTATATTTGTTGTTGCCACACCCAAAAAATGACACAATATTGTGAAAAAAATAACATTAAAGCGTGTATTTCGTTTTTATGTGCTAATAAAGATTCAGATTTTCTTGCTATATTTTTGCATTTTGGAAATTGACATCAATCTAAACAGAAAACGTACATTTTTTTAAATTTAAACTTTAACTATAAGAGCAGTAAAATGGCGCAGTACCTTAATTTCAATTTTTTAAATTAAAACATCTACTTTATTACAAACAGTCAAATTTCATGAAAACAATTTAGGAAAAAGATAAAAAAGACTTGATATGACGTCACATTGTATCAAATATTTTCAACGTGTAGTCAAACTCACTGTAAATAAATGTCTCCTATATTTTGTTTACTACTTCGATTGTATACTACAGCCATATCTTATAGTTATACGTTATAGCTAAGTGTTGTATTGGGTTACATTCAGTTGTAACATTTTCTGTGATTTATAGTAAAAAGAGAGAAGTTATTTCCCTTTTCAAAAAAGTTCTTGGCTGAACTATTTAAAATTTATGTAAAATGACATCATTTCATCAAATCATTGTAGATTTAATTCTATTAATGAAAAAATTAAGTTTAAGTTAAGTGTGATGTTTTATTTAGAGTGGAAAGTTAAATAAAGTGAAAAGTTTCTCAAATCCAAAGGAGCTACTTTCTGACATATTTTTTAATTCATTTTTGTTCAGAAACGCATGAAATTGGCAGGAGTTCTTATTTAAAAACTACGTACTCGAATGATAGTTTCCATTTTTTTGGTGAAGGTATAAGATTTTTCAGTTGGTGTTTTGAACTGAGTTTTGGATGCAACACCGCGATAAAACAGAAAAACCAGTCGTCACGTGACCACAATTGCTCATAACTCGATGAGTAATTTATTTATCAAAAATGGAAAACTCATTTCAATTCCAAATTGCTTTAATAGTCAGGCCTACAAATTTTAAGTCTTTACGTTTAATGAGTCAGAAAATGTGTCAGAATGTTTCGCGTTGTTGAGCAGGGAGCTGGATAAACACATTAAGCATTATTGCAGGTTAGTATTTTTTAATCGAGTTGCATGCCAGATAGTTGCTTAAACTATAAGTCATTCTATATTGTTTTAAACAAAAGTGTACGCCATAATAGATGTGAGGCACACTCATTAAAATAGGAATACGCCAACTAGCGCACAGCCCGATTAATGAATACTAACCCGTCAGTACTTAAAGAGATAAAAATAGTTCTGCATTTTTCATACAGGTAATAAAACAATTTTTTTATAATTGGGTTCACATGATTATGGAACTTCCTCCTATAATTCTATGAATAAGCAACGGAAAACAATATGTTACGCACTAATATATTCCCTAAAAAATTAATAGTGCAATTCGCATGGAAATCCGTTCTGAAGAATTCAAGTTATACGCACCCAGAACGAAATTTACATTTGCATTTTATATACATATTAGATTATTTTGAGTAGTTTGATTTGATATATGTTAAACTCGTGTTTTATTTTATGCTATTTTATTTTTGGCGTTTTAATTGCGTTTGCCAATTTAGTTATAGAATGTTACACGAAAGGATACAAATTCTGAATTATTTACAATGTTTTTGAACAAGTGACTTAATATTTTGTAATTGGGTTGCAAGCATATTTTAAAAATATTCAGGCTTGAAAATTACTTTAAAATCCATAAAAAATCTGTAATTTGAGACAAACGTTACAAACAAATATTACTGAAAGTACTTTTGTTTTCTATAAGACGTTGGAACAATCGAATGTGCTATGTTTAGAGGTTAAATTGCAGTAAAAGGGAAATTTATTGTTGTGTTAGGTTGTTGCCACCGAAAATATGATACCAACGTTACTCATAAACATGTCTTTTCTTTATACTATTGCATTAAGAGTAAACGAGTTCGTCTTTTGTAATCGGGTTGCACGCACCTTTAAAAATATCCATGCTTGAAAATTATTTTAAAATCCATTAAAATCAGAAAACTGAGATACAATTTTCAAATAAATATCATTTGAAAGAACTTATTTCTATTCGACATTGTAAAAAATGAAATTGTGTGATGTTTAGAAGTAAGAAAAATTGCAGTAAATGCACAATTTATGGGCACTGACATAGTGTTTTTACTTTATAATGTATATATGAAACGATAAAAGCTAAGCCCTTTTTAAAATCCCCTTTTTTGTCCCTTTTTAAAATTTAAATTTAGAAATTAAAATTAAAACTTTTAAAATGCTTTTGTAATTGTGTCTCAGTTGATTGAATGAGGTTGCCCCTGTTAAGTCAGTTTTCCCGCATCGCATTTTATAACTTTTAAAGATCGTTTTGGCACATCTCATAAGAATACTTTTGCTGAATAAGTGCAATTTGTAAGTCTTGCTGCATTCGATCGGCCAAACGCAAACCACAACCTTTATCCCGGGCAGTCAATCATTCAGCTAACGACCAATTATAGTTTAAAGACGCCTCCTTTGACTTCAACGGCTCCTAGCAGGAATAATGCGAAATACAGCATAGTTATACCGATGCACAGGTCCCCGGACAGAGCACCATCAAAAGAATGCACTAACTCCACGTCACTCGCCTCTCTTAAGTATCGCTTGGCGGTACACAATTCCCAAGCCCGATGTCCATAAAGTAAAGTAGCAGCTCTCAAGCCAAAAGGGGTCTGATTTCTCAAAAGGATGTAACAAAGGAACAATAAACCAGGTCCCCTGATAAAAAAAAAATCTGGTCATTAAAAAAGAAAAGAAAAGAAACGGAAAAAACATTTGCTCTAGTGATAAATCAGAAAAATATCTATCTGTGTCCTGAAAGCAAGTCTTTTCCCAACCAAGAGACGATTAAAACTTTTATAGATACTCTTTTCAAGCAAGAAAGAAAGAAAAACAAAAAGAGCATGCTATCAGCTGAGAAATTGGGTCAAGTTCGCCTTCCGGGTCAAAATGAAGAACCGTGTTGAAAAACGATTTTTCTACCGGCAGATAACTCACTGATTTGTGTTAAGAAGAAAAAGAGAAAATGATTTCTTTTTTTATGCAGGGAGTAAATTTTATCCTGGAAATTTTTATGAAGATCGTTTTTTTTTTGTTGTTTTGTTTGTGGATATGTAAGGCTGTGCTTGAATAGATTTGTTGGAGGTAAGACATTTAATCTATTTTTGAATTAAAAAAGAAAGAAAAAGAAAAGAGTACAGTTTTAAAAAGTAATATTTTTTTTAATTGTTTGTCATTTTAATAGTAAAAAATAGAATAAGCAAAGGTTTATTTTATTTATTTTTTGTTATAAACGAGATTAATTTACTGAAATTTAGACAGTATTTAAATCTTGGGGATTTTAAAACTTTATTTTAAAGTTCGTTTTTTTTTTTAAATCTCAATTTAAAAAAAAAATTGATGTATCAAATTTGAATTTCAGTTAGATTTAAGCCCACTTTTTACAAATATTGTGTTGCAATTTTTGAAAAATTTTATATATTTTTATGTGTTTAAATTGTGCCTTATATTTTTGTGTAATCTTGTAATATTTTGTATTTCAACATGAGTGTCACTCCCCCTCCTGAAAAGAATGACTTAGAAAACAACTCAGATAAAGAGAAAGATAGTCAGAAGTTCGGGGTTGCCACACAGACACATAATGTAACAACATTAGGTGAACAGACCCTGTCAGCTCAAGCTGGGTCTGGTCACAACTCAGTAACCGCTAGCCCGAAAATGTCCATAGAACCTGATATTATTGCGTTTTTGCCTAATTCAGATATGATTTGGACAGCTTGGCTCGCCTATTTTGAGAGTGTCTGTATAGAACAGGAAAAAGACGACTTCTGGAAAATTAGACACATACAGAAATACTTAAAAGACAGTGCACTTACGTTGTACATTAATAATTGTTTAAATGTGCTGCATTGGTCCGAATTTGTCACTTTGTTCAATGAACTTTACGAAATTCCTGACACTCTTTCGTTAACTGATTTTTCCCGTATTAGATACAAAATTGGAGAGGACATGAACGAATACTATCAGAAAAAGACTAAAATAGGGAGAACCTTAGGGTTAGACCAGAAGCTTATCTTGGAAGGATTAACGGAAGGCTTGCCGTTAGAAATGCAAAAGTTAGTTATTGCAAGCAACCCCTCAACTACACATTCACGGCGTGAATTAGTATTCAGAATTTGCAAACTGCAACTGGACAGAAAAGGAAATGAGAGCAAAGTTGACGCAAGCCCACAAAACCCCAATCAATACCGACAATGGCGACCATTTCGACCCCCCCTATGAGACAGGACAGAATTTTAACAGATAGTGGAACTACCGAGTTCCCTATCAAACACCCAACATTCGACCTTTTGCATCTAATCAAACACGAAATCCTCAAAATACATTTAGATCGACGTCAAATTTTCAACCGAGACCGAATGTACATCACCAGACCACTTTGCCACCCTCCCCATGCAAAGTTTGACTTAATATAGGAATACCAAATGCGTATCATTGGGTGGAATACTGCCCTTTTCGACAACAAGTCTTAGCAATTCTAAACCCTAGTCCCAATATGAACTTTGCGAACCCCAACCCAGATCAGCTAATGAGTCATCCGAAAATATATCTAGTCATCAATGACGGTTTCTTATGTCCGGACATATACAAAAAGAAAAAGCTAGCTATAAACAATCAAATAGAAATTGTCAAAAAATTACTGATGTAAAAAGTGAGGACTCACTACCTTGTTTGATCGATACAGGGAGTTCAATCAGTGTGATTCCTGGTCATTTAGCCCACAAACTTAACCTAAAAATATGTAACGTTCAGCAGAGTATATCGGTCACCCAAACACAAGGTGTTCTAGCTTTGAAAGAAAAATGCCTTGTTAGTTTGAAATTAGGACGTATCTCTAAGAATGTTGAACTTTTTATAATTAATAATCACTTACCTTATGCTTTGATTGGGCTACCCCACTGTAAACTGTTTAAATTGAATATTGACTGTGTTAAAATGCAAATCACGCAAGAGAAAAAGAAAGTACCTCTCATGGACAGTATTTCAACAAATTCATCCCATCATACCTTACATTTATCAGAAACATATACTAACCAGCCAAAAATGGAAAATACAGTTAAAAATGCACAGATATTTGAAGAAAATTTTGAGCCGGAGTTGTTCGAGACCACTGAACATGTGCCAAATGTTCAGACTGTCAAGGAACAATTACCTGCTCTTCTAGCCAAATATGTCTGTATTTTCGCTAAAGATAAATATGATGTAGGCTGTGTAAACATTGAACCCCAGAGAATACAGTGAACATCAGACCTCCCTGTTTCTTTAAGAGCATATCGCACTTCCCCTAAGGAAGAAGAAGAAATTAAAGACCAAATTTAGAATTTATTGCGAGCCGGTATCATTAAAGAAAGTTATTCCCCTTATTCATCACCCGTAACTTTGGTGTATAAACGTGAAGAAGGGAAGAAAACCCGGTTATGTATTGACTTTCGAAAATTGAATGCCATTACAAAAACAGATGCAGAACCCTTACCTAGAATAGACACCCTGTTATATAAATTGGCACATGCTACAGTTTTTTCCACTCTTGATTTGGCCAGTGGATATTGGCACATCCATATCCACCCTCGAGATACGGAGAAGCTGGCGTTTGCCACTACCTTTGGATTATATGAGTGGAATCGTTTACCATTCGAATGGAAAAACGCGCCTGCTTGGTTTAATCGTACCCTCAGAAGAATCCTTAATAAATACAAAATTGACTTTGCCTGAATTTCTTTGATTATGTTATTGTATTCTCCCAAAATGAAGAAGAACATTTGTGTCATTTAGAGACCTTATTTAATATCTGTGTCCAAGAAAACCTTAAACTGAAATTGTCAAAGTGTAATTTTGTTAAATCCAAAATTAATTTCCTCGGATATGAAGTCTCGAATGGTTGTATCACACCTGACAACCCTAATATAGAGACAATTAAGAAATTAACACCACCTACGAATGTAAAGGAATTACAACGTTTTTGGGATCTATAAATGTTTATCACAAATTTATTCCAAAATATGCTAACATTCGATACCCTCTCAACAATTTGTTGAAGAAAAATGTCCCTTATGTGTGGGACCAAAATTGTCAAAATTCTTTCGAAAAGTTAAAAAATGCTTTAATTGAAAAACCTATATTAAAGTTGTTTGATCCCAAAACACCTTGTCATTTGTTTGTAGATGCATCAAGTCATGGAATGGGATGTGTTGTGAAACAAGTTGATGAAAAAGGAACATTACATCCTACAGCATATCACTCTAGAAATCTTCGCGATTATGAAAAAAATTATGCAATTACTGAGTTAGAATGTTTGGCGATTGTGGATGCTTTAGATAAATTTTATCATTATTTACACCGTCAAAAATTTGACATACATACAGACCATGCGGCACTTACCTGGCTCAAAAGTGTTAAAAATTTAAGAGGACGTCTTTTCCGCTGGTCCCTAAAACTTAGTATGTTTGACTATGAAATTAAATACCAAAAAGGCTCCACTAATGTTGAAGCTGATATGCTGTCTAGACAGCCTGTTTCAGAAAATTTACCCCATATTATACATCTCCTTGACTTGAATGAAGTAAGAGACAATCAGAAAAAAGAAAATGTAACAGTTGATGGTAAAAAGTACACTGAGATAAATGATGTTGTTGTAATTAAAAAGAAAAGTTTGTATAAGATTGTGGTCCCCATGTCTTTATGTCTACCGTCTTAGAAAAAACCCACACACAATTTGGCCATCCTGGAATTTATAAGAGGATAAATTTAATCTCTCCGCAGTATTATTGGCCTAACATTAATCAGGACATTGAAAATTTTGTAAAACACTGTCACACTTGTCAGATAAACAAAAAATGTAGGCAAAAAGGATTTGGCTTATTGCAATTAATGCCCCCAACCGATATACCTTTTGAATGTTTAGCAGTAGATTCTGTTGGCGGATTTAATTATTACAATTCTACAAAAAAATATTTGCATTTAGTCGTTGACCATGCAACTTGCTATGTGTGGGGTTTTACTTCAAAAAGTGTAACTACCGAAACTTATACAAACATTTTGAAGCAATTATTTCAGATACAAGTACCAGATAGATTGTTAACCGACAGAAATGGAGCATTTACAGCTTCCAGATTTAAATGATTTCTTCGTACTTACAATGTAAAACACAGATTGACAAGCAGCCATCACCCAGAAACGAATGGAAAAACTGAACGCCTAAATCAGACTATTGTCACTAGATTAAAATGTAAAGTCAATTCCACAACTAAGAAAATACCCTGGACTAAGCTTTTAGATGAAGTCTTATATGAATATAATAATATTCCCCATTCTGTAACCCAGTTCACCCCTAGTTATTTATTGTTAGGAAAATTACCATATGATCCTCCTTTACCAAATAATAGTTATTATCCCCCTGTGGAGGAAGCTAGAAAATTGGCTAAAGAGAGAACAATCGCTTACCATAAAAGAATAAAGTCCGTTATGATGCTCATTTCCTTCCTGTAAAGTTTAAAGTTGGTGACATTGTGATGTATGAAGAATTTCATTATCCTAATACCCGTAAACTGACTTCGCCATATTTGGGCCCCTACACCATTTTAAAACAAGTTTCTGATGTATCCTTTGAAATTGATAAACCCAGTCCACATTTTAAGAGAAACTCCGAAATTGTCCATTCATCCAAGTTAAGATACTACCACCACCCTCAAAACCTTAAACTCAACCATGAATAAACCACATCTATCTCTTTCATCTTTCAATTTTTTTTATTTTTGCTTTCCTGTCGTCCCCCTTGCTCGTAGCATTTGGACGAGGACCCAGCTGGGCGTGTAACCCAACTCCCCAGCGGCGTAGAATGATGGTGACAGTTTAAAAGTACTGTTAGAATTTTTGTTTTTTTTATAACTATATTATTATGATAATTTTGTGACATATGAAGGGGTCCTCCGCTCCGTGGCCACCCATCTTTAGCCGGACTGTTTTCCCAGATTCTCTTTCCAGGTTGAACGGTGAATCTGGCAAAACTGCTTCGCTTCCCCTCTGTAGGTGAATGTCGATTGCCCACCTTCCTTTTTTGGTCGTGCAAGAGGCACATTTTTTGGGATTATATTCACCTCAGAGTATTAAAATCCATGTCACACTGACCCTGGGCATGGTGAAAATTATAGCAAACGCATATTTATAATTTTTTAGCTATAGTTTTCTTTTTTTTCAGACAACTTAGATTGTTTTTCATAAAGATAACCCTTGGCTGCATCATAGAAGTAGTAAAGTCCCTACCGAAACAGAAAGGTAGAATAAGAAGAAATGTGTTTGTTGTTATTAGTATTACAGTGTATTTTACTTTTATTTTATCTCAGTGTGAAAATTCAGTATTTTTAGAAATGCAAACCTTCCAAATTGCATTTTGTAGACCATATATTTTTGTTGATAATATTAGTGCATATTTTATATTTTTGAACATTTTATATTATTGAATATTTTATATTTTTGAACATTTTGTATTATTGAATATTTTATACTTTTGAACATTTTGTAGTATTGAATATTTTATATTTTTGAATATCGTGTATTATTGAACATTTTTATATTTTTGAATATTTTGTATTTGCAAATATTTTTTTTTACATTTGAATATGTTATATAGTTTTCAGTATGTTTATCTTTGAGTATTTTAGTATACTGTATATGTTAATGTTACAATTTTACACCAAAAAAGGATGTTTCTCAATGGACAATACCCAGAGACATTTACAAAAAACATCCAAAAGACTTGCTTTAGAGACAGTTTGGTGTAATTAAAGGTCCCATGTCTCGAGACTGTCCCTTTATTATTTTGCTGCAGCACCACGAAAGAATTCCAATGTTTTAGTGTAACCAATATTTTTATGTGAACTTGAGATATGAATGTAAAAATAGGTCCAATTGACTTGAGAGCTAGCTGGAGAAAATCAGAATATAAAACCAATAAACACCCTGGGTTAAATTTGCGAGATAAGACCCACAGGTCTTGCAGGCGATCCCTGTGGCCCTTGTTTTAGTGCTGGGGGATATGAAACGATAAGAGCTAAGCCCCTTTTTAAAATCCCCTTTTTTGTCCCTTTTTAAAATTTAAATTTAGAAATTAAAATTAAAACTTTTAAAATGCTTTTGTAATTGTGTCTCAGTTGATTGAATGAGGTTACCCCTGTTAAGTCAGTTTTCCCGCATCGCATTTTATAACTTTTAAAGATCGTTTTGGCACATCTCATAAGAATACTTTTGCTGAATAAGTGCAATTTGTAATTCTTGCTGCATTCGATCGGCCAAACGCAAACCACAGCCTTTATCCCGGGCGGTGAATCATTCAGCTAACGACCAATTATAGTTTAAAGACGCCTCCTTTGACTTCAACGGCCCCTAGCAGGAATAATTCGAAATACAGCATAGTTATACCGATGCACAGGTCCCCGGACAGAGCTTTTTACCATCAAAAGAATGCACTAACTCCACGTCACTCGGCTCTCTTAAGTATCGCTTGGCGGTACAGAATTCCCAAGCCCAATGTCTATAAAGTAAAGTAGCAGCTCTCACGCCAAAAGGGGCCTGATTTCTCAAAAGGATGTAACAAAGGAACATTAAATCAGGTCCCCGGAAAAACTGTGTCTTTATTGGAACAACTACTCTCTTAATCTGACTTTGATTTCCCGGATACCCCTCACGGCCTGTGACTACCTAAATATGCTAGAAGTTCCGAGGGTTCGCTCAGAAATCGGCACGCACGCGTCCGCGGTTCGCGCCCCTGCCCCCATCGGTCGTGCTCTGACCAACGCCACGACAGAAGATCCATAACTGGAGTAGCGCCTGAATTCGTTACATATATGTACCATACAAACGAGCAATTCGCTAAATGCTGCTTGATTTGGAGGATTTTTTTTTTCGTATTGTATAGAAAATCGCCTATTTTTCTGTTACACCTACCACAGAAAACGCGCATCCTGTTATTAAAGCTCAGAGATTTTACTCTGGTTTCGAGACAATAACGTCATATTTTCTGATTGACTTTTTAACGATTTGTGGATGAGAAGGCACAAATTTCAGTTATTGTGATTGCCGTATTATTTCGTTTTAAATGATTTTACTTGGAAGGCTCGTTATAATTGAAGCCGGGTAGTTCTGCTAGTGTACTATAAAAATATATTTGAAAATCAATTAGTAATCTATATTTTTCCTCTCATTAAAATGACTTTTTAAATAATAAATTCAATCTGAAATTGTAGTTTAATGTTAATTTCTTATTTGGCATGAAAATACACATAGTGACATATTTAACATAGTGAGGGTGAACGCTCCCATGCTATGACCAGTCGAAATATTTCAGCGCCATAGGTCAGAAGAGCTTAGCGTGCGAAACGCAAAAGATTTCTGCACACTGGGCTCGGCAATAGCATGAAGTACTAAGAGTTATTTTGCAGTTACCTTCAGACGCCAATAAATCGTGCACTATTTGGTGCACGCAACATGCGTTCATCTATACTACTCGCTTTTGCCCCTACAGTTTCTATGGCGATTTTGTCGTCATCTTGTATATCAGGCATGTCAAACACGTAGCCCACGGGACACATTTGGTACGCCTACAATCTGTCTGTCTCCCGCTAAGCCATTGCTATTTTCCCTATCTTTAATTCCGTTCTTCAAACCCGTATGCTAAAAACACATTTTGAATTAACATGGACTCACTACTTTCTTAGAGACGTAAACATGAGAAAATGAGTACATCTATTCAGACAGATCTAACTAAATTATATACATCAACAATATTGTGGATGCAAAAATAGCCAATCAGAAAAGAAGCCAAAGCGCAGGTTCTTGAATCTGAATTTTAACTTTTTACTACTTCTAACTTTCTACTACTAACTTTTTCTACTTAAAAATTTTAACTTACCATAAACATTCATAATGCAGCAGAAAATCCCAAATGAATCAATTGAAATCTATAATTCAAATATTTCATGTCTCGTACATTGTGTTTGATGAACGAACAGCTAGATGTAGGGAATTCAGACCAATTGACAATTTTTATTTGCAGAAATGATATAAACTTAAAAATTAGTGATACGTTTTTACAAACTATTCTTATGCTCAGTACAACCATCTTAGATGATATATTTTACTCGCGGATGAAGATTTTGACTGAATAACATTTGTTTGAAAAAAATTACATAGCAGATAACAGTGCTTTTTCCATGGCTCATTTTATAAAATTAAAAGAGAAATGCAAAGATCATGAAAATACACTTTTTGTATCATTTATAGTGTTCTTTAGATTTTTAAACGCTAGAGATATGCTTAAACAATTATCTAAAATTATCCATTATATTGTTACGCAGACACTTCAGAATCTAAAAGCATGTTAATCTGATCGGTTTTTAAAAGATAGAGAAGATTGAATTATACTGAAAAAATCTGTAGCGATCTCCCTGTAAACGGGTTTCCATTCAATTCCCTTTGATTGCAAAATTTTAAGACAGAATTAGTTGCTGTTAAGACATCCAATGGTTGTTTTCTTGTTTGGTTAAAGAAGATCAGTTAAACATTTGAAATAAAATTTGGGATAAAATGAATTAAGTAAACAGAGTCTTTGCCGACCGGTATTTTTTAACAGTATTATACAGCGATTGACATAATACAATTTACTACAATTACTAAAAGTTACTGATTTAACCTCTTGAAGGACGGTGGTTCATTTTTGGACCACTTAATTTTAATTCTTAAATGCCACATTGGCACCAGAATATTGGGATGAAAAATTTCCTTTTATTAAGTAAACGAAAGCATTTTTGTATTTCGAAAATTGTTTTTAAATTTTGGTGCTATTCACCGATTTCAAGATTTTACGAATAGAAGTACCTTTCCCTTGAAGAGTTAAACGCATATTAATGCGTTTATTATTTTAAAGTTTCCTTTCTCTTTTAATATTTACGTGTACATACAATTTTCAAGACATAATTTCCAATATTTTCCTGCTTTTAACACGTACTCATTTAATAGTAATTTTAAAGTTTTTTTCAGTTTTTAATAGTCACGTGTAAATAATTTTTTAATCTTTAAGAAATATTGTTCTTTGCGCTGTTTTTAGAATTGAAAACAATCTCTATGATAACAGCCTAAGTCATGTGACTATTACCAAGAGTTCCGGGCGGATCCCTTCGCTTTTTATATTCCATCCGGCCATTTTGGTACTTTAATGTTAGGCAGCCACAGGTGTGATAAGTCGCCAAATATTATTCTATCACCATTATTCCCTTATATTATAATAGTCCAAGTCATGTAACTGTCAGAAATAATTATGGGCTGATCACATCACTTTTCCTAAGAAAGGTTCCCATTTTGATTAAAGAATAAAAATTATTTTTTCGAATAAAACTACATAAAAGTTGCCATGATCGCAAAGAATTCCTGGTCCTTTTATGTTAGCCAGGTGCAAATCTCGCCAATAGCTTTTTTTTAACTCGCCAGTTAACATTTTTTTTTTCGAGTGGTAAATTAAAACGGTACTACTTGGTTATCTCATCGACCAAAAATCTATGCCAAACTATAAGATTAAATACCAATAATGGTTGATCGTAAATGTCACATTTACTTGACTTTAAGGAAGTTACACGTGTTTACGCCATCAAGTGATTTTTATTTAAATGTTTTATTTGTATTTTTATTAATATTATGCTACTTTATTTGTTCTTTCGTTAATTAAAATAAAAAATTATGTCAATTTGTATAATTTGGCGAGTGTTTTGGCGATTTATAAAATTTGGCGAAATTGATTGACGGGAAAAGTAGTATCATTAAAACATTGTTTTGAAGTTGAAATTAAATGTCATCATTTGTTGCATTGTCATATACGCACCGGGTTTGGCGTATTTATAATTGTGTTTTCTAAATATTCACTAAATATTTCTGGAACAAGATATCATAATTCTAAACAAATTATAAATAAAAAATTCATTTTCTATTTAGAATTGTGTCTCATAAATATTCACTAAATATTTCTAGAACATGATATCATAATTCTAAACCGCAATACCGGTTATATTAATATTACCGGTATTAATATACCAACATTACCGGATATAATAATATTATTACTGTACATAATTTACTATTAAAATTCAATTATAAGTCATTAATAAAAACTATTTTTTTTTAATTAATATTGTTAATTATTAAGAAATGTTTCTTAATAATACTTTTTATTCTTGTAACATTTAAAAAATCTATTTAATAATAGAACGTTTTCTTTTACATTAAGCTTTTTTATGTGTTATTAGACAACTATGTTTTGCGGAATTTTTATTTACTATTATTATTTGAATTAAAACTGAGAATATGCTGTACTCAAACAAAGCATTTTATTGGCTTTACAAGCACCATTACATCAACATAGTAGCTTTATATGTTTTATATTATTTATTCTAATCATGAATAAAAGCCTTAATCTTACTATGTTTCATAAATGGCGCATTTTCCTAAAAACATATTTACTTTAACATACCCATGTATATATATGGATATTTTTATAAAATGACCGATTCGCACAGTCTTATATACAAAAGATCTATAACGTTACTTTAAAAGAAATTTCAGATGTACCAAAAGTAAAGTATGTATTTGAATGAGGCAGTCAAAGCCTAAATCGATTAAGTATGTGAAGTCTGTTATTTTAGGAGTTCTTACGAGAGTTTTCTCTATTACTAAGTGGTTTTTTATCAATATCTCAATGCTATTATTTGAAGTCTCGAAATACACATAAAAAGAAAAAAAATACTAAATTGGATTTTTCTTTTTAGATAAGTTTTTATGAAGCGTAAATTATATTGCATCTTTAAATATACGAGGTAGAACCCGTCGAATTTCGAAGATAGAAAATGTTTACAAAGGAACTGTTGCATCAAATTTATAATACATCGACAACAATAATTACGATAAAAAATCCATCTTACACCTGTTAGTTTAAATTTCCAAAGACATATTTTAACCTAAGATTAACAAAATACTTTTTTCATAAACCTCAACTGTTAAAATTATTGAAAAATCAAACTTTATTCGGTACTACTTCGTTATTCCGTCGACCAAAAATCTATCGCCAAAATATAAGATTAAATGCCAATAATGGTTGAGCATAAATGTCACATTCACTTGACTTTAAGCAAGTTACACGTGTTTACGTCTTTAAGTGATTTTTATTTCGACGTTTTATCTATATTTTTGCTAACGTTATACTAATTTATTTGTTCTTTCCTTATTTAAAATAAAAATTATGTCAATTTGTATAATTTGGCGAGTGGTTTGGCGATTTATATAATTTGGCGCAATTGGTCAACGGGATAACTAAGTAGTACCCTTTATTCACAATCAGTAACATATAATCAAGATCAAGGCCTCCTGTATGATAAGGGAGTACTGATCAAGATAAGCAATTTTTATTAAGTTATGAATTGATGCTTGGTAGTACAGAATGAACAATCAGCAAAAATAATTTCATCTTGACATAATCATAGAATACCCCCCCCCCTATAATCTAAACCGAATCAATCATTTTTCACGTTTCACATCCATATTAACCATTTAAAAACATTTTAACGCGCAATAGGTTAGTAATAAATATATTTTCAAGCTTGAAGTCACGTTCGTCAACTATTACAACTTTCCATGTTAAAATTCCCACTCGTGATTTGAGGTCTTAGTATAATCTCTGTACCTGCGCGTAAAAATTTCCGAAATTTACAACTTTTAGACGTATTCAAGGGGAAATATCTCATTTTATCAAATAAAATTATCGTTTCTGTTAAATATGACGTCATTTTCAGTCGCTGAAATATTTTGCCTATTATCTCAAACTCAATATCAGCAAAATGAAAAAAATGGTGAAATATAACAGTATAGTGCCTAGAAATGGGCATCTCTAGGCACTATAATAACAGCATCATCAGGGAAATTGTGTCTTCTTTTAAAGCGTAACGTCATTTTCTGTTCAAATTTTTTAAAAAGATATTTTTAATTGTAATGAGAAAATGGCATCAGTAAGAATATAATCAATAAAGATAACTAAACCACTTTTAATAGAAATGAAGTACTTCAGTTGCCACAATTAGAAAATTGGTATTAAAAACTGTAAAAAAATTAATATCTCAAAAATAAATTGAGATACAGCTTTCAAACAAATTGCACTTAAAAGTGCATTTTTTTCTGCATACGACGGTATAAACATTTAAAATGTGGGATGTTTAGAAGTTTAAAAATTTGCAGTAGTGAAAATTGCAAAACCGAAATTTCATTTCAAATTTCAAAGTGTTGCCATTCACAGAATGACGTATGCGTTACGCACAGATATGTTTGTCCTTTATAATAGAGATATCATCAGGGAATGATTATAGCTGAACTCAGACAATGACTAACTTGAGTCATTGGATAAAAAAATTCCTTTCCGAATTTTATATATCCTAATAAACCATTGTTTATTGTTTTATTTTATTTTATTTTATTTTATTGAAATATGTTAATTATATATATATAATTAAAAGAATAATAAGTTGCATTCAGGTATAAACAACAAAGATTTGAAATTTTGTAGGATTTATAAACATTATTTCTTTGGTAGTAACGAGTTTTACGTTTTACAATCTTTTCCTTACATTCATGAATGAAAACATTATACTTAATATTTCCATTTGTGATGCATATATTTCTAAAGAACAAATAATTTCTCTTAAAATTATCCCATATGTTTAACACATTTCAAAATTAACAGAAATTCAAACAGTGCATTAAAAATTAGTTCTATAATCTTACTGTAGAGGAAATTTCTGATGTTCTAACTGATATATAAAAAAATAAGTACTATATACTAGCGGTCAAACAGAGTATCGATTAGGTTTATAAAGGCTGGTTTGGGTTTATTGAATTTCATGAGATTTTTTCTTCCAATGCTAAGCGGTTTCTATCAAGTTTTACCAGTAGCTCAATTTTATGCATTTCTCTCTTTTGTTACAACGGCGTGTGTCTATTATAATCTACTAAAAGTGTCTGTTAATATGTAATAGAGTATTTATGGAACTTTCCTATAATAACGCTTAAAATAATTATTCAATTTAATGTATGTATCCTTCAGCATATTTATCATATTTCTCTTTGTAAATGCAAGATTTCCGTTTTTTTATTTGAAAAAGTTTTTGCCTTAAAAACCGAAAAACCGAAAAGGATACCATAGATTCAACAACGGTAGTAGCGGTAGCATTTGTAACCTTTTCTTTTACAATAGAGACAAACGTTTCTCAAAATGAAGTACTAAAATTGACATTAGTAGAGCACGGAATAAACAAGAAAAAGGTGTTTATTTTGAAAAGGGTACCAATAACTTTAATCCTATTATCTTTTCTTAATAGTCTTCCGATGTGCGCACAACACACTAAAACTAATTACGTATTTATTTTAGAAAGAATTGACAATGACACTTTGAAATTCTATTCTTTTTCTCCGAATTCACTTTGTTCGTGGATTTGTTTGTTCTCAACAGGATATGTAACTAAATCGAGATCAAAATATTAATTACGAAACAAAAGCTTTTTTGTGAAATTTAATTAGACAAAAGAAACATAGAATATTTTCTTTTTTTCTAATCGGTCACATCCTTCCTTTTTCTCTAATTTCAGTTGTCTCTAACAATATTTCTTTATGTGGATGTTTTTTACCATTTTAGGATTTTATTTTAAACTAGGGGGCTCTGCACCCTGCAAGCTACGCTCGCCAACCCCCCATTCAGACACCGCAGAATCTAAAAGCACGCTAATTTGATCGGTTTTAAAAAGATTAGAGAAGACTGAATTATAATTGAAAAAACCTATAGCGATCTCCCTGTAAACGGGTTTCCATTCAATTCCCTTTGATTGCAAAAATTTAAGGCCGAATCATTTGCAATTAAGACATCCAACGGTTGTTTTCGTGTTTGATGAAAGAAGACCAGTTAAACATTTGAAAGGAAGCTAAAATAAAATGAATTAAGTAAACAGAGTCTTTGCTTCCCGGTATTTTTTAACAGCGTTATAAAACGATTGACATAATACAATTTACTACAATTACTAAAATATACCGCTTTAAAACCTTCAAGGGCGGTAGTTCATTTTTGGACCACTTAATTTTAATTCTTAAATGCACCAGAATATTGGAATGAAAATTTTCCTTTTATTATTAAGCGAACAAAAGCATTTTCGTATTTCGAAATTTGTTTGTAAATTCTGGTGCCATTTACTGATTTCAACATTTTACGAATAGAAGTACCTTGCTCCTGAAAGAGTTAAACGCATATTAATGTATTTATTATTTTAAATTTTCCTTTCTCTTTTAATATTCACGTGTAAATACAATTTTCAAGACATAAGTTTCAATATTTTCCTGCTTGTAACACGTACTCATTTAATAGTAATTTTAAAGGGGTTTTTTTTCTGTTTTTAATAGTCACGTGTAAATAAATTTTTAATCGTTAGGAAATATTATTCTTTGCGCTGTTTTTAGAATTGAAAATAATCTCTATAATAATATCCTAAGTCATGTGACTATTATCAACAATTCTAGGCGGATTCCTTCGCTTTTTATATTCCAGGCGGTCATTTTGGTACTTTAATGTTAGCCAGACACAGGCGATAAGTCGCCAAATATTATTCTATCGCCATGATTTCACTTATATTACAATAGTCCAAGTCATGTAACTGCCATAAACAATTACAACATATCGCTTTTCCTAAGAAAGGTTTCCATTTTGATTAAAGAATCAAAGTTATTTTTTCGAATAAAGCTACATAAAAGATGCCATGATCACAAAGAATTCTTGATACTTTTATGTTAGCCGGGTGAAAATCTCGCCAATAGCTTTCTTTAACTCGTCAGTTAGCATTTTTTTATTTTTCGAGTGGTAAATTAAAACGGTACTACTTGGTTATCCCATCGACCAAAAATCTATCGCCAGAATATAAGATTAAATGTCGATAATGGTTGATCGTAAATGTCACATTCACTTGACTGTAAGGAAGCTACACGTGTTTACGCCACCAAGGGATTTTTATTTCGACGTTTTATTTTTATTTTTATCTATGCTAGGCACAGATGTCATATACGATATTGGCGCGAGTTAAGTACCCGTTGCATATATGACATTGGCGTCAGAAAAACATTGCGCCAATATGGGGCGTATATGACATCTGTGCCCAATGCTATACTAATTTATTTCGGCACAGATATCATATACACCCATATTGGCGCGGTTTTCTTCCGACGCCATTTTAGCGAAAACATCACCACCATAAACAACAACATCCGGATTACCATATCAAGCAAAATAACTATACTTTGGCGTCAGTTAACCTTTAACCGGAATCGCTAAATTGTTCCACATTAGTGGAATCTTATGTCCAAAAGGACCCTTTAATTAAAATCCAAGTTATTTTCTAATGTATATGAAATTACCACTTAGATGGATTATAAGCGCATTGAAAAAAGTTTCATGTACTATATAAATCAACTTTTATTCATGTATATCTTGAAATTATACATTTTTTTTTTTTTAATTTAGTTCTTTAAGCGTTGATGCACGCGTTTCGAAATTAAACGTTTTTTTTTTTTTTTTTTTTTTTTTTTTTGTCGTTGTCCGGTCAAAATGGACCCACGATTTCGGTTAAGGATTAAGTACCTTTGCATATACGACATTGGCGTCAGAAAAAACCGCGCCAATATGGGACGTATATGACATCTGTGCCTTTATTTGTTCTTTCGTTATTTAAAATAAAAATTACGTCAATTTGTATAATTTGGTGAGTGCTTTGGCGATTTATATAATTTGGCGAAATTGGTCGACTGAATAACTAAGAGTACATTTAAAACATTGCTTTGAATTTGAAATTAAATGTCAGGATTTCTTGCAATATTTAATCGGGTTTGGCGTTTTTTTTTTGTTGTTGTTGTTGTTTTTTTACGACAATTTGGCGAAAACCTCGTTTTCGAATACCAGTTACATATGTATATGTATATTTAAATTATTTTCTATTGTTTTTAAAATGAATTAATAATAAATAAAAATAATTAATTAATAACTATAGAACAAAGCAATTTATAACTTTTTTTTGTTTTAAATAAAAAGAAAATAAAGGTAAATAAACCTTTATTGATAAATAAGCAACAGTAGCCGGGTTACCATGTCAGGCAAAACAACGCCCTTTGGCGCTATTTAGGTAACCCGGTGCGTATATGACACATTTTTCTTTTCGTTTCGTTTTAAAAAGAGAAAGAAGTTAAAGCCATTGATTTTAAATTTTTCAGATTGAAATGAAAGCTTTATATAAAATAAAATGATAATGAAAAAAAAAAAAACATTGTTCTTAGCATAGATTCAAGTGAGGCCAAACTGGTCACAAATTAATCTATTTATATAAAATCCAAGTCTCTGTGTGTCCCTCACGATTCCGGTATCTATTTATATAAAATCCAAGTCTCTGTGTGTCCCTCACGATTCCGGTAGGGCCGCCTCATTGAAATGAGTAATTGTTAAAAAATACTAATGCAGGGTTACCACAGTAGCGCCAAATGTTAGCCAACTTTGTGACAGCTGGCTAATTTGGCGAAATTCCCATTTAAAACCATTAATCTTTCATAAAGGAGGTCTCCGAAATTTAATTTAAACTCCGCTCTTTTAAGATATTTTTTCAAAATCTATGAGTGAGAATTTAAAGTACATCTTTACATCTTCCTCCCGATGCTACTAATAAAATAACCGCCAATAGACGACACTGTACTGTGTGAGCTCCTAACTGTGCGATTTTAATGTGCTTTAGGTACTTTTCCAGTATAGGTGCCTTGGCGAAAAAGGAAATTTGGCAACATATTTTCCAGGAACCTATCCACTGTTTCATTTTATATACACACGCATTTTTTTTCGATATTTATGCGATTTATTTAACATAAAAAGCCGTTTCTCTAATTTTATACAGAAACAGATGTAATTTGTACATAAAAACATCAATAATATACATATAAAATAAACATATAAAACAAACAAAAACGCTCACCAAGTTTGTTTTCATAGCTGTTTATATGATTTGACAACAAATCTCGATATTTTCCCGTTGTACGGACACCATGCCAAAATGTATGCTAATGCGCCAATTATTTCAAAGTGCTAAAAGATATTTGTAATTTTATGCTAGCAGTTTAATATGAGTTTTATTTTATTGATTTATTTTATAACACTTATTTGTTCACTTATTTTAAGTATATATTTGTGATTTAATGAAATAGTTCGTAAAAGTCTGGAGTTTTCAAATGTTATATTTTTTAAATGCTCACTTTAGTATCGACATGTTTTTTCTTTTATTTTTCAAATGCTTCAATTCACGTGATTTTCATTTTGCGTCCACTATTACGCTTGGCGACAATGGTATCCGTATAACGGAATAGTACCCAAATCTCACTTTCTGATGCCCAAATTACACCAAGCTTTAAAAATAAAAAAACGCCAAAGCCCCTACAGTGGAAAAGTACCAAACTGTCTATTATTTTGCGCTAGCTGTGTTATAGTTTGTACTATATGCAAGGGGGTTGGAGCGAAGAGTTTAAACATTAAATATTAAAGTTTCTGCACAGATGTCATATACGCCCCATATTGGCGCGATTTTTTTCTGACGCCAATGCCATATACACAACGGGTACTTAACTGGCGCCAAAGTGTCGTTATTTTGCTTGATATGGTAACCCGGATGATGTTTATACTGTTGATGTTTTCGCCAAATTGGCGTATATGACAACTGTGCCAAAGTTTCTATAAAGCAGTATAAGACTAAAAAATTAAGAATAAAATAAATGCAAAATAAGACTAAAGAAGAAAGAAAAATCATGCTTTAAGCATAGAATATGCAGCACCTTCCAACACATCCTGAATGTTTTAACAAAACTTCGTTATTTGGGGAAATAAGGGAAATAAGATAACTAAGTAAACATTTTAGAAGACGCATAAAAAATTTTAAAAATCGATTTCAGCAGTTACCGTCCATAGCCAATAGTGTCGTTATTACATGCCACTATTTAGCCAAAATTTAATTTAAACTACTCTTAAAACTACTGAAATCACATTTCCAGATATTATCATACATAGACGGTTATGGATCCAATTCTTTGCGTGAACCTGTATATCATTTTATCTATATTCTACAAACATTTCTCAGTAAACTAAATGCAGTTCAGCGTAAAAATGCATAACTCCTTTAAAAACCACCTTTAAGCAATTTACTCTCATACTCAGTAACCCTTACGAATTCTTTTGTGTAGCCCTGCATATGAACTGTAGCATTTATACACACAGTATAGTATGCATAAATGTAGTGAAACATAAAAGCGCATATCATAATTAAAAATGCATTTCTAGCAATCATTGCTTATGTACAATACTTCGGAGAAAAGTTTCTTTGCGAGAAAGAAGTTTGCCAACGTATTTTCTGACAACCTATTTACTGCTTCATACTCACAAGCAATTTTTTCCGTATGTATGCAATTTATTTAATATAAAAAAAGCTATTTACCCATTTTTATAAAGAAACAGAAGTAATTTTTGCACAGATGTCATATACGCATCGGAGTTGGCATGTTTTTCTCTGACGCCAATTTGGCAGAAATCTCGCTTTCGAATACCAGTTACTTATATATTTTTAAATTATTTGCTATCATTTTGAAAAGGAAATAACTATAAATAAATAAAAGGGAACAGATGTCATATTCGCCCCATATTGGCGCGATTTTTTTCGGTTGCCAATTTGGCGAAAACATAAACAGCATAAACAGCATAATCCGGGTTACCACATCAAGCAAAATAACGACACTTTGGCGCAAGTTAAGTACCTGTTGCCTATATGATGTTGGCGACAGAAAAAAATCGCGCCAATATGGGGCGAATATGACATCTGTACCAATAAAAGTTTGAATAATAACTATAGAACAAAACAGTTTATATAATTAAAAACAGAAAATAAAAGTAAATAAACAATTTATTAATAAGTAAAAAACAATAACCGGGTTACCATAGCAGACAAAATAACACCATATTTTCGCCAGTTAGGTATCCCGGTTCATATCTGAAATCTGTGCCGTAGTTTGTATATAAAAAAATATTATATATATTTAGAAACGATTTTTTCTATGTATATAAGCGCATATATAAACAAAAATAAAGGTTCATTAGATTTGTTTTCATAGCTGTTTATATATTTTGGCAACATATCTCACTTTCTGATGCCCGAATTGAGTCAAGCTTTTTTTTAAAATGCTCTATAATGGGAAAGTACCTAAATAAATAATTAACAGAAATAACCAATTATACAAACTAAAACTTTTTATTTCGAGATCAAAGCATTGTTTTTAATTTCAATTAAAAATACATATATCCTTGGATAATTTCAGTTGAAATTAGGTTCACAGCTTAATATCTCATTCCATAATCCTATACAAACACAAGTGATTCATTCATCGTGAAACGTAAAAAATATTAAATCATTGAGGTAATCATACACAAAGTAAATCTCCAACAATCAATGGCCAATATTCTAATAATGTCATAGTAGGTAAAATGGTGGCGGTATCGTTTGTTTATGATTTGAAATCACAAAAATTTAATTTTGCAATGTCTCTTAGTTACATTATTTTACGGTCATATTTATGAGCTCAGAACAAAAGCATATTTTTTCATTATTTAGTTATTAAAGACGGAAAAAAATTATAAATGCATGATTTGAAAAATTTAAATAATTTTCGGTACTTCTTAGTTATCCCGTCGACCAAATCACTGTCGCCAAATTGCAAGATTAATTGCCAATAATGGTTGCCATTAATTAATTAATTGTAAGATTAAATGCCAATAATGGCCAATAAAACCATTAATTCGACGTTTTATTTGTATTTTTATTAATGTGTATAATTTGGCGATTGGTTTGGCGATTTATATAATTTGGCGAAATTGGTCCACGGGATAGCTAAGAAGTACCTAATTTTCTTTCTTAATAGTAAAAAATAACATCGGGAAGTAACAGCGGGTTTAAGTTAAATAAGTTTAACTGTTTAATTCTGTTGTAATATTCAAAATAACTGTATTTATTAGATTTCAGTAAACAACATCAGGGCCCGATTAAACTTTGAAATTAGAGAAATTACAATGTCATTTCAGGACCTTTGTTTTGGAGAAGATTTTCTAAATTCCACATATACATGGAAACTCTTCAGTGTTAGAAATATTATTCTTAGGACTGACATAACATGAGAACGGCCTGCAATTTTACACAAGTTTTTGAAAACTACTTTATATCAGAAATTTTACTAAAAACTGGTTACTTTTTTGTTATAGCGGCCCACACTATTAGGATTATGACAAATTGCAGCCAATTTCGCCAACGTCGTAACCAAGATCATGAAGCACACACATATAATATCATTTCCTGAAATCGTATACGATAATTTAATAGTTTTTACCTTACTTCAAGTGTGTAATTTATTTATTTTTAAGGCTTAACAATCTAAATTGTCGATATACGAATTTTAAAAAATGTAAACAAAGATTGAATTGACATGACCGCAAAAAGCCTCAAATCTGCATAACACTTGGAACCAAACTGTGCAGATTAGTGGTCTTCTACTGTACACAATTTTTCATAAATGTGTTTCGTTCTTAAAATGTGTTATTTTCATCTATCACTGCGAAACAAGCGATAAAACTCATATTCTTGCACATGAGTTGTATATATCTATATATCTAAATTTCCGTCATTTTTGACGGGCTACCTTACTAGTTAAAAATAATAACCGTTTCTGAAATACGAAAAGAAATATCAGTATATCGGTTATGATTAAAATTTGAGTTGCCATCATTAGAAAAATGTATATAAAATTAGAAAAAAATTAATATTTCGAAAACTATTTCGAATTTAAAAATTCTAATACCAGTTTTGAAATCTGCGGATCAATATTGATTTTTGGTGTTAATTTCATCGCAAAGTATTCCATATTTTAGGAGAAATCGCCGGGAAACATAATCAGTTGATTAATCAGTCGATTCATTCTTGCGTTTCATACTTCCGTTACATACTTCCGTTACATACTTCCGTTTCATAAAATGCGTTTCATTAGGATTTTATATATATAGGTAGATATATGAAAAAGTATATTCTATTAGGGACTCATAAACTTAGTATACAGAATATAATAGTAGTTCTAAAGAATACCACGTATGTCAAAATTTAAGTAAGAAAGGGAATTAAATCGCTGAGGATCAGGTGAAGGAAAGTGTGGGTAAAATCAAGCTTTTTTAGAGAAGATCGTAAAATCAAACTATTAAATTTATTTTAATGAAATTTTGGATGCATTTTACATACACTGGATTCATAAACTAGACAGGAAGCCTAACCATTCAATTATGTTTGATTGTTTTCTCACAGAGATACATTTAAAAGAGCATGTTTTAATACTCTAACTCTACCCCATAGTAGGAGAAAATAGTAGTAGTTCTAAAATTAGTGTATATTTAGATAAAAATATGTAAATATTGTTTTTGAAATAAGAATACACTTAAATAAATGTATCGTTATTATATACAAAGCTACAAATGCACACATTTTTTTTTACATGTTATTTAATTAAAGAAGTAATGTCCACGACTATCAAAATTAGGTTCACTTAGAATGACGCATATATTGCTGAACTCTACACAATCTTCATCATCAATAGCAGGAGAGGTATAATAGTTCCCCAAGGGTGATTTAGTGAAATACTTTATGTGATAGAACTCACTAACTTATATCACTTGTTCGATTAATTTAGCTGATTGACTTCTTGACCGATACTTAACTTCTACCAATGAACATTGCTTTATCTATATTATAAAGGACAAACATATCTGTGCGTAACGCATACATCATTCTGCGAATGGCAACACTTTGAAATTTGAAATGAAATTTCGGTTTTGCAATTTTCGCTACTGCAAATTTTTAAACTTCTAAACATTGCGCAGTTTCAATTTTTATACCGTCGTATAGGGAAAAAATGGACTTTTAAATGCAATTTGTTTGAAAGCTCTATCTCAATTTATTTTTGAGACATTAATTTCTTTATAGTTTTTAGTACCAATTTCGTAATTGTGGCAACTGAAGTACTCCATTTCTATTAAAAGTAAAGGGAAAATAGTCATGGTTTATTTATTTTTATTGATTATATCCTTATTGATGCCATTTTCACATTACAAATAAAAGTAACTTTTTTTCTAATTTTTTAACAGAAAATGACGCCAGCGATTAACAAAAATACGCATTCTTCTTCATAAATCAAAAGATTGAAGAAGATATTTCAATATTTTTACTTTACGCTGAGACTGAGTTTCAGGCGCTAGGCAATATGATTCAGTGAGTAAAAATGATGTCATATTTAAAACAAGACGATCATTTTCTTTGATAAAACTAAATATTTGACCAATACTGAATGGTCAATACTATGGCAACTAAAGGCAAATTTCTGAATGGTAAATTTTCGCGGGTACTGAGATTAGAATTTAAATTTTATGCAAATGTTTACATGAAAAGTTGCATCGGACAAACATGACGTTAAGTTTGGAAATACATTCATTTTAATAATGTATTGCGTGTTAAAATACTTTTATATTGTGAATTTGAGCGGAGCGTATGTATATTTTGATAATATGAAAATAACGTACAATTTAGATTTTATGGGGGGAAATTTTATGATGTGACAAAGCGAAATCCTTTTTACTGATTTTTCATTCCGTAAAAACAAACGTAAGAGCCTCACTCGATAACTTTAACACAATTACTCATCTTGATTACGTATTCTAATACAGTTTAATTTTTCAATAATTTAAGCAATTGAAATCTTTTGAAATAATATTTTGGTAATTTTAGGTTAAAAACATTATTTATTTTAAGAGTTAGATAACCAATGCAAGATGAATTTTTTATTGTAATTATTTTTGTAGGTTTATTATAAATTCGATCTAACAGTTCCATTTTAAACATTTTAATTCGTCGAATTTCGACGGGTTCCAACTCGTTTCGTTAAAGTCTACTTTTATATTATCAGTTTTATTTCTTTTACTTTTCATAATTACTCTGCTTTTTGGAATTTGGATGTTCTTCCTTCCCTTTTTGTAATAGATTTTTTTTCTTATTGCCGGTTTCTTCTGTGGTTATTTTATTTTATTTTTTTTTGTAATTTTATTTTTTATTATCACTTATAACATTATTATTTTCTATCATTTTTCTCTTTCTAAAATACATTTAGAAAAGAAAATTTAAAAGGAAATTGTTTTCCTGTTTTAAAATAAGCACCTAGGGATATAAATAAATAAGTAAATTGTTTTTTAGTTATTTTATTATAAAATATAGAGAATTAATCAGTTACTAAAGATAACACAGAGGCAAAAAATATCGCTATCATACAACACTTAAAAGCCTAACTATATCCCGAAATTACCCCCACCTCAGAAAACAACTCATTATAAATAGAATTATAAAATTTATTCTTTACTTTCTATGTAGATCTGTTCCTTAGATCTTCCTCTACAAGTCTGAACTAAAATTAATAGTTTTTGCCAGTTAACAATGATTTTAGAATCAAATTCATGAGTAGTTTAAACTAACATAACATGTGCAATGAGCGTAAACAAGATCATTTGTAAACATTAAACTTGTTGGCAGTTTCTAAAACTAAAATTAAAATATTTGCCATATTCTCAATATATGCATCTAAAAAAGAATTAATTAAATATCTTAATTTGAAAAGAGAAAATAGGTGTATTTAAATGTATCCCCACTTTACCCCATGGGTTCCCCTTTCGCCCACCTGACCCAATAACGCAAAAAAGAATTTGAATATCTGTTATTACACTATTGCTCATAAATTAAGAGTAATGAAGAGTCATAAATTAAGAGAGGCGTGCGCAATCACACCAAATCTAAGTGAGAAAGGTTCTCGCAAGACCACGTGGCTCATAGCAAGCATGTAGTTGTACGGAAAATGTTGGAGTTGTTAAAAAATTCTTATTCGTAGTGAAACATGTGCAGCTTTAAAAGTTCTATTTTGTTTGTATATTCAAAATATATTTATTTTTCTATAATACGCGTTACTTATATATATTAATGATGGAAAGTAAAAAAAAAAAATTCCATGACAACAATACTTTTTACTTTCTTCTATCTTTACAAGAAGAAAGTATTGGATTCATGAAAATTTTCGAATTCCGGTTTTCGACGGATTTACACGTTTTAGGGGTCAGAGATTCCAAAAAACATGTTTTTACAAAATGTCTGTCTGTGACTCTGTGTGTCTGTCTGTCTGTGTGTATGTGACACAAATTTTGTGGGCGCTCTATCTCAAGAACTAATGCACGGAATTTAATAAAAATTGATATTCAGTTAGTGCCTAATACGAATTGATGCTTATTAGTTTCTGGTGTAAATCGCTCAACAGGTGGCGCTGCAATGCTGCATTTTTCACGATTGTCGCAATAGCTCTATCTCAAGAACTAATTCTCGGATTTTGATCAAACTTCAGATTTAGTTAGTCCTTGATATGAGTTGATGATGATTACGTTTTGGTGTAAATCGCCCAACAGGTGGCGCTGTTATGATGAATTTTGCAGGATTTACACGATTTCCCCAATAGCTCTATCTTAAGAACTAACGCACGGATTTTCATCAAACTTCAGATTAAGTTAGTCCTTGATATGACTTGCTACTGATTAGGTGTTGGTGTAAATCGCCTAACAGGTGGCGCTTCTCTGCTGCCTTTTCCACGATTGCCTCAATAGCTCTATCAATAGAACTAATGGACCAATTTTCATCTAACTTCAGATTTAGTTGTTTGTTGACACAAGTTGTTGTTAATTAGGTTTTGGTGTTAATCACCCAATAGGTGGCGCTGCTATGCAGAAATTTTCACGATTTTCGCTGTTGCTCTATCTCAAAAACTAATGTACGGATTTTCTCAACTTCAGATTCAGTCAGACGTTGACATAAATTGTTGCTGATTAGGATTTGGTATAAATCACCCAATAGGTGGCGCTGCTAGGCAGCATTTTGCTGAATTTAGACGATTTCAGCGATAGTCATATCTCAAGAACTAATGTACGGAATTTCATATCGTTAGAATCCTCATGAGATGCATAGATTGCCATTTAATTTTGGCAGTGTGATAGCGATTTTTGAAGTATTAACATGTATGAGATAGAAGAAAGTTTTGGGATTGGTACATCCGACTAGTTTCATATTGTCTCCGACAGTGACACTATCGAAGTCAATTTGGCAGTGCTCAGAATCGGACCTTAATTTTGAGTTTGGAGCAGTTTTTATCAGTTTAAATTTTGTATAACCGTCATTAAACAATCATTAAATTTCATTTTATGTACATGTAAATGTACATGTAAATGTATACGTAAATGTATATGACAAAATCATAGTTATAAAAGTATATTTATTTAAGTTAAACTTTCTTGAACTAGTTACGTATAAAGAATAGACAAAGTTTTTTTATTAAAGAGTATTTTTCATAAAAGTTTCCAAAGTTTTCTGAGTATGCGCTTATGCAAAACTTCCTAGTTAATAGTTTCTAAAATTATATGATGTTAAAAAAATATTTGAGTAACACTTTTCTTTACATTCATTGAGGCAACTATTGAAATTCATGCAGGTAATAAATTCATAGACAGCTGATGCTTCAGCTATGGTATTGAGATATACAAGTAAAAGATAAAAATATAGTATACATAAATATATTCTATAGTTGGTATAATGACTGTTTTCATCTATCCGATAGACAAGATTTATTTTAGTCAAGGACTATGAATATCTTACGCAATTTGTGAATATATTATTATAAGGAACAAAAATAAAATTATACTATACCTAATGAAGAAGGAAACACATTCGATTTTCTTTAAGCGCAGTCGTCACAATATGCCTCAAAGTGCCTCAAGGTTGTTTTTTTTTTTGTTTTTTTTTTTTTTGAACGAAAATCTTGGAAATTTAAAAACTCGGGGGTCTGCTAAGTGCCACTATCCTTCAGCCAGAAATTTGGTTTTGTGTTCAGATATCGCAAAAGAAGTGTTACACAAATTTCCATGGTGCCTCAAATGCCTACCCTAAAATGTTTAATAGCTAATTATGCACAATGGTCCCTCATATATTTTGCATGATGTATAGTATACGACAGACTGGGAATATCTACCCCACTTTTGACAGAAATGCTCGTAATATGTGTTTCACATACGCTTTTTACAGCGTCAAAATTTTGAAAAAGACACTAAATGATTTTTTTGAAATATTTATATATTAAATATCAAATATTTATTTTATATAATTGTTTAACTGTAAAATGAGTCAAACATCTTCAAATTCGAGGTTTGATCCAATGTGAAAGCGATAAACTAAGGGAAAAAAGTATATTAGCGCCAAAACTTTTATTTGATGTAATGTAACTTATTTCTGTACGGCATTAATTTAATTTCCTTTACAAAATAAAATTTTTAATACGAAACTTATTTGAGGCATTCTCGCGAACATTTAACTTTCAAGAATAAAAATCTGGTGAAATTAAACTTGTAAAACAACATTTTAAACTTATTGACCAATGCCTTAATGATTCAAAATAAAGAAAAAGGGTCATCAGCGAAGCGTTTTTTTTATTTAACTGGGGTTTAAGTTAAACTTGCGAGTTTAATTTTTCTTACCGCTTTACCTCTCTAACGTTTTATTTCTTCTAAAATTTTGCTTATAATTTGCACAGTACCCACAGAACATTCAAATAACAAATAATAACAACGTAGTTTTTTTAGTACAAAATTTTTGTATAACATTTTCTTAAAGAGGTGTTAAAAAAGGGACGAAAAGGGGGGGGGGCGGTAAAGGAAAAAAGGGACGATAAGGGAAAAAAGTGGGACGGTAACGGAAAACAGAGGCATAAGGGAAAAAGGGGACATAAGGGAAAAAAGGGATGGTATAGATGGGACGGTAAGGAAAATTGCCACATATTTTTAGGCAAATCATGTTAAGACTAAGGGAAAACTACAATGTTTATTGATTTTTAGAAACAATTACTTACATTGGATTAAATTAAAAATAATAATAATTTGCCTCGAAAAGTGCAGGAATAAACCTTGGGGGCGGTAATAACACCAGTAAAACCACGATGCTTGAAATTGATTTTTAAATGCTGATTTAATTTCTGCAGTAAATTTCCTGTCAAAGAATTTTAATCATTCTTTCTCTAACATACTTCTGCATGATAAAATTTCTGTGACTGTATCTGAAGTAATTTGCTGTATAATTTTAGCAACAGGGAGAATAAGGAATCTGAAATCCAAGGACAGAATTCACCAAATAATAACACCTGTAAAAATGTATACAGGTTAATTTTTTGCTACATATTTATATAAAAGAATAGTCCCAGTTTCAGAAAAAAATTTCATCGAATTACTTTTATTGAAATAATTTTATACTGACAGCTCCAAACTTAAAAATCAGCATCAGGGACATGGGACGGTATAGGAATTTCGTGGTATATTTGGACCCTCAACCTCGTCCAAAACTTATTTATCTCGTTAATATTGTTATACAGTCATGCAATGGGATGTTTTCCAGTATTAAAAAAGACACAAGAATACGTACTAAAAAAAAAAAAATTATTATTCAGGGACTTAAAAGTCAAAATTTATGTGAGAATGCCTCATTTATTTGATTTGGCTAGTACGTAAGGACATTGATTGTCAATATGGTAATATCAGACATACAACATTTTATTCCAAATTATAAAACATTCCTGTTTATAAGTCATATAATTTTTAATAGGTATTTTTTTCCTTCAGATAAAGCCAAAATATTGCCTTTTAATTCATATTACAAAGAATAGTTGTATAAATTATACTACTAGCTTATAAAATATGCTAATTGTTATTTTTACTAAAATATCTGAATCCAATTATTAAAATATGTTTCTCTACACACTAGATGAAAAAATGTGATGTTTGATTCAGGTCAAGTATCCCGCAACTGCCTTTTTGAAAAAAAAGATTAAACACATGGAAATAGCTATACCAAGTTCTAATTCTGTATCTTATCTGTTGGCTCATAAAGTAAATTATGCTTTAGAGCAAAATTATCTTCATTAACTTCATTTAATGGTAGCAAAAGTGGTTATGAACGACAAAAGAAGAAATTACTTTTTCGGAGGGAAGCTACAAAGTCCCGCTTTATTTATTTAATTTTTATTATTATCGCTAAAAATGACTGAGAAACAACATTAATTAGTAGAAAAGGCTTATAATATGCTTTCATGTTGTGCATATAAATAAAAAAGTTTTTTTTTTATATAAAATAAAGATGATAGTTCTAACCTAATATGGTCAAACATCCTCAGTTTCCCCAATTTTTAATTGCAATCTTACGCAGATTAATTTACTATATCTACAGTATATATATATAAATTTCTAAAAAAACGAATTTATGAATCATATATTTATGTTTCAGAGCTATTCCTTCCAAATTTTAGAATCTTTGGCGGTGAAATTAACACCAAAATCTGTATTGATCCGAGTATATCAAAAATGGTATTAGAATTTTTAAATTTGAATTAGTTTTCGAGTTTTATTTTTTTTTTTTACAAATTTTTTCTCTAATGATGGCAACTAAATGACTCCATTTTTGTGTAAAATAGAGAGGAAAGGGAAACAAAAGATTATTAGAGTATTATTAGATTTCTGTTTTTTTTTCGTTATTTTCAAATTGAAATTAAAGTTATCTTTTATTCCAATCGAAAGGGAAGGCAATATTGCAATTAAATCATTTTTTTCAGGAAAATTCGAAAAAAATAATTCATTAAATAATAATAATAATAATAATAATAATAATAATAATAAATAAGTAAATAATAATTTCTTATTTATTTTAATCAGATTTTCATCATTTCAATAGATTTTTTTTCGTATTTTACAAAAGGTTATTACTTTAAATTGTTGTCAATTGTAAAAATAGCAGAAAGCATATTATTTCATTACGATAAAAATTTATTTACACGTGTGTATTAAAAACAGAAAAAGCTAAAGAATTTAATTCGATTAAAGATTTACTTTTAGAATTAAATGATTACGTGTTAAAAGCAGGAAAATATTGAAAATTACTTCAAAAAATTTGTATTTACACTGACAATTAAAAGCGAAAGAAAACTTTCAATAACTTATTCATTAAAATGCGTTCCATTAGTAAATGGGGGAAATTTTGTCCTACTTAAAATGGCCAAATAATAATACTGCCAAGCAGTTTAAATTAAAAAATAAAAAATATATTTACGAGACATTTAATTTCGAGAGTTTTTTTTTTTTTTTTTAACGTTTGTTGCCAATTCTAAAGCAGCGCAAATAACAATATTTCTTTTCTAACAACAAAAGTATTCTCACGTTAATATTAAAGAGAGACAGAAGCCTTAAAATTATAAATCCATTAATGTGCGTTAAAAGCAGTAAATGGGAGATCACATCACATTTAAAATGGACAAATAATAATATTGACAAACAGTTAAAATTTAAAAATATATCTATGCGAGACATTTATTTCATATTTCGAGATTATCTTTTTAACTAATGCTGCCAATTCTAGAACAGCGCAAATAATAATATTTCCTATCTAAAAATAAAAGAATTTTCATGTGAATGTTAGAAAAAAAGAAAAGTTTGGTGAAAATTAGGTCAGACTTAAAGCGATATATATAAATGTCTTATTTAAAACAATATTTTTATAGCTTTCTTAAAAAATGCCGGGTAGCAAAAACTCTGTTTACTTAATTCATTTTATATTAGCTTGTTTTCAAATGTTTAATTTATCTTATTTAATCAAAAACGAAAACAGCCTCTGGATGACTTAACAGCAGTTGATTCGGACAGAAAATTTCACAATCAAAGAGCAATATTTCCTTGACTTCAACTAATAGAATGAAATACCTAAGTGAATAGTGTCTGTGTGAAAGTATGAATAGAATGTCTTGAATTAATATAATGGAAACCCGTTTAAAGAGTTTTATTTATAAAACTACTGACTTTCTTAATTATAATTCAATCTTCTATAATCTTTTTAAAAAAAGATTATATTAGCGTGTTCTTAGAATCAGCGGTGTCCAAACGGGGATTGGCGAACGTAGTTCATACGGGGCAGAGCCCCATAGTACTATATAAAAAATGCAAATGGGTACTTTATGAAGTATATTTTTATTTAATGACAAACTTCACTTTTGATAAGATTGAATGTAAATTTTTATAAAATAAAATCTATTCTACAGATTAAGTTTCTTCTATGTAAGAAAATGTTTAAAAATGAGATATTACTTTTGAAACAATATTAAATACTAGGACTTCCGTAAAAGGGATTAGTCTGAGCGATATAGATGAGAACATAGATTTAATAATAACATGTGGAAGCAAAGAAAGTGAGATGTTATCTTTAATTGTCCATATACTGCGATAAATTGAAATGATGAAAATAAACGAATCGTAGAATTACAAAATCTTATATATAAATTCGTATACACTGTTTAAAAAAATCGGAAATCAAACCATGCAAGACAGTCATGCATGGATATACAATTGAAAGTACGCAATATATTAAAAGTAAAATAGAAAATGAAACACTAAATTATCTTATATCGGAATTTTAACTGTATAAAATGATGTCAAGAGCATAATCAGACGCTCCGAATCAATTTTAGTAACTTTAAATGACAAATATATGATGCTTAAAAAGAATGGACTATACTTTATATGGTGTGTGCTCCCCCGGAATAGTTAATATTGTACAATATCTGTTTTCCACGGATGCAATGAAGTTGTCGATAACAGTTAAGGAATACTCTCCTCAAAATCTGATATAGCATCAAAGTACCGAATACATCAACAGTGGCATGCAATGCTTCGTTAGAGTGTGTTTTAGATATGCTCGATCGGATTTAAATTATGACTGTATGCTGGCCACTACATACGCTGTATTGTTTTGTTTTCAAACATATTCGGCCCAAGTTGAGCTGTATTTAGCATGTATTAAATAAAAGAAATCAGCAATGTTTTCAACATAAAGTATGACACAAGATCTGAATATATCGTATGCATAACTTTTGAATTGTCAAAGTGTCATTTGAAGTAATTTACAAATCCATACATATTTATTCAGCAAATCATGCAAACTAACATACGCCAATATGAACCCGATTATGAAATTTCACCAGAATAATTTAATATATAAAAAATCTACTAATGATAATTCAGAATATGACCTTATGATAAATGTCTAGAAAAATGAATCAGATAAAAAATTCATATCACATTTAAAACGGCACTTCCCTCTGTTAGTGGCCTTGGCGAGAAAGAGAAAAGCCTAGAGAAGGAACACTTTCACAAGTACATTCTGGCAACCTACTCACTGTTACAAACAGGTCTTTATTCAATATTTACACAATTCATTTAATGCTAGGTGGGTATCTATCAATTTTGTTGCATTTAAACTGCGTGTTTTGCGGAAGAAATGCAGCATTATGAAATATTTATAGTTGCTATACCTAATAATTTCAAATTAATGGTAACTGAGATCGCTTTCCGTTCATTTCATCTTTTTAAATTTAAAATTTTTTAGAAACCATTCATAGAGACAACTGTATATTTTAAAACTAACCCGAAGCAAAATTTCAAGATTTTGGGTTCAGCAGTAACACAGAAATAGAACATTTTCGAAAGTTTTTTTGTTTCTGCACTGTTTTATATAGCGCCATTTTTAGAAATTGTTCTATTGCGAGAATTTACGTCATGATAAATACAGCCATACCAATTTTCATGTTTATATTCCTAACAATTCCATGTACTTCGTTACTTAGATCATCTTTAGATCTTTTTCCGCTTTGTTTAGTCTTTCGATTTTTGAGAATTCGTTCTACAACGAGCATTTACATCTTATAAATTACTACCATACCAAAGTTCTAGTTTCTAACCCCAACAGTAAACCAAAAATTTCAGTATTCCAAATAAATCATAGTTTAGAACCTTTCTAGAAATTTTTACGTTTATCCGTCAAATTGAACCTTTTAGAGAGGGTTCATTACGAGTATTTACATCTTAAAAGTAACTACCGCATCAAATATAAAGTTTCTAACCCAATCAATATCGCATAAATCGCAATTTTAGAACTTTTTTGCTCCTGTGTCCTGCAGCGATGTAAGTTCTTGCACTGACATAAATTACAGTCTTTTTTTCGGAGCAGAGATGGACACCAACATTTTTTTAAGTGGCTATGTAGTTTCAGAGTTAATACCTCACAAACGTACAAGCATTAATAATATTATACACCTTATAATATTATAACGCTTTATAATATTCGTATTAGATGTACAGATACAAAAGTCATTTATCTGTTACAAACTAAAGTGCCCGGCGTTGCCCAGAATTTGAAGGATGTTTGTTCTGAAAAATCTATTTCCAAATTTAACATGCAATACAAAACAAACATTAAAAAAAGCCGTCGAAATGTTGTATGAATGAATCATATGAAAACGCTACATAAAAATGTATAAATGTACATAACAGACGCAAAAGAATACAGTTATAAATGAACTTATTTCAATTTATAATTGGAGCAATAATGTTAAAATGCACCAATATTTCCCTAATCGGATTTTTATCATGCTTCAATACATTTTTCACAGTCATATGACGTTATACTATATCCACAACGTCCTTTATATTTCCAATATGACGTAATATTTTCCTCTTTCACGTGGAAACCTTGAAATAGAAAAGTTATAAAGTTATATTCACTTTCATTTAAATTCGTCAAACTATTTATTTCATTTTCATTTTTCACATGAATATCTTGCAGTAGAAAAGTTATGATGTAATATTCACCTTTTTTTTAATTCGGCAAACTATTTATTTCATTTTCATTTTTCACGCGGAAATCTTGCAGTAGAAAATTAATTGTTGTAGTAATAATTTTATTGTATATTTTAATTGTTGGCAACTGCTATAACAAAAAATGTTTAAATTTGATAAGAAATTGCTGTTATATTGGTGTTTTTTTATTAATTAAAAATTAATTATAAATTATTTTGATTCCGGATTACTTTAGTTGCCTCGGCCATGTTCTAATACACGTGTAGGTATCTTTTCACAATTTTGGCTTCCAAATTGTGGATTTTCATAGAATTACAAACAGACAGATAGACAAGTTTTCATTTTTATATATCTCTCTATTCTAAAAAAAGTAACCAACGCTGTCATCGCCGCCACCGGTTTTGAATTTTCTGTGACCGGAGGCCTTTCTTCGTTAATATTAAGAAAACTATTGCATACAAAAATGTGAAAACCTGTGGTATTATAGAGAAATGTTTGATAAATACGCTGATGCATACAGTTTTCAAATGGAAGAATTATTTTAAGAGATATTTAATGCTAAAGTTGGACAAATCGTTCCATTAAAAAAAAATTATAGGAGCAAAAACTATACATGGGAATTTAATCATTTTTACATCATTTTATTCAATAGAACATCTCGGTGTGCAGATTCTATTTTTTTTTTTTACCCATTTTTTGAGGTTTTATTTCTATTTTAAATTCAAATATTCAGCATATCGACAGATATTTTTTACGTATTTTAGAAAATGGTATTAAATTAAACTGTTGCCAACTGTATAACAGCGCAAACAATAATGTTTGCTTCAAATAAAAAAATTATTTACACGTTACTATTATAAACAGAAAAAAAACCCTTCAAATTAGAATTGAATAATTAGGTATAAAAAGCAGGCATTTATTGGAAATTGCGCCATAAAAACTATATTTACAATTGAATTAGAGAAAGGATATTGTAAAATAAGTTCATTAACATGCGTTAGAAGTCTTAAATAGAAGAAATTACGTCACATTACACTTATTATGCAAATGAACAAAAAATAATATAGCAAAATAGTTTAAATTAAAAAATTGCGGGAGACAAAATATTAGAGGTTAAATATTAGACTTAATTTTATTATTTGTCGTTTATGTGAGGTGTTCAGCTATAAGTATGCAAAATTTCATGTCTCCAACTTAATTAGGGGCTGAGTTAGAAAAATTGCTTAAAATACAGAAGTTAGAGACCGGAGGGTTAAATATGACTTTTTCAAAATTTTATGATTTATCGTGTTATCGCAAGTGTTCAGCTATAAGCATGCAAACTTTCATGTCTCCAACTTAATTAGGGGCTGAGTTAGAAAAATTGCTTAAAATACACAAGTTAGAACCCAGAGGTTTAAATAATAGACTTTTTCAAAATTTTATTATTTATCGTTTGATGTGAGGTGTTCAGCTATAAGTATGCAAACTTTCATGTCTCAAACATGATTAGGGGCCTAGTTAGAAAAATTGTTTAAAATACATAAATTAGAGCCCAGAGGGTTAAATATTAGACTTTTTGAAAATTTTATTATTTGTCGTTTGATGTGAGGTGTTCAGCTATAAGTATGCAAAATTTCATGTCTCCAACATTATTAGGGGCTGAGTTAGAAAAATTGCTTAAAATGCACAAGTTAGAGGCCAGAGGGTTAAATATTAGACTTTTTCAAAATTGTATTATTTGTCGTTTGATGTGAGGTGTTCAGCTATAAGTATGCAAAATTTCACGTCTCCAACTTAATTAGGGTCTGGATAAGAAAAAATGCTTAAAATACAGAAGTTAGAGACTGGAAGGTTAAATATGACTTTTTCCAAATATTATGATTTATCGTGTTATAGCAAGTGTTCAGCTATAAGTATGCAAACTTTCAAGTCTCCAACTTAATTAGGGGCTGAATTAGAAAAATTGCTTAAAATACATAAGTTAGAGCCCAGAGGGTTAAATATTAGACCTTTTTCAAAATGTTATTAATTTTTGTTTGGTGTGAGGTGTTCAGCTATAAGTATGCAAAATTTCATGTCTCCAACTTAATTAGAGGCTGAGTTAGAAAAATTGCTTAAAATACACAAGTTAGAGCCCAGAGGGTGAAATATTAGACTTTTTCAAAATTTTATTATTTGCCGTTTGATGTGTGGTGTTCAGCTATAAGTATGCAAAGTTTCAAGTCTCCGACATATATAGTTTCTGAGAACGGGTTCTGTGACGGACAGACAGACAAAGGAGTGAGACAGGTAGAGTTTCGTTAGATGAACGAAACTCTTAAAAACATGCTGCGGATGACTGTAACAACATCCTAAAATTACATTACCATCAGCGATCTACCAATCCCGTATTTAGTTTATATTCTTTTGTGCGGCCCTGTAAAATAACTATCAATAATATATACAGTAAAACATCTGAATAGCGGAAACCTCAAGAATGCAGAGTTTGTCCTCTATTTGCAGGTGTCCGCTACTGAGAGTAAAACATGTACAGTTATTTAAGTGTTGGTAATCGAAAAAATGTCCGCTAAATAGAGGTATCCGCTAATCGGGTATGTCCGTTATGGAGGTTTTACCAGTAAAACCTCTGAATAGCGAACAACTAGGGAGGGCAGAATTTGTCCTCTATTTGGAGGTGTCCGCTACTGAGAGTAAAAAAATGTACAGTTATTTAAGGGTTGGTAATAGAAAAAATGCCCACTAAATAGAGGTGTCCACTAATCGGGTGTGTCCGTTATGGAGGTTTTACTGCATAATAATGCCATCCTTTACAAGAAAAGTGCATGCTGTATGATAGACAGACAGACATCCAGAGAAAGATAACCTCCCGGAGCAATAAACACTAATGTCTTTTGTTTTAATCATCCACAATCGTTTCTAAATTTCGTTATACGAGTATTAAAAAAATCTGTTAATTTCCAGTCGATAGACTGACAACTATCTTTTAGCCTGAGTTTTTAGCCGGATTTAGCCTGTTGTATGTCATACAACAGGCCAGATTTTATACAACAGGCTAAAAACTGTCATCGTGGTACTGTATTATTATTTGTTTGCCCACCAAAACTGGTTGCCACAGGTTGTTGCAAGGTTTGTGATCACGTAGTTGAAACTGATCTATTCAATATGCGTGTTCAATATCGTGCATATTTTTTGTTTTTATTTGCTACATGTGTTCAAACCAGTTGTCTACGAAAACATCCACCAGTAAAAGTGACGCACACCAAATTTCTGTGACGTATGCAGATAAATTGTGCTTTTTTATACAGTTTTTTAATATAATTTTTAAACGGTTTGGAACTTATTTTTCATAGTAGGTGGATTCAGTAGGTGGCTCTCATTAAGTACCTTCTGGTGCAATCAAAAACGAAATCCGACAAATATTTTTTGAGTTATGCTTGACGAAAGGTTTTCATTAGGATTTTTTTTAGTAGGACATGGCGTTAATATCCATCGTAGCTGTAATGTGTCCGGACAGTAATATTTCGCTGAGTATTAGCCTTCGCTTCGCTCAGCCAATTATACACTTTTTTCTATTGCACATCGGGCTAGGGCGGACTTGAGCTCTGATTACACGAACTTTTTCGGGGTCGGGCGGGCCCGGCACCGAAAAAAGAGTCCGAACTACAAAGCATGTGCTAAAAAGAAAGAAAGATCATATAGGTCGCTCTCCTGTTTCATTTTAAGAGAAATGTGGGTGAAACAGTAAAGGGTGTGATTTTGCTTCTATTATAATTAATTTCCATTTCAGAGTTTGGTTATGCGTGCGAATATGGATTTCGAGTTTTACTCTTCAATAAGAATATTTAAAATGTTCTTTTAATATAATTTTTTCGCTGTCTTTTTTAAAGTTTATATACTTATAAACTAGATTTGGATTACATTTATGAGCAAGTTTTGGTAAATATTTCAATTTTAATGTGAACTTTTTCTCCTAACTATTTTCAACTTTTTTTTATTTTATTTTTTATTTTTTATTTTTTTTTTTTGTAAGCTGTATTAAAGTCATTACAAAATTAATATAGATATATTTTTAAGTGGTCTCAGGACTCTTAAAGCTTCAAATATTTTGAAATTTAATTTTTTTTTCCCTAGATGTTAAACTTCTATCTTTTCTGAACATTTTGATATAATTGTTTTCTGAAAATTCCCATTAGAATAGAAGTTATGGCTTTTAGAATGACACCCGCTTAATAGCTGAAGCAGCATTTCCTAAACTTTGAAGTAATTTCTGTCCAAATGACGTTTTGGGGCATAACGCGCAGGATAGCTCAAAAACATCTGTATATTTTTTCATAAAATTTTCAAAACACATGTTTCATCTCAGTCTGCATAAACTGAACCTAAAGTTTTCTTTTTATTGTTCAAAAGAAACACTTTTTAGGTGATTTTACTGTAGAAATTTTCAAAATTTTGTATTATCTAAATACAACTTTCTATTAAAAACACAAAAATGTTTTAAATACAAATTTATTTAGGTTCAGGGTAATTATTGTAATCTGAAGTATAAGTAGGTACCAAATTTTTAATTCTAGTTGCAATGCTACAATCACAGCCGTGAAAAGAGCTTCGCATAGCTACCAGGAAATAGGTAGCGCATTAATGAATATGATAATATTTTTTAAATCTTTATTAAAATATTGCTATAAAATTTTTTAAATTATTTTACAAAACTCTTAACTGCATTTTCTAACAAAAATATTAAAAGTGACTGGTATCGATCCCATTTCTCTTGAAACTCACATTTCTCTTAAAATTACTTTTCCGATGTTCAAGAAACTTCATCTCTCATAATATCCTGTATTATTTCATTAATGAAGAGAAATGTGCTACGTCAGATAATGGTGCTCTGGGAAATAACTCCTTTTTTTTATATTTTACGTCAAAAGAAATCATCATTTTTAAAAGCATTTTAAGAGCAATAATACATCTGTAGTTATAATAGAAGTAATAATTTAAAGAAAATATTGTAAAGTCTTTAAGAATATTACGCATTTTCTTGTAAGGTATATTTGCTAAATGTCATAAAGCATATTAATGTCAAATTTCTAAAAAAAAATAAAATGATGAGATGATGATATAGTCGAAATGGTTAGATGTTTACGCTTTAACAGCACTGTAATGCTGAAAGTAATTTTGATTTTTTATATTTTTGTTTTAATAAAGTCTAATAATTCTGAAAATGCTTCATCGAAGTCAAAAATTACGTGAATAACATTTTAAATGTTTCCTTTTTCTAAAACCGTGTAAATTTTCTTCCCGTTTTTGTTCCTTCATGTAGTTGATGAAATAAAAAGAGGGTAAATGTGAAAATGTATGTTCTTTTTCTCGACTGTGTGAAATAAATATCTACATTATTCAAGTACCAATTTCCATACTCTTATTTTACTCAGATATCGTTTTATTAAGCGTAAAACAGATTTACAAAAATTTTGTTCAATGCTCAAAGCATTAAAACTATCGGCAACATTTTTTCTAAAAATTCTTTCTTCTGTTGTCCTTCTTCCGCATTAAGCATTCCATAATGACATTTTGTCTTTTAAAAGTACTTGGCAATAAGAATGACAGAATAACAATAAAATAATACCAGATCCGTAAAAAGAATTCGTAATTAGCGGCATCTTCCCTCTATGTTATCCTTCCGCCCCCTTTATCCGCCTCCTTTATCCGCCTCCTTTATCCTCACCCGCAACACCGCCTTCCCGCATATCCCTAATTTTTAATTTAAGGGAAATTTCAAACAAACAAAATGTTTTCAGAAAAATTCAGCATGCAATATCAGATGTGGCCAAAAAATCCTATCCAATGATACTTTATTTATCGTTGTGAGCTAAATGTCAGTTAAAATCAGTATGCGATGTCAGTTGCGGAGAAAAAAACCTATCCTATGGTACCCCATTCATTGGTTTGCGCTACTTATTAGTTGAGAAAAATGGTATTTGTCATCAGAAATAATATACATGATAATTAATAATAAAATAATATACAGAGTGTTTCACTACCAGACCGAGAAACTTGCAGGAGGCGTAGGGGGCATAGATGCGACTCGGAATCACATAGCAATTCAGGGTCGGAAATGCAAACCTAGTGAGATAGGGGCTTGTTAGGGGTTGAATCATTGTGATCTAAAATTGACATTTAAAGACCACAAACTTAAAATAAGTCCTGATTTTCCTGATAATGAAGTTGTCCGATGTTTCGTTATGTATGAAAGAAGCATTCGTAACCTGGAATCTCGCCGGAAAAACCAAAAATATGCGGGGCGTTTTTCGGACGTTTGCAGTAGCAACGAAGATGCGTCATTTCAAAACGCCCCTAGTACCTCAAACGCGCAAAACTGTAGATGGTAAGAACATGTCATGCCCGCAGAAAACTTCGAGGAACTTCATTATTAAGCAGGCCATGATTTATTTTAAGCTTATGGTCTTTAAATTTCAATTTGCTACCACTATGAGTCAGACCCTAAGAATCCGTTTATCTCGTTACGATTGCATTTCCGACCATACATTGCTATATGATTCCGAGTCGTCTCTCTGCCCCCAACACCTTCTGCAAGTTTGTCTGTCTGGTAGTGAAACACCCTGTACGCTCTGCGAAACCCCCCTTGTTAATAAATAGGAGAACTGCCCATCTCAGAAAATACTGTAAGTGGCCACTGTCGATGTCGATGCAGCGCTATTCTCAATTTAGCAAACTGTGAGATACGCGTAGCAGCTCTGCCTGAGGGATAGTAGCAATAGCGTCTTCAATGTTCTGCTGTGTAGTGTGTGAGGATTATTTGAGTAGACATGACCCTTCAAATTAGTCCACATGTAAAATTCACAGAAGAGGCGATCAAGGCGATCAGGCGATCAAGGTGGCGAGGAGTTTCCACTACCTCTGCTGATTTTCCTCTCTTCACCAAACACCTCATGCACTCGTGACATGGTTATCAATGCAGTGCGTGCTGTTGCTCCGTCTTGATGAAAATATTAATACAGTTGTTAAAGAATATTTAACAATATTCTTGTATTGCCAAATTTGTGTTTTATTAGTAATTACCCCTCCCCCCCTCTTTTTTTATAAAATTGTATGTTTTCATTTTTAAATTATTAATTTACTTCAATTAATATCCCTCTATTCTATAAAATTTCACTCTAAACTTTATCTTATAGTCTTTATATTTTAAAAATATAACATAATGCCATAGCACGTTTTCTTTAGTTTAAAAAGTCTAGATTTATACATGTTATTTTTTGCAAACATATCCTAAAATTTTTGTTTCTGTAAGTTTCAACTACAAGCGTAAATACGTAGCAGATATGATCCCTTTTCGTAGGAAATCAACATTCCTTAGATTTAACCTTGAATGTAGGCTTGTGTGTGCGAACGGTCAATCTTACCCCTGGTATATTTACCATAGCAACGACAGCCGATTAGCACACCCTTTCTTTTTATCATTGTTCGCCTTCCGCATGTCAATGCAAGCAAAACTTGATTCCCGACCCCGCTCGGAGCAATGTATGTATTCCCACGCTGTTTTCAGCATTCATTTTCTCAACTGAAATTTTAAACTTGGTGGTCAGTTTCACTTAAGAAAAGTTTTATGAGTGTCATAAAGATTACATACATGATTCAATGTATGGCCTTCCTTTTAAAAATCCATTGTCACCAGACAATTATAGGATTTTATATTAAATTGCCTTGAGAAAATGATAGACATTTTTTTTGGAGTGCGGGTGGTCCTTTTCGGGTAAAAAGCAGGTTGGGGAATAATCACCACACCCTTGAGTATAAGTTGTACCTACGCCTCGTCCAGTTAGCGAATGGGATCGTCTTACGTCAGCAGGGATAAACACGTGAAAATTTTTATTGCGTTCTACGGGGGAAATTTATTATGGGCAGAGAGAGTGTAAAACCCAGTGGTATATGTGAGATAAGAAAATTATTGTATGGGGCAGGGGGAAAAGGGTTTTTTAGCCTTCCCCCTGACCAGTGGGAAGTTTTTATTTTGGATTATTAGAAAAAGAGATAGAAGGCAGAAAGGCCTCTCAGGAAGAAGGACATTTTTTATGCTCCCGCGATCTCTTGGAAAACGTTCGCTTGGCGGACAAAATGGAGAATAATGGGAAAGTGTGTAAAGCGGCAACCTGTACATCACAGCAAGAAAACCTATGACTTTCCGAAATTAAAAAAAGAGAATCTCAGGCAGCGGACCCGTTTGATGAAAGTGTGTCAGTAGTTGTCAGATCCTGTTTGATCTAAAATAAACTACAACTTGATCTGTCTGCTCACCAGTGAGGGCACCATTCAGAGTCTACTTATGAAATAGGAAATGATCAAAGTCTGTGGTGAACGTATCATGCAGCGGACTCGTCTGGTGGTGAGTGTCAGTGCTTGTCAGATTCTGTGTGATTTAAAATAAACTACAACTTGATATGTCTGCTCATCAGTGACGGCCCCAATCAGAGTCTACTTATGAAACAGGGTTGGTTGGTTGGTTGTATGGGGTTTTATGGCGCAAAGTCCCTTATGAAACAGGGATTGATCAATATCGGTAGTGAACGTATCATGCAGCGGACCCGTCTGATGATAAGTGTCAGTGCTTGTCAGAATCTGTTTGATTTAAAATAAACTACAACTTGATAAAGATACTATAAAAAAAGAAAGAACACAAAAATACTCTAAATGTACAGTAATATATATGCATTTATAAAGACTGCCAACAGATTATAGAAAACAGTGTTTTTTGCATCTTCACTAACCTTCTGCTCAGCAACCTATATTGTAAGTAAGATTTTTCTTGTTTTAGTTATCTTCTAAGTATTTGCTAATGTAAAAGAAAACTAAGGGGAGAAGTAATCCCCTCTTTATTCATATGCTAACTTGATAATTTGAATAAGTGCTGTTATAATGTAATCTTTATTAAGTATCTGGTTGATTTTTTATATGTGAAGCTCTCAATGCAGTATTTTGATAAAATATTATTAAAACCATGCTATTATAAGATCAGAAGTTTAATAAAAATTATTTTAAGTGTATAACTTTGTTTTGTTTATGATTAAAACAACGTCTAAGATATTAAGAAAATTAAGTCTAAATGATAAATAGAATAAATAGAAAACTTTAGTAACTTTCAGATTCTGAGTTTAGGTTGAAATTGGATGCTTAATGATGGCTGCTGTGCGGAATGAATTTAGGGTGCTGTTACCTTTGTGTTTTTTTTTTTTTTTTTTTTTTTTTTGTATCTGCTTATATGTTTAACTGTACATTTCCTTTTTCTTCCCCCTCCTTTTAAAATGGCTTTTTGTATTAATTTCAATGGTTTCCCCCCTTTTTTTGTTTTGTTTGTTCTGGTTGCACTAATTTTAGTTCTTAAATTTTTAAATTAGATAATTGTATAAAATGGTAACAGAATCCATTCTAGGAGGAAATTCAGCCGCAGATATGTTCCTTCACTAAGTACTTGTAGGAAGTTTACTCTTTACGCTCAGAAATACCCTTTATCATGATATTTTAAAATTTAAGGTGTGTCTAGTTTTAAATAAGTTAGTGTATTGAATTTAAATAGTCTGTAATGAAATGCAGTTCTAAATAAGAAGAATACATTAAGTAAATATTATTCATAAGATTTAATTGTTGTGTATTAAAATTAATAGTTCTTGGAATTGAAATAACTGGTAGGATGTTACAATTAAACCATGAAGCGCGAAGATAATCCAAGTAGAAATGCTGTATATTTAATCTATTATTTGGGGTGAAGATCATCTGCTGGATTAATCAATTTTGCGACTCAAGTGTATCCCTATACATATCTACTGGCCCCTGAGCTTGAGAATATAAATGCATTCACAATTTTATCAATAACTCTTTTTTTTAATTATCAAAATTTCTTGGTTAACTAAGGAGTTTGTCTTTCTTTTGTCAAATTCTGCGGTACTCAAGTATACTACCCGGTTATCTTGAATTGTGAATGCTTTGTGTTTTCAAACTCAGAAGTATTGTGGTTTTCCCTTCAAAGGTTGTGTGTGGTTGAGAATGTTGTTGTTGTATGTAATTAAGACTTGATTTTGTATCTTATAGTTTTTTTTAATTTAAAATTCATACAAGTACCTTCTCTCTTTTTGCTCTTTTTCTCTGGTGATTGCTCTAAATTTTAAATTATTTAATTAGTATTTCTTTAAGCATATTTGCTTGTTATAAATTTCCTTTTTCGTATCAACAACATTCAAATTATGGTAAACTGCCCACAGCTTGATTAAAATTAAGGTCAGGTTAATATCGGTAATTATGCTAATTTGAATATATATGTATTGGAGTGTAATTAGAGAAACCATACCAACACAGTCGTGCATCTTCTGTGAGTTGATCTAAAAATGGATTAAACAGATTATGGTCATACTAGTCAGAAATAACATTTTGGTAAAAGATCTGTGTTATGATGCGGAAACCAGACAATGCACACCAATCTTCAGATTATACAACGGATTTTCATAGTTCTGATGGGGATTTAGGTGATGCATAATGGCACATGTTCTTTGGGCTGACATACCCTGATAGGCAGAAATAGGCCTCATCTGAAGAAATGAAGAATTAAGGATCCAAAAGTCCCGATTCAACTTTACTCGGAAATCACAGGCAGAACTCAACACACGAAAGTTTGTTTGGAGGCATTATCTCATGAACATCAGTAAATTTGAAAGGATACAGATGAAAGTCTTTTTTTATGTTTCGATAGGATGATCTCTTAGTTTCCACTTGCACAGATAAAAGACATTGAGATTTAATCGGATTTTGTTCCAGGCTTTCCTGCACTAGACCAATGTTTTCTTATGTTCTAACTCTTTTTTACAGTTACGATTTTTATCCGCTGCAGCGTCCAGTTCGCGCCATTTTACCACAAAATTTTACATAGCAGACTTTGCAAGAGGTTTTTCCATAGCTATTCCATTCTTAAATTCTTGCACAAATAGTTCCGCACATTTTGTCCACGAATTGTGCTTCCCATAATATTCAACAATGAACACTCGCTGTTTTATCGTGATCACCAATTTGGGTTTCGACTTGTCCTTAAACACGTCTGCACCTCTCACTTACTCAAATGTAATGACACAGCAAAGAACTCGAGATAGAGCATGTGAGAGATGAACATGCGAAGACATGTGACAGCAACTGGTCGATCCATCGACGGCACCGTTTCCGTAATTTTCTGTTATGAGCAGTTCTCCTGTTTATTAACAAGGTCAGATCCGCGTCTGTCTTATAAATATTTTCCGGGCCAGTTCTTTTTAGGAGAAAAAAATAGAGTAAAAAAATGTAAGAAATATTCAGTGAGAAAGTATTTTACTTTTGAGTATGCAGAATAAATTATATGCAATAATTTTTCTTTTCTAGAAAAGTAAAATAGATTACCGTTTAGAATAGTTACCGAAACATTTGAATTCAAAATCAAGATTTTAAAAATTAACCAAATATCAGCAGATTTCCTAAATAAAAGACAAAACTTGCCAATCTAGCTTTCAAAGTTAGAGCTCTCAAACTTTTTTTATAATTAATTCGGCACTATGATTGTTATATTTTATTTGGAACCTCTCGTTTGATAAAACCATTTTTTTTAGAGAAAATAATGAAAATTAAGATATCTGTATTATTAATAATAACATTATATTGTGGAAAAAAAACAGCCCCACAAAGTTGCAGGCTAACACAAGTCTTGAACGTGAAACTTTTCTACTTGTCATTAATATTATATTTTGTTTTGAAGTAAGTATTTTAAAATATACTATCTATATATTTTTGAACACACATAAATTATAAAATTTTCAATATTGCCGTCAATACTAGTTAGTATTGCTAAATGAATCACAATGTTCAGTTAGTTTCAATTAGGGTTAGTATAGATGATGTACGCTAAAATTTAAAAGGTCCTATAACGAATATACTACATCGAGATAATGTAGTGATTATCTTAGTAAAGATGGCTATCAAAAAAAAAAAAAAAAAAAAAAACAAGTTCTTTTATTCAAAATAAACACTGAAAATTAAGTATAAGTTTTGATTATTAAAATATTTATACATAGGTCCATTTCGACTGATATTCCATGTTCTTTTTTCTTAACTTATTGCACTGACAATTACTTATCGCATGCCAACTCATGAGATTTGGTACTTCTGAGAATTTCTGGCAATCATTTATTGATATCCCTTTTCAATTTGAATCCCATTTTTGTCAATATTGTTATTTTAATACGCATTAGACAATCCCATATTGAAGTTTTTGACAAAATTCTTGTAAATACTACATGTGATATGACGACTATTTTAAAAGCAGAAAGTTGTACCGTGTGCCTAAGCAACATATTTAAACTTCGTGACGATTTAAATGCTTTTACTAAAATTAAAGCTTATAAGAAATAAAACTTTCGATTTCTCAGTAGCAAAACAATCACGAAAATACGTGTAAGACTCGACAACTGAGGGGATACTGTTAAGGGGGGAGATCACCTTAAAAGTTTTTGAAAAGTCAAAAAAAGATTTTGTCTATTATTAAAGAACGACACGTTACCAAACTTAAAAAAAAAAAAATAAAAAAAAAAGTGACGATCCTCTAATTCGAACGAACCGGTTTTATTATAAAATAGGTGGACCAAATCACGGTAAACTTTCACTTTAAAGTCATATTTCTGAAAAAAAAAGCATTTTGACATTGCGGGCATCATATTTCCAAACTAAGTAATGTAGAAACTTAATATTTTGTATTATATTGTATTTTAAACAGTTTTAAAACCTCTAACAATTTTTAAGTAATTACCTGTAACATATTTATTTATTTTTTAAATTTTTATCGAAATTTCATGATAAATTATGTATTTTATGGTTTGATTGCTTGAAAAAATAATTTCATCTGTAAATTTGATTATTATTTTAGATTGAAGTTAAAGTACAATACTTTACGAATATATATATATATGTAATATTAACTGGACATATCGGATATACTTTTAATAATCTTGCGCGCAACATGTATATCTAATCACCTTTTTGAGAATCCTTAATTTGCTTGCCTTAATTAAACTAATTACTAATTATTTTTCATTAAAAGTATTTAAAGAGACAGTGGAGGTTAAAGAAAGTCTTTTAATTTTTATCATAGAGATATGCAATTTTGTGGAAATATATGTTTCACCATAAGTATATTTATAAGTCTCAAAATAAATTTTCAGTCTTATTATAATTTTAAGATTTTTTAAAAAATGTTAAATTTTAAAACAAAATTTTAAAATTCTCCATGCGTCTTAATTTCTTACATATTTCCTCAATTTTGCATTTTAATCACTTAAAAGTCTATTTTAAACAGATCTGTGTATCGATGTTTTAATTCCTTGAAAAGTTAATTTTTTTTTCTGAATTCCATATCGATTTTCATCAAAATTTTGCCTTTTAATAAGTTAAAAATCAAATTTAGTTATCTTAATGAAGTCAAATTTTAAAAAGCATACACCGTTTCCTTGTAAGTAATATCAGGATTCTTGCTTATCAATTTCATGAATTTTGATCAAAAATTAAGACGCATGGAGTATTTCAAAAATCTAAATTGTTGAAAAATTATCTTTGAGAACAGCATAAAATTGTTTGTGTACAAAATTTGAACGCTTGTAGCTTTGCGCAAAATAATCGCACCTGCAAACGGTCTTTCGCAAATGGTTTAGAACAAACAGGATAATAATAATAATATGCACAAAAATGATTTTCGAATTTTGGGTCGAATTTTGCTCAAATAAAGGTCCGTGGTCCCCTTAAAGGAAGACGTAACCAAAGATTTGGACAATTTACTCAAACAAAATTGTTTGTTTTGAAGAAATATTTACAGCTCCAAGAATTTTTTAATATTGTGTTAAAATCAAGCATTATCGAGATACTGAAGGTGACCCCCCCCCCTTTAAGGGGGCAGATCACGTTGAGCAGTCAGAAAATGACTATATTTAAAGCAGTACGAAAAATTCTGTAGTCTCCTAACCAATGAATGAAATAACGCAACAATTTTTTTCCTTACTTTCACACATTCCTATGGTTTGATAAAATAGTAAAATACACATGTATTTAGTAATATTAATTAATTAAATCATAACGAAAAAAGTGGCTTTTGAAAAATATGAATACTGAAATATGCATTTTGCGCGCACGATTTTACAAATTCTACTGCAGATATATGTTTAATGTTTCATATTTTCTTACTTATAATACTGCATTTTACGCTGAACCTAAATTTGAAAGTATATTCAAATTCTTTAGCATAATTAAGGACTTTTCTAATGATATTCACAAAATTTCACCAAAAAATGTATACTTTTTTTTTCAAGCCACAATTTTCTGTGACAAAAATCAGACTGGATTGAGGTTCAGCATAAAGTTCACATATGTAAACTAATAATATAAATAATTTCAAGGATCTATGATAATTAGTTTTTAAATGAGAGTGCATGCAATGCCAAAAAATCAATTTTTAGAAAAACGGCTTCAAAGTTGGCATAAAACATTACAGCAAAACTTTCATGAAAGATTATTTTTAATCATAACGTCTGTTCTGATTATTGTTTTTGTAAAATTCTTTTTGCTGTAGATTTGTAACTTTTGAAGGTATCCATTCTGAAATTTGTCAAAAATTATTTTTTAAGCCGTCAACGTGATCTACCCCCTAGTTCTATTACCGTAACAAAAAATTACGTTACGATGCGTTAATTTGCCTTAGTATCGATTATGAAAATTTATGAGTTTGTCGGGTAATAAACTGACATATATTTATAACTTATTAATTTTGGAAATTGTTTCCTTTACGTGTGCTATACGACCTTTTTTCATGCAAAATTTCAAGGTTGTAGGTCAAACGGAGGTTTTATTACCAAAACTTGTAGGGTATTTCCGGTTGATCTAGAACCTTAAAATTTGGCATGTAGGAAGCTTTTGTACACATGTAAAAGAAAAAATCCGAAAATAATTAATTTATATTTTTTGTTATTTTTCTTTTATGATCAGTATTCCTGATTTCGGGAATTCACGGTTTTGTCACGTAATAAGCCGACATAGTTTTATAAATTAATGATTCTCAGACGTTTTCCTTTACGTGTGCTATAAGACTTTCCTTCATGCCAAATTTCAAGGTTCTAGACAGAGTTGGGCAAATTTGTAAATGCAATTATTTGCTACGTAATTACAATTTAATTGTATGTAATTAATTATAGTTAAAATTACATGCCGTAAAAATTTTTCGCTACGCTGTGGCCGGAACCGCCCCCATCTCATTATTTGACAAAATTTCTGCGTTTGAATGTGTGTAACTATAATCAATTAATTTGTAAATATATTGCGGATAATTGAGATTACAAATTTACCCAACTATGGTTGTAGGTCAGCAACAAGTACCCTGGTTTTACTCTCAAAGCCTATAGGGTACTTCCGTTCGACCGAGAACCTAGACATTTGACATGAAGGGAGGTTTATATAGCAAATGTAAGGAGAAAACTCGAAAATCATCAATTCATGAATCTATGGCTATTTATTAAGTGATTTTTCATAATCGGGTTTTAAAATCCAGGCATTGACGGTTCCGTTTTATCCTTTTTAGGTACAGAAGCATAAACAAGTCGGAAATTGTACGTCAAACGTGACAAATGAGGTGCGTTCTTACTATTAATGTTCGTAAAATACTAATAAATTGTTCGTAATTTTATAAATATTCAGATCTTGGTGCAATAGCTGTTGCACGCTTATGCAAAATGCAAGAATATAAAACTTATTACAATTATATATATATTAAATTCAGTAATACCGAAATAATGACTCCATCTTAAATAGGACGTAATCACCATGGCAACCTAGAATCATTACCTATCATGAGATATCATTGAATTAATTGGGTATGATAGGATTTAATATTTCTTTTAACTTTTATTAATATCTCTTTATTATAATTATTTCTTAAAACTTTTAACCTTTTTAAGTTTTGATTTGATTTTCATAAAATTTGAAATAACTCGACAAAAATCTGCAACGATTTTATATATTAAATTTCAAACCATACAGTTAGGTAGGTTTTGCGCTGTTATATGCGAACAGACGGACACACCAGATGACAATGTCTATAGATGCTACGTTTTTATATAATTACGAAAGCTTCTAAAAAAGAGAGCAGAAAACAGTCAGAAATACAAACATGTGATTTGTATATGTTAATAAAATCTATACGGAAAGACCAACAAAACAAACCTTTTCCTACAACAACAACAAAAAAAATAAATTAAATCCGCTCGAAAGTTATGTGTAGACATACATAAAAATATATATACAAAGAAATTTATATACACTCCTTTGCATGTTACAAAGTCGGTTAAAAAGACAGCGGAAGAGAAGTTAAATATTTTTTGAGTTTCTTTTAAAAGAAGTACACGAATCTTCCGGTTTAAACATAAAAGCTATTTCTTTTGAGACATTTTAAACAGAATTACATTAAAAGGGACACAAAATTACTTTCTTTTCTTTTGACAAATTAATTCAATTGAATTAAAAAAAATTGTAAAAGGAAAAAACTGTTTCTATAAAAACTCTTTTTTTATAGGAATTTTACGTAAACCTTTCTTCATTAATGATTTTTTACATTTTTTACTTATCGTTTTTATCGTTTCTATTAATGTAAAATAATAAAGACACAGAAAGATTTATGACATGTATATATGGCAAATTTATGTATGACATCGTTCATTCCTGTAAAAGCAGCAATACGAGATATGAAAAAAAACCCTTTTAATTGTAGTTAGTACTATCGTGTCGCTATATGCATAAATTTTACTGCAGTGTTGAATTCAGACACCTTTCTAGGAGAGGAGCTCGTGTGTGGGGGGGGGACATTAAAGAGTTCCGACAGGGAAGTTGCACTTTTTGAACATTGAATACATCAAATCTTAAATCTTTCGGGGAGATGTCCCCCCGGCCACCCCTGAATTCAACACTGCTTTACTGGGTATTACGATATTCGGTGTCAAAAATAAGTCGCAATTAACAATATTAATTAGGGGATAATTAGCTAATTTGGGGGAAATTCACATAACTGAGAATCTTACATATTCATCAAAAATATATATTCTTTAGCTGTCGCGTTCTGGCTCCAAAATGTATTACAATCATAGACTTATTATCATCTTTTATGTAATAGCCGACTTAAGAAAAGATTTCCTTAATTTTTAGAAACATTAAAGAAAATGTAAGAGCAAAAGAACGACTTTTTTTTGTCTGAAAGAATTTTCTAAACCTGCAAAATTACCATTTTCTGAGGTTTGGGATTGCTTCACCACAAACACGGTTTTAACGCTACATAAAATGTTCCTAGAATGTGGGGCGTACTCAGTGAACTTTCGGAAATGCTTCTGCTGTATGAGGAAAAGTTCATAATTTTTTACAGGGTATAACGAAATCTAATTCATAATATTATTAATACAATAGTCAAATAGTAAAATATGTAGCGAAATCAATAAACTGTTTTAATATTTGACATAACTTTAACGTGCAAAACTCAAAAGTCTAAAATAAGATATACGATACGCATTTTTTTATTTCTTTTTCTTTTTCTAAAGTCATTTTTAATATATTTTATCGGCACTAAAAATAAATGTAAAGCGAAATCGAGTTTAGAACAAAATAAATAAATATTAAAGCATATAGCAACATAAATAATTATTTTTTTAATAACGCACAAAACTCAAAAGTCTAATAAAAACATATAATAAATAAAATTTTTATTTAGTTTCCATTTTCTTGAAACCTTCTCAAAAATATATAATAGACACTGAAGCAAAATTTTCTCCATTCATATAGATTATATTACTTTTGACAGTTGCCACATAATACAATGATTTTTTTTTTTTAAAGAAAGGAAAAAAGTAAGAAGGTTTCACTTATTTTTCACATGTTCATTTATTAAATTTTCGACATCTTTAAAAAGCTTTAACTTCGTAAAAATTTCCTTAATATTATAAAAAAGCTTAATATTTTTCAACGTATTACTCTTAGTGAAAATCAAGTCAAATCTACTTTGTTGTCTTTATATGAAACTGCCAAACGTTAATTAACGGAAAACAGTGTATACTTGAAACAATTGTCTTATGTAAGATGAGCTGTTTTTTTTATTTATTTTCATAAGTTACTTTATACTCAAAAATAAAATGATGGAATATCACAAGGAAAAATACTCACAAGGCTATCTTAAGGAGATTAATTTAAAATGTTTTTAAGAAAAGAAACGATTTATAAGAGAAGAAAGATGTAGCATTGGCTCAGAAGAAACAAATGTTCTAAAGTATATTAAAACTTATCTAAATTTCTTTACGTTTTCTTGAAAAAATACTTAGATTGTTTAATGTTAGCACCTATTTTGAATTAGTATGAAGGCAGTTTTGAATATTAAGCATTATATTCCTCTATAATATGCATATAAAACAAAGTCAGACTGAAATTAGTTAATATTTACAATATTAATCAGTAACTGTCTTCGTTTTCGCTTTTATACTCAAAATTTAGATAGCAAAGTATGAAAATGTATATTTTTATTTAATTTTTTTAACAGAAACTTTTTCTAACTATGTATTGTCAAAACTGAAAATAAACTTTTATAAAGATACATTGCATTCAAAACAAACATTGAAAAAACATTGTATACACTTGTCCAATGAACATAATTATTTTAAAACTGACAGTAAACCCGCCCTTCGCACGGATAGAATGAAAGAAAAAATATTTATTAGCCCTAAAGATAGACAGACACAACGATTTCACCAAGTAATATGACATATGTATATCAGCGATTTTATTCATAAAAATGAAACATACTACAACGATTGTTTACATTTCATTCGTTTTTTTTTAATTGTTCATAAAATATCTATGTATGTGTTTAAAATAAAAATTATTATACATATTTCTTAGATGCATAAAAAATTGCTATTTTTCAAGCCATATTTCCATTCGACAAATTGGTGTATCACTTTAAATGAAAACAAAAAGAAAAAACTACCAACACCTGAAACACGCACATAGTTGCACTTTGTCAAAAATTTAAAATCATGGAATGAACAAAAATCCAGCAGCATGCGATCATGTTAAAATACACATCCAAAGTTTATGAACTGCATATGAAATATTATCATAGCAAACTTTGTAACTCCTTACCATAATCTCAATGGATTCCTTTTGGAGATCTTCAATAATACTATTACAGTTAATCGCTATCGCGGCATTTTCAAAATCAATATGTCTGTCAGGATTGCTAAAATAGAAAGGGCTGTTGCCGTCGTAACTGCAATTTTTTTATGCGCTTTCAAACGCTGCACAAATTATCTCTTCGTAACAACAATTTAAAACATTCTGGCACTTGTTTTCATATCAATGGGTAACTCATATACCCCTGCACGCCGGTCCACAGGTCTTGGATCCACACTGTAAAAAAAATCGACATTTTTACAGTACAAAGTACTGTTCATCTCGCGCACAAACTCGATCACAGTGAATGTGCTGTGTCTTTCATTGGTTTCCTGACTATATTAACATGGAAAATACAGTAGTTGCGTAAAATTAACAGCACAATATGCTGGCAATTTGGACGCCAGCAGTTTGTGCTGTAAAAAAATGCGTCCAAATTGCCAGCACATTGTGCTGTTAATTTTACGCAACTACTGAATTTTCCATGTTAATATAGTCAGCTAACCAAAGAAAGATACAGCACATTCACTGTGATCGAGTTTGTTCTGGCAAATCTACAGTGGTTTTTTTACAGTGCAGGTGACTATTTAAAAACGTTAATTTGAAGAAGGTTAATATAATTTTAATATTTGTATACTTTTCAACAATTCATTAATGTTTATGCATTTAGTAACTTTCTGATTTGTATTTTACAATAAAATTTTCAGTAACTTTTTCATGGTGTAATAGTCCAACTTTTTAATTAATTAATTATATATTTATAATTTTTAATTAATTTTTTAAAATAATCATTAAAAATCCGTTAATTACCTTACAGTTTACAGATAAACTTTATCTGAAAGAGTAATTTTTTAATTCTGGTGCTCTAAAGACTGAAATTAACCGATATTTAGAAACAAATATGCAGATGGTCAAAGAAAATACCCACTGCAAAAATACAGTATAAAAACCTTAAAACATACATTTTTTATAAATCAAACTCGAATTTTGGGAAAATCTCTTCGGGGGATTCTCGGGTATACCTTGGATTACCTCCATGCCCAATAGCCTCCGGGGCATTGTCTATAAATCAGGGATAAATCTACACAGACTAACATAGTGACTGACAGTGATTAGTGACTTAGACAGTGATAGACAGACTCACAAAATTGTTTTATTAAGGAGACGTTTTACTTTTTTGAGATAATTTTGTTTTTCCTTTTCTAGATCCTGCTAGTGTATAGGTTGCCTATAAAGGTAACGACCTTTATAAGCCATATTCTACCTCTTTACAATCTTTTTTACTCGTTGAGTGCGCATTTTGTTTTTTTAGAGTAACGCTAAATTAAAACTTTAAACTTCCTTTTCTATGAATCATGTTTTTCAAACTGCGCGAGCAAACTTCTCGAGAACAATTCGACCGATTTCCTGCATTAAAAAAGACTGAAAAATAGAAAGTTGTTTGTGTGGATTAATTATGTTTTCCAGCTCGTAAAAGTAAAAAAAAAAAAAAAAAAAAAAAAAAAAAAAAAACTGTCAAATGCGAGAATTACTCGCTCTCAAAGAGTTCCGTACAATAAATATATGAATTATTAACTGTACTATTTAAAAGAATAATAAGACTTTGTAAAAAAAAAAAAAAAAAAAAAAAAAAAAAAAAAATACAACGTAGGGTTTTGTATAGCTGTATATATTAGAAAAGTATGAAAAGGTATACTACAAAAGTTCAAAAGATATGAAGCCTAAAAAATATCAAATATTGCTATTCTGCATAACTATTTTTTTAATCTTATCTTGATCTATTTATGATAACTTTAATTTGGTACTGACAATAAAAGTACTGCATATTTAAACTTCATCTGGCATTTCATAAAACTAAATTCAGCGTAATAATAAACTTTTATTGTTACAGTGTTGCTAAAACAAAACCCTTGTTCAAAGTTTAAACTTGGCGTTGTATGAAGCGCACTTCGAAAGGAGGTCACAATTTTGCAACTCCGCCTTTGTCCATGCTGCGTTTTTCCAGACAGGTTTTTAATTAACTTTTAAAGACACGGGAGGCGTATTGAAAGATCCACTCAAAGGAATCTAGCCGCGAATCCCATAGTATTTATGTGATTAATTCGAATTAAATTAGTCTGTTTTTAACAATTTGACGTTTATTTCTTTTACCCTACTTACTTTAATTGCTGCTGGGCATTGCATTATACAAATATATCATTAACATTTGTTATCTAGGTGTTAAAAGCCAATGGTATATAGAGTACGCCGCACCTGTCAATATGTATGTCGAAACCGTCCGTGTCTTTAAGGTTAATATCTCGGCTAATAATCGACGATTTTTTTTTTCAGAAATCATTATCAACAATGCTTTTATACTTCTGATAGGACAGGTACCAACAGCGCTTCTCGACAGCTTTGCTGAATGCCTGCAAATCGAAATTTGTGTGTAACGGACAAATGCGCTTTTCTCAAAACCCATGTGACCTAGGGTAATCGCTATAATTTCCCTGCAAGGTTTAAGTTAACGTCTACTACGTCTAATTTTTTCATAATTTCAGTTTCAATAAATTCGGAAATAAATGGGGGGAGGTACATATTTTTGCACTACATTTTGGACGATATCTCTGAAAATATACAGTAGCGCTCAAAAGTATTTTGACAGCCTTATATTCTCTCTTATTTTATTTAATATAAAAATGTAAAAGAAAATATATTCCCTATAATTGAGAACACTATGACTGCAGTTATTGAAATGTATCAAGTTTCAAATTGTTTGTTTACATTCGGCGCCACCGAAGAAACATGACTCCTCTTTAGCTCAAAAGTATTTTGACAATTAGTTTGCATTTAATTGTTGAAGGTGTCAGTGGCGCTATAGCTTCGGTTAGTGTTTATATTGAGTTATTGGGATTATTTTTAAGTGCCGAAATGTAAAAAAATTTGAAGTGATTCTAAAAATGCCGTTGTAAATTCACTTAAAAAAGGTAGACTGTGAGCAGAATTAGCTCGTTCTTTTAAAGTGTCTCGGCAACTTGTTATTACATGGAATAAAGTTTTTAATAAACAGAAATACATCGAAAATAAGTCTCATAGTGGTCATCCGAAAAAAAACAACTTGTAATGTTGACTGTATTTTAAAAATGATATCTACAAGTGATTGTCGTAAGTCCGCTGTAATAATAAAAAATGAATTGAAAGAAAAATACGCCATAGACATACACGTTTCACCAGACAAACGACGCCTAAACCTCTATGGTTTATATGGCAGAAGAACAGCAAAAACCCGTTTGTTATCTACTAAGAATAGAAAGGCTAGAGTTGCATTTGTAAAACACCATAACCCTTTCAGGGGCAAAGCAATTCCATTGTTAAAGTGTTGAAATTAATGATTGACTCCAGAATTCTGGTTTAAAAAAATTCGGTTTATTATGTGTGTGAAATATACCTTTTTTTTTTTACAAATAAATTTGTTTTCAAATTCCGGTGTCAATCATTAATTTCAACACTTTAGCAATGGAATTGCTTTGCCCCTGAAAGATTAGGCCGTTTTACAAATGCAACTCCAGCCTTCCTATTCTTAGTAGATAACAAACGTGTTTTTGCTGGGCTTCTGCCATGTAAACTATAGAGGTTTAGGCGTCGTTTGACTGATGAAACGTGTATGTCTATGCCGTAATTTTCTTTCAATTTATTTTTTATTATTACAGCGGACTTACGACAATCACTTGTAGATATCATTTTTATAATACAGTCAACATTGCAAGTTGTTTTTTTCGGATGACCAGAATGAGGCTTATTTTTGACGGAATTTTGTTTATTAAAAACTTTATTTTATTAAACTAGGGGGCTCTGCCCCCTACGAGCTACGCTCGCCAACCCCCGTTCAGGCACACCAAAATCCAAAAAGCACGCTAATTTGATCGGCTTTAAAAATATTGAATTAAAATAAAAATAAAAAAAAGTAGCGATCTCTCTGTAAACGGGTTTCCATTCGTTTTCCTTGGATTGGGGATTTTTAAGACCAAATCTGCTGCTGTTAAGAGATACAATGGCTGTTTTCGTATTTAATTAAAAAAATAGTTAAACATTTGAAAATAAGCTAGTGTAAAATGAATTATGTAAAAAGCGTCATTGTCTCCCGGTATTTTTTAACAGCGCTATAAGATAGTTCTTTTAAATAATACATTTTAAATGTATCGTTTGAAATCTGACGTAATTTACACCAAAGTTTTATTTCTCTTATTAATATTCACGTGAAAATACTTTTGTTGTTAGAAGGAAATATTATTTGCGCTGTCTTCGAATCACGATAATAGTTGAAAAGATTATCTCAAAATATCTCGCGCAAATATATTTTTCAATTTAAATTGTTTTGCTGTATTTTTTGCCATTTTAAATATGACGTAATTTCATCAAACTACAAGTTTTAACGCATAATAATGATTTTTTTATTCTAAGATTTTGTTTCTCTTTTAAAATTCAAGTGCAAATTTGGTTCGTCGCAGATGTCATATACCCATATTGGCGCAATTTTTTTCTGACACCAATTTCATATACGCAACGGGTACTTAACTGGCGCTAAAGTGTTGTTATTTTGCTTGATATGGTAACCCGGATGTTGTTGTTAATGCTATTAATGTTTTCGCCAAATTTGCGTCGGAAAAAAATTGCGCCAAAATGCGCGTATATGACATCTGTGCCTATGGTTCTTATGACGTAATTTTCCTGCTTTTAACATGTAATCATTTAATTCTAATTTTAAAGTTTTTTTCTGTTTGTAATAGTCACGTGTAAATAAATTTTTAATTTGAAGTAAACATTATTGTTTGCGCTGTTTATACAACTGGCAACAGTTTAAATTAATAACATTTTCTAAAATTTGTAAAAATTATCTCTCGAAATGCTGAAAATTTGAATTTAAAATTGAAATAAAACATCAAAAAATTAGTCAAATAAGAAAACTAAATGCAATCTGCACACCGGGAACTTATAACGTATAAAATGATCTAAAAATGATTAAATTCTCATGTATATTTTTTGCTCCAATAAAACTTTTTTAATGGAACGATTTTGTCGCACTTTAGCATTAAATATCTCTTTAAATAATTCTTCGATTTAAAAACTGTCTGCATCAGCGTGTTTATCAAACATTTCTCTATAATACCACCGATTTTCATATTTTTGTATGTAACAGTTTTTTTTAATATTAACGATGAAAGGCCATGCTTAAGCTTTCAAATTGGATGTGATCTACCCGGAATATCTACGGAGATTTTCATTGGTCCATTTCCAAATCAAAATTTTTTTATATATATAGAAGTATAACAAGTTGCCGAGACACGTTAAAAGAACGAGCTAATTCTGCTTGCAGTCTACCTTTCTTAAGTGCATTCACAGCGGCTTTTCTAGAATCACTTCAATATTTTTTACATTTCGGTATTTAAAAATAATCACAGTAAGTCGATATAAACACTAATCGAAGCTATAGCGCCACTGACACCTTCAACAATTAAATGAAAACTAATTGTTAAAATACTTTTGAGCTAAGGAGGAGTCATATTTCTTCGGTGGCGCCGAATGTAAGCAAACAAGTTGAAACTTGATACATTTGAATAACTGCAGTCATAGGGAATTACTCAATTATAGGGAATATATTTTCTTTTATATTAAATAAAATAAGAGAAAATGTAAAGTTGTCAAAATACTTTTGAGCGCTACTGTAATATCTAAAATTAAAATAAATGTATTTTTGAGTTCAGCGTTACGAGAGCTTTCACGCGATACCCCACACGATATACAAAGTAAAGATTTTTTTTTTCAAGCAACTTAATAAGCCCATCTACATTTTCCCCTAAATAAATTTATGAATGCTATATGATCTGTAAATATGTGAGTCAATAGTATTTATCACTTTCCACAATTTGAACTTTCCACCTTGCATAGTTTACGACTGGCTGTGACAGACAAACAGACAGACACAGGAATGTTCTTATAATGGCTCCGGTTTTACTTTTTAAGTACGGAACTCTAAAAAAGATGAAAAAAATGACCTTTTTTGCTCGTGACGGCCCTTTTCTCAAAAATTAACTATTTAAACTAAATATTGTTATAAGATCGAGAAAATTTCAAGATCTTTTATAATTTTGCGATCAAACTTTTATCAAGTGTTTGTTACCGTAGAATAACGGCCGCCGTCTGATGGGAAATTCATTGCGCACACCTGCAGGTACTCTTATTATTATTATTATTATTATTACTAGGGGGCTCGGCCCCCTACGAGCTACGCTCGCCAACCCCCGTCCAGACACCGCAGACTCTAAATGCACGCTAATTTGATCGGCTTTAAAAAGATTTCGAAAGATTGAATTATAATTTAAAAAACAGTGGCGATCTCCCTATAAACGAATTTCTGTTCATTTCTCTTTGATTGGGGAATTTTAACGCCAAATCCGCTGCGGTAGTACTTGATTATCCTTTCGACCAATTTCGCCAAATTATATAAATCGCCAAACCACTCGCCAAATTATACAAATTGATATAATTTTTATTTTAAATAACGAAAGAACAAATAAATTCGTACAACATTAATAAAAACACAAATAAAACGTCGAAATAAAAATAACTTGATGACGTATACACGTGTAACAACATTTCAAAATAAGCTAATATAAAAGGAATTAAGTAAAGAGAGTCTTTGTCTCCTGGTATTTTTTAACAAAGCGAAAAGAAAGTTCTTTTAAATGAGACATTTTAAATTAATTCTCAAAATATCAAATAAATGTCTAGCGCAATTTCTGAATTTAAACTTTTTTGCAATATTATTTTGTGTTCATTTTATGTAATAACTATGATGTGACGTAAATATGACGTAATTTCTCCCAAGACTTCTAACGCATGTTAATGAATTTATTATTTTACAATATCCTTTCTCTTTTAAAATTCACGTGTATACTTTTTATGACGTAATTTTTAATAAGTTCTTGCTTTTTATACGTAATTATTTAATTCTAATTTGAAAGTTTTTTTCCTGTTTATAATAGTCACGTGTAAATAAATTTCTAATTTGAAGCAAACATTATTGCTTCCGCTTTTTATACTGTTGGCAACAGTTTAAATTAGTACAATTTTCTGAAATCTGTAAAAAATATCTCTAGAAATGCTGAGAATTTGAATTTAAAATAGAAATAAAACCTGAAAAAATGAGTCAAAATAAAAAAATTAATGCAATCTGCACTCCGGCAAATTCTAACGCATAAAATGATCTAAAAATGATTACACTGCCAAGTATAGTTTTTGTTGCTATAAAACTTTTTTAGTGGAACGATTTTGTCCAACTTTAGCATTAAATAACTCTTAAAATAATTCTTCGATTTGAAAACTGTCTGCATCAGCGTGTTTATCAAACATTTCTGTATAAAACCACCGATTTTCATATTTTTGTATGCATAATTTTTGTTAATATTAACGAAGAAAGGCCCCCGGTCACAAAAAAACCAAAACCGGCGGCGGCGGCGGTGACAGCGGTAGTTACTTTTTTTTAGAATAGAGAGATTATTTTACACAAAAGTTTAAATATACAGAATCACATGTTTAACCAGGACATAGCTAATCCGGAAACTTCTGTAATTCGGTACGTTTATTCGTTTTATTTTCAATTAAAGACTATAGATACATGGCGATAGATGCGCCTTCGCACATATATGAAATGAATTTCAGAAAATTATTAAGAAATAGGAAAAGACTACTTTTTTTCCATTTTAAAATTGTAAGAGATACTAAATTATATATGTAATAAATATATGTGTCGTTTTTTAAATATTCAGTTGTAAAAATTCAGAATTAATGGTAATCTTACTATTTTTCTTCCTCCAAAGATAAGAAGATGGCCCCAAAACATCGCAAAATCGGATTTTTATTTATTTATTTATTTATTTATTTTACTATTTAATTCGTCACGTTATTCGATACTTGTAGACGCTGTATATTTATTTTTTTATGTTATTAGCCTTATATCACTAATTTAAATATGTTAATGTAATTATAAATTTTTTTTAATTAATTGCAAGTCTTACTTAAATTTTTTACTATAATTTTTTATGGTTTTAGAAAAATTTTTCTACATCTTTCATGATAGTCTGTTATTCTTCTGCTTTGTATTATTTATTGAATACAGTAGACTTCCTCTTAACCGGCCTCCTCTTAACCGGAACTCCGCTTTAACCGGGCGATTTTTTTTCTCAACACCAGGCAAAATTTATGAAGGAAAATTTCCGTTCTCATTTCTTTATGGTTAATTAACTCAAATTTACATAAGGTAGAACAATTTCAACTTCTTATGAAGGTATGTGACACGGTTTTCAACAATTATTTGTATTAAATATTGTTCATTATTTGTTATTAATGATAATTTTTATTTCAATTCAGTTAATTACAACTAGTATACATTTCACAAAATATACAAAATATGTACTTTTTTAAAACTACACAAATTAAAAAACTAAATGCATCAACGATTTTAATTAATTAAATATGCAGTTACTTATTGAAATTTTTGACTTCTCCGGTTTAACCGGTTTTTCTCTTAACCGGCTAACCCTCGGTCCCGTTTAAGACTGTTAAGCGGGAGGCTACTGTATTTATTAATCAGAAATCACATTTTTTAAAAGTTCGTACTGTTATTATTTTTCGTAATTTACAACAGATGGCGACACTGCATGAAATATACATATAATTATTTTAAAAATATATACATTTCAGAGCATTTTGAATTAATTTTTCTCAATGTTTTTCAATTATTTTCAATTATCAAATTCCTTGCATTTTTGTATTACCATATTAAGGAGAAATATTAATATTATTTATCTAAATGTATTCTAGTTTCAAAACGTTTGTAGTCCGGAATGTTGTAATTGCGATGATTCCGTAATTGAGAAGTTATACTTATAACTGAAATATCAATATATATAATCAAAACGTTTGAAGTGCATACAAAACCATATCTCTTTTCTCTGTAACCGAAATAAAATCGTAAAAATCACGTGAATTTTACGCCGAAGAAGTATTATTGGCTTGGCAACTAAGTGATTGCGGATTTTAAATAACAAGGAAAATACAAACTTTTTGCTTAAGAGTATAATTTTATTCAAATAGGTATTATCCGTTTTTGTCGATGACCTTTTGCCATCTATTAGGCAGTGTCATAATTCCGTGTTCATAAAACTTCTCATTTTTTGGCAGCAAAAAACTGAATTAAATGGGATTCTACATAATCAGCGTCATTAAAAGTTTTACCATTTAAGGAATTTTGCATGGAACGAAATAAATGGTAATCTGAAGGCGCAAGGTCAGGGCTATATGGCGGATGTGGAAACACATCACAATCTAATTCCAATAATTTTTGGCGAGTGATCAACGATGTGTGGGGTTTTGCATTATCATGCTGGAAAACAGCAGCCTTACGATTTCCCAAATCTGTCCGCTTTTCATGAACTGCATCTTTCTGTTTGTGGAGTTGTTGAACGTACACGTTTGAATTAATCTTTTGGTTTCTTGGTAAAAGTTCAAAGTGCAGAATTCCTTATAATCTTACCAAACTGACAGCATAATCTTTCTTCGGTGAATCTCAGCTTTTGGTGCCGTCTGTACTGGTTCATCCACGATCTTTTCCAATTAACGTTGTTATAAACTATCCACTTTTCGTCGCCAGTTATCAGTCGTTTCAGAAATGGATCAATTTCATTGCGTTTCAGAAGCGAGTCACAGATGCTAATGGTGTCAAATGGTCAAAGTCAAATGGATTTCTGATGAGGGATCCATACATCGAGTTTCTTGTCATAGCCAAGCAGTATTATTTTTTTTTCAATGCATGTAAGGTATACATTGATCTTTTCTTCAATCTCACGTGTTATTGTTTGAAGATCTGAGTCGATAATGGCCTTGATATGGATCTCATCAACTTCAACTGGATTTTTCAGTGAAAAATCACTAGTACGAAGTTTGCCAAACCAATTTTGACACTGCCTTTCTTTCAAGGCTTCATTCCCATATACGGCTCATAACTTCTTTTGTGATTGCGATGCGTTCTTACCTTTTCGGAAATTAGAATAAAATATGTCTGAAATGCACGTCTTGTTCTTCTATTTTGAAACTGTGATAAAAATAAAGCGAAATAACTAATCGATACAATTCTTTTGCTAAATCCAAACAACAAGAATGGGTTGATATGGGTTAGGTACTTTGACTACGTTGAAAAAACAAAAAGAATGTGCTAACATCTATTGATAAAATCTGCAATCACTTAGTTGCCAACCCAATAGTATGATTGCAAAGTTTGTAAGTATTTTATCGTTCACATATCAGTACATTAAATTCTGTAAATGCTAAAATAACTTATATTTCTAATTATATCTATATCTATCTATATATATATATATATATATATATATATATACTAGCGAACTTTCCCGGCGTTGCCCGGATACGTCAAAAAACAGCAGTAATTACGAAAAAACTCTGAAAATCGCAATAACATATCGCGAAAAAATTTTTAATCGCTTCTCAAATTCTGAAAAGAGAAAAAATATATATATATTATGTTCGAAGATTGCAAGTTTATTCCTTTCACTAATGTGGAAAAATAGTAGCAAATAGCTAAAATACACTAAAAATCACATACAAAATTCCCGAAAAATTCGAAAATTGCTATACGAAATCCGAATAAACTTTATTAAAATGAGGGAAGAATGTACTTTAGGTCAAAAATGGAATGTCAAAAAATTGCAGCAGATAGCGAAGAAACGTAAAAATCGCATTAAAAATCACAAAAAATTTTAATTTATTTTATTAATTATTTTAATTTAATATTTATTTTAATTTATTTTATAATTTATAAAGTTTTAATTATTTTATATTTAATGTAAAAGTTTACTTGCTTACAGAAAATCAACAAATTGAGATATTTTAATGCAACAAAAAGTAGTATTAGCTTAAGGGATTATATTAATTTTATTTAAGGGAGTCTAAGTAAATTAAATTATGGATAAAAGTAACATGATACAATGCATAGCATGTATCACATGTTTTATTTTCATATTTTATATTATGTATATCCATGATGGGTAAGTATTACGGTGGCCCCTAACGACTAGTTTAAAAAAGAAGTTTCTCTTAGGAAAAAACTTTATGATCTACACGTAATACAGCGAACTGATTGCTGATAACTTTACAGCGTTTAATCATATTAGTAGAATCAAATTCAATTATATGGAAATTTCTCATTTTATTAAGTTGAGTGAATATTTGCTTTAAAAAATAAACAAATAATACTTACCATTTTAAGCAAACAGAAAGACATTGTTGATGTCATATTTAGCCCTATGATGTCGATGAAGCTATTTTGCTCTCAATTACCGTTTCACAGCCACGGTCTTAATATTTTTTTTTAATTTTTCTTAGTTTTTTTAGATTACTTAATAATTTATGTGTTGGTAAATAACTTATGTAAGGTAAATCTGTGAAATTCTAATCGTTTAGTATGACATAAATGGAATATTTTTTATTTTGAAAAAGTGTTTTTTTTTCCATAGGTATGGTACAAGCTCTCGCTCCAGGGACAATGTAAGGAACTAAACACGCATCTAACAAAAAATGAAGGTTTCAAATAATGTATTCACTATTCCTTCCTTGATATTTTGTTGAAAAACGTTTTTACTTAATTTTAATATTTTATCACCAGTTTTTTAAGCAGAAATTGTTGACTAATTTAATGATAAAGTTTCTGTAAGTAATTAGACGTATAATCCAATATAACAGTTGCGTAGTAAATAAGGTGATTTGAAAAAAATATTATTGGTAAGAAAAGTCAATGGTTCTGAGCAATACACTCGACGCTCCTCGCGAAAGAGTGACTATTTTGCAATATTTTTTTGTAATTTTTACAACCTTCCACAAAACAATCTTTTGACATACAGATATGTAGCTGGTATTTTATTTTCTATTTAGTATAATTGAGTAAAATGGTTATTATTATAAATGTTGTTGTGCAATGGTCGTCACTATGTCATTTCACTGCAAGTATGAAAAATAAAATCGTATCGTAATTAATTTGAAATATATTAATCAAAAGTTAATTAATGTTTAGTGGTCTAATTATTATTCGTATGCAATTTAAATTAGATATATTTACATTGAGAGAAAATGGTTATTACTCATCTTAATTTTAGAGAAAAACACTTATAACATCTAATGAGTAACATATACGCAATAGTTTTATTAAATTCTCTATATGAAAATTCTTTCTAACTATATTTGTAAACTTTAGAATTCAACTTTTCCTTAAGTGTTTACTTTGTGCTATATGAGCCAATTAATACAATTATTTGAAACTAAACCAATTTTCCTTTTAAACATCGACATGTATATTAAAACTCTGAAACGATAAAAAAAACTTATCTTCATTAAACTTTCCTTAATATGATAAAATACTTCACAAACAGTTTTATTGGGTTAAAAAACTGTCTTTCTTGTCTGTACATAAAACTGACACACGTTAATTAATCGATATCTCAATTTTTCGAAACGTTTTTCATTTGAAAGGTGAACTGCCCTATTTATTTATTTATTTATTTTTTGAGTTGTATTACAGACTTAGAAATCTTATTAAAAAAGACAGAAGTCTCAGCGAAAAGTTAATCAAAGCATCTTCTTGTTTTGCACTTCTTATTAAACTTTCTTCATGGTTTTCATTTTAAAACGTTTAGCTTGTATTTTATTTGATATTTAATTTTAACGGGTAAATGGATTATTATCATACATGGACTTATACAATATTAAGGATTATATAAGTAAAATTGATATACAAAAAAATCACACTAAAATTAATCTATATTGAATATTTCAATGAATTATTTTTTTTAATTATTAAAGGTACACATATATTAAGACAAACTTAAAACACAATTAATGCAATAAACCCAACTGGAGTGAAAAATTAGCAGGGGACAGGATTCGAAACTGGGCCCCCAGCGTACCGTGCTGTTGCTTCACCACTAAGCTACCCCTGGCCTATATCCTAGCCCCGTAATATCTCACTAATAAACCAAATTGGGGAACGTCACCGTCCATCTATCTGATAGATCTATCTGCTATCTGATAGGTTTACGGTGACGTTCCCCAACGTGGACTAATTACGGGGTTAGGATATCGGCCAGGGGTAGCTTAATGGTAAAGCAACAGCACGGTACGCTGTGGAGCCAGGTTCGAATCCTGACCCCGGTTAGTTTTTTCCTCCAGTTGGCTTTATTGTATTAATTGTTTTTTAAGTCTGTCTTAATATATGTGTACCTTTAATAATTAAAAAGAATGGAATTCAGACATTGATTTATGTGCTTTAATACAATCAATTCTTGTTTAGTGAACTAATTATTCGTAAGTAATAATATGCGATTTAAAATAGATAGTTTATTTACCTTTATCAAGCAAAGATTATTCTTACTTGCCATAATTTTAGTGCATAAAAACTCCAAAAACCTAATAAGAAACATATCATACTCAAGAGTTTTATTTAATTCTGTATGCGAAAATAAATGTAACTATAGTTTGTCAACTTTAGAACGAAACTTTTCATTAAGTACTTATATTGTATTAGTTATGGCACTTAACATCATATATATTATAAAGCAGTAAGCTCTAAAAGTTCCGCTCGAGTGTTTTCAAAAACTAAACGGTGGATTTTTTTCCAAATTGTATCATTCGATAGGAAATATTCCCGGGTGGTTTATGAGAAAATATACAGGGATAGCTATGATTTTTGATAATAAATTTCGTATTTTACTGCTATTTTGTACGAAAAGGTTGCCAGTGATTATCTTTTGGCGAAAGGTTTGTTGATTAAAGAATTAAGATGGCTATATCTGTAAGAAAATAATACAAACACCTCGCGAATAAATGAAAAAGATACTAATATTTAATTTAAAAAAAATAATAATAACAAAAAAAGTTTTAATAAAAAATAATATTATAAAACGAAAATATTTAATTTAAACATGTAACAAATATTTGTAATGCTTAAAGTAAAACTTATTGTGAAACTTTACAATTTGTTCAATATTTGGCGAATTATCACTCTCGATAGGTTAAAAAAATGAATCTGAAAATTTGATTTGACAATTTTGAATGGCATTTTTTTTTCTTTTTAGCTCTTTTACCGTTTGCACCAGGTTAATAAAAATGTGTCTGAAAACTTGATGAAATAAAATCTATTTAATATGAAATAAAATCTATGAAATAAAATCTATGGTGAAATAAAATTCCTTTTTTTTTTGTCAATTTAATTATTATTTTTATATAATTCTCCCATCATATGATTTACAGGAAAAATTAGAAGTATTTGTAAAAACGGCTGTTTTAGTGAGTTACATGCTGTTTATTTATTACCTTCGTCGCCAAACAATGCAATTTGAAGCCAAATAAGACAAAAGTGTGAAATAAGCCGAGAGAAGAGCATTTCGGAGTACATTTTTATACTCAAGTGCAAATTATATAAAAAGCAGTTAAAATTATAATTATGTAGTCAATCATTTAAATTTTAGTGTAAATGACTTCCATATACACACATATTCTAAAATAATTTACTTTCAAAGATTTAAAATATTTTTTACCATACTATGGAATACCATTACTATGGAAACATGCGTTTTGTTTTCCTCAAGCATGTGATTTTTATATCCTCGAACTCAGATCATTACTTATTAATTGAATATTGTGTATTATGTTATTTCTTTTAACATGCCGAACATATTGTCGATTTCACTTATAGTAATATTCACTGCCTTAAAAGTTAGGACATAAGAATATCGTTAAGAAGACTTCTGCAATTATACGTTATTACTTTAAAAAATAAATAAACAAATAAACATTTTACAATAAATATTGCTTGCTAATTTGTAATTTCTTTTTAGCTTTTTCTGCATAACTTTCTTTTGCTTAACCATTGTTTAAAAAATGTTTTATGGAACATATTGGACTAATCTTACGGAATCGTGTCACCGCCAATTAGCATATTGGATGGCGTATCAAAATTCAAAAGATTAGACAGATTTTGAAATTAGCGATTACTAAATGGTGGCAAATGGAATAATGGCCGTGGACTTATCATTTCAGCCTAGATAGGATTAAATTACCTGGAATTTCGATCAGTATAAAGCGAACTGTTCTGACCCACACTCTAGCAGCTAAACACAGCAACAAATTAAAAGTTATTTTCATAATCTGTGTTATTTACACAACAGACAGAAGATTACTTTACTCTTAAATATAAAGAAAATAGTAGGCTTTTTTGTTCGTCCGTGTTATTATGCTCTTTAGAAAAATGCAAAATAAATCTCCGGTTCAGGTATTCACCAAAATGCATATTGCTAAAATTTTTGTATAACTAACTTTATTTATCCTTGTCAGATCTTACACCTGGTGCACGTGCAACAATATTGATGCATCAGTTTTAATGTTTAACGTGAACCCTCACAATGACGTCGATTACGGATGATTATAAAGATTTTATTGGATGCATGAGGTTTATTTTTCGTTTTTTCCCGGGTTAACGGTTACATGATTTCAGCTGGTCTACAAAACGAAAAGACAGTGAAAATGACGTCATTTTAGATTTATTCAGGCAATTCATCTTTAAAAACACACATTTTTATGTTTCACTTTTCTTTAAAATATGAAAGTTAAACAATCTTCTTTGTCTGCAAATAATTTATTATTTTTTTGACAGTATTTACTCTGCTGGAATTCAAAGAGGGAAAACAGTAGTAGCACAAGAGGATGTTTATTAAGAAATATAACTAACATCCAGTGAGATTGTATTTAAGCTAACAGAATCACATATTGCGCGAGCTGAGAGGCCAGCAGATCAAGCACAAACGAACGAAAATAAACCACCTGAGCGTTATTCAAGTTCAATGGTAAATCTCTGGAATCATTGTAATGCATCTCTAATTTAATATTGTCAGATATGAGAACATTTTAATTCCTATTGTCATAACGGCCTCATTTCCCTACCAAAAGTGCACAGTGAATAATCACATAAAGAACTGCTTCTTAATAGCTAAATTTTGTCCAACGCATAAGGTAATATAATATCGCAATGGCGTTCGCATCTTTTCAGCAACGCGGAAGGACATTCAAGCTAAACGTCCATTTTTAAAAAAATACAAGTTCGAATTCACCATTTCGCTTAATTCAAGGTTTATGTGGAAATGCTGACCAGCGCAGCGGGCATAGCCTGCTAGTATATATTATAAAGCAGTAAGATCAAAAAGTTCCGCTCGAGTGTTTTCAAAAACTAATCGGTGGATTTTTTTGCAAGTTATATCATTCGATAAAGAATATTCACGTGGTGGTTTATGAGAAAATATACAGGGATAACTATGATTTTTGGTAATAAATTTCGTATTTTAATGTTATTTTGAAGGAAAGGGTTGCCAGTGATTATATTTTGGCGAAAAGTTTGTTGATTAGAGAATTGAAATGACTGTATCCGTTAGACAAACATTTCGCAAATAAATGAAAAAAAAATACTGATATTTAATTTAAAAAGACAACAAAAAATGTTTTAATAAGACATAATATTATAAAACGAAAATATTTAATTTAAATATGAAATAAATATTTGTAATACTTAAAATATAATTTATTGTGAAATTTTCCAGTTGGTACAATATTTGGCGAATTATCGCCTGCCTTATGTTAAAAAAAGAAATCTGAAAATTTGATTAGACTAATTTTGAATTACTACATTTTTTTTCTTTTTAGTTCTTTTCTTTTCATTTTTATCATCAATTTATCATATTTAATTCACATAATGTGATTTATAGGAGAAACAAGCAGATGTAACTGTAAATAATACGGTAATTATTGTGAGTTACATATTATGTGTTTCTTTACGAATTCTATTTTTCGTTTGTCGCCAAACAATGTGATTTTAAGCCAAAAATGCATAAGCGTGACATTAGCTTGAGGATTTGTGGCTGTTCATGTGGACGAGATCAACATTTTTATATTCGATTATAAATGATATAGATATCAGTTAATATTTTAAAAATGGAATCAAATATTTAAAATTTTGTTTGAATTTCTGCCACACATACATATTGTAAAATCCTTTCAGGCTTAGATGCTGTATATTGAAGCGGACGCCATCTTAGATGTTTTGAGATTTCTTGGCGATTTTTTGTTGACGATGTTTTACATTTTATTTTCGTTAAGCCTTTCATGCGCATAAATTGTTGCTGGGTGACATTTACTACTTGGCGGAAAGGCTAAAAGGCGAAAAAGGAAAGGCTTTACACGCCAAGAAAAAATCCCAGATGGCTGCCGAGGGAATATATGACATCTGTTCGTAATTTCATACTTAAAAAAAAACATTCGTCGTAATTACGGAAGCATGTGATTTTTATAGACTAAAATTCAGATCAATGAATATTATCCCTTTTTTTCTTTTTTGAAAATGTTATTGTTTATTTAACATTTCTTTGGCCATAACGCCAATTTCACGTACAGGGAAATTCGCAGTTTCAAAATTTAGGAACTGAAAACTATTCTTAAGGAAATTTACGCAATCATGTGTTATTACTATAAGAAAATTCAACATTTTGAAATAAAAATTGGGTACTTTTCGGTTAGCCGGGCGCCACTGTTATATATACATGTATATGTATACACAAATGTATGTATATACATCTATATACATATACAAATATGTGGATACACATGTATATATGTGTATATATACAATATATGTATCTATACGCATCTATGTATGTATATATATGTATATATACCACTGGCGCCCGCTTAACTGGAAAGTACCAAAAATTGCTTGCTGAAAAAAAATTGCAAATCTATTTTAATTCGTTATTTCTTCTTTGTTTTTCTTCATATTCCCCCCTCTGTTAGGTAATATTTTAAAAGATATTAGACTAATCTTCGATATTTAAAAGTACATAAAGTAACGTCTGAATTCCATATTATTATTATTATTATTATTATTATTATTAATGGCAAGGAATTCATATACGCTCCAGGGTACTTAATGGGCTCCAAAATGGCGTTATTTTGCCTGGCATGGTAACTAACATGGCTATTGTTGTTTATTTAATAAATCGCTTATTTACTCTTATTTCTCTTTTTTTACAATTAAATAAATTATTTTCTGTCTATAGTTATTAATTAATTTTTTTTATTTATTGTTATTTCCTTTTAAAATAATAGAAATTTTTTTAAGTAAGTATACATATATGCAACTGGTATTTGAAAACTATGTTTTCGCCAAACTGTTGTGAAAAAAAAACCGCGTCAAAACCGATACGTATATGACATCTGTGTCTAATAGTTAGGCGAAAGTTCTATTTCCTGTTCTGGTTTTTTGGCGAGCTTTTTTTTTTTTTGGTGATAAATGTTTCAATGTGATTGTTGCGATCTTCAGCATTTTGGGTTGCGTTTTTCTTTGAATGCTACTGGTGGATAAGTAATAATTTTGCATGCATATTTTTTATAATTATTTTTTGAAATTTATAATTTTCTGGATTCTTTTTGCTTAAGCAATATTTTTCTGTGAATGTAAATGCTCTTTAACGTAAAAAAATTCTTTATGCAAATATATTTTTCGTGGGGTACTACTTGATTATCGCGTCGACCAATTTCGCCAAACTATTCGCCAACGCCAAATTATACAAATTAGCATAAATTTTTATTTCAAATAAGGAAAGAACAAATAAATTAGTAAAACCTTAATAAAAATGCAAGTAAAAAGTCGAATTAAAATTAATTTGATAACGTAACAAATACGTGTAAGGTGTTTAATGTCAAGTGAATATGACATTTACGATCATCCATTATTGGCATTTAATCTTATATTTTGGCGGTAGTTTTTTGGTCGATGGGATAATCAAGTAGTACCTTTTAATTCAAAAAATTTAGCTTTAAAAATACACTTTTTTTTTTACTTCACTGATCGAATAAATATATAAGTTAAATGCTCATCATTGTCTGCAAATAATTCTTTAAATTTTTTATTCTATTTATTCTGCTGGAATAGACAGATGGAAAACAGTAGTAGAACTGCCAGAAAAGGACGTGTATTAAAAAATGTAATGTAACATGTAATGAGACTTAATTTAAGCTACCAGAACCACATATAGCACAAGTTGAGATTTTGGAAGTTCAACAACAAACAAATGAAAATGAACAATCGGAATGTTCTTAAAGTTCAAAAATCAATCTCTTCAATCATTGTAATGCTCTCTAATTTAACATTGTGATGACTAGAAAATACTTTAATTCCTGTTGTCATAACTGTCTCATTTCCGTACCAAACTACACTTTAAATGGTTAACTAAAAGAGTTGCTCCTTAATTGCTCAAATTTTCTCTAAGGCAGAAGATAGTATAATATCCCAATGAAGTTAGCATCGTTTTCAGCAATGCAGAAGGACATTCCAGGTGATGGTCTTTACTGCTTTGAAATAGAAGGCTAAAAATCACAATTTCGTTTGATTCAAGATTCGTTTGGAAAATGGACCATCGCAGCGGGCATAGCCAGCTAGTAATTATATAAAAATAAAAGAATATTGCCTTTAATCAAAGAAACCCTGTAAATTCCAATACACTTTTATTCAAAATATTAAATCTTAATTCCTTACCACACTGGTGAACATACAACCCTAAATACTGCTCCAAACACATCTAAATGAAAACTTCACTTGCTACACATTATGTGGAAAACTTTTGCATTTAAAAGCCGGAAGAAGTGAAAATCCAGACTAATCGGCGACTATAGTCGAGATGAAGCTAAGTCTATCGAATCGTAGTGCAATATATATAGTAACTACACAACCGCGCAAACACAAAATCAATGTATCCTGGAAAGAAATAACCATGCGAATAAGATTCCCAGGGATTGAAACCCTCCATTCGAAACTTAAATGACAAATTAGACAACGCATTCACCCACAAATGTTGGAATTCGAAACATCCTGATCGCACGCAAAATCTCAAAATTTACTCGAAGACGGAGTACATTCACAAATCAGTAGCTAGGCACTTTGCTACAAAGAGTACACTTATAGCATTAATCAAAAACTTTTTCTACGTGCTTTAATTTTAATACAAAATTTCTAGCAATAACATATAATCAAATGCTGCATTGAATTTGTTTTTTCTGAAATATTTCTCATTAACGACACACGACAACATTTCTTCTAGTTATTTGCATTGCATTTCTTTTAACATTTTATATTTAGTATGATTATTTAAAAAAAAAAGAATATTGCCATTTATCTTTAATATATCCGTATACTGAATTTCACGAATTTTAAATAAAAAAATATCTTCGCAAAACCTTCCATAACGTAATAAACTATTTTTCAAAGATCTTGTGTTAGTTTAATGAAAAACTTTCTTTGTCGTCTATAAATAAATCTGTCAAATATGTTAATTAAAGAAAACCTAATTTCTCGAAAAATTTCCTTTCTGTAAGATGAACTGCTTCGAAAATGTTTTATGAATTGCATTACGGAAGAAGCTAAAATGATGTTCTCATGAAAAACTCTCACGAGACAGTCTTAAGAAGATTACTTTTAAAAGCTTTTTAAGAAGAAACTTTAATACGAAAAGAAGCAAGTAGCATTAGCTTACAGTAAGAAAAAAAAATAAAATTAAATGTCCTAAAGTTTTCAAAACTTATTAAACCTTATCTTTTCTCTTCGTTTAAAGATATTTAAGGAAGAATTAGAAGAATTACAAATATTTTCAATACAGGAAAATGTTTCTTCTAGTTATTTGTTGCATTACTTTTAACATTTGATATTTAGAACGATTATTAAAAAAAAAAAGAATATTGCCATTTATCTTTAACATATCTATATATAAAATTTCACAAATGTTGAAGAAAAAAATATCTTCGCGAAACTTCCCCTAATGTGACAAACTATTTTTCAAAGATCTTATGTTAGTTTAAAAAAAATTCTTTGTCATGTATAAATGAATCTGTCAAAGATGCTAATTAAAGAATAAGCAAATTTCTCGAAGAATTTTCCTTCTGTAATATGAACTGCTTTGAAAATATTTTATGAATTGTATTACGGACGAAAGTAAAACGATCTACTCATGAAAAACTCTCACGAGACAGTCTTAAGAAGATTACTTTAAAAAGCTTTTTATGAAGAAACTTTAATACGAAAAGAAGAAAGTAGCTTTGACTTACAGGAAGAAAAAAGTAAAATAAAAGGTCTAAAGTTTTCAAAACTTATTAAACCTTATTCTTTGCTCTTCGTTTAAAAATATTTAACTACCATAATACTTTATTTCTTTCATATTAAGTGTAAATATAATATTTTTAAATACTACTGGTTTTTTTGTTGGAAGCCTTTCAATTGTATGTATTTTTCAAAATTTTAATTTAAAGCGCGAAATAGATATTTTGACTATTTATAAAATTTCAACCGTTTGTGATAATGTTCTAGCCATACATTAAAGACAGATATTTTTTAATAAAGTTTTTGTTTTCTTTAACCTATATTTAAGTATTTTGGATAAAATTTAAAATTCCACAGAATATCGAATCGAATTTACTGTAATCAACCACTATTCGAAAAATTAATTTTCGAGAAAATTAACCATTTTTTTAACAAATGGAAATATATTGCAAAATTTATGGCTTGAGTAATTCATATAAAACTAGAAATTCAAAAATTGATAATAACTTTCAATCTATGTTTTTTCTAATAATAAAGAAATGTTTAATGGTAAGTAATACTGCATCAGCATCTAAAATTAAGACAAGCTGTTATGTAAGGTATCAGTTAAATGTAAATTGATATATACAGTCCCTGGCCAAATTATTAGACGCACCATAAGATTTTATAGAAAACGTTAATTATCATGTGACACTGTACAGCTGTATTGTTTTTTACGAGATACAATGTATATTTACTATATTATTAATCACGTAAGTATCAGTAACACTAATAAAACATCGTCATTATAGAAAAAATATGTATTTATTAACTCTTGAACAAAAATTTAGAAAATGTAATGAAAAGTTAATATTTTGTTGATCCAACTTTAGCCACTATGAGAGCTTTAATTCTGTGCGGCATGCTATCAATGCAAGACTGTACTGTCTTCTGCATTTGAGGATGATGATTCCACACATGAATGATCTGTTCTAAGAGCTGAGTTTTGTTTGTAATCACAACTTTAGCCACTTCTCTTTTCATGAGCTCCCACACGTTTTCAATTGGGTTCATATCGGGGCTATTACCCGCCCAATCCAACAGAGGGATACTTTGCTGTACTAAAAAAGCTTTAACAGACCGTGCTGTGTAGCAGAGAGCTTCATCTTGCATGAAAATGAATGGTTCCCCATTTGGAAACCATTCTTTGAGCTGCGGAATCAACCGTTTTTTGTAAGACGTCTTTCTACTGATCTTGCCTCATTGTACCTTTTACCACGTACAGACGTCCAGTACCCTTGCTGCTGATGACTGCCCAAATCATGATTTTTGTAGGGTGTTTAACAGTCTGAACGACACAATCAGGATGGAACTTTTCGCGAGGACGACGACGCACAAACTGTGCTTTATTCGGCAAAATTTCAAATGTGCTTTCATCACTCAAGCAAACCTGTCAAAAACAGAAAAAAAATACAAACATCTCTGCGGATCTTGCATCATTGCATAGAAAATAATATTGAATGTGTGACTAGTGATGAAATTATAATAACTTACCGATCTCCAGAAGTCCACATCTTTATCACGCCACTGTTTGGTCCACTTCGGATGCTTTGCTTTCATTGCAGCTGTTAACTTGGGCATCCTGGCGGGGCGGGAGGCCTTAAAACCTATTTCTGCTAATTTTCTACGAACAGTGCGCTCAAAAACATTCACGTTAGCATCTTGGAGTTGGGATTTTATAATTTTTGTGGTACCCCATCTGTTTTCCACACAAATTTTCTTTAAACATCTCTCTGACCTTGGAGTGAAAATGGGCTTTCTGCCACATCTTTGCTTTCGTTTTGGGCTCAAATCGTCCCCTGCCACAATTTTCTTCTTTATACGTCGTACACTAGCTTCAGAAACCTTCAATCTTCGTGATATTTCGCGGTTTGAAAAACTTTTAGCATGCATCCACGAGGGCCTTCACTTCAGCTTTTTTACGGGATGACAGATCACCTGTTTTACCCATGCTGAAAATGTTCCACGTGCTTATTTAAACACTGCACACACAAAAAACAACTCACTACGTAGCATACAACTTTGAAACAAATAAACCAAGTGCATAACGCCACAGAAACACGTCCTCAACTGACGCACTAGCGAACTCCGGTTTGAACTGGCTGCAACCGGTTTCCACTTGTTTACGTCCGTGTATCCATTGGTTCACATTGTGTTGCCATACGTTAAAAATAAATACCAATAGGAAGTATATAACAAATCTCCTTAATAAAAATTCATTAAATCTACGTTTAAATATAACACAACTGCATATAAACTTCGTCGAAAACATGTATTTCGTAAAAAAACAACGGTGCGTCTAATAATTTGGACAGGGACTGTATATACAGGATTTCCACCTAATAAAGCTGCGCTTATTCCTTGTAGGGTAGGCGAAGAGATTTTGGGGGTTATGCGACCAGTCTACGACAACAAAAAACATACCACAAGTAGAAGCTAAATGAATCAATGAAAAAATTCATCTCATTGTCTGGCCAAACAATAACAACACACTAACACTAGATGTTGAAGATAATTTATTACTGTACCCCAGCAAGTTAACACTCAAACAAATACTCAAGTATAAACAATTGCAACCGCCACTTCAAAACTTCCTACATTTAAATAATATTTGAAAACACGAATTTATAACATGCATTTGTATCCATCTGTTGCTATATTTTTTTTTCTATTTTCCACTTATGACTCTCACAATTAAAAAAAATAGGGCTTACGCTAAGTTAATTCAATTCTCCAAGGGGTGCGCGAGACATAAAAGCCTTTGAACCACTGATTTAGATTTATGAAACTTCATTTTTCGTATTTTTCACATTTTATTTCTTTTAAGGGGACTCGTTCTCCTTCATTTAGCGCAAAATAACGAAAATTTTCCAAATTATTGTTTATTTAAAATGCATTTAAAGATTCCTAATATATCCTAACAAATTTTGCAAAGATCCGATAATTATACAAGCACTAAAACTACTTTTCGCTGTATTATTTTAAAGAGCCAGTGTTAGAATCTTTAAATTCCTTTTTTACAAAAATTTTTGTGATTTTCTTCAATGTGTCAGCATGTTCAAAATATTAAAGGTTTATTAAATATTTTTCAATTTAATTGCTTTGTTTTTCGAAAGTTCCGTATGATGTGTTAGATACAATTAATAATCAATTTACAATATTATAAAACATGTAATTTTTTTTCAATAAAAATATTAAGTAAATAGGTATTTTTTACATTTAATAGGACTTTTCTTCTTCTTTTAAAGTAATTAGTGCTTTCAAATTCTGATCCATAAGATTATTCACAACATCTCTATGAACGTTCAGGAAATACTAACAAATATTAATAAGTGTAGGAAAATAAAGGACTTAACTTTTCACGAACTTGACTAAGGAATCTATGAAAACTTTCTATTATAGTAAACTTATAAAAATGATCTCATAAACATATTTTTCTATTTAAAAAAGTATTTTCCAAAATCTGCCAACATAATTAGATATTTTCTTAATAAAATCATTTTATTTCATAAAATATTGTAAAATTATGTAGAAAGGGCAATATAAAATATTTAAAATAAAATTGTACAAATGGTTGCGAGTCCCCTGGAATTAAAAAAAGTCCTTCCGACCAGTGCCGGGAGAAAGAGGTAGCTTTCATATTTCTTATTTTTAAAAAGCTAGCTTATATTATTCAAACACGAAGCTGAATTTAGTGTAAACCGATTACAGAAGATTCAACACTAATTTTTATCAATACTAAATCATTATGAATGAGAATTTCGCGAAATTAGTCTGCTTTTTCCAAGCTGATCTTATTTAAAGTAACTTGTATTTTGTTTCCAAATTCGGTGATATCTTGAAGTGGCTACCCTTTTAAGACAGCATGGTGGATAAGGCTAACCAGTGAACTTTGTCGAGATCTTAGTAATTCCTGTGCACATGCTCACTCACATCGGAATCGGTTGATATATACGAGTGCTGTCGCAGGAAAAAAATCAGATTTTTCAAAATGTCACCCACATAAAGAAATTCAAACTGCTATATCTGAGCCATTTTTTAAGATAAAGACAAAACAAAAAAAATGCTCCGGAATCCTTGTATCAAAGTCAAATACTTAAGAAAGAAACCTTTTTCAATTTCTAATTTTTTTGCACCTCACTATAAATTCATTTTTTTTAATTTAATGGTCGCTATTTTGAAACAAGATGGCGGATGAAGGTGGCCAGTGAACTTGGTCGAGACATTGCTATACACTATCCCCATGCCTTCTTACATCCAAATAGGTTAATAAATACGTGTGTTATCGCGTGACAAATATCAGATCGTTTCAAAATGTCAGCCATGCTAGAAATTCAAAGTGCTATAACTCATCCATTTTTTAAGATATAGACGAAACAAAAGCTGCCCCTGAATCTTTGTATCAAGGTCAAACACATAAAAAAACCTTTTTCATTTTCCAATTTTTTGATACCTCATTTTAAATTTTAAATAATATTTTTAAAATGTTCCCTTTTGAAACAAGATGGCGAATGAAGCTTGCTTACCAACTCGGTCGAGGCATTGGTATGTACTGTGTACACACCAAGTTACATCCAAATCGGTTCATAAATACGCCTGTTATCGCGTGACAAAAATCAGGTCCTTTCAAAATGTCAGCCACAATAGAAATTCAAAATGCTATAACTCAGCCATTTTTTTATATATAGACGAAACAAAAACTGTTCCGGAATCTTTGTATTAAGGTCAAACACATAAGAAAACAAGTGGGTAAGTGTGATCACAGATCGCACAGAGGGTTTCGTTTAATATTCATTTCAAAACACTTTATCCTTTTGAAAAATCTGTTAGTTCCACATTTCTCAACCAGGGGCGCACTCTATTCTAAACGAATCTCTATCCGAACGAAACTCCGTTTTACATACTATCCGTATATATATTATTCGAAGGGATTGGGCCCATAGCACCCAAGATAAGTAGGCGCCCCTAGCGGTAAAAAGTGGAACTCAAATAGGTAAGGCTATGGTGCATAATATGAAAGAATGGTCAAAGGGGTGTCGGCAAAAGCTGGAAAAGTGCTCCCCGGGTGAAAAGGGCGGAGGTTAGAAAAATTGCTTAAAATATACGTTAGAGCATGAAGGAGTAAATAATATAAGACTTTTTGAAAATTTTATGATTTGTCGTGTGGTCTGGGGTATTCAGCTATACGTATGCAAAAATTCATGTCTCCAACTTAATTAGGGGCTCTCTTAGAAAGAATTGCTTAAAATACATATGTGGTAGCTCAAAGGGTTAAACGTAAGACTTTTTCAAGATTTTATAATTTGTCGCCTGGTCTCAGGAGTTCTGCTATAATAAGCATGCAAAATTTCAAATCTCCAGTTTAATAAGGGGCTCAGTTAGGAAGAATTGCTTAAAACACGCATGTGGGAGCCCAAAGGGTTAAATGTACGACTTTTTCAAATTTTTATGATTTGTCGCATGATGGTGTTCAGCTAGTATGCAAAATTTCACACCTCCAACGTAAATAGGGTATTACTTAGAAAGAATTGTTTAAAGTACACATGTGGGAGCCCAAAAGGTTAAACGTACGACTTTTTCAAAATTTTATGATTTGTCGTTTGATGTGAGGTATTCAGCTCTAAGTTTGTAAAATTTCACGCCTCCAACCTAATTAGGGTTCACTTAGAAAGAATTGTTTAAAATACACACATGGGAGCCCAAAGGGTTAAATGTACGACTTTTGCAAAATTTTATAGTTTGTCGTTTGATGTGAGGTGTTCAGCTATAAGTTTGTAAACTTTCACGACTCCAACCTAATTAGAGGCTCACATAGAAAGAATTGTTTGAAATACACATGGGGGAGCCCAAAGGGTTAAATGTACGACTTTTTCAAAATTTTATGTTTTGTCCTTTGATGTGAGGTATTCAGCTATAAGTATGCAAAATTTCACGCCTCCAATGTAATTAGAAGTTCACATAGAAAGAATTGTTTAAAATACACATGTGGGAGCCCAAAGGGTTAAATGAATGACTTTTTCAAAATTTTGTGATTTGTCGTTTGATCTGAGGTGTCCATCTATAAGTACGCAAAATTTCATGCCTGTAACCTAATTAGGGACTCACTTAGAAAGAATTGTTTAAAATACACATGTGGGAGCCCAAAGGGTTAAATGTACGACTTTTCGAAAATTTTATGATTTGTCGTATGATGTGTGGTGGTCATCTATAAGTATGCAAAATTTCAAATCTCCAACATGTGTAGTTTCTGAGAACGGGCTCTGTGACGGACAGACAGACAGAGGAGCGAGACAAATAGGGTTTCGTCAGATGAACAAAACCCTAAAAATCTTTTTCATTTTACAATTTTCTGATACCTCATTTTAAATTTTAATTTTTTTTAAATGGCCGCCATTTTGAAACAAGATGGCGGATTTAGCTGTCCAACGAACACGGTCGAGACACAGGTATGTACTTTGTACACAACAAGGTACATCCATATCAGTTCATGAATACGCCTCTTATCGCGTGACAAAAATCAGGGTGTTTCAAAAAGTAGCCACGGTAGAAATTCAAACTCAGCTATTTTTTAAGATACAGACAAAACAAAAACTGCTCCGGAATCTTTATATCAAGGTATAAGAGAAAAATAAGTCACATAAGAGAAAAATATTTTTCAATTTTGAATTTTTTGGTACGACATTTCAAAATTTAATTTTTTTTTCAATATTTAAATGGCCGCTATTTTGAAACAGGATGGCGGATGAAGCTGTCCAACGAACTCGGTCGAGACATTGGTAAATACTTTGTACACACTAAGTTTCATCCAAATCGGTTCATAAATACGCCTGTTATCGCGTGACAAAAATCAGGTCGTTTCAAAATGTCAGCCACAATAGAAATTCAAAATGCTATAACTCAGCCATTTTTTTTTAGATATAGACAAAACAAAAACTGTTCCGCAATCTTTTTATTAAGGTCAAACACATAAGAAAAATCATTTTCAATTTCCAATTTTTTGATAAAACACTAAACTCTGTGGCCATACAATCCAAGAAGGATCTGGGCCGACAGTGCCCATCTCTGTTTTCTTGACCCTGGGCCCCGAGGTGCTATGCAGCATGCGTCCCGGCCAGGTGGTCAACCTAACGCGAGAACCTCGGTGTTTAGTTCCCAAGCAAGCTTGGTACTCATTTTATCGACCCCAAAGGGATGAAGGGCTGAGTGAACCTTGCCCAGTCGGGAGTCGAAATCTCGACCTGCGGTGCGGCAGACAGAATTTTTTGATACCTTATTTTAATTTTTTTTTAAATGGCCGCGATTTTGAAACAGGATGGCGGATGAAGCTCGCCAACGAACTCGGTCGAGGCAGTGGTATGTACTTTGTACACACAAAGGTACATCCATATCGGTTCATGAATACGTCTGTGATTGTGTGACAAAAATCCGGACATTTCAAAATGTCAACCACGGTAGAAATTCAAAGTGCTATAATTCAGCCATTTTTTAAGATATAGACGAGACAAAAACTGCTTCGGAATCTTTGTATCAAGGTCAAACACATAAGAATTTTTTTTTTCAATTTTCAATTTTTTGGTACCACATTTCAAATTTTAAATTTAAAAAATAAATTTAAATAGCGCCATTTTGAAACAAAATGGCGGATGAAGCTGGCCAACGAAATCGGTCGAGACATTGGTATGCACTATGTACATACCGAGTTTCATCCAAATCGGTTCATAAATACGAGAGTTACAGTGTGACAAAGATCATATATATATATATATATATATATATATATATATATATATCATACTCCTATTATAAAGAGGTAAAAATTGTTTATTTGTCGGAGATAAGCTCAGGAACTACCGAACCGATTCCAAATGTAATGGTATCAAAATGATGGTGTTCGCCCAACTTAGAACATAGGCTATATCTTATGTCGGTGCCACTACCCCAAAGGGGGTGCAGGAGCAAAAAACGTTCTAAAAATGCGATTTTTGCGTTACTGAAGGGCCTAGAAATATGAAATTTGGAATATTAGTTACTTATAAGATATAAATGGTGTATAAGAACAGTTCTTAAACAATTCGAAATTTTAAAGGGGTGAAAATGCACAAAAAACGTTCTAAAAAACGTTCTAAATGGTAGTTTCTACATAATCTCAGGAAATACCAAACCGATTTCAAAAGTAATGGTATCAAAATGATGGTGTTAGTCCAACTTAGAACATAGGATATATTTTATGTCGGTGCCACTACCCCAAAGGGGGTGCAGGAGCAAAAAACGTTCTAAAAATGCGATTTTTGCGATACTGAAGGACCTAGAAATATGAAATTTGGAATATTAGTTACTTATAAGATATAAATGGTGTCTAAGAACAGTTCTTAAACAATTCGAAATTTAAAAGGGATGAAAATGCACAAAAAGCGTTCTAAAAAACGTTCTAAATGGTAATTTCTACATAATCTCAGGAAATACCAAACCGATTTAAAAAATATTGGTGTCAAAATGATAGTGACAACGTTTACTCCAAGATAGGCTATGTTTTATGTCGGTGCCACTACCCCAAAGGGGGTGTAGGAGCAAAAAACGTTCTAAAAATGCGATTTATGTGTTACTGATGGGCCTAGAAATATGAAATTTGAAGTATCAGCTACTTATTAGATATAAAGGATTTCTAAGAACAGTTCTTAAACAATTCTAAATTTAAAAGGGGTGAAAATGCGCGAAAAGCGTTCTAAAAAACGTTCTAAATGGTAGTTTCTACATAATCTCTGGAAATAACAAACCGATTTAAAAAATATTGGTGTCAAAATGATGGTGAAAATCCCTGCTCCAACATAGGCTATGTTTTATGTCGGTGCCACTACCCCAAAGGGGCTGCAGGAGAAAAACATTCTAAATTGCTGTTTTTGCGTGACGGAAGGGCCTTGAATCGTGAAATTTAGAATGGTAGTTAGTTATAAGATATCAATGATCTCTAAGGACATTTCCTAAAAAAATCGAAATTTAAAAGGGTGGTCAAAATGCGCAAAAAGCGTTGTAAAAACGTTCTAAATTGCAATTTCTATGCAATATCAGGAAATAATGAACCGATTTCAAATATAATGGCGTTAAAATGATGGTGACAGATCTTGCTCCAAGATAGGCTGTATTTTATATATGTTTCCACTAACCCAGAGGAGATGAGGAGCAAAATGAGCGAAAAGCGTTCTAAAAACGTTCTAAATGCTGATTTTTCATCAATATCTCAGGAAGAATCAAACTGATTTCAAAAGTAATATTAAGAAATTGATGCTGACAGCCTCTATTCTATCATAGACGCTATTTTAAGTCGGTATCACTATCACCTAGACGTTGCAGGAGCAAAAAAGCGTTCCAAATTTCGATTTTTCTGATCGGTAGGGGCTAGCAACTTAAATTTAGGCAAGGTACATATGTATTACATATAAATGATCTTTAAGAACAGTTTCGAAAAAATTGGAAATTTAAAAAGGGGTGAAAATGCGCGAAAAGCGTTCTAAAAACATTCTTAATTGCGATTTCTACTAAATCTCAGGAAATTCAAAAGCTGCTTCAAAAGTAATGGTTGCAAATCAATGGTGACAGTCCCTGCTATAACATAGGTTATATTTTATGTTGCTGTCACTACCATCGGAGGGTTGCAAAAGCAAAACATGTTCTAATTTGCGTTTTTTGCATAACTGAAGAGTCTAACACTTTGAAGTATGGCATGGTATTTACTTACAAGATGCAACTGCTTTCTAAGAACTGTCGAAAGAAAATTTCAAATTTAAAAAGATGAAGTGAGCGAAAAGCGTTGTAAATAACAATTTTTATGTAATCTTATCAAATACCAAACCGATTAAAAAAATAATGATGACAAACTGTTGATGATAGAACCTGCTCAATCATAAGATATATTTTATGTCTGTGCCACTACCACCAGAGGGTTTCAGTAGCTAAAAACTTTCTAAATTGCGATTTCTGTGATACTGAAAAGGCTAGAAACTTTAAATATGGCATGGTAGTTACTTATAAAATATAAATGCCCTCGAAGGACTGTCGAAAATAAATTCGAATTAAAAAGGAGTGAAGTGAAGGGGATATGCGAAAAGCATTCTAAAAAAGTCCTAAATTACGATTTCTACACAATTTCAGGGAATATAAACCAAATATAAAAGTAATAGCTGCGAATCAATGGTAGCAGTCTCTGATCCTACACAGGCTATATTTTATGCCGATGATTCTACCACCTGGGTTTCACAGAAACAACAAACGCTCTAAAAAAGGCCTTTAAAAGCTTTCTAAATTACGTTTCTGTGGAATATTAGGAAATAACAAACCAATTTCAAAATTAATGTTGGCAAATTAATGGTGACAGTTTCTATTTCAACAAAGCCCTTTATGTTGAGAGAGGTGGTAGAACTTGGAATTGGACATGATGGTTAAATTTAAGATGTAAGAAGATGGTTTCTAGAAAATTCAAAACTTCAAATGAATACTGAAATGTGCGTATTAACTGAGCATAAAAGTTTCAAAATATTTTCTAAATTATTATTTATTTAGTTTTATTTCGTTTTATTAATTTAAGTCTCATTTCTTCTTTGTGCAGTGTAACAATGATGCTTAATCAAATTGTGTTTTAAATAGTAATTCTTTTAATTATTGCTAAAAGTAATAAGTACCTTTTAATAAATTAAAATATTACCTTTTAATAACATAAAAATTTAGTTAGTACCTTTTGATAAAAATCAGACATATAAATATCACTTGGCATATTTCAAATATTACGCGAGCAAAGCCGCGGGGTTTGCTAGTATATATATATATATGTATGTATGTATATATATATATATGTATATATATATATATATATATATGTATGTATGTATATATATAAATAATGAATCTGAAATCACAAATGTATGAAGAAATTGATAAAGTTCTAAAGATGATTTAGAAATGAACACAGGAAACCAGTATGTAAAATAAGAAACTATGAATGACTCACAGAATGGTCAGAGGAGCTTGTGAGCTCATTCATAGAAAGATGCGTTATTTCATCCAATTTTGTCGGCATTAAGCCTAAAATGACAAAATGTAGCTCCTTATAACGCAAACATTACAGAAAATAGATAATAAAAAGCTAAGAGATCCAAAGAAAGATACACCTCATACAGGATATTAAAAATTATTAGAGTACAATACCTGAATGACATACTAAGAGTCAAAAATACTGCATATCAGCATGGAAAACAAAGTTAAGACTATTTTAACATGTGATCTTCAGTTGAGCATCTGACTGAAACCCATAACGGAGTTGCCATCTGGTGTGAGAAAGGGAAAATGTAAATTGGAACTGGATTAATAACAATCATGTTTAGTGCTGCCATCTTAAGCCCAAAAAATAAAAATAAAAGGATTGTAAATGATTGAAGAAATCAAGAAAAGACTTAGATTAACTTTTAGTTAAACTAGAATGAAAAAAATAGGAATAAACTTAATAAGTACTCAGTGAATACAAAATAAAATAAAGAAAAGGAATAAATTAATACAAATAAATAAATAAAGAAAGAAAGAAAGAATTATCTAAAAATAAATAAAAGGGCAATTGATTAAATTAACGTTTTAAAGACAAAAAATTGTAATATAAAAAATGATAATATAAATAACATTTAAAAAGTTGAGTAATATTTGAGATTGTGAAATTTAGCCTTGTATTATGCAAATAAATGTGAAAATCTAAAAAGCAATGAGGAATATTGAGATAGTAAAATATATCCTTAAATGATGATGCAATATGTGAAAATTTATTATGTTAAATGCATGATACCCCATATTTTTTTTAATTATTATTATATGTCCATACAATATGTAAGCTTACATACATACACTTATGCACGCTCACACATAAAAATATATAAGGTCTTAAACTTTTTTTAGCATTCCCGACCACAACCCTCCGTAATGGTATTTTTAGTTTTTAGTTTTTATGTTTTTAGTGTATAATGTATGGAAAAACATACACATACACCAAACTTTTATATATATATATATATATATATATATATATATATATATATACATATATATATCAACATTTGAACGGAGGATGGTTTCGGGGTCTGGGGGTCGATGAAAATATACCAATTTTTTTTTAAATCGCTTTCCTCCGTACGGCTACAATAGGTAGATTTTTGTAATGAAAGCTAACTAAAAGAAAAATCTGATTTTCCTTTTATCTTTTGATTACAGGCCGGAACAGGCGACTTATTTTATATTCAAGTAAACAACAATTTACAAAAAAATATCTTTGCTGTAGATATGTTTTGGAAATGTCCTAATGTAAGTGTATGGCACAGATTATTTTTTAAAAGATGGTACGAATATAACTAAATAAATAGCCGTTGGGATGTGCTGTGGGCTAAACCTGTAATACAAAAGTTAAAAAAGTGTGAACATGAGTGATCTACACAGAGCAGAAGAGTGACCTTTCGAAAAAGCTTTCCACGTAAGAAATGTTGAAAATTCGAAATCGTTTTGTCTTTGCGACATGTCCAAATCCCGAATGTTCTGTATAATTATATACGATGTTCGCACAAACACTCAGCAGCCATAACGGTCTCGAGGTGACTCCGGAATCTAGCACAGAGTTATCCTAATAAGGGTCGGTCTAAAATTCAGACATGCCAAAACACGGATCTAATCATGATACTTTAAATCTTCAGTCTAAAACTCTTTGTATCGGACACATGAATATGGGAAAATCTGCCGTAATTCTGTCAATCGTTTTTGTTTTTGTGATATGTTAGTACGCCTCGTTACTTGCACAATTACACTACACGCATAATAACTTATAGGTTTGCGATCAAGAGAACTAGTGTGATAAAAGTTGGGATCAGAACATCCGCTAATAGGAGACTCATTAAAGTAACATCACATTTTGCACCCTTTGCATCTCGTAATTACACTTCCTATCGTTTTTAAGGTTTTTAAGAAGCATTCAGTAGCTGTGTTTATGGCAGACTTAACCCCTTCGGGACGGGAGCCTTTTACGAAATTTTTAATCTTTTGTCACAGTTTTTTAAAAACAGAAATTTGTGTTTTCTTGAATCGAGAAAATGCGCTGATTAAATAAGGCAAGTTTTACAGTAAAATTTTACTGGTGAGGAAAAGCAAGGATTCTGAGCGCTTCATGCGGCACGTATACGTGTCGCTCGCCCCCAAGGGTTTAACTGCCGCGGAGCATTATGATACAGGTTACTCTTAATTTTTAACATGATTTTCATTTCCAATATATTTCTGCAACTGATCAACAGTCTTATAACTTTAAAATATAATTATTTCCAATAGGTTAACAGTCTTAAATTTAGCTATACATAATTATAATTAGTTTTTTGTATTTTATTTAGTTTAAATTAGTAATAATTTAACTGAAACTCTGAAATACGCCTATGAAATAGTAAATTTGAATTAATAATTTATATAATAAATTCACGTAATTAAATTCATATTTAGTAATAATTTATTGTTGATTAATTTAAAATTAATAAATATATTTGTATATATATATTTGTATAATATATTTGTATAATATATTTGTATTCATTCTTAACTGCAACAGTAGTAATTAAACATCTCGAATGTTCGTTTGGATGTAACTGATATATGATCTCAATATTATGTTATGAAAGTCTGTGAGTACAAACTTTTTTCTTATTAAGGGATTTTCTAATTCAACAACTTTTCTCTTATATCTTCATTTTTTTATTATATTTTATGTATTATATCTAGTATAGGTAATGATGCAATTTCTTGGCAACTTTGCCTGTCTATTATATGAAATAAGGTATTTTTTGCTCATTATATGAAATAAGGCATTTTTTGCTACACGGGGATGCTCTAGCTAATGATTAAACACTCAAGTGTCGCTTTGTTTTGAATTTTTCATCTTAATTTGATTTCTATATTTCATTTGCATTTAAATTTTTGATGTAATCAGTTTTATTTCATTTTTTCTGGCATCATCTATATTTTAAAATGTTTATGTTTCTCAATATTTCGAGATTTCCTTGAAGATTTTGTTTATTAAGATATCTTTATAAAGTTTTTAGTATAACAATTTTGTAAAATATATCACATGTCATCTTAAACTATGATATTCATACGTTTTTGTCATACGAACTTGTAAGTTAGATTTGATTTGAAAAAATATATATATATGCATATATGCATTGCGGATTTCCCATGCTTTCGTAAAAATATGTTTCTTCTTTGTATGTTTTACTGAGATTTATTTTCAGTTACTGATACAAATAATGTTCCATGAAACTTTGACGTGCTCTGTCTGGATAAAATTCATGAACGTGTATTTGGAGAAATAACATATAGTAACAATGTCATGTATCACTGTTAAGGATGTAGTTCTCATCTGTTTAGCTGCCAATAGTTTGTAAAAGAGATGTTGAAATATTGCTTCAAAGACGGATTTTTAAAACCGGATAAGACAAAAGAAATTCGATTTTAGTCATTGAAAGTTTGTTTTCGAGAACAAATTACTATACTGAGCAGTGTTAAAAATAGGAATCTAACACGTCGGCGTCATTATTACGCCTAAAAAACTTTCGCTAACAAAATAGCGAAAATTTAGCATATCTTTAATGATAGAAACTTAAATGAGATATTAAAAAATATATTTATTAATACTTGCTAGCATTCAGGAGGTACGAATTGGAGGACAGATTCGCATAAAATAAAGACAAAACATTTCAAAAATATATCTAATATGTTGTGTACTTTTACTATATAAAGAAGAGTTTTCGTTAACTGCTATTGAACCTTGTGCATATTTAGTCCTTAGTTGCTTCACATATAACTCAAATGCTAATGTATCAGAAAGAGCACGCCTTCTTCTAATTTAAACAGGGTTATTAGTTGCAAAAGGCTCTTTGTTAAAGATATCTTCTAAATGACGAACACTCTTAAAGGTGACATGAGTTGTTAAGAGTGGCAACTCCTTTTGATCAGCGTTTATTGCGTCTACATTTGACAATGTTCTACTTAATATTTAAAGAATAGGAACTAAAATTATTTATTTAAAAAATACAGTTGACTTTAACTATCTAATTTCTCATCGAAATGTGTAAAAAGGAAATAGAGACATTTTCATATATGCATTAATTATATCTCAAAAACAAGAAAATGTATATAGAGGAGAGCAGCCGAATTTGCACCACCTCACTTATTTTCATATGCAACTTAATTCATTTTTGGAATATCTGCAAAATATTACTACACGTGGTCAATATATTGATCTACTAACTAAATAAATCTTTCTTTTCACAATTTCTTTTTGAAAATCTTAAGTTTTATTTTAATTTGAAAAATTTGTCAAAAGTGATCCAAATTCAGCGACTGATCGCCTAAGTTGTACCCCCAGTCTCTTAAATTGGACCGAACAATATTAGGCTGTTTTAATGAGTAGGGGATATAGCTAATTTTATTAAAAGCAAAGTTTGCGATTAATGAAACAATCAAACAAAACAACAGCAACGAAATGTAATGAAATCAAATGTCTGAAAGCAAGAGTAATTGTTTTCAATGAAAATGAAATCAAAGTTATGAGTAATTAAGAATAGAAATTATGGAACTAATTGCCAGTTAATTGAATATCATGTAAGAATTTATGCAAGGCTTACACATGAATTTCTTTTGTTCATTTTTTATTGCAGCGCACACAACATGGAACCATATTTGGCAATCTGAACACTGAACCATTTCTGCTGTTTTATTTTTCTTACAAATCAGGCAAAACCACTTATCACTGTCTTGATATTTCTTTTTAGATTCTGAATCATTAGACATTTATTTGAAACAGAAGTTTTCTTTACCATATGCCTTTAGTTCTTTCCAACTGAATTACGCCTATTTTTTTTAACTTGTATTATTTAAACTAGTAGGTTCCAATTGCTTTTGCGCTTTAAGTGCTTCCTTTTTGTCGTTTTTTTGCTTCATTTCAAGGTTTACTTTATATGGCAAAGATGTTAACACAGCTGTTTTTTTTCTGCCTCTGTACTTTGACTTAACTGATTTTGTCAAGGGAGATGACATTTATAACGATCCTTTGACTTTTTGAGGGGGTTTGTAGCTGCAGCCTTCTTGCGAGTCAATCTCTTCACAATTTATTCTTTCCTTTTTGTTTCCTTTAGCGTAAAGTGGGGACAGATGCCGCAGTTTTACTTTTTTTCTTATAAAATGTACAATAAAGCAAAAAAGAATAAACTAAGTACCAAAGCATTAATCAAACCCTTTAGAAACTAATTTCTATGTTAAACATGTTAAAACCCTTTTAATAAAGTAGGCATAATTATTTTCCCAAACGTTGGAGAAAAAAGCTAGGTTGTTTATTTTTTTCCAGCAAATCATAACTTTATTTTCTCAAACTAGTCAAAATGAAAATAAAATACAGTAAACTTACAAAAATTATCTATATATATATATATATATATATATTACTAAATTGTAAAAAGTTTAGCGAAAATGCAAAAGTGCTCAAATTATTAAACTTAAGGGGACGAGGGACCTTAAAAATAATTTTTTATTATTTTTTTTTTATTACATTTTAAATATTACTCAAAGGTAGATTATATGCATTATGGCTTGCCTTTATCACAAAAAAAAAATTAAAAAAACGTTTTTATTTTTTTTTTTTGAGAAAAAAGTGGAATTTCACGCTTCGTCTTAGAAATCTTTGAAATGCCCTCTGCGCGTTCCATATCAATGAAAATACCCAATATATTTTTTATAAAAGTTTCGTTTATATATATAAATAAAACTGTGCATCGAATTTTATATATTTAAATATAAAGGTTAAAAAATGAAAAACTTTGAAATGTTTTCAAACAAATTTCAAAATTTCAAAATGTTTCAATTTTTTTTTTTTTTTTTTTTTTTTTTTTTTTGTAAATTTCACTTTAAATATTACTCAAGGGTACATCATACGCATTATGGCACGCATTTATCACAAAATAATAAAAAAAATTATTTTTGAAAAAAAATGGAGTTTTACAATAAAACTGTGTATCGATTTTTATATATTTGAATAAAAGGTATAAAAAAAATTTCACAATTTTTTAATTCTTTTTTATCTTTATATTCAAATATATAAAATTCGATGCACAGATATATTTATATATATAAACCAAACTTTTATATATATATATATATATATATATATATACTGGGGATTTTCATTGATATGGAACGCGCAGGGGGGATTTCGAAGATTTCTAAAACGACGCGTGAAACTCCATTTTTCTCTCAAAATTAATTTTTTTTCATTTTTTTAGATAAATGTATGCCATAATGCATATAATGTACCCTTGAATAATATTTAAAGTGAAATTTACAAAAAATAAAAAATTAATTTTTAAGGTTTTTAAGGTCCCTTCTCCCCTTAAGACAAAAAATGAAAATTAAAGAAAACCATTTGAATTTACATGAATAGACAGCATAATTACTGGAAACAATAGACAACATAGTTACAAAAATTATATAAATCACTGGTTTAACCCAGGCGAACATTGAAGTTTGCTCTTAATGTTAGTATTAGTTCTATTCTATTTAGGCCCTGCCCTAGCTTGTTTATTTTTTGCCTTTCTCCTCATTCTTTGATCTTGTATATCCATTCGCCCACAATCACATCACACTTCCCGTTGAAAAAGTAAAGTGAGCCTTTTCCATGCAGCTATCGATTTAATTTAATGCTCTGAATCCTGTCCGCTTAAGACATTGTTTCTTGATGCGACTCCAGACACTCAGCACATTCAGAGTCGTAAAATTCCAATCTAATACAGCCATCAGAATCCATAATAGGAACTATTTGCTCATTGTCAGAATAAGAATCATATTTTAGTTTCTTCCTCAAGTAAGATGTTTTCAAGTTGATCTTATCCTTCCTTTTTTCACATTTGACTTCAGCCAAGCTATCGTTCTCTGACGCTTTCTAGTTTCTTTTGCTTTTTATTTTCTTCTTCTTCTTTCTTGTTTATAAACTCTGTGCTTGTAACATTTGCATCCTTTTTCTTTCTCTTACTTGTCTGTATAGGTCTTTTGACCATTGGGATAAGAGATATTTCCCTTTAACAGTTTAGACGGTGAGAATTGTAAACTGGCTACGCTTTCCTTATTCACACATGCTGAACCAACATTACTGTTTAGAGTATATTGATAAGTAGCAGAATGCGCTAATATACGTTCATGTTAAATATAAGTTCTATTTAAAATTAGTGATGAATTTAATAAACAAAAAAACAAAAATATATTTTGCGGCATCTGTCCTTCAACCTCGGTGCAGCATCTGTCCCATAGGGGCGGGTAAGAGGCCGCACCGCCATTTTGTGTCATGTGAGCGACGCGAGAGAAATGCAAGCACATGTCTGTATTCTACAAGCATCTAGTCTACTGTTGCAATCGATTTAGGGATGAAATCCCTGTTTATTTGACTTAAAATATCTAATAAAACTTTATTAAAATAATTTTAGCAACTCACCACGCAGGTTCGAATCATAAAAACTGGCATGCATAAATATGTAAATACTGACAATTAAGTGGTGGAAACGCATACAATACAGCACACAGAACAGAGGAACACCACGAACTTCTTAAATTGGCCTAGGGAGCGCTAGTGTCGCCCACACAATCTCTGCGGCATATGTTACCCCGCGGCGTCTGTCCCCACTTTTCTCTATATTTAACAACTTTTTTCTGTCACTGATGTTTTTCTTCCAGACTGTTTGTCCGTGCCATTTTCATCATTTTTTTTACCCTCTTAGTTTTAGTATGTTTCATGATTACAGACTCTGATGCCGAAATCTCACTAGCAGGAGAATTAACGGATCAATCTTCAGTCCCTAGCTCCTCGTCAGGAATGAGTGATGAAGCAGCTGTGAAATGATGATCGTATTTCTGGTCCAATTTAAGAAACTCAAATTGGTCCTGTTAAATCAACTGCGCGATTTTTTAAAACAGATGATTGCAAGACTAAGAACAAAAACGAAAGCAAACAAATCCGCTTGAAAATTATGCCCAATAAACGCATAAATTTAGATATGTATATGAAAATGTAACAACGTACTTTACTTATAAATTATTCTTTTACTTTTGTAAGAAAAAATTAGATCAAAACAGGTAATTTTAGTTTTTTTTTTAAATTGTCTAAAAACAGCACGTGGATGGCAGGTGCTTTTTCTAATCATAAATGATGTCATTCTGATAAATAGAATTTCAGAGGTAGATGGCGTTCCTTTCTGTACAGCATAATTGCAGCGGTCCAATTAAAGCGGCGTCTAAATATGTCTACTCTCCCCTACATCCTGCAACAACATCAGATCGCGATAGTTTACTCGTTTATTTTATATTTAACAAAATATTGCAAATGCTAAACTATTAAGTTTAATTATCAAAGAACAATATACATCACTGAATAGCTTGCAAATGCTAAACTATTAAGTTTAATTATCAAAGAGCAATATACATCATTGATAAAGAGATTATTTCTGAGATCCGTTTTTATTAATTATAATTTTACTAACTTCCATCCCGTATTAAAGTGTGCTTAATTATAAAAAAAAACTGCATTAGCTTTTTTATGTTCGTGTATATCGAGTATTCTTTTCTGTTAGGGGGGTAGAAGGGGTCAGAACCCAGCTTCTTAAATAGTAACTCACTTTTGTCATCTATCATACGAGTATAATAGCATTGAGCTTTTGGTCAAAACAAAGTAAAAAAAAAGGAACTATAAAAAATGGAACAGTGTAATGCTGGTAGGAAAAAGTTCAACTTGATGTGATGATACTAATTTATAAATATTTTCTGCCATGTTTATCATCGGCAGGCTTAAGTCGCCGTGTTGCACTATTTACGATCTGCATTTCCTTCTTTTCTCATTTTCGTCAATAGATTGGTAATCATGCTACATCATTTTTCGTTTAAAAACGATGATGATAATGTAATAAGCAACATTGTTGCAGCCCATACAGCTGGATGCAACAAGGGATTTACGTTTCCAGCCAAAAATGTATAGTAATTTTCAATTTTCACTTAAGCTTTTAATTTGTTAATAATTTTTCATAACTTGAACTATTTATAGTCACAAACTGTCTATAGTATAATAGATGGCTACAGTATTTAAGTATTGCGCGGCAGCACAATACTTATTTATTTCCAGTGTCACTTCTCAATGTTAATTTAACATAGAAAAGCCTATGGAGCTCATAACTTTTTCATTTTTTCTTCCCACCTTCTTGTCCCTGATGCCACTCATTTTTTATTCTTTTCTAATTCTAATAATGTTATAAATTCAAAGTGTAAAAACATTTGTCTGACGTCAGGATCAAAACGGATCATAAAATGCCTTTGCATATAGGTGGTTTAGAATCTAAAGAGTAACATGGGCTAATTTTTATTTACATTTTAATTTTTATTTACATCATTATTCAAATATTTTTCTAAATAATTCCAAATTTCGCTCTTTTCATTGAGAATCAACGGACATTTTCTAATAAAATTTAACATTTTTCCTTCATTGTTGTAAATAAATCAAAAGCCGTAATAATAATTTGTCTATTTTTACTTGAATGATTTTCACGTGAAACATGAAACTGAAGAAACTGGAATAGTTTTTTTTAAGAATTAAAAAGAAGATGAATATGGCGTCATAGTGGAAATAAAGATAACATTTTCATGCAGATTTTTTAAGTTCAGATTATAATATTTTGACCAAACTACAGCAACCAGCATTACTGCACTGGTGAAACATTTTGAATTATACATAGGTAAATTGCATCACAAATTGTGATGCGATATCACATAAATCAAAGCCTGATAATAATACTCTCCATTAATTTTGAAATGTGTTCGTCTGAATGCAGCAGTTATTAAAAAACTTGACATATTAAACAAAAACCTAATTTGCAGAACAAATTAAAAAATATATATATATTTCCTAAATTGTTTAAGTCCGAGAAGGGGCAGACATTATTGCATTCAATTCGTTCTACATTTAATGTTAAATTTTTGTAACAAATATGTTAAACCAACTGAACATTAAAAAATAAAAATGAAATTCATACAATATAATACTTTAAACACCTATATACTTAAATTCCGTTCAAATGAAATCGAAAAAAATCTTAGACTTTTTCGATTTTTAAGTTGTAAATATTTGTACTGCAGATTTTGCATTATGTTTATGACGATTGTACATAATATGATAAGATACATGCAAAATACAAAACTTTAAAAAAAGTCTTATCTTAATATCTGCCTCTTCTCGGGCTTAAACAATTTAGGAAATAAATTTTGTTTTTTTTTTTAATTTGTTCTGCAAATTAGGTTTTTATTTAATACTAAAAAGGTAGCCCGTCAAAAATGACGGAAATTTAGACATAAAGATATATACAACTCATATGCAAGAATATGAGTTTTCTCGTTTGTTCCGCAGTGATAGATGAAGATAACACATTTTAAGAACGAAACACATTTATGAAAAATTGTGTACAGTAGAAGAACACTAATCTGCACAGTTTGGTTCCAAGTGTTTCTGCAAGCCCCACCAGTGGCTGAGAAGTTCTGCTCTCGAAGCTGGTAGACGGGAGGTGCTGGGATCGAACCCAATCGCGCCCGTCGGCCTAATCGTTCGGAGTTTTCGTGGTTTTCTTCGAACCGTGGATTTCCATGCGTTAATACGGATTATGTTCTCTTAGAAAGACCTCCACGGAAGGCACTCCCCCAAGGGCCTATATCCCTCGTGGAGATAATTGGTCGTCAACAATCAACCCAACCCAACCCAAGTGTCTGCAGATTTGAGGATTTTTGCGGTCATGTCTATTCAGTCTTTGTTTACATTTTTTTTAAATTCATATATTGGACAATTTAGATTGTTAAGCCTTAAAAATAAATAAATTACACACTTGAAGTACGGTAAAAACTATTAAATTATCGTATACGATTTCATGAAATGTTATTATATGGTATTATATGTGTGCTTCACGATCTTGGTTACGACTTTGGCGAAATTGGCTGCAACTTGTCATAATTCTAATAGTGTAGGCCTCTATAACAAAAAAATAACCAGTTTTTAGTAAAATTTCTGATATAAAGTAGTTTTCAAAAATATGTGTAAAATTGCAGGCCGTTCTCCTGTTATGCCAGTCCTGGGAATAATATTTCTAACACTGAAGAGTTTCCATGTATATGTAGAATTTAGAAAAGCTTCTCCAAAAGAAAGGTCCTGAAATGACATTGTAATTCCTCTAACTTCAAAGTTTAATCGAGCCCTGATGATGTTTACTGAAATCTAATTAATACAGTTATTTTGAATATTACAACAGAATTAAACAGCTAAACTTATTTAACTTAAACTCGCTGTTACTTCCCGATGTTATTTTTTAGTATTAAGAAAGAAAATTATTTAAATTTTTCAAATCATGCACATTTATAATTTTTTCCGTCTTTAATAACTAAATAACGAAAAAATATGCTTTTGTTCTGATCTCATAAATATGACAATAAAATAATGTAACTAAGAGTAAAATAAATAAGTAAAATAATGTAACCAATAAAATAATGTAACAAAATTAAATCTTTGTGACTTCAAACCATAAACAAATGATACCGCCACCATTTTACCTACTATGACGTCATTAGAATATTGTCGATTGATTGTTGGAGAGCTTACTTTGTGAATGATTACCTCAATGATTTAATATCTTTTTACGATTCACGATGAATGAATCACTTGTGTTTGTTTAGGTTTACGGAATGAGATATTAAGCCGTGAACCTAATTTCAACTAAAGTTATCCAAGGATTTATGTATTTTTAATCGAAATTAAAAACAATGCTTTGATCTCGAAATAAAAAGCTTTAGTTTGTATAACTGGTTATTTCTGTTAATTATTTATTTAGGTACTTTTCCATTATAGCGCATTTTTAAAAAAAGCTTGGCGTAATTCGGGCATCAGAAAGTGAGATATGTTGCCAAAGTATACAGCTATGAAAACAAATCTAATGAACTTTTATTTTGTTTATATATGCACTTATATATATAAAAAAATCGTTTCTAAATATATATAATGTTTTTTTATATACAAATTACGGCAGAGATTTCAGATATGAACCGGGATACCTATGGCGCTAAAATGGTGTTATTTTGCCGGCTATTGTTTTTTATTTATTAATAAATTGTTTATTTACTTTTATTTTCTGTTTTTAAATTATATAAACTGTTTTGTTCTATAGTTATTATTCAAACTTTTATTTATTTATAGTTATTTCCTTTTCAAAATGATAGCAAATAATTTAAAAATATATAAGTAACTGGTATTCGAAAGCGAGATTTCTGCCGAATTGGCGTCAGAGAAAAATCACGCCAACCCCGATGCGTATATGACATCTGTGCAAAATTTACTTCTGTTTCTTTATAAAAATGGGTAAATAACCTTTTTTTACATTAAATAAATTCTATATATGTGCAAAAAATTGTTTGTGAGTATGAAGCAGTAAATAGGTTGTCAGAAAATACGTTGGCAAACTTCTTTCTCGCCAAGAAACTTTTCTCCGAAGTATTGTACGTACATAAGCAATGATTGCTAGAAATGCATTTTTAATTATGATATGTGCTTTTAGGTTTCACTACATTTATGCATACTATACCGTGTGTATAAATGCTACAGTTCATATGCAGGGCTACACAAAAGAATTCGTAAGGGTTACTGAGTGTGAGAATAAATTGCTTAAAGGTGGTTTTTAAAGGAGTTATGCAGTTTCACGCTGAACTGCATTTAGATTACCTAGAAATGTTTGTAGAATATAGATAAAATGATATACAGGGTCACGCAAAGAATTGGATACATAACCGTCTATGGATGATAATATCTGGAAATATGATTTCAGTAGCTTTAAGAGTAGTTTAAATTAAATTTTAGCTAAATAGTGGCATGTAATAACGGTACTATTGGCTATGGACGGTAACTGCTGAAATCATTTAAAAAAAAAAATTATGCGTTTTCTAAAATGTTTACTTAGTTATCTTATTTACTTTATTTCCCTAAATAACGAAGTTTTGTTAAAGCATTCAGGATGTGTTGGAAAGTGTTTCATATTCTATGCTTAACGCATGATTTTTCTTTCTTCTTTAGTCTTATTTTGCATTTATCTTATTCTTAATTTTTAGTCTTATACTGCTTTATAGAAACTTTGGCACAGTTGTCATATATACCCCATATTGAAGCGATTTTTTCCGACGCCAATTTGGCGAAAACGTCAGCAGCATAAACAACAACATCCGGGTTACCATATCAAGCAAAATAACGACACTTTGGCGGCAGTTAAGAACCCGTTGTGTGTATGACATCTGTGCCGAAACTTTAATATTTAAATGGGAACAGATGTCATATTCGCCCCATATTGGCGCGATTTTTTTTGTCGCCAATATCATATAGGCAACAGGTACTTAACTTGCGCCAAAGTGTCGTTATTTTGCTTGATGTGGTAACCCGGATTATGTTGTTTATGCTGTTGATGTTTTCGCCAAATTGGCAACCGAAAAAAATCGCGCCAATATGGGGCGCATATGACATCTGTACCTTTAAATGTTTCCTCTCCACTCCTTCTTCGCTCCACTCACCTTGCATATAGTATAAACTATAACACAGATAGCGCAAAATAATAGACAGTTTGGTACTTTTGCACTGTAGGGGCTTTGGCGGTTTTTAAAAAAAGTTTGGTGTAATTTGGGCATCAGAAAGTGAGATTTGGGTACTTTTCCGTTATGCGGATACCATTGTCGCCAAGCGTAATAGTTGGCGCAAAATGAAAATCACGTGAATTTAGGCATTTGAAAAATAGCAGAAAAAATATTGTCGTACTAAAGTGAGCATTTAAAAAATATAACATTTGAAAATTCCAGACTTTTACGAACTATTTCATTAAATCACAAATATATACTTAAAATAATTGAACAAATAACTGTTATAAAATAAAGCAATAAAATAAAACTCATATTAAACTGCTGGCATAAAATTAAAAATATCTTTTAACATTTTGAAATAACTGACGCATTAGCATACATGGTACTTTTCCGTTATACGGACAGCATGCCAAAATGTATGCTAATGCGCCAATTATTTCAACCCTGATCGTAGATTTTTATTGTAAACCATGCGAAACATTGTGATTTGTTATTTATGAAACGTGAATCACGTGAATGATTATTGTTTAACCTTAACCTTGGAAAGCTTTTTAATCTGCTATTAATCGAATTAAAAATGCTTTTTTTATAAAGTTGTAGTTTACTTTTATTGATGATGCTGAGATGGATTTTATCATTTGGCAATTACCAGATGATGAGAATGTTCTGATAAAACTGTTTCTGGAATTTGGAATTCTGCATAATAAAAGATTGTGTTCAAAAAAATCATGAAATGAAATTATGGATGAGTTCTGGAAATCCGAAATTGAGTTGTAGCTTACGATCATGCGAAGAAAGCGTAGGAATACGACAAAAAACATGGTTTAAAGGATCGCGGGTGACTTTTCTTAATGCTTTGAGGTTTATATGTTTATTGTGCAAAGAGTTGACATCGATTGAGTTTTGTGAGCTGCAACTTGATAAGAACCACAACACAACAGTGGAATGGAATAGTTAATCGAGAGAAGTTTGTGCAAATGCTTTATGTTCACGACCAAATAGAAAAATCGGTGGACCTAATAAATTTATAGAAGTAGATACAAGTCTTGTATTATTTATACAGATTGCTGGAAAGAATATAAAACAGATGAACTGCTAAGTGCTGGTTATGATCATTTCACAGTAAATCACAAATACAATTTTGTCAACCCTAATACTGGATGTCATACTCCAAATGTTGAGAGATTATGGGGCATCGCAAAATGGCGCAACAAAAGACATCGAGGGTTCGTCATCATTTAGAGTCGTATCTCATAGATTTTATGTGGCGACGCCTTCATTCAAAAAATGAAATGTTTACTGCTATGCTGAAATATATTTACAATTTTATGGCAGCAGTTTAATATGATTTTTTATTTTATTACTTTATTGTATAACAGTTATTTGTTCACTTATTTTAAGTATATATTTGTGATTTAATAAAATAGTTCGTAAAAGTTTGTAATTTTCAAATGTTATATTTTTAAAATGCTCACTTTACTATCGAAAATGTTTCTTCTTTTATTTTTCAAATGTTTCAATTTACGTGATTTTCATTTTGCGCCAACTATTGCGCTTGGCGACAATGCTGTCCGTATAACAGAAAAGTATTGAGATTTGGGAACAGATGTCATATTCGCCCCATATTGGCGCGATTTTTTCTGACGCCAATATCATATAGGCAACGGGTACTTAACTTGCGCCAAAGTGTCGTTAGTTTGCTTGATGTGGTAACCCGGATTATGTTGTTTATGCTGTTGATGTTTTCGCCAAATTGGCAACCGAAAAAAATCGCGCCAATATGGGGCGAATATGACATCTGTACCGAGATTTGTTTTCTGTATAAAATTAGAGAAACGACTTTTTTAATCGTATAAATAAATCGTATAAATATCGAAAAAAAATGCGTGTGTATATAAAATGAAACAGTGGATAGGTTCCAGGAAAATGTTGCCAAATTTCCTTTTTCGTCAAGGCACCTATACTGGAAAAGTACTTAAAGCACATTAAAATCGCGCAGTTAGGAGCTCATACAGTACAGCGTCGTCTATTGGCGGTTATTTTATTAGTAGCACCGGGAGGAACATGCAAAGATGTACTTTAAATTTTGACCCATAGATTTTGAAAAAATATCTTAAAAGAGCGGAGTTTAAATTAAATTTTGGTGACCTCCTTTATGGAAGATTAATAGTTTTAAATGGGAATTTCACCAAATCAGCCAGCTATCGCCAAGTTGGCCAACATTTGGCGCTACTGTGGTAACCCTGCATTAGTATTTTTCAACAATTACTCATTTCAATGAGGTGGTCCTACCGGAATCGTGAGGGACACACAGAGACTTGGATTTTATATAAATAGAAGATATATATCTAACTGTTCTAGTATATATGTTTCAACTGTCTGTATAGTATATATATTCAACTAAACGATATATTTTCCCTTTTTTTCATCCATCTTATAGATCAATCTTACTTTTCTCATATTATTTCTAATTTATTTTAAAGTAAATAATACGTATTTATAAAACTCGTAATATACCTCGATAAACATCGATAATACCTCAATGTCGATATACCTCGTAAACAGAAAGTCTTACATATCAGAAAGTCTCTACTCAACTAAAATTTAATAAATATACATTTAAAATTTGAGAATTCATCCATTATTAGAATGTACAGCAAAGTTTACCTGACTTATTTTTCTAATAAATAAAAATAATAGGAAATTTGTTCTTAAAAATTGTCAAGGTTTCTTTGCATGATCGCTAACTTTTATGATAAACCACATATCTTACCATATTCTAATTCTATTCGTAAATTTTTATTTTTCAATTATTATAAATTTCGTAATTTTCTATAACTTTCAACCATACTAGATTAACATATTTAAGGAAACATAAATAAATTGTGTCATTCATAAAATAAAATAAAATAAAACTCTTGCTGCATCTATTTTCCTATCCAATCCCCACTACTCGTATAAAATGCTAGCTTCTCTATTTAAACTACGAAGAGATTTATTGAGGTCATTCGGCTTGTTCGCTTAGGGCAACTGGAATTTGTGATAAAACGAGAGACGTTGAATATTTTTCGGAAGGATAAGGTTCGCAATTCCGGATGAATAATTGTAACAGGATTTGACGTATCGTGTACTTCATGTTTAAAATCATTAACGCAGATTACCTGATAAGTCTAATAAATGATGCTATTTACAAGAAAATATGATTGGTTTGAGGGAGTATTATAACTATGGCTTCAGAGCATTTATTTCAATAAAGCGTTTAAACAATAATCATTATTTTGATGTTAAAGGGTGTATATTACATAGAATTATTAAGAAAGCTATTTATAAATTTTATGTAATGTAGAGCAGAAAATACACTGATCTACTTCAAATCTATTTAAATAAAATTGAAAATACAAATTATTAAGAGCATTACTAATTATATAAATACGTAGCATCTATAGTCGTCTTCTGGTTCGTCAGTCTGTCTCTCCGTCTATCCACAGATAACAGCGCGAAAACTAACCAACCGAACAGTTTTAAATTTAATGTATACAATCCCTGCAGAATTTTGTCGAGTCATTTCAAAGTTTATGAAAATCGAATGAAAGCGTAAAAAGATATTAAGAAAAGTTTTCTTCATTCTATTAGATCCTATCATACGTAATAAATTCATAGATATCCCATGACAGGTAATGATTCTAGGTTGCCACGGTGATTACGTACTATTTAAAATGGAGCCATATTATCTACTTATTATTGAATTTAAAATAAATCATCGTAATAAATTTTGTATTCATGCAGTCTTGCGTAAGAGTGAAACAGCTATTGTACCAGGAACTTAATATTTATAAAACTAGTTATAGTATGAACATTTGTCACGTTTGACGTACAGTGTCCAACTTGTTATTATTTAAAATCAAGAAAAAACTGCATACCATTGTTAGATTTTTCTATTGCTTTATAGTTGAGAAAATGCAATTATATGTAGATGAAAAGTTTTTCTTTCGCTTGTACATGTTTATTTGTTTTAATTATCATGCTTTAGTATAATTAATATTTAAATAGTGCAACTACATCGTTGAATACATCTGTAAAGTTGGATGGTTAAAGAAATTTTATTCAATACAAATGCGTCTACAAGCATTTGTGGATGTGACCATGGTGGATATATGCACTCACCTATTCTAAATTACACTAAAATATTCTTCCATATGCAAGTAATTATATTAGGCATCTTCTTATACAAACATCGCTTAATATCAAATAGGCTAATATTTTATATTCACGGTTATAATAATGTTTATTTTATATACACTATACGCGACTTCAAAATCTTTCTTTCGCATTTTTTTGAAAACTAATGATCGTAGAGGTATGGTACTTTTGTAAATTTTTACGCATTCAGAGTGAGAATTTTCACTCTCCAAAATATTTATGCGGTCTTGATAGAAAATCCTTTAAAACTTATATAATCTTTTCCATTAGATTAAATATTAGGTAGATTTAGTCTTACAAAATGTTTATACAAATTTTACCGTGTGTACTATTCACTTTTTCAAAACGTTTTTGCCTAAAGCAATAGGTGTACATTCTACATTTAATAATACAGCAATTCAAACCGCACATACTTTCAATAATCACAGAACAAAACACGTGGATACTGTGACAAAATAACATGAATATAAAGGTCATAAGTAAATTGAAATAATTGCACTTTTACGAGGTGTAATCTTGTGTATTAAGGGCGGATACAGCATAATTTCTAACTTCTACCGTCATAAAACTAGGAATCATGGATGGTTTTTATCATATTCTAAATTAACGTAACTGAATAACAATAAAAAAAAACTAAGCTTACCAAATAGATATATATCATGTATCTTTAGTAAATTAACATTGCATAACTAAAGCAGTAAGAAAATAACAACATGCTTACTTTGAACACTCCCAACACATGTAATTAATGAATTGTGTCTAAAATATCGTCATTACTGCACAGTTCACAACATCACTACTGCTGTTGTAACTGTTACAATTTATATCATCACAAAATATATGACCTTCACTTCCTTCCATCTACGAGGAAGATCAAATATAAACCGGAATTTCTGTTTTTTAATTTATTGGTACAGGATACGAAATAGAAAGTTACATATTATTTTTCTATGTAATCTCCTGATTTCAAAACATATTTTTCCCAACGGGTTGGAAGTTTTTCGATGCCGTCATCATAGAAAGAAGAGGGGTATGTCTCCAGCCAATTGCGCACAAAGGCTCCAACAGCAGTGTCATCGGCGAATTGTTCACCTCCTATTGCTTCTTTCAAAGGCCCAAACCTGTGATAATCACAGAGGGATTATAGGGAGGGTATTTCAGTGATGGTCAATGCATTTCCTCCAACTTTTCGTGAGTCAGGTTGGCTGTATGGGCACGGGCACTGTCATGAAGCAAAATCACTTCTTTGATCGGAAATTCACGTCTTTTCCGCCGATATGCATGTTTTGTTTCCTCCGACAGCTGGCAGTAGTAGGCAGAACCCTTGAGAATGTCCCGAATGGCGCTAATGTTTTCCTCAGTCAAACTTGTTCGAGGGGGAGGGGTGTCAACTTCTGCTCGTCCTTCCACAAACTTTCTGTGCCAGTCATACACTTGGGATTTATTTAGGCATGTCTCCCCAAACTGTGCTTGAAGTCTTCGTAAGATTTCAGCCGGTCTTTCGCCTTCATTTGTGAGAAATTTAACGATAATTCGTTGCGCAACGTTGGGGTGAACCTCTGCTTCATTCATCCTGATGCCAACTGAAGAACGGAGAGAGTAACACATACCGGCGCATACATAGTCATGTGACATCCCCACCTACCATGCGCAGAGGTTTGAGCGCCCTCGCGACAACCTTCATGCCTCTCTGCAGAAATTCCGGTTAATATTTAATTCACCCTCGTACGTTCAAATTCCAATAACTTTTAAATTTTTGATGATCATCTCGATAGAGACAATATTCCACACTTCATTCATTGTTTTTTTTTGTTTTGTTTTGTTTTGTTTTATTGTTAGGTATCTACCAGAAATTTTTAATAGTTAAAATCGCTTTATTTAATGGCATATTAAACTATAAAGCACAAATTATAGAGTTAATAAATTCTAGTAACTGCTAATTGCGTTATAAAATCCAGTAGCGTAGTGGTCAGTGCATTTCTCTACCGCTCTATAGTTCCATAGTTCAATTCCGGCCTGAAAATCTGGTAAGTGTCATTCAACCTTTCATCCCTTCAGGGTAGCTAAAATGAGTACCAAGTTTTCTTGGAAATTAAACACCGAGGGTCCCGCGTTAGTCTGGCTACATGTCTGGACATATCAGAACCCATTGTCAAGAAAACAGGGCTAGCCTCTGTAAACTTAATGGACTATAGCTCTAGGGTTGACAGTTTGATCATTTTTCTACCTTTCAAAATTTCGCATGCATATCATACATTCTATTTAATATTATTTTCTTTATTTAATGACAGATAATTTTACAATTGCGTAAAATAAAAATCCTTCTTCCAGAATTTCTGGTATGAATTCGAAATTTCTGAATTAAAAAACAAACAAACTGGTAAATCCTCTGATAAATAATGGAAAAAGATCAGAATTTAACGCTGGTGCCTACCAAAATTTTCTACATTTTAAAGTAGCCTTTGACAAAATCATAAGAATGAAACTGTTTGAAGCATTGGTGGAACGTGGAAATCCTTAGAAATTAGCCAAGCTGCCCAGAGAAACTCTGATAAAAGTCGCATGCAGAGTGAAACTTCAGAACGATTTTTCTGAAACATTTGCAATGGAGCGTGGTCTACGCCACGAATACGCACTACAATGCTTGTTATCCAACATTATCCTGTAAACAGTAATTAGAGGTGACGTACTGCTAAATAGAGATACCATCTTCAATAAGTCACTGCAGGTGCTGGTATTTTCGGATGTTCTTGACATCATTGAAAGATCTCAAAGATAAGTTAAGGAGGCTTTTATTTGCTAAAAAGCTGCTGCCAAGGAGATGGGTCTGACCATAAATGAACATAAAACTTAGTGCATAGAAATCTTCAGATTTCCATCAAACAACAACTCGCACTATACGTTAATGGGTATACACTTTAAGCAGAAAATCAATTTAAGTATCTTGCTATTATCATTACTATAAACAACAATCTTGAATTTAAAATTCAGAATAGGCTAACATTAGGAACTAGATGCTTCTTTGGCTTGGAAAAACACTTTAAATCTAACTTTCTGAGCACTAAAACAAAAATAGGTACACATAAATTCCTGCTCTGTCCTGTTATTTTAAACTGGAGTAAAATGTGGAAACTTAATCAGGCTACTGGAAATCATCTACTGGTATTTAAGAGGAAAACCCTGCGGGAAATTTTCGGACCAATTTGTGAAAACGGAATATAGGGAGCAAGAGATAACTTCCAGCTGTATATGCTGTGCAAAGAACACGTTGATCTAAAATTAATCAGGATTGGTAGAATTAGATGGTTGGGACACTTATGGAAATCTCAAGGCACCAATCCTGTTAAGAAGTTCACCTTCTGAAGACCATAAAATACCAGAAAGAGAGGAAAACCCTCCCCCCACCACATGGGTTGACGATGTAGAAAGGGACCTTCTTGTTGTTGATGAAATTGACTAGCGGACGTTGGCTTTGGACAAGGAGTGATTAAGGCACGCTATTGAGGTGTGCACGGCTAATAAAATGCTGTATAATCGAAAGGGAATAATAGTTTGGTGTACCTTATAATATGTGATATATATTTTTACCTATCGCAAACAGAGTGTGCATGATACATTAGTAAGTACAATAAAGTATAAAAGTCTAACTAAAAAAAAAAAATAACAAATCAGGAAATAGATTTAAAAAAAGAGAAAAAGAAAATAATTGATACGAAACAGAAAATATTTTTTTTATTAATTTATTCAGTGTTTTCTAATCAAAAGCGTATTAAATTATTTCTAATAAATTCAGGAATATTTTGATATCTTATTAAATCTATTGTACTCATCGGGTTGCCGATGAACAAACCATGCTCTTTTCGTCTAGTTTTTTATGTATTTTACAAATTTTGAAGTTTTCTTCTTAATGTACAGAAATCCATGAGTTGAATAATGGAAAAAGTAACAAATTTCAAATTCTCGTGCACTTTTTTAACATTTAAAATTATTAGAACATCGAGCTAAAGCTATGGAATACAAAAGATGTTTTTTATCTTTCCCTTCCTTGTTACATTGCTCGGGAATTATCGCTTGGGATGATGCCAGCGCTTTAAAATCCAATTACTGTTTTTTGAACATTCCTTATAGAGATTTATTTTATCTTTCACTATAGATATTTTGCATTATTAAGTTTTAAGAGAATTTATGATAAAAATATAATTCTTTGTTTATCATATTTTAAAAAGTGAAATAGTGTATCAACGCTGAAATATTTATCAAGCATTCCATGCAAATAATTCTCTTTTATTTTTAACATTTTTAACGATGTATAAAATATAAAAATTCAAGGAAATTTACTATACGGAGTTTCAATTTATGCGTATAGCTTAAGAAAATAACTTAATGAATTGCATCGAGACGAATTAATTAATATTTTGTGACATCATAAATCTTTGTAAATGCTTTAATTTAAAAAAAAAAATCAATAAAAAAGTCCTTCCCGCCAATGCCGGGAGGAAGAGGTAGCTTTCATATTCCTTATTTTTTAAAAGCTAGCTTATATTATTCAAACACACGAAGCTCAATTTAGTGGAAACCGATTATAGCAGATTCAATACTAATTTTTATCAATACTAAATCATTATGAATGAGAATTGAGCGAAATTAGTCAGCTTTATCCAAGCTGCTTTTATTTAAAGTAACTTATATTTGGTTGCCGAATTCGGCGGTATCTTGAAGTTCCAGCCATTTTAAGACAACATGGTGGATGAGGCTAACCAGTGAACTTGGTCGAGACCTTAGTAATTCCTGTGCACATGCTCACTTACATCGGAATCGGTTGATATATACAAATGCTGTCGCAGGCAAAAAAAATGAGATTTTTCAAAATATCACCCACATTAGAAATTGAAACTGCTATACCTGAGCACTTTTTAAGATAAAGACAAAAGAAAAAATGCTCCGGAATCCTTATATCATGGTCAAATACTTAAGAAAGAAACCTTTTTCAATTTCTAATTTTTTTGCACCTCACTTTAAATATAATTTTTTTTTATTTAATTTAATGGCCTCCATTTTAAAACAAGATAGCTGATGAAGCTGGCCAGCGAACTTGGTCGAGACATTATGATATACTATCCACGTGCTTTCTTACATCGAAATAGGTTAATAAAACGCGTGTTATCACCTGACAAATATCAGATCGTTTCAAAATGTCAGCCATGCGAAACAAAAACTGCTCCGGAATCTGTGTATCAAGGTCAAACACATGAAAAAAATCTTTTTCATTTTTTAATTTTTTGATAACTCATTTAAAATTTAAAATTTAATTTTTTTAAATGGCAGCCCTTTTGAAACAAGATGGCGAATGAAGCTGGCCAGGTCGAGACATTGGTATGTACTATGTACACACCAAGTTACATCCAAATCGGTTCATAAATACGCCTGTTATCGCGTGACAAAAATCAGGTCGTTTCAAAATGTCAGCCACAATAGAAATTCAAAATGCTATAACTCAGCCATTTTTTTAGATATAGACGAAACAAATACTGTTCCGGAATCTTTGCATTAAGATCAAACACATACAAAAAAATTCTTTTTCATTTTCCAATTTTTTGGTACCTCATTTTAAATTTTAAATTAAAAGAAATTTAAATGGCCGCCATTTTGAAACAAGATGGCGGATGAAGCTGGCGAACGAACTGGGTCGAAACATTGGTACGCATTATGTATACACCAAGGTACATCCAAATCGGTTCATAAATACGCCTGTTATCGCGTGACAAAAATCAGGTCGTTTCAAAATGTCAGCCAAGCTAGAAATTCAAAGTGCTATAACTCAGCCATTTCTCAAGATATAGACGAAACAAAAAATGCTCCTGAATCTTTGTATCACGGTAAAAAACATAAGAAAAAAATATTTTTCAATTTTCAAATTTTTGGTACCACATTTCAAATTTTATTTTTTTTAAATTTAAATGCATTTTGAAAAAAGATGGCGGACGAATCTGGCCGACGAACTTGGTCGAGGCACTGGTATGCACTATGTGTATACGAAATTACATCCAAATCGATTCATAAATACGAGAGTTACAGTGTGACAAAGATCAGATATATATATATATATATACCCTATATATATAAAATCCTAATGAATCGAATTGAAACGAATTTATGTAACGATTCTATAAAACGACTGATTAAACAACTGATTACGTTTCACGGCGATTTCTCCTAAAATATGGAATACTTTGCGATGAAATTAACACCAAAAATCCGTATTGATCCACAGATCTCAAAACTGGTATTAGAATTTTAAAATTAGAATTAGTTTTCGAAATATTATATTTTTTTCTAATTTTAAATACTTTTTTTTAATGATGGCAGCTCAAATTTTAATCATAACAGATATTTTTGTTCATATTTTAGAAAAGGTTATTTTAAATTAATTTGGCGACGAGTTTGGCCTCCCTTAAATGTATGCTAAGAAATGCATCATGTTACTTTTATTCAGAATTCAATTTATATTTCATTATCATTTTGTTTAATACAAAACTTTCATTTAAAAATGAAATGTTTAAAATAAATTGCTTTTACTTCATTCTTTTTTTTAAACGAAACGAAAAGAAAAATATTAGACACAGATGTCATATACGCAAAGGGGTACCTAATTGGCGCCAAAATGGCGTTATTTTGACTGACATGGTAACCTGACTATTGTTGCTTTTTTATTAATAAATGTTTATTTGAATTTATTTTCTTTTTATTTAAAAAAATGTTATAAATTGTTTTGTTCTATAGTTATTAATTATTTTTTTATTTATTGTTATTTCATTTTAAAAATAACAGAAAATAATTTAAAAATACGTATGTAACAGGTATTTGAAAACGAGGTTTTCGCCAAATTGTCGTAAAAAAAAAATCACGCCAAACCCGGTGCGTATGTGACAATGCAACAAATCATGAGATTTAATTTCCACTTCAAAGCAACGTTTTAATATTATTACTTCTCCCGTCGACCAATTTCACCAAATTATATAAATAGCCAAATTACACAAATTGACATATTTTTTTATTTTAAATAACAAAAGAACAAATAAATTAGTATAACATTAATAAAAATACAAATAAAACGTCGAAATAAAAATCACTTGACTGATTGAACATGTGTAACTTCCTTAAAGTCAAGTGAATGTGACATTTACGATCAACCATTATTGGCATTTAATCTTATAGTTTGACGACAGATTTTTGGTCGACGGGATAACCAAGTAGCACCGTTTTAATTTACCACTCGAAAAATAAAAAAAATGCTAACTGGCAAGTTAAAAAAAAAAGCTATTGGCGAGATTTTCAGCCGGCTAACATAAAAGTACCTGGAATTCTTTGTGATCATTTTAACTTTTATGCAGTTTTATTCGAAAAAATAATTTTGATTCTTTAATCAAAATGGAAACCTTTCTTATGAAAAGCGAAGGAATCAGCCCGTTGTTTATGGCAGTTACATAACTTGGACTATTATAATATAAACGAAATAATGGGGAAAGAATAATATTCGGCAACTTATCACACCTATGGCTGGCTAACATTAAGGTACCAAAATGGCCGCCTGGAATATAAAAAGCGAAGGGATCCGCCTGGAGCTGTTGATGATAGTCACATCACTTAGGCTATTATTATAGAGATTGTTTTCAATTTTAAAAACAGCGCAAAGAATAATATTTCCTAACGATTAAAAATTTATTTTCATGTGACTATTAAAATCAGAAAAAAAACTTTAAAATTACTATTAAATGAGTACGTGTTAAAGGCAGGAAAATATTGAAAATTATGTCCTGAAAATTGTATTTACACGTGAATATTAAAAAGGAAAGGAAACTTTAAAATAATAAATACATTAATATGCGTTTCACCCTTTCACGGACAAGGCACTTCTATTAGTAAAATCTTGAAATCAGTGAATGGCACCAGAATTTACAAACAAATTTCGAAATACAAAAATGCTTTTGTTCACTTACTTAATAAAAGTGAAATTTTCATCCCAATAATCTGATGCTAATGTGGCATTTAAGAATTAAAATTAAGTGGTCCAAAAATGAACCACCGCCCTTGAAGGCGTTAAAGCAGCAAATTTTAGTAATTGTATTATGGCAATTGTTTTATAACGCTATTAAAAAATACCGAGAGACAAAGACTCTGTTTACTTAATTCATTTTATTTTAGCTTCTTTTCAAATGTTTAACTGATCTTCTTTAACCGAACACGAAAACAACCATTGGCTGTCTTAACAGCAACTGATTCTACCTTAAATTTTTGCAATCAAAGGGAATTGAATGGAAACCCGTTTACAGGGAGATCGCTACAGGTTTTTTCAGTATAATTCAATCTTCTCTAATACTTTTTAAAACCGATCAGATTAGCGTGCTTTTAAATTCTACAGTGTCTGAACGGGGGTTGGCGAGCGTAGTTTGCAGGGGGCAGAGATCCCTAGTATATATATATATATATATATATATATATATATATATATATATATATATATATATATATATATATATAGATGGATTTATAACCACTAAATAAACATTACTGACCACCATCAATAATTGTGATAGCATGAATGAATTTACAACAATACAGTGTCCCCAAACACTCTGAATGGATACCAAAAACATAATAAACAAGCTACTATGTATAAAATAAAATCCCATGTACTATATAACAAGAATTAATAATAAAGAAAAAAAGAAGAATATGGATTTCGATAAAAATAATTGAAAAGCTAATACATTGAATTACGTTATCAAGAGTACAGAATTCAATCATATAAGCAAAATCATCAGTCGTTTTCTGTGAGAAAAAAGCTAAATGCTGGAAAAAGATTTTGTCCTGTACTCTAACGACCAATATAACCAAAAGAATAGTTTCAAACTGAAAACAGAATAAAATTAAATGCTATGAAATGGAATATATATATGGATCCACATCTATATATATGGACATGTATATATATATGTATATATATATATATATATATATCAGCTTTTGAACGGAGGATGGTTTCGGGGTCTGGGGGTCATGATCGATGAAAATATACCAAAATTTTTTAAAATCGCTTTCCTCCGAACGGCTGCACTAGGTAGCTTTTTGTAATGAAAGCTACCTAAAACACACTAATAATATTTGCAACAGGGTCACTTAAACGTATTTTCAGATTTTTATGCTTTAATTTTTTTTTCTACAAAATTATCAATTTACTTTCTGGGGCGATTTATATTTTTACAAGTTCATTATTATTAAATTTTTAAATTTCTTATTTAAAATTGTTAATCGTTCTTAATAAAGTTTAATGATTTTCTTTTTACTCATTGAACATATAGAGAGGAAACGTCATAAAATATTTTTGCTGAAATGAAAACTAAATAAAATCTTAGAGTTAAATATTTCAAGGTACGCGTTCGAAATCTCCTCACTGTAACCGCAACAGTCTAGTGTTCGATTGTTGTTCCCTATCACAGTCGATGTTCCTCATTCGCTGTTCTTACTGCTAGAGATACCGATCTGGAGTTATATATGCTTTTAAATACTGTTGATCATTTTACTATACAAAATAGTGGGTATGTACAAAACATTGGTATGTACTATGTACACGCCCAGTTACATCCAAATCGATTCACAAATACGCCTGTTATAGCATGACAAAAATCAGGTCATTCAAAATGTCAGCCACAATAGAAATTCAAAATGCTATAACACAGCCATTTTTTTAAATATAGACGAGAAAACAACTCTTCCGGAATCTTTGTATTAAGGTCAACCCCATAAGGAAACAATATTATTCATTTTCTAATTTTTTGGTACCTGATTTTATGTAGCTTTCATTACAAAAAGCTACCTATTGCAGCCGTTCGGAGGAAAACGATTCCGAAAATTTTTGGTATATTTTCACCGATCATGACCCCTAGACCCCGAAACCACCCTCCGTTCAAAATTGATATATATATATATATTTATATATAGCCATATATATATATATATATATGTTAGACCGGAGTGAAAAACAAAAAGTTTTGAAAATCGAATCGTAATAGTGCGGAAAAGTTGCTACTCGTCAATACAAACACAGTGAAAAAAAAATTTGAAATCGGAGAATATCTTCCGTTCGCGCATCGCGTTCAAAGTTTTCGAATTTGAACAAAAATTGTACAAATATACGATAAATCGTAAAGAGGTTTAAGCTTTTTCCGATCGAACACATTTTTTGCACATACCATGACCTTGAGATGTACAATGGAGGAAAAAATACCACACACTCCTCCTTTATCCCATTCCAACCCCCTCAAGGGGATGAAAATGACCAATTTTCGTGGAAAAAAACCGAAATTACAGGAGAGTTAAATATTGAAGAATCAGTCTGATTTTTTTTTTTTCATAAGCCAACCTTGAGGCTAAAAGTCGAAGACAATCCCCTTCCCCCCCTCGAGAGATCGAAAACGTGCAGCTCTTGGCCCGTCCTTCTAAGGACGACCCAGGACTAACCACTAGAAGGTGATTGCACTGCGAGTCCCACCCATACCCTACCCAACCACCCAACCAAAATGAGGGCGTTGAGAATTATGCAAATGCAGATTCAGGTACTGGGAATTCTGATTTAGTGCCAAATTTTATCATGGTAGCACGAGAAGCGAAGGTGGCTCTTATAAAACCATCACGCCGCTCATGCCCAAGCACTTTTGAGGAGGCATGTGTTACCAGCTTGACACTGCGCTCTACGGCTTCCGTATGACATGGTATGTCTGCCAGATTCAAAGGAAGAGTTGGCTTTTCCCCTTGGAAATCAAGTCTGCAATGTCAGCTAAACAAATGTTTACCAATAGAGGAGGACAGATAATCTTGGTTTCAGACCAATTTATAATGTCATAATAAACCTCGGCGTCAATATTTGTGGCCGGAACTTGAAAATTTCTGACGGATTTAACCTTTGTGGGAGTGTCTTTGGATTTCAGTACCCGCCGAAGTCTCACCCTCATAGCATGCATGGTCACAGTGACGTCGTTGTGACGTCACTGTGGTCACGTCACATCTGTGACCGAAATACCACCACTCAGTGATGTCACATTGTGACTGAGATGTGAACTTCTTAGAAAACTTTAAAAAATTACAAAAAATCTTCAAAACATGTTGTTACTGTAAAATTTTATTTTTCTGGCAATAAAAAAGAATTGTTATGTCACTGCATGTAACGTAGGTCACGTCACACTCACAAAAAAAATCCCCCCATATTGTAAGTCACAGTGTGAGAAAAATATGAACTTTAAAAATCTTTGAAAATGAAGAGAAATGTTTTAAAAAGGTCCGAGTTACAGCGGCATAAGGAATGAAAATATATTAGTGGGTAGCAAATAGTAAATTCAGACACGAAAAGATGGTGTGGGGGGGGGGGGGCATATAAAGAAAAATGCACGGTACAAGTATCAACAAACTAGATTTTCATGCTATATTTTATCAATTTGATATCTAAGAGTGTGAAAGTATACTTTTTTCCTGATTTCAATTTTATCTAGTATTGCAATTTAATATAATAATCCTTCTCTTATTCTTATTATTATAAAAGTGTTCCTCGGAAAAATGGTACGTGCTGGAGCAATTTGGATAACATATTTAGAATTAGGAATATTAAATATATACACTTTACATATTTAGTTTGCAGGAAGGAAAATTTTTATTTTATTTTTACCGACCACTGGTATTCGAAACACTTTTGTGTCTTCAAACAAAAAAATTTCTATTATAGTTAAGTCTGCAGCTTTTAATGAGCACGTAGAAAGAGTCTTCAGAGTTCAGTCATACGTACATTTCTTGCTTTATAATTTGCATTCAAGTCATATTTTTTCCTGTTAGTGTACCTATTTTAAGTAACTATTTTTTTTTTTAATTCTACTTCTTTCAGACTTTTAAAAGAAAATTAGCATTTTCCGAATTAAAAAAAATATACAAAATTTAAGCAAAACCCATGATATAATTTATTATTCGTATTTTAAATTTGTGTTTTAGAGGTATGACTCTAAAAAAAAGTTACTTTACGAATTGTTTTATTCTATAGGAAATTAACATGAAAAGAATGACGATTGACAAAGAAAGTTTTTTTATCCTCGATATTTATTTATATCTTTTTATTTTTTAGGAAGATATTTTGTATTTATTATGTGTTAAACAATCTTTACTTAAAAAAAGGGAGGGGGGGGGGTTAAAACTGATAAAAAGAAAAGGTAAAATACATTGGAAAATTCTTCAAATACAAAAATTTAAATACAGACAGTCTCATAAAATGATTGCACATGTAAGTTCCAAATATGTTTATCTAAAAGCAAATAAACTAACACCTGCCCCAAATCGTCTGCCACGATACCGCAGGGTAAACAGAGAACTTTTGTTCTAACAGATGCGGTAAGTTACTAGTCTAAAATGTAAGCTTTTGCGTGTGCTTTTTTTAATGGAAGAAAAAGACGTCGCCATTTTTGGATACACACGGATATTAATAATTAATTTATGGAGCTCAAAAAGTAAGTCTTATTTAATTTAAATTGTTTATTCCTGTTTTGTATATTTGGTGAGATGAGTTAAATAGTTTATATTTTACCTATAGAAAGAGACTGATCTGGGATTGTTTTTAAGATTAGAAATTAACATTATACTGAATGGGAAATGTCGTTTTATATACTATAGTAGTGAAACTTTTGAAAGACTTTTTTTCATTGCTAATAATATTTTAAATTATTATTTAAAATCCTAAATCTTCATATCAATGTTTTCAGATTTAACATTTGCCAAAATTATAAAATAATAGGAATTCCTTGTAACATATGGAGAGATTTTTGAGAAATTGTTAAATCTAATAATAAATTTAATTCATCTATTGTACTTTGTTGTTGTTTAATAGTACAATTATAAATACTAATTATTTAGTGTTTTTCAAATTGGTATATTTATTTTTTTAAATTGTATGTAAGCACGTTTTTGCTGTTCGTGATTTTAATCAAACATTTAATTGTAGATATTCAGAATCAGTTATTAAATTTTCTTAGATTATAAACTCATTTTCTACGTTTTCGATACACGTTTGATACTTCGCATTAAAAAATAAAACATGACAATTAAGCATTGAAATAAAGTGTTTTTCATGCCTGATAACAAGTTTATAGAGTAAACTGCTTTACTATATTTTTTAAATTTTGATATTTATAATATTTATTAAAAAATATTTATAATTTATGATATTTATAAAAGTTGATATTGTACTGTTCATTAGCGATAATTGCTGGAAATGCATTTTTAATTATAATATGCGCTTTTATGATTCTCTATATTTATGCATAATATATGGTGCATATAAAAGCTATAATTCATATACAGGGCTACACAAAAGTATACGTAAGCGTTAAGGTGTATGGGCGCAAATTGCTTAAACGTGTTTTTTAGATGAGTTATGGATTTTTATGTTGAACTGCATTTAATTTACTAAGAAATGTTTGTAGAAAATGGATAAAATGATACACAGGGCCACGCAAGGAAATGGATATATGGCCGTCTATAAATTATAATTTCTGGAAATGTGATTTCAGCAGTTTTAAGAGTGTTTTAATTTGAATTAAATTTTAACTAAATAGTGGCGTGTAATAAAGGTTCTACGTAAACTACAGGGTTGTAAAAAAATATTCAAGTATGTTTTCATATATTAGTATAAATTGCTGAATGAGAATTTCAACCTGTTATGCGTTTTCTTGCTAAACTAAATTTTCACATTATATACTAGTATATATCAACCTACAGATTAAATACAGTGCTATTCAAAAAAATTGGAAAACATATTTGGCTATGGACGGTAACTGCTGAAATCAGTTTTTCAAATGTTTTATGCGTTTTCTAAAATATTTACTTAGTTATCTTATTTACGTTATTTCCTTAAATTACGATGTCTAGTTAAAGCATTCATTAAGCGTTGGAAAGTGCTTTATAATCTATGCTTAACTCATGATTTTTCTTCCTCTTTTTTTCTATTTCCCAGATCAGTCATTTCCTATAAATTATACCAAATCTATTTAGCTCATATTAACAAAATACAATATACACGGGAATAAAAAATTTAAATAAATATGGCTTGTCTTATTCTTCTTTAAATAGGAAATGTATTAATATCCGTTAGACTCCATGTTCGTATTTAATATAATAATAACAAATCACAACACATAAAAACTTACACATTCTTAATATAAATCTTGAACTCAAGATCAAGCTTAGAACTTAATAAAAAAGGATACCAGTTGATAAGCATTGTTTTTTTCAGTGTAAAAATTAAAAGTATTTTAGAAGAATAGGACTCCAAAATAGCGATACTTTGCTAAAAAGTACGGTAAAAAGATGATATTGTATATTTCAAACAAAATTTTATTTTAAAATTCATCACAGTATTTATAACAAGAATCATCACAGTATTAATGCTTGGAAATTTTTACAGAGAGAAACATTCGCCTTGCAAACAATATTTCAAATGGAAATCAAATTTCAAATTGATTGCTTAAAAGGCGCAAAAGCCAACATAGTGAAAAAAATTCCATAACGGTACTTGAATCCGAGCCATCAGTATAGCGCACTGACATTCCACCGACTAAACCACATGGAACGAGACCCAGCCTGAAAAATCTCTTACTATTACATGTTGGCAAGGCTACAAACGCAGCACAAGATGGATTATTTATCGTAAGCCACCGACATGGGCAAACACGAAACTTAATTAAATCCAGCAGCGATTTAAACTATATGAATACTTGAAAATTTTTCCAGAGAGAAACATTCGCCTTGCATACAATATTTCAAATGAAAATCAAATTTCAAATTAAAATTGCATTTTAAGCAGTTAATTTGAAATTTGATTTTCATTTGAAATATTGTATGCAAGGCGAATGGTTCTCTATGGAAAAATTTCCAAGTATTTATATAGTTTGAATCGATGCTGGATTTAATTAAGTTTTGTGTTTACCCGATGTTGGCGGCTCACGATAAATATTCCATCTTGTGCTGCGTTTGTAGCCTTGCCAACAAGTACTAGTAAAAAATTTTCCAGGCTGGGTCTCGTTCCATGTGGTTTAGTCTGTAGAATGTCAGTGCGCTACACTGATGGCCAGGATTCGAGTCCCGGCTTGGAATCTTTTTCTCTATGTTGGCCTTTGCCCTTTCAAGCAATTAATTTGAAATTTGATTTTCATTTGAAATCATCACATTGTTTATGACAAGTTCGTCACAAATGATACATATTTCACAAATTAGTCACAGTGTGACGTCAAAGCATTGTCGCTGTCGTCCCAGGTTCGTCACAAAGTTAATGCCAAAATAGTACAAATGACACACTTTTCACAAATTTGTCACACCATGACTTCACAGAGTGGTCACAATGTGACGTCACAAACGACCTCTAAAACGGCCATAACGACCTCGCATTCTAGTCACTATGACGTCACATCGACGTCACGTGACGTCACATCGATGGTCACAAAATCACAGTGTGACTTCACAACGACGTCGCCGTGACGTCACCATGCCTTACGGGCAGCTCTCGAACGTGTTGCCTATCATCCACTACTATTGAAAGAAGAATGTTTTCTGGATGGGGAAAGAATGCATTTGTTTGGATGACCTTTGTTACCACTTCTTGGAGTTTTGCTGGTAAGCTTCTACATTTCTTTATGCATTCAAAAATATGTTTAGGTCCCCCAACTACTGAAGATCTTGTCATACTTTCGAACCACAGAGGTACGTATACTGTCATAATGTACGTGACAATGTTGATGAGATTTTCGGATGGAGTTTCCAATGAAATATACAGTCTCAGGAACCTGTTTGCTGTCGTTAACCACCGAGAATGAGATATTGGCAACGGATCTCGATTTGCAAGGTATGTAGAACAAAACCCAGCAGCAATGGAAACGGCAATGTCTTGCAGGTATCTCTGATCTTTACTCCCGATTTCTGGGACAATGTTAGGGATGTGACATTTAATTCTCTTAAAAGCAACTACAGGCAAAGACTCGCAACCAGCCAGTTGTTTGCCAATAGGGCCACAAAAAGACTGAGGCCCTGTGATTTTACCATCAAATGTTTCTACAAGATGCCTCAAAGGTAGCTCATTAAAATGCAGGAGACAGATAACCTACTGTGTTGGCCTCTTAAACGCATTTCTGTATGTTTGATTGCTCCACTTTTCCAGCCCGTGTTTCTTGCTGTACCATCACACCCAACAACTAGAATTTTAGAAGTATCTATTCCGTTTTCTTCGAAATGGTCTACAATGGAGTTAGCAATGTCCTTTCCACTTTTTGAGGTTGGTACTAGATGGGAAAGATAATTAAAACCAGGTTCCTCAACATCTGTAATGAAGTCTTCTTTTTGTTCAGACTGATATCGTTTACCTCCTTTGTCAACCAACACTAGAGTGTCATCGGCCCTGCCATCAAAGTACACGCACATTGGGACGTTCATTTGATGTTCCTGCTGTTCCAGATTGGTAAGAATTGCCCTGCACTTTTCTTTTTCTCGTCTAATTTTGCTTCTATCAACGATCAGAGATGTATTAGTATCAGTAATACGTCTTTTAGCACGCTAGAGGTAATGGCAGCTGTTGCTCTGTCTGACAGACCAAAGCGATTACTTGTCAAAGCAGTAGCTGGAAGCGACATGCACATTTGTGAAGAGCCTGGGCTCCTTGACGGAGCAGACAAAGAGCGTGTGGGCTGAAAATCTAAATCAATGCAAAAACCCTTGACGGGTTAAAAGTTTCTGACGCAGCACTTTATCTTATGCTCTAAGAATTTTAAATATGGAACTTAAAAATACTGATATCAAATTTTGAGTGACGTTATGCTATTTCTTAAAAAATATATTTGTATTTATTTCATCATTTTATTTTTGTTTTATTTATAATCGCATGTGCAAAAGTTATGTTCAACATGAAAAGCTGCTAAAATTTTATTCGCTGTTGCTTTAACATTTACATCTCTCATAAATTCAAAATATGAGTTTTAAAAGATATGATATAAAATTTAAGTGACGCCTTGATGTGACTTTGAAAGGTTTGTTTTAAAATTCAATTTAAATTATTTTTGACTTGGTTAAAATATATTTTTACATCTACACAATACATTTAATTTTCCAATTCACTGTTAAATATATCACTTTCATTGAATCTATACTATGCATTGAAATGTATTTATTTCAATAAATTGATTTATCTTTTGTGTCACGCTATTCAAAATTGTGAGTAAGATTTATGTAAATGGTTTATTTGCTATCCTTTTTCATACATTTCACGTAGTTTGGACACAATGACGCAAAGAAACCATTTACATAAATCTTACTCACAGTCCTGAATAGCGTGACACAAAAGATAAATCAATTTATTGAAATAAATATATTTCAATGCATAGTATAGATTCAATGAAAGTGATATATTTAACAGTGAATTGGAAAATTAAAAGTATTGTGTATATGTACGAATATATTTTAACCAAGTCAAAAATAATTTAAATTGAATTTTAAAACAAACCTTTTAAAGTCACATCAAGGCGTCACTTAAATTTTATATCATATCTTTTAAAACTCATATTTTGAATTTATGAAAGATGTAAATGATAAAACAACAGCGAATAAAATTTTATGCAGCTTTTCATGTTGAACATAACTTTTGCACATGCGATTATAAATAAAACAAAAATAAAATGATGAAATAAATACAAATATATTTTTTAAGAAATAGCATAACGTCACTCAAAATTTGATATCAGTATTTTTAAGTTCCATATTTAAAATTCTTAGAGCATAAGATAAAGTGCTGCGTCAGAAACTTTTAACCCGTCAAGGGTTTTTGCATTGATATCATTACTTTTTTGAGGTTAGTGATAAAATGATTAAAAAAAAGATACTTATGGGATTTAATGCAGATTTAATTTTTACTATTTTATTACAATTTTCCTTATTGCAGTTTGTATATAAAAACAAGTGGATAAGTATGATCGCAGATCGCACAGAGGGCTTCATTTGATATTCCTTTAAAAACACTTTATCCTTAAATTAATAAATCCAAAATGTTAATTTATAATTATTAAATCCTTACATAGATGGTGCACCAATAGTTCCAATTTTCATGGGGCAGGGAACGCACTCTTTTAAACAAACCACCTTCCAATTGAAGTCATCAAAAACCAAGTTGAATAAGCCAAACCACGTTGTGTTGTTTGACAAACAGCAGTCTCATGTCCCCTCCTTCCCCCCTTTTTCAAAATTTTTTAGACCAGTACCTAAGAATGGAACCGAAATAATTTTTTCTCTTCAGAAATTACGGTAAAAAAATAGTATGCAGTACTCATAAATTTACTTTAATGCTATATAGGGTGATTATTAAGTTAATTATAACGTTTGGAATCTGTTGCATTGATGTCCGAAAGGTAGTTTCTGAGTTATGGAAGCTGGACCCATAAGGCGCCATAGAGGGGCGAAGCCCGCTAGTGTCTATCATAATTATATCTGCCATGTGGACTAATTGCGATATTTAATCAAAATAGTCCCCCCCCCTCCTCATCCCCGGAAATATAACAAATACAAAATGTGTCTTTATAAACCTATCGTCAAATAGGTTTTTATTTCTTTTTCCCTAAAAAAAAACATGATTTTTATATCCGTAATGTAAATTGCGGACAAAGCCCGCTAGTTCCTATCATAATATATATTTTTAATAATTTTATATAGTCTATAATAAAAATCAGACTTAAAATAGTCTAGTTCCATGAGTACTTGTAGTGTCAGTTACATGCTACGATTTTTGGATACCAGTATTTTAGAACGGGAAAATGTGACTTATTTTATCGGAGATATCTCATTAATTGAATAAGGCGAAGCAAAATTTTTGAGAAAAAGCATACAACAAGCATAGCAGTTATCAACTATGTGACTTTATGCTAAAGTCCATTAATTTGATCTGCTTTAAAAAGATTACGGAAGATTGAATTATAGTAGAACCTAGATTAACCGAGCTTCGATTAATCGATGTTTCTGTTAACCGAGCCGATAACAAAGTCTGATTTTTTTTCCCTTTTGAATGAGCCTTAAAAATAACCACACACTTTAGCTCACTGTCCGTGCTATACAGGCCCTTCTGCCCCCAAAAGCACTCAACTCCAAAGAAACATTGGACCCTGAGAAGTCAACAGCGAACAATGCTTTGTTTCCAGTGGCTGTGTGAACTTTCGTAAATTTTTCAATTTGCATTTTAAAATTTACTACTGGCAGTTGATTTTCTTTTTACATTTGTTAAGCTGTGAAACAGAACTTTACATATATTTATTTTTATTATTTAAAAAACGTTGTATATATATTTTTTAAAAGAGATGTTAAATTCGCAAGCACGGCGAGTTTTTACACACAGTTTCTATTAACCGAGATTTCCGATATCCGATGTATTAACAGTCCCAATTAGCTCGGATAATCGAGGCTGCACTGTATAATTAAAAAATCAATGGCGATCTTACTGTAAACGGGTTTCCCTTTTACTGAGGGATTTCAAGGCCGAATCAGCTGCTGTTAGTTGCTGTTTCCTTGCTTGATTAAATAAGATTAGTTAAACATTTGAAAATTACCAAATATAAAAGGAAGTAAGTCAACAGAGTCTTTGCTTTATGGTATTTTTTAACAACGCTATAAAAAAATGATTTTAAATAAGAGATTTTAAATGTAACGTTTTAAATCTGACATAATTTTCACCAAACTTTCCTTTCTCTTTCTAACATTCAACTGAAAATATTTTTATTATTAGAAAGATAATATTATTATTTGCGCTACCTTAAAATTGGCAACTATAGTTAAAAATATCATCTAGAAATTTTAAATAAATCTCTCATATAAATATATTTTTAAATTTAAACTGTTTTGCAATATTATTATTTGGCCACTTTGGCCAATATGACGTAATTTCCTCCATTTACGACTTTTAACACATATCAATGAATTTATTATTTAAAAATTTTCTTTTTATTTTAATATTCACGTGTAAATATAATTTTTATGACGTAATTTTCAATGTTTACCTGCTTTTAATGCGTAATCATTTAATTCTAATTTGAAAATAATTGATTATTTTATAATTTTCTTTCATTTTAAATAAGCATGTGTAAAAACAATTTTTATGACGTAATGTTTAATATTTTCCTGCTTTTAACACGTTATCATTTAATTCTAATTTAAAAGGATTTTTTTCTGTTTATAATAGTCACGTGTGAATAAATTTTTAATTTAAAGGATATATTATTCTTTGCGCTGTTTTAACAATTGGCAACAATTTAAAATAACATTTTCTAAAATATGTAAAAAATATCTCTGGAAATTCTGAAAATTTTAATTTAAAATTGAAATAAACCGTCAAAAAATTAGGCAAGTTAAAAATAATAAATGCACTCTGCAAACTTCGAGTTTCTATTGAATGATTAAATTGAATGAAAATGATTAATTTCCCATGTATAGTTTTTTTTCCTATAAGACTTTTTCAATGAGACAATTTTATCCAGATTTAACATTAAATATCTCTTAAAATAATTCTGCGACTTAAAAACTGTCTACTTCAACGTTTTTATCAAACATTTCTCTATAATACTACCCATTTTAATATTTTTGTATGCAGTAATTTTCTTAATATTTGCGAGATAGACCTCCAGCCACAAAGATTCTTTCAAAGCGGCAATGAGAGCGTTAGTTTTTTTGTTTTCGAAAAAGAGACAAAATGTAGTACGCAATTGCGTCAAAAGATGGCGACACCAGAATTCTGATATGGTTATTATGTAAACTGTAAATATTGCAAAGTTAAATAAAAACAATTGTCTCGGGGTTATCAAGCTTCATTGTTATTTATAAATAAAACATTTCAACTAAATTATTTATTATAGAAGAATTATTACATCACAATAGTTTTTATGCAAGGAAAATAATAATTATAATAATAATATTATTATGGATGTCAGTGATTATATATTGATTGACCGTCATAACAATAATAAATGATATTATAAAAAGAAGAGCTGAAATGAATTATTTTTTTACGTTTCTGATCGTATAATTTATATTCAAATAATAATTATTAATGTATATTTTTTTGTAATGTGATTAAAATTAAATATATTTATAAAATTTATGGTAATATTTTTATTGTTGAAAAATTGCCAAGAAATAATCATCATCAAATTGGCGTCATTATAATTGTAATTTTAACTTAATAACATTTAAAAAATTACAAAGGAACTGAGAATAATGGTCAACTAACAGACTTTAAAAGAAAAAAAAAACATTCACATGTGAAAACAAGTAACAGCGAGTATCGAACTGCCTATCATAAGATTAGTAGACGATGGCCCTTATCCACTCAGCCAGTGGGAGGACAAATTTTTCTCCCCAAAAGTGATTAAAAAGAAAGCATGTGTATGAATACAGTGTCATGCATTTTCGGTGAAATTTCCATAGAATGGCGAAGAAATATAGTCCGATTTTTCATGCGCATTATAAAACGAACAAGAGTCTTGCTGGAAACAAGTAAATTGTTATTTGGTTCATCTGAAACATATTTATTTGATTTTTAAAAAATTGCCCGTGTCATTTTGGAGAGAAAAAAAATCGAATTATTTAACGAACGAGAGTTTTCCCAGAAAAAAGAAAAGTGTTATTCACCTCGTCTTAATCACATTTATATTATGTATCAATTAAAAGAAAATCGTTAGTACCGTTTTCGAGATTTTCAAATTAGGAACTTCTTACATACCGTACCAACGCTTTCGCTTTAAAAATGGCTATTTAGATCTCAAAATAAACTGCACGTAGAAATGTAAAAATTTCAGTATACGATTAGACTGCAGATGTAAGACTGTTCTAGAAAAATCAGAACAATAGAACCTATATCTGCTGAGCTATTAAAAGGCGGCTTTTCGCGTTTTCTTTGATGTCGAGTTAGCCGTATATATGAGTTCCGCCATCTACGAGTTCTACAATACGATTTTAGGCTTAAGGCTGCGTCACTCGGAATACTACCGTCTTCCATGATCATCCTCATCCTCATTGACATCAACATTTGTCTCCTCTCTTTCAGGATCAGTGCTGCAACCAGGCAAGCTTTGCATTTGTGTGCTGAGCACATCAAGATGACGAGCCTTCCTTTGCAACCTTGATGTAAGTTTTTTTTGTTTCCTTTTTATGCACCGTCGGTCCTATTTTACCTAGTCTAAGGTGTCTTTGTGCGTCAAGAAACTTCAGTTACAATGTAGGTATCTTCCTGTCCTTAGGGCAATCGCAACTGACTGCTATAGGATTAGGACAAATACACTTGTCAAAGTTTTTCCCGCAAGTGCATTCTAGTGTCATCTCGGATTTGCAAGCTGATATGTCAAATAATGTGTTATATGATTGATGAATGAAGTCATTGTACTTCTTCTGTTTCCCAGCCGTGTCTTTGTCTCTTGGATATGATTTACGAAGAGCATAATAGCGATCGTGCAGTTGTTTCATCTTTTGAACGACTCTTGTGTGACAAACTGTAGGAATCGAAGCCTTCAAATACAGTGACTAATCTGTTGAGCTACAGTGTTTGCCACTTCTAAAAAGCTCAACTTTCTTCCAGGTTTAAAGTCACCAGACTGCAATAACATGGCGTATTGCACTTCATGCCAACATTTGACAACGTTAGCATTGGTGAGAAGAATTGCCGATGACAGTGGTTTTGGTGCACCAAAATATGGGCAGGGAGTATCTTCGAGTGAGCGCCATAATGAAGATAAAGGAAGCTAAATTGTGATCGATGAGACCGTTATCCAATTCAAGCTACGGGATTCTAAACGGAGCCGACAAGAAAAGTTTTCAGCAAGAGCAGCGCATCTTTTACAGACGAGATATATTCTTTTACAAGCGAGACAAGCAGAAACATGCAACGACGCTGAGGCAAAGCTGAATGACGCACAGCGATCATTACCAGGTAGGGGTACTGTACTAGCTCTTACCGCACTCCGTTTCTCGGAATTCCAGCGGTGCGCACGCGCAGCGAGTATTACAGTGCACCGAAGAAGAAAGGGGCTAACGAGATGGAGAGGTCGAGTGACCGGGCGGCAAACAAACCAAAACATAATGTAAAAAGTCGCCCCCCCCGACAGGGTTCAAAGGGGATAGAAGACCTCTCGAAGGGGGGGCATTGTTTTCGACTTTTAGCCTCAAGGTTGGCTTATGTAAAAAAAAAAAAATCAGGTCGATTCGTTAATATTTGCATCTCCTGTAATTTCGGTTTATTCCACGAAAATTGTCCATTTTCACCCCCTTGAGGGGGTTGGAAGGGGATAAAGGAAGAGTGTGTGGTATTTGTTTCCTCCATTCTACATCTCAAGGTCATGGTATGTACACAAAAAATGTGTTCGATCGGAAAAAGTTTACATCTTTTTACGATTTTTCGTATATTTGTACAATTTTTGTTCAAATTCGAAAACTTTGAACGCGATGCGCGAACGGAAGATATTCTCCGATTTCAAAATTTTTTTTTCACAGTGCTTGTATTGACGAGTAGCAACTTTTCCTCACTATTACGATTCGATTTCTAAAACTTTTTGTTTTTCACTCCGGTCTAATATATATGTATATATATCTGATCTTTGTCATACTGTAACTCTCGTATTTATGAACCGATTTGGATAAAATTTCGTGTGTACATAGTACATGCCAATGTCTCAACCGAGTTCGTTGGCCAGCTTCATTCGCCATCTTGTTTCAAAATGGCGGTCATTTAAAAAAAAAAATTAAAATTAAAATTTAAAATGAGGCACAAAAAAATTAGACATTGAAAAAGATTTTTTTCTTATGTGTTTCGGCTTGATACAAAGATTCTGGATCATTTTTTGTTTCGTCTATATCTTAAAAAATGTCTGAGTTATAGCACTTTGAATTTCTAGCATGGCTGACATTTTGAATCGATCTGATTTTTGTCACTCGATAATACACGTTTTTATGAACTGATTTGGATGTGTAAAGGAATGTGCATAGTGCATAGATATGTCTCGACCGAGTTCGTTGGCCAGCCTCATCCGCCATCTTATTTCAAAATGGCGGACATTTAAAAAATTTGAAAAAAAATTTAATTTAAAATAAGGCACAAAAAAATTAGAAATTGGAAAAGATTTTTTTTATGTGTTTGGGCTTGATACATAGATTCTGGAGCATTTTTCTTTTCGTCTATATCTTAAAAAATGACTGAGTTATAGCACTTTGAATTTCTACCCTCATTGCATGGTCACGGTGACGTCGTTGTGACGTCACTGTAAGTCACTGTGGTCACGTCACATCTGTGACCAAAATGCCACCACTCAGTGATGTCACATTGTGACTGAGATGTGAACTTCTTAGAAAACTTTAAAAAATTACAAAAATTCTTCAAAACATGTTGTTTACTGTAAAATTATATTTTTCTCTCAATAAAAAAAAAAAAAAATGAGACGTCATTGTTATGTCATTGCATGTAACGTACGTCACGTCACATATGTGACAAAAAAATCCGCCATATTGTAAGTCACAGTGTGAAAAATATATGAACTTTTAAAATCTTTGAAAATGAAGAGAAATATTTTAAACAGTATTTTAAACAGTTCCGAGTTACAGCGGCATAAGGAATGAAAATATATTAGTGGATAGCAAATGGTAAATTCTGTCACGAAGAGGGGGGGGACATAATATATAACGTGCACGATACAAGCATTAAAGCAATTTGGATAACACGTTTAGAATTAGGAGTATTAAATCTGTACACTTTATATTTAGTTTGCAGAGAGGAAAATATTTTATTTTTTTTGCCAACCAGTGGTATTCGAAACACTTCTGTGGTTTCAAACTAAAAATTTTCTATTACAGTTAAGTCTGCAGCTTTTAATGAGCACGTAGAAAGAGTCTTCAGAGTTTAGTTGGAGTTTTTTCCTGACAACTATTTAACTATTTTAAGTAACTATTTTTGAAAAAATTCTACTTCTTTCAGACTTTTTAAATAAATTAACATTTTCCTAAAATATAAGAAATATACATAATTTATGCAAAACGCATGATAATAATTAATTATTCGTATTTCAAATTTGTATTTTAGAGATATGACTTTAAAAAAAAGTTACTTTACAAATTCTTTTATTTTACAGAAAATTTATATAAAAAGAATGGCAGATTGACAAATAATTCTTTTATTTTACCCTCGATAATCCTTTTTTCTTTCTTAAGAACATATCGCTCACCCGCAAGAAAAGTGACACATCTCGCAAAAATTCATTTTGCGTTTTATTCCACTAGAAGGTTTGTCATAGATGCGTCTTGCTACACAAACAGTTTCATAAGTTTAGTTACACGGAAAATCACGTTATTACGCTATATGTCCATTTGTGACCAAAGAAGAGGGGTGGATTGTGTAGGGAGGTAAAATTATCCAACCCTCCAAACCACATCCTACGTTTTCATTCTTATGTGTTTTACGCTTTTATGCACTTTTTTATTCTTGCATGCAAAGCTAAGTGCTATAGTTTCATGTTACAGTAAAATCATGCACATTTTCTTTTGCCTCACCTGTGAAATTTACTTTTGTCGAGATGTGTCACATTTCTTGCGTGTGAGCGATATTTTGTATTTATTACGTGATAAACAAATTTTACTTTAAAAAAGGGGGGGGGGGTGGGGGTTCATTATTACCATTAAATTGATATTTACACATTTTAAAAAATTAAACAATGTTTTATCTAATAAACTTTAATTATTATTATTATTATTATTATTATTATTTACAAAAAAGAATCTTTACAATCCATTGTAACTTGAATTGTTTGGAACCGATAAAAAGAAAAGATAAAATACACTGGAAAATTCTTCAAAAAGAAAATTTTAATTAAAGACAGTCTCATAAATTTATTGCGTATTTAAGTTCGAAATCTTTTGTATAGAAAAACAAATAACGTAAAAAAGAACATCTGCTGAAAATCAAAATCATCTGCGCACAGAAGAGAAGACGCCGGAAGTTTACTCTGTTCAGAACATCACCAAGTCTACAACACATTTTTATAAAATAAGAGAAAGAAGCCCGCCATTTTAAAATAGTACAAATACACGGATATTATAAATGGGACGTAAATGTAAGTCTTATTTAATTTAAATGTTTTATCCCTGTTTTGTATATTATGATGATGACTCAAATAGTTTTACGTTATATTAGTAAGGGACTGATCTGCAATTGTTTTCAGAAACATTTTCCTATTCGATGCTGCGTTGGAAAATATTCTGCGATCGCTTAAAAAGAAAAGAAAAAAAAATACAGGTGCGCAGAGACTGATTCATGCCTGCATTCATAGTGGAATTAATTTAAAGATTAATTTGCTGTTACTTGAGATTGAAAATACGTTGAGACAATGATTTGGAATTTTTTTCGGCTTCTTACTGTTTTTTGTGTTTCCTGATTACTAACACTTACAGTAGTTATAGACATTATTACTTTGGAGTTAAATATGATTTTCGATTATTATGATATTACGAAACTATTTCAGATTAGAAATTAGCATTATATTGGGAAAATGTATTTTTACGTATTACAGTAGTGAAACTGTTGAAAGATTTTTCTTTTAGTGCTAATAATATTTTAAATTACTAGGGGGCTCGGCCCCCTACGAGCTACGCTCGCCAACCCCCGTCCAGACACCGCAGACTCTAAATGCACGCTAATTTGATCGGCTTTAAAAAGATTTCGAAAGATTGAATTATAATTTAAAAAACAGTGGCGATCTCCCTATAAACGAATTTCTATTCATTTCTCTTTGATTGGGGAATTTTAACGCCTAATCCGCTGCGGTACTACTTGATTATCCTGTCGACCCATTTCGCCAAATTATATAAATCGCCATACCACTCGCCAAATTATACAAATTGATATAATTTTTATTTTAAATAACGAAAGAACAAATAAATTCGTACAACATTAATAAAAACACAAATAAAACGCCAAAATAAAAATAACTTGATGACGTATACACGTGTAACAACATTTCAAAATAAGCTAATATAAAAGGAATTAAGTAAAGAGAGTCTTTGTCTCCTGGTATTTTTTAACAAAGCGAAAAGAAAGTTCTTTTAAATGAGACATTTTAAATTAATTCTCAAAATATCAAATAAATGTCTAGCGCAATTTCTAAATTTAAACTTTTTTGCAATATTATTTTGTGTTCATTTTATGTAATAACTATAATGTGACGTAAATATGACGTAATTTCTCCTAAGACTTCTAGCGCATGTTAATGAATTTATTATTTTACAATATCCTTTCTCTTTTAAAATTCACGTGTATACTTTTTATGACGTAATTTTTAATAAGTTCCTGCTTTTTATACGTAATTATTTAATTCTAATTCCAAATGATTTTTTCTGTTTATAATAGTCACGTGTAAATAAATTTTTAATTTGAAGCAAACATTATTGCTTGCGCTTTTTATACAATTGGCAACAGTTTAAATTAGTACAATTTTCTGAAATCTGTAAAAAATATCCCTAGAAATGCTGAAAATTTGAATTTAAAATAGAAATAAAACCCGAAAAAATGAGTCAAAATAAAAAAATTAATGCAATCTGCACTCCGGCAAATTCTAACGCATAAAATGATCTAAAAATGATTACACTGCCATGTATAGTTTTTGCTGCTTTAAAACTTTTTTAGTGGAACGATTTTGTCCAACTTTAGCATTAAATAACTCTTAAAATAATTCTTCGATTTGAAAACTGTCTGCATCAGCGTGTTTATCAAACATTTCTGTATAAAACCACCGATTTTCATATTTTTGTATGCATTATTTTTGTTAATATTAACGAAGAAAGGCCTCCGGTCACAAAAAAATCAAAACCGGCGGCGGTGACAGCGGTAGTTACTTTTTTTTAGAATAGAGAGATTATTTAAAATCTTAAATCTTCATACCAATGGTTTTCAGATTTAGCATTTGCCAAAATTATAAAATAATAGAAATTTCTTATAACACTAGGGGGCTCGGCCCCCTACGAGCTACGCTCGCCAACCCCCGTCCAGACACCGTAGACTCTAAATGCACGCTAATTTGATAGGCTTTAAAAAGATTTCGAAAGATTGAATTATAATTTAAAAAACACTGGCGATCTCTCTATAAGCGTATTTCTATTCATTTCTCTTTGATTGGGGAATTTTAACGCCAAATCCGTTGTGGTACTACTTGATTATCCCGTCGACCCATTTCGCCAAATTATATAAATCGCCAAACCACTCGCCAAATTATACAAATTGACATAATTTTTATTTTAAATAACGAAAAAACAAATAAATTAGTACAACATTAATAAAAATACAAATAAAACGTCGAAATAAAAATAACTTGATGACGTAGACACGTGTAACAACATTTCAAAATAAGCTAATATAAAAGGAATTAAGTAAACAGAGTCTTTGTCTCCTGGTATTTTTTAACAAAGTGAAAAGAAAGTTCTTTTAAACGAGACATTTTAAATTATTCGCTTTTAATCTGACGTAATTTTGACCAAACTATTCTTTCTCTTTTTAATATTCACGTGAAAATACTTGTGTTAGAAATTAAATATTATTTGCGCTTTCTTAACAAAAATAGTTGAAAAGTACCCTCTTAAAATATCAAATAAATGTCTAGCGCAATTTCTAAATTTAAACCGTTTTGCAATATTATTTTGTGTTCATTTTATGTAATAACTGTAATGTGACGTAAATATGACGTAATTTCTTCTATTTAAGACTTCTAACGCATGTTAATAAATTTATTGCTTTACAAATTCCTTTCTCTCTTAAAATTCACGTGTAATTATAGTTTTTATGACATAATTTTTAATAAGTTCCTGCTTTTTGTACATAATTATTTAATTCTAATTCCAAATGTTTTTTTCTGTTTATAATAGTCACGTGTAAATAAATTTTTAATTTATTTACACGTATAAATATATTTTTTTTTTTTTGAAGCAAACATTATTGCTTCCGCTGTTTATACAGTTGGCAACAGTTTAAATTAATATCACTTTCTAAAATCTGTTAAAAATATCTCTAGAAATGCTGAAAATCTGAATTTAAAATAGAAATAAAACGTCAAAAAATTAGTCAAAATAAAAAAATTAATGCAATCTGCAATCCGGCAAATTCTAACGCATAAAATGATCTAAAAATGATTAAATTCCTATGAACAGTTTTTGCTCCTATAAAACTTTTTTAGTGGAACGATTTTGTCCAACTTTAGCATTAAATATCTCTTAAAATAATTCTTCGATCTGAAAACTGTCTGCATCAGCGTGTTTATCAAACATTTCTGTATAATACTACCGATTTTCATATTTTTGTATGCATTATTTTTCTTAATATTAACGAAGAAAGACCTCCGGTCACAAAAAATTCAAAACCGGCGGCGGCGGCGGCGGTGACAGCGGTAGTTACTTTTTTTTAGAATAGAGAGATATGCAAAGATTTTTGAGATATTGTTAAATCTAATAATACATTTAATTCATCTATTGTAGTTTATTGTTGTTTAATAGTACAATTATAAATACTAATTATTATTTTTAGTGTTTTTCAAACTGGTATATATATATTTTTTAATTGTATGTAAGCATTTTTTTTTTGTTTGTGATTTTAATCTAACATTTAATTATAGACATTTTGAATTAAATTTTCGTCTATTATAAAATCATTTTCTAAGTTTATGATACACGTAATTATTTGCACAGAAAAGTAAAATATGATATTTAAACATTGAAATAAAAAGTTTTTCATGTCTAATAGGAAGTTTATAGATTAAACTACTTCAGTATAATATTTTTTTAAGTTCATATTTATTTACATAATAAAGGAATGAATATTTTTTTAAACAGACTAGGGGGCTCGGCCCCCTACGAGCTACGCTCGCCAACCCCCCATTCAGACACTGCAGTTTCTAAAAGCACGCTACTTTGATCGGCTTTAATTGAATTTTTTTTGGAAGATTGAATTATAATTAAAAAAACAAAGGCGATCGCCCTATAAACGGGTTTCTATTCATTTCTCTTTGATTGTGGAATTTTACGGAAAAATCAGCTGCTGTTAAAAGATACAATGGCATTTCAAAATCATCTAATATAAAATGAATTAAGTAAACAGAGTCTTTGTCTCCCGGTATTTTTTAACAAAGCGAAAAGAAAGTCCTTTTAAATAAAACATTTTAAATATATCGTTTTTAATCTGACGTAATTTTCACCAAACTTTTCTTTCCCTTTTTAATATTCACGTGAAAATGCTTTTATTAGAAATGAAATATTATTTGCGCTGTCAAAAAAAAAAAAAAAAAAAAAATAGTTGAAAAGTTCATCTCAAAATATCAAGTAAATGTCTCGCGCTATTTTTAAATTTAAACTACTATTTTGCAATATTATTTTTTGTTCATTTTACGTAATAAGTGTAATGTGACGTAAATGTGATGTAATTTCTCCTATTTAAGACTTCTAACGCATGTTAATGAATTTATTACTTTACAATATCCTTTCTCTGTTAAAATTCACGTGTAATTATAGATGAAGTAATTTTCAATAAGTTCCTGCTTTTTATACGTAATTATTTAATTCTAATTTGAAAGTTTTTCTTTTCTGTTTATAATAGTCACGCGTAAATAAATTTTTAATTTGAAGCAAACATTATTGTTTCCGTTGTTTATACAGTTTGGCAACAGGTTAAATTAGTACAATTTTCTGAAATAAGTAAAAAAATATCTCTCGAAATGCTGAAAATTTGAATTTAAAATAGAAATGAAACCTCGAAAAATGAGTCAAATTAAAAAAATAAATTATTTCTGCACACCGGGAAATTATAACGTATAAAATGATCTAATAAGTATTAAATTCCGATGTATAGTTTTTGCTCCTATAAAACTTTTTTAATGGAACGATTTTATCCAACTTTAGCATTAAATATCTCTTAAAATAATTTTTCGATTTGAAAACTGTCTACATCAGCGTGTTTATCAAACATTTCTGTATAATACTACCAATTTTCATATTTTTTTATGCATTATTGTTCTTAATATTAACGAAGAAAGACCTCCGGTCACAAAACATTCAAAACCGGCGGCGGCGGCGGCGGCGGTGACAGCGGGAGTTACTTTTTTTTAGAATAGAGAGATTAACAGTGTTTAACTTCGGTTTGCCTGTCCGTTTTTCTGTATAGCCGCCTGTCCGCGCTCTAACTCTCGTAAATAAACTCGGATTGCCCTAAAACATTTAGATATTGACGTTTACAATAGCACGTTCCTTATTTCTAATGAAGTTTGTAGCATGTTTAATTCATTTACAGGGGCGGTCAAAAGTATTCCGTTACATTACGGCCTATGGGGAAAAATCGTTTCAAATGATTTTTAATGATTTTACAAGCTTTTAAACAGAATAAAATTGATATGCATATATGAAGCGCATTACAATATGCATTCTGCTGAATATGCGATGCATAGAATAGTTATTGTTCATTTACAGGGCTAAAACAGGAATTCCAATACATAATGATATAGGCGTGGAGGGAATTGTTTGTGGCGTACTTTAATTATGTTAATCTATTTCATATATAATGAAATTTATATACGTCGCCGAGGTTTACATGATATAAATTATTCCATGCATAATACGAAGTGCATATAGCATTTACAGGGACCCACAAAATATTTCAATACTATATTGTATCCGCAGTACTGTTCATTAGCGATGATTGCTGGAAATGCATTTTTAATTATGATATGCGCTTTTATGATTCACTATATTTATGCACAGTATATGGTGTATGTAAATGCTACAATTTATATACAGGGCTACACAAAAGTACTCGTAAGGGTTACTGTATGGGCGCAAATTGCTTAAAGGTGGTTTTTAAATGAGTTGTTCTTTTTTACGCTGAACTGCATTTAATTTGCTAAGAAATGTTTGTAAAATATAGATAAAATGATATGCAGGGTCACGTAAAGAATTGGATACATGGCCGTCTGTAAATCATAATTTCTGGAAATATGATTTCAGCAGATTTAAAAGTATCTTAGTTTGAATTAAATTTTAACTAAATAGTGGCGTGTAATAAAGGTTCTAGGTAAAGTACAGGGTTGTACAAAAGTATTTAAATATGTTTCCATATATTAGTATAAATTGCTGAAAGAGAATTTCAACCTGTTATGCTTTTTCTTGCTAAACTAAATTTCCCCATTATATAGTATATATAACCTACAGATCAAATACAGGACTGTTCAAAGAATTAGAATACATATTTGGCTATGGACGGTAACTGCTGAAAGCAGTTTTTCAAATGTTTTATGCGTTTTCTAAAAAAATTACTTAGTTATCTTATTTACGTTATTTCCCTAAATTACAATGTCTTGCTAAAGCATTCAGGAAGCGTTGGAGAGTGTTTTATAATCTATGCTTAACACATGATTTTTCTTACTTGTTTTTTCTTTTTCGCAGATCAGTCTTTTCCTATAAAACATACAAAATCTATTTAGCTCATATTCACAAAATGCAATATACACGGGAATAAACAATTTAAATAAAGACGGCTTATCATGTCGTATTTAATAAAGCAACGACTAATCACAACACATTAAAATCTTACATATTCTTAATATCGAGCTTGAACTCAAGATCATGCTTAGAACTTATTAAAAAAAAAGATGTCAGTTGATAAACATTGTTTTTTAAGAGGAAAAATTTAAAATATTTTAGAAGAATAGGACTCCAAAATAGCGATATTTTGCTAAAAAGTACGGTAAAAAGATAAGATTTTATATTTCAAACAAAACTTTATTTTGAAATTGTGCATTTTAAAATTCATCACAGTGTTTATGACAAGAACCATCACAGTATTAAAACTTGGACAATTTTCCAGAGAGAAATATTCGGCTTGCATACAATATTTCAAATGAAAATCAAATTTTAAATTAATTGTTTAAAGGTGCAAAATAGTCACAAATGACACACTTTTCACAAATTAGTCACACCGTGACTTCACAGAGTGGTCACAATGTGACGTCACAAGCGACCTCTAAAACGGCCATAACGACTTCGCATTCTACTCACTATGACGTCACATCGACGGTCACAAAATCACAGCGTGACTTCACAATGACGTCGCCGTGACGTCACCATGCCTTACGGGTAGCATGGCTGACATTTTGAAACGATCTGTTTTTTGTCACGCGATAATACACGTATTTATGAACCGATATGGATGTGACAAGGAATGTGCATAGTACATAGCAATGTCACGACCGATTTCGTTGGCCAGCCTCATCTGCCATCTTGTTTCAAAATGGCGGCCATTTAAAAAAATTAGAAAATTTTAAATTTAAAATGAGGCACAAACAAATTAGACATGAAAAAATATTTTTTTCTTATGTGTTTTGCTTAATACAAAGATTCTGGAGCATTTTTTGTTTCGTCTATATCTTAAAAAGTGGCTGAGTTATAGCACTTTGAATTTCTAGCATGGCTGACAGTTTGAAACGATCTGATTTTTGTCACGTGATAATACACGTATTTATGAACCGATTTGGATGTGACAAGGAATGTGCATAGCACATATCAATGCCTCGACCGAGTTCGTTGGCCAGCCTCATCCACCATCTTGTTTCAAAATGGCGGCCATTTAAAAATTTAAAAAAAAAATTAAAATTTAAAAGTGAGGTAAAAAATAATTCGAAATTGAAAAAGATTTTTTCCTTATGTGTTTGAACTTCATACAAAGATTCCAAAACATTTTTTGTTTGGTCTATGTCTTAAAAAATGGCTGTGTTATAGCACTTTGAATTTCTAGCATGGCTGATATTTTGAAACGATCTGATTTTTGTCACGCGATAATATGCGTTTTTATGAACCGATTTGGATGCGACAAGGCATGTGCGTAGTACATAGCAATGCCTCGACCGAGTTCGTCGGCCAGCTTCGTACGCCATCTTCTTTCAAAATGTCGGCCATTTAAATTAAAAAAAATTTAAAATTAAAATTAAGTACAAAAAAATTATAAATCGAAAAAGATTTTTTTTTATGTGTTTGAGCTTGATACGAAGATTCTGGAGCATTTTTTGTTTCGTCTATATCTAAAAAAACGGTTGAGTTATAGCTCTTTGGAATTCTAGTGTGGCTGACATTTTGAAACGATCTGATTTTTGTCACGTGATAACACGCGTATTTATGAACAGATTTGGATATAACTTGGTGTGTGCATAATACATACCAATGTCTCGACCGAGTACGTTGGCCAAAATCATCCGCCATCTTGTTTCAAAATGGCGGCCATTATTTTTTTTCTATTTAAATTTAAAATGGCGTACAAAAAAAATATTAATTGAAAAACATTTTTTTCTTATGTATTTGACCTTGATACAAAGATTCTGGAGCATTTTTCGTTTCGTCTATATCTTAAAAAATGGCTGAGTTATAGCACTTTGAATTTCTAGCATGCCTGACATTTTGAAAAGATTTGACTTTTGTCACGCGATTACACGCGTATTTATGAACCGATTAGGATGTGACAAGACATGTGCATAGTACATAGCAATCTCCCGGCCAAGTTCGTTTGCTAACTTCATACGCCATCTTGTTTAAAAATGGCGGCCATTTAAAAATAAAAAAAAAAATTAATTTAAAATGAGGTACAAAAAATTTAGAAATTGAAAAAAAAAATTATTGTGTGTTTCAGCTTGTTACAAAGATTCCGGATCATTTTTTGTTTTGCCTTTATCTAAAAAAAAGGGCGAGATATATCCGTTTGAATTTCGAATGTGTGTGACATTTTGAAAAATCTGACATTTTGCCTGCATCAGCACTCGTATATATAAATCGATTTAGATATGAGTAAGCATGTGCACAGGAATTACTAAGGTCTCGACCAAGTTCATTGGTGAGCTTTGTTGCACACATTATGTTGTTTTAAAATGTCGGGCTATGACCGATATTTCGGGTTAATATAACCATAAATATAATTCGGGATATCACCGAATTTGGCGACAAAATATAAATCACTTTAATAAAACCAGCTTTGATAACGCTGAAAAATTTGGCGAAATTCTCATTCATATTCAATATTGACAAAAATTAGTATTTAATCTTCTATAATCGGGTTCCACTAATTTGAGCTCCGTGTGTTTGAATAATATAAGCTGGCTTTTAAAAAATAAGGAATATGAAAGCTACCTCTTCCTCCCGGCACTGGCCGGAAGAACTTTTTAAATTTTAAATAAAAAAAAAATTTAATGGCCTCCATTTTGAAACAAGACGGCGGATGAAGCTGGCCAACGAACTTGGTCGAGACATTGGTATGTACTATGAATACACCAAGGTGCATCCAAATCGGTTCATAAATACGCTTGTTATCGCGTGACAAAAATCAGGTCGTTTCAAAATGTCAGCCACGCTAGAAATTCAAAGTGCTATAACTCAGCCATTTTTAAAGATATATACAAAACAAAAACTGCTCCGGAATCTTTGTATCAAGGTGAAACACATAAGAAAAAAAATATTTTGTAATTTTTAATTTTTTGGTACCACATTTCAAATTTTAAATAAAAAAAAATTTAAATGGCCGCCATTTTGAAACAAGATGGCGAATAAAGCTGGCAAACGAACTCGGTCGAGACATTGGTATGTACTATGTACACACGAAGTTACATCCAAATCGGTTCATAAATACCAGAGTTACAGTGTGACAAATATCAGATATATACATATACTATATATATGGATATATATATGTATATATCAACATTTGAACGGACGGTGGTTTCGGGGTCTGGGGGTCATTATCGGTGAAAATATACCAAAACTATTTGAAATCGCTTTCCTCCGACTGTCTGCAATAGGTAGCTTTTTGTAATGAAAGTTACCTAAAAAAATCAGGTCAATTGATATTTTTTCTGAAACTAAATACTTTCCAGTTCTAATTATTCTCTAGTTTGATAGAAAACAATTTCAAAATACTTTCACTTTCTAATTAAACAAGGTCTGTGCATGTGATACCAGATATTTCAACTCTAGGGACCATTTTAAAAAAGAAAGTGAACTGAAATCCCGTGTTTTTGCGTAAGGAAAAACTTGCATACCAACCAAGCAAACTATTACACAGCAACTTCGAAAGATAGCTTTCCATAAGACTAATTCAATAATAAAATGTTAGTGTGTCAGCATTAGGAAGTGTTGCCAAATTGGAATTCTTTTAATTCAAAATATTTGTCTTTATTTCAAATTAGCAATCTTTGCTTTATTTAATTTCAGAGATTCCGCTATTAAACAAAGCGAAAATTACTAGCCACAAGAAGTGATATTTATTTTGAATTAAACTAGCATTTGGATGTTTCAATCCCAAAACTTTGTCCTATCTCATACTTCTTAATATTTCATAAACTAGTTACAAATGTTAATACTTCATTATTATTAGTTCTCTACTATACCGAATTTGACTTTAATCTTAAGTTTCTGCTTCATTCAATTAATCGGAGAAAAAACTAGTTAATCTAGATAATGATATTTACTAAAATCAACATTTTTTTCCTTATTCTGTTGTGCATGAACTGTTTGCTAATAGCCCGCGTAGCAGGATACGAAGTTCGCGTCGCTTCATGTTCCGCCGATGTACAATAGAACTACAAAAAATTGAGACAGTTATACAAAATGTGCTATTACAGTGCCCTCTAATGGCGGAATATTCCAATTTGAAGGGGGGCTTGCTGACCATAACCAAAACACGCACAAAAATTTGGTTGAATTCTATGCATAACTTCAAACACTTTTCGATGGTACAATTATGAAAATTGCACAAAAATCGCTATTACAGCGACCCCTTTCGGCGGAATATTTCCAAATTGAAGGTCATATTTCCAAATTGCTGGTCATAGCCAAAAATATACACAAAAAATATGGTTCATTTCTATGCGTAACTTCATACACTTTTCGATGGTACAAAGGCGACACATGGATAGATGGACACATGAACAGAAGAATATTTTGTATAAACATGTTTTTGGGGAAATCGTGTAAATCTGTCTAAAATTAGAAGTCCTAAAAACTTTCGATTGCAATGTTTTCTTCTTAATAATAAGAAAGTATATTAGTAAAATGGTATAATAGTAAATTCTTCTTTTTTACAACAATTTCTTTTTTTAAAACAAATTTTTACACAGCAATTACAACAATTTCTTTTTTTTAACAATTTTTTTAGGAATAAGAAATTAAAATATATTCAGTTAAGACGCAATAGCTACATAATTTTCTATGGAAATTTTTGTACATTCACAAACTGGAACAAAATCATATCCACACACTTTGGTTGTCACCTATTCATATTTATGAAAAAAGTGTCTACTGATATATTGTTACTATTATATTATTATAACATTATCTATAAGTTATTGCATTATATTAAAATAATATGTATATTATATATAATTGTAATATAGTATTTATTTTGATTGTCTGTGTAAACGAATTATGTATGCTACACTCTTGATTTCATGTGCGTCAGTAAACTTCGGTAACATATATAAGATACAAGGAAATATGAATATTTTTACAGTGTGTTAGAGCACGGATTGAAGGTCAGACGGCCAGACAGACAATCCAAAGACATAAATACTTTTCAGCTATGTACAGAATGTTTTTAATCTGATTTCAACACTTTTTCTTTAGTTATTTTTATTCCAGCGAGGGAGTTTGGCTTTTGTTGCTGTTGTCGTTATTTTTTGTTTTTTTTTTTATGTGTGTGATTCGTACAAGCCCTTGATTATAGTAATAGCTGATATAATGAGTTACATTCACATTTGAATTTTTTAGTTTTAGATGATAAAATTTCTTCTTACTCTGCATAGGTGCCAAGATTGTTGTATTGTGAGCGCAGCGATGAGAATACAACGAAAAAATTATGCTTTACCCAGAAATAAACTCAGCAAATGAATTAGAATTTCACTGTTTTCAATTGACTATAACTTTTTAATTTTTCCTGGTCATATTTTCTACAATCGAGATAACTATATTTTTTATATTCATGGTTCCTTTGAATTTTTTTTATTTACATGCAAAACATATCTTTCAAAATAAAGATACATTGACACTAATTACAATAAATGTATGATATATCTGAAATAAGAAACATACTTTATTGAAAATTTAAATTAATTGCTCTTTGAAAAAATTGTATCTTTAAAAAACGTGATTTAATATAAAATTGATTACCATAAATTACTACCATAACACAAGAACATTTTATTTCAACATCAAAGAATATCTTTTTTTCATATATGACGTCATATTCGCCCGCGCTTTGTACTTTCTCAGATTCATTCCCCTTGTATTATGAAGAAATATTTAAAATTTTTTCTTGTTATTTCCAATATGACGTCTTACTCATCTTTTTTTTATTCTTAATTTTTTAGGTTTTATTTTTTTTTAGGTCTTAATTTTATCATTTTTATTTTAGACCTGAAAATCTTTCAATTGAAAATTAATTGTTGAGGAAAAATTGTTATTCCGGCTTTTGATTTTTTTAAGCGATAAAGTAAGATAGTTAATTTTTATAGGAAAATATCAATTGATTCTCTATCAAAATAATGAGATTTTCCATTATTAAAAAAATCTTAGAATAAAATATAACCTACGTTCAATTATGGATTCAATTCTGGGTTCCATCTATATGGAAAAGATACAAAGGAATTTATGCATGCGTTTTGATGTTGACTTGACTCAAACACTCACACATACTTTCATGTTTATAATATTATTGGATTCTTTTCAAACTTTTTTTTTATTTTTTTTTATTTTAAATTAAAAATGAAATTTTTATGTTAGCCGTATGCAGACAATAAACCATCAAGTATTGATAAAAATTTTCTTTAAATTAATAAGAATGAACAAGATAACCAAAGACCATTTTATTTCAGCATCAAAAGATATCCGTCTATATATATTTACTTAACATATATGACACCATATTCACCTAATTTAAGTACTTACTGATATTCATGAGCCTAGTATTATTAAGAATTAGTGGAAAATTTCTTAATTTCAAATATCACGTCAAATTATTATTACTTTTTTAATTTTAATTTCTTTTTATTCCATTTTCTATTTTCAAATACATATTATACAAATCCATTAATTCATCCATTTTGATGTTGGCTTGACTTAAACATACACACGCACCTTCGCATATATAATATTAGGTTGAGCAAAAAGTTCTGGGAAATTTTTAATCTAATAGTTACCAGAATTTGTATCGTATATAGGAGCTCTATTGCCATCAGTTGGATCTTGGATCACGTCTACAACAAATTGGTGCAGAAGTATCCAAGATTGGTCCGCCTAAAGCGCGCTTTGTTTCAGCAGGACAATGCCAAACCGCACGAGGCCCAGAGGGCCAAGGACAAGCTTGCACAGTTGGACGGCGTCGAAATTCTTATACACCCCACGTACAATCCAGACGTGGCTCCATCCGAATATGGCCTCTTTCGATCAATCCAACACTTTTTCATGAGCCATCGATTCGAATCCTTTAATGAAGCTGAAGAAGCTTGTCAAGAGTTTTTCGATTCAAAGGAGCCGCCATGATACTTCAGATAATCCGGAATCTAGCAGAACGATGGCAGAAAGTCGTGGACTATGATGGTCTCGAAATTGAAGAATAGTCCTTGTTGCTTTTGTTTTTAATTTGTGCATAATAACGCAACTTTCACAAATTTCCCAGAACTTTTTGCTCAACCTAGTATTATTAGGATGTACCGTCGATCGGGAGGGGGGGGGGGGCTACTGTGGTCTTTCCGGGTTTACCTTGATCCAGCTCATAAAAAAAAATATTCTTTGTATTGAACAAACAAAACAAGATAATTTGGAGTTTTTGCCATTGAATAATAATTTATACCCTACTATAGGGTATTTGAATAGTTTGGGGGTAATTTAATTTTTTTAATGGCAACACCGAATGTGTTTGTAAACAACTGTTTTCGTGTGTAGATTTTAACTCTCGAAACTTTCTATTGTGAAACAATCTTGATAAGAGCTACAAATAAAGTAAGTGTCAAAATATTACCTTTAGTAACCTGTAAACCATGTGTGATCATAATTTTACCTTTAACTTTTTATTTTGGCAGAAAATGTTTCCGTTTTCATAAAGCTAGCATGAAAAATAGTATTTCGGGGCTACTTTGTGCCAGGCCTGTTTTGGTCCGAAAATAGCCCCAATTACTTAGAAATGCCTCTTATACAACCAAATCTCTTAAAACATGTTTTAAGTAACTTTTTTTCAAATATTACTGTTGCAAAATGTTACATTAATTGAAAGAAATTAAGTTGAAACTCATGTGAATGAATAAGAATAAAATACTTCTTAAAACACCATTAAAAACTTTTAATTGCGCTAGGCCGTTCGAAATATCTGAGTCTTTCTTCATCAGGTGCAAAAAAGACGTGCTTCTACTATGAAAGCATTTGAGTCTTGCTGCTGCTTTCATAGTAGAAGCACATCTTCTTTCCGCCTGACGAAGAAAGAGTCAGATATTTCGAAAGGCCTTGCATTAAAAGTTTTTGATGGTGTTTTAAGAAGTTCTTTTGTTCTTGTTACATTAATTGTTTTTGTTCCAGTTGCTGAGGATAACATGACGAAAACCGTTTCTCGTTTCTTTAATATTAACAATTGGTTAATTTTGTTTAAATGATTAAAAAAAATTGCTTATCGTGTTTGCAGTGTTAATTTATTAGCAAATGCTATTGCAAGGGCTTTCCATAACAATGTATTCATTTACATATGAAATGTATTCATTTTATATGAAACTAAGTGAATAAACCAAAGAAGACCCTAGCAGAGGCTACTTTGTTCCAAAACTTTAAAAATAATTAAAAAATAAAAAAATAAAATAAAATCCTTTTTAAAACCATACAGTTTACTTCATTGTTTCATGTTAATTGTTTACAACTCCATTTAGACGTTGAAAAATCACATATCACATTTTTAAATAATGGAAATGTGTGCGGAACCAGGAAAAAGTGGCCCAAGTGACGGTATAGCACTATATGAGTTTGGCCCGCATAACAGGGTAAAAAATATCATTATATTCCAATAAGTTGTATTTTCTTTAAATCAGAAAAAAATCCCAATTATACATAAATATATAAAAATTATTCAGAAAGCATTTGCCACATTTGTGAGATATTTAGTTCTTCAGAACTTTTTTTAGGTTAAGAAAGGGAAAATATTAAATATGCTTTAGAACATTTGTTTTTATTTTCTTTCTTTCTTTCCTTTCTATTCTTTTTTTTTTTTTGAAAAATTTTGTTTATTCATCTATGTTTCACTATATTTTTTTCTTTACCTTGCAGGAAAACCTAAATATGAAAATTTAAGCATATGATAATCTAAAACGTTATTTTCTTATAATATATATTTCGTTCAAGTTAAACACGATTATACTCCCTGATGACAAAAAATACAATAAATAATTTAGTAAGCTAAACATTTTCCACATTCGCAAGCTATTTTATAATATTCTTTAGAACATTCTTTTAAAATAACAAAAGAAAATACCCAGAGACTTTTAAGGACATTTTTCTACTTTTTTTTTTCGAACATTTTTCTCTTTTTACCCATATTTCTTATTTCGTTTATTTATACAATCTTTTATAACATAATGAGATCTTAGAGGTTTCTATTCTTTTGCATCCAGTTCAGAGTTTCGATTAACAAAAGCATCTGATAAAGATCTTTTAAGTACAATTTTACCGAAAAAATATAGATTTTGATTCACTAAATTTAAATTATAGGCTAGTATATATAGATATATAAACAAAAATGATAAATCATTTACGAATGCCATTTTCATGAAACAGTGGCTATGTTTTTTAACACTACACCAAAGCGATGGTATCAATAGATTTTTCTATAAATATAATTAAGTGGTATGAAAAACAATAAGAAATTATTTCAGATAAAATCAGATAAAAGAAATTGTTTCAGAAACAATAAGAAATTGTTTCTGATAAAAGTTTTTATTTACATAAAAGTGACATAAACAATGAATTCCAGTTCTCAGAAAATTTAAGCAAATCAGACAAAATTATATTAAACTGGAGGAAATGTAATGATGTTGTTTTTTCTTTTCTTTTCTTTTTTTATAGGAATCTAAAGAATACAAACATTACATTTTCGCAAGAACAACAGTTTAAGGAAATATCCATTATCAGAACTTTGCAATAAAACCAATTTTATCTAATTCTTATTTTCCCACGTATTCGTACTAGAATACGTGGGATTAAATATAGAAATTTTGCCATACATTAAAATAACAATGGTATAAACTCGGTCTTTCCGTGTTACAGAATATAGGTGAAAATCATCATATATATTATTTCTGATGTTAACATCCTTTTTTCTCTTCGCGTACTAAAGGCACAGCGATAAATGAGCTATTTTTCGAAAGATTCTACAAGTGGCTTTTGGCGTAGTTTGCATGTATATAGTTAAAACATGTTTGATAAAAGGAATGGCAGTCAATCAAAAGTTAATTTAAAAAAAAATGCATATCAGCAAATAATCTCAAAAATTGCTGTGAGAAAGCGTCTCAGGGGTCTATTTTTTTCTTTTCTCTAATAGATTTTTTGCATTTAATATATTTTTTAGAATGCCCACTAACCATACTAAAAATCATATTTATATCTAATAGATTTTTTACAATTAATATCTTTTTTAGAATGTCCACTAACAATACTAAAAATCATGTTTATATCTAATGGATTTTTCACATTTAATGTATTTTTTAGAATGCCCACTAACAGCACTAAAAATTATATTTTTATGGAATAGATTTTTTACATGTAATATATTTTTTAGAATTTCCACAAACAATACTAAAAATCATATTTATATCTAATATATTTTACATTTATTATATATTTTTATAATGTCTACTAACAATACTAAAAATCATATTTATAAGAAAGATAGCAATATGCTTTTAAACAAAGGTTTGAGAAAGGTTTGAAATATTAAAAGCTATATTTTCATATTTAGTTCACGTCAGGAGCTAGACGAAAAAATCGCCAAAGACTGCTATTTGCGATCAGCCTTTTTGATTCTGTTCATTTCTGTGTATTAAGCGCGAAATTCAATTCCATGTCTTAAACTTGTGTTTTATTTATATTTTATTGCTTTATTTATTGATTGATGAATGTTTTAATTTCGTTATAAAATATAAGCTGGAAACAATTTGAAAGCACATTTTTTTTCCTATTCGATGGTGTAAAAATTGAAAATGTGAGATATTTAGAAGTTAAAAAAATTACAATAAAAGTTAATAAAAGTAAAATTTAATTGTCTGCTCTTGCCACCGTCAAAATGACGTCAGCATTACGCGCAGACACGTTTGTCTTTTGAAATATAGATAGCCACTGATTTTACAGAAATTGTATTGTCCTTAAATTGAAAAAGATTAATTTCAAAGGATTAAATACCAAATATAATTTGAAATTATTTAGTGACCTAAGAATTTGACACGTTCGGTAAAATTTTCGTTTTAAACAAGAAATAGAAAATATCCATGTATTTTTGGACACATTTCATTTTCTATTTTTTTTTTTCCTTTTAAGTTTTACTTGTGTCCATCCATATTCCATTTCTACATCTCTTTTTAAAAAAACTATTTTCATAAAAGGTTTAATGAGTTCTTAAAAAATTTCTTCGTTTTAATACAAGCTTTTGAGCAATTTCTTTAAAAATTATGAATCGTTTAAAGATTCATGGAATACTATTTTAAGGAGATAAAATTTATTTTTTCACTCTTAGAATATATTTAATTTAATAGTGAGGAAAATGCATTTATTCAGTCAAAAATACCGAAGCGTCTTCGAATGGCACTTTAATGACCTTTTTTAATGCGATGACCGCGTTACTAAATAGCATTTGAGCTGGGAATTTAAAAGCAGATAAAATTTTCTTTAAAATTGTAAAATTCATTAATGCATATTTTCGATGTGTTACCCTTTTATAAGGAATATATTTCTCTGGGAATTAATATATTCAAGTGAATGAAAGAAATTTTTGTTTAATAAGAAAGAAGATCCCACGAAAAATTAAAAATCGAAATGAAATCGTGTATTTAAACAAAGAAAACTATAAATATTAACGTGAAAATAAAAAATCGCAAGTTTACTAAATGCTGTATGCAAAATGTTGTAAAGCTAATAAAAAAATAAATAAATAAATAAAATTATAAGAAACCCCGTTTCGGTCATCATCTATCACCATCTTCAGGAAAGAGTTGTATCCGTCTTTAATGACTTTCTTTAATACGATGACCGCATTACCAAACAGCATCTGAGCTGGAAAATCAAAAAAAGATAAAATTCTCTTTAAAATTGTAAAAACTATTAATGCATACTTTCGATGTGTTATCCTTTTATAAGAAATATATTTATCTGAAAAATAATATATAAGTGAATGAAAGAAATTTTTGTCTAATAAGAAAGGTGATCACACGAAAAATTAAAAACAGAAATTAAATCGTACATCGAAACAAAGATAACTATCAATATTAACATGAAAATAAAAAATCGCAAGTTTACTAAATGTTGTATACAAAGCGTTGTAAAGTTAAAAAGACTAAACAAATATTTAAATAAAACTATAACAATCAACGTTTTGGTCATCATCTATCACCATCTTCAGGAAAGAGTTGTATCCGTCTTTAATGACTTTCTTTAATGACTTTCTTTAATGCGATGACCGCATTACCAAACAGCATCTGTGCTGGAAAATCAAAAAAAGATAAAATTCTCTTTAAAATTGTAAAAACTATGAATGCATATTTTCGATGTGTTACCATTTTATAAGAAATATATTTCTCTGAAAAATAATATATAAGTGAATGAAAGAAATTTTTGTTTAATAAGAAAGGTGATCACACGAAAAATTAAAAACAGAAATTAAATCGTACATCGAAACAAAGATAACTATCAATATTAACATGAAAATAAAAAATCGCAAGTTTACTAAATGTTGTATACAAAGCGTTGTAAAGTTAAAAAGACTAAACAAATATTTAAATAAAACTATAACAATCAACGTTTTGGTCATCATCTATCACCATCTTCAGGAAAGAGTTGTATCCGTCTTTAATGACTTTCTTTAATGAGATGACCGCATTACCAAACAGCATCTGTGCTGGAAAATCAAAAAAAGATAAAATTCTCTTTAAAATTGTAAAAACTATTAATGCATATTTTCGATGTATTATCCTTTTATAAGAAATATATTTCTCTGAAAAATAATATATAAGTGAATGAAAGAAATTTTTGTTTCATAAGAAAGGTGATCACACGAAAAATTAAAAATAGAAATTAAATCGTACATCGAAACAAAGATAACTATCAATATTAACGTGAAAATAAAAAATCGCAAGTTTACTAAATGTTGTATACAAAGCGTTGTAAAGTTAAAAAGACTAAACAAATATTTAAATAAAACTATAACAATCAACGTTTTTGTCATCATCTATCACCATCTTCAGGAAAGAGTTGTATCCGTCTTTAATGACTTTCTTCAAGCCTCCTGTCCCTGCCGGCGAAGACACTCACGAGCTAATGCTAATCCTATGGTGAGGGATTTTTCTAATATCTCGTTTGTATTTCAACATTTTTAAATAATTTTTTTTAGCATTTGACAGCCGAAGTCCGTCTCTGCATCGCACCTTTTTACTTTTTCGATTTTGGTCACAGATATTTTTTATAAAGTTACTTTCACTTTCAAAACAGGCTCTGAAAATGAAAGTGTCATTCTAAAAAATACCTGCAAATAAAATCGAAAAAGTAAAAAAGGTGCGATGTAGAGACGGATCTTGGCTATCCAATGCAAAAAAAAAAAAAAAAAAAAAAAAAAAAATTATATATATATATATATTTATTTAAAAATGTCGAAATGCAAACGAAATATTAGAAAAATCCCTCCCCATAGGATTAGCATTAGTTCGTGGGTGTCTTTGCCGGCAGGGACAGGAGCCTTAATGCGATGACCGCATTACCAAACAGCATCTGAGCTGGAAATTCAAAATTAGATAAAATTCTCTTTAAAATTGTGAAAACTATTAATGCATACTTTCGATGTGTTGCCCTTTTATAAGGAATACATATCTCTGAGAATTAATATATAAGTGAATGAAAGAAATTTTTGTTTAACAAGAAAGGGAATCACACGAAAAATTAAAAATAGAAATTAAATCGTACATCCAAACAAAGATAACTATCAATATCAAAGTGAAAATAAAAAGTCGCAAGTTTACTAAATGGTGTATACAAAACGCTGTAAAGTTAAAAAGACTAAACAAATATTTAAATAAAACTATAACAATCAACGTTTCGGACATCATCTATCACCATCTTCAGGAAAGAGTTGCATTCTACTTTAATGACTTTCTTTAATGCGATGACCGAATTACCAAAGAACATCTGAGCTGGAAAATGAAAAGGAGATAAAATTCTCTTTAAAATTGTAAAAACTATTAATGCATATTTTTGATGTGTTACCCTATTATAAGGAATATATTTCTCTGAGAATTAATATATAAGTGAATGAAGGAAATTTTTGCTTAATAAGAAAGAGGATCACGCGAAAAATAAAAATAAGAAATTAAGTCGTACATCCAAACAAAGATAACTATCAATATCAACGTGAAAATAAAAAATCGCAAGTTTACTAAATGGTGTATACAAAACGTTGTAAAGTTAAAAGGACTAAGCAAATATTTAAATAAAATTATAACAATCAACGTTTTAGTCATCATCTATCAGCATCTTCAGGAAACAGTTGCATTCGTCTTTAATGACTTTCTTTAATGCGATGACCGCATTACCAAACAACATCTGAGCTGGAAAATGAAAAGGAGATAAAATTCTCTTTAAAATTGTAAAAACTATTAATGCATATTTTTGATGTGTTACCCATTTATAAGGAATATATTTCTCTGAGAATTAATATATAAGAGAATGAAGGAAATTTTTGCTTAATAAGAAAGAGGATCACGCGAAAAATAAAAATAAGAAATTAAGTCGTACATCCAAACAAAGATAACTATCAATATCAACGTGAAAATAAAAAATCGCAAGTTTACTAAATGGTGTATACAAAACGTTGTAAAGTTAAAAGGACTAAGCAAATATTTAAATAAAATTATAACAATCAACGTTTTAGTCATCATCTATCAGCATCTTCAGGAAACAGTTGCATTCGTCTTTAATGACTTTCTTTAATGCGATGACCGCATTACCAAACAACATCTGAGCTGGAAAATGAAAAGGAGATAAAATTCTCTTTAAAATTGTAAAAACTATTAATGCATATTTTTGATGTGTTACCCATTTGTAAGGAATATATTTCTCTGAGAATTAATATATAAGAGAATGAAGGAAATTTTTGCTTAATAAGAAAGAGGATCACGCGAAAAATAAAAACAAGAAATTAACTCGTACATCCAAACAAAGATAACTATCAATATCAACGTGAAAATAAAAAATCGCAAGTTTACTAAATGGTGTATACAAAACGTTGTAAAGTTAAAAGGACTAAGCAAATATTTAAATAAAATTATAACAATCAACGTTTTAGTCATCATCTTTCACCATCTTCAGGAAACAGTTGCATTAGTCTTTAATGACTTTCTTTAATGCGATGACCGCATTACCAAACAACATCTGAGCTGGAAAATGAAAAGGAGATAAAATTCTCTTTAAAATTGTAAAAACTATTAATGCATATTTTTGATGTGTTACCCTTTTATAAGGAATATATTTCTCTGAGAATTAATATATAAGTGAATGAAGGAAATTTTTGCTTAATAAGAAAGAGGATCACGCGAAAAATAAAAATAAGAAATTAAGTCGTACATCCAAACAAAGATAACTATCAATATCAACGTGAAAATAAAAAATCGCAAGTTTACTAAATGGTGTATATTCAGGCCTATTGCAAAGAGCCTAGAAAGCGTTAGGATAATTGAAAAATGACCACTTATTATCCGATCACGGTGATATTTTTAGCTCACAGGCTATCAAAGCCTGAGAGCTTTTGTGCCCGCCGATTCTGTATGTACGTGTGTACATACGTACGTACGTATGTACGTAACACTATAACTCTTGATAGAAATATCCGATTTCCTTGAAATTTTTTTTCTAGGTTCATTCTGATAAGGTGCTTCCCTGATTAGTTTTTGGTGTCCATTGGTTAAGGATACAAGGGGAAAAGGGGGCTAGTCCCCCCCTTAAAATATATAATGAGGGTTTTTCATGCAGAAATATTCGATTTGCTCCAAATTTGGTATACCGGTTTATTGTGTTAAGGAGCTTCCCCGATTAGATTTGGAAGCTCATTATTTAAGTATAAAGGGGGAAAGGGGGCTACCCCCCTTAATTTAGATAAGTCGGTTTTTCATGACGAATTATTCGATTTGCTCCAAATTTGGTATACCGGTTTATTAAGTTAAGGATTCGCCTTGATTAGATTTGGAGGTTTATTAGTTACATGGAAAGGGAGGAAAGGGAGGCTATTCTCCTCCCCCCCCCCCGTAATTTAGATAAATGTGTTTTTCATGCAGAAATATGCGATTTGCAATAAATTTGGTATACCGGTTAATTATGTTAAGCAGCTTCCCTGATTACATTTGGAAGATCATTATTATGTATAAAGGGGGGAAAGGGGACAATTGCTTCTCACCTTAATTTAGATAAATGCGTTTTTCATGTAGAATTATTCGATTAGCTCAAATTTGGTATACTGGTTTATTATGTTAAGGAGATGGCTTGATTAGATTTGGAGGCTCATTAGTTAAATATAAAGGGAGGAAAGGGGGGCTAGCCCCCCCCTTAATTTAGATAAATGGGTTTTTAATGCAAAATTATTCGATTTGCTCCAAATTTGGTATACCGGCTTATTATGTTAAGGAGCTTCCCTGATTAGATTTGGAAGATCATTAGTTAAGTATAAAGGTAGGAAAGGGGTGCTAGACCCCCCCCCCCCCTTAATTTAGATAAATGGGTTTTTCATGCAGAGTTATTCGATCTGCTCCAAATTTCGTATACCGGTTTATTATGTTAAGGAGCTGCCTTGATTAGATTTGGAGATTTATTGGTTAAGTATAAAGGAGGGACAGGGTCTAATGTCATCTTAATTTAGATAAATGGGTTTTTCATACAGAATTATTCGATTTGCTTAAAATTTGATACACCAGTTTATTACGATATGGCTTCCTTCATTTGATTTGGAGGTTCATTGGTTAAGTATAAAAGGAGGGAAAGGGGGGCAATTGTCCCTCCCCTTAATTTAGATAAATGGGTTTTCATGCAGAATTATCTGATTTAGTTTAATTTTTTTTCAACCGGATCCGAACTTGAAGGTTCCATTTGAAGTCAACCCGAAAACCGACCACAACCAGGTTTCGGATTGAGTTCAATTAGAACTTTCAGGTTAGGATAGGGTTGCCGTTGGACGGAGATTATTTTGTCTGGCTTGCATCGGGTTATAGTTCTTTGGAATATTTTTGTCGGTTAAGATTTGGTTCGGGACGGGTTTCAAGTTGACTTCGAATGGAATTTTTAGGTTTTGGTAACGTTGCGTGTCCACGGAAACTAACTTGTCTTGTTCGGATCCGGTTATGGATCTTTTGAATATTTTTGTCGGTTATCAGATTTGGTTCGGGATTTCGGGTTTTTTCAAATGGAACTCTCAGGTTCGGGTCGGGTTGCATGTAGACTGAAATTATTTTGTCTTGCTCGGATCGGGTACGGTCTGTTGTAATTTATTTTTTGGGTTTGGATAGGATTATGTGTTAATAAACCTAATAAAAAGAAAATTGCCCAGTTAAACTGATGGCATTGAGCTCACAGGCTATTCAGACTAATTGTATATTATACTCGTATTTCAAAGAATAATGCCCCTCGAAAAATAAATGAAGGTATTAATCCCCGTTGCCCACCTTTCTACTTAACCAAAGAACCTCCAAATCTAATCAGGGAAGCTACTTAACATAAGAAACTGGTATACCAAATTTGAAGCAAATCATATAATTCTGCATGAAAAAACCATTTCACTAAATTAAGGGGGGGGGGCTATTAGCTACCCCATTTCTCCCTTTATGCTGAACCAACGAACTTTCAAATCTAATCAGAAAAGCTCCTTATTAGAATGAACCTAGAAAAAAAATTAAACTAAATTAGATAATTCTGCATGAAAACACATTTATCTAAATAAAGGGGAGGAGCAATTGCCCCCCTTTCCCCCCTTTTTTACTTAACCAATGAACCTCCAAATCAAATGAAGGAAGCCATATCGTAATAAACTGGTATATCAAATTTGAAGCAAATCTAATAATTCTGTATGAAAAACCCATTTATCTAAATTAAGGGGACACTAGCCCCTGTCCTTCCTTTATACTTAACCAATAAATCTCCAAATCTAATCAAGGCAGCTCCTTAGCATAATAAACCGGTATACGAAATTTGGAGCAAATCGAATAACTCTGCATGAAAAACCCATTTATCTAAATTAAGGGGGGGGGGAGTCTAGCCCCTTTTTCCTCCCTTCATACTTAACTAAAGAACCTCCAAATCTAATCAGGGAAGCTTCTTAACATAATAAACCGGTATACGAAATTTGGAGCAAATCGAATAACTCTGCATGAAAAACCCATTTATCTAAATTAAGGGGGGGGGGTGGAGTCTAGCCCCTTTTCCTCCCTTTATACTTAACTAGTGAACCTCCAAATCTAATCAGGGAAGCTCCTTAACATAATAAACCGGTATACGAAATTTGGAGCAAATCGAATAACTCTGCATGAAAAACCCATTTATCTAAATTAAGGGGGGGGGGTCTAGCCCCCTTTTCCTCCCTTTATACTTAACTAATGAACCTCCAAATCTAATCAGGGAAGCTCCTTAACATAATAAACCGGTATACCAAATTTGGAGCAAATCGAATAATTTTACATTAAAAATCCATTTACCTAAATTAAGGGTGGTAGCCCCCCCTTTCCTCCCTTTATACTTAACTAATGAACCTCCAAATCTAATCAAGCCATCTCCTTAACATAATAAACCAGTATACCAAATATGAGCTAATCGAATAATTCTACATGAAAAACGTATTTATCTAAATTAAGGGGAGAGGCAATTGCCCCCTTGCCCCCCTTTATACATAACAATGATCTTCCAAATGTAATCAGGGAAGCTGCTTAACATAATTAACCGGTATACCAAATTTATAGCAAATCGCATATTTCTGCATGAAAAACCCATTTATCTAAATTACAGGGGGGGGGACAGCACCCCCTTTCCTCCCTTTATATGTAACTAATGAACATCCAAATCTAATCAAGGCAGCTCCTTAACTTAATAAAACGGTATACAAAATTTGGAGCAAATCGAATAATTCATCATGATAAACCGATTTATCTAAATTAAGGGGGTAGCCCCCTCCCCCCCCCCTTTATATTTAAATAATGAGCTTCCAAATCTAATCAGGGAAGCTCCTTAACACAATAAACCGGTATACCAAATTTGGATCAAATCGATTATTTCTGCATGAAAAACCCATTTATATAAATTAAGGGGGGGGGACTAGCCCTCTTTTCCCCCCTTTATCCTTAACCAATGAACCCCAAAAACTAATCAGGAAGCACCTTATCAGAATGAACCTAGAAAAAAAATTTTGAAGCAAATCGGATATTTCTATCAAGAGTTATCGCGTTACGTACATACGTACGTACGTAGACACGTACATACAGAATCGGCGGGCACATAAGCTCTCAGGCTTTGATAGCCTGTGAGCTAAAAATATCACCGTGATCGGATAATAAGTGGTCATTTTTCAATTCGCCTAACGCTTTTTAGGCTCTTTGCAATAAGCCTGAAAAATATCAGGCTGATTGGAAAAAGGGAGATGGATTCTCCAATTAGACCGGCTCTTTGCAAAGAGCCTAGGCTGTTTGCAAAGAGCCGGATTTCCCAATTAGCCTACGACATATACAAAACGTTGTAAAGTTAAAAGGACTAAGCAAATATTTAAATAAAATTATAACAATCAACGTTTTAGTCATCATCTATCAGCATCTTCAAGAAACAGTTGCATTCGTCTTTAATGACTTTCTTTAATGCGATGACCGCATTACCAAACAACATCTGAGCTGGAAAATGAAAAGGAGATAAAATTCTCTTTAAAATTGTAAAAACTATTAATGCATATTTTTGATGTGTTACCCTTTTATAAGGAATATATTTCTCTGAGAATTAATATATAAGTGAATGAAGGAAATTTTTGCTTAATAAGAAAGAGCATCACGCGAAAAATAAAAATAAGAAATTAAGTCGTACATCCAAACAAAGATAACTATCAATATCAACGTGAAAATAAAAAATCGTAAGTTTACTAAATGGTGTATACAAAACGTTGTAAAGTTAAAAGGACTAAACAAATATTTAAATAAAATTATAACAATCAACGTTTTAGTCGTCACCTATCACCATCTTCAGGAAAGAGTTGTATCCGTCTTTAATGACTTTCTTCAAGGCTCCTGTCCCTGCCGGCGAAGACACTCACGAGCTAATGCTAATCCTATGGGAAGGGATTTTTCTAATATCTCGTTTGCATTTCGACATTTTTAAATATTTTTTTTTTTTAGCATTGGACAGCCGAAGTCCGTCTCTGCATCGCACGTTTTTTACTTTCTCAATTTTGGTCACAGATATTTTAGGTAGGTTTCGTAAGAAATACTACCTATTGCAGTCGTTACCATGGTGAGACTTTTGAAAAATTCCTTCATAACTTTTCATTATAGGACCCCAGGAACCCAAAACTACCGCCACTTAAAAAGTTTATACATATATATATATATATATATATATATGTATGTATGTATGTATGTACTAAATTTTGCCCGCATGATAAAAGTCGCAATTATGCACGGATCGCCTTCAAACTCGCCAACAACTTTGAGAGGGCTAATATCCCGGCGGGGATTAAAAATGGGCAAAATCGTCCCAAGGAAATGGAAATAGGGAGGGTTCAAATGTTTGAATACCGCCTTAACATGATTCTGGTAAAACCAGCTCTTACACAACAATGACAGGAAAAAAGAAATATTTTTCGTTATAGCAGTTGCCAACAATTAAAAAAAGGCAATAAAATTCTCACCACAACAATTGTTTTTCTATTGCAAGTTTTCACGTGAAAAAATAAATTAAATAAATAGTTTGAATAATTGAAAGAAATTGAATATTACGTCATAAGTTTTATAGCGCATGAAAACTCAAAATGAAATAAATAGTTTGACGAATAAAAAAAATATATATATATTGCATCAAATTGGAAATAAAACGGACCTCAGCAGGTGAATATAACGTCATGTGAGTTTGAAGAAACGTATTAAAACATGATGAAAACCCGACAATGGAAATATTAGCTTATTTTAACACTCTGAGGTTCTCTGAATTTGTTTTATCTATTTTTTAAACCTATTCCATATACATACGTGTATGTATTCATGTATATTAGAATTTTCACAAAACGTTTAGCTCTCTAGAACTCATTCTTAGTGAAGATCTTGATTTAAGTTTTATTGGTGAATTTAGTACTTAACTTCGAAATCTACTTCCGCCTGTAGGCCCGAGCAGACAGGGAATTTTTTGTAAAGTTACTTTCACATTCAAAACCGGTTTTGAAAATGAAAGTGTCATTCTAAAAAATATTTGCAAATAAAATCGAAAAAGTATAAAAGGTGCGATGTAGAGACGGATCTCGGTTATCCAATGCAAAAAAAATAAAGAAATAAAGAAATAAATAAAATAAAAAAATAAAAATAAAAATGTCGAAATGCAAACGAGATATTAGAAAAATCCCTCCTCATAGGATTAGCCTTAGCTCGTGAGTGTCTTTGCCGGCAGGGACAGGAGCCTTAATGCGATGACCGCATTACTAAACAGCTTCCGAGCTGGAAATTCAAAATGAGATAAAATTATCTTTAAAATTCTGAAAACTATTAATGCATACTTTCGATGTGTTGCCCTTTTATAAGGAATATATTTCTCTGAGAATTAATATATAAGTGAATGAAAGAAATTTTTGTTTAATAAGAAAGAGGATCACACGAAAAATTAAAAATAGAAATGAAATCGTGAATTCAAACAAAGATAACTATCAATATTAACCTGAAAATAAAAAATCGCAAGTTTACTAAATGGTTTATACAACATGTTGTAAAGTTAAAAATTAAACAAATATTTAAATGAAATTATAACAATCAACACTTCATCTATCATCATCTTCAGGAAAGAGTTGTATCTGTCTTGAATTTGAAACCTAACAAACTTTTTAAACTCAAGATGGATTATCTTTCTTCTTTAAAACTTTAAAAGCAATATAACAACTCTTTCCTGTAGATGGGGGTTGATGATGAACTAAATGTTGATAGTTATAATTTTATTTTAATGTTTGTTTAGTTTTTAACTTTACAACATTTTGTATTACTTCACTTAGTAAACTTGATTTTTTTTTTAATTTTCACATTAATATTGAACTTTTCATTGGTGTAAATGTTCTTTTATTAAAGATAGCTATTTGAACATTTTAGTTGCTTAAGTTTGCACATTAAGTTACTTTCATTAACTAAAGAATTGATTTTCAGGATGACAAAAAATATTTACTTCTTTGAAATCTGAACATTTTCAATTTCTCAAATTATTTTATTGTCCTTGTAGCTTTCTTTTGTAATAAGAAAAATAAGTTACCCAATAGGTATGAACCCATTTTTCTTTTTCCAAAAATGTGTGGTATATTAATCAATATATCATTATATTTTTCATGCTTAAAATATTGCAATTAATTTAATGAACTCATATGTTTTGTTTTGTGACTTATAGCAGTTGCTCCTGCAAACCTTTCGTTAGAAATTATCATTCTCTTTCAAATATATGATAAACCATTGTAGAGAAATTATAGAGATTTTTTTCTTCTACCATTTAAATTTTATAACGAGTAAAACGCTTTTATTCATTGAAATAAAAGACAAACACAAACACTTTCACATAAGTTCATTTCATTAAATAAAATGAAAAATTTTTACGATTAAAAAAAAAAAAAATTCTTTGGTATCTAAACTTTTTCACATTGTCAAGTTATTTCGTTATCCGTATAGCTTTTTTTATATTAAGGGAAAAGAAATTATTTTTATTTTTACCAAAAAATTATGGTCCATTTATCGATATCTCATTGATATTTCTAGGATTAGCAGACTAAAACACATAAGCAAAAAAATCACAGTTTTCAGGAGCAACATAAAACTGAATAAAAAAATAAGTTATAAAATGTTATTTAATTTATTATCGTTTTTATTTTGCGGTGTACTTAATTAATACTAACACGCACTTACAAAGTAATTTAACACAATAACATCATAAAGAGATTTTAGTGGCTAATGTCATTAGAACACAACTATACCTATGACTTACGTATATGGGAACATTATATATTACACCCCAATATGCAAATGAGAATAAATTAAATTAAATTTTATGTCAGATTTTTTAATCAGTTTTTTTGTTGTTGTTGTTGTTTCTAAAAACTAGGACCCTTTTGACTTATTTGCTTTACTGTGTGTTTGCCGATTTTAAATTTTTCATTTTTAAGAAATTACCACAAATTTATTGGTTTCATAGAAATTTTGTTTCTTAACGTATTCAGCTTGTTCTTGTAAATATGTCTTTAGAAATTATCACTCTTTAAAATATATGATAACCCATTCTAGTGAAATAATAGAGATTTTCTTATAACATTTAAATTTTATAATTATTAAACTGCTTGTTATTGATTGTAATAAAAGACAAATACTTTCACGCAAGTAAATTTCATTAAATAATGAGATAAATTTTCACGATAATAAAAGAAATTTTAAATTCTTTAAAATTTAACAGTTTCAGACTCTCAAATTATTTCTTTATCCATGAAGGATCTGTTATAATAAGAAAAATGAATTACCCAATAGGCATGAACCCATATTCCTTTTTCCAAAAATGTATTGTCTATTCATCCGTATCTAATTGATATTTTTCGTTTTTAAAAAATTACTACGAATTTAATGATTTCATAGAAGTTTTTTTTTAGTAACATATTCAGCTTGTTCCTGCAAATATCTTTTTAGAAATAAACGCTCTCTTTAAAATATATGATAAATCATTTTAGTGAAATAATAGAGATTTTGTTTATACCATTTAAGTTTTATAATGATTAAAATGCTTTTGTTAATTGAAATAAAAGACAAATTTTTTCATGTAAGTTAATTTCATTAAAAGAAGAGAAATTTTCACGATAACAAAAGAAATTTTAAATTCTTTGAAATCTAAACAGTTTCACATACTCAAATTATTTTAATATCCTTATAGCTTTCCTTTATAATAAGAAAAATGAATTATCCAATAGTCATGAACCTATATTCATTTTTTCAATAATGTATGTTCTATTCATCCATGTCTCATTGATATTCTTCGTTTTTAAAAAAATACCACGAATTTACTGATTTCATAGAAGTTTTTTTTTCTTAACATATTCAGATTGTTCCTGCAAATATCACTTTAGAAATAACCACTCTCTTTAAAATATATGATAAATCATTCTAGTGAAATAATAGAGATTTTGTTTATACCATTTAAGTTTTATAATGATTAAAATGCTTTTATTAATTGAAATAAAAGATAAATACTTTCACGTAAGTTAATTTCATTAAATAAAGAGATACATTTTCACGATAACAAAAGAAATTTTAAATTCTTTGAAATCTAAACAGTTTCACATTCTCAAATTATTTCTTTATCCATATAGGATCTTTTATAATAAGAAAAATGAATTACCCAATAGCAAAGAACCCATTTTCCTTTTTTCAAAAATGTATGGCCTATTCATCCATACATCATTGATATTTTTCGTTTTTAAAAAATTAGCACGAATTTAATGATTGCATAGAAGTTTTGTTTCTTAACGTATTCAGCTTGTTCCTACAAATATTTCTTTAGAAATGATCACTCTCATTATATGATAAATCTTTCTAGTGAGATGATAGAGATTTTTGTCTTATAACATTTAAATTGTATTATGATTAAAAGGTTTTTATTGATTTAAATAAAAGACAAAGACAAGGTTTTTATTGATTTAAATAAAAGACAAAGACAAATACCTTCACGTAAGTTCATTTTATTAAATGAAGAGATACATTTTGACGATAACAAAAGAAATTTTGCATTCTTTGAAATCTAAACAGTTTCACATTCTCAAATTATATCATTATCCTTATAGCTTTCCTTTATAATAATAAAAAATGAATTACCCAATAGGCATGAACCCATTTTCCTTTTCCAAAAATGTATTGTCTATTCATCCGTATCTAATTGATATTTTTCGTTTTTAAAAAATTACCACGAATATAATGATTTCATAGAATTTTTTTGTCTTAACGTATTCAGCTCGCTCCTGCAAATATCTCTTTAGAAATAAACGCTCTCTTTAAAATTATGATAAATCATTCTAGTGAAATAATAGAGATTTTGTTTATACCATTAAAGTTTTATAATGATTAAAATGCTTTTATTATGAAATAAAAGACAAATTTTTTCCACGTAAGTTAATTTCATTAAATAAAGAGATAAATTTTCACGATAACAAAAGAATTTTTATATTTTTTGAAATCTAAACTGTTTCACATTCTCAGATTATTTCAATATCCTTATAGCTTTCCTTTATAATAAGAAAAATGAATTACCCAATATGCATGAACCCATTTCCCTTTTTTCAAAAATGTATGGTCTATTCATCCATGCATCATTGATATTTTTCGTTTTTAAAAAATTATCACTAATTTAATGATTTCATAGAAGTTTTGTTTCTTTAAGTATTCAGCTTGTTCCTGCAACTATTTCTTTAGAAATGATCACTCTCATTATATTTAAATCTTTCTAGTGAAATAATAGAGATTTTTGTCTTATAACATTTAAATTTTATTATGATTAAAAGGCTTTTATTGATTAAAATAAAAGACAAGGACAAATACCTTCACGTAAATTAATTTTATTTAATAAAGATATGCATTTTGACGATAACAAAAGAAATTTTAAATTCTTTGATATCTAAACAGTTTCACATTCTGAAATTATTTCATTATCCTTATAGCTTTCTTTTATAATAAGAAAAAATGCCCAATAGGCATGAACCCATTTTCTTTTTTCAAAAAATGTATTGTCTATTCATCCGTATCTAAATTATATTTTTGTTTTTAAAAAATTATCACTAATTTTATGATTTTTAGGTAGATTTCATTACAAAAAGCTACCTATTGCAGCCGTTCGGAGGAAAGCGATTTCAAAAAATTTTGGTATATTTTCATCGATCATGACCCCCAGACCCCGAAACCACCCTCCGTTCAAAAGTTGATATATATATATATATATATATATATATATATATCCACATATATATATATATATCTGACCTTTGTCATACTGTAACTCTCGAATTTATGAACCGATTTGGATGTAATTCGGTATGTACATAGTACATACTAATGTCTCGACCGAGTTCGTTGGCCAGCTTCATCCGCCATTTTGTTTCAAAATGGCGGCCATTTAAAATTTTCTTAAAAATTTTAAATTTTAAATGTGGTACCAAAGAATTGAAAATGGAAAAATATTTTTTTCTTATGTATTTGACCTTTATACAAAGATTCCGGAGCAGTTTTTGTTTCGTCTATATCTTAAAAAATGGCTGAGTTATAGCATTTTGAACTTCTAGCGTGGCTGATATTTTGAAACGTCCTGAATTTTGTCACGCGATAAAAGGCGTATTTATGAACCGATTTGGATGTAACTTCGTTTGTACATAGTACATATCAATGTCTCGACCGAGTACATTGGCCAGCTTCATCCGCCATCTTGTTTAAAAATGGCAGCCATTTAAATTTTTAAGAAAAATTTAAATTTGAAATGTGGTACCAAAAAAATTGAAAATTGAAAAAATATTTTTTTCTTATGTATTTGATCTTGATACAGAGATTCCGGAGCAGTTTTGGTTTCGTCTATATCTTAAAAAATGGCTGAGTTATAGGATTGATTTTGAATTTCTAGCGTGGCTGACATTTTGAAACGTCCTGATATTTGTCACATGATAACAGGCGTATTTATGAACCGATTTGGATGTACTTTGGTGTGTACATAGTACATACAAATATCTCGACCTAGTTCGTTGGCCAGCTTCATCCGCCATCTTGTTTCAAAATGGCGGCCATTTAAAATTTTTTTTAAAATTTAAAATTTAAAATGAGATACCAAAATATTAGAAAATGAAAAAGATTTTTTTGTATGTGTTTGACCTTAATACAAAGTTCCCGGAACAGTTTTTGTTTCGTCTATATCTAAAAAAATGGCTGAGTTATAGCGTTTTGAATTTCTATTGTGGCTGACATTTTAAAACGACCTGATTTTTGTCACGCGATAACAAGCGTAATTTATGAACCGATTTGGATGTTACTTGGTCTGTACATAGTACATACCAGTGTCTCGACCGAGTTCGTTGGCCAGCTTTATTCGCCATCTTGTTTCAAAAGTGTTGCCATTTAAAAAAAATTAAATTTAAAATTTAAAATGAGGTATTAAAAAATTGGAAAATGAAAAAGATTTTTTTATGTGTTTGGCCTTGATACAAAGATTCCGGAGCAGATTTTGTTTCTGAAAATTTGTTCTTTTATTTATATCTTAAAAAATGGTTGAATTATAGCACTTTGAATTTCTAGTATGGCTAACATTTTGAAACGATCTTGTATTTGTCACGCGATAACACACATATTCGCCTATTTCTATGTGAGAAAGCATGTGGATAGTATACATCAACATCTCAGCCAAATATAAGTTATTTTAAATAAAAGCAGCTTGGATAAAACTGACTAATTTCGTGAAATTCTCATTCATAATGATTTAGTATTGAATCTCCTATATTCGGTTTCCACTAAATTCAGCTTCGTGTGTTTGAATAATATAAGTTGGCTTTTTTTAAAATAAGGTATTTGAAAGCTACCTCTTCCTCCCGGCACTGGCCGGAAGGACTTTTAAGTTTTCTTTCTTAACGTATTCAGCTTGTTCCTGCAAATATTTTTTTAGAAATGATCAATCTCTTAAAATTATATGATAAATCTTTTTAGTGAAATAGTACAGATTTTTGTCTTATAAAATTTAAATTTTATTATATTAAAAGGCTTTTATAGATTGAAATAAAAGACAAAGACAAATACCTTCATTTAAGTTAATTTTATTAAATAAAGAGATAAATTTTCACGATAACAAAAGAAATTTTAAATTCTTTAAAATCTAAACAGTTTCACACTCTCAAATTATTTCATTATCCTTATAGCTTTCCTTTATACTAAGAAAAATGAATACCCAATAGGCATGAACCCATTTTCCTTTTTCCAAACATGTATTGTCTATTCATCCGTATCTAATTGATATCTTTCGTTTTTAAAAAATTACCATGAATTTAATGATTTCATAGAAGTTTTTTTGCCTTAACATATTCAGCTTGTTCCTGCAAATATCTCTTTAGAAATAAACGCTCTCTTTAAAATATATGATAAATCATTCTAGTGAAATAATAGAGATCTGTTTTATACCATTCAAATTTTATAATGATTAAAATGCTTTTATTAATTGAAATAAAAGACAAATACTTTCACGAGTGTTAATTTAATTAAATAAAGAGATAAACTTTCACGATAACAAAGGAAATTTTAAATTCTTTGAAATCTAAGCAGTTTCAGATTCTCAAATTATTTCATTATCCATATAGTATCTTTTATAATATGAAAAATGATTTACCCAATAAGAATGAACCCATTTTCCTTTATCCAAAAATGTATGGTCTATTCATCCATACATCATTGATATTGTTTGTTTTTTAAAAAATCAGCACGAATTTAATTATTTCATAGACGTTTTGTTTCTTAACGTATTTAGTTTGTTCCTGCAAATGTTTCTTTAGAAATGGTCACTCTCATTATATGATAAATCTTTCTAGTGAAATAACAGAGATTTTTGTCTTATAACATTTAAATTTTATTATGATTAAAAGGCTTTTATTGATTGAAATAAAAGACAGACAAATACATTCACGTAATTTAATTTTATTAAATAAAGAGATACATTTTGACAATAACAAAAGAAATTTTAAATTCTTTGAAATCTAAACAGTTTCATATTCTCAAATTACACTGGACAATAGTGGTTTTGTCCAAGAACTAAAATTAGTTCATTCTAGATCAGTTTTTGGCGTTGATTCGGAATATGTTTTCCGTTTATCTCTAGGTGATCCAGGTTTTGAGAAATTTGCATATTTAAATTTATGGAAATTTAAGCTTTTTTGTGCTATTTTATGCAAATTGTCGATACAATATATGTCACATCTAATTACGCTTTCTAGATTATGACTACTTGACTATTTGCTTCAGTTAAATATCACGATTTGCATATTCTTAACATTTATTTATCAGTTATTAATTCTAATTTGCATATTTTTCAATGGTGTAATGTTTACATCACTATCAACTTTAAAATAGTTGCCACAAAATTGACGTAATGTTTTTCTAGACTCGATTTTTATGCTGATTTCAAATCTGCAGTATGTTTTCTTATGTCATGTCTAGTTTTTGAGTAAGATGAATTTCTACTTCTGCACTGCATTAACACAGGTTTCATATAAGATGCTTTTTAGGGGGTGTAATTCGCTGACAAGAAGGTGAACATGGACATATTCATATCAGAGACATAACCAAAAATTTATGTAATCGAAAAAAAATAGTACAATCTATCCTAACTAGTTGAAGTTTATCATACAAACTATCATAAAAAGCTATTTCTGTCTTTTTTGATCAAAAACTAAAATTTCACCTTTTTCGAAAACTAGACGTGATAGAAGAAAACAGATGTAAGATTTGAAATCAGGTCAAAAACTGATTTAGAAACATATTAGCGTACTCGTGCGGCAAAAATATGTGAACGTCAAGAAACATTATTATAAAAACTTGAAAAATATGCAAATTAGGTACAATATTTCACAGTCACATGCCAGTATAATCTCAGAAACAAGGTTTTTGTGAAGTAAATTAGGTAGTAATCATAACATAAAACAAAACACCCTGTCTGATATTGCTTTATACCTTAAATTTACAAATAATTGTATAAAATTTACTAAATTTGCATAAATTGAAACATGCAAATATCTCTCAAACTTGACGTGCTGGAGTAAATCTAAACCTAGATTCGGAATCAGCTCAAAAAACTGCATAAAAGCAACTAATTTGTGTTTTAGGACAGAGCAAAAGTTCAAATTTGTTGACCAGTGTTATTTCATTATCCTTATAGCTTTCCTTTATAATAAGAAAAATGAATTACCCAATAGTCATGAACCTATTTTTCTTTTTCCAAAAATGTATTAGCTGTTCATCCGTATCTAATTGATATTTTTTATTTAAACAAAATACCACGAATTTAATTATTTCATAGAAGTTTTGTTCGTAACTTATTCATCTTGCTTCTGCAAACCTTTCTGTAGAATTGACGGCTCTCTTTAAAATATATTAATAACCATTCTATTAAAATCATAGAGACATTTTTCTTACACCATTTAAATTTTATAATATGTAAAATGCTTTTATTGATTGAATTAAAAGGGAGCTGCAATGGATGGAATTTTTATGATCTTGTTTAGTACGAAGATTGCTTTTATAATGAACATTATTGCTGAGGTATTGGAATAAATGAAATAAAACTCTATACAAAAGGGAGAATAATTTAAAGATACTATTATTTATCTTTCTATTTAATACGGTTATAAAATACAGATATTGCAATTTAAAAGATAATACAAGAAATTAAAGATTATCAAAATATCTTAGTGTAAAGATCCATGTCCTATTAAGAATACAATTGACATAAAGAATTATTGCAATACAGACAAAACATGAAGGATTGAAACAGGCATGAGATAACGATAACTGTTTTTCCTAAAGATTTTATTTTCTTTATTAAAACATGTTTATTATGTATCTAATTTAAATTTTTACCAAGCTAAATAATGGACACCACCACAGATTGTTTAATTTAAAATTCTAAAACTTCTTCTAGGATAAGAAAAAGATAAATCCCGAGAGGTTTTTAAGCATGTTTAAATTTTCTGAAAATTCTTCGTCTATTCAGTTTCTCTATTCATTGTATAATATTTTATTACGTCAGTTTTTCTTTCGTTAATTTCTAAAAAGTGTAACCTACAGCCACAAAAACATAAGTTAAAAAAATCCTTTTTTGTGTTTTTGTGGTGTTATGGAAAAATCATTTAAAAATTAATGAAAGAACATTGAATCTTGGTGCTCTGATTATTTTATTTACGCCATTTTTTATAAAAAAAACTATTTTTTTCGTTAAGTTTTTCTTTTTTTTCCCCGAAAAATTCAGCTTATTTTTTTCGAGCTTTCTGATATATCTCTGAAAAATACATGACAAACAGAGTTGTCGAAATTATATAATATTTTCTGTCAAGTATATAAGGGAGTAAAAAACAAAAATTCTCTGTCTTTCAAAAAGATAAGTATTTTATTTACATGAAAAATATTTAGTTTATTCGATAACAAGGTAAATTTAAGTTCTTTAGAAATATAAACATATGCTCCATTTGTAAGTTATTTCAATTAATTCGTTAGGGATTTTATTTTACAAGAAGGAAAAGAAAATACCCAAAAAGACTTTGAGCAAGACTTACCCTTTCACAAATTTGTGAATTAATCTTTTTTCTTTCACCCATATGTCATTTCTTTGTAAAAACGGTTTTTGTAAAAAGCAAGATATATTTAAATTTTTGAGTAAAGAAAATATTTCGATTTTATTAAAAAATGGAAAAAGCATCTGCTATTGATGTTTTATAGAGCTTGTTTAATATAAACAATTTCCTTAAAAAGTATTCAATTAATGTTATCTCTGATAAATCGAAGCAAATAAGATATACTTCGCCTTAAAAAAATTAAAATATTATTTCTATCATCCTTTACTTTTTTCTGTATAAAAAATTCTTCTGATCTTTTTTTTTTTTTTTTTTTTTTTTTTTTTTTTTTTTTTTAAGAAAGAAGAAAATTAGAAAGTATTAGAATTAGAATTTTAATGGCAATAAAATCGATTTATATAATTTGTATTCTATTACAAATACAATTAAATGAAGAATTAAACACTTTAAAGCAGTCAAAACACGAGGAATGATATACAGAAAAAGCGTACAAGATTACCATAATTACCAACGTCCCTAAATTTTTTTAATACCAATATTTTTATATAGGAATACTTGTTTTATACTGTCGCACAATTCCAGCAATTAAATAAAGCGAACATTTTTGCAAGAATTTACTGGTATTTATAAAATTGTGAGTTTGGCAACTACAATATACTATATGAGTTTTAATTTTCCAAATTGTCAAAAAATTGAATATCTAATACGTGATTTATTACGTACAATCAACAGATTGAAAAATGTCCAAACCGGGAATCGAACCCGGATACCTTGGCGCACATGTTGGTGAGGTTCCAACTGCAGCACAAGATGGAATAGACTTTATGAGTACACAGTCGTGCGGCGAAAGATGAGATACAAATAAACCCAGCGTCGGTGAACACATATATAATTTTATTTAGTTTTTCAATTAATTTTCAGCAGTGAAATTACGCTCAAAGTTATTGAATGTTTAATACGTAATTCAATAATTTAGAGGGTAATTTCACTGCTGAAAATTAATTGAAAAAGTAATCAAAATTATACATTGGCAAAAAATGTCCAGGCCGTGGTTTGAACCAAGCAGCGTTGAAGCTGCCCATGCTCTGACAACTGATCCCTGCACATCTGATTCGGTTTCTGGCTTAGGCATTTCTCGCACTGTTAGGCAATAATTACAACTCATGATTTATTTGCCAATTACAATAAATGTGTTGTAATTAATCTATTGAAATTACGTATATAGCGTATACTGGAGTTCCGTTACCTGTGATTTATTCTGTTGAACTGATTCATATATCAGACCAGATGCTATGACAGTATAGGCTGGGTGAATTAGGTTCGCTCCAGATTCGCCCGGTATTACTGTGTTGGCAGAGCATTGTCAACTTCAGCCAAGAGATTTCTGTTTCAAATCTTGGCCTGGACATATTTCGCCCAGTTGTAAAATTACAATTTATATAATTTATTTACCAGTTACAATAATTATGTTAAAATTAATCTATTATTATACTTACTCGAACGAAAGATTTTCCGACACACATATCCCCTCAAAATAAGTATTTTTGATTTAATCTCGTAAACACGAAAATGTAAACTAAAGAAAAAAAAATGAAGGTTAACGAAGTGTAGCAATTTCTAATTTTATTTATTATCCATGTTGTTGGGGTTTATGTATCTTTTTTTTCTGTACTTATATATTATTTTACAATTCACTCAGATACGGCATCCAAACAAATCCAATTAAATTCTGTTTAAAATGGAGAAAACCACTCATTTTCTGTTATGCCAATAGGGTTATTCCATACCAAATAAGCAAAAATTAAGAAAAAATTCGTCGCCATAGCAACCGATTTAAATAAAATTTCATACACAGATTCAATTCATATTTAAATCGTGCTACGCAAAATATCTTGACAAAAAATAAAATATTTTGGCAGTCTTGGACATAAAAAAAACTTACGATACACAATTGCTTGAGTGCTATCCTCCAGAGTTGTACGTTTGAAATTCTTGAAACCTTGAAGTATCTTGAAAACTACTTAACCAAAATTAAAAATGCTTATTATATTGAAACCACTGAAAAATTTTGAAATTTATTTATTAATAAGAATTTGATAATACTATGGTTAATCTTTATTGGTTGAAAAAAAAATGAAAAACTGTCAATTTTGAAAAAAATTAAAAACGTTATAAAAACCAAAGGAATTTAAAAACATCTGTGAAATTGATGCCTGGTGTAGTATTACACATCAAAATTACACTGTTAAAGTTTGGAAGTTGCCATTTATTTTCCTTATCTTCAACTAACATTAACTTAAAAAAAATTCAAAATCACAATATTTCCTCTTATGTAGATTCAAAAATAAAATTAATGAAAAATCAGATATGAATAATATTGCATGGGCATAAATATCAATAAGCCGATGGGATGGTCAAAAAAATCAAGTTTGCCTTTTGATTCCTAACATAACAGAACTGGGTTCAAAAAGGTAGCATGTTTACATTCAAAGAAAAATTTGCTTAAAATGTGCATTTTATATAAAATATGTCACAATATAAAAGATGTTATTACATATTATACTTTTTTAAAACTTAAAAAGCGTTCACAATACTCGCGCCGAGCGCTTTCAATGAAAACCTTGATCATCTTCAGGGCCCGTTGGAGTAAACTGACGCTTCTTAACCGTACTTTCATGCTCGGCTGGACAACCAGGCTAGTCCATTGTACAGTGGAGGGGGAGGAGAGACAGCAAAACAATCCAAATTACAGTGGAGGTGAAGAAAGGGAAGAGGGACAAAACTGAACATTACTATCCAATCCTAACAGTACAACATCTATTTAAAAAAAATTAACCCTATATTCGGAGAACCTGTTCCTGATGATGAAATCGCAGGTATTTACATTATTCCAATGTTAGCTGAAACACAAAAAGAAAAGGTTTATATCGGAATGACCTGAATGAAATTCAAAGACATATTAAAAGAACACATAAGTGGCATTAAGTTTAATAGAACCACTACAGCGTTAGCAAGACTTAACTTACAGCATAATTTAAATATCCGTTTTAATGAAGCAAAAATAATTATTCCTTCATCCCATTATCATTTGTCGTTAATAAAAGAGTCCATTGAAATCTTAATAAAGAATAATAAGGCTATTAATGATAATATGACATATATATGGATAATTTTTTAAAAATAGATGTTGTATTGCTAGAATTGGATAGTAATGTTCAGATTTGCCCCTCTTCCCTTCCCTCTCCTCCACTATAATTTGGACTGTTTTACCGTCTCCCCTCCCCCTCCACTGTAAAATGGACTAACCAGGTTGTCCAGCCGAGGATGAAAGTACGATTAAGACGTGTCATTTTACTCAAAGCGGCACTGAAAATGATCAAGGTTTTGATTGAAAGCGCTCGGCGCGAGTATTGTGAACTCTTTTTAAGTTTTTAAAAAGTATAATATGCAATAACATCTTTTATATAAAATGCACCTTTTAAGCAAATTTTTCTTTGATTTTATTTCGCTATTTTTCTAGGTGAATTTGACATTTCCAACGATATATGTTTATTCATATATATATTTTGTATTTTATGTTTTACATTCTATGAGCTATTGCACTTCAAAATTTTGGGCGTTTTTCACCATCTTGCACTTGATTTTAGGGAAAAATTATGTCTGCCATCTATATTGATTTAGGATTACTATATAATTATTTCTTCAATTCTATTTTGAATCATTCTTGCTGAAGAATATTTTAATTTACAGTAAGAAAAAATAAAGTAAAGGCAAGAATGAAAGTTTCTATATTTAAAATATATATTTTTATCTATAATGTCAATTAGTTTTAAGAGATTCCCTTTATGTTTAAACAAGTAATAGAAATATTGAATGTTCCCCCTCAAAACTTTCATTATTTTTTTTAAATAAGGATTAAAAAGCTAGAATGAAAGTTTATATATTTAAAATATATACTTTTATCTATAGCGTCAAATAATTAAAAAAAATTAAGAGCGTCCCTACATGTTCAAACAAATAATTGAAATATTGCATTTTCGTCTCAAATTTTTAATTATTTATTTTTTTTCTGATTAGGAAGATAAAAAAAACAATTGCTAAATTACGTCAATCTGTTACTTATTATTCATTCTTAATTACAAATTATTTTTGATATAGTCTTACCATTCCTAAAGCTAATAATCAAAATTGAAATTTCAGGCACGTAGACAAAACCTCGATTTTGTGTCAACTTTTAATGTAAGTTTTAATACTTAAATTAACAAACCTGAAGTCTATTATTTTGCATTTACTCATAAATAAATATTATCTAGATATATGCTGATTTTCATTAAAATCTGTGACCTGTCAGTCACAGCTGATTTTCTGATTTTGTGTGCAATCACCACGCGTTATTAAAAGTTTTCCCTTCCAAGTCATATTTTTTTCCGTAATTGCTCTACTGAATTAATTGGAGAACATATGTTTAATTTTTATTCTATAACAAATATAATTTCGAGAGAAATTAAATATTGAAATTCAAGAACGGAATTACAGAAAAAAAAATTACATCTTTCTATGAGATGTGTTGCTCTTATATATAAAAAATATATATTAATTTCCACGATCGTAGAATAACTTTTTAATTTTTTGGAAAGCTAAACATTCGCTACATTAATAATTATTTCATTTAATTCTTTAGAACTTTCTTTTAGGATATTAATAAAGAAATACCCTAGAGCTTTTGAGCACATTTCCTTTTTCAAAAATTTTTAGTCTATTCACCCATATCTCATTACCTCGTTTCTTTAAAAGAAACCTTTTTATACAGAAATTTAATACTTCTGAAGAGCTTTCTTAAAAAAAAAGGTGATTATTTTTAAAATGTATGAAATACCATTCTATCGAAGTAATAGAATTTTCTTTTCTTTCTTCTTCTTCTTTTTTTTTTTTTTCTTTATGACACATTATATTACAGAGTGATGGAAATACGTTTATTTAGTTAAGAATTAAAAAAAAAATAGTTGTCAATGGTATTTTAACGAGCTTCTTTAATACAATAAATGATTGCATTAACAATAAAGGACATTAAGAATAAACTGGAAAAAAAATCCAATAAAATTCCCTTTAAAGCAGAGAAAACTATTAAAGTTAATAATTTTGGGTAATTTTTTCAAGGTTTAAAAAATATACATATTGCGATATTTTGAAATGAACAATACAAGGAATTCTTGACAATTAATTCTCATGATAAATAAAAAGAAACGAATTAAACTAAAAAAAATAAAAATAAAAAACAAAATTTTGACTTACGATGTGCGAATGTTACGATGTTACGAATCCATTAAAAAAACTTTTTTTTTCTTTTAGCCTAAAAACTTTATATGATTCTTGGGTTTCCAATGCAGCTTTGCTCAGCGTTTAGTTAAAGGGAAAAAAACACACCCACGGACATTTTTTGAGTAGTCTTATTAGCATCAAAACCTTTTCAAAACAGTTAATGCGTTTTTCACAAAGTTATTTTCGTTTTTAAAAGTGGGCATTGCAAGAAAGCTCGTAAATAACCTATCGGTTTCTGACATGGGACGAAGCTTCGTGAAACATGCAATTACATAGTGCACCAATAAATTTGTCTTTATACTTTTTTTTAACTGAAAACGTTTGTTCAAATATATCTCTTTTTTTTTAAATATACTTTAAAATTATGTATACATTTACACGCTACCCTCCGAAAGTTAATGTACAACCTGTTTTTAATGTCTAATTTCAAAATGAATGATCAGAGAAACAAGAAATTTCGGGTAAATATCCACTGGGCAGTATGCTATTAAATGTTACAAAGAAATTAACATAATTTATATGGGTTACAGCAAAAAAGCACTGTTGGCAGAAAATTCCGTTCTTGTTGAAAGCAGTATATCACAGTTTTATGTGAAAAATGTGAGAGAAACTTAAAAATAAATTCTAATAAGAAATAGCTCCACCCCTAACTGCAATGCGTTATCGGAATCGACCTTCCATGCTTCCAATTTTATTGTCGGACATCAAAATGCAAAGCAAAGATTAGACACGGAGTACACTTTATTCCATCTGGAGTAAGGACATTGGAGGAGGACTTAAAGCAGCAATGGTTCTGCGAAGGTAGCCCTAAATGTTCTATAGGATTCTGCTCTGGAGAGTGAGATGGCCGTTTTATCCACTCCAATCACTGACCCTCAAGATAATCCTCAATAAGCAGGGCTCGATGAGGTTTCTCATTATCATTCATTATAATGAAACCGTTACCAATAGCAGCGATATATCGGCAGACATATTTATCAAGGATCTCGCCTCGATATCCCACACCAGTCAGAGTTCCTCCATGGAACACATGCAGGTCAGCGTGACCATCGAGAGAGATTCCTTCCCAAACCATGACTCATCACATATGTAACTCTGTCTTTCAACAATGTCAGTTTGGCTGTATCTGTGGCGTTGTTCCTCCAGATCAGCAGACGCCCTGGACTCATCTGTGTGAACCTGGACTCATATGTGAACAGTATAGAAGCCCATTTCTGTCTGGTTCAGGAAATGTGTTCTCATGAGCAACATAAACGGACACTTCTCTGTCGTCAGTTAAGAGGGACGCACACAACCAGTCGTATTGTAGAAAATTCAGAATTGTGAAGACGTCTTCTTAGTAGATATTCTTGTCCCTGAAGCGATAAAATGGTATGAAACAAGCTGAGGCACAGTAGTGGTTCTCCTTGTTTGAGCTAAAAGAGCTAAAAAGCGGTTTCCCGCAGATATTGTACACTGTTAAAAATAAATCCGTGAATTCGAAGTAAAACAACTGGCAGCAAAGTTACCGGACTTCCCCCCCCCCCCCGTTAGTAAATTTTCCGTTTTGGAACATAAAAAGGGGAAAACTCCGTTTCATGAAGTGGCAACTTCCCTTTATAATGTTGATCTTTCTTCATTATTTCCTACTGATGGTAATTTTTTCGTTTGTTAATATAAAAATTGAGTAGATTTCCGTTCTTTATCAACAACAATTCTTTTTCAGGTCACTATCCGTTAATTAATATAGGGTAAACAATATATTCCCATTTTTTATAAATATTTTTCAGGTCATTGTCCATTAATTAATATAGAGAGGAGAGTATATTTCTGTGTTTTTTAACAACTTTTTTCAGGCCATTATGCGTTAATTAATATAGAGAGCAGAGCATGTTTCCGAATTTTACCAACTTTTGTCAGGTATCTGTTTTTAACGTATCTTTCCTTTTAGAAGAGATTACTTTTCAAATACAGACAAATACCGATATACCACCATTACACGTTCGAGAAATTTTCGGCGATATAACGAGTTTGGCAGTATATCGAATTAGAATGCAATAAAAATTAATTGTTATACTATTATACTAATATCATTATAATTATAAAAATAAATATCATAATGCCTTTTTAATAAATTATCCAATAGTATATAGTATATGTAATTAATGTAATATAATTAATACTGCATGATTAAAAATTATCCAATTAATGTATGAAATTAACATGCACCTACCTCTTTATATAATCAATTTTAGATAAAGTAGATACCTATGCACATAACAGACACGCACATGCATTAAATTTCACACTGAATTTATTTTACTTTAATTATCTTTTTTAGGAAAATATTTTAAAATGCTAATTGGAGTTTTCTTTTCAGTATTGATTTTTTTAATATCTTTTTCTACAACTAAAAATTGTTCATCATTTTTTATCAGTTATGTGGCATATTATTTAGAATCCGGGTGGAAACTATCTTAGTTACAAATTAAAACTCGATAACTTTTCATCGACTAATAAATTTAGTATTTGCAACGTATTTACATGTTACTATCTACAAAATAACTCAGTTAATTTAAAATTACGGCTTAGTTCAGATACCTTGTCGGCAACGACTCTGTAAAAAATTCTTCTCATCTCATAAAGTCTAATTTACTCAGCTTGTCAGTTCTTTTGAAAGGAAAAAAAAAACAAAAGGAGAGAAAATATGATGGAGTGCGTATTTTTCGAGCGTTACACTCTTCCCCTCACACTACATGGTCCCTCAGATGCAGTGTGCATTTCCTGGGTGGATTCCTTCGGGATGCTTTTTGGTGCCTAAAATCCTCTATTGGTCTCGTGTTTTTTTTATCATTTCGTAAATATTTGCTGACTGGGCGTCTGACGTTTCCCGGGTCTGCCTCTAGGACGAATAAAGCCATTAGAACATCCACCATCATCTTGCGTGTAAGGACACAAAGCTGATATATGATAATTTCCTAAGGGAGAAAAGGGGTTTTCTTTAGTGGCAATGGTGTAAGAAGTAGGAGATCTTTGTTTTAAAATAACATAGGGGCCATCGCGACGGGGCATGAATTTAGTTGTTTTGTTACTTTTCTTTTGACTTATGGGATGCAAAGTAACTCAGACGTGGTCGCCTGGTTTATATTATTCAGAAGCTTTTAAATGTTTGTCGGCATAATATTTATACTTATCTTGGATTTGTTCTATGCGATCTCTTATCTGCATAGTAATTTTAGCAAAGGTTTTTAAATAAGGAGTTATTTCGGGTATGAAATTATCATTCGCAATTACAGGGCGTAAGTCATGAGCAACGTCATCGGAGGTACGTAATTCACGACCGAACATTAAATATGCAGCTGTGTAAGCTCTGGAACTACATCTTGCAGTATTAAGGGCAAAACGGCTTACTGGTAATTTTTCACTCTAAGTTTTATGATCATCTCCAACTAGCATCGCTAAGCGGGGTTTTAGATCCCGGTTTTTTCTTTCAACCGGATTTGCCTGAGGGTGGTACTCCAGGGTTAAACTTTGATCTATCTTTAAGAGAAAACAAACTTGTTGCATCACAGCACTGATGAATTGCGGACCATTGTCGCTAATGATTTTTCTTGGAAAACTATATCTTAAATACACTTCCTCAATTAAGGTAACAGCACATCCCGCGGCTGTTGCGTTATTTAATGCGAAAAGTTCTACCCATTTTGTGCTACAGTCTTCGATTATAAAAGCCCACTTTTTTCCATCTGCTGTTTCTGGCAAGGGTCCAAATAAGTCTATGGAGAGGATCTCAAATCTTTGACTATGAACAGGCGTTTGTAAAAGTCCAGCAGGTTTTTGGTTACTCGCTTTATAACGAATACAGTCTACACAATTTTTAACATAATCTGCGATATCTTTTCTCATTCCGGTCCAGTAATATCTCTGGGATACTCTGTAATAGGTTCCCTCGGCTCCATAATGGCCTGCGGTCGGTGAATCATGGTAATTTTTCAAGACTTCTTTCCGTTCTTGAACAGAAACAATCAATTGCGCTTCATCTGAATCTGATTCTGGAGAGTAACGATATAAGACTCCTTGGTTTAAGAGGTAACCACGTTCAGTCCAATTAGCAAAATCTGTATTATTTTCTTTAGATTCAAACGCTTCGATAATTTTCTTTAAATCTTCATCCTTTAATTGCTTTTCTCGGATATCTTTAGGAGATCTAATAGGCATATCAATCGAAGTTGTGCAAATTTCACAAGAAGGTTCTTCATGACTGCAAATAGGGCGAGACAACATATCAGCAACTACGTTTGCTTTTCCAGGAATATATTCAATCTTGAGGTTGAAAGATTGTAACTCCAAAGCCCATCGGGATAGTCTGCCTGACGGTGGCTTTAAACTCATCAGCCATTTTAGGGGCTGATGATCGGAGGCAACTGTTATTTCATGTCCTTCAATATAGCCACGGAATTTATTTAAAACCCAAATGACAGCAAGTGCTTCGCGCTCGGTGGTAGAATAGTTTCTTTCTGGTGCAGTTAACAAACGACTTGTATATGCTATTGGATGCTCTTCTTCTCCCTGACCCTGGAGGAGGACAGCACCTAGAGCATATCCACTGGCATCTGTACGAAGAAGATAGGGCATGTTCGGATCATTTTGTTTTAGTACTGGAGGATTGATTAATGAACTTTTCAATGTTTCGAAAGCACTTTGATCTGCTTCTTCCCACTTCCAAGTTGCATTATTCTTCGTAAGATTACTTAGAGGTTTAGGTATATTTGAAAATTTGGGAATAAAACGTCCGTACCAGGAGCAGGACTGCAAAAAAGATTGAACTTGTTTTACAGACTTAGGAGCAGCAATTTGTTGAATTGCAGCGGTTTTTCCGGGATCAACTTCGATTCCATAGCTTGTTATCCAATGTCCTAAATATTTAACACGGGGACAGGCAAAATTGCATTTTTCACGATTAGCATACAATTTGAATTCCGATAGTTTATTCAAAACTGCTTCTAAGTCAGACAAATGTTTCTCAAAACTTTCCGACAAAATTATAATATCATCTAAATAAGACAATATAAAGATGTCTTTGAGGGACATTCTAAAGTTATCTATTAATCTCTGAAAGGTTGCTAGGGTATTTTTCAATCCAAAAGGCATTCTAATGTATCGAAAAGTTCCGAATGGACAAATAAATGCAGTTTCGTCTCTATCAGCAGCATTTACTTCAATTTGGTGGTATCCAGACTTCATATCAATAGTGGTCATATAAGGTGTATGTTTGGCTTCATGGAGCAAATCATCTATTCGCGGTTGGATAATTTTCTGTCTTCGTGATGGCATTTAATTTTCGATAATCGAGGCAAAGGCGAATTTTTCCATTTGGTTCTGGGACAAATACTACAGGAGAGGCATAAGGAGACTCGCAATCTTCTATTATACCTTTAGAGAGTAATTCATCTAATTCTTTACGCAAAATTTCCTTTCTCGCAGGTGACATGCGGTAAGGGGGTATTGCTACAGGAGGATGTGATCCAGTATCAATATAATGTTTAACTTTAGGTGTAGCCTCTTCCCCTAGTTGGAAGCTACTAGTAAATTTTTGAAGCAGTTCATTCAACCTAACTTGTTGCTCTGAAGTGAGATCTCTACCTTCATCTTCTCTAAGAAAAACGGTGTCTAATTCAACGGATTTTGTCTCTAATTCACTGGGAGGTCTATATGTATCTTCAGCGAATCTATACTTCCACCTACATCTATCAGCAAAGAACCATTCTTGATTCACTACATCCAAAACAATTTTTGCTTTGCGTAAAAAATCGATTGTACGATTATTTCTGGCATTCGGCAGAGCATAAAGTGTTGTTTTAACGTCGAGACCTTCAATTTTAACATGAACTTCTGTTTTATAAACTTCGGTAGTGTTTTGTAGTCCATCCGCTAAGACTACGATCATTTGCGTTTTTTCAAACTTCACACCTTGGTCTTTTAATAAAGAATACAAAACTTCACCCGCAACTCAATGTGTTGCGCCAGTGTCAGCACAAGCTGTTCCAGAGAGGCCATTTATGCTTATTTTTGCCAATAATGTTGGTGATGTTTGCATATTACATGTACGAAATTCCAGTGATTGAAAATGCACCGATAGATTTTTCGGAGAACAGATTGGGCACTTGGATTTAATAACTCCCTGGTTTCAACCATAGCAACTTAACATTGGTCGATTTAGATTCGAAGGAAAATTAATTTTATTTTTCTTGGACTCCTTTTTATTGCCAATTTTACCAAACTCATTTCTTTTAAAATCTAAAGGCGTTTTTTCAAAGCGATTAGAATTCCCGACCTCACTGATTTTATTTGATCTCTTTATTTCTACTTTGTGTGACCTCAAATTATCATATAAATCTAACTTTTCAGCTAATTCAAAATGATCTGTTAAATTTTCCCATTGGTCTAAATAATGTTCTTTGCAATCAGGGGAAACCTTTTTCTTTAATTGGTCAGCAATATTTAATTCCGATAATTTTTCAAAGGAATTTATATTTAATTGGGATAGTGTTCCCTCAAAATAGCTTCTAATTTCAAAATAATATTCTTTCCAGCTAGTATCGGTTTGCTTTGGATGTCGGCTAAACAAAACTCTAAACCTTTCAGCAGTTAACTTGAACTTCTGCAGCAATATATCTTTAATATAAGAATAATGCTCAAATTTTTCTTCCGGTTCACGCGCTATTAATTTTCCGATTTCGTTTGGAAGGACTCCAATTAAATACGTAATCCACAGTTCTTTAGAAACCTTTAAAACGTTCATTTGCCTCTCAAAAGTTATTAAAAATAAATTCATATCATCCTTTTCAGGATTGAAATTGGGTAAAACCTTTTTCAAGTCAACGCGGATTGAAGACGTTTCTAGAGGGTTGCTTGTATTTACAACAACATCTCTTGTTCCTGCTTCTAACCTGAGCTTCTGTAGCTGAAATTTTCTTTCTTCGGCTAAACGTTTCTCTTCCTCAAGAGTCTTTCTTTCTTCTACGATATTTTCAAAAATTCCCTGTACAAAATCTATGTTATCTTTAAATGCCTCACTATTTACAATTTTATCACGTAATTCGACGACTTTATCATCGCTACTTATTTCTACTTTTAATTCTGAAGTTAATGTGATTAAATCAATTTTCTTACCCTTAGAAAGAAACGCTATCATTTGAACTAATTATATTTTAGCTAACTTCAAACTTAATTCGTGTTACGAATAACTCTTAGCAAAATAATTTACTTTTACGTAATTTATAACATATAAATAGATAACATACAATATCTTTCAAAACTCAATATAATGACACCAACTATTTGCCCCTTTTTTCTTTACACAATAATATCAAACCTTATTTGCGAATAATTTAAATCAATTCTTCACATAATAATTAAAATAATGCCAAGCACTCATTTATAATAATACCTTCAATAATAATATAGCTCAGTGCAACTATATAAATGTATAAAATAAAGCAAACGATTTTTATTTTTCAATAATAATTATTAGATATATTTCTCTTATGAATATCTTAATTTAATTCAGATACTAAAATACTTGAAGCTACAGACGATTTTTTCGTATTTCAATTCCAAGGTAAATATCATTCAGGTTGAATAGAATAATTCCAAAATATTTCGATTCTGGATGAATCAAATACAATTTTCAAAAATCCTCAGATTCCGGATGAATCAAAAGTACTTTTGTATAAATTTTTGTACTTTAGTATCTAAATTTTCTTATTAAAACAGTTTAACACAATTTAAAAATAATACTTATGTTCATATCTTGCTTCTGTTAGAGCCCGACGTTGGGGAACCACTTCTGTAACATATTATTTAGAATCCGGTGTGGAAACTATCTTAGTTACAAATTAAAACTCGATAACTTTTCATCGACTAATATATTTAATATTTACAACGTATTTACATGTTACTATTTACAAAATAACTCAGTTAATTTAAAATTACGGCTTAGCTCAGATGCCTTGTCGGCAACATCTCTGTAAAAATTCTTCTCATCTCATAAAGTCTAATTTACTCAACTTGTCATTTCTTTTGAAAGGAAAAAAAACAAAAGGAGAGAAAATATGATGGAGTCCGTATTGTTCGAGCGTTACAGTTATATGTTTTTGTAAAAACTTTCTTATTTTCCCAAAGCAATTTTTAACTTCATTAGATGTAATAGGCGGCGTTTCGTCTTCCTCGGATTCGCTGTCAGATGCATTTGAACTTTGATTTTGATTGGCAACAATTTCTTCGATTGTCAAATCTCCAAATGTTGAAACACTTTTGTCTATATTAATGTACTCAATTGCCGATAGAGGATGCTCAATATCTGTTAACTTGTGTATTTCGTCGTGTAATTCTTGAAGTGCTGTAGTGTTTTGTTTTTTAGTAGATATTTCAGATTGAATCAATCCAGTATGTTTCCAGTAGTTAACAGTAGTTTCTGACGAAATTTCATCCCATGCTTTTTTTATCATGCAAATAATATCATGTAAAATGATTGAAAAAAAATCATCTTTACTGATTTTTCAATGATATGGCGGGCGTGATACTTTCGATAATGATCTTTGAATGATTTTGTTATACCCACATCCAAAATTTGTAAAATTCCAATACAGTCAGCTGGTAAAAATTCATTACGGATATTGCATTCGATTTGCTATGTGACAAGAAGCATTATCCAAAATCATTAAAATATGGTGTTTGCTTCTTTTCATTTCTGAGTTGACATTTACTAACTATTTTTGAAATAATGCTGCAGTCATCCAAGCTTTCTTGTTATTCACATAATCTACATAAATAGTAGGATTAAAATTTTTAAAACATCTTTGCTTAGCTGATTTTTCAATCACTGCTATATTTCTTTTATCAGATCCATCCCTATTCGTACAGAACAGAAGAGACACACGATTTTTTTTGTTTTTTGTTTTTTTTGTTTTATCTGGCTGCACGCGGTAAAAAAGGCCACTTTCATCACTTTTGTGAACGTCCTAAGATTTATACTCTAAAATCAGCGCACTCAGTTTTTTACGACCATTTAACACAATATCTTCATCAACACCTGTAGTCTCACCACTTCGTATGTACTGAGAGAATCCTCATTGCTTTTTAAATCTGTTCAACCAGCCACTACTGTATTCGAAATCTGTGATATTCATTTGCTGGGCAAGGACTTTTGCTTGCTCTCTGATGATGTCTCTGTTTTTGATAGCATTTTTAGCACTCGTTTGTTGTATCCATGTGCAAAGGGCATCCTCTAAGTCTTCATGTTTCGCTGTTTTCAGTCTTTTTACATTTGACTGCAGATCGTTGGTGTTAATCCATTTTTCTCTATTCAGCGAAATGTCTCAGATCAGCGCCTGCTAACAGGCTTTTGCCAGAGTATAGAAAAATGATTGGAGATGTGTTGTTGCCATGCATTCACATTTCTTTCGTTATATTCACAAATTAACCGCTTTTCCGAAATTGCCCAAACTGCTACTTTCGCTATAATGAGTTAAAATAAAGAGATTGGATATTTTACAGATTTAGCTGGTGAATTTTTCGATGTTGCTATCAACATCCGACAGAAATTTCGAATGATAGATTTTGCATTGCACGCCGGGTCTTTTTTGTAGAAATCGACATAAACTGCTGGCAGTCTTTCATCAATTCCTTTTGTTAGGACTCCCGACCGCTGGACAGAGAAGTTCTTTTCTGCAGTGTTTTCACCTGAGAGAGGAGAGACCATTTAGGCTAATGGCGTGCCACGCCCCCCCCCCCCCTTCCGCTCCAGAAGCACATCGGGTCACATGACTGGCCAGTCGGAATAAGAACTTTCACTTGCTCGTCAGCTCAACCCGCGGTATTTTTCTGCTCTCAGTGACAGGCAGAATGGGTGGCAGGTGCATTTTGGTAGTTGTTGAGAACAATACGCATTCTTTGTTATTTAATAAAGTTTGAATTGAGCTTGAAAACATCTACACGCAGGGAAAGGAGGTCCCTTTTGAAATTCCAACAAAAAAATTTAAAGAATATATATATTCAAAGAAAATATTCAGTACACCAGTTTTTTTTTCTTTCGGTTATATTGAGTTGGCGCTTTAACGTATGCATTACATTGAATTTCCTATTTGGCAGATTTGTTCATAGACACAATTGGCGGTTAAACGGTTCACTAAATCGGGGTTTACTATATATTCCCATTAAAATAATTGTCTAATTTAAAAGTAATTGTTTCTAACTTGAAAGTCAATATTTTGAGGAAAATAAAAATGTATTAACATCAGAAATGATTTCATTTTTATTGGGTCTCCACAAAGTCCTTCTCAAAATATAACATGAAGATGTTACAGAAAATTACTCAAAGCCATATTTTTTAACGCTATTCTTTTTATATTTTAAATGAATATGAATAGACTTTTACGGTTTTAAAATTCAGCTGCTAAACAGAATTTTTCTAATAGTATACACAAAGTTCAATATAACACAATCTTGAGCAAAAAAATATATTTTTGGTCTCATTGTTGTAAAGTAGCGGAGTAGTTGAGCCTCAAAACAGTCTTAAAAGTTAAACTTTGGGAAATTTTTCTGTAAGATTCTTTTCTTTTATAAGAAACTAATTTGTTAGTTTATGGATAAAACAAGCCAATTTTATACTCTACCTGAATGTTTTATGCATTTACGAAATAAAATTGAATTCGTGTATATGTCAGAAAATTGCCTAATTTTGATCAAAAATATAAAAGCTACTAATCAAGACATCTTATCATCCATTATTTATTGTAGACGACACATTAATAGGTGGGAGACAGAAATGGTATACCGGGGGCTAATAATCCGTTTAAAGGAGAAAGTGTATTTCTTACATTTGAAATTATTAAATAACGTATAATCCATCAATCTAAAAATATCTACTTAAAATACGTTTTTAAGAGCATTCAAAACAATATTGAACAGATTAAATTAATAAAAAAACTTTTGCGTAAATCAGATATTGAAAATTTAATTGTAATCGAAGAATTTCTTTCATGAAGTTTTGCAAGTTAAAAGAAGATTTAATATTTTCTGATAAAACGTAGCATGACATTTACAGAAAGAAGTTTCTTTTTTGAAGTTCACTTCTAAATGCGATTAATAGAAAGGTAGTTCTGATAATACCGTTGTATTCGATGCTTTAGCATACTAAAACATTCTTTTGAAAAAATAACACTTACATTATCAAAATTATTAATTATAAAGATTACATAACGTATGTAAACTCTTAAAATTATATTTCACACATAATGTATTGTTTTCAAATACATTGCTTAAAGTTTCATTTTACGGATATCTTAATTAACATTGAAATATTTTTCTGCCAAAATTGTATTCGAAGAACTTCTTCATTGATATTGTGAAATCAAAATTCAGAAGAAAATATTTAATACTTTTTGACAAAAATGTGTCAACTAGGTTTCTTACGAATGGTAGTCTGTGAAATAGATTGTTTCTCCGTTGTAATCTAAAAAAAATTTCTTAATTTCTTAAAATTCTGATGGACAGAAATGTCTTTTATACAATGATTTTGTATTAAATATTTTAACATACAAAACATTTATTTTAGTTAATAATATTTCTAATAGCAAAATTATTATGAAAAACGTGTTTTTACTTATATTTTTAATTTTGTTGCTATTTGTTACAATGTCCTGAAAAACCAATAATATATTTTCTTTAATTTAATAATAATTAAATTATCCTGATATCTTAAGTATCTTTTATTATTTAAAAAATCATAAAAAGTTAATAAATTACACAAAATGTATGCCGTTTACAGGAAACTTATTTTAACGATGAGATTTTTTTATTACTATAGAGAATTTCAGTTGGAATATTTGCCTAAAAATGGCGCTTCAAAGATACAATTCATAATAAATAAGCAAACAGAAACAAAAATCAAATCGGTACAATTTTTTATATTTTCAAAAGAATTTTGTAAAGTAATCCTTATTATAATTTGTTCAAATTAGAAGATTATTACTTTTAGATATTATTAGTGTATATCTCAGATATAAATATAGGAGCATACGGAGCCTGATATAAAGAGCAAAGAGGGCAACTGACAACTTATACCAGGCGTAACTTGTTACTGGAAAGGACTTTCAGAGTTCCTCGATAGCCAGTTTTTATAGACATTTAAGACCGAATACTCATGAGTGCGTGGATTATTATTTTTTGATATTAGTAGTGCGTTTCTCCTACAAAATATAGGATCATACTAACTCTGATATAAATAGCCAAGCGCGAAACTAACAGATTATACCAGGCGTATCTTGGTATTAGCAAGAATGTCCCGAATTTCAAGATTGAGCGGGCTCAATTCATTGAAATTTGAGATGTCCTAAAGGGCTGGGATACCTAAAATTACAAAATATACAGAAAGTATTTAACACACTTTAAAACAAGATATCTCTTCAGCTTCGAAAGTTTCTCCCATTGTCCTTAAAGGGTCAAACGTCATTGAAGTGCCCATTCATCGTGGAATCACCTACATCAATCCAGATATGCTACATCTTTCATTTAAAGACGTTCATATTCAGTAGAAAGTGTAATATCATGTTCCGATTATAATAGTTAAGTCAATTAACTTAAAGTTTTTCATCGATACTCTCTTAACTGTGAGTTGAGTGGAAATTTGCCTTCTGGACTCAATTTTTTTGTTTCAAATTCCGCCTAAATTTTAAGTTGAGTTCAGCAAATAATTAATTAGATTTTTTAATTATCGTCCAATCGTTTATTTATTGCAGACGCCGCGAAGAAAAAAAACAAGCTACGTATGTAGTTACACGTTTAACCACTTGTATCTACATGGCCAGACATTTGTTTGGTTAAATTAATTTTCTTAAAACATTTTTTAATGTGAATACGTGAAGCTTAATTCCGGATTGCCCGGTTCAAAAAGGTTAAGGTAAGAGACTCAACTTTCATAAACTGAACGCGGTATAATATTTTGTAATGGCGCTCTCAGCCAACAATTTTTTTTTTCATTTTGCTAGGGATACAGAGGGTTAAATATGTTTGCATTCAGATAAAAAGTACAATATTGCTTTCATATTATAATAATAAAGTCACTTACCTTGAAGTTTTTTGTAGAAGACGATGCAGAATCTAGATTTTCGACTTGAGCAAATTTCTGAAACTCGCTTAATTTCCGATACTCTTTTAATTATGAGTTAAATCGAAATCTGCCTTCTGAACTATTTGTTCTTATTCTTCTTAAATTTCGAGTTGATTTCTGTAACAGGTGAAGCTTAATTCCGGATCGTTTTGTTAAAAAAAATCGTTTGGTTCAACTTTCCTAATACGAACACGGTATAATTATTTTGTAACGGCGTGAGAAGCTTTCTCAGCTAATAATTGGCGACGTAAAATGCTTGAAAAGTTTTACCTGAACGCAAATAAACATTATTTATTATTAAATTTTCAGATTATAATTTATGGAGCGCTCTCTATTGTCAAATATTTCGACTACTTTTTTATGGTTCTAAAAAATACCCTTGCATTAAATTGCTTCCCACAGGCTGAATTTAATACCCAAACATCCAATGCTTATGAGTCTTTAAAATGTAACATTTTATAGGACGCACACATCTAAGACTGAATGCTGCAAGGAAAATTCTATTTTTGCTACATTGCTAATTGCGGGCAATGATAAAGCCCGATAAACCGAAAGTGTTAAAGACTAGCAAAACCCACTTCTTTCAAGGACAGATATGTATATATGTAAATGGTATTTGTTCACCTCTTTTTATTACAAAAAATTATACTGCTACGTATAGTTCAAAAATGAATAATTAAGCCACATTTTGAGTAATTTTCCTTACAGCATTAGGCGAACATGAGGCTTAATTTAATCAGAAAATCTAAAATTAATTTGAAATAAATAGTAATTTAGAATGTATTTTAAAAGGGTTTTTGCTCATTTCATTTTTTATTTGCAATTTCATTTTTTCTTATAAACCGTTCTTAGCAAGCATTTACATCTTTAAAATATCACCATGCCAAATTCCAATCTTCAAGTTATCCAAGCTTCTATATCAACTATATAACACAAATCGGAATTTTAGAACGTTTTTAGCTACTGCACACTTTAAAATTTCGAAAATTTTCTGTGGGTGTATTTACGTCTCAATTGTAACAGTCAAATATATAGTATGTCAAATTTGGCGATTCTATCCCAAACACTTTCAGCTAAATCATACTTCAAAATGTTTTTAGAACGTATTCATCTCCTTTCACACTTTTAAATTTATAATTTTCTATAAACAGTTTTTAGTGAGCCCCTACATCTTAAAAAGAACCACCATTGCAAATTTGAAGTTTCTGTCCCCAGCAGTATTTCAAAAATCGCAATTTAAAACTTTTTCTTTGCTTTGCTTCTGCACCCTTTTAAATTTCAAATTTTTAAAAAACTGCATTCACGGAGCATATGAGTTATAAAAGTAGCCAGTATGCTAAATTACAAGCTTCTAACACTAACAATTTCAAGTAAATTGTAACTAAAATGTTTTTAGAACGTTTTCCATTCATTTCGTTTCACCTTTTTAAATTTCGAAAACGTTCTTAGCATATATTTACATCTTAAAAGTAACCACCATTCCAAATTCCAAGTTTCTATACCAATTGTAACACAGAAATCTTAATTTTTGAACGGTTTTTCCCACAGTACTCGTTTAAATTTCGAATTAAAAAAATGGCCTGGCCGAACATTTACGAATCGAAAGTAACAGCCAGGCAAAATTTCAAGTTTCTTGTCCTAACAGTGCCAAATAAATCGTAATTCAGAATGGTTTTAGAAATTTTTCCGCTAATTACCGTCTTTTAAATTTCGAACTTTTTAGAAAGCGTTCATAGCCAAGTATTTACATCTTAAAAGTAAGTATCACACCAAATTTTAAATTTCTAGTCTCAACAATATCACAGAAATTCAGAAACTTTAGAATATTTTTCTTCTTGCACACCCCTTGGGGGTTATTGTAATGACACAGAATATAACCTATGTTGGAGCAGAGATGGTCACCAGCATTTTGCAATCATTATTTTAAAAATCTGTTCGTATATCTAGAGATTACACACTATAAACAAACAAACACACAAACGTAATATTAGCATAGATTAAAGAACATGAAAAACTTTGAGTGACTTGCTTATGAATGGACTCTAATATTTTGAGTGTGAGTATGACGTCAAAGATTTAAGCAGTGTGGCACAACAGAAACCTTTCTTTTCTGATTTATTGTATTTTTCCAAGGTATGTGTACATCCCTTGGAGTCTATGGTTGCTTCTTTTCGCTGTTATTTTAAGCAATTTAAGCTCGTCGCTCAATCTGAAGAGTATATGAGAAGACGCGAAAGTGTGTATCTTCGTATTTGGGTCGTGTCTTGTTCTTCGAGTAATTTAGACCTTGCATCGGAGAATTTATAGTAAATGTGACCGCCACTTGTAGTTAAGTTGTAGTCTGGCCAGCATCGTTGACATTTGGTAAGAAGTTTTTGCACTATCGTTGAATTAATAAAGATTTTCTTGAGAACCACGTGTTGTCGCCGTTATTGAATTGAAAATTGTACTAACGTTTAGCTTTGCAGCAGAAAGAAGTATGGTAAATTAAGAAAGCGGCTATTGACGTAAAATTTCGTTAGTTAGGGTTAAGTTCGAGTATTTCTCAGTTATCGAAATAGTAATTTGTTTTTCATGTTCGCAGCATAGGCAAACATTGGAAGGCTTTCTATCTTTCTCTTGCCCAATTTAGTTTTAAATAAAGGTGTTTAAGACTTATAAATGCTTATGTAGCCGCCTTGCCGAGGTCGTTACAAAGCAAATATTTCATATTTGTCTCTTAGACGTTACTTAATACTAATGTTCTCAATTTCGTAGTAAAACTGACAGTACGAAAATACACTTATTGTAACTGGTGTTAACTAAAGTTACTTAAAAGTGCAGTTTAGGTAGAACTTATCAGTTGAAGAGATACAAACGAAAGCGATATATCCAAATGGACGATGCAATGAGGCATGATATATCGACTAGTTACTATACATTGTATAAAGCATCCCTCTCAGATTCTTACTACTACGAAAAATTAAACATGATTTAGAAAATACTAATTTTTCAAACAAGTACATAACAAAGTTTTCTTTACCCCAATTATCTTTAAATAAAATAATCAATTTAAAATGTTAAATCTAAAATCTTTCTAAAATAATTATGTGAAGAAACAAACGGATAAAAAAAGGAACTTATAAAATTTAGCTTAAAAGAGGAAATAAAAATGTAACCTTTTATAATTAAAATTGTCTAACAATTTAAAAAGGTACTATTTAAAATTAGTTTTTACAGAGATTTAAATCGATATTAAAAAGTTCTCTGCAAAAAAAAAAAAAAAATCCTTTATCTTGGTGAAAATTTAATTATATTCCAGGAAATTCTTTAGTATCATGAATGAAAATTTTTATGAACAGATTTAACATATCTTAATAAAAAATTGTTATCTGTTTTCTTGAGATATGATAGTTATGTAACGAAATTACTCTTTTGTTTTTCTATCTTACTTTATTATTATGAAGAAGAAAAGCTTCTCTTTTTATCTTTATTAAAATACCCAACTCAAAAGTATTTTTGTCATTAATTTAATATTTGACATTTTTTAGTATATTAAGCTATACTTTTCAGTTAATAATATTTCCAGTATTAAAATTATTATTGCTATTTTTATTTATTTTATTTTATTCGTTGTTTCTGCATTTCATTAGACGTTCCACTGAAATTCAAATAAATCTCATTGAAAACAACCATTATAAATATGCATTGTAAACACAATTTAAGCTTAGTTTGTATATTTATCTCTGCATTTCCAATGTATTTTTTAAAAGCATAATGTCATAGATACATTTGTCCCAACATTGACAAGTTTTTACTTCCCGAGCATATATAGTGAAAGTAACGTTGCGGATAAAAACACGATTGTGGAAATATTTATATATATTTACATATTGAGATTCTCTATGAGATTCTATTTTAACATAATTCGCTGTGTATGTGTCTGTGTGCGTGCGCGCGTACATTTTCATTTATTTTACAAATAATATTATTTTATTCATCGGTTCTTCCTATGGATAAAAACCCGATTGTGTAAATATTTATATATACTACAGTGCAATATCTAAAGTTCGGACACCCAAAGTTCGGAATTGTGGAAAGTTTGAACATTCCAGCGGCAATATTCAAGAAATGAGGGAAAAACAAAATTGTTGAAACAAACAAACAAACAAACAAAAAAGATCTAGAGCAAAGAAGCTTTATTACTGAATCATGATCTATGTACAGAATAAAAGAAAAACTTCTTAATGAGAAGCTTAAGTTAATAAAGCAACGCACATTAACCGAAATGTTCAATAGTTAATTAAGTTAAAATTTGTTTTTAAATTTGTATGTTTCCTTAAATAAAGGTTTTTGTTTTACTTTTTATTTTAAGACAAGGGAATGCAAAGGAGAAATCAAAAACAGAGTTTTAGTATATTTTAGCATATTTAGCGTAAGTATTTCGTTCGCTTTTTTAATATGTAGATATTTTTCAATCTTCCTTAATGAAATTATTACTTAAATTTCCATTCGCTTCATGAAAAATCTTACCGAAGTTCGGATTATGTAAAGTCCCGAGGATTCTGGACTTGTACTGTATTGACATTTTGAGATTATCCTAATACGTGTTTGCTATTTTTAAAAGAATCTCTTTTGTTTCCGTATATGTATGCCTGTATGTTGGTATTTTGTTACGTTTTCAGATCCCCTGAATCCCTTTTTGGTGTTTTTATCATGTTGTCAACACGTATGTATGCGTTTTAGTGAACACTGCAGCGCCCTAAACTATGTTCTTGATTGAACTCCAAATTTGGTAAAAATATTACATTAAGTTCGGCAACAAATGTATGCATTTTCAAAGAAATTAACGGACAGGCTCTGTATCTGAATCCTTTTTCATCCATTTTGTGACGATAACTAATACACATTTTTTTTATATGAATATTCAATAAAATTATTTTTTGTTGCTCATTTTCATCTAATGTCGATACAACAATTGTGTTTCCCCAGAACATGACTTAATATAGTAAAATCTTACTCTTTTATAAAACAAACTAAAAATATTTACTGAAAAAAAATTACAGCGAATTTTAATAATCTCATAAAGTGTAAGGAAATTTCAGTAATAACTTTGTTGAGGAAGAATGGAAAATATCTATACATTTTTTAAAAAATCAAAAGAAATATGCAAAAAAAGATAAAATATATTAAAATGGTTTCTTTTTGGTTTCTTCGTCGCATTGTCTTGGCGACATACATGTTGCATTTACATTTGGCGGAGTTTGTATGGCGAAGAAAAATGCGTGAAGGAAATCATTATAACCATTTCAAATTTAGTTGAAAAAATCTGCGACAGATTTCACTAATTACAGCAGATTTTTTTTTCATTACTTCGGTGTTTAAATGCGTAGTTCAGTTATATATATGTAAAACTTGTGTTTTATTTACTAATTCCGAAGAAATTTTAATTCTGTTATTAATTATAAGCCGGAAACAAATACTGGACCATTTACATTGTTCCAAATGCAAACGGGTTAATCTTCTTTCATCAACACGCGCTAGAGATGGATATAAAAAAAAAATAATAATGTATCCAAACTCTTTTTTGAAGACCAGTATGTAAATTTACTGAGATGTATGAAAGGAAATACGTTTTAAATTAAATTATGGTATATCAGAGATAATAAGTATATAAGAGATAATAAGTATATATAATAAGAATTTATAATCGGATATTATTGCTATGTTTTTATACGATTTTTCTTTCTTTTTTCACGACATAAGCATCCTATTTAATTAATTGCCATGGCTCTAAATCACAACATTTTTCTAATAGCAGATGATTTACCAATGCTAATTTTGGTAGAACAATTATGTTTCACCAGAACATATTGCTTATTCTAGTAAAATCTATTTATCTTAAAATTAAAACAAGTAATATAAAAATTTTGTTTTTAAAGTCAATTCCTTCTTAGGTCATCAAAGAAAAAATTAATATAATCCCTTAAGCTAATATTAGTTTTTGTTGCATTAAAATATCTTTAATTTGTTGATTTTCTATAAGCAAGTAGGTTCATAATGGAAGAGTCTATGGGAATTTGGCGAAATATTAGAGATATCGCCAAGTTGGCGTCAGTTTTCAAATTTCGCGATATATCGCCAAGTTGGCGACAAAATTGGCAGTATTTGGCAACAGAACAGGGTCCCCCCTATGGTAACGCCCCTTATAGATATGAAGATGCATTAAATGCTTCAATAACCAATGGCCGCCATTTTGTCTCCCATGTAAAACTAAAATTAATAAAAATCTAATTAATGAATTATTATTTGATAAAACTGTATTAACATCAATTGTCATCCAGTACAAGTTTAAAAAAATTTATTTCAACTTGATAGGATGAATAATAAGTATTTTATTAACGATTGAAAATTTGAACAAAATGTATAAATAAGTAAATAAATATAGGGAGAGTGTGAACTAATAGTAGGAATTGAATAACTTATTGTGAGTAAAAAAAAAATAATAGTGAATTTTAATAATCTCATAAAACATACGGAAATTAAAGTAATAATTTCGTCAAGGAAGAATGAAAAATATCTACGTTTTAAAAAGTCAAACGAAATACTTACGCAAAATATGATAAAATATACTAAAATGTTCTATTTTTGATCTCTCCTTTGCATTCCATCTGCGACATATATATACTGCATGCACTATTGGAGGAGTTTAAATGGAGACAACAAATGCGTGATGGAAATAAATTTAATATAAACATTTAGTGAAAAATATCTAGTAAAAACAAAATAAACAAAAAGGAAATAGATTAAACAGTATGCGATGAATATTTAACTGGGTCAGATGCTCTTCCAGTTTATAAATCTGTAATACCCTGGGCCCTAAACAGAAAGATGTGCGTTTCGCATCCTAAAATTTTTACTAAGTGGCGCCCACTGTAACGGAATCTTAACGGAATCCATGCCTCATAAGTAGTTAAAACATTATTACAGCTGGACCCTGTGACTTCGAGCCCATGAATCTTTAAGACGAAAATAGCTATAACTGGGACCTTCACTTTAGCAGAGCCCTCTGAGCTTCAAAATCATAATTACAGCAATTACAATAACGGAGACATGTCTTCGTGCTCGAAAAACGTTAATATGGGGATCATTATATAATTCGTAAATTACTGCATAAATGAATATTAAAATCTCCTTTTTTAGTAATGTATTATTATTTTCAATCAAGAGAAAAATTTATAAGACGGGAAACAATAACGATTTTTTTCTCGCATGAGTGACTTAAATTATTCACCTCTTAACAAAATATCTATTTATTAATAATTACAATTTATCAACATTTGTAACATTGAAAAGTTTATATCAAACGGAATTTTATGTTTAAAAAATTGCAATAAATTATTTATTGGTTTATGAATTACACTCAAGCGTAATTTTGTTACTCTTATTTTATATTAATTTCTCCCTTACTTCCTTCATGAGTGTAAAATATCAAGAAAACAGCTCTAAAAATATTCACATACATAATGCATAAGCCGTGATAGCAATATTACCAGAAAAAAAAAATCAACAGTTTCGAAGAAAATTGAATTGCTTTATTGAAAAGATAAATGTCTTAGGAGATAATTCAATAATTTATAAAAAATTATACAATGAATTCATTTTTAAGAAAGTTTTGAATTTTCCATAACATTTTGAAGTAGCATTATCTATTTATTTTTCGCTAAGAGTATTTTTTTCTGTCAATAAAAAGTTATATAATAGCGTATAAAAACAATTATATTAGTATAAAATATTTATACTATTTCTCCACTTAACGAATTCCATGCTACAATAACTTTTTTGTTTAACATTTTTTGCTTTATACTAATATTTTGTGATAAATATGTAATACCGCTAACAAAACTGCAAAGAAACGAAATTCGATCTAGGAGTTTAAGGAACAGGAGGTTTAAGGAGTTATGAAACACTGTAAAAAAACACCACTAGCATGATTTATCAAAAAATTGTATGTAGGGGAGACCGGGGCTAGTTGACTACAGGGGTAAGTAGGCGCAGTCCTCATAAATCGCCTGTTTGTGGATAGATTGCGCAACCAGTCACATAGTACCTTAATTCTTGCTTTTTACAATCCTCATTGTAGTTTTGCAGCATTACCTGCGTGCAGTCGACATTTATTACGATTTTTCTGTTTTTTGCACTCATAAGTAATTTTTTGTTGCTTCATTCTTTTTTTCTAGATTCTAATACTTATCTTAATAATTGCGATTTAACTTGTGCAGTTTTTCTTAGTGTATGATTAACTGTATCTACTCCATATGTGATTTACTTGGGTTATTTATGCTTAGATGGTTATGTGTCCCTTTTGTGAAGAAATTATTGTGGGTCTATTAGACGAATTGAACACGGGACAAGTTGGCTCAGTGCCTGATGTGTGCTGGTAGCCTGAAAAATAGCAAACACCGAGAAAAGTGGTTGCAATACAAGATTTTGGGTACACGAGACACTCGATTTTTTATTTGTGACAACTGTAACTCTGATGATAATATCGAGTAGGATAGAAGTTACTCAATGTTAATGTTTTATTCTTTATTTTTATGTCTGTATAATTTAGAATTTACATTGTACGGCGATAACGCCTTTGTTTAAACTTACTGGTAATAATGAAATTGATTTCTTTTAACTGCGTGTCTTATGTGAGTTTCATTTAAATTTTTATTAAGCGTGTGCCAACTTACCCCATAGGTATAGGCAACTTGCCCCGTGACAGGGTATGTTGGCGCACAATTTTCCTTTTACATAAAACTTCTTCCGCTAAACAAAAAAACAAAAAACTGCTTCCGCTAAACATAAACTACAAAAGCTACTAACTCAAAACTCCAGGTATTTATAGCCCAATGCCTGTTCTTTAAAAGTACAGTTAAAGTTTCATAAAAAACTTAAACAAAAAAAATAATAATCTATAACTAAAAATTGCGGCCCCCCCGGTCTCCCCTAATCCGACATTTATAACACACAAATCAAATGTATGACTTACAAGAATTCTTTCTATTATGACAGCAATTCTATTTTTTCTTATTTATGAAATATTTCAAAATACTTAGCATGCACAGCCACATTCCATTTTTAGGTAGATTTCGTAAGAAATTCTACCCATCGCATTCTCCCCTATAACGGAATTTCTGCAACATTTTTCGAGATCTACGCCGATCATGAGCCGTAGAACCCAAAACCACCCCCAGTTCAAAACTTTATCTATCTATATATATATATGCATCACCATTTTATGGACATGATTACTTCATAATTCTGCACAAATATCTTCCAAATTGATACATAAAATCAAGGGGCAGAAAGTCTCGGTCAAATTCGTTAATGCTCGAAATCGGGCCAAGGGGGTCGAAATAGGCAGGGTTTTTCTAAAAACCGAAAAACCCCAAAACTTTTTAATTATACTGGATATCAAATCAATTTAAAGTTATTATTACTTCTAGGAAAATTGCCAAAAATTTATGTGTGACAGATTTTTGATAAAATTAAAAATGGGCTCAAGAGGCGAAAAAAATAGGGTTTAAAGGAGAAAAAATGTCATAACTTCTTTAATTCTCAAGATATCAAATCCACTTAAATTTATTATAAATCTTATTATTATTATTATCTACAACTTTTATGTTGACAGGTTTTTGACAGGACGAATTCTTACTGGAAAAAAAATTTTAAACGAAAAAAAAGGGGGGAAGGGGTTGAAGAATAAAAACAAATAGCTTCGTCAATTTACAAGATATCAAATCCATTTAAATTTATTATAAATTTTCTTAATATTATCAACAGCTTTTATATTGACAAGTTTTTGATAGGAAAGCCTACAGCGGATATATATATGTATATAAGGTGTTGAAGAAAAAATTACCCTTTTAACAGGATTCTGATAAAACCAGTTCTTACAAAAAATTAAATTAAAAACTCGTCAAAAGCGGCCAGATAAAATTTTTAAACTGGGTTTATCTTTACTACCTTTATTTAGTTTCTTCTGGTGAAATGAGTACTTAACTTCGAAAACTACCTGGGCCTGTAGGCCGAGTCGACATGGGTTTCTTATGAAAAATCAACGACTTACTTCTACAACTTTTTAAAATATTAGAAAAAAATATTTGCAACAAGAAAGTTAAGTAGTTAAAACAAACATTCCACTTTTCAAGAAAATATTGCTGTTAATCCAAACACATATTTCCATTTTGGAAAAAAAATAAAAAAAATAAAAAAAAATAAAAAATACTTTAAAAAATTATACGTTTTTGTACCATCAGCAGGAAATGGCACAAGGCAGTTATTACAGATAACTTTTTTTCGTATAATAAAACAAACTTTGGTACATACTTTTAATTTTCTTTTCTATTTATTTCTACTCAAGAATTTACTCGTGTGAATATAGAATTTGTCGAAAGTCGTACTTACTTAAAAATTTATTTAACGTAACGTTTAAACACTTCTTTTGAAAAATAACGTTCTTCAATTATTCATAAATTAGACGTAGTCTTAATTATATTACTTTCCGGTGCCAAATATTTTGAAAACTCTCAGTGCGTGAAAGTACCAAAACTAATTAATAAAGTTATTTCCAAATAAGTTAATAATGTTACGCAGTTAGCCTTTTAAACTAGCTATGATATCATACCCAATTAATAAAGTTATTCTTATAAAAATACTTGACACATTCATAAATCCTATTTAGATGGCACTTTTACTGTCTTTCTGAAGTGTTAGAAAGTTCATAAACTCTTATGAAGTATATCTCATATCTTTTTCGAGAACTGTAGCAGACTTTTAAGTTGCCTATACTTGGTCATTTCTTGAAATCTATTTCTAATACGTTAAATTAATTCATCGTTAAAAATATTTTCAATTTAAAACGAAATTTGTTTGAAAAAAAGATCTTTTAAATATCGTTTTAAAATTTCATTTCTATCTATATTATAAAGGAAAACATGTCCGTGCGTAACGCTGATATCATTTTGAAGGTGGCAACAGCAGACGATTAAATTTGACTTTTACTGGAATTTTTTAATTTTCTAAATATAGCATATTTTCACTTTTTACACCATCGAATAGTGGATAAAATGTGCTTTCGAATGCAGTTAGTTTGAAAATTGTATCGCATTTTGTTCGAAAACTGTATCACAATTTACTCAATATTTATTGTTTTTAAAATACTTTTGAAGCATGATTTTTGTTCCAATTTATCGGTATCGTGTGTAGACGATTGAGAAAGATTCATTTTCTGGACTTTCAGTTTATATTCTATAACGAAATCAGAACGTTCGTCAATCAATAAATAAAAAAAATAAAATAAAAATAAAAACCAAATTTAAGGCCTGTTATCAAATTACACACTTAAAACACTGAAATGGACAGAATCAAAAAGGCTGATTGTAAATTGTTGATCGTTGACTATTTCTTTAACTTTTGGATGAGGCGAATACGAAAGTACCGCTTTTAATAAGTTTCAAAACTTTATTTTAACACACTAGGGGGCTCGGCCCCCTACGAGCTACGCTCGCCAACCCCCGTCCAGACACCGTAGATTCTAAATGCACGCTAATTTGATCGGCTTTAAAAAGATTTCGAAAGATTGAATTATAATTTAAAAAACAGTGGCGATCTCGGGCGATAAACGGATTTCTATTCATTTTTCTTTGATCGGGGAATTTTAACGCCAAATCCGTTGCGGTACTACTTGATTATCCCGTCGACCAATTTCGCCAAATTATATAAATCGCCAAACCACTCGCCAAATTATACAAATTGACACAATTTTTATTTTAAATAACGAAAAAACAAATAAATTAGTACAACATTAATAAAAATACAAATAAAACGTCGAAATAAAAATAACTTGATGACGTAGACACGTGTAACAACATTTCAAAATAAGCTAATATAAAAGGAATTAAGTAAACAGAGTCTTTGTCTCCTGGTACTTTTTAACAAAGTGAAAAGAAAGTTCTTTTAAATGAGACATTTTAAATTAATCGTTTTTAATCTGACGTAATTTTGACCAAACTATTCTTTCCCTTTTTAATATTCACGTGATAATACTTGTTTTAGAAATTAAATATTATTTGCGCTTTCCTAATAAAAATAGTTGAAAGTATCCTCTTAAAATATCAAATAAATGTCTAGCGCAATTTCTAAATTTAAACCGTTTTGCAATATTATTTTGTGTTCATTTTATGTAATAACTGTAATGTGACGTAAATATGACGTAATTTCTCCTATTTAAGACTTCTAACGCATGTTGATAAATTTATTGCTTTACAAATTCCTTTCTCTCTTAAAATTCACGTGTAATTATAGTTTTTATGACATAATTTTTAATAAGTTCCTACTTTTTGTACATAATTATTTAATTCTAATTCCAAATGTTTTTTTCTGTTTATAATAGTCACGTGTAAATAATTTTTTAATTTATTTACACGTATAAGTATTTTTTTTTTGAAGCAAACATTATTGCTTCCGCTGTTTATACAGTTGGCAACAGTTTAAATTAATATCACTTTCTAAAATCTGTTAAAAATATCTCTAGAAATGCTGAAAATCTGAATTTAAAATAGAAATAAAACATCAAAAAATTAGTCAAAATAAAAAAATTAATGCAATCTGCACTCCGGCAAATTCTAACGCATAAAATGATCTAAAAATGATTAAATTCCTATGAACAGTTTTTGCTCCTATAAAACTTTTTTAGTGGAACAATTTTGTCCAACTTTAGCATTAAATATCTCTTAAAGTAATTCTTCGATCTGAAAACTGTCTACATCAGCGTGCTTATCAAACATTTCTGTATAATACTACCGATTTTCATATTTTTGTATGCATTATTTTTCTTAATATTAACGAAGAAAAACCTCCGGTCACAAAAAATTCAAAACCGGCGGCGGCGGTGACAGCGGTAGTTACTTTTTTTTTAGAATAGAGAGATTGTTGCTATGTTTCATATAAAAATGATTTTTAGTATTGTTAGTGGGTGCTAAAGAAAACATGCTAAATGTAAAGTATCTATTAGAGTTACCAGAAAAAATAGACCCTTGAGATGCTTTCTCGCCGCAATCTTGTTTGTTGATACGTTTTTCAAGTAATGTTTGATTAAATGCAAATTTTAGTTTAAAACTTGATCCGTCAGATGCTTTCTCGCCGCAATCTTATTTGCTGATATGTTTTTCATGTAATGTTTGATTAAATGCATTTTTTTTTTAAATCAAACAATATATTTTAACGATAAGTAAGAGTAAAATTTGACCCTTGAGATGCTTTCTCGCAGCAATCTTATTTGCTGATATGTTTTTCAAGTAATGTTTGATTAAATGCATTTTTTTTTAATCAAACAATATATTTTAACGATAAGTAATATAAAACTTGACCCATGAGATGCTTTCTCGCCGCAATCTTATTTGCGATACGTTTTTAAAGTGATTTTTGATTAAATGCAATTTTTAGTATAAAATTTGGTCCATGAGATGCATTCTCGCCGCAGTCTTATTTGCTGATACATTTTTCAAGCATTATTTGATTAAATAGAATTTTTTTTAATCAAACAATATATTTAACGATAAGTATGTATAAAAATAGACCCTTGAGAAGCTTTCTCTCCGCAATCTTATTTGCTGTTACGTTTTTCAAGTAATGTTTGATTAAATACAATTTTGTTTTAATCAAACAATATATTTTAACGATAAGTAAGTATAAAACTTGACCCGTGAGATGCTTTCTCGCCGCAGTCTTATTTGCTGATACGTTTTTCATGTAATGTTTGATTAAAAGAATTTTTTTTTATCAAACAATATATTTTATCGATTAGTTAGGATGAAACTTGACCCGTGAGATGCTTTCTCGTCGCAATCTTTTTTGCTGACACGTTTTTCAATTAATGTTGGATTAAATGCAATTTTTTTTAATCAAACAATATATTTTAACGATAAATATAAGTATATAACGTCAAAAGCCGCTTTCAGAATCTTTCGAAAACTAACCCATTCAGCTCTGTGCATTTGGTATGTACAAAGAAAAAAGAATTTTGACATCAGAAATTATATATAATGATGATTTTCATCTATGTTTCTGAAACCCGTGAAACCCGGGTTTATCCGATTGATGCTTTAAAAACGCAATTGCTAATGATTATCATAATTACAGTAATAGTGTTTTGTTGAGCGCTATTGACTATGACGAAATGGTTTTTTGGCAGGCATTACAAAAAGATTTTCGGAGTTTATTGAGTAGCTTCACAATTCCTAATCGCGGGAATGTTTGTTAATGTTGTACAATACTCGTATGTTAATTTTACACATTTTTAATTAGAAAATATCTCATTTTAGTTAGTTATACACATTGAACGACAAACTAAATAACTAAACATGACTAGAAGTCACAGGGTTCTTTTTTTAATACGTAGTTACAGTGTCTAGAAATACATAATGAGGAAACTGCGTATACCTGTATTGCTTTAGAATGTATCCAAAATATTACATATTTTTAGACGGCAGTGCCATCGAATTTACTGCTTAAAAATGTAAATGCTAAAGGTTAGTAATAGCATCCAGAAATACGTGGTGCGAAATGAATTAAAATATATATATCTGAATGAATGTAAAGAATTTAAAACAATTTTCGTTCATTCCTACTGTATCGAGTATTACAACATAACTCTTTTTACTTCTGTTTTTCGCGAAACTGATCTTTCAAAAATAAGTTTCCCATAGTTTCAATTGCATCATATATACTAATAAAAGAACAAATCGCTCTCTGTATGTGTGTGGGTGTGTCTCTGTCTGCGATTGCTAGCGGCATCTACCGCACGTAAAAGTCTAAAATTTAGGTAAGGTTAGTTCAAGACAGGTCCTGATGCACCTGAGGCTCGAATTTTTAATTTTTTAAGGGACGGAGCCCCTTTAAATTTTTATGCACTAAATTGTTAATAACTTGCCCCCTTTTTATCAAATTTTCTTCGTTTTAGGGGACCTTTCTTCCTTTAGTTTTTCTCGCCTTTCTACTTTAGAGTTATGACGCTGGACCCAAGACGCCCGTTGCAGGGCCCCTTGAAGATTTCGTGGAAATAAATTGCGTTCTTTTATCCAATCTTCATTTTTGGAATATTTTTTCCATTTAGTTGTTCTAACGTTTCTACATTCCATATAAGACACTGGGTCCCACAAGGGAACCGTAGGGCCCGGCCAGGGCCCCTTGGACTTTTGTTCGCTAAGCATTTTTCACCCCCTAATTTTCTCACCTTCTCAATGGATATGTTTAAAGTTGAGTCTTGGACTCTTCTTCCTGGACCAACACCCTCATATTTTTATTGGGGCCCTAGGGCCCTTTTTCAAACATTTACTCAATGTTTTGTGCATTTATTTAAAATGCTACTCTAACTAATAATTCATACTATATGCTTAATTTTAACTAACTGAAGATCTAACATGCTAAGTAATAAAAAGTTGTAACATGTTTTCATGTTAGGGCCTTGCTCTCAACTATTAGTTGGCCCGATTTGGGCCCCATATTATAGCTTCCTTAAAAATAGTCCAATTCACTAGCTTTTTTCTGACAACTTCTTAGATTCTCCAGCTACTACATGAATGATAAAAAATTTCAGACTTCAGCAACAATCAATTTTGAATATTAATCGCCTTCTTGGAGCCCTTGGTGCAGCTTCTTAAAAAATGATCCGAATGACTTGCAAATTTCTTTAACATAGTTCTAGTGTCCTCTGGTTGCTTTAAAAGCTGCTAAAAAGTATCTTTATACCCAACTACATGCCGTTTAAGCCCCTGGTCCAATGGGCCTGGTACAGGCACCCTTGAAGTTTTTGCTCCATAAATTTTTCTCTTAATCCGATCTTCATTTTTGGAATCCTTTTTCCATTTATTAATTCTCCTGTTTCTTTATTCCAGTTAAAATCCTGGGACACCCTAGGGTTCCATTGGGCCCGATCAGGGACCCTTTGAACTTTTTGTGCAGCATGCATTTTTACCACCTAATTTTCTCGCATTATCAATGCAAAATTTTTAGTTTGAGTCTTGCACTCTTCTTCCCGGATCAACACCCTGTTATTTTTAGTGGGACCCTAGAGCTCTGTTTTAAGCATTTTCCCCTAGTTTTGCACATTTCTTTAAAATTTTATTCTAATGATTAATTCATACCCTAAGCTTAATTTTGACTAATTGAAGATCTAAAGTGCTAAGAACTTGCACCTTTTAACAAGTTTTCATTTTAGGGCCCTGTTCTTTAGTATCAGTTGTCCCTCTTTGAGCCCTTTGTTATAGGTCCCTTAAAAACGGTCCGATTTACTATTTTTTTTAAACAACTTCTTAAGTACTTTTGCTACTACATGAATGACAAAAAAATTTCTCTGACTTCAGCTACCACCAATTTTGAATATTAATCTCCTTCTTGGGGCCTTTGTTGCAGCTTCTTTAAAAACTATCGGATTCTATTACAATTTTCTTTAACATACTTTCAGCATCCTCCGGCTAATTTAAAACTACTAAAAATATTTCTTATACCCAACTACATTCCAGTTAAGACATTGGCCCCCAGGTACCGGTCTTTCTTTATACCTCAGCTACCACTTTTTCGAACATTAATCTCCCTTTTTCAGCATCAACTAACGTTTACTCACTACAGCCGTAAGTTAAAAATCGCTTTACTTTAAAGCTAACTTTAGATGAGGGATTTCTTCCGTTTATTAAATACCGTGTTAACCTTAAAAGTGATTCATGAAATTTACAAAGGAAGGGGCATCTCACACCGCTTAGGGCGCATACTTTTCTCGGATTCTAAGGACCCAATTTCAACGGGATTTGCTTCATTCAACTTTAATTACAATTCAGCTACTTTCTTTATTATAAAATTTTATCTTAGACTTCACTTACCAGCATTTTCTAACATTAATGATGCATTCTTTTTTTGGATTCCATGGGTTTGATTACTACGAGGTTTAGCTCACTGAACTGATTGTCTCCGGCGCTTGCGGAGCACTTCCGGTACATGAGGTCTTAGGTAGCGGGGATCCAGGTTATAGGTTTGTTTGAAAAGAAGTTTGTTGGGAACACAGTAGACGCCGGGAAAGGCAAAGGGGGCCTCCGAAATTAGGTCCATTTAAAAGAATTTCAAAAGATATAAAATCATACAGACTTGAATTTTGTTAAGGTTGTTATTTATGGACCCTGGGCAACGCCGGGCGAGTCTGTTAGTAAGTATCAAAACACACACAGAATTTATATTCATTCGTAGCAATAAACTCGATCATAATGTAATTTTTGGATACCAAAAATGTAATTTTTGGATAAACTTTTCGCATGTTGATTTCCGCACATTATATTTTTAGACACTGTAACATAGCTATAAATTATTAATTGTCCCATAGCAATAGATTGTCTTCAATGAAAATATTGATGGCACACTTATTCGTATGGTATGGTGGCCTGGAAAGTATTTTTGACACCACATATATGTGTCATGTGTTCAGTGTATTAAGGGGAAATGTTAGTGTAGCGCTTGCTGCTTTATGATAATTTTGTATGGTATTTTTGGAAAATAAATTTGCAATATATATTTTTAACGAAAATCATTAGATTATGAAAGCATTACGCAGCCGATAAAAACGAAATTAATCTGATGATCAGGAATCTTAGGACAAAACAATTCTCCCTTTTTGACTTGTGAGCAGTGTTGCTTAACACTTTCGCTAGGAGGATACATATAAGTGCAGGATACGATGGGCACAAACTAATTTGGACAACATTATTTTATGCGTAAATTTTTAGCATATTTAATCGGAGTTTTTCAATGATTAAATAATACAAACAAATATGTTAAGAAAAAGTGGTGAATGAAAAAAACAATACGTGATGCTCATTGGAAAATGGTACATAATGGGTTTTTGAGACAAACAAACGGAATTTAAGAAATATTTTAATTTGAATGAAATAATTGGCAAAGAATTTTCCCATAAAAAATATATTTTGATTATATTTACAATTTTAAAATGAAATTTTTTAAAATAAATGAAGAAATATCCTATAAGGGAGTTTTGTCAAATGGTATAAATAACATAAATAAACGTATAAATATATTTATATGTATGTGTGTGCATATGTATAGTCCTGCAGAGAATTTTTAAAGAAAAATACTCCATCCTGAATTTACTTATTTATTGCAAATTCACAGACATTATTGTGGAAAATTGCAAGTATAAATAACACTCACAAACAAATACTGATCACTAACTCTGGTTTCAAATCAAACAATTCACTAATTCCAAATATAATTAATAAACGTCTTTCAAAATGCTTTCATCTTACATGAAAGTCTTAAATTAACTTGCAAAATAAATCTAGTGCCATATTTACAAAATAAATCTCCTGCCAACACGGGACGAAGACAAAATTAAACATAATCCTCTGCAAGTAAGTCTAAAAATTTCCAATTAAAGCTAAACTAACTCTATCGTAATTCTGAATTTAAAAAAAATAATCTAAACAATGCATGCTGGCGCCATCTGTTTCCTCACAGAATAACTAAAATCATAAATTCGTAAAAAATGCAAATTAATTTCACTAAACACAGTGTGCAAAATAAAATTATAAATTCATAAAAAAATTCAAGTTGCACTGAACTTAGGGTGCAAAATAGAACGCTCAATTAATTCAGCTAACTCATATGCACATACTAACCACAACTATTTCATCAGAGTGAATTTGGAAAGATGCACATAGAGCGTGCAAGGTAAAGTTCTGGTGCCCTTCTGTAACTTTCAAGGAAGGACAAAGCGATAATTGTGGCACAAGTGTCTACCCATAGTAAAATGAATATGCGTTATCATATGAAAGTGACTGATTGTGGTTAAATAAAATAACACACGTAAAGTCAGATATATATTCTATTTGTGTCCTGATGGTGGATGGATTAATGATACTTAACGCGATTTTTTATCATACTAAGTTGTACCTTGCTTACATATGATATTTTATTGGTAGATGTGTATTTTCCCTATAATACACGGGATGTATATTTAAATTTTAACCGTTCTGGGCTTGTAATAAAGTACCTTTTATATGTAAAACGTAATTGCATACTACATCGAGGATGATCTATATTTTTGTCATAGTTTTCCAGGCAGGGTTGATAACTTTCAGATATCTCCACTAGAGCTATTGCAGTAACTCTCATATTCGTTTTACTATAGGTAGGCACTTGTCTCACTATTATAGTTTTATACATTCAGTAGTTATTTAAGTGTTTCCTTTGCTTACTCTGCATTCTCCCTCCCCCTTTTTACTCTCTCTCTCTATATATATGTGACGAGCTACAGCGGATTTTGTAGATCCTTGTAAGTTTCAAACGATATCACACTGAAGATATTAGCATCAGGAATCATAATTAAAGCCTGGCAGTCATAATTCACTTCTAAATTAAACGTTTTGAAAGTCGCGTTACGGTCGAAGCCAGGACATTTTCATTGAATTATACAAGTCCCCTAGGTAAAGAACCTGTTACTGTTTATATCAGTATATTTTTATTAACATTGTAAATCATATCAATCCGTTAGAGGTTCCAAACTCCATCCAAACATCTTTTGTTATTGTTTAGTCTCATATTCAGTCCTTACTTAATAGTAAATACTGAAAGTTGTAATTAATAAGACAAGCAAAAGTTACGAATTCAAAAAAGATATTTCAAATCATCTAGTCTTTCAGAAGCAATAGCATAGCAGATAAAAATTTACGAATCCAGTAAAATATTTTCAATCGTCCATTCTCTTAAATTCAATAATAATTTGAAAGTTCTCCGGATTCGAAGAATAACTGCATTTCTCTTTTCCAAAAATCTATTAACGTTCTGCAGGACTACACTGGAAGTAGATAAAAAAACAACGTTTATAGCGCCAAAAATAAATAAAAGTGTTTTGGAGCTATAAATGTTGTTTTTTATTTACTTATAAAAGAAGAATAAAGTATTTTAAGGTGAATATAAGTAAACTAGATGTAAAAAAATATAGACATTTAAAATTATATTTATTATTATATTGTACATTTATATATGTGTATGTGTGTGTTAATTATACAATAAATTCAATCGTTTTACAGATCAATACATTTTTCATACAGATTCGCTGCAGACTGGGAGTCGGTAGCTTAATTAAAATAAATCCTTGCCGGCTTGGTCTACTGGCGGAGATAGGTTTCGAAGTTAAGTACTAATTTCACCAATAAAAACTAAATCAAGATTAGAGATAAACCCAGTTTAACAATTTTATCTGACCACTTTTGACGAATTTTTAATTTCATTTTTCTGTAAGAGCTGGTTTTATCAAAATCATGTTAAGGCGGATTCAAAAAAAAAAAAAAAAAAAAAAAAAAAAAAATCACGCTCAACAACTCGAAATTTTATGACACATTTTCAGATTCATTTTTAAAAGTAAAAACATGAAACTTGCTGATGTGATTATTTGAAGAGATTTATAAGCGACCTGTGTTTTTATTTTCGTTCAGTTAACTAGAACTTGATTTACAAACATTTATTTTCTTAGTACGACTTTTTAGTCTCTTTTTTAGTTTCCAGCACTATCACTTCAGGAAATTCGGTTCAAAATGCCCACTTTGAACGCTGTTTTTGAAAAATATTCTGCCTTTATGAAAAGATCGACCAATACGGCACATTATATAGTTTCTGAATAAAGGAGCCTGCCAATTGAATGCGTTTGAGAGCAAAAATGAATTAAAAAATGGGTCAGAAAATAAGCAGTTTGGCTTTGAGTACGCTCTTAATACGATAAGTTTTTCGTCAACCCCTATTTTGTTTAATTTGTTTTTGCTGTATTTCTTTTGGTCCTATTAAAAACTTGTCAATATAAAAGTTGTACATAGTATTAAGAAGATTTATAATAAATTTAAACAGATGGGATATCTTGTGAATTAAGGAAGTTATGAAGGTTTTTTTTCGTTCAACTCCCGCCACATCTTTTTTTTTTTTTTCCAGTAAGAGTTGGTACTATCAAAAAGTCGTCAATATAAAAGTTGTAGACAGTATTAAGAAAATTTATAATAAGTTTAAGTTAATTCGATATCTTGAGAATTGACGAAGTTATGATTTTTTTTTCTCCCTACAACCCTGGTTTTTTTTTTTTTTTTTTTTTTTTTTTCGCCCCTTGAAACCATTTTTAATTTTATCAAAAATCTGTGATACATAAATTTTTGGCCCTTTTCCTAGAAATAAAAATAACCTTAAACTGATTTGATATGCATTATAATTAAGAAGTTAGGTTTTTTTCTGTTTTAACAAAACCCCTCCCAATTTCCAGCACCTTAGCTCGATTTTGCCCATTAACGAACTTGACCGAGATTTTCTGCCCCTTGATTTTATATACCAGTTTGGAAGCGATTTGTGAAGAATTATGGAAGTTATCGTGTCCATAAAAAGTTATATATATAGATAGATAAATAGATATATAGATAGATAAATAGATATATAGATAGATAAATAGATGAAGTTTTGAACTGGGGTGGTTTTGTGTTCTAGGGGTCATGATCGGGGTGCAAACCTTTTTCAGAAATTCCAACAGAGGGGAGAATATAACAGGTAGAAATCTACCCAAAATTTCTGAATTGCCCACTAGTTGAAAAAACACCACTTTGAGAAAAACGCATTCCAAAATTTTTGAAGAGATATTTGTTAAAATTATAGCACGGTTTTATTTAATTGAGTGCTGGGCAAGACAGTGTTGGAAACGTATAAATTTTTATGCTCATTTTTCATTTTTGAAAGTTTTTGCAACGGTATTCCCCTTAACATTCATAAATATTTTACAACAAAATAATTTTATATATACCACATGAAATATTTTATTTTATAAATACTTTTGTATTTATATAATTAGATACGAAATGTGTATTGATATAATCATATACAAAAATAGCTGAATAATTTTTTAAGTTCATTTTTCATTCCAATGCCTTTTAATTTATCTAAAGAGATATTAAGTGCACGGGTATTTTTGAAGTATCAAATATTAGAGAAAGTTTTAAAATATTTTAATCTTCTTGAGGATAAGTTTTCTTGGGGATAAAAATACGAAAGACATTGCTAAATTCACAGGATGTTCCAGATGAGATATATCCCCCTCCCCCGGAGCTGAAGGAATGGGACTATAAATCAAATTTAAAATATAAGTTAAGAAATATTGCAAGAAAACAGAAAAATCGACTATTATACATATACAGTTCATGTTATACAAAAAATAATCGATACTTGCAAAAGTTATTAGAGATAAAAACTCAAAAATATTTACAGTCGTGCAATTTGAAAAACTGATTAATGTACTGGAGATCACAGTGAAAATGTTTTGTGAATTGCTTTCATATTTTGTAATTACATTTCTGGGATTTAAAACTACATTTGTCTTTTTGCTTCACTTTTCTGCTGAATGCTTTATTTAGATGTATTTACAATGCAAGATTCCCCAATTGTTAACATAATTTTTACCTATAGAACGCCATCATGAATTTCTGAGTGATTTCTATTTCTGCTGATAAAATTTTAAAAAAAATAGTAAAGAAGGGTATAAGTCAGCTAGCATTTTTCATTGTGCATAATGCAATTAATTTTAACGATGCAAATATATAATGTCTTGTAATAATCTTGTTTTAGGAAAACTAAAAATTTCTGTTTAATGAATTTGGTCTGGAGAGTTTGTTTAAAAATTTAAAAAGTATAACTTTTTAAACTAATGGGGTGATTGTTCCTAGAGATTATCTTCTTTCGTACTTTATTTTGTACACTTTTGAAACTATACTGCCGACTTATCCCAAACAGATAAAAAATTAAAGAATGTTTTATCCTTTTTGTGATATCATGTACACCGATTTATTTCTGTATGCTAGTCACCTCAAATAATTAAATAAGGCATTTATCAAATAATAAATTCTACCCATTTTTGCAACAATCTGTTACATTTATTAATATGTAGTTAAAATAGGAGTATGCAAAATTTCTGATTGTTCACTGTTACTTCCATTTGCTAACAAAAAGAATTGTATCTTCTGCATGTATTGAAAGCTTTTGTATGTAATCATTATGTATGCATGCTGTTAGATAATACGATGTAAATATATAAAATTGATATTAATATGTACATATATGCATATGTAAGAAGCCTGTGTGAAATCATATACGAAAGGAAAAGATATATATAAATATGAAGCTAATGTATTATGGGAAAGTGTTTTACCTTGTTCTATCTATTAACTTTATATAAAACTAATCAATGTAGTTTAGAGATATACGGCTAGATGTCACTTAACAGTTGGTTTCTTTAATATAGTCAGCAGACATTAATATAGTTCTAGACAATTGTTAAAAAAATGATTTGATCATCAAACATTTCCAACTTTTCATTATATCTCGTTATCAATAGTCATTTGCTTAAAATTCAAAGTTATATATAAAAAGTATTTATAGTGTATTAAGAACATGAGTTTCAAATCATGTTAAGCCTAACTAGAAAATGGAAAGAAGTCATTATTTTTCAAGGCACCAAGCTTCGTACCTTGAACTTGGCAATATTGTTGTACCCCGAACAGGTCCAAAGTACAACACAATTACATTTTATTCTGTTAAAATGCCAACAAATGATAATTTGTCCTTGTATCATTAATGGAAGAAATGCACAACTCAACTCTATATGTAAAGAAAATATGCATAAATGATAACAGTGGTGAAGAAGAGATTATTGTTGTGTTGATATAAAAATGATGCATATTCCATGGTACATGTCTAGGCAGAAAGCACAACATGTGTGTTGTACCTTGGTTCTAAATTTACTACTTTGTTAATTTAAAAAAAAAATGATAGGCCTAAAACCAGAGTTCAGAAAAATTACGAGGGAAGCAGAAGATGATAAAAAATTAGCTAGTAGCTTTATATTTCAATATTTAAAAATTTTAATTATTAAGAATTTGAATTTCAAAATAGGACTGAGATACAATGCCTTCTCCTAATTGCAGAAAATTCACTATAAGTGTTTTAGATAGTAGTTTAGAAGTTAACCAAACTGGTGGATACAAAATTCAACAATAAGACATTTTTTCTACATTTACTTTGCCAAGTATATTATTTCTACATAAAAAAACTGGTATTCAAAAAGTCAGGCAAAAACTGATTTTTTATATGTTCTTTCAAAGCATTTAAGCATCAATAACTTTTTTATTTTCATTAAAATATCTATAAATTTTTATCTTTATAAAATATTTGTAATAGATTGTTTACTGAAGCTCCTGATCAAATATTTTCCTTTCTGAGCGTTTTTGTAAACTTATAGTTTACTTCAAAGAGTACAAATCTTTTTTTTTTTAAACTTCACTACTTATTCTTCTTTCATATTGTGTTACTTATATATTTCTCTTCTGTCTCTAGTGGTACTTTCTTATAGATCATGGAAAACAAACATTCAGATATCTGAGATATAAAACCATTGAAGATAAAAGTTAAACTCAAAAGAAATCTTTGAAGAAACAAATGTATTTTAATCCCAATGGAAAACTATTTTAAAAAGATTAAACCTACGATATATTCTTTATCCCGTTTCTTTTCTTCTTTATGCTTGAATACTCTAAACGTTAAACTCATCTTTAAAAATAAAAGAAAATATATTTTAAAAATACATTTTTTCTTATAGTACATTCTAAAACTATATATATATATATATATATATATAACTTTATACAAATACTGTACATATATGTATATAACTTTACACTTATACATATTGTGTATATGAGGATACACGTTAGAGTAAGGAGGAAGGAATGTGTCGTTTGGACATGTGTAATTTTTAAATTATTATTTATATTTAAAAAGTAAATAAAAGTAAAAATGTAAAAAAAAAATTTATATATATATATATAAACGAAAATTAAATAATAAAAAAAATAAATAAAAATATACAAATACAAAAAATATTAATAAGCTGTACGTGCTAGAGTACAAAGAATGGATGATGTTGCATTGAAATTTAATGTGAAATGGTTAAATAATTTAGTAAAAAAATGGAACGATATTGTATACTTCTATTTCAACTTTATTCAATTCCTACTATTAGCTCACACTCTCCCTATATTTATTTATGTATTTATATATTTATCTTGTACAAATTTTCAATCGTTAATAAAATACTCATTATTCATTCTATCAGGTTGAAATAAATTTTTTAAAACTTGTACTGAATGACAATTGATGTTAATAAAGTTTTTTCAAATATTAATTAATTAATTAAATTTTAATTAATTAATTTTAGTTTTGCATGGGAAACAAAATGGCCGCCATTGGTTATTGAATTTCAATGAAAGTATTTTCAATAAGGGTTACCATAGGGGGGGACCCTGTTCTGTCGCCAAATACCGCCAATTTTGTCGCCAACTTGGCGATATATAGCCAAATTTGGCGGCCAAAATGAGTCGCCAAAAGTGACGCCAACTTGGCGATATCTGTAATATTTCGCCAAATTCCCATAGAGTTCCATTGTAAACCTACTTGCTTATAGAAAATCAACATATTGAGATATTTTAATGCGACAAAAACTCATATTAGCTTGATTATATTAAATTTTTCTTTGATGGCCTAAGTAGGAATTGACTTTAAAAACAAAATTTTTATATTACTTGTTTTTATGAGCAAGTTATACATAATTAAGTAATATTTATTTCTCTTAATACTATATATGATTCCGTATCGATTTATTTTAGGCGAATATAGTGAGTTATTTCCTAAGAAAACTATATTATAAGGTATTTTCCGAAATTTATCAACCAGCTGACTCAATCTTTTTCAGTGTTTTACACAATATTTGACAGGACTTTTTATAAGAGTTGCTCTAAATAGCTACTAAAGTATGAAATGAAAATGTTGGAATCTCTCGCGCATGCGCAGTTAAAAAGTACTTCATATAAATGCCCATATCTCATCAAATATTCGCTATATTCACGTTTTAACTGTAGTATACTCTTGCTACTCTTCTTTTTCCAGTTGTCAGAAAGTGGCATTAAATTTGGTTGAAAACTCTGTATTCTATAAACAAAAAAAATTGCATTTTTCACATTCACGAATATGCGTGCTGTGCTTACACAAATGCACACGACCGTTAAACAGAATTCATATAGACATTTGCTACAGCGACAGACCATTTTGAGCTTTTTTTTTTTTTTTTTTTTTTTTTTTACATGGATGAGCAAGAATATTATTTTATTATTAAATTTATTGTTGGACCCCTAATTGTTCCCGCGACCAAATCTTCGCTGCAAAACATGAAGTTAAACATGTTTTAGGTAGATTTCGTAAGAAATACTACCTATTGCAGTCGTTACCATGGTGCGACTTTTGAAAAATTCCTTCATAACTTTTCATTATAGGACCCCAGGAACCCAAAACCACCCCCACCTAAAAAGTAATATATATACATATACATGTATGTATGTACTAAATTTTGTCCGCACGATAAAAGTTGCAATTATGCACGGATCGTCTTCAAACTCGCCAACAACTTTGAGATGGCTAATATCTCGGCGGGGATTGAAAAGGGGTAATATCGGCCCAAGGGAATGGAAATGGGGAGGGTTAAAAGTTTTGAATACCGTCTTAACAAGATTCTGATAAAACCAGCTCTTACACAACAACAACAGGAAAAAATAAATAATTTTCGTTATAGCAGTTGCCAACAATTAAAAAAAAAACCAATAAAATTCTCACCACAACAATTGCTTTCCTAAATTGCAAGATTTTCACGTGAAAAAATAAATTAAATAAATAGTTTGACGAATTGAAAACAAATTGAATATTACGTCATAAGTTTTCTAGAGCAAGATTTCAGCATGAAAACTCAAAATGAAATAAATAGTTTGACGAATTTAAAAAAAAAAAAAAGAGAAAAAAAAATTGCGTCATATTGGCAAACCTCAGCTGCGTGTGTGTAGTGTAGTCGTGTGTATTAGAATTTTCACAAAATGTTTAGCTCCCTAGAGCTCATTCTTAGTGAAGGAACTGGGTTTATCTCTAATCTTGATTTAAGTTTTTTTGGTGAATTTAGTACTTAACTTCGAAATCTACCTCCGCCTGTAGGCCCGAGCCGGCAGGGATTTTTTTTTTATATAAGTGTTTGGTACTTCGAGGACAATTCGTCAAGAATTTTGGTAGATATTCGACAAACCGTATACAATCGAAAGCATCCGGTCTCTGTTCCTTAACTTCTGGAGGCCAGTGTATTTTAAATAATTAAGTAGAATACATTTTAAAGCAAAACTATTTTTCCACCACGCTGCTAGCCGTTGATAAAGCACAATTCAAAAGTAACATTTAAAAATTTTAGATCCAAATGATTATGTTTATTAACTAAATAGTCTTGAAAAATTTATAAATTGCTGTTTTATTTTATAAAAACATCATTACTTAAAAAGTGTGACGCATATATTTTTGAGTAATTATAAATAGAATAAAATAATATCATGAAAAAATAAAATTAAGTTTATAACATATAATACATGGATTTTCTTTTGAAATAAAATTTAAATTTTCTTAATTAACTCTTAATATATTCCACTGCATAATGATATCACTAAGAAACCGATTGTTTGGCTAATGAATATACTTTTGATTCTTTGTAGCAAAGGCTTTCTGCTGTTATTCCCTTTCAATATTGCTAACTAAAAAAAAATTAAACTTCGCTTATTTTTCTACTAGCGAACTTGCCCGGCGTTACCCGGGTATGTCAAAAAACAGCAGGTATTACGAAAAAACTCTAAAAATCACAATAAGATATCGCGAAAAAATTTTTAATCGCTTCTCAAATTCTGAAAAGAGAAAAAATATATATATATTATGTTCGAAGTTTGCAAGTTGATTCCTTTTACTAATGTGGAAAAATAGTAGCAAATCGCTAAAATACACTAAAAATCACATACAAAATTCCCGAAAAATTCGAAAATTGCTATACGAAATCCGAATAAACTTTATTGAAATGAGGGCAGAATGTACTTTAGGTCAAAACGGAATGTCAAAAAATTGCAGCAGATCGCGAAGAAACGTAAAAGTCGCATTAAAAATCAAAAAAAGTTCAAGAATCACGAAAGTCAAAATTTACTATAATTGGATAAATGTTTCAAATCTAATTCCTTTGACCTGTGGGCTCTCTTAAAATTTATGTTTTGGAAATCATGCTAAGCATTAGATCATGTTACGTTTATTCATAATTAATTTACTTGGACTCCCTTAAATATAATTAACAGAATCCCTTAAGTTAATATTTGTTTTTGTTGCATTAAAATATCTCAATTTGTTGATTTTCTGTAAGCAAGTAAACCCTATTGTTTTACAGTGGAAGTCTATCGGAATTTGGCGAAATATTGGAGATATCGCCAAGTTGGCGTCACTTTTGGCGACTCATTTTGGTCGACAAATTTGGCGATATATTGCCAAGTTGGCTACAAACTTTGCGTTATTTGGAGACAAAACTGGATCCTCCTACGGTAACCCCCCTTATATGTATGGACATGCATTACATGCTGTTCAATAATCGCATAAAAAATTCGCTAAAAATTCCAAAATCGCTGCACGAATTCCGAATAAACTTTTATGAAAAGAGAACAAAATTTACTATATTGGGTTAAAAGAAAGAAACCGCATTCTTTTGCTAATGTGGAAAAATCGAATTAATATAATCCCTTATTTTAATATTAGTTTTTGGTCGATTCCTGGCTCTGGCTAATTTTTCACTCCAGTTGGGTTTATTGTATTTATTGTTTGTATGTCTGTATAATATCTATATATACCTTTAACTGTTGAATGCAGGCGTTATTTATGTGTGTATGTGTGTTTTAATATATATTGTAGTATGAGTGTTTTATTATAAATATTAGTTTTTGTTGCATTAAAATATCTCAATTTGTTGATTTTCTGTAAGCAAGTAATCCATATTGGTTTACAATGGAAGTCTATGAGAATTTGGCGAAATATTAGAGATATCGCCAAGTTGGCATCACTTTTGGCGACTCATTCGGTCGCCAAATTTGGCGATATACCGCCAAGATGGCGACAAACTTGGCGGCATTTGGCGACAGAACTGTGTCCCTGTACAGTAACCTCCATATAGGTATGGTAGTGCATTAAATGCTGTTCAATAATTGCATAAAAAATTCTCTAAAAATTCAAAAATCGCTGCATGAATTCCGAATAAACTTTTTTGAAAAGAGAACAAAATGCACTATACTGGTTTAAAAGAAAGAAACCATATTCTTCTCACTTATAGGGGAAAATCGCCTCGAAACTTAAAAAAGTGCTAAAAATCGCATAAAAAATTAATTTAAAAAAATCTAATCAAAAAATCGAAAATAGGGCTTCGAGGTGCAAAACTTCATATATAGACGTACCTTTTTCCCAAATTTTGTAGCTCTACGTGCAGCGGTCTCTTCAGAACACCGTCGACATACTCACTCACTCACTCACACACAAACTTCTTTCTTTATTATTATAGATTAAAATGTTTTTGTGAATTTTCGAAAAATTCACAATTAATTACGATAAATTTTTCCAATTATAAATAAAGAATGTAACTGTGAAAGTTATTTTTTTTTTAAATAATCTAGTCTGTATTTTAAAATGTAAATTATATTTACTATTTGTTCATAAAATGAGACGGTCATGAATTTAACCTATTTAATTTTACAAATATTCTTCTAATAATGCATAAATTATAGCATTGATTTACATTCAAAGATAGATTTTTTTTATATGCATATGACCATAAAGAATAAACAAACTAAATTAATGCAAATTTTACATTTAAACTGGATTATTTTTTTTCCAATTTTTAACAGGATAAATAATTTAGTCTTCTTTATAAAGATTTCTTATGCCATCAATGCAATATGATGTTTCTATATAATTTATATAATTTTCTTCTAACTGTATCACCTTCATAACTTTATACCTTACTGTTTTGTTTGATGTAAATCAATAAAACAAAAACTAAAATACTTGTTGTTTTGTTCTTATTAAATAATTAATTTGTTTATTAATAATATTATAAACATAATAAAATTTTCAAAGTAGAAGCAATAAATAGTAAATTTAAATACATTTTTTTAATGTACGAACTATATTTTAAATAATAACTAAAATGGTTTCAATGCATTTCTATTTAATTCTTGTATGAGATAAATATGTAACAATCTATAAAATCTCCTTTATATTCAGGAGTCTTTGAGATAGAATAGCAGTTATATAATTAAGCTTAAATATATTTGTTCCTTAATGGTAACACTAAAAAATTTGTTGTCTATAGTTGTATGAATATAATGAATATTCTTTTAAACTTTCAAATCAGAGATGCTTCATTCGCATTTTAATTTTTTTCTAATTCCCTTGACTAAAATAAATTATAGTGTGTTTACAGTATGTTTATTTATTAAATAAAATGGTGAAAACAGTTTCTTGAAATTTGTTGTGGAAAACTGACCCTTTAATAACAATAAACTATTCTAATCTTAAATAAAGACTTTAGTGCACACTTTCGGACAATTTAAATAATTGACACATTACTTCAACATAAAACGCCACTATGGAATTCCGTTAGAAAATTATTCATATATGACTACATGACTACATACTTTACTACATGGCACATATCTATGTACACTATGACCATTACTACATGACACATATCTATGTACACTATGACCATTACTACATGACACATATCTATGTAGACTATGAACATTACTACATGACACATATCTATGTACACTATGAACATTACTACATGACGCATATCTATGTAGACTATGAACATTACTACATGACACATATCTATGTAGACTATGAACATTACTACATGACACATATCTATGTACACTATGAACATTACTACATGACACATATCTGTGTAGACTATAAACATTACTACATGACACATATCTATGTACACTATGAACAGCTGGATTAATTTAAGAAGAAATCCTGCTTGTGTAAACATTGTTTTAGTCGGGGAAAAAAACAATTCGCGCACTTTTCACAACATCTACCTACACACTAGCTTCTAAAGTAAGAATCGAGTGCGAAAACTATGACAGAGGCTGAGATGACAGGAATGAGGAGAATGTCGGTTTGTGCTGCCACCTAATGCAATAATCCTTAAATACTTATGATATGCCCATTACAAGACTATAAAGGAAGAGCTCAGATGATAAAGGTGGTATGTGACAAAAACGAAAAGAGTTAATCATATGATTGAAGATAATCAGTGGTCCTCTACCATCTGTTAAATTACTATTAGAAAAAAAAAAAAACTAATACTCACAGAGATTTTATAAAGGAGACATTTGACAATAAACGCAAATAGATATTTGGAACTTTACAGCTCATTTTCTCAAAATGATGATTGTTTTACATATACCAAATATGAAAGATTTGTTGTTTATTCCATTCAGAACAAAAGGCACACATCTGTAACGCTTTATCATAGCCAAAGGCGACTATATTTTTAAATAATTTCCCTTCACATTTTTCCAAAATTCATAGTGATTTTCTCTTAGAAGTATATCACAAATACTATTGTATTGAAACAGTAGTAGTCAAAATAATAAAACAGACTATCGCCTGAAGCAAGCCAGGCGCTAATACAGTAAAAAAATTGCTATTCTCAGAATTAATTTTACCTGTATTTAAGAATATCAGGTCTATGTCGTTGTGGATAAGTTATTACTTAGTGACAAAGTACGAAATATCCTTTCATATACTATCTTTTAAGTATGTACACTTCTATAGATGCGAAAAAAAATCAATAAAAAAGTTTCACACAATGTAAAAATACATACCGTGGGGAAAAAATCAGATTGAAATTTTAGATGGTAATTTTGTTGTTTTTCAGAAAATAATAATAATGTATTCTCATTCATTTAATTTCATGATACGACAGTCTAAGATATACTTTAAATATTAGATTTAGAAATTCTCCTACTAATTGTGTCAGAAGAAAACTTCAAAGATAACTATTTCATTTTAATTCAGTCTTTTCTTTAAAAAAAAATCAGTTTAACTGAAAAACGCAAGATCTATTTTGGTGTTTAATTAAAAGCATTGTAAAAATAATGCCGGTTAAGGTAACAATAAAACGTAAAAATTTCCAATAAATAATAATTTTTTATACATATATTTATGCATTACATAAATTTTAAATTAATATCTAAAATAATCCCAGTACATGTAAATAATTCAATTTCTTGATATGAAAGTGTGAGATATATCTTGACCGTTAGATTTAGATGTTATTTTACCTATTGTGCCAATTAGAGAACTTCAAAGATTACTATTTCATTTTCAGACTTTTCTTTAAAGGAATTGGAGTAACTGAAGAACGGAAGATTTATCTTTGTGTAGGGTCATGTGGGGTAATTATGACCAAGGAGTAATTATGACTACCGTCATATTGGAGAAAACTGTGTATGGTAAAATTTTGTTTCAAGCTTAGATATTAACCTCATAATATATATTTCATCTTAGATATTCTTTATTATTAGTCTGAAGCCTTTTTGATATCCGAATAGCAATCTGAAACTAAGTCTATAAAATTTTTGATAAACGGATTTGTCACTTTGGAGTGCAAAGTGGTCACAATTACCCCCAAACAAATGTCTATCGGCAAATATAAAAAGAAGATATAGTGGTCATAATTTCCCCACTAGTGGTCTTAATTACCACAAACTTATGTGATTGTGAGTTTTTGATGGGGTAATTTAAACCATCCTTTTAACTTTAAAAAACAAAAAACAGCTATGAGAATTAAATTTTTAAAAGATGTTCTTAAAAGATCAAAGTTACTTCCTATGTACTAAAAACACCACTTTTCCTAATAGAAATAAGCAAAACAAAAAATAACAAATGTTGAAAATGTAAAAAGTGGTCATAATTACCCCTCCTGACTATATAAATAAAAGCATTTTACAAATAATACCGTTAAGGTGACAATAAAATGTAAAAACTTTCATTAAATAATATATTTTATACATTCATTTATACATTAAATAAAGCTTAAATCAACATCTAAAATAATTCCAGTGCACGCCTATTAAATTTTATTAGATCTTATTTTTCTTAGACTTAAAAAAAAATAATTACTGAGTGTAATTTATTTAATTTCTTGATATGAAAGTGGGAGATATATCTTGATCATCAGATTTAGAGGTTTTCTTACCAATTGTGTCATCTAGGAAACGTCAAATGTTACTGTTTCATTTTCAGTCTTTTCTTTACAAAAATTGGATTAAAGGAAAAATGCAATATTTGTTTTTGTATATAATTAAAATCATTTTACAAATAATACCGTTCATGTAACAATAAAATGAGAAAAACTTTTATTGAATAATGACTTTTGATACATTCATTCATATATTAAATAAATTTTAAATCAACATCTAAAATAATAACAGTACACTTTTTCTAAATTGTAGTATGTGAGAACGATGTAGATATTTTAAACTTTTTTTTTTTTTTTTTTACCTATTATTAAGTCATGGACCATTACACCATATACAACTTAAATAACTAGATAAAGTGTCATAAGATACACATTGCTAAATCATATACTACGTTAAAAATATTATAATTACCCCCAAAAATACATTAATCAACGGTTTCCTTCTGGGGCCATCTTTAGGATCTAAAGTCAAAATTTTGTTTTGAACAAAGTTTTTGACTTTAGATCCTGAAGATGGCCCCAGAGGAGGATTGAAACGGTTCATTTATATACATTTTGGTGTAATTATAATATATATAACGCGTTACATCATTTAGTAATGTGTATTTTATCACATTCTATCTAGATATTTTCCAATTTTACCTTCAATATTATAACGTTGAAAGAAAATTTAAATTTTCTTAATTAATCTAATTTTTTCGTACTTTAAGGATGTCAGTGATTTTTTAGCTAATAAAACTTTATGAACTTGCGGCACAGAAAAATGTTCTCCAACTGCATAGGCATACTTCTAAATAAAGGAAAATACTACACATAAATTGCATTAAATAGGATATCATAAATTACTTTGTTACATAAATCGCCGCCTTATAAACAATTGCCATAGAGTTACTTTTAGAAAATAAATGAAACTCAGCATGATAGTGTGGATATCTCTGAAATTTCATGATATTTGACTGGCTTTTCTTATATAAGTTGCTCTATGTAATTTGGTATCACATTTTGAAAGCAAAAACGTGCTATAATTTACATATACATTTGCGACGTTAAATTTTATTGCATGCATATGGTAATATCTTTTCAAATATCCAGTGCATTTATTCTGATTTTCATTGCAATGTTTCTTTTACAGTTTGAAAATTTTCTGAAAGTGTAAGGAAGCATGGTTGAAAATCCTATGTGTTGTACATGAAAAACATGGGGAAATATTTTTAGTTTTTTTTTATATGCCTTTATATATTCATAAATATATGTGCTTTTTTACACGCATACATACAAACGTTTTAGAGAGATTATAAAATCATTAACGCTACAGTTCATTTCAAGCATTTTAACATAAGTGGTAATTGTAAATAATGCTTTTTTTATTTATTTTGTATTTGTCCAGTTATAGCACTCGTTACTAAATATTCACTGAAAATTTTAAGCAGAAACATATTCTTTAGAACGCCGAAGTTCAATAATAATTCAACGAGTGTTTTCTGTATTCGAAAAAGCGTCTAAACTTAAAAATCCCCAGGGGGTTTTGGCTATATAGGCATTGTGTATTTGTATTTTTCTTGTGTTATTTTAATTTTTTTTATTATTTAATTTTAAAATTTAAATATTTTTAAAATTTCAGAAGTAATGTCTCTATTATGTATAATTTTCATCTTTCTCCAAAACACATTAAAAATTTTTACAAAATAGATTTTTAATGTCTTACATTAAATAATTTTATCCACGAAAAATATATTTTTACAGATGAAAATTTAGAACCACAAAAATCCATAAATAAACTGTATCTTTTATTGACATAATTTAAACGACCGCACATTTACACCAATTGTACCCATGCGAATTCTCATTATACGCAAGTGAGCATTTCGATATCTAACGTATTTACAAAAGACACTCTGTTTTGCTCAAAGCTCTATTGTATTAAACAGAGCAGTCATAATTCTTCTTTTCTTGAATTATTGAAAGTTTGTATTCTCAATGTATAAAAATGTCGTTATGGTTGCTGTAATTTTATCTACAAAAGATATAATGCACTACGTCTGCTGATATATAATCTCACTTAATAACACAACTCTCTTTTTTTAAAACGTTTTTGTTTAAAAAAATATTTAAAATATAATACCCTATATTTTTTGTGTAGAGAAATGTATGTAGTTTGCTGGATTTAAACCATTTAACATAATTATACCATATCACTTTTCTATTGAATAGGAAAAAAAAAATAATAATAAGGCACACTTTTAGGCCCATTTTTTTACTTGTTTGCCTCATTTTTTCTTTTTTAATTTGAACAGGATATACGAATAGTTACACATAATAAATGTTAAAAAATACTTTATAATTTCCTCAAAGCGATCCGTCTTCAGATTTAAACTCAATCAATAATAATAAAAATATTTTTTAGAGCTCGTTATAGTGTTTTACTTTTTTAAAAACTGGAATAAATTATGTTTATATTTTGAAGAGTTCATATATAATTAAAATTTAGCAATTTTGATATAATTAAAATTTAGCTAATTCTAAGATAGCATATTTGCAAGTTTACTCAAGTCCCTTTTGTTTCTTACTCAAAAATGGATCACCTAAACACAAAATATTTTATTCGTATAATTTTATACGAATTATTCTACACTTCATTCAAATATTATTGCAGATTTACTAATTATCTGATAAAAATGTTTGTTATTGTATTTTTTCTATGGAATTTATGTACAAATTTGAATGACACAAAGAGTTTTCATAGATTAAAAAAAAGGCTTCGCATACTCTAGCAGATGGCTTCTCACAATTATTATGATAAAGTGATTATATACACATTGCAATTATAATCACTTTTTACATACTAATCATATTTAAAACAAAGTTTTAAAAATTGTTTACTGACTGTAAATAAAATCTGTATATTTTGATTTATGTGGGATTTTTAAAATTTTACTATTTTTCTCATGTCATTTACAGGGACACCCAAAAGAATTCAATTACTGTACAGGCAATTAACAATATTTGCAGCAAGCTCTCTTTCAATTGTCATATGCGATTTTCAATTTTACTAATTTTTTTAATTATTATTTGGTGTGTATGAATTCTATATATCATGTACATAAAAAACTACATACTACATAAAAAATTCTGTGTTCATTTTCTTTTATTGGCGGAAATTGCTGAAGAAAAATTTTCAGCTGTGTGATGCTTTTTCTAATTGAACTAATTTTTTGCATACTGCGTACTATATGTAGATATCTATAGATCATATACAGGACTGCACAAAAGAATTCAGATAGATTTATACTATATATGGTCTGTTTTGTATGGTTTGTACTGAATTTTTGTTTTCAAAATTGCTATGCGTTTTCCAAATTGTTTCTTAAACATAATCTTTCACTATATTAAACGCTAAATTTGTTTTGTTTCAGTATTCAGAATGTTTAACTATTGGAAATTGCATGAAATAATCCATGCTTAATACATCTTATGCTTGTTAAATTTTCACTCAAAAAAGAAAGCAATCTCCGTCATTTCCAAAAATATATAATATAGACGGTTTCAAATTTTATATAAATAAACCTCAAAGCAGGGTCTTTAAACTAGTACACAAATAACATATGAAGATAATGCATTACTAATGTAATACTTTTATCTGTTTATCTCCAATATTCATCTGTAACATATTTTTAGTACATTTTATAAAAAATGTTTAAATATCTAGAGCGTTCAAAAGTTCCATATTGATATAATTAAGTTGTTTTTATACAATGTATAAAATTATGAATGTGTTTATAATGTTACAAAATAGTTATAAGAATACCTTAATTTATTTTTCTGTGTGTTTCAATACGAATTTTTAAATTAATTTATTTTTGATAAAAATATAAATGCTGCTGTGTATTATTAAATAATACACTTTCAATCTTCATGTAAAATTTGAACAACTTGTTAACAATAACATGCCTATAGTCATAAACATTATATAAGAAAACATTAAACGCTTATGCTACAAAAGAAATATTGCTTGCAACAAGTTAGGGTAACTCCGGGAGAGTCGCCGCATCTGGGATAGGTGCCGCACCCCTTGTATTTCTTGTAATTATCGATAAATGGTCGTCAAACGCCATAGTATAGGTGGCAATGATATTATTTTAACCAGTGAATCCCATTTCGATTTTTACTTTTAGAAGTACAATCCTTATTTTGACATAAGTGCATGATTTCACTGTCCAAACTTTAAAACGCGTTATGTTTAAATACTTTTCATACACTAAATACTAAATGCATGCATGGTTTCGAAGTCAAAACTATGTGTAGCGTTTGTATAGAGTACTGTGTGTACGGTTACACCATTCCCTTTAGCGATGGCAGGTAACTGTGATGGCCAACGTCTGCATCATGCAAAATGGGATACATGCCGCACTGCAATTCCGATATCCATGCCGCAGATTCTTATGTACGGGATTATTAAGTGTTATTAACTTTTCCTTTTCTTTTTGCACGGACTAACCACGTTAGGCATGTTATCAACTTTACTAAAAGCAAAAGAGAAAAAGGGAAAAATAAAAAGTAAGAAGGGCAAGAAAGTTGCAAGTCAAGATGATAATAATGACAAATTCGATTACGCGTAACGCAAACGTTCTTTACAAGGAACGTTTAGAAAATTACAAAAAAGAAGAAGTGTTATTGGCTTCGTTGCATCATGTGTCAAATGTAGTTATAAAAAGACTGTACTTCTTCGACATTTTTTCTGTAAATTATAGTCGAAAGAAACATGTCTCTTAACCCATTCGGGACCATAGGTACATAGAAGCACCTTCATAAAAAAACATACAAAATTTGTTTCTGGCACCAGTAAAAAAGAAAAGTAATATTTGCTTTCATTAATTAGAGCATTTTCATGACTATTCAAATAAAGGTAACCTATTTAAAAAAAATGGTGCCAACCGAATAAAATTTGTGTAAAAGCTACCGGTCCCGAAAGGGTTAAAAAATAAATTATGAAATACAATTTTATTTTTTTTCTTTTACCTCTCTAATACATTGATGTAACGTTGTTGCTGAAATAACAATTAAAATTTAATGTAAAAAAATAAGTCGATAATTTTAATAGTGAAAATAGGCAAACAATTATTAATTTGAATCTACTAATACGTTTAATTGTACTCATTTAATTTCATTTTGTTATTACATCGTTAATTATAGTCCAGATTTGAATATTTGTTTGTATATTTTTATTTATAATTTCATTCTGTTCTAATTACAAGCGCGGCATAACTACCGCACAAATGCGGCGTCTCAGCCTGAATGTACGAGTGCCGCGCCGCAGTGTAATGTTTTAGAAAAAATTGTTAAAAAATATTAATTATTTGTTTTGCGTTTTTTTTATCCGCAGTACGCGCATTGTATATTTAGCATTAAATAGCACAGCATGATTTTTTTTTTTTTATGTCCACCTTGGGACTTTATACACAAATTCAAAAAAATGTGCGGCATAAATCCCGGAATTACCCTATATATAAACTAAAGTACATCTATTTAAAATAAAAAAAATATTTTCTTTATGTATCTATATTTATTAAATTACATTATTATAAACATCATACTAAATCTCCCTTGTTTATATTGTTGAAATGATACTTGTTTCATTAATAACGGGCATAATGCTACCAATACTCTGATAGCAAAACATTTTGCAATAAAGAAAAATATATATATATATTTCAGATATTGAGCTATTATATGGTGTATTTATTATTTCAATACAAACAGACCAAAGCTTATGCTACAAAGAATTAATTTAAAAGTTTCTTTTATATATATATATATTTTTTTTTTTTTAATTACAAAACTTTTTTTACGATAGTCTAAAATGAATTACCTTCTAAAACTTTTACTGAAGTTTCGTCTGAGAAACAAAAATATGAGATAGAGCAGATCCAATTAATACATGTATATGTAAAAAATGAGTATAAGACATAAAATGTATGTTTAAAAGTTTATCGTGAAATTAAAAAAAATACTTAAGAAATTACATTAGAATGTTAGTTATATGGAATCATTCTTTTGTTTTTTTACTATTTTACCTGTAAATTAGAGACAGCGTGGTCATCATTTTATCATTTCCATTATTTTAAAGATATTTAAAAAAACTTCCCGTTGAAATATTTTTATGGGATAGTAATTCACATAATCAATTTTAAATCGGAATTCTGAATACGGAAAAAAAAAAAAAATTTCAAAATTTGCTTAAACTGTTCAATAAAAATTAATTGAAAACATTTTTGTTTGAAGTTTGAATATTGTTCATGCTTCTGAATGGTACTTTACTAAAGATGATGTTTTTTATCGAACATCTAATTCTTTTTTGTAAATATGATAAAAATTTACATGTGTTATTAAGTTTATTTTAAATATTGTTTTCTGTTACTTTTTTAAAAGTATTCTCACAGTGAATAATCTTTCTCTTCATGTTTACAAAAAACAATACTTGTTTACGAAATCTCTTTGGAAAAATATACTTCTTTCTGAAAGTTTTAAAAAATCTGTAGCTTTATTCAAAGAACACCAAACATATTCTTTTGTCCTCTTTCTTACATTTTTTTTCACATTGAATGACTTAGTTATCTTCTTAAAACTATATTTGTAATGATATTAGTTACTTCATTTTGATTAAATTACTATTTGGATACAGTCATCGAAGGTAATCGAAATGAAAAAGAAATATTTTAAACTATGAAATCTTAAAACACATAAGTGCTGCATTTTACTTCCAAAGAAAATTACTTAAAAAAGATTACCAAATGCATAGCCTATTTGTATATTTACTTTTTTCTGTATTCTTCTATTTCTTAACTAAACAACTCGTTTAAGTGAAGATAGCAAAAATTGAGAATCATTTATTATAAATATGTAGCTCTTTTTTTTTTTTTTTAAATCCTTTATTCAACTGCATGTTCCTGTGAGAATTTTTATATAAAACATTTTACACGGGTGTGTTTTTCTAAAAATTATCTTATTTGTACAGCTTTATCTTTCAAGATGTGTATATACAACTGAAATGTAAAAACGGAAATTTTCTTCAGCAATAATAATACTTTAATCATAAAACATAATTTTAAAATGATATCTCGAATTATCTTCAATCTGTCCGTTATTTTTGTGGTTGTTTTTGTTGGTTGTGGTGATCGTGTTGGAAGTGGATGGTGGTTTATATATATATATATATATATATATATATATATATATATTGCTGCTATTAAAGAAACTTATTGTTTAACCAAAGTTCAGATAAGGCAAACGAAAGATCTTTTCAAATACCGTTTAAAATTTTGCCATTAGTTTATTCTTTAAATGTGCTATTTTCAGTATTTTTAGATAAAATCTTGTAAACAATTTCTTTTTGTTTAAAAATAGCTAAAATATAATAACTTTTTATATGTGCAAAATCGGCGTCAAATATACATATTGTTTTAAAGGTAAGAACTAAGTACAGTGTAAAAAAAAAAAAAAAATTGTAAAGTTACTAAAATTTTTCTAGGAAACTAGGATTCCTAAAACTTTTTATGTAACGGCAACAACAAAAATTCCTGTAACAGACGCTGTTACAGGGTTGGGTTGGGTTGATTTTTGACGGCCAATTATCTACACGAGGGATATAGGCCCGGGGGGAGTGCCCTCCATGGGGGACGCTGTTACAGGAATTTTTGTTGTTGCTGTCACATAAAAAATTCTAGAAATGCCAGTTTCCTAGAACAACTTTAGTAAGTTTACAGATTTTTTTTTTCTTTTTTTTTTTTACAGTATACGAAAATTTAAACCAACCACATGAAATATTTCAATCCAAATTGTAAAATATAACTAGATTTCATGAAGATATTTTTCAATTGTCTATTTTCTTATTTTTCACAATATTATTGTTAAAATACACAACTTGTTCAGTGATACCATATCATACAATTAATGTTTAAAAAAATGTATGTGAAACTGTTAAAATAGTAAAAAAATAATAATAATAATAAAATTTTCATACAATTGATCTATCTGAATTTTTTTTTCTGAAATTAATTTACAGTTTTATTTAATTAATATTGCGCATCCTTAAGGTACCGGGTGTCCTGAAAATGACTGATTGATTTTAAAATTAAATAACTTACAAACGGTGACGGATATTAAAAAATTTTTTGTAAGAGATTTATGTAAGATGTCATGAGTTTTTATGGTACGATTCCCAGTTTTAGTTATAAATAGCAGCGGTAGATGGCGCTGCAAGCAATAAGCACTAAATGCAGGCTCGATTTTTCGGCTTCTTTCTTCTCGGATGCGAAAAAAGGAGATTAAAATGTTTTGAATGTATCCCGAAGTACCACAAATCGGGTCTAAAATTAGCACCTACTTCTCGTAGCGCCATCTATTGTTTGAAATTCGAACTAGAATCAAACAACAATGCATTAAAATGGTGAAAATTTTCGAAATTTGTTTTTATAGTTTCATTTGAAAGAACAATATTTTAGGATTCCATACCTGTTTTAATTTTATGCCAAAGATTACTAGAAGAGGAGTTATGGTGAATTTAATAAACAGGAGGTAAGGAGTCATAACTACCGAAAGTGGGAGTACGAAGTCCCGGGGAAATGTAAACAATGTTTCTGTGCAAGATTTTCTTACTTTTTTATACATAAAAACACTAATAATCCTTAATTGACGTTTGTAGATTAATTTTATGCGTAAGAAACAAGATAGATAAGGAATATTTAAATGCGATTTCTGGAAACTCAATTTCCCTGTTATTTCCATGTTTGATAATCTCCATTATATAAAAGGTTTTAAGCATATTTCAGAGAATGGATGGTTCAGAACCTATTACTCACTATGTTCTGAACTAGAATTTAAGCTCTATGTGGTATTGAATTTATTTTATAGGTATTCAAATATACTAAAATTAATTTTTTATAAAAAAAATATGCATTTTTTGACATATATTGAAATATTTAAGTTAATTTTGAAGATATTGTAAAACTCGTAGTTCAGTGCACAAGTAAGTGTAATAATAATATGTAATACAAAGAGGTTTGAAGTATATGTAGTTGAATTGAGGGTGCACTGTCTCGCGTAAGCATGAAATTTTGCTAAAAATATGAAAATAAAAAGCAATTTTTTTAAATGTTATGAAAATATTGTTAGGATTTTAAGTTTTTTCACTATCCTGTAATGCAATCGAACTAAAAATATGTGTACTTATTCAATATCTTACAATTTATTTTTTTAAAGCGCACCTCATGTAGACAATTTCGTAAGAGTCTAATTTTCTTTATCTTTTATTTTAATTTTTCTGATATCCATCAGTGATTTTCAAATATTCAATTTACAACGAATTTTTTATCAAAATATCTCATACTGTGGTCATATTTATTCACCTGAAAATAGCATTTACATGCGTGTTGGTAGCAATTATTTTATTGTCTGTTTTTCCTGATTCACCCCTTTATAAATGACTCCTGTTATCTTGTTGGCGCTAATTAACATTCGGTCCAGAAATTTCCGGAGAATCTTTCCGCTAATTACAAAAGGATGCATTAATTTTCTGAAATGATGGATAAATATGAAACGGAAAATGGTTTAAACTGCAATAAAAAGTACAGCTGAATATGAAAAATGATGTTATAATTTTATTTTTCTAGGGATTACGTGCCCGCAGAATTAAATAATTTGTGAAATAAATAAAGGTATAAATCAATAAAGCGTTAAAATCTAGATTTTCCCTTCATACATAAAATATGTAGAAATATACATTATATTCGTTAAATTAAATGAAATGAAATTAAATTACAGAAAGTTAAAAAAAAATGATTTAATTTTTTATTTTCGGAAATAATATTAAATGTAAATTCAAATAATAAAGGTTTATAAGAATGCATTTTAACCAACTGATTGAATAAATGTCCAGGACACCAGACGAACCCTCAATCTTTGACTTAAATTGCCAACGTTCTGTCTTGTGAGTTACCTCGGCCGGCAATCGGCGGACACGTGAGAAATGACCAAATGGTTTGCAATATTTTAGAAGCGTTACATATAGGGTAACTCTAGAATATATGGCCATAGTTTTTAAAGATTGAAATGAAAATTCTTAGAACGCAACAGTGGTGACCATCCCACCCAAACCCAATGACGCAAATTCCCCCCCCCCCCCAAAAAAAAATCTTCATACATTAATACTGACTCCCCCCCTAAACAGAAAATCAATTGTAAAATATATTCTTATTATTAAATTATTTAATAATAGTATTCTTACGTACTGTCATACAGACATGAAATAAAAGCTTTAACAGCGTAATAAATAATAAAAGATACATTTTTATTATTAGCAATCTGATTGTTTTCACATTTATAAGTCCTGACTGACAAGCCCGTGTTCACTATATACGTTTTGATAAATAAAGCTACATTTTTATGAAAATAAATATTTACTTACAAGAAATAAGAATCTGTTAAATTATCACAAAATAAATCTTAAATACAAAAATTGTATATCATTTTAAGAAAACTAAAATATTAAAGACGAGTCCTTTATACCAAACGCATATCAAATACATTTGCATGTACATACGCTCTTGTTTAAGATTAAATCTTAACGTTTAAGATTTCCCAATCATTTTTTTATACTATCTAGTCACACAGTTTAATCTCACCCTCCCAAAACATTTCTCTAAATCACCCCCCCCCCCCACCCTAAAATAAACTGTGGATTGAAGCGTTCATTTCAGTACAAATGCTGCTTTATACTGCTTTAACAACATACAATATACTCTTATACAAGTACCGATTCTTATAAAATAGCAGACATTATATCATTAAAACATAGTCTTAAATCTATTGTAAGCCCCTGTATTCTGTATAGGTATGCTTTTCTTTCACACTATAATTTTTCAGTCATATTACCTAGTAATTAATCCTCCTTTCCCTCCCAAAAAATTCTAATTTTTCTATAAATTTCTCCCTTCCCCCTAAAATAATTCGTGGACCAATAAAAAAATCGTAATCTGTAAAAAACACAATCGATATAGTCATCGATTACTTCCGAGAACCTACAATCGTTTATTAAAATCATTGTTTTTATATCTATATTATAAAGGACAAACATATCTGTGCGTAACGCATACGTCATTTTGCGAATGGCAACACTTTGAAATTTGAAATAAAATTTTGGCTTTGCAATTTTCTCTACTGCAAATTTTTAAACTTCTAAACATCGCACATTTTAAATTTTTACACCATCGTATAAGGAAAAAAATGCTCTTTTAAATGCAATTTGTTTGAAAACTGTATCTCAATTTATTTTCGAGATATTAATTGTTTTGTAGTTTTTAATACCATTTTTCTTATCCTGGCAACAAAAGTACCTCATTTCATTGAAAGTCATTGAAAGTAAACGGAAAATAGTCGAAAATAGGAGATACTGTATCTTTCTGTTGTCATTTTCTCATAAAACCTAAAAAAAAAAAAGTTAAAATTAAAATATGGGCTATGTCAAGAATATTGTCTGTTATTCTGTGATAATGACGTCATATGCACACTTTTCTATAGACGAAGTTTAAAACTGGATTGTAAAAGTGGATTCCTTTAGCGGATGCAAATGACGTCATTTTATAAAAAAGCGTGTATTTTATTTCTTAAACCTGAATTATGTTTTGTAGAAGTGCGTCATTTTCACAGCCCAGCTGCTTTGAAATTCTTCACAGGTGAAAATGCTTCACATTTAAAAATAATGTAATCGAAATCACACACTGATAAAACGAATGTTTTACAAAAATTTAGAGTATCGTTATAAAGTATATTTTTCAATCTTCTGATAATCGTTACATTTTCAATTTTCGTCGCATAGAGAAAAAATTTACTTTCAAATGCAATTTGTTTAAAAATTTTATCTTAATTGACAGAGTATTATATTTTCTAAAGTAATTTTTAAGCATGATTTTTTTAAGGTTACCTTATCACGTGCCGGTAATAATAATAATAAACATTTTTCACATAAAGCAACAAACATTTTTCAGCATTTATTTCTGACTATTTTTGCATAACGAAATTAATACTTCCTTTATAAACAAATAAAAGAATAATATTAAAAAAAAAACCCCAATCTAACATATTTGTGAAAGACAAATTACGAAATTAATACTTCTTTTATAAACAAATAAAAGAATAATATTGAAAAAACAACAAATCTAACATATTTATAATCGTACAATATAAATTTTTAGATCACCAAATAGGATTTTTTTTTAGTGGAATAACTTTGCAAAGTCCATCTCAGTTTACTGATTGTCTATAGTTTTAAAAACAATTTTTAAGCATGAAATATTTTTTTAATTTATCTATGTCGCGCGGAGCTCGATTACGAAAGATTAATCCGTTTGCCCTTAAAACAAAATACAGACTTCATCATTTTTTTACGGCTAATATCCATTAAAAAAATTCCCTATGAATAAATAAATAAAATAATATAAATAAAACACAAATTTACCAGACATGTATAAGCTCTGAAATTATCAGAATATAAAAGGATGCCATAACTAGCAAAATCTTGGCAAATAACTCTTGGCATGCGGCTAATAAGAAAATGTCGCTTTTGATAAATTTCAAAAATTTATTTGATTGTATGATTCGTATTTTCCATATGAAAAATGCTTTTTTAATGTAAGTTGTCAATCTAAAAATATTATGGAATATAAAAAAATTATTAATTTTCCATTTAAAAAAAGGATTTCACCTATATTCTTTAACCCGGGAAGCGAACCCTGGTACGATCCCCTAGTGTTTATAAAGCAGTATTTAGTAAATACATGGTAACTGAAAAGAGATGGATTTAAAAAACAACAAACCGGAGGGAGGCTATAATGGAGCCATAATAGTGGAAAAGTCATGTAACACCGTTCTTTGGTTGCAAAAAGTTGAAAAGTCGCGAGTAGGTATGAAACGGTAAGAGGAGTTTAAGTATCAATAATTAGAATTTTTCGACAATTAGCATCAAATTGGCCAAAGAAATAAGAATAAAAAGCACCCCTAGTGGCAAAAACATGAACGGAAAGGATGGTAAATAGTATCAATATTTTTATTGATGTTTTTACGTCATTTGAGATCAGTTCTATGATTTCCCCTTTATTAGAAGACCATCTACTGGAATACGTTAAACGACCCCCCTGGGGGGGAAGTAGGGGATGAGCAATAAATGCATAATATTAAAAAGTAGTCATAAGGCTTTCCAACGATATATCACATGAGGGGTGTCGGCTAAATTTAGAAAAGTGACCCCCCGCGGGGTCAAAGAGGAGAAGGGCGCAGGAGGCATGTACATGAAGTAATAGTCACAGAGCTTTCCAATGATATATGAGGGGGTGACGGCAAAAGATAGAAAAGTGTCTCCAGGATTCCGACTATTGCGCGCCCCGGATTACACCCTCCCCGCTCTCTTTGAAATTTTAATATATTATAAATTATTCATCTGAGGGTTCCGTAACAAAATCCGATCTAAAATGATAAAAACGCTGCAATTTCAAAAAAGTTCGAAAAGCGCCTCCCCCGGGAAGCCAAATTGGAGATGGGGGAAGAAAGATTGGTAATATGAAAGAGTGGTCCGAAAACTTTCCGATGACATATCACATCACGGGTCCAAAAAGTTTGAAATTTACCCCTCACCTATGGGTTCACTCTTTCTTCCCAGAATACACCCGGAAATCACGCAACCCTCACTTTTAAATTTTTATATTTAATAAATAATATTTACCGGAGGGCTCCATTAAGAAAAAACACTTAAAATTATATTTCTTATAGAAATCGCGATGATTTAAAAAATTCACCACCTTACTGCTTCCCCCTCCCGAAATTTACTCCAGGAGGAGAAAGGTTCATAATATGAAAGAGTGGTCAAAGGGCTTTCCGATGATATGTCACAGGAGGAGTTCGGTAAATTTTGAAAATTAATCACCCGTCGGTCCATTCTCGCACCTTCCAGAATTCACTCACCTTCCTCTTCTGAAATTTTTATATTTGATAAATAAGATTTATTTGAGGGCCCCAGGTATGGGACAGCTTGACAGAGCTAAATTAAGAGAAACATTGAAAATTCGGGGCAAAATGACACTAAATTCAACAGTAATTATTGAAATTAGGATTATACAGAACTGAATAAATAAACCACTATACCTCCTAACCCATATCGATTAATAACAAAAAGAGATTGGATAAGCAAATGCACTCCTTCGAGAAACTATGACTTAAACCAGAAATGCGGTAAGTTGACTCTGAAAGCTTCATTTCTCTCTTTCTCTGACATTTCCGCAAATCTTATCTCGATGATTTTTCACCGGCATCTCGACTTTTGACTTCCCGATTATTCCTCTCGCGTATTTCAACATTTCGTATGTTGGCCGAGAATGAGAAATCAATTTTCTTCGCTTCTCGATATGTTGTTCTCGATTAGTGTCTTTTCATAGGTTGCCGAGAACGAGAATTCAATTTCTCGTTCTCGGCAGAGAAGAGATGTGAGAAAATTTATCGAGACGAGATAGAGAAAGAGGCATGACAATGAGCTGTGAAATAAAGCCCTAATATTCAAAGTTTCTCTTATTTTAACCCTATCAAGCTGTCACATACCTGGAACCCTCTGATAAATACAATTTATTAAATATAAAAATTTCAAAGAGGGGGGGGGTGCGGAGAGAGCGAACAATTTTTTAAAACCGTAGTGATTTCTACAGTGAATATAATTTTAGATGTGTTTTTTTGATGGAGTCCTCCGGTAGATATTATTTATTAAATATAAAAAATTAAAAGTGGGGCATGTGTGAATTCCAGACCGAAAGAGTGAACAAACCCGGGGGGGGGAGAGGAGAGGATTTTCAACCGTTTTTAAGCCCTTCATGTGATATATCATTGGAAAGTCCTCGGATCACGCTTTCATATTATGAGACTTTCTCCTCCCTTTCCCAATTTGGCCCCAGCTTTTGAACTTTTTTGCGTTTTCATCATTTTAATTCGAATTTTTTAAGGAGTTTTTCGGAAAAATATTACTTATAATATACGAAATTTCAAAAAGGGGGTTCTGAATTCCTGGGGGGTTGCGATAGTTGGACCCGGGGGGGAGCACTTTCCTAATTTTTGCCGACACCCCTCATGTGATATATCATTAGAAAGTCCTGCGATCACTTATTCATATTAAGCCCCTACCGTGCCCCTTTCCTCACTTTGATACCCAGGGTGGCACTTTTCTAAATTAACCGAGACCCCTCATGTGACATATTGTATGAAAGGACTGTGACCACTTATTCATGTTATGCACCTCCCGCGCCCCTCCTCCCACTTTGCCCTCACAGTGGGGTGGGTAGTTTTATAAATTTAGCTCGAGACCCCTCATGTGACATTTGGTTGAAAAGGCCTGTGACCACTTACTGATGTTATGCACCTCCGGGGTCCCTCCCCTCACTTTGCCCCCACGGGAGGCACTTCTCGAAATTTAGCTGAGACCCCTCATGTGACGTATTGTTTGATAGGACTGTGACCACTTACTCCTGTTATGCACCTCCCGCGCCCCTTTCCCCCCACTTTGTCACCCCGGTGTGCATTTTTATAAATTTAGCTCAAGACCCCTCATGTGACATTTGGTTGGAAAGGCTTGTGACTACTTATTGATGTTATACCCCTCCGATGACCCTTCCTCCACATTGCCCTCCCGGGGGCACTTTTCTAAATTTTGCCTATAACCCTCATGTGATATATTGTTGGAAAGCCCTGCGACCACTTATTCATATTATGCAGCTCCTGTGCCCACTCTTTGACCCCCCAAAGGATCCGGCCCGAGGTTCGTTCGGTTCGAGATTTTTTTTGTTCACAAGATTTTGCAGTGTGTGCACACCACGCCTTCTATACGGTGCCGTATGCAGCGGGGACCCAGTTTCAGATTTCATATTACAAGATTACATATAAATTAGAGGCCCTGATTAAAGAAGGGGCGCACTAGCGGGCGTAGCCAACTAGTCCTTATTAACCCGACTCATTCCAGCTTTCCCGCAGACGATTCTTGATAAAATCGAATTGGGTATGGTATAAAAGCAATTGGCAAACTGGAGTCATCGAGAAAAATTTTGCACAATCAAAATATTTCGAGATGTCCATACAATCAATAAAATCTATAAAAACATCTCGTTTTCGCCCATCACTAGCTGGAAGTCTTCTTCTCTGTACAGGTTGTTTACCTTATACTGTTTTAATGACATACAATACTACTCTTCTAACATCACTAAAATATACTGTACTTAAATTCTAGTTTTCTGAAAATCGTCAAGTAATTTTAGCGTTGTCTCTTCCCCTGAAATGCTTATTTTGTTGTTATTTCTTATTATACCCATCAAGAATGTATTTTTGCACTCGGACTGTACGATTCGACCCTGTCAAACAATATAATAAATTACTTAAGACGCTTCTGGAAAGCTATTCCTTTTATCATGTCTTGCGGACCTAATTGCCTTTCAGAATGTGTTAAACATTTTCCCACCTGTATACCAAGTATTTTTTTTATTCCCGCACTTTCAAAGATATTAAGATGCAAAATCGGTTCTTACTGTCCTTATCTATAATTTAAAGAATGAAAAAAAACATGGCCATTTCTGGAAATTGAATGTTGAAAAGAAGTTAAAAGTGATATTAAAAAAATCAAAAACATTTTAATAGTGAAAAAAAAGAAATAGTATTAAGATTTTAAAAATCCCCCCCAAAAATAAATTTTATGACGCATTTTGCGTCACCAAACCTCTCTCTGGGCACCCCTGGAACGCAAATACAAGAAATATTTATGCATATTTAGAATTCTTATACATATACTAATAATATTTTATGCAAAAAATAATTAAATGTTGAAAACAAAATGTGTTAAATAACACTGAAATTAAAATGGCAGATGGCCATCTCTCCTTAAAGTCGAGGAGAAATAGCCATCCAATACAAGAAAGAAAAAATGAAGTTACATAGCAAAAAATAACATATTTCATATAGTTAATCATGAAAAACAGATAGCAATTTGTAAAGATACAGTTATATGATGGAAAATGAGTGAATAAAACTCGAAGAAACAAAATTTGAAGTTTAATTTCAATATTTCACTTTTCGTAAAACCTTACCACATGTTTGTCAAAGGTCTTGATAATTTGTACGCGTTTCATGGAACCACTTCAGGTAGCTCATGCATTGTATCCAGGCATTCTTTTTGGATGTGATATTATATTGTTTTGCACAACCAACACAGTGATCCTAATTCTTATCTATTTACTCGGAATATGTAGAATCTGATAATTTAAATGTATTTCGTTTTCTTCGGTAATGGAAATGTCATGTTTTTTTCCTTGCATTAATTTTATTCTTATTACGTTAATTTTGTTTATTTATCAACTTTATCAGTTTCTGTTATGAAGGTTTCCGACTTTTTTCAGTATTTTCTGAAACAAATAAATCGATAGGTCTTATTACATTATTATTATTATTATTACTATTATTATTATTAAAATATTTATATTAGTTAAAATGTAAATAATTATATCAATTTATCTATTCATGAACATAAACGTTATACATTTATTTTAAATTTAATTATATTTAGTTAAAATCATCACTCCGTATAATTTTGAAATATTGATTAAAGGTGGCTATCTCTTCTCAAATTGAAGGACTGATTGTTGCCCAATTTAAAGCATCAATAGTCATTGTACGTCTTTGTTTTAAGCTTAGAAGTAAAGATTAGATTATATATATGCTTTAAAAGTTCATATAGTAAAAAATATATATAAAGTACGTACTGCAAAACATTCAGATACCTAAGTCAAATAAAAAAATATTCACCCACTAAATTAAATAAACATTAAAATTACACTTACTTTTTTTAATCGGAAGACACAACTGCACGTCGCATTAAATAATCTCGGTGAACTCTTTCATACAAACAAGTTTATGTTGCAATCTATAATCAAGTTTTTGAAATATTTAGATTGGCCATCTATCCTACAGTTACCGTAATAAAAATGAAATCACAAATATAAAAAAATGAAATTGGAAAGACAAAAAGAAATATACATTTACAGGGCCTGAGTAAAATGAAGGAGACATATATACATGTATCTTACTGGAAAGGGTTAATAAATAGATCCTTTTTGGACAATTAAGTTATCTTTCTGTGTTATCTCTATAACAATAAAATCACAATAAGGTTTCATAAAAATCATTACTTTTTTTTTATTTAAAACAGGTATTATTCCCTATTCTTTACAGTTAAATTTATCTAAATGTATGAATAATTGTGTTTTAAAATTATCAAGAGACGCATTTTAAAATAACATAGTATATGTCCCATCTTAAATTTTTAGGATTTATGTGTCTGGATATGTTACGAAATAATAAAACTTTGATTAATCTTCACCAATTATCACAAGTGACCTACTTAACTGCAATTATTTAAGGAATTTAATGGTGCCATTTGTCATTTATAAAGTCATCATAAATCGGTTTTAGTGGTGTATTTAATGAGATAATTATAGTTGATAACCTTTTAAAAGGTGAAATAATAGTACTATCAAAGCTGCTAAATTTTTCCGGGACTTTTTTGTGCTTTAGATTTTTTTTTAGCTTTTCTTATGTCAATAAATGTATCACAATTATATTTTAAATTTATAAGAACGTCAAAATAAATAAAAGACTCATTACTTGGATCTTTTTATCATATCTTAATATGATGTTCAATTTCTATATACATGTTATTGCATATTTGTATAAAACAACTTGCGCAGTTTCAGTAACGCTAATAATATTTTTATGGATTTTTTTAAAAAGAAAATAAATACAATCGAACCCTGTAACCGAATTATAGAAATCTCCATATTAACCGTTAATCGTTATAAGGTCATTGTGCCTAAATGAGACGCGATACCCCATAGTTTTTGTCGCATTTAGGGTATATTTGGCATTTTATTATATTATATAAATATATATTTTATTAAGCAACAAATTACTGAATACTGTACCTTTAGCTCAAAACTAACTTGTTTGTATAAATTTAATAATTATCTGTAGTATAAAACTGCAATATATAATCTGAAAAAGTTCATTTAACCTTTAACTACTGTGACAGAAAATTGCCACATTACAACTGTGAGCTGTCTGTGAAACCATTCGACTGAAAGATGAATAAAAGGCGCGATTAACTCATAAAATACTGTTTTTGCACTAAACTGTTTGCACAATACTGTTTCTAGTAAAATTTCGCTTTTTCAAACATTTCAAAGAATAGTACTACGACCCATATGAAGCAAAATTTCACTGTATCGATAGTTAAACTAGAAATTACAAGTTAAACTGTGAAAATTAAAAAAAAAAAAAAATCAGCACTAACAGCAGTTAAGGGATAATTGCAATTATTTTTTTTAATTACTTAACCCTTAATTGATGTGATAGCATTTGTTGCATAACTACTGTGAGCGGTCTCTGAGACCGCTTGAGTAAAAGATGTATGAAAGTCTCTCTTAACTCATAGGGTACTATTTATGTACTAATCTTTAAGTGCAGGGCTATTATAATTAAACTTCTCATATTCAGAATCTCTGGCAGTAGTTCTAGTGCTCCAAATGAAATAAAAATTCACTGGTTAACTGTGAAAATTGAAAAATTTAGTGGTTTGTGTCATCTTCTGGACAGGTCTACTTTTTTTTTTTTTTTTTTTTTTTTTTGTTTTTGTTTCTGACAGATATAGATCTGGAAAGGTTTTATGTTTAAATTTTTATTAAGCCAAAGAGAAGCTCTGTGCCTGATATTCTGTTACCCCCCCCCCTTCCGTCTTCATTTTTCTTGCACTTTCACAAAACATTTGACATTTTCTGTACCTAAAAATACGTATATGGAAACAAATATTCATTTAGAAAAAACGTAGTTTTATTTTATTTTTTACCTTTAATTTAAAAGTAGAAAAAGTCAATCATAACGAGTAAAAAGCGAAAACAGAATTAAAATATCAGATTTTAAGAAAGTGCTAACAAAAATTATGGACTCTTAAGCCAGGGCATAACTCAATTGCATCATGTTTTAATAAGAGATAGCATTTAAGCTACCGAATGGTATGATGTTGGTAAAAATAACTTCCTTAGCCGCATTAAAATAAACAGAATTTAAGTGCAATTTATCTACACAAGATTTTCCAGAATTTCCATTATGTAAAATTATTCCAAATTCCTTAACCATGTGTCTGTATTATCTTACTGGAATAAACACCGCGTTTCTTACATCTTTTTGTATTAAAAATTTTAAAGAAGAGTGTTTTTTTTTTATTTTGATCATATTTTATTTATTTGAACACATATTTAAACACCTGGATATAGAAAAACATTAATGGAAGATAATTTAACTGACTCAACACAGCTTAATTAATTCGTTAATCTTGTACATTTTTTTCTGCATTTACAGCAATCTGTATGTCGCTAATAGGCCCATGCAGAAAACAAAGTATCCAAAATGCGTAGGCTACTTCAAATTCTAAACCGAAAACTGGTCGCCTTTTCTTTAGTTTAACTGGTCAGGTAACTGAAACAGACCTCTTCACGTTCATAAGGTTAGTTGATCTTCAAAGTTAAAAAAAGAAAAACTGTGAGCCACTTTCGGGAATTTTTTTCGCATTTACGAAACATCGCTGTAAAATGAATGATGTGTCTTTGGTTGGAAAGTTCTTTTAAAGAAAACGTTTTAAATGCAGAAAAATGTTTCGGGTTTTGTTTCTGAAGTTCGGATGCCTCATTATATAACATTTATTTACGATTCTTATATTAAGATTTTACGTAAAAGAACATTGTCGCATTTAGGGATCATCACATTAAGGCACACTGAACTTACCCGTGAAGATAATAAATTTTCAAAAACCGACACATAATTAAAATAATTAGACCCATTAATGCTCTAATTATTGCAATGCTAAAATTAACAAGGTATTAATAAAGTTTCCCATTAGAAGTCGGCTAAGATTTGCGATAGTCACTGCAATTTTCAAACTGCTGATTTCATATATTCTTTTCCTTTTAAAAGAGCAATAAGAGACAGGAAAATATACGTTAAGATAGCCCAGAGTCTTTATTTTAAAAAAGAAACAAATAAAGGTTTTCATCTATGCTCCTTCATTTCCATGGCTCAGTTGTAAATCTTACAAAAAGGCTGTATTTGATATGCCTTTATCTCTCCCCTTCTTCCTTCATTTTTTCAAGGCCTCGGGACGTTCTTGTGCATTTTCTTGGTTGGGTGGTCTCCTTGGAGGCTGAAATTCTGTATAGTAAAACTGATAAAATACTAAATTTCGATAGGCAGTTGTAACGTAGAATTATTATCATTGAGAGAGAACATTTTACGATAAGAAAATGGTTTCATTCTAATTCTACATTATTTTCTCCCGAAAATCATTTTGAAATGCACAGATGTTTTGCTCCTATTAGCCGTGATCCTGCTTTTGTACCTCGTTAAAAGCGTTCAGTCTTAACTCATTTATGCCTAGCGTTCCAGTTTTAGGACGCTTCGAATTTTAATAAGTTTGTGTAATTTTCTTCTGCTTTATAGCATGAAAATTGTATGAAATGATTATCTGTACATGTCTTTTTCCGTTACCGAAAGATGGTAGCATAAGATGCATATTTATTTGCTTAAAATGAAGGATTTGGGGGGGGGAGGGGGTTATAGATTTTTTTATTTTCAAGATGGCGAAATATAAAAAGTAAGTTTTTTTTGTTTTTTCTACCAACTATCCACATAAATAAGTCATAATTGTAGCTTGTAGACTTCTTTAAAATACGTAGTTTTTAAATTGTGAAATTATGTTTTCAAGTCTATTTTTTATGCATTTTTGTAATTCGCAAAATATAGGGCGCTAGGCAAGAATGTGTACACATTTTTATTAGAAATTTGGGAGACAGTTATTTGTGTAAAGTCCTTTTCAAGATGATTATTAAACAAATTGCTTTTAAGCCTCAAATACAATTATTCTTAGTTTATTATTACTAATACTTATAATATTATTAGTCTCTGAAAAGAAATATCTATTTTTTTAGTAATTCACAAAAATACAAGTTAATACAATTTAAAAGTTTATTTTATATAAATATAGACAAAACATATAATTACGCATATTATATTATTTGAAATATTATGCATATTCCCACATTTAGTATGTTTATATTTTATCAAATAAATGCAAAAATGTTTTACCATATTTTTTTTTAATATTTTCTAATTCATTTTGTAACATTTTAAAGTGATTTTATTAACAAATAAATATTCAGGCACAAATGTGTTAATATATATTAAATGGTGAACCATTCTTATCGCATTAATTGTTCATCTTAACCATGTTCTTGTTTTATCCGTACTTGTATTAAATGAATTTAACTTTATGTCTTTATGTTATTTCTTGAGATAGTTTTCTGTTGGAAATCTCCGATAAAGTGCAGTGGCTTAAGAAAAGAATTTATTTTCTAATTCTACCCTACATTTCGCCGAAAATCACATTGAAATGAATAGATGTTTCGTTTGTATTACCTGTTATCCTGCTTTTATATCTCGTTAAAAGCGTTTAATCTAATCTTAATATACAGGGTGTCTATCAATGAATGATCCAGTTTCAATGGTACATTATAACAGTTTAATTTAGACTCTTTACAACAAATCATACATTAAATTGAAGCTAAACTAATCTAGTTTTTCTTACAAATGTTCCATATATGCGGTTTTAGTTATATGGCACATATCCAACCTAAAAGCCAATTCTTCCCACACTTCGGTAACAAGTCCAGAGTAATGGAAGTAATAGCCTCTTCAGTTCTGCGTTTCAACTCTGGCAAATCATTAGGAATCGGCAAAACGTAGACACAATCTTTTATAATGTCCCAAAGAAAAAAAATCGCATTTCTCTAACGGCTTTTATATTTTCAGCCTAGTAATAACGCTTTACGCTCAGAAGTCCCCATTTTGCGCTTGTGGTACTGCAAGCCAGTAAATAACAGGGCAGTTCTCGCGCATGTGCTTATCTAAAACTGTTTGTGTTACCCTTTACTTGTGACCTGATTGAACCAACTCTCTACAACGCTTACAGTTGATACTATAAAATTTAGAAATGGGATATTATTTTATGGACACTCTGTAGTTTAAATAATGAATCATTCTTAACGTGCAAATGGCTCTTTTTAAACTTGTTTTAATTTTATTGCATGGGAGACCGGGGCTAGTTGGCTACAGGGTTAAGTAGACCTCATAAATCGCCTGTTTCTGGCTATATTGCGCAACCAGTCACAGAGTACCTTTCTTATTGATTTTTACAATCCTCAATGTAGTTTTGCATCGTTACCTACATGCAGTGGACGTTTATTACGATTTTTCTGTTTTTTGCACTCATGAGCAACTTTTTGTTGCTTCATTCTTTTTCTAATTTCTAATACTTATCTTAATAACTGCGATTTAACTTGCGCTGTTTTTCTTAGTGTATGATTAACTGTACCTACCCCATATGCGATTTACTTGGATTATTTATGCTTAGAGGATTACGTGTCCCTTTTGTGAAGAAATTTATTATGGGGCAAGTAGGCGCATTGAACATGGGGCAAGTTGGCTCGGTGTTTCGTGTGCACTAGTAGCTTGAAAGTCAGCAAACAACGAGAAAAATGGTTGCAATGCAAGATTTTAGGCACACGTGGCTTGCCCAAACGAGGCACTCGATTTTTTAACTCACAGGCTATCAAAGCCTGAGAGCTAATGTACCCGCCCGTTCTGTATGTACGTACGTACGTACGTATGTACGTAACGCGATAACTCTTGATAGAAACATCCGATTTGCTTCAAAAATTTTTCCTAGGTTCTCTGTGATAAGGCGCTTCCCTGATTAGTTTTGGGAGTTCATTGGTTAAGGATAAAGGGGGAAAAACGGGGTTAGTCCACACACTACCCCCTTAATTCAGTTAAATGGGTTTTTCATGCAGAATGATTCGATTTGCTCCGAATTTGGTATACCGGTTTATTATGTTAAGGAACTTCCCTGATTAGTTTTGGGAGTTCATTGGTTAAGGATAAAGAGGGAAAAACGGGGTTAGTCCACCCCCCCCCCCCTTAATTCCGATAAATGTGTTTTTCATGCAGAATGATTCGATTTGCTCCGATTTTGGTATAGCGGTTTATTATGTTAAGGAACTTCCCTGATTAGTTTTGGGGGTTCATTGGTTAAGGGTAAAGGGGGAAAAACGGGGTTAGTCCACCCCCCTTAATTCAGATAAATGGGTTTTTCATGCAGAATCATTCAATTTGCTCCGAATTTGGTATACCGGTTTATTATGTTAAGGAACTTCCCTGATTAGTTTTGGGGGTTCATTGGTTAAGGATAAAGGGGGAAAAGGGGGGTTAGTCCACACCCTTAATTCAGATAAATGGGTTTTTCATGCAGAATCATTCGATTTGCTCCGAATTTGGTATACCGGTTTATTATGTTACGGAACTTCCCTTATTAGTTTTGGGAGTTCATTGGTTAAGGATAAAGGGGGAAAAACGGGGTTAGTCCACACCCCACCCCCTTAATTCAGTTAAATAGGTTTTTCATGCAGAATAATTCGATTTGCTCCGAATTTGGTATACTGGTTTATTATGTTAAGGAACTTCCCTGATTAGTTTTGGGAGTTCATTGGTTAAGGATAAAGAGGGAAAAACGGGGTTAGTCCACCCCCCTTAATTCAGATAAATGTGTTTTTCATGCAGAATGATTCGATTTGCTCCGAATTTGGTATAGCGGTTTATTATGTTAAGGAACTTCCCTGATTAGTTTTGAGGGTTCATTGATTAAGGGTAAAGGGGGAAAAACGGGGTTAGTCCAGCCCCCTTAATTCAGATAAATGGGTTTTTCATGCAGAATCATTCAATTTGCTCCGAATTTGGTATACCGGTTTATTATGTTAAGGAACTTCCCTGATTAGTTTTGGGGGTTCATTGGTTAAGGATAAAGGAGGAAAAGGGGGTTAGTCCACCCCCTTAATTCAGATAAATGGGTTTTTCATGCAGAATCATTCGATTTGCTCCGAATTTGGTATACCGGTTTATTATGTTAAGGAACTTCCCTGATTAGTTTTGGGAGTTCATTGGTTAAGTATAAAGGGGGAAAAACGGGGTTAGTCCACTCCCACTTAATTCAGATAAATGGGTTTTTCATGCAGAATGATTCGATTTGCTCCGAATTTGGTATACCGGTTTATTATGTTAAGGAACTTCCCTGATTAGTTTTGGGAGTTCATTGGTTAAGGATAAAGGGGAAAAACGGGGTTAATCCACCCCCCTTAATTCAGATAAATGTGTTTTTCATGCAGAATGATTCGATTTGCTCCGAATTTGGTATACCGGTTTATTAAGTTAAGGAACTTCCCTGATTAGTTTTGGGGGTCATTGGTTAAGGATAAAAGGGGAAAAACGGGGTTAGTCCACCCCCTTAATTCAGATAAATGTGTTTTTCATGCAGAATGATTCGATTTGCTCCGAATTTGGTATACCGGTTTATTATGTTAAGGAACTTCCCTGATTAGTTTTGGGGGTTCATTGGTTAAGGATAAAGGGGGGAAAAACAGGGTTAGTCCACCCGCCTTAATTCAGATAAATGTGTTTTCATGCAGAATGATTCGCATTGCTCCGAATTTGGTATACTGGTTTATTATGTTAAGGAACTTCCCTGATTATTTTTGGGGTTCATTGGTTAAGGGTAAAGGGGGAAAAGGGAGGTTAGCCCGCCCCTCTTAATTTAGATAAATGGGTTTTTCATGCAGAATGATTCGATTTGCTCCGAATTTGGTATACCGGTTTATTAAGTTAAGGAACTTCCCTGATTAGTTTTGGGGGTCATTGGTTAAGGATAAAAGGGGAAAAACGGGGTTAGTCCACCCCCTTAATTCAGATAAATGTGTTTTTCATGCAGAATGATTCGATTTGCTCCGAATTTGGTATACCGGTTTATTATGTTAAGGAACTTCCCTGATTAGTTTTGGGGGTTCATTGGTTAAAGATAAAGGGGGGAAAAACAGGGTTAGTCCACCCGCCTTAATTCAGATAAATGTGTTTTTCATGCAGAATGATTCGCATTGCTCCGAATTTGGTATACTGGTTTATTATGTTAAGGAACTTCCCTGATTATTTTTGGGGTTCATTGGTTAAGGGTAAAGGGGGAAAAGGGAGGTTAGCCCGCCCCTCTTAATTTAGATAAATGGGTTTTTCATGCAAAATGATTCGATTTGCTCCGAAGTTGGTATACCGGTTTATTATGTTAAGGAGCTTCCCTGATTCGTTTTGGCGATTCATTGGTTAAGGATAAAGGGTTAGTCCACCACCTTAATTTAGATAAATGTTTTTTTTTTTTTTTTTTTTTTTTTTTTTTTTTTTTTTTTTGCAAGATTATTCGATTTGCTCCAAATTTGGTATACCGGTTTATTATGATAAGGAGCTTTCCTGATTAGATTTGGAGGTTCACTGGTTAAGTATAAAGGGGAAACGGGGGCTAATTCCCCTTCACTTATTTTTTTGAGTTGCATTATTCTTTAAAATAAGAGTATAATATACAATTAGTGTGAATAGTCTGTGAGCTCAATGCCATCAGTTTAGCTGGGCACTTTTCTTTTTTATTTTATTATTTGTGGCAACTGTAACTCTGATGATGATATAGAGAAGGATAGAAGTTACTCAATGTTAATGTTTCAGTTATTATTTTTATGTCTGTATAATTTAGAATTTACATTGTACGGCTATAACGCCTTAGTCTAAACTTACTGGTAATAATGAAATTGATTTCGCTTAACTGCGTGTCTTATTTGAGCTTCATTTAAATATTTATAAAACGTGTGCCACTTACCTCATAGGTATAGGCAACTTGTCCGTGACGGGGTAGGTTGGCGCACAATTTTCCTTTTACTTTAGGCTTCTGCTAAACATAAACTACAAAAGCTACAAACTCAAAACTCCGGGTATTTATAGACAAATGTCTATTTTTAAAAAGTTCAGTTAAAGTTTGTTAAAAACTTAAATAAAAAATTTATAAAAATCAAAAACTAAAAACTGCGCCTACTAGCCCCGGTCTCCCCTATTCGTATTAAATGAATTCAACTATATATCTATATAGTTTTCTGTTGGAAATTCAGCCGTGTTGTTGTCAGTGATGTATCTGTAGATGTTATACATGCATTGCCAGTTGCTTTGAAAAATGTCCTGAACGTTCATTATTATCAGATGGAAGAAGTTATTACAAAGAATACTCTATTTTTATTGCACATACATTTCTTAAGCTTTATTACTTTACACTAAGTTTTTATGAAACGCACTTTATATTTTATACCAGTTTAAAATAAAACGTAATCATCGTATTTCTAAGGAAAAATATTTTAAAATAAATTCAAATACATTTTATTAGATTGCTTTTACCAAAATGTATACCATATTTATATCCATTTATATTTCTGCCATTTATTGTAAAGAATGAGGGAAAATGTTTTCAGAAACTTCTCTTTGAAAAGAAATTGTACATTATGTACATTATTAAAAATTCAACAAAACATATGCGAGAATCAAGATATTCTGTCGGTCCATTTCTTTGTCATATACATAAAACATTTAATATAGCCTATCATAGATACTTATTCATACAATTGTTAAAGAAAGTTCAAATGAAAACCAATATTGACAAAAACTTTTATTTTCTATGACATAATCTTTATAAATTCAGAATCTAATAATATTCTAGTTTGTACTATCATTTTAATAGTTTCCAGCAAAGTTTAAAAGTGTTTATGACTTCTGCTTGTTTGTCTGCCATCAGTGTGACCATGTCCTAATTCATGGGTACATACTAGGATTTTTATATAATTTATACGAGGGTGGATCCGAAAAAAGGTTACAAGCAGCAGCATTTGAAAACTAATTATTGCGGACTGAATATATTTTTCCCAGAGAGGAGACAGATGGCGTTAGTTGTTTTACAATAGCTGTGCGGGTACGTAGTGTAAGTTCGCAGATACGTCAGACGGATTGAAATAGCAAGATGTTTAGAAAAGCAGTCTCGTTTGTGCCAGTTTGATAAGGTTACGTGAAGCCATCCAACGCAAACGCCCTGACGCGTTGAGGGATGATGTCATTCACCTGCATGACAGTACCAACCCCATACGGCTTACAAAACTCAACAAATGCTTCAAAGTTAAAGTGGGAAGTCTTTAACCTCCCTCCCTACCACCACCACCATACAGCTTAGATTTAGCACCTAGTGAGTATGTCCTGTTACCACAGTTAAAGAAAACACTTATCTGCAACACGGCTCTTTTCAGACAGTAATGTGAAAATAGCTGCCGAGACTCAATGGGCATGAATGTGACTTCTACGAAGTCGGATTAAACAAGTCGGTTCTGCGTTCAGATAAATGCCTAAATAGTTTTTTTGATTATGTGCAAAAGTAATCGGAAAATCTTCAATCCCTTTTGTATTTTCTGTCCCCTGTTAGCAAACAATTTTTACTCCTATATTCTTTTTTTTTTTTATCTCCGTATATGTTTTGAATATTACTATAGTATGTTAGCTAATGAAAATGAAATGTGTAGCATTTATTGTCTGTTTACAGTAATCCGTAAAAGAATTCCGTTACATTACCATCTATAGGAAAAAATCGTTTACGGTGTACTTTAATGATGCTGCGATAATTTAAACATAATGAAAATGCTATGTGTCACTGCGGCGAATTACAACACGCTTTCTATAGCGTATAGGGTAAGTAACATTTATCATAGGTTTAAAAAGACGCAGAAAAAGTTACGATATAATACGATGGACTATCAATGAGTTTTTGCCCTCACAAAGCAATAATTGAAGGAAATTTATGAAATTGCTACATTTTAGGAGTCTTTTTTTATATAGTCAGTGTGCACCGTAACACATTTGTGCAACGGTGTTTCAAAAAGATGGGTGAGGATGTATTCCAGGAGGCGCGATAGTAGACCCAAAGGGGGGGGGGGCACTTTTCTAGCTTTTACTGACCTCCACATGTGACATATTGTTGGAAAGGCCTGTGACCACTTTTTCATGCTATGCACCTCCCGAGCCCTTCCCCCAAAATTTGCCCTCCGAGGAGCACTTTCTAAATTTTGCGGACATCATTCATGCCCCCCGGGAGTCAATTTAGGGGGAAGGTCTCGGGAATGCATGTCATGGATAAGTGGTCACAGGCCTTTCCAATAATATGGCACATGTGTGGGTCGGCAGAAGTTAGAAAAATGCCCCTTTTGGATCTAGTATCATGGCTCCTGGAGTGCTTCTTCCATCCTCTCTTTGAAATACCGTTTGCAGAAATGTGTTACTGTACACGGTGACTGTATAGAAAAGGATTGATACAATGTAGCAATTTCACAAATTTCACTCAATTATTTCTATATGAGGGCAAAAACGTATTGATACACCCTCGTATAAACTACGGGAAAATTGTTTTCAGAGTAGGTCAGTGATGTTAAGATACTTCAAACATTCTGAAATTGGTATGATTCCCTGAAGTTTACTACAACATGTTATCTATAAATTATGGTGTGCATAAAATTTATGGTTCATTTGTACAGAACCACAAATAAATTCGGTTACAGCACTGACTATGAGGGATAATCTCTGTAAATTCGTTTTCAGCTATGGCATGTATTTTAAGCTTAATTATTTTTTATGTATTACGGGATGTGTATATTTTCTACAGATTATATACAGGGCTGTACGAACATTTTGCACATATTTCCGGCTATGGACAACAATTTCTGAAAATTATTTTTTATTGCTTTATACATTTTTAAATTGTATACTTGGATATGTTATTTTATTGTATGAAATAATGAAACTTCTTAACAATATTCTGATAGTATAAGACAGTATTTCAAAATCTATGTCTGATGCATAACTTTATGTTCTTGTTTTTCTATATAAAGTCCTTTATATTATTTTCCTTTATATATATATAACCTTTATATATATATATATATATATATAAAGGAAGAAATCCGCAGTGAAATCCGCTTAAGAAGTTATTCCAGGGCAACGGGTAAATAAAACATCTTTAACGGGAATTCTTCACATACGGGAAAACTTCCCTGCGTAAAAACTATAATGGCAAATTACATAATGAATACTTTAATAGTATTAAATTATACAAAATATTTTCAGTTTTTCTCTAATTTAATAGATTTAAAAGCATCCAATTAACTAACTGTTTTCTGAAACGTTGCATAAATGCCCTAATTATGCCTTGATCCATTGGCTGAAAATTTGCTGTAGAATTTGGTGGTAGGTAATGCATTTTAATTTGATCTACACTGATGTCCAAAATTAAGGACCAGTCACAAAAGGCTAATTTTTAAGCAAGCGAATGCTCAAAAGGAAATAATACAATTCAAATAATTACTATCCCTATAGCACAGCTAGTCCATATAGCATCTCATTCATGTCACACAAGGTCACAAGTGTTACAGTCTCTACGGTGAAACAAAAAATAGGAAATTCCACACGTCTCATTATGAGTCTCAAATGATCAGTATATGTGACTCCACTAAGACGTCAATATGACTTCTGCTTTGTGACGAGTCACCAGGTGATTTTACAATGTAGTTACATTGCGACTATCATGTGACTGTCATTTTTAGACTCAATTTCAAAGTCATCATGAACGTTGCATTATGATAAGTCACCAAATAATATCACATTATAGTCACATGGTGACTTTTCACAAAAGATCACAATGGTGACTTCACATTAGTCTCTCTGTCACCTGAAAGTCATCATGTGACTTTAATGTGACATTATTTGGCAACTTATCACTATGCAGCGTTCACGATGACTTTGAAATTGAGTCTATAGATGATAGTCACATGAGAGTCACAATGTAACTACATTGTAAAGTCACATGGTGATTTGTCACAAAGCAACAGTCAAAGTGACGTCTCAGTGGAGTCACTTATAGTGATCATTTGAGACTCATAATGAGAGGTATGGAATTTCCTATTTTTTGCTTTACCGTAGTGACTGTGACACTTGTAACCATGTGTGACATGAATGAGATGTTATATGGACTTGCTGTGCTGTAGAGATAGTAATTATTCGAATTATATTATTTCCCTATTGAGTATTCGCGTACTTTAAAATTAGCATTTTGTGATTGGTCCTTAATTTTGGACATCAGAGTAATTTTACAACTATGAAATGTGCAGCACATTTATCAATAAATAAAATAACCTTTCTTTTTTCCCTTTTTACTTTAATGTCCAATTTCTTTAGATATTTTTCTTAAATTGCAATTGTCAACCAAGATATTCTATTGCTTTTATATTGACAAGCTAATGATTTAACATTTTTGAAACACCGGTGTTCTTTTACTTTTCCAATTAGTAAAAGTTGAAGTTTCTCACTACCACTCGTATTGGTACCTAGTAAAATTATTAAACGCTCTTTACTCGATTTTCATTTTTTCCTTTTAACATATAAATACTCGCTGAGAATGGTTCCTAAATAATCGAATTTTGAAAGGATGAAACGAGCGGAAAACTTTCTAAATTGCGATTTCTATGGAATTTTGAGTAATATTTGTGAATTAATTAATTCCATATCAATTCATATTTAGATGGTATATTTGCATTTCTGATTTCAACATGCTAGCAGCTCATCAATATGTTATTTCAATATTAAAATATTCCAACTAAATTAAACGTCTTCGAAACCAGTTAAAATTAGTTTAAAAATGTACAGTTTATAATTAAAAGATTTCACGGCATAAGAGCTTACTTTGGTCAAAAAAGGCCGATTTTGGCTAAAACAAAGTTGGTTAAAAACAAAAAAGTCACCGCCGTGGCTGCTTTTAATTTTCGACAGTTTTTTTTTTTTTTTTTGCAACCCTGCAATACAGTAAATTTTGTCCTTTGCTATTTATTATTTTTTGTGATTTTTTTTTTCTGATCTGAGATCCAGACAAAGTCCGGTGGGTCATCTAGTAATAAATAAAACTAATTTACAGTTAGGTCTCTTTTAAAGGATTGCTTAAGATCGTGTGAAAATACAATCTAGAAATGTTGTGTCGTAACACAACACGGTAATTAAAAGTCTAGATTTACTATATTAATCATTTATGGATCATTTAATTATTACATTTCAGTTTATTTCAACGATGTTTTTACTTAAATTTCGGTTTGTTGACAGTCGCAGTCAGTTTGTTTACAAAGTAACGATCTTTGTTTTGGGTTACAGTTAAAGTTAAAGTCAGTTAAAAGTAAATAATTAAGTGTTGTAAATTATTATTGTTAAACTATTGTCACAGAATTTTATGAAATTATTGGGATAAATTCACACTGTCCACAAAGCTCCTTTTTTAATTAAAAATATTTTTGTATGTGTGTTTGGATGTAAAGGCATGTTGATTGGTGGAAGTCATAATTTTATTGATTGGCGCTTGATGAGTTGAAGATTTCGGATCTTCTTCTCGTCAGGGTTTAATTTCTGAAATGTGTATTTCCGACTAATTAAATTGTTTTTCAACCATCAAATATGTATTTTGTGAAAATATTAATATTTCAATATTTTGGGATCAGTTAATGTTTAAAATATCAATCATGGAGCTACTGGAAACAATGTTATTATTTCGGAGCTACTGGTATTCATTTTAATATTTTTGCAGTTTAAAAATAATTTAAATTAATGTTTTATATTTTTCTGTTCTGTCATTCTTAACATTCTCATTCTTTCATTTTTAACTGCACCGTAACACCATGACGTGGTTTAATGTACGCTTTCCCGCCTCTGTGACATCAGAAGCAGGGTAGCGGCATGACCACGTGGTCAGATAGCGCACAAGGATTTCAACAAAAGTTTTAAGTTTTATAACAACAAAATTACATAATCAGTAATTATTCTCAAGATTTTCATAGCCTTTGTAACTGGCTTCTCACATTTCTGATGCAAGTAATTAAATAAATATAATAGCTCTACAGATAAGTGTCTGGTGTCATCGCACTATTTACCCTGCACGCATATGTCATAAAACGTAGGTGGTGAAGTGTTCGGCAGTAAACATGAAGTTTTTCGGGAGTTGAGATACGAGAGGCTGATGAAGAGGTTGAAGTTTTGCAGTAATAGCTGAAGACGTAGGGCCCCAAACTTTGCTAAGTTATTTTTTTTCTTTCCTATTTTCCTTTCTAACGTTAATTGCATGTCTAACATTCGCGATGTAATTTAATTTAATATTTTTGTTGGCCATTATTAATATTTAATTTAGTTATGTAATTTAAAAGTGAAATGTAAGGATTCCACAAGTTTTTTTTTTTTTTTTTTTTGCCGCCAGTACTCCAACCTCCAACCAAAATTGTTATGTATGAAAATAAGAAAATGAGGAAAGCGTTAAATTAATGCAATATATTTTGTTATACAATAATTATGCTTTAAATTTGTAACTGGGAATTGAAAATTATCAATAAGGCCTAATTTGATAATTGCGATGTGAAGGAGATTCTTAAATGAAGTAATTACAATTATAAATTTATTATAATAATAAACTTCTTTCCTTGCATTTTTAATTATCTTCATTTTAACTGCAGTGTGCTTTCTTGTTTGGTTAAACTATATATTTTTTTTCAGGTAATGCAAGTGTGTTTGCTCACTTTCGGGTGGGGATTTTTTAAGGAATAACTTAGCAGAAATAATTTTATTCTTGAAATTAACTTATGTTGTTTTTGTAATTTTAAAGGCAAGATTTTATGTAATGTGACTTTTGGAATTTTGTTGTTATTTTTGTGAGGTGTTTTAGATAATTTAATAAGTTTTGGATTAATCATTATTATCTTGGATTTAATTGTTTCTGTGGAGTTCTTGGAACAACAACTTGAAGTAAATTTTACTTATAGAAGGAATAATGTGTTGTACTTGATTCGGGTGTAATTTGTTTGTCTTTAAGGAGTCATGTAAAGTACAGTCGGACCCCGTTATAGCAAACCTGGTATATAACGAACCCCCCGGATATAACGAACGAAAGTTTTGGTCCCGTCGTTTTCCTATTGTATTTAATGCTAATTTATCCTTTTATAGCGAACCTCCGAAATCTTAATAAGCGGCTATAACGAACATTTTTTTTTTCCAGACGGCCATTTTTTTTTTTTTTCTTTTTTTACTTTTCCACAGTTGTGAAAACAGGACTTCAACTCCAAATTTATAAGAAAATGCATGCCGGCTAGTGAAACATGGTGCAAATTAGCTATTCTTTTTTTTAAGGGTAGAAACAACTGCATTCTTTTTCTTTTACGATAGACACTCTGCAGGTGTGATCCTGCCCACCCGTCAGTCATTTTCCCTTATTCCTGGTCATTATTTCTGTATCAAAGCAGTGAGCAACAATTAAAGGTAAAATTAATTTATTTGTGTTTGTCTTTATCGTTAGGTAATTTAATTAGTATTGTATCAGTTTAATGTGATCGATTTTAGTCAATTTAATTCTTTAATGGTCATATTTAATAGATTTTACTTTTTTTTTAATACATCATTATTGAATATATACATCACAACTAATAAGTTATACATTTTGTGAACACTAACATTTTTCTTAACTGTTCGGATATTGCGAACCACCGGATATAGCGAACAAAACCTTCGGTCCCTTGAAGTTCGTTATAACGGGGTTCGACTGTATATGATTCGGGAAATTTTAAATAAATATTTTCATAATTTCATAGGGATCTCTAGATCAGGACCTAGTTATTGCAGGTTTCTGGTATTTAGGGTTGAATGTTTCACAACGCCATTCAACACTCTTAAATATTGTTGATTATACTTATTTGATAAATGATAAGGGAAGTTTTAATTTAATTTGGATAAAAAGGTAAAAATCATGATTTTAAAGGGATTAATGTTTAATTGAATAAGTTTTATATGTGTGAAAGAGTTTTAATAGGATAAGTTAATTGGTTAAATAATGATTTAACGAAGTTAATGGATTTAATTACATTTTCTGGGATATAAGTTTCTGTACAGTAATAGTTAAATTAATATTTTTTGTTGTTTCTTATTACACCATTACTCTTTCTTACAGCTTTGATTTTATCAAGTTGAATTGTGCGATTTTTTTGTTGTGGTAAGACACAGCACAAAGAAAACTTACTATACAAGTTAAATTTACTAGAGGCAATGTTTTTGAAGATTTTTTTTAAATATAATTTAATTTCAGTTATTGGAACGCATATTCCAAAAGATTTAAAATTACTAAAAGCATGGATGCATTAATTCAAATATCAGATTTTTTATGCTTGTCAACGAATTATTATTATGTAGACTTCCAAACAAGGAATATCTTTTAATAAACCATGCTCAATTTTTATTAAGGTTTTAGTTTTCCTGTTATTCTCAATACCAGGATTTTCTATTGCAAGGATTCAACACTTAAATCGAAAAGCTTGCACACACATCATTACCTGACAGAAAAAAAATATTAAGATCTCACTTTCTTCTTGCAAAATGGGTCATCGGCTCAAATTTTTGAACTTTTAAAAAATAAACAAAACTGTACTATTTTGAAGAAAAATGTCATTTTTCGTCTAAAATTTTGATCTTGAAATTTCTTAGAAAAATACAAAAAATAAAATTTTAAAAAATTGATTCGATGGCCCATCGATAACCGATGGACAAATTCATTATGTGTAGGTGAGCGCAAATTTTATCAAAAAAATGTTAAAAATTGTTCAAGTTATCATGCTGACCTTGTAAAAAGTAATTTCCAGAAAATATCTTTTAAAGTTTTAGAGACAAAAATATTCCGATATATTATTTCCAACTTACACTTAATTTTCCATTCCTACGACATACTATAGACGCTCCTGTGCCTTAATCCGCTTATTTAAAATGTTTTTGTTACACCTACGAGCAGTAAGAACCTCTTTCGTCACTTGTGCCGCTGAGATTCTAGCATGTCGAAGACGTCCTTCTTTGCATCCCATTACTTGTAATATCTACATATAAATTTATGCACATTATTATATGTGGCAGAAGCAATATCGTTTGGCAATTTGAACAATAGAGTGACTTTCGGGTGTGACTTTTGGACAGATCTTCCAAATTTTAACCTTCTCAGGTTAGCCTTCAATAAGTGAGTAGAATCTTTAAATTGGCTGAAGTGATTAAAGGTTTGTCAAGTTCTATTTAGTGTTACAGGCAGTAAAATGAATTAAAATTCTAACATTAATTTAGTGTGGGACATTTTTTTGCTGAAAGAAGAGCGTTGAGTTTCAAATATTACCAAGAATTTATGATAAAGAATCGAAGCTAAAAATTTCACCATATATAAAATAGGTTCCGTAAATGGAAGTTTAAATTAAATAACTTCATACGTTCTCAACTTTGAAAAAATCGATTTTTTGACATTTGTCCAAAAGCCACACCCGGAAGTCGCTCTGTTGATCAAATCGCCACATATATTGCTTCTGACACATATAACGATGGAGCAGAAATTTTTATACAGATATACACTATGACGCAAAAGTTTAGACAATGACGTCATTCAGCTTTAAAATGTAGAATTATGACGTCAGAATTACAAAAACCTGTAAATATATTCAAAAACTGATTTAAAATGCTATGTACAAAAGACAGTCGTTTTATTTGCTATAATACTAATTTTTTTCATAAAAATTCAAATGTGCTTGTCGCAAAAGTTTAGACACTATTCTAAATTTCTTTGAATATTCGCTGGCATATGCAAATTTAGAATCGATGATGTCACAAATTTGGAGTACTTAAGTTCTGCAAACGATTGCGCTTCATAGTCGACATGCCGAGAGCTAAAGAAATTCAAGTGAATGAGGTTTCAAGGATTTGGCAGTTGAAAGGTGAAGGGAAGAGCGTTTCTGAAATTTCTGCTATTATTAATAGGTCAAAAAATCTATTTATCGAGTTTTATCGAGTGGTTCCGAATATAAAGCAAAATGTCGGTCTGGGAGGCCACGTGTGACAAATGTACGAGAGGATCGCCTGATACAAAGACTAGCGAGTACTCAACAAATGAGCGTACGTGGAGTTCAAAGCTCATCGGGACTCTCTGTATCAAAGGATACGATTCGTAGACGAATTTTGGAAAAAGGAACAATCGTTTATAGCAAAATGCAGAAGAAACCAGCTCTGAAACCACATCATAAGTTACAAAGACTTATGTGGGCTCGAAAGCATATGTCATATGGAGAGAAATGGCAGTCAGTCATATTTAGCGATGAAAAAAAGTGGAATCTGGATGGTCCAGATAGTGGTTTATCGTATTGGCATGACTTGCGGAAGGAACCTCGACGTTTTTTTAGTCGCAGACAAGGAGGGGGCTCGGTGATGGTTTGGGCAGCCTTTTGCTATAATGGACAAGTATCTCTGACCTTCACCAGTGGTCGTCAAACTTCACAGCATTATACACAGACATTAGAAGAAAACCTACTGCCATTTGCTGAGCTTCTAGGGGGTCCTCAGTGGGAATTTCAGCAAGACAATGCTTCAATTCACACTGCAAAACATTCAAAATCTTGGTTTAATTCCCATAATATAAGAATTCTCGACTGGCCAGCATGTAGCCCAGATCTTAACCCTATAGAAAACCTTTGGAGCATCATGTGTCGCAAAGTTTATAGCAACGTTAGACAATACTCTTCTGAAAAGGAACTTAAGACATCTATTGAGAATGCATGGTACGATATCGATCCACAAACTATGCAAGATTTAGTTTCTTCCATGCAATCTCGTGTATATGACGTAATACATAAGCATGGATGCGCAACCAGGGTTTAAAAACTGTTTATTTCGATTTTATTTAATTTGTGTCTAAACTTTTGAGACAGCAGTTTATTTTTGTTACCATTTAATTTATTGCAATATGCACAATTCCACTTTTCTTTGTTGTAAATATTGTTTATATGTACAGCACATTAATTTCAAGCAGTGATTTGAAAATTGAATAAATATTTTTCAAAGCATGTAAGAATTTCTTCATTGTCAAAACTTTTGCGTCATAGTGTAGTCGATGAGCCAGAAACAAAAATTAGTACTTATGGTTTCATCTCTGAAAACTTCGTGATATATATCTTTTTGGATTCACAATGGTCCAGGGTGTTCATTTTATGATGATACTATGAAATTTGTGGTAACTTATAAACGCCATATTGAAAAGGTGTGCGCCATCTATCACGTATAGATACGCATGATTCTTTTTGCAATTATCACATAATTAAAGAGATTTCAATGAAAAAATGGGAAGAACAAATGTTGTTAAACATAAAACGTAACACAAATTATATGTTTATTAACATTTTATTTTAACATGATGTTTATCATTATGCAGCTCATATTCAAAATATTAGAACAATTACTTTTTTTAACAAATTGAAAATATCGTTTGGTAATTTAATGTATTTTAATGCAAATATGCAAACGATATTTTTATTAAGAACTTATTGTTGATTAAACTTTATTATTATCTTAAAATTAATATCATTTCGGAAAAGATTAATAATAAAAAATTATTTTGAAAAGTCCAAATATTAGAATATTTATTCAAGTGATTGAAAATATTAGAATATCTCACATTAATTATCCTATAATTATTCCCAATTCATAACTGATGGCATCATTGATTAAATTCAGACGATTTTATTTAAAATCAGTAATTTTTTTGCAGTTTGTATACTTTTCGTCTAAAAATGGGTCCTGCGAGTGATATTCCTGAATCTATTAAACTTCGTATGGTTGATTTGTGTCGGCACGGTAAAAATCACTGTTATATAGCGAATTATTTACATTGTTCGCAATAAAGCGTAAGTAAAATACTAACACAATATTAAAAAAATGGAAAAATAAAAAATAATCGCCAAAATGGTGGCCAAAAACCAAAAACATATGCTAGAGATGACAGAAAACTGGAGCGTATAATTAAGATAACCGTTTTAAAAGTGTGCGATTCTTACACCGAAAATGGAAAGAAGGAGTTGAAGTTTTTACATCGACAACATTTAGACGTCTCCGTAAATTTAAGTTTGGATCTCATGTACCGAAAACAAAACCTCTCATGACTACAAAACAAAAGAATATAAGATTGAATTGGTGTAAATCAAGACGTTTATGGAGCGAAGAAGATTGGAAAAATATATTATTTAGTGATGAAAGAATGTTTTTTGTTTCATATGGTAATCAATGTATTCGAGTTTGGAGAATGAACCAAGAAGCATTTGATAAAGAATACCTTAAATGTTCCATAAAAATTTGCTACTAGTGTCATAGTTTGGGGTTGCATGAGTGCAGAGGTCCTGGAAATTTATGCAAAGTCTACGAAAAGGTTAACTCTCAGATACATCAATAAATTTTGGAATATTGCATGATTCCATCATCAGAAGATTTATCTGAAGATGATTTCATCTTTCAACAAGATTTAGCGTCACCGCATACCTTGGTGTTAACTAAGAACTGGTTCTGGGAACGCAACATTAAGGTACTTCCTTGGGCACCAAATTCCCCAGACCTTAATCCCATCGAAAACTTATGGTGCATCATGAAGAAAAAGCTCCAAGAAAATCCTCCTTCAAGTAAAACTGAGTTGGTGGCACGTATAAAGTCTTTTGGGCTAATATTGACAGAAATGTTTGTAAACACCTTGTATAAAGTATGCAAGATCGATTGTACGCTGTTATGAAAGTTAAAGGGGATGCTGTAAAATATTAACTACCATTTACTTCATATTCATAAGGTAATAACTGTTGCGTAATTCATAAGGTAAATACTGTTGTGTAAAATAAAATATTCTAATATTTTGAACCAATCCAAATTTTATTCTAATATTTTGATGTGTTTCAGAAAACTGTATACCTAATTTATTGTACTGTATTTTATATTTTGTAAATGTTAAAATCTTATCTAAACATTCCAGATTTAATTTATAAGAAATTTAATTGCATTTACTTAGTATCAAAAATAATAAATGAAAAATATTTTTTCTTGTTACTTAGTCTCAATTATTCTAATATTTTGAATATGAGCTGTATTTAAATTTATGTTTATTAACATTTTCAATTTGATAAGCAGTTCAAAAGATATTTGCGATGAAAGAAAATTGAAATGTTGTTTTGCGTTTTAATGCATATTGTTTTCATGTGGATAAGGCACAGCAATTCAAGAAATAATTAATACCGGTGAAAATATTGCATTCAGCCTCATAATAATCAATTAATAACAGAAATCTTAGTCTTCTTTACTGCTATCATCATCGGTTGACATTCATGTGTCCAAATCACTTCTATCGTCAAAATTGCACAGTTCTGTATTCTGCATATGCTTGTACATTTGAGGTTATTAAAAAGACACACACCTGATGCATGGCACATATTCCTGAACAAAAACATGACATTAGTTTCAAAACAGCTTCAAGAGCAGGAGTACTGCCATTTAACTGTTCCTCTATATAATCTCTTCCCTCACCATTTATTTCATCAATCCAACCATGTTTAGCTGGGGATGGAAGATCGGGTTCAGACTGTGGACACTTCTTCCAAACAAGACCCTAATAATTAGCTCTCATAACCTGTAAGTAGGGTTTATTATTACATGGCGACTCCACAGATCCTTTTTTACAGAATAAAATGGTATAACGCAATTCAATGATGACAGAGTATTTGAGATTTCCATAATATAGCTGGCAAACATACGACTCGGGCTGTTTCTTTGTTTCCTCTGATACAGACGCTTGAGTACCAAGAGCCTTAAAGCAACTCGGAATTCGGTATTTTGAATCATCATTTTCTCTTGCCTGCAAAAGCAGTTACTGTATCTCACCATGACAACGATAGCATTTCAGGGAACGCATTACATATCTCTTTACCTAGAGGTCCTTGCATCTCTTTCATGTTGTGGTGCCTTACTCTGTCATTGGATCCACATTTAAAAAATATTAACTCTTTGTAGTTTTACAAATCGTTTTCTAATGAAAACAGTGTGATAACTTCCACAGCAGTACCTATAGAGATTATAATAATCTTTCTAAATCTTGACGTTAAACCATGGTGTGAGTAAAATAAAAGTCTCGCGTATCCACCTCTTCTTGGAATCATGTCAATTTAGTGGCTTCTTCAACGGGTTATTTCGTGATTTTGTAGCATTTTTCTCCGCAGGCATCACTCGTGTATTCAACTGTTTCAGGTAATGCTCATTTTGCCATTATTATGAAATGAAATGTATATGTTCTTTCTTGTTCTCCTCATCAGATAGACACTTTTTCCAGTTTTGTTCTGTGTGTCCGGGAGTTACATTACTTTTATAACATCACCAACAGCTCATTGTTTTCGTTCATCACTTTTTATTGGCATTTCACTGTATGTATCAAATAGAACATCTATTCTTTGAGAGGAGGTAGATTCTTGTATTATTTTAGAAAACAGATTCTTTGCTAGTTGTCCAAATGTTTGTAGCTCCTGTGGTAGCTTTTGAATAAAGCACATTCCGTCAATGAAGTTAACAACACCATGATTTGGAATTCTTTCAGCAGTCGCAGTCTTTTGTCATAACATTCGCCAGCTTAATCTTGGAGTTTTTCGCATTGAACCGACAGGTGTTGCTAAAGGCCATGGAAGAGGCTCTAGATGGTAGGAAAAGATAGTTCTCATATTCAGATTTCTTCGCTCAGCAATGATCGTCTTCTGAGCAAGCAGATTTTTTTCTGCGTTGACGACAAACTCTGATTTATTAAACTTTACACCCTGTTTCTTCTTCAAGTTAGAAAATGTCTTTAGCTTCTTTTTCTCTGGAGGTATGAAAGACCCTTCTGGCTTTGAGTCTTCAGACAGATATTCTCTCTTGAAAGTTTGGTAAGCTTCTTCACCCACTTCAGGAGCTTTGACCATGACTTCCACAATTTCCAGATTTGGCATTGCTCCAGTTGATTTTGTTACCATATCTAGATTTATCCATTTATTGATAATCATATTCTGTAAATTTGAGATATCACGTTCGTCTTTCTGGATCCTGCTCATAAAGAGATCTAAATGAAGAAAAGATTTTACTGAAGAACTGATTATGGTTCTTTTACGAATCATGAAATAATGCTGCACTCACAGTAGAAATATCTGTCAACTGCGGCAGATCTTTGACTGAACTTAATTGTACCTTTTGACTCCTGCGTGTCTTTATTTATTGTCTCTTCAATCGCCTTATTAAATTAATAGCATGCAAAACCAAGAAAAACTTTTCTAGCGCTCTGTTTATATCCCCACCTGCGGCCAATTTTCCATATGCCGTCCATTATCTACCATAGTTTTGAAAGTATCTTGGATGCATGACAAGCTGATGTTGTAGTGAAACCAAAAATGTATGGTTTAGCAAGTCCGTTGACATGAAACCACACTAATCTCTGACTCAACGACGGCAGCCATTTTCCAATATGGCGCCTATTAGCTACCATGATTTTTAAAGTATCATGGATAAATGACAAGCTGATGTTGTGGTGAATCAAAAAATGTATGGTTTACCATGTCCGCTGACGTGAAACTACACTAATCCCTGGCTCAACGACGGCGACCAATGTTCCAATATGGCGCCCATTAGCTACCATGGTTTTGAAAGTATTACGGATAAATGTCATGCTGAAGTTATGCTGAATCCAAAATTATAGGGTTTACCAAGTCCGCTGACATGAAACCACACGAGCCCCTGGCTCAACGACTAATACTACAATTAATGGGATGCAAAGGAGGACACCAACCGTCTTCGACATGTTAGAATCACAGCGGCACGAGTGAGAAAAGAGGCTCTTACTGCTCGTAGGTGTAACAAAATCATTTTAAATGAGCAGATTAAGACACAGGAGCGTTCACAGCATGGAGTAGGAATAGAAAATTAAATGTAAGTTGAAAAAGAATACATCAATATATTTTTTCTTCTACGTTTTACTTTAAACGCGATTTTCTGGAAACTACATTTTTCAACAAGGGCAGCATAGTAACTTGAACAATTTTTAACGTTTATTGTTAACATTTGCGCTCACACATTTGCGCTCACATTTGCGCATAATTAAATTGTCTATGGACCATTGAGTCAATTTTTGAAAATTTTATTTTTTATACTTTTCCAATAAATTCAATAAATTCAAAATTTTCCAATAAAGTCAAAATTTTAGATGAAAAATTAAATTTTTCTTCAAAATATTACAGATTTTTTTTTTCAAAAATTCAATAAATTTGAGCCAATGACCCATACACACAGCCTTATTTTGCACGAAGAAACTGAGATTTTATTTTTTTTTTCTACGGAAAGTTAAGATTCTGCACATAGAGCTTGGATATTTTGATACATGCCAACGCAGTTGCATGTTTTCGACGTCATATGTGACAAATTTAACAAAAAATTTTTTTTGAATACTTGAAGCAATAAAAAACAACGTGGAATCATAAGTTTTTCAATTAATTTTATACCCTTCCTAAACAAATTCCAAAATATGTCAATTTTTTGTCGCAGGAAACGTATGTAACCAATTAACGAAAAATAACTTAGAGTTCAACATTCTACAGAAATAGTATTTGTTTTTTAGAAAAATTAGGTAAATGACGATTTACTAAGTAGAGGCTTCAATGTATTAGAAAAATTAAAAGGAAAATATTTATAGTAATTTGAAATGATTAAGAGAAAAATGATTAATTAATAAATCAAATTTGTATTTAAAAAAATACAGTAAAACGTCTATAACAGATACTTCTATTTAACGAACACTTTCTCAATTCCGAACGCCTATACAGGGTGTCCGGTCTCAACGGTGTCCAATGGCTAATTCCTAAACCGTTAGTCATAGACATATAGTTCCAATTGCAAAAAATGTTTCAAATGAGGTAAAGAAGTATTTTTAAAGCGATTTGGGTCAAGAAAAACATTTTTTAAAAAATTACGAAATTTAAATTTTTATACGGTCCCCAGGTCCTATAAGTGATATTTAGTAAAAATATCCTATTTCACTGACAAGTAAGACAAAAAAAGTCCCATTCCTCTGCGATTAAAACTGACCGAGTAATAGATGTTTAAAGTTGGAGTATCTTTTTTGCTGCAAAATAGGGGTCAGTCACAAATTTACTAGAAATAAAAATAATCGTCAGATATAACATTTAACATTGATAGTAAATTAACATTACAAATATATTTTGAGATTTTTGTTCATTCTGACATATTAAAACAAAATATTTTTTTTTCCAACCACATTTTGCCATTAATGCTGTATCTCGTAGTTTGATTGGTCAGAGTTTCAGCATCAAAATGACAATTCTTGGCGGGAATCGTGCTTTACGAAAGCCATCAGAGGATAGAGTTTCGATAAAAAAAAAGTGATTCGTATGAGGAACAGGAGAATTAGAAAAAACTAAACTATGTTAGAATTAATAGAATTATATTAAATTAGTTTTCTATTTGGATTTTTTTTTTATCCAATCAATCAATTCTAAATATTAACTTGCGTTATTTGAACTTTTAATGTGTAAATATCGCCCCCACGCTCGAACAAAAAAAAGGTAATCTGTATCATGTACAACAGAAGGGGGGGGGGGAATATAAAAAAAAATACTTCCATGGGATTAACAATAGCGAACGGGTGTTTTCGCGTGAGCTGGGGGAAGAGAGAGTAGAATTTTCAGGGGGTTTGATGTGGTAGATTGGTTAGTTATTTCTTGCATAATAAAATAAAATATATGGAATAATACATACATAATTTTAAACAGTATGTATTGGACGAGCAAAAGTTGGGGGGGGGGGAGTATAAATTTTAGGGAGGATTGAGATGTTTAGTAACTTACTATAACTATAAAGTAACGGCTAACTACAAAGACAAAGTAGAAAAATTTCCTAACATTTTAATAAAGTTATTAATTTTAATAATTTTAAATTTAATATACATTTTTATACTTTTTTAATTTAAGAGTATGTCTATATATTTTTAATTTAACCAGTAATTTATACTTAAATAAAATTATAATTGAAATCTATAATTGCTTATATAAATTATAGATTTGAATCTGTTTTTAATGATTTTAAATTTAATAATTTTTTAAATTATTACCTATTTATGCCTTAATAATTAAGCGTTATAATTAAGACAATAGGAAATAAAATTTTTAACGGGCGTGGAGTTTTAGAAGATGCATTATTTAATTAGACAAATAGAGTAGAATAGTAAAAAGATATATAAAAACCTCTATAGAATTTTAACTTTGCGTGCAGGTGAAGCAAAAAGTGGGGAAGTAGAAATTTAAGGGGCCGATTAATTTAGATGAAGTCTTTAAAAAAAAAAGCGAAAATCTACTGATGTGCAAAGAATTATCACGCTGTAAAACTTGGGGGAAAAATGTCCGTCTTCTTTATTGCTGCATTAATTAATAAGTAATCCATAATCTAAATTCCACCTGAAATTTCAATTTAAACTTTTCCCTCACTGGCTCTCATACACACAAAGTTTATAATCCTGAAAACTACATTTTTTTATGCAGCAATATCTGTTGTAATAATGAACACTAAACAGCCGTATCAATTCCCCCTGAAATCTCCGCTCCAAATTTTGTTACATCTCTCCCCCCCCCATCCTTCCCGTCCCAAGCACAGACACAAGAAAGCTCAATTTGTAAGTAATTTGTTTGTACCATCTTAATGTTTTTTTTTTTTTGTTTTTTTTTGTATGCCTATATTTTTATACATAACTTTTGAATGGCTGCTCTGAATATGTTATGGAAATTAATATGTCCATTTTTGAAAATGATCCTCGTATCATTTTTATTTTCTTTTACAATAAACATCAATTATTTGAATTACATGATTCAACCTGTGCAATTACTTCAATGATTTAAATAAACATAACAAAATTGTTACAATATTTTAATATTTTGTTCTAATAGAGCACAGATTTATCCATTAAAGGTCGGACATCATATAACCGCCCACATTCTCTCTTTTTAATTAACTTTTCTTTTTTTAAGATTTTGTTCCATTTGTCATTTTATTGTAACGATAAAAATATTAATAATAATTATTATTTTTACATTACCCCTTCTGAAAATTCCACTGTCTCTACCCTCAGCAAATATTCATTAGATCAGTTATTTTTTTTATTATTTTTTAATTAAACATTAGGGAAAAAATATTGTTAAATCAAAACATATATTAAATTATTGAAGGCGTCAGTTTCGAAACTGACCTCATCCGAAATTTTAAAAATCGTGTTTCTCTATCAATCTACTCTATTGGTATAACTGTACCAATCAAACACTACAATCTCCAAATTTTCAATGAATACCAATGGGCGCATTTAAAGGTTTTACGCGATTTCCCAAAATTTGATTTTCTCGATAAGGCGAGTTTTGAAACTCACTTCTTCAATTATTTTAACCAATCTGAAAGTTAATTACTAAAAATTAACACTACGGTAATATTTATACGGGGGAAGCACCTTCTGTTAAATCGCTTTAAAAATGCTTCTTTATATTATTTAAAACCTTTTTGTAATTGGAACTATATGTCTTTGACTAACGGTTTAGGAATTAGAAATTGAACATACGTATCGTTTGGAGTGGACGCCCTTTATAATACTTTAAGCACTTCGCGTACGACCCCTGAAAGCTTGATCCAACTCATCTGTTTTCAGTTACAGAAAAGTGGTTTAAGTCATAAAATTGAAAATGTCATAACTCGGTCAATTTTAGTGTTAGATGAATGGGACCTTTTTTGCCGTACTTGTTAGAGGAATGGGAAAAGTTTACTAAATATCACTTATAGGACCGGGGGACCGTATAAAAATTTAGATTTCGTAATTTTTAAATAAATGTTTTTCTTGACCCAAATCTCTTTAAAAATACTTCTTTACCTCATTTAAAACATTTTTGTAATTGGAACTATATGTCTATGACTAACGGTTTACGAATTAGCCATTGGACACCGTTGAGACTGGACACCCTGTATATCTGCATACTTTTACCATTGAGTAGGAAACTTCCGAATAGTAGATAAATTATGTGTTGCAGACGCGTCTGCTATTTAGAGATTTTACTGTATTAATTTAGGGGATTATTATTTAAATAATTTAAATTAATTAAATTAATTCATTTAATAACAATAAAAAAGGTAAATGTATATAGTAATATTTAAAAGATAATAAAGTAATGATAAATATAATTAAAATAAATATATTTAAAATATAAATTAGGTTCATTATAATATTAAATTTAAATAAAAAATATTTAATTAATTAAAAAATTAAAAGTAAATGAAATAATGAAAAATAATTAAAAGTTAATCATATAAAAGTAATTAAATCATTTAATACTTTAATAACTCGAATAATTAGCAATATAAACTTACATTATTAACAATCCCTTATTTGACAAAAAATTAAGTATATTGAACTTCAGAATCATTCACGCCAGCACTGTGATAACAGTCATCCTAGGAGGTTACTCCGTAGGGCATTCCCAGTACCTCATTCCTGAGGAATATTTAAAGTATCGCCCTCTGGAAATCCTCGTAATGTCATTTTAGTATCAGGAGGAATTTTTGATGACTTGGAACTCCTGAGATGATCGTCAGGAACTTTTGTGTCATCTGTGTTCATGACATAAAAAAGAAAGTCGTTAAAAAGAGTAATATAGTAGTAAATAAATATTCTATGAAAGAACAGGTTGTTTTTTGAGCTAACTAATGATAGCCTCATAGATTCTCAAATAAAAATTTCATTTGATACGAATTATACAATACATTTAGAATTTTTTATTTTTTCTACTCTGTTGAAACGTTACCCAACATTGATTAAAAAAAAAAAATCACACTAGAATTATTATTTAAAACTATTTATGATATTTTTTTAATTTAGTTCTCTGTAATGTTTGTTTAGCTTAATTTAAGTTTATATTTCTGGCACAAATAGAATAAAAATAATTATAAAAACGGTTCGATTTGACCCATTTAGGCTAGGAAGGTTAATATAAATTTCTTACTATGATATATACACGAATTGCGCAGGGAATAATTTTTTTTATACAAGTATATTTTTTTTGCTGTCGTACTGTTTCTATAAATGAACAATTTTCGTATCCTTTTGCATTCTGTACTTTGAGCTGTAGAAACCAACCTGATCGATTCTTTATGTACTTCACTATCTACAACATTTTTTTTCTTTGTGTTTGAACTAGAATCCAGATCATAACGGTTTTTTAAGACAGATTCTTATTTCCAACTCAAAATAACAGGTCTGCTATAACCTCTTCTCCTGTGAATTTGAATGGTATATGAAATGTAATCTATATAGAAGTTTAAAAAAGAAGTTGATTTGAAAATAGTTTTTTGTAAATATTTATCTAAAATTTATCTAAAAATTGCATCTTCTTAGCTTGACTTTTGAAATGTTTTATACTTTTCTGTTTTCATCTCCACTGAAAAAATCTTCAAAACATTTTCAATAAATAATTTTTTAATAATATCACAAACACTATAAGATAATAAAAAAATCATTGAACCGGAATTTTATATTCATATTATTTTCATATACAAAATAAATTTTTAATCAAACTTTTAAGGAATTTTAATGTACTACTTCCTATTCGTGTTTACAAAATATAAGCTAAATTTTATTATTCTTTTATCATTAGCTGTACATATTTGAAATGTTCTTAATTAATCCGAAATATATTCCACTATCAAATTATATCACTAAGAAACTAATTGTCTAGTTAATGAATATTCATTTAAGCTTTAGGCGAAAAGAGCTTTGTTCAGATTGTAATCCTTTTTAAAACGCTTGACTAATAAATTAAAGAATACTTATTTTTCTATGATAACTTTAAATGTAAGGATAAAATTGTGACAGTAATTCTATCTTGAAAGGGATTTTTAGAAAACTGACATATAATTAAGAGAAAGTCTTCTAATCTTAAATGCAACACAAGATTGTAAAATTTGCTGATTAATCTAACTTATATTTTTAAATGAAATATATATAAATGAACTGTTCCTCAAGAATTTGTTATTTCAAATATTATTTTTTTAGAAATTATTCTTCCACTTATGCATAAAAACTAAAGTTAACATTTCTTTAGACTTAATAAAAAAAAAAAAATTGTACACAATGGAACACGAAATAGAATGTAAAAAAAGACGTATTTTCAGTTTTTTACTTTTTCTTTTAAAATAATTAAAAAATCTTTCTACGTACGTTATTTAAATTTCCGATACCGGTAATTTAAGATATTCTCGCCTTTAGATTTATAAGTATTTTCTACCATTAATTAAATCCTAGAAATTTAGCACCTTATTGTTTTACTTGACGCTTTAATTTATAAGAAAAGAGTTTCAAATATTTTAAAAAACGTAATATAGCTTTTAAAATAATTAGTTTGATTAAAGGTAATACTGTAAACGTAATGAAATATTAAAATATTATATAGTAGAAGAAGTTTGGGTATTGACGGCCAATATGGAATACTTCAACACGCTGCAGCCATGCGTAAAACTAGAAAATGACTTCTTAGTACTCTCATGATGTACTGTGGTGATTTCTGTTTGGATACCTGCCGTTGGATTGATGCGGCGAAATCAAATTTTATTCACAATCGTTGCAATTTTTTGCGGGTAAGTTTTACAAAATTCGTATTAATCGCAATCCTTGTTTGACATCAGTGATGTTAAGTAAGTTCAGTGTTAACTTGATAAGATATATTTATCGATGTGTTATTCAGTTTACCTCTATGCTAACTTGTTAATGAGTAAAGAAGTTACATGTTTCAAGACGATGTGTCGGGTAATATGAAATATCAGCTAGATAATTGTTTAAAGAGAAGTCTAGTAAAGACGAAAAATCATTCCACGTTCTTTGACGTATCATCTGACATGGCTTTTTACCAGGTTGTACACCAAATGAGGAAGATGTATTGTGCCTGTTTTGCAGTGGAAAATATTGAAAGGATGAAAGAGGGAAGGAGTGGATAAAATGTCTCATGTGTGCAATGTGGGCCTATGTGGACTGCGGCGAGGCCAAAACAACAGTCTACGTTTTTGCTTTTTGTAAAAATTAAAACCATTTCTGAAAGAATCTGCTGATTTGTAGATGATGTACTTCTATTACTCAATAAATAACATCTGTTATTCTTGTAAGTCGTGGTTTTTCTTGAAATTTTAATTTTCCTTATAAGCCTATTCCACATTACCCGACTTTTAAATATTACACGAAAAGTGCAATGCATTTTTTAAATTTAAATATTGATATGCAATTTTTTCTTCCACGTTAAACGCATCAAAAATGACTTTAGAAATGTCAAAGTTTGTACTCTTATTAATTTTTAATGTATCTCGATTATTTTTATGTTGATTTACAAATCGAAATGTAAATAGTACGATGGTGAGTCGGAAAATAAGTTTCCCCTGTCAACTGTGGACAGAGGTGTGTATGAAAGACAAAAAATGCAATGAAATATTAAAGATAAGACGTAACTTTATTTTTCTACTTAAGTGCCAAGTGAGTTGAGACATTTGTCATACCCTTTATGAGCTTCAAAAAGCCCTCCAGGAAAAAAAACAGGGCTCTGCATACAAAAGAAGCGTTGAACGGCTTGTGTGACTTTAGCATTGCTTACAAAGAAGTAGTCAAGCATTGCTTTCGTCTGTAGTGGCTGTGCACGTCCGTCCCGGTCTTGGTCTGTTCAACACTTGGTGACGCCCCTCACTGAATTGGCAGCACCATCTGCGCACCATTTATTTCGACATCACATCTGGCCCATAGACTTCCACGAGGCGGTTGTGGCACCCCGCGTGCCCATTCATAGCGGACAACTGCTCTCACTTTCTCCTTTGACCACGAATTCACAATGTATTTTCTCTCCATATCTACCGGGAAGAGAATGATGCAGAGCCCTGATTTTTTCAAGGAGTACTTTTTGAAACTTATAAAGGACAACGGCAAATTTCTCAACTCACTTGGCACTTATGTAGAAAAATAAAGTTACGCCTTATCTTTAATACTTCATTACATTTTTTGTCTTTCATACGTACCTCTGTCCACAGTTGCCAGGGAAAACTTATTTTCCGACTCACCCTCGTATTCCTTAATACAAGAACTTCCTCTAATATTACGCACAGTCTGTCCTATATTTACAAATTTTCTATCTACAGCGATATATTTTGGAGAGTTTTTCAGATAATAGAAAATATATTCCACTATCATAAAATTACACTGAGAAACTAATTGTCTAATTAATACCATTTGTTTGAGCTTTTTGCGCGAAGTATCTTTCAGATTTCACTTATTTTCAATAATCTTGATTTAATAAATTAAAGCGTGGTAATTGAATTACGAAAATGTTTACTTCGGAAAATTTTATAGTGAAAAAAGTCCAATCTTAAAATGGATGTTCTGGAGACTGATATTTAATTTAAAGAAGATTTTTCTGTTACAAATTTAAAAAAAAATAAGAACCTAACTTTGAAAGGCTTGTTGATTAATCTTAGATTTATTAAAAAGATAAGGAAAATTATTAGTTTGTAAAAAGATAACAAACAATACGTCGCTTTAAATGTCAGTTTTAAAATGTGTTTTTTCTACCGATGTATAAAATTGATGAAAAGTTTATTTATACTCAAGAAAAATGTGACAGATTTTCTTTTATATCCCATAATATATTTATGAGATAAAATTGAAATTTCCTTATATTCGACTATCAAATGATATCATAAGAAACTAATTTTCTAGTTAATGATATTCGTTTGAAATTTTAACATACATATGTTTTGCTCAGATTTTAATCATTTCCAATAAACTTGATTTACTAGATTAAAATGTGGGTATTATTGTTACGTAAATTTTTACTACTGAAATTTTTATCATCAAAACTGTTTCATTTTAAAATGGACGTTTTGAAGACTGACACTAAATTAAAAGAAAGTTTCCCTGCTTTACCCTTAACTGCTGCTAGCGGTAAAACAAACGATTTTTTTTTTTTTTACAGTTTCACAAATAAGTTATCTTTATAGGTTGATATGAGCACTTTCGTGAAAATTATCGATTTCTTTTTTATTATTATTCCATTTGAAAGTACAACTTTTTACGATTCTAAAATTGCTTTGTTGTTGTTACGACCATGTTTAGAACAGAAGTCAATCTATTATTTATGGTAAAAATATACTAATTTAACATTTAAATGCATTTTTCTAAAGATTCATTTTTATACAAAAAAAAAACTCACTTCAAAAATTATAATTCAAAATATAATTATAATTCTTCCATGAAACTTTGTTAGCTTTATCTATATATTGTAGTCTAGTGCATCTACTAAAACAATTATAATTGCATGAATATTTTCAAAATTATGGCCTGTTATTTGAACAAAAACTTGATAAAACTTTTGCAAATCTTACAATTGACTCTTCGGCGACCTCTAAAATTTTTATTTGCTAAGATATCATTTAGCATGTGGTATGTGCATTAAATAAAATCTTACAGTTAAGTTTAGTAGTAATTTATTTCTAATAAGTTTTTTTTTTTTTTTTTTGTAGCAATGTTCAAGTTTTTGAAAGAATTCTTTTAATTTCTATACATATTTAAAATTTTTGTAAATTCATAGGGATATATATAACTTTAAAATTAAATTATTAATTTTTACTATAACTAAATCAAAAAATGTGAATACAATGTTTCTTTGCAAAGTTTTTTCAAACAAGTGCTTCGAACATCGAATATCTTAAGGGAACAGGGGACATTAAAAATCAAATCCTTCAATTTTCAATGGATTAATTTGAAAATTGGAAGATTTGTTAGTGGCAAGCTCAAATAGATACACTATATGGCCATTAATGACCGTCAACATTCAATTTTAGACATTTTGTCGAATATTTAGAAATATACTTGACAGATTCTTCTGGAATTTCAGGATTAAAACGGACAGGTATGACCTCATATTGAGCAATGTCGATTTGATAAAAGGGGCAATTAGGGGGCCAACAAAAAATCAAAGAAAAAAAATAATAATTGGCATCACCCTGTAAAATAAAATGCACGAAATGATCTATCGCTACCGAATATAAACAGACATTGTGCAATATGTGTATTCTTTGTGTAAGAATAGCACGTATATTAATAGAGATATAGCGATTTATTTAAAAAATATTAAAAAATTCTTGCATGTTTTTTGCTTATAACATGCAGGGTTTTCAACCAAATTTAACGCTGGTTTCAGAAAATTGACAAAATATAATAGAAACAATATAGTGTATCTGGAATATAAATATATTAAATGTTTTAGGAAATATGAGCAGTTGTACGAAATAATTTGTATCTGCACACGCGCGAACGATAACAAGGATCATTTTACATAATTTAATAGTCAACTCTATGGACCAACTTATTAAAAAAATCTTGTCAAATAATAAAAACATTCAGAAAGATATTTGCGTTAAAGTGAGCAAATTTTTAGTTATTCTCTAAAAGCAGTTGAATGATAAAGGATTTTACACAAATTGTCATTTTTTATTAACTGACTATCAGAAAAAAAGTTAGTATTTATAGTGAGTATCAACGAGTAGATTCAGAAAAAATGCTTCGATTTTGATACTTATTTTGATCATAGTATAGGCTCGTTCAGGTAATTATCCAAGAAGAATTAAAGCATCAATAAAAAATGAAAATAAAAAAAAAATTAAAAATTAAAAATGACAATTTGTGGAAAATTCCTTATCATTCAGCTGCTTTTAGAGAACAACTAAAAATTTGCTCACTCTAACGCCGATATCTTTCTGAATTTTTACGATATTTGACTAGTTTTTTTTTTAATAAGTTGCTCAATAGAGTTGGATATTAAATTATGTAAAATGATCCTTGTTATCGCTCGCGAATGCGCAGAAAAAAAGTATTTCACACAACTGCTCATATTTCCTAAAATATTTAATATATTTATATTCCAATTGCATTATATTGTTTCTACTATATTTTTTCAATATTTCTGAAACCGACGTTACATTTGGTTGAAACCCTGCATGTTATAAGCAAAAAACATGCAAGAATTTTTTAATTATTTTAAATAAATCGCTATATGTCTCTTAATAAACATGCTATTCTTACAGAAAAGAATACACATATTGTAAAATGTCTGTTTATTTATATTCGGTAGCGATAGATCATTTCGTGCATTTTATTTTACAGGGTGATCCCAAGTATTATTTTTTTTCTTTGATTTTTTGTTAGCCACCTAATTGCCCCCCTTATCAAATCGAAATTGCTGAATATGAGATCATACCTATTCTTTTCAATCCTAAAATTCCAGAAGAATCTGTCAAGTATATTTCTAAATATTCGACAAAAAGTCTAAAATTGAAAGTTGCCGGTCATTAATGGCAATATAGTGTATAGTCAAATTTTGGTTTGAAAATAATTAAAAAAATTTAATTATTCAGTATTTTAAATTTTAAATTAACGGATAATTGTCATATTTTAAAATGTCCCATATGCATTTCTTCTGCATAAAATACGACAATAATTATTTATGAGATACATAGTATAGATTACAATCGGAGTTAGCATGAACTGTAAAAATTCGTTGAATGTATAAGAAGAAAAAATAAATTTTTATAATTATACTTTGTTTTCCTGGAAATTTCAACACTAACATTCGTCTGAAATGCAGCTTTTTATGCTAACATTTATTTAATACATTATAGAGGATATGGGGCATTCTCACAATCTTTTGACTTGCATGTCCCTGAATAGTAATTTTTAGTTGGATACACTTTTTTGTGTTTTTTTTTTATTTCATATTCTGGGGAACATACCACTGCATGATTGCACAACAATATTAACGAGATAAATAAGTTTTGGGCGATGTTGGGGGTCCAAACACCTGGAAAACTCCTACACCCTCCCGTGTCCCTGATGATGATATTTAAGTTTGGAGCGGTCTGGATAAAAATGTTTCAATAAAAATAATTCGATGTAATTTTTTTCTGAAACTGGAACTATTGTTTTATATACATACGTAGCTAAAAATTAACATGCACACATTTTTAGGGTTCTTATTATTTTTTAAAATCTGTCCCTGGGTTTTAGATTCCTTACCATGCCTCTTCTAAAATTATACAGAAAATCATTTCAGATACAGCCACAGATTTTTTTTCAAGTTTTTTCTCATGCATAAGTATGCTAGAGAAATAATGTCTGAATTCCTTTGGCAGGAAATTTACTGTAGAATTTAAATCAGTATTTAAATATCAATTTCAAGCATCGTGGCTGTATTGGTAGTCTCACCGTCCCCAAGGTTTATTCTTGCACTTTTCGAGGTAAATTTAAAAAAAAAAAATTAATCCAATGTTAACAACTGTTTCTAAAAATCAATGAACATTGTGACTATCACTTAGTCTTAACATGGTTTTCCTAAAAATAGGTGATAAGTTTTTTTACCGTCCCTTTTTTTACCATTTCGTCCCTTTTTTCCAATACCATCCCCTTTTTTTTACCTTACCGTCCCTTCTTTAACACCCCTTTAAGACAATGTTACACAGAAATTCTGTATTAAAAGTACTACATTGTTATTATTTCTTATTTGAATGTCCTGTGGGTACTATGCAAATTCATTATAAGTAAAAATTTAGAAGAAAATAAAAAGTTATAGGGATAAAATGGTAAGGAAAATTAAACTCGCAAGTTTAACTTAAACCTCAGTTAAATAAAAAAATTTTAGCTGCTGATGATTTTTTCTTTATTTGAATCATTAACTCATTCATCTATCAGATTAAAATGTTATTTTAGCAAGTTTAATTTTGTCAGATTTTTTTCCCCAAAAGTCAAAAGATTGTGAGAATGCCACATATACAGTATGTCAAAACAATCTGACAATCAGGAGTGCGCATGGAACGTTTTAAATGTTAGAAATGTGCGAGATTTTTAATTTTGAGAAATCATCAATTTAAGTAAATAAAGCTGTACAAATATATATATATTTTTTTAGAAGTATAAAATCTCATATCTCTGTGAAAACGCTTCAGAATTGAAAAAAACTTTTTGAATCAGATAAATTTGAGCATACATTTTCATAATTCCACAATTTAAAAAAATCGATTTTCAGTCGAATTTCGTGATTTGACTGTCCCCTTAAGTAATTTTAAATACAGCTGTATCTATTTTACTAAGTTTAATGGGTCTCAGGAATCTTAAAATTGGAAAAATTTTAAATAAAAGGCAATTTTTAACATTTAATATCTTACAATATATATGATTTTAAAAATAAATTTTTATTGGGATGAAAAACATAGATAAGTTATTTCAATTCATGTATTTAAAAAATGTCAAGATTCAGAATTAGCATTTATGGGAGGCACCAAACTGTCAGACAATTGAAGGGCAGAAAATTAGTATAACAATTTACGCGCAGGATTACAAATTAATTTTTTCAACTAGAATGAAAATTTTGGTGCCTACTTATACCTAACATAGTGATAATTACCCTGAAACTAAATAAATTTGTATTTGAAGCATTTTTATATTTTTAATACAAAGTTGTATGTAGCTAATACAAAATTTTGAAATTTTCAACAGTATAATCACCTAAAAAGTATTCTTTTTGAACTATAAAAAGAAAATTTTAGGTTCAGTTTATACGGACAAACATGAAACATATGTTTTGAAAAATTCATGAAAAATAGTCAGAAAGTTTTGAGCTATCCTGCTCGTTATACTTAAAAACGTCATTTGGGAGAAAATGTCTTCAAAGTTCGGTAAATGCCGCTTCAGCTATTGAGCGGATGTAATTCTAAAAACCATAACTTTTGTTCTAATGGATATTTGAAGGAAACAATTACATCAATATATTCATAAAATATAGGAGTTTACCATATAAAAAAATTAAAACTTCAAAAATTTTGGCGCATTAAGATTCCTGCAACTTGTTAAGAATAGATACAAGTGAAATTTTGTTTCGTTTGAAGCGCTAGTAGTATTCCTAGAGATTTCTGGATGGATGAATTTAAATATAGTAGTTCTGAACATAGTTTCGTAGAGAAACTATATAGTATGAGTTAAAAGAACGTTTTATTCATCTTTCCATCAAGCGACCTCAAAGACCGTTCGCAATATCTATGCGACAATTTTTGTCACCGCAGTTAAGTGTTAAAATTATACTTGTTGGTTAACCTTAGCTTCCTTTTAAATCTGATTCTACATGCCAACACCAAAACTTTCTTTTATCTCATACATCTTAATATTTTCAAAAAAATAATTACAAATGTTAATACTTCAATATTATTAGTTCAATATTATATCAACTTTGACTTTTTTCTTAAATTTCTGATACAGGCAATTAACAAGAGTAAAAACGAGTTAATCTCGATTATAAATAAAATCGATATTCTTCGTTATTCTGTTGTACGTAAGCTGATTGAGAATAGCCGACTTAGCAGGATGCGAAGTTCACGTCGCTGCACGAGCCACAGATGTACAATAGAACTACGAAAACTGGAGAGAATTACACAAAAATCGCTATTACGGCGGAATATTTCCAAATTTAAGGAGACGTGCTTGCCATAGCCAAAATCATATATATGAAATTTTGTTAAATTCTATGCATAACGTCATACAGTTTTCGGTGATAGATAATGAAAATTGAACAAAAATCGTTATTACAGCGCCCCCTTCTGGTGAAATACTACCAATTTCAAGGAGGATCTGCTTACCATAAGCAAAAACATACACTCGATATTTGGTTCAATTCTATACATAACTTCATACTATTTTCCATGTAATCAATGGCGAGACGCAGACACATATACGGACAGACCGAAATTTTGTATAAACCTGTTTTGGGGGAATCTCGGACCGCTAAAACGCGTAAATCCGTTGAAAAGGGGTTCAAAAAATTTTTTGATTGCAATGTCTTCTTCTATTATACATAGCAGAAAGTAAAAAGCGAAAATTATTTATTTGTGGAGGGATAACAGCTTGTCGTTTGAAATATGAGCATTTAAAATTTTATTCTTCGACTGATCCAGAACAACTGATGAAATGTTCAGTTAGACTCGAGTAAAAAATCTCAATACATAAAGAAATATAATATCAAAATATATAAATAAAAAATTATATATAGAAATTTTATACTTTACTTTTAGATTGTTGTACCTTTAACATCTCACTATGAAATTTAGACATTCACCTTCAAATTGTGTCCCTCTAACAATTAGTTGTACAGATTATCACTTATTTTACGTATTTAAACTTTTTTTAAATAAATTAATTGAAAAATGGGTAATAAATTAATCGGCAATTTAATAAAATTCATTAAACATTAGTTTAATGAATTTTGTTTTCAAATTAAGTAAACAAATATCTAAAATAGGTTCAACATATTTCTGATTAATTCTTCTCTGCTTAAATGACAGGCATTCATAAAATGTTATTAAGTTTAGCAATATATTCTTGAGGTGAAATCAATAGAAAATTCCTTAATTACCCAAAACTGTATTTTTTATTATCTAATGGTATGACTGGTAAACTGATTTCTAATTAATAATCGTTTTAGTTTTTGGTGCAAAGATAGCTTCGTTCTGATTTTAGTCCTTTTCAATACTTTCGACTTAAATAAATTAAAGTATTCTATTTTTTTATTCGAAATTGTTTAATTATTAAAGTTAAAACCTGAAAATAGCCCAATTATTAAATGCATTTTCAACAATTTACATTTAAATAGGTAAACTCTCCCATTCTTAAACTAGTCGGATGTACCAATCCCAAAACTTTCTTCTATCTCATACATGTTAATACTTCAAAATCCGCTATCACACTGCCAAAATTAAATGGCAATCTATGCATCTCATGAGGATTCTAACGATATGAAATTCCGTGCGTTAGTTCTTGAGATATGACTATCGCTGAAATCGTCTAAATCCAGAAAAATGCTGCCTAGCAGCGCCACCTATTGGGTGATTTATACCAAATCCTAATCAGCAACAATTTATGTCAACGTCTGACTGAATCTGAAGTTTGGAGAAAATCCGTACATTAGTTTTTGAGATAGAGCAATAACGAAAATCGTGAAAATTCCTGCATAGCAGCGCCACCTATTGGGTGATTAACACCAAAACCTAATTAACAACAACTTGTGCCAACATACAACTAAATCTGAAGTTAGATGAAAATTCGTCCATTAGTTCTATTGATAGAGCTATTGAGGCAATCGTGAAAAAGGCAGCAGAGAAGCGCCACCTGTTGGGCGATTTACACCAACACATAATCAGTAGCAAGTCATATCAAGGACTAACTGAATCTGAAGTTTGATGAAAATCCGTGCGTTAGTTCTTAAGATAGAGCTATTGGGGAAATCGTGTAAATCCTGCAAAATTCATCCTAACTGCGCCACCTGTTGGGCGATTTACACCAAAACGTAATCATCATCAATTCATATCAAGGACTAACTAAATCTGAAGTTTGATCGAAATCCGTGCATTAGTTCTTGAGATAGAGCTATTGCGAAAATCGTGAAAAATGCAGCATAGCAGCGCCACCTGTTGAGCGATTTACACCAAAAACTAATCAGCATCAATTTGTATTAGGGACTAACTGAATATCAATTTTTATTAAATTCCGTGCATTAGTACTTGAGATAGAGCGCTTACAAAATTTGTGTCACAGACAGACAGACAGACAGACAGACAGACAGACAGACTCACAGAGTCACAGACAGACATTTTGTAAAAACATGTTTTTTGGAATCTCTGACCCCTAAAACGTGTAAATCCGTCGAAAACCGGAATTCGAAAATTTTCATGAATCCAATACTTTCTTCTTGTAAAGATAGAAGAAAGTAAATATATATATATAAATGTTAAATGTTTGTTCATTAATATAATCTGCATTTTAACGCTTAAATGCCGGGTGTTGCTTTTCGGTAACATACCCAATTTAGGCTCCTAAAATACTATTAGAATAATATTGATGCTATAATGTCTAATGTTGCAAATAAAATACATTCCGAAAATATTATTTAATCGATTTTCAAGATGTAGATGGCAATACTTGTGCTGTTTAAGAATAAAGATAGATTTATTTGTTTCAATTGTTGCTAAATGTTCTTTTTGTTTTGTTTTGAAGCTTGCAAAATACTCTATTTTGTTCTGCAGTGAGCAAATAAAACTTATTTCTTATCATAGTTCTCCATTTTTTTGTATGTTTAATATTATAAAATTTTATCAAAGAAACTTATTTTTTCAATTAAGCACCAGTATTGCCGATTGGTAACAAACTGTTTTTTAGTCGTAAACCATACTTAAAACAAGTATTTTTCCCATGATTTATTTAATAAATGAAAGCCGAAAACATATTTTAAATTATTTTTGAAAAATCAGGCATTTAAGGGTTAAATATAAAGAATATTCCTATTTTTGGGGAAGAATAAGATAGCTTCCTTTGAAATATCTTTTAAAATGTGTTTTCCTTTTGAATCATAAACTTTGAAACAAAGTGGATTTAGACTCTAACTAGTTATAAATTTAAATATCTTATTTGATAAAAATTAAAAACGAAAAAAAAAAGGGGGGGGAGAGGGAGTTGAAGCAGAAAAAAGCCCCATAACTACGTCGATTCACAAGATATTAATCCGCATGAATTTATTATATATCTTTATAATATTATCTACACCTTTTATACTGACAAGTTTCTAATAGGACCAATTCTTACAGCAGAAACAAATTAAAAATATATAGAGGATGAAGAAAAAAATGTCGTATTACTCAAATCCAAACTGCTTATTTTCTGACTCATTTTTAAAGTCATTTTTGCTTTCAAACGCATCCAACTGGTGGGTTCTCTTGTTCAGAAACTATATAATGTGCCGTAATGGTTGGTTTTTTGATAGAGGCAGGATATATTTCAAACAATTATGTTGAAGTGGGCATTTTGAACCGAATTTCTCGAAGCGATTGTGTTGGAAAAGAAAAATATGGTCCTTCTGAGAAAATAATTGTTTATATATCAAACTCTAATTAATTGAACGAAAAATAAAAACATAGGTCGCCTATAAATCTCTTAAAAATCACGTCAGCAAGTGTAATGTTTTTCCTTTTAAAAATGAAAATGAGTCAGAAAATTTCGAGCTGTTGAGCATGTTAAAATATTTTTTTAATACTGCCTTAACAAGATTCTGATAAAACTAGCTCTTATGTAAAAATGAAATAAAAAAACTCGTCAAAAGCGGCCAGATAGAATTGTTAAAATGGGTTTATCTCTAATCATGATTTAGATTTGTTGGTGAAATTAGTACTTAACTTCGAAATCTACCTGCGCCTGTAGGCTGATCCGGCAGGGATTTTTTTTAATACAAACACTCTTTTCACAGATTTCATGACTGGAGTACAACTTTCAATTAATTGTTATTTCACTTCTTATCCTAAAAAATTAGAAATTAAAAAAATATGTATTTAAAATATTTTTATACTTTTAAAAATTTTTTAAGAAGCTTATTAGAAAAAAAAGATATATTCTTTCAATGGAACTAGATTGTGAAATAAAATATTACACTGAGTACCTATCTTTCAGATCTTGATATCTTTCTCAGTTTTTTTTTTTTTTTTTTTTTAACTTTTTTAACTTTTTTCTATCTTCAATAGAAGAAAGTATTGTAATCGAAATTTTTTTCGACTTCCGGTTTTCGACGGATTTACATGTTTTAGGGGTCAGATATCGCAAAAAACATGTTTATAGAAAATGTCTGTCTGTCCGTGTGTCCCCGTGTCCGTCTGTCTGTCGCCATTGTACCATCGAAAAGTGTATGAAGTTATGCATAGAATTGAACCAAATTTTTATTTTAAGTTTTTGGCTATGGCAAGCAGATCCTCCCTGAATTTGAAAAAAATTCGCCGGTAGGGGGCGCTGTAATAGCTATTTTTGTGCGATTTTGAATATTGTCCCAGCTAGAAAATGTTTGTACTTTTTTTGCAAAAAAGTATAGATTGTACACAATTTGTGCATAAAAAGTGACTATTTTTGAACACTTCGAAAAGTATGCACCTTTTGTGCAAACTGTCTGTATTTTTTATACATACAAAAAAGTGTATATTCTAAGTTGTCAAAAATTGTGCACACTTTTTGCATAAAATAAATTAATATTCCGTGTTCGCGACAAGTGTGCATTTTCTATGCACACACACACAAAAAAAAAAAAAAAAAAAAAAAAAAAACCCTGTAGATTTCATTTTTCTAAAAATTATGTATTTTTTATGGATGTAAAAATTTGTACTTTTATTTTAGAAAGTATATATCCCCCCCCCCCCCCCTAAACGAAAATTCTCAATTCCATTTTAATTTTAAGGTAAACGAAATAAATACATTTTACTATGTTTTTTAAAATAAGAAAAAAACAAATTTTAATTATTTAAATTTCAAAATCCAGGAAGGGGCAATGTGGCTCCCCCCCCCCCCTCTTTCATTAACAGGAATTTCCTGAGTTCATTTTTTATTTTAAGTCGCTTGAAAAAAATAAATGTTACCATGTTTTTCAAAATAAGCAAAAAAGAAATTTTAATTAATTAAATTTTAAAATCTGGGGTAGGGCTAATGGTTCACCGAAACCCTCTTACTTTACAGAAAATTATTTAATTCCTCTTTTATTTTAAGTTATTCGAAAAGACAAAATTTTACTCTGTTTTTCAAAATCATTGAAAATAAAATTTAGAAATAATTTAGATTAAATCAAATGTAAATCAAATTCGAGGGAGGGGCAATAGCTCTCATATGACCCCCCCCCCCTCCTTAAGTAAAAGTTCTTACTTCCTCTTTAATTTTAATATACTCGAAATAAATAATTTTGCTGCGCATTTCAAAATCGGAGAAAAAGACATTTTAATTAAATAAGTTTCAAAATCCAGGGAGGGGCAAAATCACCCCCCCCTTCCTTAACAGAAAATCCACAGTTCCACTTTTATTTTAAGTTACTTGAAAGAATAAAATTTACTGTTCTTTTCAAAATCGGAGAAAAAAAATTTAGTTAGTTAAATTTTTAAATCGAGGGAGGGGAAATGGCCCTCCTAAGACTCCTTACCCCAAAGGCAAATTCTTAGTTTATCTTTATTTTAAGTTACTCGTAAATAATAAATTTGACTCTGTATTTCAAAATAGAGAAAAATAAATTTTAATTAATCAAATTTTAAAAGGCAGGGAGGGGCAATGGCCCTCCCATGCTCCCACCCCCTATCAGAAAATTTCTTACTTCACCTTTTATTTTAAATTCTTCGAAAAGAATAAATTTTATGAAGTTTTCAAAATTATCAAAAAAGAAAATTTAGCTAGTTAAAATCTAAAATCGAGTGAAGGGCAGTGGACTCCTCCCCCCCTTTCACACACACACACTCACGCAAACTCTCTTCTTTCTGATGAAGCCGGTGATTACTAAGTGCATTCCTTATCCTCTATCAAGCATAAATTCCAGTTATTATGAAAATTACTTCTGCTTTTAAAAATCAAATGAAAAACGTTTATTTCTTATTAATTTATTTCAAATTTCTATTTAAACATTTGGGCAGAGATCCAGATACATTTTTCGCTGTTAGCGAAACGAGATTGTCCAATCAGAAGCCTGCATATTTGCAAAGAATGAAAAGGTCGCAAAACTGCAGGCTTCTGATTAGTCGATCTCATTTCGCTAACAACAAAAATCTATCTGGAACGCGAAATTTGACTTTCCATTAGACTTTTAGCATTAGTGTGAAATCCTGCAATTTCATTGGCTATCGCTTCACCGATAGCCAATGAAATTGAACGGAACTTTTTTCCCTGAAAGGACAAGTACAAGAGTAAAGCCGGCACATGGTATTTTGATATTTCAAAGTGTATGAATGATCTAGCCCAGTGGTCAAGACCAGGGCTGTTAAGATTTTGCATTTGTAATTCTAAAGTTGCGTGTTCTGTCCTTTCGCTGGCGTTTTCACTTTTTTAGAGTTTTGTTTTGGTTTTTATTAAGTCAGTTAGTTAAAATCAGTCGATCTTTATTACCAGTTCTTTTGTAAAATTTTTTTATCAATTAGATTTTTTTAAATAAATTAAATAATTAAATTAAAAAAATCAGTTAATCTATTTTTTAATAATTAAAGTAAACATTTATTAAAATGCAATAATAAATTTCCTAGACTTACATTAAAAGTATTTTCATGTTATAACTTTATAAAGTTCTGATCATTTTAAATTTGTCTGTTACTATAGTAACAGATAAATGCAAAATTATCAGAATTAATATATTAAATGTTTTTTATTTTAAAATTATCCTTGAGACATAAAAATCTTTATTAATTTATGATAGGTTACTTTATAATTTTTTATTTTAAATATTACACAAATATTTAAATTAAATTTTAATATTCATAAGACTTATAGGGTATTTTTCTAATAAATAAATTTCTTTAATAATTAAAGAGTAATAATAATATTTTCTTAAGTAAGTTAGTTAAAATCAGTTGGTCTTTATTACGAGTTCGGTTGTAATTTTTTTTTTGTCAATTAGATTTTTTTAAATAATTAAATTATAAAATTCATTTAATCTATTTTTAATAATTAAAGTAAACATTTATTAAAATGCAATAATAAATCTCTTAGGCTTACATTAAAAGTATTTTCATGTTAGAACTTAATAAAGTTCTAATCATTTTAAATTTATCTGTTACTTAGGTTGCTTTGAAATTTTTTTATCGTAAATATTATACAGATAATTAAATTTTAAAATTCATATGACTTATAGGGTATTTTTCTAATAAATAAATTTCTTTAATAATTAAAGAGTAATAATAATATTTTCTTAAGTCAGTTAGGTAAAATCAGTTGATCTTTATTACGAGTTCGGTTGTAATTTTTTTTTTGTCAATTAGATTTTTTTTAATAATTAAATTATAAAATTCATTTACTCTATTTTTTAATAATTAAAGTAAACATTTATTAAAATGCAATAATAAATCTCCTAGGCTTACATTAAAAGCATTTTCATGTTAGATTTTTATAAAGTTCTGATCATTTTAAATTTATCTGTTATTTAGATTACCATTTTTTTTAATTGTAAATGTTATACAGATAATTGAATTAAACTTTAAAATTCATATAATTTATACGGTATTTTTCTAATAAATAAATTTCTTTAATAATTAAAGAGTAATAATAATATTTTCTTAAGGCTGTTCTTAACTGCTCTGCTCAACAAACGCAAAACGTTTATGACACATTTACAAATTCATTTTTTAACGAAAAGGTATAAAAGTGGAAAGCCTGGCCAAGGAAGCGATTTGGAATTGAACTGTTTTTTCCATTTTTTGATCAATCCATTACCTATTGAGTTATAAGCGATTTTGATCACGTGACAAACACGTTTTTCGCCCGCTCTTCAGTGCTCTTTCTTCCTTCGCGCAGAAATTCGGTTCAAAACGGCCACTTTGACACTATTTTCTGAAAGATCTATTGCGTTTTCAAGAAAAAAAAATGGAAAAAACAGCACAAGTACATAGTTTCTGAACAACAACACCACCTACTTGCATGCATTTTTGAACAAAAATAAATTAAAACTTATGTCAGAAAGTTGCCCTTTTGGATTTGAGAACACCTTTAAGTCAGTTAGTTAAAATCAGTTGATCTTTATCACCAGTTCTTTGAAAAAAAAAATTGTCAATTAGATTTTTTAAAATAAATTTAAATAATCAAATTAAAAAATTCATTTAATCTATTTTTAATAATAATGTAATAATAATATATTCTTACCTTACATTAAAAAATATTTTTTGTTCGAACTTTAGTAAGTTATATATATATATATATATATATATATATATATATATATATATATATATATATATATATATATATATACATATATATATATATAAAATTAGCAGAAGTAATTGTTAAAGTGTTCATTTCTCAAAATTAAGTATTATCTTTGATATATAAAAATATTTATCAATTTATCAGCTGCTTTCTAATTTTTTTATTGTACATTCAATTAGTGATGGGCGATTCTCGAGAATTCAACAATCGAGAAAAATCGTCATCGTAAAAAATCACAATCGATACAGCCATCGATTAATTCACAGAATCATACAATCGAGATGTTTTACAATCGATTATAACGAGAAAAGCTAAAAACAGTTATTGGGAAACTTAGCTATTATTCTGGCCGACAATTTCATAGTAGTGATAGCGCTTAGTGATGGGCGATTCTCGAAAATTTACCAATCGAAAAAATCGTTATCGTAAAATACACAATCGATGCAGTCATCGATTACTTTCGAGAATCTACAAAGGAGATGTTCTAGAATCGATTATTGAAATCATTGTTTTTACATATATATAAGGCAGATTTTATTAAATATAGGGTAACTGAAAACAGATGGAATAAAAAAACAACAACCAAAAGGGAAACTATAAAGGAGCCATAAGACTGGGAAAGTCTTGTAAGGGTGCCCCCTGGTTGAAAAAAGCTGAAAAAACGCGAGTAGCTATGAAGCGGTAAGGGGAGTTTAAGTATCAAAAATTAGAATTTTTCGGCAATTAGCACCAAAATGGCCAAAGAAATAAGAATAAAAAGCACCCCCTAGTGGCAGAAATATGAACCAAAGGATGATAAAAGGGATCAAAATTTTTTATTGATTTTTCTACGTCATTTCAGATTGGATCTTTAATTTCCCCATTTTTATAAAGTCTTCGACTGGAATACATTAAACGAACTCCCGCGGGGAGCAAAGTAGGAGGGAGGGGCAAGGAAAGTGCATAATATGAATAAGTGGTCACAGGACTTTCCAACGTTATGGCACATGAGGGGTGTCGGCTAAATTTAGTAAAGTGCCCCCGCTCGGGGGCAAAGTAAGGGGAGGGGCGCGGGCGATATATAAAATGAAATAGTAGTCACAGAGCTTTCCAATGATATATCACATGAGGGGTGTCGGCAAAAGATAGAAAAGAGTCCCAACTTCGAGGATTCCAATTATCGTGCCCCCCCCCCCCCAAAAAAAAATATACCCTGCCCATCCTTCTCTTTGAAATTTTCATATATTAAAAATTATTTATCGGAGGGCTTCGTAAAAAAAAATCCGATCTAAAATGTTTAAAAACGCTACGATTTCAAAAAAGTTCGAAAAGTGCCTCTCTCGGGCCGCCAAACTAAGGAAGGAAGAAGAAAGGTTCATAATATGAAAGAGCAACTTTGCGATGATAACCGAAAACTTTCCGATGATAGATCAAATGACTGGTCCAAAAAAAGTTTGAAATCTACCCCTCCCACGTGGGTTCCCTCTTTTATCCTAGAATATACCCGGAAATCACGCAGCCCCACTTTTAAAATTTTATATTTAATAAATAATATTTATTGGAGAGCTCCATTAAAAAACCTCATTTAATGATATTTATTGTAGAAATCTCTACAATTAAAAAAAAAGTCACCCCCGCACCGCTCCCCCCCCCCCCACCCCGAACCCCTTCCGGAATTCAACTCTGGGAGGAGAAAGGTTCATAATATGAAAGAGTGGTGAAAGGACTTTCCGATAATATGTCAAGGAAAGGTTTGGTAAAAGTTTGAAAATTACACCCCCCCCCCTTTGTCACTCTCGCGCACCCCAGAATTCACTCACCTTCCTCTTTGAACTTTTTATATTTAATAAATAGTATTTATCTGAGTCTCCAGGTATGGGGCAGCTTGGCAGAGCTAAAATAAGAGAAACATTGAAAATTCGGGGCAAAATGACACTAAATTTAACAGTAAAGTTTGAAACTAGGACTATACAGTACTGAATACATAAACTACTATGCTTCATAACCCACATCGGTTAATAGCAATAAAATGATAAGTGCCAGTTAAACGGATGGCATTGAGCTCACAGGTTATTAACACTAACTGTATATTATACTGTTATTTCAAAGAATAATGTCCCTCAAAAAATAAATGAAGGGAAATATCCCTCGTTTGCCCCTTTTATACTTAACCAATGAACCTCCAAATCTAATGAAGGAAACTCCTTAACTATAATAAATCAGTATATCAAATTTGAAGCAAACCAGATAATTCTGCATGAAAAAAAGAAACATATCGCTAAATTAAGGGTGGTCTAACCCCTTTAACCCTTTTATACTTAACTAATGAACCTTCAAATCTAATCAGGAAAGCTCCTTATCCGAACAAACATAGAAAAAAAATTAAAGTAAATTGAATAATTCTCCATGAAAATACATTTATCTAAATTAAGGGGAGGGGACTTGCCCCCTTTTCGCCCTTGTACACTTAACCAGTGAACCTCCAAATCTAATGAAGGAAGCGCCATATCGGAATAAATCGGTATATTAAATTTGAAGCAAATCCAATAATTCTGCATGAAAAACCCTTTTATCTAAATTAAGGGGAGACTAGCCCCTCCCCTTTATACTTAACCCATAAACCTCCAAATCTAATCAAGGCAGCTTCTTAACATAATAAACTGGTATACCAAATTTGGAACAAATCGAGTAATTCTGCATGAAAAACCCATTTATCTAAATTAAGTGGGGGACCAGCCCCTCTTCTCCCCCATTATCCTTAACCAATGAACTTCCAAATTTAATCAGGGAAGCTTCTTAACATAATAAACCGGTATACCAAATTTGCAGCAAATCAAATAATTCTGCATGAAAAGCCCATTTATCAAAATTAAGGGGGGACCAGCCCCCTTCTCCCCCTTTATACTTAACCCGTAAACCTCCAAATCTAATCAAGGCAACTTCTTAACGTAATAAACCGGTATACCAAATTTGGAACAAATCGAATAATTCTGCATGAAAAGCCCATTTATCTAAATTAAGGGGGGGCGGACCAGCCCCCCCTTCTCCCCCTTTATCCTTAACCAATGAACTTCCAAGTTTAATCAAGGCAACTTCTTAACATAATGAACCGGTATACCAAATTTGGAGCAAATCGAATAATTCTGCATGAAAAACCCATTTATCTAAATTAAGGAGGGGTCTACCCCCCTTTCCCCCCTTCATACTTAACTAATGAACCTCCAAGTTTAATCAGGGAAGCTCCTTAACATAATAAACCGGTATACGAAATTTGGAGCAAATCGAAGAATTCTGCATGAAAAACCTATTTATCTAAATTAAGGAGAGGGGGGACCAGCCCCCCCTCTCTCCCTTTATCCTTAACCAATGAACTTCCAAATTTAATCAGGGAAGCTCCTTAACATAATAAACCGGTATACCAAATTTGCAGCAAATCAAATAATTCTGCATGAAAAGCCCATTTATCTAAATTAAGGGGGACCAGCCCCCTTCTCCCCCTTTATACTTAACCCGTAAACCTCCAAATCTAATCAAGGCAACTTCTTAACATAATAAACCGGTATCCCAAATTTGGAGCAAATCGAATAATTCTGCATGAAAAACCCATTTATCTAAATTAAGGAGGGGGTCTACCACCCTTTCCCCCATTTATACTTAACTAATGAACCTCCAAGTTTAATCAGGGAAGCTCCTTAACATAATAAACTGGTATACCAAATTTGGAACAAATCGAGTAATTCTGCATGAAAAACCCATTTATCTAAATTAAGTGGGGGACCAGCCCCTCTTCTCCCCCATTATCCATAACCAATGAACTTCCAAATTTAATCAGGGAAGCTCCTTAACATAATAAACCGGTATACCAAATTTGCAGCAAATCAAATAATTCTGCATGAAAAGCCCATTTATCAAAATTAAGGGGGGACCAGCCCCCTTCTCCCCCTTTATACTTAACCCGTAAACCTCCAAATCTAATCAAGGCAACTTCTTAACGTAATAAACCGGTATACCAAATTTGGAACAAATCGAATAATTCTGCATGAAAAGCCCATTTATCTAAATTAAGGGGGGGCGGACCAGCCCCCCCCTTCTCCCCTTTATCCTTAACCAATGAACTTCCAAGTTTAATCAGGGGAGCTCCTTAACATAATAAACCGGTATACCAAATTATGAGCAAATCAAATAATTCTGCATGAAAAGCTTATTTATCTAAATTAAGGGGGGGGGGGGGGGTCTAGCCTCCAAATCTAATCAAGGCAACTTCTTAACGTAATAAACCGGTATACCAAATTTGGAACAAATCGAATAATTCTGCATGAAAAACCCATTTATCTAAATTAAGGAGGGGTCTACCCCCCTTTCCCCCCTTCATACTTAACTAATGAACCTCCAAGTTTAATCAGGGAAGCTCCTTAACATAATAAACCGGTATACGAAATTTGGAGCAAATCGAAGAATTCTGCATGAAAAACCTATTTATCTAAATTAAGGAGAGGGGGGACCAGCCCCCCTCTCTCCCTTTATCCTTAACCAATGAACTTCCAAATTTAATCAGGGAAGCTCCTTAACATAATAAACCGGTATACCAAATTTGCAGCAAATCAAATAATTCTGCATGAAAAGCCCATTTATCTAAATTAAGGGGGACCAGCCCCCTTCTCCCCCTTTATACTTAACCCGTAAACCTCCAAATCTAATCAAGGCAACTTCTTAACATAATGAACCGGTATACCAAATTTGGAGCAAATCGAATAATTCTGCATGAAAAACCCATTTATCTAAATTAAGGAGGGGTCTACCCCCCTTTCCCCCCTTCATACTTAACTAATGAACCTCCAAGTTTAATCAGGGAAGCTCCTTAACATAATAAACCGGTATACGAAATTTGGAGCAAATCGATTTTATTCTGCATGATTATTCTGAATGAAAAACCTATTTATCTAAATTAAGGAGAGGGGGGACCAGCCCCCCCTCTCTCCCTTTATCCTTAACCAATGAACTTCCAAATTTAATCAGGGATGCTCCTTAACATAATAAACCGGTATACCAAATTTGCAGCAAATCAAATAATTCTGCATGAAAAGCCCATTTATCTAAATTAAGGGGGGACCAGCCCCCTTCTCCCCCTTTATACTTAACCCGTAAACCTCCAAATCTAATCAAGGCAACTTCTTAACGTAATAAACCGGTATACCAAATTTGGAACAAATCGAATAATTCTCCATGAAAAACCCATTTATCTAAATTAAGGGGGGGCGGACCAGACCCCCTTCTCCCCCTTTATCCTTAACCAATGAACTTCCAAGTTTAATCAGGGAAGCTCCTTAACATAATAAACCGGTATACCAAATTATAAGCAAATCAAATAATTCTGCATGAAAAGCCCATTTATCTAAATTAAGGGGGGGGGGGTCTAGCCCCCTTCTCCCCCTTTATACTTAACCCGTAAACCTCCAAATCTAATCAAGGCAACTTCTTAACATAATGAAACGGTATACCAAATTTGGAGCAAATCGAATAATTCTGCATGAAAAACCCATTTATCTAAATTAAGGAGGGGTCTACCCCCCTTTCCCCCCTTCATACTTAACTAATGAACCTCCAAGTTTAATCAGAGAAGCTCCTTAACATAATAAACCGGTATACGAAATTTGGAGCAAATCGAAGAATTCTGCATGAAAAACCTATTTATCTAAATTAAGGAGAGGGGGGACCAGCCCCCCCTCTCTCCCTTTATCCTTAACCAATGAACTTCCAAATTTTATCATGGAAGCTCCTTAACATAATAAACCGGTATACCAAATTTGCAGCAAATCAAATAATTCTGCATGAAAAGCCCATTTATCTAAATTAAGGGGGGACCAGCCCCCTTCTCCCCCTTTATACTTAACCCGTAAACCTCCAAATCTAATCAAGGCAACTTCTTAACGTAATAAACCGGTATACCAAATTTGGAACAAATCGAATAATTCTGCATGAAAAACCCATTTATCTAAATTAAGGGGGGGGGGGCGGACCAGCCCCCCCTTCTCCCCCTTTATCCTTAACCAATGAACTTCCAAGTTTAATCAGGGAAGATCCTTAACATAATAAACCGGTATACCAAATTATGAGCAAATCAAATAATTCTGCATGAAAAGCCCATTTATCTAAATTAAGGGGGGGGTCTAGCCCCCTTCTCCCCCTTTATACTTAACCCGTAAACCTCCAAATCTAATCAAGGCAACTTCTTAACATAATGAACCAGTATACCAAATTTGGAGCAAATCGAATAATTCTGCATGAAAAACCCATTTATCTAAATTAAGGAGGGGGTCTACCCCTCTTCTCCCCCATTATCCATAACCAATGAACTTCCAAATTTAATCAGGGAAGCTCCTTAACATAATAAACCGGTATACCAAATTTGCAGCAAATCAAATAATTCTGCATGAAAAGCCCATTTATCAAAATTAAGGGGGGACCAGCCCCCTTCTCCCCCTTTATACTTAACCCGTAAACCTCCAAATCTAATCAAGGCAACTTCTTAACGTAATAAACCGGTATACCAAATTTGGATGAAAAGCCCATTTATCTAAATTAAGGGGGGGCGGACCAGCCCCCCCCCTTCTCCCCCTTTATCCTTAACCAATGAACTTCCAAGTTTAATCAGGGGAGCTCCTTAACATAATAAACCGGTATACCAAATTATGAGCAAATCAAATAATTCTGCATGAAAAGCTTATTTATCTAAATTAAGGGGGGGGGGGGCGGTCTAGCCTCCAAATCTAATCAAGGACACTTCTTAACGTAATAAACCGGTATACCAAATTTGGAACAAATCGAATAATTCTGCATGAAAAACCCATTTATCTAAATTAAGGAGGGGTCTACCCCCCTTTCCCCCCTTCATACTTAACTAATGAACCTCCAAGTTTAATCAGGGAAGCTCCTTAACATAATAAACCGGTATACGAAATTTGGAGCAAATCGAAGAATTCTGCATGAAAAACCTATTTATCTAAATTAAGGAGAGGGGGGACCAGCCCCCCTCTCTCCCTTTATCCTTAACCAATGAACTTCCAAATTTAATCAGGGAAGCTCCTTAACATAATAAACCGGTATACCAAATTTGCAGCAAATCAAATAATTCTGCATGAAAAGCCCATTTATCTAAATTAAGGGGGACCAGCCCCCTTCTCCCCCTTTATACTTAACCCGTAAACCTCCAAATCTAATCAAGGCAACTTCTTAACATAATGAACCGGTATACCAAATTTGGAGCAAATCGAATAATTCTGCATGAAAAACCCATTTATCTAAATTAAGGAGGGGTCTACCCCCCTTTCCCCCCTTCATACTTAACTAATGAACCTCCAAGTTTAATCAGGGAAGCTCCTTAACATAATAAACCGGTATACGAAATTTGGAGCAAATCGATTTTATTCTGCATGATTATTCTGAATGAAAAACCTATTTATCTAAATTAAGGAGAGGGGGGACCAGCCCCCCCTCTCTCCCTTTATCCTTAACCAATGAACTTCCAAATTTAATCAGGGATGCTCCTTAACATAATAAACCGGTATACCAAATTTGCAGCAAATCAAATAATTCTGCATGAAAAGCCCATTTATCTAAATTAAGGGGGGACCAGCCCCCTTCTCCCCCTTTATACTTAACCCGTAAACCTCCAAATCTAATCAAGGCAACTTCTTAACGTAATAAACCGGTATACCAAATTTGGAACAAATCGAATAATTCTCCATGAAAAACCCATTTATCTAAATTAAGGGGGGGCGGACCAGACCCCCTTCTCCCCCTTTATCCTTAACCAATGAACTTCCAAGTTTAATCAGGGAAGCTCCTTAACATAATAAACCGGTATACCAAATTATAAGCAAATCAAATAATTCTGCATGAAAAGCCCATTTATCTAAATTAAGGGGGGGGGGGTCTAGCCCCCTTCTCCCCCTTTATACTTAACCCGTAAACCTCCAAATCTAATCAAGGCAACTTCTTAACATAATGAAACGGTATACCAAATTTGGAGCAAATCGAATAATTCTGCATGAAAAACCCATTTATCTAAATTAAGGAGGGGTCTACCCCCCTTTCCCCCCTTCATACTTAACTAATGAACCTCCAAGTTTAATCAGGGAAGCTCCTTAACATAATAAACCGGTATACGAAATTTGGAGCAAATCGAAGAATTCTGCATGAAAAACCTATTTATCTAAATTAAGGAGAGGGGGGACCAGCCCCCCCTCTCTCCCTTTATCCTTAACCAATGAACTTCCAAATTTTATCAGGGAAGCTCCTTAACATAATAAACCGGTATACCAAATTTGCAGCAAATCAAATAATTCTGCATGAAAAGCCCATTTATCTAAATTAAGGGGGGACCAGCCCCCTTCTCCCCCTTTATACTTAACCCGTAAACCTCCAAATCTAATCAAGGCAACTTCTTAACGTAATAAACCGGTATACCAAATTTGGAACAAATCGAATAATTCTGCATGAAAAACCCATTTATCTAAATTAAGGGGGGGGCGGACCAGCCCCCCCTTCTCCCCCTTTATCCTTAACCAATGAACTTCCAAGTTTAATCAGGGAAGATCCTTAACATAATAAACCGGTATACCAAATTATGAGCAAATCAAATAATTCTGCATGAAAAGCCCATTTATCTAAATTAAGGGGGGGGTCTAGCCCCCTTCTCCCCCTTTATACTTAACCCGTAAACCTCCAAATCTAATCAAGGCAACTTCTTAACATAATGAACCAGTATACCAAATTTGGAGCAAATCGAATAATTCTGCATGAAAAACCCATTTATCTAAATTAAGGAGGGGTCTAGCCCCCTTTCCCCCCTTCATACTTAACTAATGAACCTCCAAGTTTAATCAGGGAAGCTCCTTAACATAATAAACCGGTATACGAAATTTGGAGCAAATCGAAGAATTCTGCATGAAAACCTATTTATCTAAATTAAGGAGAGGGGGGACCAGCACCCCCTCTCTCCCTTTATCCTTAACCAATGAACTTCCAAATTTAATCAGGGAAGCTCCTTAACATAATAAACCGGTATACCAAATTTGCAGCAAATCAAATAATTCTGCATGAAAAGCCCATTTATCTAAATTAAGGGGGGACCAGCCCCCTTCTCCCCCTTTATACTTAACCCGTAAACCTCCAAATCTAATCAATGCAACTTCTTAACGTAATAAACCGGTATACCAAATTTGGAACAAATCGAATAATTCTGCATGAAAAACCCATTTATCTAAATTAAGGGGGGGGGCGGACCAGCCCCCCTTCTCCCCCTTTATCCTTAACCAATGAACTTCCAAGTTTAATCAGGGAAGCTCCTTAACATAATAAACCGGTATACCAAATTTGCAGCAAATCAAATAATTCTGCATGAAAAGCCCATTTATCTAAATTAAGGGGGACCAGCCCCCTTGTCCCCCTTTATACTTAACCCGTAAACCTCCAAATCTAATCAAGGCAACTTCTTAACGTAATAAACCGGTATACCAAATTTGGAACAAATCGAATAATTCTCCATGAAAAACCCATTTATCTAAATTAAGGGGGGGGGGACCAGCCCCCCCTTCTCCCCCTTTATCCTTAACCAATGAACTTCCAAGTTTAATCAGGGAAGCTCCTTAACATAATAAACCGGTATACCAAATTATGAGCAAATCAAATAATTCTGCATGAAAAGCCCATTTATCTAAATTAAGGGGGGGGGTCTAGCCCCCTTCTCCCCCTTTATACTTAACCCGTGAACCTCCAAATCTAATCAAGGCAACTTCTTAACATAATGAACCGGTATACCAAATTTGGAGCAAATCGAATAATTCTGCATGAAAAACCCATTTATCTAAATTAAGGAGGGGTCTACCCCCCTTTCCCCCCTTCATACTTAACTAATGAACCTCCAAGTTTAATCAGGGAAGCTCCTTAACATAATAAACCGGTATACGAAATTTGGAGCAAATCGAAGAATTCTGCATGAAAAACCTATTTATCTAAATTAAGGAGAGGGGGGACCAGCCCCCCCTCTCTCCCTTTATCCTTAACCAATGAACTTCCAAATTTAATCAGGGAAGCTCCTTAACATAATAAACCGGTATACCAAATTTGCAGCAAATCAAATAATTCTGCATGAAAAGCCCATTTATCTAAATTAAGGGGGACCAGCCCCCTTCTCCCCCTTTATACTTAACCCGTAAACCTCCAAATCTAATCAAGGCAACTTCTTAACGTAATAAACCGGTATACCAAATTTGGAACAAATCGAATAATTCTGCATGAAAAACCCATTTATCTAAATTAAGGAGGGGCGGACCAGCCCCCCCTTCTCCCCCTTTATCCTTAACCAATGAACTTCCAAGTTTAATCAGGGAAGATCCTTAACATAATAAACCGGTATACCAAATTATGAGCAAATCAAATAATTCTGCATGAAAAGCCCATTTATCTAAATTAAGGGGAGGGGTCTAGCCCCCTTCTCCCCCTTTATACTTAACCCGTAAACCTCCAAATCTAATCAAGGCAACTTCTTAACATAATGAACCGGTATACCAAATTTGGAGCAAATCGAATAATTCTGCATGAAAAACCCATTTATCTAAATTAAGGAGGGGTCTAACCCCCTTTCCCCCCTTCATACTTAACTAATGAACCTCCAAATTTAATCAGGGAAGCTCCTTAACATAATAAACCGGTATACGAAATTTGGAGCAAATCGAAGAATTCTGCATGAAAAACCTATTTATCTAAATTAAGGAGGGGTCTACCCCCCTTTCCCCCCTTCATACTTAACTAATGAACCTCCAAGTTTAATCAGGGAAGCTCCTTAACATAATAAACCGGTATACGAAATTTGGAGCAAATCGAAGAATTCTGCATGAAAAACCTATTTATCTAAATTAAGGAGAGGGGGGACCAGCCCCCCCTCTCTCCCTTTATACTTAACCCGTAAACCTCCAAATCTAATCAAGGCAACTTCTTAACGTAATAAACCGGTATACCAAATTTGGAACAAATCGAATAATTCTCCATGAAAAACCCATTTATCTAAATTAAGGGGGGCGGACCAGCCCCCCCTTCTCCCCCTTTATCCTTAACCAATGAACTTCCAAGTTTAATCAGGGAAGCTCCTTAACATAATAAACCGGTATACCAAATTATGAGCAAATCAAATAATTCTGCATGAAAAGCCCATTTATCTAAAATAAGGGGGGGGGGGGGTCTAGCCCCCTTCTCCCCCTTTATACTTAACCCGTAAACCTCCAAATCTAATCAAGGCAACTTCTTAACATAATAAACCGGTATCCCAAATTTGGAGCAAATCGAATAATTCTGCATGAAAAACCCATTTATCTAAATTAAGGAGGGGGTCTACCCCCCTTTCCCCCATTTATACTTAACTAATGAACCTCCAAGTTTAATCAGGGAAGCTCCTTAACATAATAAACTGGTATACCAAATTTGGAACAAATCGAGTAATTCTGCATGAAAAACCCATTTATCTAAATTAAGTGGGGGACCAGCCCCTCTTCTCCCCCATTATCCATAACCAATGAACTTCCAAATTTAATCAGGGAAGCTCCTTAACATAATAAACCGGTATACCAAATTTGCAGCAAATCAAATAATTCTGCATGAAAAGCCCATTTATCAAAATTAAGGGGGGACCAGCCCCCTTCTCCCCCTTTATACTTAACCCGTAAACCTCCAAATCTAATCAAGGCAACTTCTTAACGTAATAAACCGGTATACCAAATTTGGAACAAATCGAATAATTCTGCATGAAAAGCCCATTTATCTAAATTAAGGGGGGGGCGGACCAGCCCCCCCCCTTCTCCCCCTTTATCCTTAACCAATGAACTTCCAAGTTTAATCAGGGGAGCTCCTTAACATAATAAACCGGTATACCAAATTATGAGCAAATCAAATAATTCTGCATGAAAAGCTTATTTATCTAAATTAAGGGGGGGGGGGGGGTCTAGCCTCCAAATCTAATCAAGGCAACTTCTTAACGTAATAAACCGGTATACCAAATTTGGAACAAATCGAATAATTCTGCATGAAAAGCCCATTTATCTAAATTAAGGGGGGGGTCTAGCCCCCTTCTCCCCCTTTATACTTAACCCGTAAACCTCCAAATCTAATCAAGGCAACTTCTTAACATAATGAACCAGTATACCAAATTTGGAGCAAATCGAATAATTCTGCATGAAAAACCCATTTATCTAAATTAAGGAGGGGGTCTACCCCTCTTCTCCCCCATTATCCATAACCAATGAACTTCCAAATTTAATCAGGGAAGCTCCTTAACATAATAAACCGGTATACCAAATTTGCAGCAAATCAAATAATTCTGCATGAAAAGCCCATTTATCAAAATTAAGGGGGGACCAGCCCCCTTCTCCCCCTTTATACTTAACCCGTAAACCTCCAAATCTAATCAAGGCAACTTCTTAACGTAATAAACCGGTATACCAAATTTGGATGAAAAGCCCATTTATCTAAATTAAGGGGGGGCGGACCAGCCCCCCCCCTTCTCCCCCTTTATCCTTAACCAATGAACTTCCAAGTTTAATCAGGGGAGCTCCTTAACATAATAAACCGGTATACCAAATTATGAGCAAATCAAATAATTCTGCATGAAAAGCTTATTTATCTAAATTAAGGGGGGGGGGGGCGGTCTAGCCTCCAAATCTAATCAAGGACACTTCTTAACGTAATAAACCGGTATACCAAATTTGGAACAAATCGAATAATTCTGCATGAAAAACCCATTTATCTAAATTAAGGAGGGGTCTACCCCCCTTTCCCCCCTTCATACTTAACTAATGAACCTCCAAGTTTAATCAGGGAAGCTCCTTAACATAATAAACCGGTATACGAAATTTGGAGCAAATCGAAGAATTCTGCATGAAAAACCTATTTATCTAAATTAAGGAGAGGGGGGACCAGCCCCCCTCTCTCCCTTTATCCTTAACCAATGAACTTCCAAATTTAATCAGGGAAGCTCCTTAACATAATAAACCGGTATACCAAATTTGCAGCAAATCAAATAATTCTGCATGAAAAGCCCATTTATCTAAATTAAGGGGGACCAGCCCCCTTCTCCCCCTTTATACTTAACCCGTAAACCTCCAAATCTAATCAAGGCAACTTCTTAACATAATGAACCGGTATACCAAATTTGGAGCAAATCGAATAATTCTGCATGAAAAACCCATTTATCTAAATTAAGGAGGGGTCTACCCCCCTTTCCCCCCTTCATACTTAACTAATGAACCTCCAAGTTTAATCAGGGAAGCTCCTTAACATAATAAACCGGTATACGAAATTTGGAGCAAATCGATTTTATTCTGCATGATTATTCTGAATGAAAAACCTATTTATCTAAATTAAGGAGAGGGGGGACCAGCCCCCCCTCTCTCCCTTTATCCTTAACCAATGAACTTCCAAATTTAATCAGGGATGCTCCTTAACATAATAAACCGGTATACCAAATTTGCAGCAAATCAAATAATTCTGCATGAAAAGCCCATTTATCTAAATTAAGGGGGGACCAGCCCCCTTCTCCCCCTTTATACTTAACCCGTAAACCTCCAAATCTAATCAAGGCAACTTCTTAACGTAATAAACCGGTATACCAAATTTGGAACAAATCGAATAATTCTCCATGAAAAACCCATTTATCTAAATTAAGGGGGGGCGGACCAGACCCCCTTCTCCCCCTTTATCCTTAACCAATGAACTTCCAAGTTTAATCAGGGAAGCTCCTTAACATAATAAACCGGTATACCAAATTATAAGCAAATCAAATAATTCTGCATGAAAAGCCCATTTATCTAAATTAAGGGGGGGGGGGTCTAGCCCCCTTCTCCCCCTTTATACTTAACCCGTAAACCTCCAAATCTAATCAAGGCAACTTCTTAACATAATGAAACGGTATACCAAATTTGGAGCAAATCGAATAATTCTGCATGAAAAACCCATTTATCTAAATTAAGGAGGGGTCTACCCCCCTTTCCCCCCTTCATACTTAACTAATGAACCTCCAAGTTTAATCAGGGAAGCTCCTTAACATAATAAACCGGTATACGAAATTTGGAGCAAATCGAAGAATTCTGCATGAAAAACCTATTTATCTAAATTAAGGAGAGGGGGGACCAGCCCCCCCTCTCTCCCTTTATCCTTAACCAATGAACTTCCAAATTTTATCAGGGAAGCTCCTTAACATAATAAACCGGTATACCAAATTTGCAGCAAATCAAATAATTCTGCATGAAAAGCCCATTTATCTAAATTAAGGGGGGACCAGCCCCCTTCTCCCCCTTTATACTTAACCCGTAAACCTCCAAATCTAATCAAGGCAACTTCTTAACGTAATAAACCGGTATACCAAATTTGGAACAAATCGAATAATTCTGCATGAAAAACCCATTTATCTAAATTAAGGGGGGGGCGGACCAGCCCCCCCTTCTCCCCCTTTATCCTTAACCAATGAACTTCCAAGTTTAATCAGGGAAGATCCTTAACATAATAAACCGGTATACCAAATTATGAGCAAATCAAATAATTCTGCATGAAAAGCCCATTTATCTAAATTAAGGGGGGGGTCTAGCCCCCTTCTCCCCCTTTATACTTAACCCGTAAACCTCCAAATCTAATCAAGGCAACTTCTTAACATAATGAACCAGTATACCAAATTTGGAGCAAATCGAATAATTCTGCATGAAAAACCCATTTATCTAAATTAAGGAGGGGTCTAGCCCCCTTTCCCCCCTTCATACTTAACTAATGAACCTCCAAGTTTAATCAGGGAAGCTCCTTAACATAATAAACCGGTATACGAAATTTGGAGCAAATCGAAGAATTCTGCATGAAAACCTATTTATCTAAATTAAGGAGAGGGGGGACCAGCACCCCCTCTCTCCCTTTATCCTTAACCAATGAACTTCCAAATTTAATCAGGGAAGCTCCTTAACATAATAAACCGGTATACCAAATTTGCAGCAAATCAAATAATTCTGCATGAAAAGCCCATTTATCTAAATTAAGGGGGGACCAGCCCCCTTCTCCCCCTTTATACTTAACCCGTAAACCTCCAAATCTAATCAATGCAACTTCTTAACGTAATAAACCGGTATACCAAATTTGGAACAAATCGAATAATTCTGCATGAAAAACCCATTTATCTAAATTAAGGGGGGGGGCGGACCAGCCCCCCTTCTCCCCCTTTATCCTTAACCAATGAACTTCCAAGTTTAATCAGGGAAGCTCCTTAACATAATAAACCGGTATACCAAATTTGCAGCAAATCAAATAATTCTGCATGAAAAGCCCATTTATCTAAATTAAGGGGGACCAGCCCCCTTGTCCCCCTTTATACTTAACCCGTAAACCTCCAAATCTAATCAAGGCAACTTCTTAACGTAATAAACCGGTATACCAAATTTGGAACAAATCGAATAATTCTCCATGAAAAACCCATTTATCTAAATTAAGGGGGGGGGGACCAGCCCCCCCTTCTCCCCCTTTATCCTTAACCAATGAACTTCCAAGTTTAATCAGGGAAGCTCCTTAACATAATAAACCGGTATACCAAATTATGAGCAAATCAAATAATTCTGCATGAAAAGCCCATTTATCTAAATTAAGGGGGGGGGTCTAGCCCCCTTCTCCCCCTTTATACTTAACCCGTGAACCTCCAAATCTAATCAAGGCAACTTCTTAACATAATGAACCGGTATACCAAATTTGGAGCAAATCGAATAATTCTGCATGAAAAACCCATTTATCTAAATTAAGGAGGGGTCTACCCCCCTTTCCCCCCTTCATACTTAACTAATGAACCTCCAAGTTTAATCAGGGAAGCTCCTTAACATAATAAACCGGTATACGAAATTTGGAGCAAATCGAAGAATTCTGCATGAAAAACCTATTTATCTAAATTAAGGAGAGGGGGGACCAGCCCCCCCTCTCTCCCTTTATCCTTAACCAATGAACTTCCAAATTTAATCAGGGAAGCTCCTTAACATAATAAACCGGTATACCAAATTTGCAGCAAATCAAATAATTCTGCATGAAAAGCCCATTTATCTAAATTAAGGGGGACCAGCCCCCTTCTCCCCCTTTATACTTAACCCGTAAACCTCCAAATCTAATCAAGGCAACTTCTTAACGTAATAAACCGGTATACCAAATTTGGAACAAATCGAATAATTCTGCATGAAAAACCCATTTATCTAAATTAAGGAGGGGCGGACCAGCCCCCCCTTCTCCCCCTTTATCCTTAACCAATGAACTTCCAAGTTTAATCAGGGAAGATCCTTAACATAATAAACCGGTATACCAAATTATGAGCAAATCAAATAATTCTGCATGAAAAGCCCATTTATCTAAATTAAGGGGAGGGGTCTAGCCCCCTTCTCCCCCTTTATACTTAACCCGTAAACCTCCAAATCTAATCAAGGCAACTTCTTAACATAATGAACCGGTATACCAAATTTGGAGCAAATCGAATAATTCTGCATGAAAAACCCATTTATCTAAATTAAGGAGGGGTCTAACCCCCTTTCCCCCCTTCATACTTAACTAATGAACCTCCAAATTTAATCAGGGAAGCTCCTTAACATAATAAACCGGTATACGAAATTTGGAGCAAATCGAAGAATTCTGCATGAAAAACCTATTTATCTAAATTAAGGAGGGGTCTACCCCCCTTTCCCCCCTTCATACTTAACTAATGAACCTCCAAGTTTAATCAGGGAAGCTCCTTAACATAATAAACCGGTATACGAAATTTGGAGCAAATCGAAGAATTCTGCATGAAAAACCTATTTATCTAAATTAAGGAGAGGGGGGACCAGCCCCCCCTCTCTCCCTTTATACTTAACCCGTAAACCTCCAAATCTAATCAAGGCAACTTCTTAACGTAATAAACCGGTATACCAAATTTGGAACAAATCGAATAATTCTCCATGAAAAACCCATTTATCTAAATTAAGGGGGGCGGACCAGCCCCCCCTTCTCCCCCTTTATCCTTAACCAATGAACTTCCAAGTTTAATCAGGGAAGCTCCTTAACATAATAAACCGGTATACCAAATTATGAGCAAATCAAATAATTCTGCATGAAAAGCCCATTTATCTAAAATAAGGGGGGGGGGGGGTCTAGCCCCCTTCTCCCCCTTTATACTTAACCCGTAAACCTCCAAATCTAATCAAGGCAACTTCTTAACATAATAAACCGGTATCCCAAATTTGGAGCAAATCGAATAATTCTGCATGAAAAACCCATTTATCTAAATTAAGGAGGGGGTCTACCCCCCTTTCCCCCATTTATACTTAACTAATGAACCTCCAAGTTTAATCAGGGAAGCTCCTTAACATAATAAACTGGTATACCAAATTTGGAACAAATCGAGTAATTCTGCATGAAAAACCCATTTATCTAAATTAAGTGGGGGACCAGCCCCTCTTCTCCCCCATTATCCATAACCAATGAACTTCCAAATTTAATCAGGGAAGCTCCTTAACATAATAAACCGGTATACCAAATTTGCAGCAAATCAAATAATTCTGCATGAAAAGCCCATTTATCAAAATTAAGGGGGGACCAGCCCCCTTCTCCCCCTTTATACTTAACCCGTAAACCTCCAAATCTAATCAAGGCAACTTCTTAACGTAATAAACCGGTATACCAAATTTGGAACAAATCGAATAATTCTGCATGAAAAGCCCATTTATCTAAATTAAGGGGGGGGCGGACCAGCCCCCCCCCTTCTCCCCCTTTATCCTTAACCAATGAACTTCCAAGTTTAATCAGGGGAGCTCCTTAACATAATAAACCGGTATACCAAATTATGAGCAAATCAAATAATTCTGCATGAAAAGCTTATTTATCTAAATTAAGGGGGGGGGGGGGGTCTAGCCTCCAAATCTAATCAAGGCAACTTCTTAACGTAATAAACCGGTATACCAAATTTGGAACAAATCGAATAATTCTGCATGAAAAACCCATTTATCTAAATTAAGGAGGGGTCTAACCCCCTTTCCCCCCTTCATACTTAACTAATGAACCTCCAAGTTTAATCAGGGAAGCTCCTTAACATAATAAACCGGTATACGAAATTTGGAGCAAATCGAAGAATTCTGCATGAAAAACCTATTTATCTAAATTAAGGAGAGGGGGGACCAGCCCCCCTCTCTCCCTTTATCCTTAACCAATGAACTTCCAAATTTAATCAGGGAAGCTCCTTAACATAATAAACCGGTATACCAAATTTGCAGCAAATCAAATAATTCTGCATGAAAAGCCCATTTATCTAAATTAAGGGGGACCAGCCCCCTTCTCCCCCTTTATACTTAACCCGTAAACCTCCAAATCTAATCAAGGCAACTTCTTAACATAATGAACCGGTATACCAAATTTGGAGCAAATCGAATAATTCTGCATGAAAAACCCATTTATCTAAATTAAGGAGGGGTCTACCCCCCTTTCCCCCCTTCATACTTAACTAATGAACCTCCAAGTTTAATCAGGGAAGCTCCTTAACATAATAAACCGGTATACGAAATTTGGAGCAAATCGAAGAATTCTGCATGAAAAACCTATTTATCTAAATTAAGGAGAGGGGGGACCAGCCCCCCCTCTCTCCCTTTATCCTTAACCAATGAACTTCCAAATTTTATCAGGGAAGCTCCTTAACATAATAAACCGGTATACCAAATTTGCAGCAAATCAAATAATTCTGCATGAAAAGCCCATTTATCTAAATTAAGGCGGGACCAGCCCCCTTCTCCCCCTTTATACTTAACCCGTAAACCTCCAAATCTAATCAAGGCAACTTCTTAACGTAATAAACCGGTATACCAAATTTGGAACAAATCGAATAATTCTGCATGAAAAACCCATTTATCTAAATTAAGGGGGGGGCGGACCAGCCCCCCCTTCTCCCCCTTTATCCTTAACCAATGAACTTCCAAGTTTAATCAGGGAAGATCCTTAACATAATAAACCGGTATACCAAATTATGAGCAAATCAAATAATTCTGCATGAAAAGCCCATTTATCTAAATTAAGGGGGGGGTCTAGCCCCCTTCTCCCCCTTTATACTTAACCCGTAAACCTCCAAATCTAATCAAGGCAACTTCTTAACATAATGAACCAGTATACCAAATTTGGAGCAAATCGAATAATTCTGCATGAAAAACCCATTTATCTAAATTAAGGAGGGGTCTAGCCCCCTTTCCCCCCTTCATACTTAACTAATGAACCTCCAAGTTTAATCAGGGAAGCTCCTTAACATAATAAACCGGTATACGAAATTTGGAGCAAATCGAAGAATTCTGCATGAAAACCTATTTATCTAAATTAAGGAGAGGGGGGACCAGCCCCCCTCTCTCCCTTTATCCTTAACCAATGAACTTCCAAATTTAATCAGGGAAGCTCCTTAACATAATAAACCGGTATACCAAATTTGCAGCAAATCAAATAATTCTGCATGAAAAGCCCATTTATCTAAATTAAGGGGGGACCAGCCCCCTTCTCCCCCTTTATACTTAACCCGTAAACCTCCAAATCTAATCAATGCAACTTCTTAACGTAATAAACCGGTATACCAAATTTGGAACAAATCGAATAATTCTGCATGAAAAACCCATTTATCTAAATTAAGGGGGGGGCGGACCAGCCCCCCCTTCTCCCCCTTTATCCTTAACCAATGAACTTCCAAGTTTAATCAGGGAAGCTCCTTAACATAATAAACCGGTATACCAAATTTGCAGCAAATCAAATAATTCTGCATGAAAAGCCCATTTATCTAAATTAAGGGGGACCAGCCCCCTAGTCCCCCTTTATACTTAACCCGTAAACCTCCAAATCTAATCAAGGCAACTTCTTAACGTAATAAACCGGTATACCAAATTTGGAACAAATCGAATAATTCTCCATGAAAAACCCATTTATCTAAATTAAGGGGGGGGGGGCGGACCAGCCCCCCCTTCTCCCCCTTTATCCTTAACCAATGAACTTCCAAGTTTAATCAGGGAAGCTCCTTAACATAATAAACCGGTATACCAAATTATGAGCAAATCAAATAATTCTGCATGAAAAGCCCATTTATCTAAATTAAGGGGGGGGGTCTAGCCCCCTTCTCCCCCTTTATACTTAACCCGTGAACCTCCAAATCTAATCAAGGCAACTTCTTAACATAATGAACCGGTATACCAAATTTGGAGCAAATCGAATAATTCTGCATGAAAAACCCATTTATCTAAATTAAGGAGGGGTCTACCCCCCTTTCCCCCCTTCATACTTAACTAATGAACCTCCAAGTTTAATCAGGGAAGCTCCTTAACATAATAAACCGGTATACGAAATTTGGAGCAAATCGAAGAATTCTGCATGAAAAACCTATTTATCTAAATTAAGGAGAGGGGGGACCAGCCCCCCCTCTCTCCCTTTATCCTTAACCAATGAACTTCCAAATTTAATCAGGGAAGCTCCTTAACATAATAAACCGGTATACCAAATTTGCAGCAAATCAAATAATTCTGCATGAAAAGCCCATTTATCTAAATTAAGGGGGACCAGCCCCCTTCTCCCCCTTTATACTTAACCCGTAAACCTCCAAATCTAATCAAGGCAACTTCTTAACGTAATAAACCGGTATACCAAATTTGGAACAAATCGAATAATTCTGCATGAAAAACCCATTTATCTAAATTAAGGAGGGGCGGACCAGCCCCCCCTTCTCCCCCTTTATCCTTAACCAATGAACTTCCAAGTTTAATCAGGGAAGATCCTTAACATAATAAACCGGTATACCAAATTATGAGCAAATCAAATAATTCTGCATGAAAAGCCCATTTATCTAAATTAAGGGGAGGGGTCTAGCCCCCTTCTCCCCCTTTATACTTAACCCGTAAACCTCCAAATCTAATCAAGGCAACTTCTTAACATAATGAACCGGTATACCAAATTTGGAGCAAATCGAATAATTCTGCATGAAAAACCCATTTATCTAAATTAAGGAGGGGTCTAACCCCCTTTCCCCCCTTCATACTTAACTAATGAACCTCCAAATTTAATCAGGGAAGCTCCTTAACATAATAAACCGGTATACGAAATTTGGAGCAAATCGAAGAATTCTGCATGAAAAACCTATTTATCTAAATTAAGGAGGGGTCTACCCCCCTTTCCCCCCTTCATACTTAACTAATGAACCTCCAAGTTTAATCAGGGAAGCTCCTTAACATAATAAACCGGTATACGAAATTTGGAGCAAATCGAAGAATTCTGCATGAAAAACCTATTTATCTAAATTAAGGAGAGGGGGGACCAGCCCCCCCTCTCTCCCTTTATACTTAACCCGTAAACCTCCAAATCTAATCAAGGCAACTTCTTAACGTAATAAACCGGTATACCAAATTTGGAACAAATCGAATAATTCTCCATGAAAAACCCATTTATCTAAATTAAGGGGGGCGGACCAGCCCCCCCTTCTCCCCCTTTATCCTTAACCAATGAACTTCCAAGTTTAATCAGGGAAGCTCCTTAACATAATAAACCGGTATACCAAATTATGAGCAAATCAAATAATTCTGCATGAAAAGCCCATTTATCTAAAATAAGGGGGGGGGTCTAGCCCCCTTCTCCCCCTTTATACTTAACCCGTGAACCTCCAAATCTAATCAAGGCAACTTCTTAACATAATGAACCGGTATAACAAATTTGGAGCAAATCGAATAATTCTGCATGAAAAACCCATTTATCTAAATTAAGGAGGGGTCTACCCCCCTTTCCCCCCTTCATACTTAACTAATGAACCTCTAAGTTTAATCAGGGAAGCTCCTTAACATAATAAACCGGTATACGAAATTTGGAGCAAATCGAAGAATTCTGCATGAAAAACCTATTTATCTAAATTAAGGAGAGGGTTGACCAGCCCCCCCTCTCTCCCTTTATCCTTAACCAATGAACTTCCAAATTTAATCAGGGAAGCTCCTTAACATAATAAACCGGTATACCAAATTTGCAGCAAATCAAATAATTCTGCATGAAAAGCCCATTTATCTAAATTAAGGGGGACCAGCCCCCTTCTCCCCCTTTATACTTAACCCGTAAACCTCCAAATCTAATCAAGGCAACTTCTTAACGTAATAAACCGGTATACCAAATTTGGAACAAATCGAATAATTCTGCATGAAAAACCCATTTATCTAAATTAAGGAGGGGCGGACCAGCCCCCCCTTCTCCCCCTTTATCCTTAACCAATGAACTTCCAAGTTTAATCAGGGAAGATCCTTAACATAATAAACCGGTATACCAAATTATGAGCAAATCAAATAATTCTGCATGAAAAGCCCATTTATCTAAATTAAGGGGAGGGGTCTAGCCCCCTTCTCCCCCTTTATACTTAACCCGTAAACCTCCAAATCTAATCAAGGCAACTTCTTAACATAATGAACCGGTATACCAAATTTGGAGCAAATCGAATAATTCTGCATGAAAAACCCATTTATCTAAATTAAGGAGGGGTCTAACCCCCTTTCCCCCCTTCATACTTAACTAATGAACCTCCAAATTTAATCAGGGAAGCTCCTTAACATAATAAACCGGTATACGAAATTTGGAGCAAATCGAAGAATTCTGCATGAAAAACCTATTTATCTAAATTAAGGAGAGGGGGGACCAGCCCCCCCTCTCTCCCTTTATCCTTAACCAATGAACCGTCAAAACTAAACAGCGGAACGCCTTATCAGAATGAACATAAAAAAAATTGAAGCAAATCGTACATTTTAATCAAGAGGTATCGCGTTACGTACATACATACGTACGTACAGTACATGCATACACACAGAACCGACGGGTACATTAGCTCTCAGGCTTAGATAGCCTGTGAGCTAAAAAGAGATTGGATAAGCAGATGGACTCCTTTGAGAAATTATGACTTAAACCAGAAATGCGGTAAGTTCGACTCTGAAAGCTTCATTTCCATCTCGCATTTCGGCAAATCTCATCTCGATGATTTTTCCAGCATTTCGACGCTTCCAGATGGGAATCTGCTCGATTGTTGGTTCTCTCGCGGTTTTAAACCTTTCGGGATGGGAAGTCTCTCGAGAGTGTCCTCTCGCCCTTTTCAACCTTTCTCTGTGGAATATTTTGCAACCTTCTCTCGCGGGCCTCTCTTAGCCAGGCGGGGGCCGCGAAGGATCACGTGACGTTTGAGAGAATTGATATTAAAAAACATTTTTTCTTTCTTGTTCCTTTTTTTAGTTGGTTTTTGTGAATGTGAATCTTGAACGCAGCAGAAAAATATGCTGCGTATAGGTTTTTTATCGTGGTCTTCTATTAGAAGAAATAGTTTCTGAAGCATTAATTGTTTTAAAAGCATTTCTCTTGTTTATAGTTCAGTTAAAATGTGAATCTCGAAAGTAGCATGCTGGCTGTGTATTTCTTGTTCTTTCGAAAAGGGAGAAATAAATATTCTTGAACATATAAAAGAAATTATCTGGAATTCCTAGTGAGGAATAACAAATATTATTCATATGTTTTCGTTGTATATACTGTAAATATTTATAAGTGTAAATATACAAAGTTTTTAATCATCCTGTGCTTGACTTGGACTTATACTGAACAACACCAGCGCCATTTTCTGTTGTGAAATATGTTTTATTATTTTAATGTGATTTTACATGAATCGTGAAGTTTTAATCTAATAAGCTCTCCCAAATATGATTTAAAAATATCTTGAATCGTGAAGTCTATAATTAAGCTCTCCCAACCTTGGATTTAAATTGTGATAACGTGAAATTTCGTGCAATATATGAACATTATTCTTCATGTTTTGGTGCCTGAAGACCCGGAAAAAAAGGTAAGAAATACCTTTATTATTCTGCATGACTGTTGATTTCTTGAAAATATACATTTTTCATGATAATTTATTTTGAAAACTGAATTTAATTTTAAACATGGATAAGCCTGATAAGCTTAAAAGTAAAAGAGCTACTGTTCGTGCAGCCATTACGAAATTAATCACAAAATGTGATACATTATTATCTGTTGATATTGATAAAACTGATTGCGACTCATTAATGGAATCATTAGAGCTCGTAAATGAAAAGGAAGCTCAACTAAAGGAATTAGATTCCGAAATAAATGAGCTAATTCAGGAAAAAACTGAATATGAAAAAGAACTAAAATCGGTAGAAGAATATTCTGAAAAAATATCCAGTTTGAAATTTAAAATTAAGATGAGGCTTAAAAAATGTAAAATCGAAACTGAACCAAAAGTTGTACTAGAATCAAGTAACGGTTCAAAAATCGGAAGTAAACCAGTTTCGGCAGTGAAGCTTCCTAAACTTAACATAGGAAAATTTTCTGGTGATGCAAGCCAGTTCTTAGAATTTTTTAATTTATTTACTAGTGCGATAGATTCAAACGAATCGTTATCAAAAATTGAAAAATTCCAATATCTCAAATCCTTGTTGTCTGGTCCTGCATATAATATTGTATCTGGTTTTGAACTGACAGATCAAAATTATTCTACTTGTTTAAAATTGTTAGAAGAGAGATATGGTAAGCGGGAAAATATCATAAACTGTTACATGAATAAAATTCTAAACCTTGAACCAGTGAAATCCTCTAACAATGTTATTTCTTTAAGAAAGTTGTATGATAATATCGAAACTAGTATGAGAAATCTTGATGCGTTAGGAGTAACATCAGGCTCTTACGGCCATTTATTACTACCAATTTTATTAAGGTTATTACCAGAAAATTTGATACTAGATTTCCATCGAAAACGTGACCCCGATAAGGACTGTGAAGTCACCGATTTAATAAATTTTATTAAAACGGAATTAAGATGTCGTGAAGCTACTAATTTAGTAAATAATTCCCAAACCAAGGCTTATGAAAATCCTTCAAGTAAATATCAAAATTTTCCTCAAAAGAAAAATATACCTTCAGCTGCTGCTTTAAATACATCTACAAAACAGTTTTGCATATTTTGCAAGTCTTCTGATCATGTAGGACTAAATTGTTCGGAATTCACTGACGAACAAAAACGATATAAATTAAAGAAAGAAGGTCGCTGTTACAAATGCTTTTACAAGTCCCATTTATCAATTAATTGTAGAACAAAAATTAACCCTTGTTCCAAATGTGGTAACACTACCCATAGTACTTTGTTTTGTTTTAAAGAAACAGCAAAAGAAAATCCTGAAAAAGAAATGAAAGGTGCAATTGTATCTATGATGTCGGAACAAAAATATAAACAAAATAAATCTACATTATTGCAGACTTGTACAGTTTCTGTGTCTGCTGGTAAGGAATGCTTGTTGGCTCGCGTTTTATGTGATAGTGGTTCAGAAAAATGCTTCGTGAAGAGATCGCTAGTACAAAAATTAAAATTGAAGCCATTGCGAAGAGAAAATTTATTAGTTTATCCTTTTGGGCGGAGACGCCCTTATGAATCTTGTTATGAAGTAGTTGCTCTAGAATTATCCAGTGTTGTGCAACCTATTAACTCGATAAATATCGAAGCACTAGTGGTTGATAATATAACTGGAGCTTCTGTGAAAACACTAGAACCAGAACTTCTAGACATAATGAGAACAAGAGGCTTTAAGCCTGCTGATACAGGTCTTGAACAGGAAATAAATATTTTGCTAGGGTCTGACTTTTTGTGGAAAATATTGAAGGGAATCGAGGGAAAATTGACAAAAGAATTATACGTTGCAGAAACTATTTTCGGTCATACGGTGCAAGAGCAGATAGAGTCGAATAAAAAAGAAGTAGCTTGTTTGCGTGTTTCAGTTGAAAATATAAATACCCAACTGAAAGCATTTTCGGATCTTGAATCAATTGGCATTGCTGAAAGCAATGAAAAGAACATTACCGATCATGAGGTAATAAAAGAATTTAAAGAAAATTTAAAATTCGTAAATGGGCGTTATGAAGCAAAATTATTGTGGAAAAATTCTCGTGAATTGCTTAGAAATAATCTTGAAGTAGCAAAAAAGCGGTTTTCTAGTTTAGAAAATAAATTCTTGAAAAACGATTCTTTATTTAAAGAATATAACTCCATTTTGCTAGAGCAGTTTAATGAGGGTGTGATAGAATTGTGCATCGAGAAACATTTTAATAATTCCCATAACATGCCCCACAGACCTGTTATCCGTGACGACAAAACTACAACGAAAATGCGCATAGTCTATGATGCTTCTTCCAAATATGGTGATTCTCTATCATTAAACGAATGTTTGTATCATGTCCCTAACTTGAATTCTAATGTTTTAGCTGATGAAAACATTCCTGTTTCGAGTTTCGAACCCCCAAATACTTCCTTGAAAATTTTAGGATTGATCTGGAACAATACAGAAGATAAATTAGGACTAGAATTACGACCCTTGTTAGAAAAATTAAATAATGATTCTTCTACTAAACACAATGTTTTGAAAATTGCAACTATGTTCCTTGATTCAGCCGGATATATTGCCCCTTTTGTTATTCGCATCAAATGCCTCTTACAATATTTATTGTTAATGAGAATATCATGGGATGAAATTTTTTCTGGTGAACTAGAAAATAATTGGCAAAATTGGCTTTCGGAAATCCCGGATCTCGCTCACTTGAAAATTCCCTGGCAGTATTTTAGCAACCTAATCATGGAAAAAGAGCATCTCCAATTGCATATTTTTACTGATGCTAACCCTAATGTGTATGTTCCTGAATTTCTTTCCTTGCCCGAAGATCAGTGCCCTAGCGTTAAAATTGTTGCTACACAATTACCTGATGTTTCTAAAGCGAAGTCTCGAAAATCAGCAACCATTTCTTGTGTTGTTCAAACAAATAAAGCTGATGAAATTCCTATTTTTATCTTCAAAAATATAGCTCCCTTAAGAAATTGTATCGAGTAACTGCTTGGCTATTTAGATTTATTTCTAATGTAAAATTAAAGGTAGAAAAAAGAAAATTTTCAGAATTATCAGCTGAGGAAATGTTACATGCTGAAAATTTTTGGTTAAAGCTAGTGCAGGAAGAAAGTTTCCCTGAAGTTATTAAAAGCTTGAAATGTAGCAAGAGTATCCCTAAAGAATTGAATCTTCTACAGTTAATTCCTATGTTGTCAGATGAAGTTTTGCTGTTGGTACGAGGACGGTTACAAAAGTCTGATTCCTCATTTTATGAAAAACATCCCCTTGTGATTCCTGCAAAACATAAATTGACTGAAATAATCGTGAAAGATGCACATGTAAAAGTTTTTCATTCAGGAGTGTCGAGGACATTAGTACAAACTCATAAATGTTTTGGATTATAAAATCTAGACAGTGCATAAAATCAATCCTAAACAAATGTGCAATCTCCAAGAACTTTAGTGTTCGCCCTGGTCAACTAGTTATAGCAACTCTAAAGCATATCTTGTGTTTACCTGCAACCAAGGAATCCTTAGTGAAACGCTTCCGTTTGCGCGAGACTCTTCTGAATCATTTTTGGAAGCGCTTGAAAAATGAGTATCTTCTCAACTTACAATCTGCTCACTACACGGACCAGAATAAAACTTCTGACTTTGAAATATATGATGTGATTTTTATGCATATGAACATGTATCAAGAACTTTCTGGAAGTTAGGTATTTGTGGACAGAGATTTAAAAAAAAAAAAATGAGGTCTTATGAACTGAAGGCAAATAATTCCATCATTAAAAGACCTATTGATTCTTGTGTATAATTTAGAGGTGAAAAAACTCTGAACTTTTTTATTAATAGAACTGAAAAAAAAAACTTTCATTTCATTAAGAGACTAAAAAACTCTCATGGACATTTGACTAAACAAATCTTGAACTCTTTTTGTTATTGACTTTAAAAAAAAAAGATTTTTATTTTTTTTTCACTTAAAAAAAAAAAAAAATGTTTCTTGTTTGATAACATTTCTAATTTTTAGTTTAATTTTTTTTTGTGATGAATATTCTAGAAAAGTTGTATAGATTTAAATTGTTCTTTCTATTTTTAGTAGCAGAAACATCTTGGCTAATTTTTTAAATTGTTTATTATTTTATTGAAGCCCAGTATGTAAGTATATATTTTGATTTTGTATTGTATTTACGTATAGTGTAACTGATAATTTTTTAGAATAATTTTATTTCTACTTTAATTATTTGAATCCCCATTTTGATGAACCCTTGTTTATCGGGGGGGGAGTTTGTGGAATATTTTGCAACCTTCTCTCGCGGGCCTCTCTTAGCCAGGCGGGCGCCGCGAAGGATCACGTGACGTTTGAGAGAATTGATATTAAAAAACATTTTTTCTTTCTTGTTCCTTTTTTTAGTTGGTTTTTGTGAATGTGAATCTTGAACGCAGCAGAAAAATATGCTGCGTATAGGTTTTTTATCGTGGTCTTCTATTAGAAGAAATAGTTTCTGAAGTATTAATTGTTTTAAAAGCATTTCTCTTGTTTATAGTTCAGTTTAAATGTGAATCTCGAAAGTAGCATGCTGGCTGTGTATTTCTTGTTCTTCCGAAAAGGGAGAAATAAATATTCTTGAACATATAAAAGAAATTATCTGGAATTCCTAGTGAGGAATAACAAATATTATTCATATGTTTTCGTTGTATATACTGTAAATATTTATAAGTGTAAATATACAAAGTTTTTAATCATCCTGTGCTTGACTTGGACTTATACTGAACAACACCAGCGTCATTTTCTGTTGTGAAATATGTTTTATTATTTTAATGTGATTTTACATGAATCGCGAAGTTTTAATCTAATAAGCTCTCCCAAATATGATTTAAAAATATCTTGAATCGTGAAGTCTATAATTAGGCTCTCCCAACCTTGGATTTAAATTGTGATAACGTGAAATTTCGTGGAATATATATGAACATTATTCTTCATTCTCGATGGGAAGCCTCTCGCTTGTTACTCTCGTCCTTTTCGAGATCTCCCAATGAAAAGCCTTTCGAGGATTTCTCTCGCGCTTTTCAACATTTCGCTATGAGAAGCTTTTCGAGGATTTCTCTCGTCCTCGGCAGAGAAGAAAAGTAAGAAAATTTATCGAGAGTACCAAGGGACGAGATAGAGAAAAAGGCATGACAATGAGCTGTGAAATGAAGCCCTAATTTTCAAAGTTTCTCTTATTTTAGCCCTACCAAGATGTCACATACCTGGAACCCTCCGATAAAAATTATTTATTAAATATAAAATTTTCAAAGAGGAAGGTGGGTCGGATGATTTCGAGGGAGGAGGACGTGAGAGTGCACTCATGGGGTGCAATTTTAAAAATTTTACCGAAGCCTTCCTGTGGCATATAATCGAAAAGCCCTTTGACCACTCTTTCATACTATGAACCTTTCTTCGCCCAAAGGGGGGTGGGAAGGGGCGAACAAATTTTTAAAACCGTAGCCGATTTCTATAATAAATTTAAATATCACTTTAAATATGGGTTTTTTATGCAGTCTTCCGGTAAATATTATTTATTGAACATAAAAATTTTAAAGTGGCGGCTGTGTGAATTCCGGGGTGAAAGAGTGGGCCCACGGGGGGAGAGAGGGGGAGCAATTTTCAAACTTTTTTTGGACCAGTCATGTGATATGTCATCGGTAAGCTCTCGTATGACTCTTTCATATTATGAGACTTTCTTCCTCCCCTCCCCAATTTGGCCCCCACTGCGAGGGTAGTTTTTTCCGCTCTTATCATTTTAGATCGGATTTTTTTATGGAGCCCTCCGCTAAATATTATTTATAATATATGAAATTTCAGGACACTTTTCCAAATTTAGCCAAGACCCCTCATGTGACATATCGTTAGAAAGGTTTGTGACTACTTATTAGTGCTATGTACTTCCGGTGGCCGCCCCCCCCCACTTTGCCCCCCCCGGAGGACACTTTTCCAAATTTAGTCAGTACCCCTCTTATGAGATATCGTTGAAAAGGTCTGTGACTACTTATTGATGTTATGCACTTCCGGTGACAGTCCCCCCACTCTTTGCCCCCCCTGGGGGACACTTTTTTAAATTTAGTCAAGACACCTCGTGTGAGATATCATTGGAAAGGTCTGTGACTACTTATTGATGTTATGTACCTACGGTGTCCCCACCACCACTTTGCCCCCCCGGGGGGCACTTTTCCAAATTTAGCCAAGACCCCTCATGTGAGATATCGTTGGAAAGGTCTGTGACTATTTATTGATGTTATGCACCTCCGGTGACAGTCTCCCCCAATTTGCCCCTCCCGGGGGACACTTTTTCAAATTTAACCAAGACCCCTCATGTGAGATATCGTTGGAAAGGTCTGTGACTACTTATTGATGTTATGCTCCTCCGGTGTCCATCCCCCCATATGAACCCCCCGGGGGGGGGACACTTTTCCAAATTTAGCCAAGACCCCACATGTGAGATATCGTTGGAAAGGTCTGTGACTACTTATTGATGTAATGCACCTCCGGTGACCGCCCCCCCCCCTTTTCCCCCACGGCGGTGTTTTTCTAAATTTAGCCGAGACCCCTCATGTGACATATTGTTGGAAAGGCTTATGACCACTTACTCATGTTATCCACCTCCCGCACCCCTCCCCCCTTTCCCCCCACGGGGAGGGCATTTTTATAAATTCAGATCCAGACTTCTCATGTGACATATGGTTGGAAAGGCCTAAAGACCTGTGACGACTTAATCATATTATGCAGCTGCTGTGCCCCTCCGCTCGCTTTGACCCCTCCCCCAAGAGATCTGGTCCGACGTTCATTCGTTTCGATATTATATTTTTTACAAGATTTTGTAGTGCGTGCACACCACACCCGCCTGCTATCATATATCAGTGCCGTATATAGCGGGTAACCTGTTCGTGATTTCATATTACAAGATTACGTATAAATTAGGTGCCCCAATTAAAGGAGGGGCCCGCTAGCGGTCGAAGTCACCTAGTTTTTATTAACATCGACTCATTCCAGTTCACCCGCAGACTATTCTTGATAAATGTATGACGTATATAATACATAATATATGATTTATAAAAGAAATTTGCAAACTATAGTCATCGAGAAAAAATTTATACAATCGAAAAATATCGAGATGTCCATACAATCGAGAAAATCGAGAAAAACATCTCGTTATCGCCCATCACTACATTCAATATTACTAAATTCTTATCATATATAAACTGTATGTTTAAAATGAATATTTATTAAAATTTAATTTTAATATCTTCTAAACTTTCATGAAAAGTACTTTTATGCTAGAACTCCAGTAACATATAAATAGTAATAAACAGAATTAAATTATTCATCTTTAAAAATTAATTATTTATCTTTTACATAAAAATTACATTAATAATATATATTTCAATGATAATTTAACCATTGAAGACAGTAAATTACTATACATTAAATAATTGTATGTATGGTAAAAATGCAACAAAAACAAATATATATATCTGTGGTTTAATAATTATTCGCAAAAAGTTTTATTATATGTATATATATGTTGCAACAAAAATGTAATATACATCAAACATGAACAACGAAAAGTATTTTGCTATTAGTTGCAATATATATATATTTAAAATAACGATTATTATTATTATTATTATGGAGATTTTTGTTTTTATCTTTATTTATTAACTTATTATCAGTAGCTTTACAATTTTTATTCGAAATATAATATTGTGATTAAATTTTACTACATTATACCACTTAGGAGCTAATGTTATATAATTAAAATAAAATATCTATTTAAATGCAATAATAGTATCTTTTAAACTGACATAGAAAAATATTTTTATATATCTAGATGGAACTTCAATTACTTATTTTTAGTTAAGCTGCTAGAACTTTAATACTGATTGCAAACATCTGAGTCAAAAAAAAAAAAAGTTCTAAGCAGCTTATTATAACAATCTTATTATTTTATCAAAATTTAACTAAGTCAATGTTGTTTTAAAATTGTTAATAAAATACTAGAAAATTAAATCAAATTTAATAATTAATTATATACTATGTTATTAAATGTATAACAATTGATTCCGTGCTCAGTATGAGAAATACATAAGCTTTTTTTTATGCATCAAGTTATTATTATCAAGAAATACAATAGATTAAATGAGTAGCAGCGCTGTTACTCGTAAATGGATTTTTTCCTTTCAGGGAAAGAAGTTCGGTTCACCGATAGCCAATGAAATTGTCGGATTTCCAACTAATGCTAAAAGTCTTATAGAAAGTCAAATTTCGCATCTGGAACACGACCTTGATTATTATTTTTGTATGTGCAGCTGCATTTCAACTCAACACTCCTTTTACTCTGTGGTGTTTACATGTATCGGCGCGGCGGCGATCTAGCTTACGTGTTACATGTCTCTGTCGCCAGCTTTAGAATTAGCGAAACTTCTTGATTTTGTTTCGTTCTAGTTTTTTCTACTAGTCTACTTTTATTAATTGTCTTTTTAAGGGCTAGTTTACTAGCTACAAGCTGGCGAGATAGTAGTCGTTTACCCACGAACTTGTTTACTCGCTCAGTAGCCAACTCGCTATTTCATCACTTGCTGCGTTCTAAAGCTTTGTTTTATGTTTTTTTCTGTAAAAAATGATTTTTTTTTATATTGTGCTGATTTTTTTTTTGTGTGTGTGTGTGTGTGTGTGTATGTATGTGGACGTGTTTGTGGAAAAATGAAGTGGAACGCAAATGATACTGCCGAGTTTTTAAATGTATACCAAGAGTGGTACCCTGTGTTATGGAACACAAAACGCACATTACTTCAATACGAAATTAAAAGATGAAATTTGGATTTCATATTCTAATGGTCATTTATAAAATTTCATTAATTTTTAAGGTTTTGAGACCCATGTCCATTATTGTAACGTTTAATTAGTCAATTTTCAGTAATCGACACCCGATGCAATCATTGCTAAAAATGCAATTTCAGTGATGCTTAATATGTCATAAAATCTTTTAACTGAAAACCTAATTAATCACATTTAATTTTTAAATAGCACTTATTGGAATGTAATAACACTGAAATTTTATAAATAGTGATGCTTTCAATTAATTTCATGTGGCTAATAATTTTTTCAATATTTTAATGACAATTTTTTTAATAACTCTGCCCTCTTTATCTGTCAATCAGTAAAACAAATCAGGAAGCAGAATATTGTTTAAGTGCATATGGAAAAGAGAAACTCGTAGGTTTCAACCCCTCCCCATTTAAATAAAAACAAACTGTTGTTTTAACACAAACTGATTGGTAAAGTTATGAATATACGAATTGAATATTTCTAACTGAGCGAAAAAATGTCTAGGCCGGGGATCGAACACAGATCCTTGCCTTGCAGGGCCAATGCTCTACTGTTTAAGCTAACTAGGCTTGCAACCGGTGAACATATCGGAGTGAAATATGCTCACCGGTTGTCGGCCCAGTAAGCTTAAACAGTAAAGCATTGGCCCTGTAAGCCAATGATCTGCATTCGATTCATGGCCTGGGCATTTTTTCGCTCAGTTGGTAATATTAAATTCATAAAAAAAAGAAAAAGTTACTGAAGTGTTTAAAAATATTCTTTTCTGTCTCAAACATTTACTTACTCATCTCTCACAAAAAAGGATTGTAATATTAATGAAAAATCGTGAATTTTCTCGATTAGGAGTGGAAAAATCTCAAAGTTTGTTGATTCACAGAAAAATAGTGAACTTCGTCGATCAGGTGCGGGAAAAAAAGGGAATTTTGTTGAACGGGTGTAGAAAAATCGTGAATTTTTGTGATTAGCAGTGGGAAAATCTCAAATTTCGTTGGTTCACAGAAAAATAGCGAACTTTGTTAATCAGGCACGGAAAAAAGGGGAATTTTGTCATCAGGTGTGAAAAAATAGCGAATTTCATTGGTCGGGTAGGAAAAAATGGCGAATTTAGTCAATTAGGCGTTGAAAAATAGCGAATTTGTTTGATCAGGCATGAAAAAATTGCGAATTTTGTCGATAATGTGCGGAAAAATAGTGAATTTTGAACCATCCAAAAGTATATGAAGTTATGTATAGAATTGAACCAAATTTATATTTTAAGTTTTTGGATATGGCAGGTAGGTTCTCCATGAATTTGAAAATAATTCGCCGGTAGGGGGCGCTGTAATAGCTATTTTTGTGCAATTTTGAATATTGTACCATCCAAAAGTATATGAAGTTATGGATAGAACTGAACCAAATTTTTATTTTAAGTTTTTGGATATGGCAGGTAGGTCCTCCCTGAATTTGAAAAAAATTCACCAGGTAGGGGGCACTGTAATAGCGATTTTTGTGCGATTTTGAATATTGTACCATCCAAAAGTATATGAAGTTATGCATAGAATTGAACCAAATTTTTATTTTAAGTTTTTGGATATGGCAGGTAGGTCCTCCCTGAATTTGAAAAAAATTCACCAGGTAGGGGGCACTGTAATAGCGATTTTTGTGCGATTTTGAATATTGTACCATCCAAAAGTATATGAAGTTATGCATAGAATTGAACCAAATTTTTATTTTAAGTTTTTTGGATATGGCAGGTAGTTCCTCCCAGAATTTGAAAAAAATTCGCCGGTAGGGGGCGCTGTAACAGCGATTTTTGTGCGATTTTGAATATTGTACCATCCAAAAGTATATGAAGTTATGAATAAAATTGAACCAAATTTTTATTTTAAGTTTTTGGATATGGTAGGTAGGTCTTCCCTGAATTTGGAAAAAAATTCGCCGGTAGGGGGCGCTGTAATAGCGATTTTTGTGCGATTTTGAATATTGTACCATCCAAAAGCGTATGAAGTTATGCAATGATTTGAATCAAATTTTTATTTTAAGTTTTTGGATATAGCAAGTAGGTCCTCCCTGAATTTGGAAAAAATTCGCCAGTAGGGGGCGTTCGTTATTTAAATGTTTTTTTTTTTTTCCTGTCAAATCAAGAATATTGTATTTACACTGCATATATTACATTTTTCACTGCACGACTTTATTTTAAAATAATTCTTAAAATTAGTTGCCTTTTAGTCTAATTTGTATAATTAAATTATGATTTGAAATGTAAAGAAAAGCTACATAGATATTCAAAATATTCACAATCATAACCTAATTAACTTTTGTAATGATTTCATAACTATGACATACCAATATTTTTTTTAAATTGTAAATCAGTTAATCAATTCAATCCATAAGATCAAATAATGTGATTTCCCCTAAATAGAAATAATTTTTAACACATTTATGAACGGATTATTGTTGTTATAAGAACAATTTTACTTGAACTAGTGACCTTTTATAAAAAGTATTGAAATATTAAAAATGACATATATCTGGGAAATGAAAATATAAAAATAATACACGTATTTTATTTCTAGTTATCAAAATATAGACTATCTTAAATTTTATTTAAATGTTAAGAAAAAAATAAGTTATGTAAAAGCAAGATGCATCACACTGAGCACGTTCTAAATTTTTATATAAAAAAAGGATAATCCTTTTTATGGTCTTTTAAACATAGGAGGTGATCGCTCAAAGCCACTATCATTATCATGTGTGTATAAGCGATTCGAATCCATTAAAACGAACAAAAAAATAGTAAAATTTGAATTAAATAACATATGTAAAATAAACACTTCCATAAATCTTTTCTGTACTTTTATCGGAAAGTACAGTCGAATCCGGTTAAGAGGACGGCGGAGTTTAAAATCCTTAAAAATAATTTTTTTTATTTTTGTAAATTTCAACTTAAATATTATTCAAGGGTACCTTATATACATTATAACATGCATTTATCCCAAAAAAATTTTTTTAAAAAAATTATTTTTGAGAAAAAAATGGAATTTTACGCGTCGTGTTAGAAATGCCCCATGCGTCTTCCATATCAATGAAAATCCCCAATATTTTTTATAAAAGTTTGATTTATATATATAAATAAAATAGAGCATCGAATTTTATATATTTGAATTTAAAAGTTTAAAAAAAAATTGAAAAATTTTGAAATTTTTTCGAAAAATTTTTGAAATTTTGAATTTTTTTTTTTTACCTTTAAATTCAAATATATAAAATTCGATGCTCTATTTTATTTATATATATAAATCAAACTTTTATAAAAAATATTGGGGATTTTCATTGATATGGAAGACGCATGGGGCATTTCGAAGATTTCTAACACGACGCGTAAAATTCCATTTTTTTTTCTCAAAAATAAATTTTTTTTTAAAATTTTTTGGGATAAATGCATGTTATAATGTATATAATGTACCCTTGAATAATATTTAAGTTGAAATTTACAAAAATAAAAAAAAAATTCTTTTTAAGGATTTTAAGCTCCACCGTCCCCTTAAGACGCGATCCCGTTTAATACGCGGTTTTTTCCGATCCCTTGGACATCGTACATAAGACTAATGCAAAAATTTCACATCTAACATGCGATCCCGCTTAATACGCGATGCATTTTCGGTTCTTTGAAGGGAGAAAATCACGCTTAAGACGCGAGTTCATTTACCATAATGAATTAAATTTAAAAAATAAAAAACCCGACTGCGTAAAAAGCGAACTAATTAATTATTTTCCATCAATGTTAAAATATTTTTTTATACTACTCACCTATTTTTTTTATTTACTTGTATTGATGAATTTTAAGTTGTGTTTAATTGTTAGTTCCTATCTATAAGCACTGTTTTGATAGTCTGTGCCTATAGATGTCTATGATGGTTAGAGTTACAGTAAAGCTAGAGATCCTATCTTCACAACTTCCAGGTTGTGTAATATTTAAACGGAGCTTCTGACTGTAAAATAGTCAATGAAACATCGTCTGCATTTTGAAAGACCTGTCCAATGATATGTCACTCAATATAGTGCGCGAATTTTTTTTTTTTTTCGTCTCTAGCGCTATTTTGTATTTTACGGCCGCCATTTTGAATTTATAAAAACAAAATCTAGCCTATAACCATTCTATGGTTAGGACGAATCGATAGAGACCTCATTCATTAAAACCATCCAGTCGTTCGGATGTTTCGAGGGTATAAAGAAATTCACATGCCCAGATACGGGTGAAACTCATAACCCTTCTTGTCAGTCGGGTAAAAATGCGAATTGCGTCTGTCTTCTCGAGTGTTAGCCATTTAGAGGATTTTTTTTATTATTATTATTCAGATGAAAAACACTGTTTCTGAATAGTATTATTTACTTTGTTTAAGAACAGATTAATTAAGGCAAATATTACTAATCGTAAATTGTGGTAGATATTCGAATAAAACAAAAACTCACTAAAGTAGCAAAATTCTTCTTTGACCTTGCCTCCTAACATCATTTGTCTCCTGTTTAGTGAATGTTTTTATTGTAGTGGAGAGATACACGAATATAAGCGAATTCGGATTACACAGATACTTCATAAAAATTATTATGATTAAAGATGATCGTACCTGTTGTTTGTAAGGTTTTAAATGTACGTTATATCGCTACTATGTATTACAAAACATATTATAGGCAACAAAAAATGAACCTCATAAAGATTAAACAATTACGATTGTGTTTAGATAATTCTTAATTTTTTCTGTGTTTTCTTTACTTTTTGCAATGCTAACAATATTTTTTACATAAAGATTAATAAGGATAGTTTTTTCTGATTTTAAAAAGTAGGACAGGTCATAATGGTACTCATTATTACAAGTATTTAATATATGATTTTAAAAAGTCCTTCCGACCAGTGCCGGTAGGAAAAGGTAGCTTTCAAATTCCTTACTTTAAAAAAGTCCTTCCGGCCAGTGCCGGGAGGAAGAGGTAGCTTTCATATTCCTTATTTTAAAAAAGCCAACTTCTATCATTCAAACACACGAAGCTCAATTTAGTGGAAACCGAATATAGGAGATTCAATATTAATTTTTATGAATATAATGAATGAGAATTTCGTGAAATTAGTCAGCTTTATCCAAGCTGACACAAGCTTGACAAGCTCACTCACATCGGAATCCGTTGTTATATACGAGTACTGTCGCATGCAAAAAATCAGATTTTTCAAAATGCCACCCACAATAGAAATTGAAACTGCTATATCCGAGCCATTTTTTAAGGTAAAGACAAACAAAAAAATGCTCCTGAATCCTTATATCAAGGTCAAATACTTAAGAAAGAAACCTTTTTCAATTTCTAATTTTTTTTGCACCTCACTTTAAATATATATATATTTTTTAATTTAATGGCCGCCATTTTGAAACAAGATGGCTGATGAATCTGGCCAGCGAACTTGGCCGAGGTATTGATGTATACTATCCACATGCCTTCTTACATCGAAATAGGCGAATACGTGTGTTATCGCGTGACAAATACAAGATTGTTTCAAACTATTAGCCATGCTAGAAATTCAAAGTGCTATAATTCAACCATTTTTTTAAAAATATAAACAAAAGAACAAATTTTCAGAAACAAAAACTGCTCCGGAATCTTTGTATCAAGGCCAAACACATAAAAAAAAATCTTTTTCATTTTCCAATTTTTTAATAGGGGAAGTTGGCCTAAAATGATCCTAGCGGGCAAAACGATCCACATAGGTTTTCTCCCCGACAGGTCGCGCTATCTACAGGGTAACACATAAACTAGTTGTGTCAAGTGAAGAAGAAGCAATGGCGGTATTCAAAAGATCGCAATATAACGCGTCTGAATAGAAATCTTTAAAAAAGTGGGTTTTATAACATCTGCTATAAGATAAGCACTAACTTTCATATTTATTTACATATACAGTCTTTCATGTACAGAAATATGACTAAGTTTACTTAATAGAGTATGTTTTTAGATGTTAATTGCACATGCTAAGTTTGTTATGTTTCTCGGCGTCATCTAGTTATATGACCTAAAATGGACGGTCATGTTGCCGGGTAAAATGATCCATTATGTGGATCGTTTTACTACCATTTTATTGGCTGAAGAAAATCAGGTAACGCTTCCTAGTCATCATGGTAGCCAAATGTGTGACTGCCCCAAACCTTTCTCTTTGAGTCGATATGTTATCCTTGCGTCTCCAAAGAAAACAGGATCAAGCACTTCGAGAAAAGGAAATCGATGAAAAGTGTCATTTTAACGAGCAGTCCTTAAAAGAATCAATTGTGCTTGGAAACGAAAAATAGAGAACAGGAAGAGAAAATAAGAGAGGCTGCAGCTATGAAAATCCAGTTAAAATATTCTACATCTAAAAACGAAATAGCCAGAACAAGCAAAGAAAAGTCCATGAAGTCAAAGGAAAGACATATTCCCATCAGTGTGGCCAGTGGGCTCCTCTTTTTAAATTCAGATTTCTTGATTGGCACCAATTTTTTGAAACGGTAAAATTGCTCTCGTGTTCGCTTTATTTAATATGTCATTAAATAAGGCGAATTTTACTATTTCAAAAAAGTGGTGCCAATAAAGAAGTCTGAATTTTTAAAAAGTAGCCCACTGGCAACACTGATTCCCATAAAGAAACAAAAACTATATGTTGTGGCCATTCTTCTATATAAATCACGTCAATTAAATCATTTAAATAGTACAAGAAATTACATCAATTTAGCACCAATTCATATCAAAGTATATCTGCATTTGAAGTTTGATAAAAATTCGTGCCTTAGTTCTTGAGATAGAGCTATAGCGAAACTTCTGAAAAATGTAGCATAGCAGCGCCACCTGTTGAGTGATTTACACGAATACATAAACAGCAATAATTGATATCCAGGTATACATGTATCTGAAGTTCGTTGAAAATCCAGGCATTAGTTCTTGAGATAGAGCTATTGCGGAAATCACAAAAAAACAGCATAACAACGCCACCTATTGAGCGATTTACACCAAACTGTATAAAATGTCAATTCATGTCAAAGCTAACTGATTCTAAAATTTGGTGAAAATTCTTGCATTAGTTCTTGAGATATAATGGAAATTCTGAAAAGTGAAGCATAGCAGCGTCACCTGTTGAGAGATTTGGGAATCAGTGTTGCCCACACTGGTTCCCATACAGAAGAAAAGGGTGCTTAAAAAACAATATTTGGAATATAGTGAAACAGATTGAGAAGATGAATAAAAGTGCATTTATTGCGATGAACTGTTTGCTTCCTCTGCAGAAGGTGAAGGTTCGATCCATTGTCACAAGTGTTGTAAGTAGACGCAAAATGTATGCGCAGGGATAGATGAGAATGAAGATTATGGGTATCTTTGCGGTACGTGCTTAAATATTCCTAGTTTTCGGATGGGGCGGAAATAGGCGTTACTTTTCTAACATAATTTTTAATTATTCCATTTTATTGGGGTTTTTTTAATTATTTGTGACACTTTTTTATTTTAAAATTTACATTAAATCAATTATGTATGCTATTTGATTGTAAAGCTTATTTTATTTCGTTATGTATTGTCATAATTACTTTTATATCCTTTATTTTGTCGATAAAAAACAATTTACAATAATTTTTAAATGAAGGATCATTGTACCCTTGGTTGAGGGTAAAATGATCCTTTGGACACATTTTCAAAAATCTATTTTTTTCATTACTCAATTTGTGTTTAAAATATTATTAAAGTATGTTTCTGATGCAAAATATAGTGTAAAACAAATTAGCATGGGACCAAAGATTTATTTCAACACTTATGTTATTTTACACAAGTTTTCCCCTTAAGGGGATCATTTTAGACCAACTTCCCCTACCTCATTTTTAAATTTTAAATTTAATTTTTTTTTAAATGGCAACCCATTTGAAACAAGATGGCGAATGAAGCTGGCCAACGATCTCGGTCGAGACATTGGTATGTACAATGTACAGACCAAGTTACATCCAAATCGGTTCATAAATACGCCTGTTATCGCGTGACAAAAATCAACTCGTTTTAAAATGTCAGCCACAATAGAAATTCAAAATGCTATTACTCAGCCATTTTTTTAGATATAGACGAAACAAAAACTGTTCCGGAATCTTTGTATTAAGGTCAAACACATACGAAAAAAAATCTTTTTCATTTTCTAATTTTTTGGTATCTCGATTTAATTTTTTTATTTTTAAATTTTTTTTAAATGGCCGCCATTTTTAAACAAGATGGCGGATGAAGCTGGCCAACGAACCCGGTCGAGATATTTGTATGTACTATGTACACACCAAGGTACATCCAAATCGGTTCATAAATACGCCGTTTATCGTGTGACAAAATTCAGGACGTTTCAAAATGTCAGCCACTTTAGAAATTCAAAATGCTATAACTCAGCCATTTTTTAAGATATAGACGAAACAAAAACTGCTCCGAAATCTTTGTATAAAGGTCAAATATATAAGAAGAAAATATTTTTCCATTTTTAATTTTTTGATACCACATTTTAAATTTTAACTTTTCTTTAAAATTTTAAATGGCCGCCATTTTGAAACAAAACGGCGGATGAAGCTGGCCAACGAACTCGGTCGAGACATTGGTATGTACTATGTACACACCGAATTACATCGAAATCGGTTCATAATTACGAGAGTTACAGTGAGACATAGGTCAGATATATATATATATATATATATATATATATATCAATTTTGAACGGAGGGTGGTTTCGGGGTCTGGGGGTCATGATCGATGAAAATATACCAAAATTTTTTGAAATCGCTTTCCTCCGAACGGCTGCAATAGGTAGCTTTTTGTAATGAAAGCTACTTAAAAGCCAACTTATATTATTCAAACACACGAAGCTCAATTTAGTGGAAAACGAATATAGGGGATTCAATACTAATTTTGATCAATACTAAATCATTATGAATGATAATTTTGCGAAATTAGTCATCTTTATCCTAGCTGCTTTTATTTAAAGTAACTTATATTTGGCTGCCAAATTCGGCGATTTGTTAAAGTGCCTGCCATTTTAAGACAACATGGTGGATGAGGCTAACCATTGAACTTGGTAGAGACCTTAGTAATTGCTGTGCACATGCTCACTCACATCGGAATCGGTTGATATATACGAGTGCTGTCGCAGGCAAAAAGTCAGATTTTTCAAAATGTCATCCACATTAGAAATTGAAACTGCTATATCTGAGCCATTGTTTTAAGATAAAGACAAACAAAAAGTGCTCCTGAATCCTTATATCAAGGTCAAATACTTAAGAAAGAAACCTTTTTCAATTTCTAATTTTTTTGCATCTCACTTTAAATACAATTTTTTTAATTTAATGGCCGCCATTTTGAAACAAGGTGGCGGATGAAGCTGGCCAGCGTACTTGGTCGAGATATTGATATATACTATCCACATGCCTTCTTACATCGAAATAGGCGAATACGTGTGTTATCGCGTGACAAATACAAGATCGTTTCAAAATGTTAGCCATACTAGAAATTCAAAGTGCTATAATTCAACAATTTTTTAAAATATAAACAAAAGAACAAATTTTCAGATACAAAATCTGCTCTGGAATCTTTGTATCAAGGCCAAACACATAAAAAAATCTTTTTCATTATCCAATTTTTTAATACCTCATTTTAAATTTTAAATTAATTTTTTTTAAATGGCAACACTTTTGAAACAAGATGGCGAATGAAGCTGGCCAACGAACTCGGTCGAGACATTGGTATGTACTATGTACAGACCAAGTAACATCCAAATCGGTTTATAAATACGCCTGTTATCGCGTGACAAAAATCAGGTCGTTTTAAAATGTCAGCCACAATAGAAATTCAAAATGCTATAACTCAGCCATTGTTTTAGATATAGACGAAACAAAAACTGTTCCGGAATCTTTGTATTAAGGTCAAACACATACGAAAAAAATCTTTTTAATTTTCCAAATTTTTGGCATCTCATTTTAAATTTTAAGTTTTTTAAATTTTTTTAAATGGCCGCCATTTTGAAACAAGATGGCGGATGAAGCTGGCCAACGAACTCGGTCGAGATATTTGTATGTACTATGTACACACCAAGGTACATCCAAATCGGTTCATAAATACGCCTGTTATCACGTGACAAATATCAGGACGTTTCAAAATGTCAGCCACGCTAGAAATTCAAAATGCTATAACTCAGCCATATTTTAAGATATTGACGAAACAAAAACTGCTGCTGAATCTTTGTATCAAAGTCAAACCCATAAGAAAAAAAAATTTTAATTTTCAATTTTTTGTTACCACATTTCAAATTTAAATTTTTCTTAAAAATTTAAATGGCTGCCATTTTTAAACAAGATGGCGGATGAAGCTGGCCAACGAACTCGGTCGAGACATTGGTATGTACTATGTACAAACGAAGTTACATCCAAATCGGTTCATAAATACGCCTTTTATCGCGTGACAAATTTCAGGACGTTTCAAAATGTCAGCCATGCTAGAAATTCAAAATGCTATAACTCAGCCATTTTTTTAAGATATAGACGAAACAAAAACTGCTCCGTAATCTTTGTATAAAGGTCAAATACATAAGAAAAAAATATTTTTCCATTTTCAATTTTTTGGTACCACATTTCAAATTTAAATTTTTTTAAAAAAATTTTAAATGGCCGCCATTTTGAAACAAAATGGCGGATGAAGCTGGCCAACGAACTCAGTCGAGACTTTGGTATTTACTATGTATATACGGAATTACATCCAAATCGGTTCATAAATTCGAGAGTTATAGTGTGACAAATGTCAGATATACAGGGTGTCCGGTCTCAACGGTGTCCAATGGCTAATTCCTAAAGCGTTAGTCATAGACATATAGTTCCAATTACAAAAATGTTTTAAATCAGGTAAAGAAACTTTTTAAAAGTGATTTGGGTCAATAAAAACATTTCTTAAAAAATTACGAAATTTAAATTTTTATACGGTCCCCCGGTCTATAAGTTATATTTAGTAATTTTTTCCTATTACACTGACAAGTAAGACAAAAAAAGTCCCATTCATATAACGCTAAAATTGAGCGAATTATGAAACTTTAAAAAGGCATGACTTATGCCACTTTTCTGCTCTGAAAACAAATGAGTTCGGCTTGGCTTTGAGGGATCATATACCAAGTGTTTAAAGTATTCGAAGATCTTACTTATGTGTATCTGCGCTTTGAAAACAAATCCTACGAGTATTATGATTAAGTCTCAAATTGGCTAAAATAACATATGTTTTATTTTGTCAGGATTTGAGACTGTTTCTCTTATGATTTCTTTTAACAAAAATTATGTTTTTTTATAAGTTTTTATGTTACTTCAACAATCGTATGTATGTTTTTCAAGTTCAAAATTTGTACTCGAACTTTAACCCACTTTTAAATATACGATCTAGATTGCATTTTACATACTGGCGCAAATCCGGTAACAATCTAATATTATTAAGATTTTCGGTGGTTACCATTTATACTTATTTTACAGGATAACACAAAAAATTTCGGATAGATTTCTGCCAAGGAGTTTAAGAAAAAGTTTTAGATTAGATAATACAAGACTGCGATTGTTGGGTTTTTTAACTTTTATGTATTTTTTAGCACTGAATCCGAAAATTACCTTAACTTTTAACCATCATGTCAGGATATTTCGCAAATCATAAATTTTCAAATTTAAAGAATAACAAAAATGGAATACTATAAAGTAGAGAGTTGTGTTAAATTTTGATAATTGATTTTTACGCACTTTTTAGCACTGAATCTGAAAATGACCTTCATTTTTAACCATCACGTTAGAATTTTTTTGCAAATCGCAAATGTGTAACTTAAAATATAGCGAAAATCTCATACTATAAAACATATGTAAAATATTTTTTATTATATTTTATTTTATTTTATTTTATTAAAAAAATTATTCGATATTTTTGCTTATCCTGGGATTCTTACAGCTAATCAGCTGAGTGGTCCGATGAGATGGGGGAGGAAATTCAATTTTAACACTGAACTTCTTAACTTTGAAATTTGCAATTTGCAAAAAATCCTGATATGATAGTTAAAAATGAAGGTCAATTTCGGATTCAGCGGTACAGAATATATAAGAATCAATTATCGAAAGATAAAAAACATGACATAACCTAACTTTTGCAGGCTTGTGCAATCTAATAATATTTTAAAATACATATCATTTTGTAAAGAATTGAGGCTGTTAATTTAGAATAATTTTATTTAACAAAAATTCTGTTTTTTCTTTCTTCTTAAATGTTTATTACAAATTGTATGTTTTCCATTAATATGCCAGAATGATTAAAGATTTCAAATTTATATTGCAATGTTAATTTTACTCCCAAACATTTTTTATATCTGACGAAATTATATTTCGACTAAATTTGTGAATGACCCCCAATTTGCAGCAAACAATATGCTCCAACTTTAAACAGCTATTATTCGGTCAATTTTAATCGTAGAATAACGGGACTTTTTTTGTATTACTTGTCAGTGTAAAAGAAAAATTTCACTAAATATAACTTATAGGACCGGGGGACTGTATAAAAATTTAAATTTCGTAATTTTTTAAGAAATGTTTTTATTGACCAAATCGCTTTTAAAATATTTCTTTACCTGATTTAAAACATTTTTGTAATTGGAACTGTATGTCTATGAATAACGGTTTAGGAATTAGCCATTGGACACCGTTGAGACCGGACACCCTGTATATATATATATAGATATATAGATATATATATATGTCAATTTTGAACGGAGGGTGGTTTCGGGGTCTGGGGGTCATGATCGATGAAAATATACCAAAATTTTTTGAAATCGTTTTTCTCCGAACGGCTGCAATAGGTAGCTTTTTGTAATGAAAGCTACCTAAAACTGGATTGTGCTTAAAGGATATATTATTTTTTTCTTTCTGTTTAAAAAACTAATCTAGCATGAAAACCATTTTTGTAGTTTTATTTTTGGTTGCAATGCATTAATTGGCAATAAAGTCATGTCGTAATCTACATTTATTTTCCATTATTATTCCAGTCAGTTCTATAAAAAGAAACAATGACTTAGGAATACAGTTAAATGTTAATCTAAATATACACAAAAGACACATTTTTCGATCGTAAACGCATAAGGGCGATTCTCAAAAGGTGGGCACCGGACACACGTCATAACTTTAAGCCTTTCAAACATAACTTTAATTATCATTGACTTTACTTTTTTTTCACACTGAGTTTTTAATTCTATTCAGAGACAGAAAATGACATAATTTGTTGTAAAAATTTTATTATTTTATGCTAAAGAGGCCAATTTCGGACATTCATAACGTTAACTGCTCCAATGTACCACCAAGAAAAAGAGTTTTAACTTTTTTCCAGGCGGTTCTAATGGTAAACAACGAATGCATAAAGGAAACGGATGATTTTTTGATAATTTCGTTAAGAGATGGCAGGCTGATTTATTGCTTTTTTGAAGATAGAAGGTCTTTTCTATAAAGAATTTTTCTGTATTTTGTTATGTCCGAAAGTAACGTACGTAACAAAGCATTTTATTTTATTATTATTATTACTGGATAACAAAAAGTTAATTATACATATATATATGTATACAGGAACGTTTACTACATTCTTAGTCTTAAGAATTTTTTAAATACTAACAAGGAGAGGGCCAACCTTGTTAATCACAGATTTTGATTATTTTAATATATGTTGTAGGGTAGACATCCATTAGTGTCAGGTTCAACGGATTTTATCCAATGCCTCTTAGTTCTTGAAAAACCGGGGGGTCTAATATTAGTACACAACTTAAATACTTACTTCGCAGCCAACATTATAGGTCAGTCGTAGCTCAGTTGGCATGGCGTTTGCCGGCTGATCTGAGGCCCGGGATCGATACCTGAATGCGCTACATTTGTTTTTCTCGTTTTATAAACATACTTGTAAGTATAACTTAATGATCTCATTGTCAATTAAAATTTTTAATATTGTATATCAATTATAATTTTAACCTATTTAATTTTTTACTTTTAACTAAATAGTTGTAATAAAACATCACAAAACTGTTATTTTTTTTAATCACTTTTAAAATGTATTTCATATATTCTTTATCGATGCAATGATGAGCAATTGTGTGTCAATTCGTGATTTTAAAGAAACATCATTTACGCATTGATTTAACAAAGGAAGTAAATGCGATAATACTATTATTCTGTTTTTAAAGTAACAAGCATAATTATATTAAAAATTAGCATCAGAATTAAATTACAACCGATTTTTTGCATATTAAAGGTTTTTAAATTTGTAATAAGTATGCTTGCGCTTTCAATTATTTTGCTTTTCCCTTTATCTTCTTTCTGCTTTTATTTTTATTTTACTTGAATATTCCTTTTTTTATATAATAACTACATGGCACCACAGCAAAATTTGTCACGATTTTGGAATTTTTATCATTCAATAATAATCCAATTTCTTTTTAAACCTCTGTAATGGATGAGAAGTAATAGTTTACAAATAAGAAATGATAAATTTAAGTTTGTTAACATTATAAGTAATGTATGATTTTAAAATTTTTAATTGAAATTATTAAATTATAATTACAACTATATTTATAAAACAAAAAAAAGAGAAAAACAAATGTAGCGCATCCAGGTATCGATCCCGGGCCCTCGGATCAGCCGGCAAACGCCATGCCAATTGAGCTACGACTGACCTATAATTTTGACTGCGAAGTAAGTATTTAAGTTGTGTACTAATATTAGACCCCCCGGTTTTTCAAGAACTAAGAGGCATTGGATAAAATCCGTTGAACCTGACACTAATGGATGTCTACCCTACAACATATATTAAAATAATCAAAATCTGTGATTAACAAGGTTGGGCCTCTCCTTGTAAGAGCAACGTCCAAAATCTGTAACGTACGTGCGACAAAATGTCCAAAATTTGTAACGTACACAACTGCTAATTAAATGCTTTAATCATTAATTTTCCAGAATAGTTGCTGTCTTTTAATGTTTGGGTATAATTTTGTAGACATACTATTAAAATATTTATATATTATATTTATAGACAAAATACTATACTATTAAAAAAAATTGGCCTTAAATTTGAAAATTTTAAAAATTACATATAGTTAACCTTTAATGATCCCACCTTTTGAGAATCTCCCATTAATGAAAGCTCTAAAGTTCATTTCGACGATTAATTGTGTAAATAAGACCAGTTCTTACAACATTATTCAAATCACGTTTAATACACGATCCCGCTTTATACGCGACTTCTGTCCACTGCCTTGAAACGCGTCTTAACCGGGTTCGACTGTATTACAAATTTATATATTTAGTGCTGCAAATATTTTAATAATTAAAAAAATGAGAAAACTGCACTTTAAAGTAATAAAAGTTTTTTATCAGCAAAATAAGTAAAATTCTTTTCAAGTTACATTGGGATTATTTTTCTACTGGACAATTTTTAATTAAGTTGTTTTATAATCAATTACATCCATAGAGTAAAAATTCTTAAGGGTCACCCAGCTTCCGATTTCCCCTCATCAATATAAAGTCTATGGGCATTTGATGCATTCGTATATTTAAAATATCCCCTCGGGAAATTAATATTTTTAACTTCTATTTTTTGTGTACTCTTCCCAAAAGATGTCTCTTTTTTTCTTAGTTCTCAAAATATCTCTAAAGTATAGACTTAATTTTATACGAAGTGTTAAAGTCTTACTTACAGTTCGCCCGCTTTTAACACATAAAATATTAAATTCAGCATAGATTTTAGAAATATTTTGAAAACTAAGAAAAAAAGAGGCATCTTTTAAGAAGAGTACACAGAAAAAAGACATCAAAAATATGAATTTCCCGAGAAGATATTTTAAATATACGAATGCATCAAAAGTCCATAGACTTAACATTGCGGAGGAGAATTCCGAAGCTGAGTGACCAGCCCTCTTAAGCATGTCTGATTAACTTATATTTAGGCATGTTTAAGAGGAGGCAACAGTTAATCGGTCCAAAAAATAGGTCAACTTCGAGATTTTTTTTTTTTTAATAGAAAGAATAAAGTAACAAGAAAACTGATTTTACCCACTTATCCATAGTCTTTACGATAAAAAAATAGTTTTTATTATACAATAATTACTCAAATTGATGGCGATATAGTCAATTGCATATAGATATGCGAGTACCTGACTGCGATGTGTAGTGTACAAGTTTGTCAAAGTCATCCGAAACAAACAAAATCAAAAATTTCAGAAAACATACTGCATTTAGGGACCTAAACATATGTTTAGTGAAATTGAACGAAATTTGATAAAATGGTTGTCATTTGAAAAAAGTCTGCCTTTTTTTCAACGCCGCTTAAAAAGTATTTTTTTCCTTGCATATTAATATATTACTAGATGGTACCCGTCAAGATTTGACGGCATTTTTATGAATTATATTATTAAACCATGTACATTACTTGAATTTTATTTTGCATTTTTATGCATTTTTTAAATATGAAAGCATGGATATAAGATAATTTCTTTTATAGTTCTTATATGAATATTTCTCTTTCTTTCCGTTTTCTTTTTCATTTTATTACGGAAAATAATGACAAACTTTTCTTTCTGACACACACAGATATTCTTGATAATGGTGAGAAAATATAACAAAAATTGTAAGTCAGCTCAATTTATTTAATTGATAATTATATGCAAAATATATTAAATATAATATTATTATTTTTTAAAAACATATTGTTGAGTGTTAAATTTTATTTAATTATAAAGCATTCAAAAAATAATAATAAATTGAATACAAATTATATATCTTCTCCTCCTAGCAAAATAAGTTATAATTGAAATGAATAACAGCAAAACTAATTTCAGAAATCCTTTTGCCGTGCATTGGGGTCGATCCCGCGTCCTGTACAAAAGTTTGGAGATCTAGACTGGTGCTTTTACATCTCCGCTAACCAGACTTGTTCCTACCTTCCTCTAAATGAAAAAGCCAGTAAATTTAACTTCACGCATGCGCAAATGTGTGAATTTTTTACTCTGATCTTGCAGAATCACTTTTACTTTTTAATATATATGATGGCTTCAGAAAATAAGTAATTTTTAATTTCCGGAAAAAAAGTTGATTGGTTAATCAATTTAAAGACTATTTTACATGACGTACTGAAAAATATCTTTTCAAGAAAAACGCGTTTAAGGTTGTATTTAACCAAACGAGTATGAAAATATGAACTTTAAAACGTTTTGGGCTTACTTAAAAGGTGACAGATAATAATAAAATACATGGAACAAGTTTAAAATATGCATTTTACTTTAAATTTCCTAGTACTTTGGGTCTTCAATCCCGAGCCATCGTCAGGGAATATTTTCATTAATTGATGTTCTATTCATTTCAAATGCATCACTTCGTTTGAAGTGGGTGAGTCTATAACTATTAAGTTAAGCTGGAATTAGGAGTTCTCTAAAAAAGTTTAATCCGAAGCACTGCTACTTCTACTACGGGCCAGCTAAGAATTTAAAAATGAAAGTGAGGTATGTGAACAAAATAACGCATTAAAATGAATGGATCGACAGTTAAATATTTTTCCTTCTACTTCTACTTCCAGCTACCCTAATAATTACAGACTCCCAATTCAAATGAAGTGACGTATTTAAAATGAATAAAAAGGCAATTAATGTTGAATAAAATATTCCCTGACGATAGCTGCGAGATTGTAGACTGAAAATTCTTAAATAAAATGCATATTTTAAACTTTTAACATCTGTATTATTATTATCTGTCACCTTTTAAGTAATCAAAAAAAAAAAATTAAGTTCATATTGTGTAGTTTGTGATTGAATAAATGTGGAATATTGCATTTCGTCTTATAAGTATAAAAATGTTTGGTTAATGGTTATATTTTGCAAATTACATTTGGTCCGCGGGTCTTGGCGGGTCCCACGAAATAAAGAATTCAGCACGCGTGCAGCTGTGTCCACCAAGATGTACACTATATGGCCAAAGGTGACCGGTCACTTGCGATATTAGACGTTTTGTTAAATATCTAGAAAAATACATGAGGAATTAACCTGAAACTGCAGGTGTGTAAACAGTATAATAGTATAGGTCATATATTTCCGAGAAGATTTTTTCCCGAAACCCAATAGGGGGCCATCAACAAATTGTAAAAGAACGAATATCTTTTGGATAACCCTATAAAAACTAACGTAGCAAAAGCGTCCAACACAGTAGATTATAATTAAGTGTCTTATTGCAATAAACTGTGTTCATTTTTATGAGAATAGCATGTACACTGTAAAAAAAATGCCAGTTTTCCGGTAGGAATCGGAAAAATAGCTGCCCTTATCGTACCGGAATAATTTCTAACCCAGCTCGGAATAAAATCCGTAAAATCGGAATAAAATCCGTAAAATACCGTTTTTCTGACTATTTCCTTATTTTTACGTATTTTATTCCGAGCTGGGTGGGAAATTATTCCGGTACGATAAGGGCAACTATTTTTCCGATTCCTACCGGAAAACTGGAAGTATTTTTTACAGTGTATATTCGTAGAAAAATTAAAGTTTTTATAAAAAGAGTCCCAAATTTTGCTAAGTTTTTTGCTTATAATTTGTAAAGTTCTTAATATAAAAAACAGTTATTTTCAGAAAATATGACAAACAATATTGTACATAATCCGCTGCAATCAGAATTAAAAAATAATAAAAATTGAATGAAAAATAAGTTGGTTTATTAAAAAATGTTTCACTGCGCATGTGCGAATGCAATCAAAATATAATGTGCATAATATATTAGCTAAATATATAGAGCAACTTTTGTGAAAGCCTCAAAATCATAGCTTAAATAGTATGAAAATTATCGTCGATATAATAAACTCGAAATCCGTTGTTCCCAAAAGGAAGCAAAAAGATGAGGGGTTGTATCCAAATATAGTAGTACGTGGAATATTGTATATGCTATCTTGGCACTAATCAACAGATATTTGATACAACCCCTTAACTTTTCTTATATTAAGAACTTTGCAAATTATAAGCAAAATATATAGAGCAACTTTTGTGAAGCCTCAAAATCATAGCTTTAATAGTATGAAAATTATCGTTGATATAATAAACTCGAAATCCGTTGTTCCCTAAAGGAAGCAAAAAGATGAGGGGTTGTATCGAAATATAGTAGTACGTGGAATATTGTATATGCTATCTTGGCACTAATCAACAGATATTTGATACAACCCCTTAACTTTTTTTATATTAAGAACTTTGCAAATTATAAGCAAAAAAACTCGGCAAAATTTGGGACTATTTTTATAAAAACCTTAATTTCTCTACGAGTATACATGCTATCCTCATAAAAATGAACACAGTATATTACAATAAACCACTTATTAATAATCTCGAGTTTGGACCCTTTTGCTACATTAGTTTTTTCAGGGCTATCCGAAAGATTCTTTTTCAATTTGTTGTCGTCCCCTATGGGGATTCAGGAAAATATCTTTACGGAAATATATGACCTATACTATACTCTTTACTCACCTGCAGTTCCAGGTTGATTTCTCGTGTAGTTTTCTAGATATTTAACGAAACGTCTAAAATCGCAAGTGACCGGTCACCTTTGGCCATATAGTGTAAACCTGTTTTCAACCTGTTTGCAATCGCTTTTAATTGATTGCAACTTCTTAAATATTTCCGATTTCACAAAACCGCTCTAGGAGCTTATTCTACACACTACAACAAATCTGAAAATGCTTTTAATAAAAAGAAAAAGACATTTTTTTCCATGAAACTTCGCTTCTTAAAAAGGCCACCTAACGCTACCTAACCTGCTAACACCTAATTTATTGAATGTTTTTAAATCTTGACAATGTCCCTCTTGTTTTGTACTTTTCTGCGTCATATCAAGATGTATGATAAATATTAACTAAAACTATTCAAATTCAAATTTCTGAAAGCGACAATTTCATATTTGGAAAAATATGTTAAATCATTACGAAATTTTTATATCTTTCATTATTTCACCGACAAAACATGTACTTCTGAAATTTTCGTAGGATATAAATGCTTAAATTAATAAACCGTGCTCATTGCTGATTTAATTCGAATTACAGCACATTTACTACAATTTTACCCATGTGAATATTCTCATTGCACCCAAGTGAGCACTTCCGTAAGTAACAGATTTACACAAAATACTTCTTTTGATAAATATTCTATTACGTTACACAAAACAGTCGTAATTCTTCTTTTCTTGAATTATTCAAAGTTTGTTTAAAAAAAAAAATAGAATTCACATACATCTAGGCTAATATTAAGGAAAAAATACAATAATCTTTATTTTCGTATGTATATCTTTTTTATTTGTAAAGTCCATTTAAGAAAAATTGACATTTTGCCTTCGTAAATGTTTTATTTTTATTTAATAAATAAGTAATATTAAAATGTGATGTATGTTCTAACATTTTTGTATAGTTGTTGTGTTTGGAGATAGGGGGTGAAAGAATAATATTGTAAAGTTATTTTTAATATTGCCAATTAATAATCCAGAAATCAATTTTTAGGATCAACCGTATAGTGTTATAACATTTTGTTGTGGCCACAAAAGACCACTTTGACATAACAGTCATTAATAAAAATAATTCTGTACTTTTCATATATTTGATAATCAGGAACAAAAGAATAAAAACAAAAGCATTACCTGTATTGACCTGAAAGAACAGAAATGATGGACGCATTATAGACAGGAAATATACAGATGACAAATCATCCTTGAAAAATTTTTATTTATGAGAAAATTCTCTTGAAAACATAGAGCATTGTCGTAGAGTACACCTCTTATTCTTTTAGATGTACTTTTTTTATGATGAACACATACAATCGACGTTTATTAAACACTCTTACTAAAGAAAATATAATCATTTTTTTCATTGGGGAGTGTGGAGGCACAAGTAAAAAAGAGGAAGGCAGTTAGAAGATTTTTTAGCATCGAATACCACAACTTCTAACACAAGCACCAGTTGAATAAAAAAAAATAGTAGCACATGCTATGCAGACATACGATAAGGTTCTATCCACTTTTATTATTTGAAGAATCGTCGATGCATCACGGTTAGAGGAACCGTTGTCAAATCTGAACTCAAACAGAAGAAAAATAAGTAGCCGATCACTCCTTCTAAAAAAATATTCCTTCATTTTACTACTTTCTTTACTCACACAAGATTATTTTCAGAGGAAAGAAAGGCAGGCACCATTCTACATTAAAAACCGAACCACTCTCATGCTAGTACGCACATGAATTTTCACAGAACGGCAAAAAGGAAGGCATTCTGCATTGAAATCCCAACTCAACTGACTGCGCACGAGCCCTCCGTAGAAGAGGAGTAAAAGGATTGCTATAATACTTGAAACACGCCAACTTTGGCGGAACGAACATACAAGCGCCCTGCGTTGGCATAAAATGCAATGCTAAAGCATATAAAAACTGCTTTAAATTAGAGGAAATTTTATAGATTTCACTAAGATAAGATGCCAATCAGCAGTAAAGTGCTACGAATTTTGAAATTACGTATTAAACTGATTTAAATATTATTGGCTAAGGGGCGGAGCTACAAAAGGAAATGACTTCACAAATAGAAAATTATGGAACTTTGCAGATAATTCTTTTACCGGAAGAACAGATTTCAAAACGACGTTTATGATTTTAAAATAATGATATGCAACGCCAGAAAGAAAAACTTACAGGGGAAGTTTGAAAAAAAGGGAATTAAAATAATTTTATAATGCGAATATTAAAATTAAATGGATACAAGATTAATAAAAATATTTTCTAAATGAAATTAAATAAAAATTTGGCAGTGGTTGTAAGTAACCACAACAATAGTCCAAGCTTGTTTATTATTCTTTAAATAAAAGGGCAGATCACACGAGAGAGATGTTCAATATCTAAACTTATTCAGTTGTAAAAGGTTTTTAACGTTCATAATACGAAAGAAGAATATAAGATTTTAAAAAGGCCTTTTTCAATAAATGACGTCATTTAAACATCATCCAGTAACTATAAGAATGTCTCCTCTGAAAAAGAAAGAAATGAAACATAGCAAATCGATATATTGCAGGTTCTAAAGTGGACGTAAAATCTATCTTAGTGAAAGAAATTTTGTTAGGTTCATAGGCGATAATTGGGTACATCGGGATATGTCCCAACTTGGAACACGTTATGTTTCAGGAGTTGAATATAAATAAACAGTAGGACTCATGGGTAGTAATGGATAATAGAGGAATCACCTCCTGATTGTAATATGGAATTTATACGACGAACAGATTAGAATTTATATAAAGTTGTTATTCAACGTTGCAGTAACTTAACTATTTATTGATTTACGAGGGTAAGTCAGTAAGTAGATCACAAAAGATAATAAAAAAGGGGGAAACCAAGATGCATACTTAAAAAGCATGTTTATTTCTCTATATAATCGTCATATACATGGATACATTTGTCCCATCTCTTTATGAGTTTTCTAATACCTGATGAAAGCCTCTAAAAGTTTTTAGGCTACACTCGCAGCAATCTGTGTACCTCACATTCAACGTCTGCATCAGTCGGCTGTAGGCTAAACCATGTGAACACCCTGTTTCAGTTGCTAATGTTGTCTATTGTTGTTCGCCTGTCAGCTCTATCCATTTCCTCAACCTTCCGCACTGTTTCTTCTGTCGCAATCTCAACAGGACAACCACTTCGTTCTTCGTCAAAAAGCTTTGAACGCCCTGCTCATCTTGTACAACTGTTGTCTCATAAATACAAAATTGACATCTTACAGTTGGATAATGCTTTGGAAACAAATTAATACTAATTTCCAATCTCTCATATCGTTTTCTGACCTAGTTACTGACTTTCCCTCGTAGGTGATGGTGCGGGGAGTGCCCCTCTTCCAAGAATATTCAATATTGTGGGGAGCATTGGTGAAATAATTGAATCAGCAATCGAAGTTGATACCTTCGCTGAAATTTGAAATAGATGAAGAACGCTAGAGATTCTAAAAACAAAATAAGAATATTTCAACATTTGGTTTAATTTAAAGGTGTAAATTCCTACGGCGACATTTTACAACTTTGGACTATGTATCAAAGGCAATGAACATCATATTACAATTTTGGTTCATTTTAAGACTTCTGAAAAAATACTGTTTACGGGGTCTTGTACCTTTTAAGCGCGTCAAAAATAAACGAAAAACATCAAAGTTTGAATTAGTCTATTTTCAAAAACCTTTTTATGTATAAACATGAAATTTTGGATATTGATTAAACAGATAGACTAATAGATAAATAGACTAATTCAAACTTTGAATTCTTCGTTAAATTTTGTCGCTGTTAAAAGGTAAAAGACCCCTTAACTATAAATAAAGGATATATATTACGAAAATAATTTTATGCGTATTTAGCACGGAAAATAGAAATTCATTGATTTTTATTTTTTTATAAATTATTTTTATGATTTTAAATATTATTCTAATGACTTGGTTTAACAAAAAAAAAAAAAAACTCTGAAACACTGTAAAAAAATAAATTATAATAAACAGAAAATAAATAATAATATAAAAAATAGAAAAGTAATATACCCTATATATATAAAATCGTAATGAAACGGATATATGAAACGAATGAAATGTAACGAATTTATGAAACGATTCTATGAAACGACTGATTAAAGAACTGATTACGTTTCGCGGCGATTTCTCCTAAAATACGGAATACTTTGCGATGAAATTACCACCAAAAATCCGTATTGATCCGCAAATCTCAAAACTGGTATTAGAATTTTTAAATTCGAATTAGTTTTTGAAATATTAATTTTTTTCTAATTTTATATACTTTTCTCTAATGATGGCAACTCAAATTTTAATCATAACAGATTTTTTTTTTCATATTTTAGAAAAGGTCATTATTTTAAACTAATTTGGCGACCAGTTTGGCTTCCCTTAAATGCTTGCTAAGAAATGTATCATGTTACAGATATTCATAATTCAATTTGAATTTCATTATCATTTTATTTAATACAAAACTGTCATTTAAAATAAATGGCTTTCACTTCTTTGGTTTTTTTTTTAAACAAAACGAAAAAAAAAAAATATTAGACACAGATATCATATACGCAATGCTGTACCTAATTGGTGCCAAAATGGCGTTATTTTGCCTGACATGGTAACCCGGCTATTGTTGCTCATTTATTAATAAATATTTATTGGAATTTATTTTCTTTTTATTTACAAAAAAATGTTATAAATTGTTTTGTTCTATAGTTATTTATTTTCTTTTTATTTACAAAAAATGTTATAAATTGTTTTGTTCTATAGTTATTAATTAAACTTTTTTTATTTATTGTTATTTCATTTTCAAAATAACATAAAATAATTTAAAAATACATATGTAACTGGTATTCGAAAACCAGGCTTTCGCCAAATTGTCGTAAGAAAAAAATGCACGCCAAACCCGGTGCGTATATGACAATGCAACAAATCATGACATTTAATTTCAGCTTCAAAGCAATGTTTTATTGGTACTACTTCTCCAATTTCGTCAACCAATTTCGCCAAATTATATAAACCGCCAAACCACTCGCCAAATTATACAAATTGACATAATTTTTTATTTTAAATAACGAAAGAACAAATAAATTAGTTTAACATTAATAAAAATACAAATAAAGCGTCGAAATAAAAATCACTTCATGGCGTAAACACGTGTAACTTCCTTAAAGTCAAGTAAATGTGACATTTGCGATCAACCATTATTGGCATTTAATCTTATAGTTTGGCGACAGATTTTATATATATCAGGCAACAAATTGTGAATCAAACGCGAAGACAACCATTGGATGTCTTAACAGCAACTGATTCTACCTTAAATTTTTGCAATCAAAGGGAATTGAATGGAAATCCTTTTACAGGGAGATTACTACAGGTTTTTTCAGTATAATTCAATCTTCTCTAATCTTTTTAAAAGGGATCAGATTAGAGTGCTTTTAGATTCTGCAGTATCTGAACGGGGGTTGGCTAGCGTTGCCTTCAGGTGACACCTAGTTAGTTTATAAAGTTATATTTCAAATTTAATACATAAAAAAAGATAAATAAAAGTAATATATACCTGTTAACCATATCATGTTTAACTTAGAATGCTGCGAAATATTTGAAGTCGTTTACATTTACATGATCCATTCATACAGTAAGGAAAATATCTTTTGTTTAATGATACTAATATATTGTGTACAAATGCAGTATATATGTTAGTGTAAAAATTGAAGACATAAAGTAATTTTTTTAATATATAAATTTATAATGAAATACTGTACTTATATTAATCTTAATTATTACTCATAGGCAGATGTATGATAAAATATTGGTTTGTTTATGAATAATATAATTATAATAATATTTTTGCTGAAGTAGTATTGGTAGTCAATTGATTTTATTTATACAAATATCAATTTTAATCTTAAAACTTTGCGAAATGTTTTGATAAAAAATATTCCGGCAACAAAAAGAATTCAACTTAAACTTAAGTACCTTTGGCGAAGTATACAAGTTTTGTGATAGCTTCGATGCAAATAGAACATTTTATCATAAGATTAATCTCCAAACTAAGTGCATAGAAGCTTCATTGAAATAAATCATTTACAATAAACAGCATTCATAATACTTACCATTAATCTGCTTTGACGATTTTAAACAGGCAGCGCAAGATTATTCGTAATCCGCAGCAGTTATTCATCTGGAATTTTAAACCTAACCATTCGAAAAGAATTTAATACCTTTAACTTAATCACAAGTTCGAGTAATCCCATGCGTATGAACCGCATAACACCAATAAATCTCTTCATATTTAAACATCGAAGAATTAATCTTTTTACACGGAATCTTGGTTGGATAAACTTTTAATTTCCAGGAAGGCGGGACGGGGGGACACCAAACAAAATAAATGTGTTGTGTATCAATAGAGAAAGTAGTACGAAATGTTACATTGTATGGAATTAAAATATTAGGAAATGTTAGAGACAACATACTTAATTGAAGTATCGCTTGTGAGTTTTAATAATATGTATGGAAAAGTGAGATAAAACCGCATACCTCATCATCAGTTGCTTCTTTCAGCTAGAATTTCCTATAAATGTAATGCAAATTTAAGTTCAATCTGTGCATTTATCCTTGTACCACAATATCATTTTAAATGTACCATTATTTCATCACATTTTTATTAATAAATAATTATTTATAAAAATTCAAATTATCTTGTTTTATCCCATTCGTTTGGTGAAATCATATTATGGATATGTTTATCTTACAGAAAATGAAAAAGAAAATAGACTTTCTTTGAAATTGGAACAATATAGTAAATGAAAACTTGTGTGGAAAAAATAATCACCTAAAAACAGCGTTTAAACACACAATAAAATACATAAGGTAATGTGAACAGACGTATACGTTTCGTGAGTTCCAGGAATCGCATCATCAGTGTATAAAATCTCTGAAAACAATATCCCCCCAACTACATATACGGGGAAAACCCAAATGTCAGAAAACACAATACCAAAAGACCATCAAGTTCCAACAGTCAATGAAATCAAAGCGGAAGTGAAGTGTCATGACACAACAAATCCACCCAGAAAGTTGAGATGTAAGGTACATTTGACAAATCATTAACCAAGTAATTTTTAAATCTATGGATATGAACGGCTTCAAAAAAGTCTAAATTTAGAGGAGTAGTGAATTTCTTGATAATGGTAGCTGGGTCAAAATCGAAATTATGTCCCTCTCCCCAGCAATGCGAAACAATAGAGGATTTTTGCAATTCTTTTTTCATTACATAGTTTACGTGTTCTTTGACTCTGTAACAGAGATTTTGTTTAGTTTGTCCAATATAGGACAAACCACATAGACATTGAATAATGTAAACACCTCAATAATTTTGAGGAGGAATTTGATCCTTAAGCTGTGAAAAAAGTTAATTTATTAACTGGTTCAAAAACCACATTAAAATCATAATGTCGTAAGATATTAACTATTTTAACTAATACTATTGTAAAATAGTAAAATGATAAGGTTAGAAAAAAAACCGCAGCAACAGAAGCAACTTTGTAACTCCGTTACAGAGTCAAAGAACACATAAACTATGTAAAGAAAAAAGAATTGCAAAAATCCTCTATTGCTTCTCATTCCTTGGGGGAGGGACATAATTCCAATTTTGACTCAGCTACCATTATCAAGAAATGCACTACACCTCTAGATTTAGACTTTTTTGAATCATATCTATATATGATTCAAAATATAATCATGTATATTTTTCATATCTATAGACTTAAAAACTCCTTGATTAATGATTTCTCTAGTGTACCTTACATCTCAACTTTCTGTGTGAATTTGTTGTGTCATGACACTTCACCTCCGCTTTGATTTCAGTGGCTGTTGGAACTTCATGGTCTTTTAGCATTGTGTTTTCTGACATTTGGGTTTTCGCCGTACATGTAGTTGAGGGGATATTGTTTTCATAGATTTTATACATTGAGGATGTGAGTCCTGGAGCTCACGAAACGTATACGTCCGGTCATATTACCTTATGTATTTTATTGTGTGCTTAAAAGTTGTTATTAGGTGATTTATTAACAATATAATTTTAACTAAGTAACTAAATTAATAATATTTCAATTATAAGTCTAATTAATAATATTAAAAGACAAAAATTTATCTTCATTAAAATTTGAGAAATAACAAAAACAAAGTTCACCACTTTATCAGCTTTATAAAAATCATTATTACTCTTGTTCACATAGCTGTCTCATAACTGTTCATGTAACTCTTGTTCACATTGACTTTTCTTCAAATGCTGTTTACGGACTCTTGATATATTGTTTTCCAAAATTCTTCTTCCTTACACATAAGATATCCGGTTTTACCTCAAGAGTGGCGTGTCGCAAAGCAAGTCATAAAATTTCACCTATAAAGGCTAGCAACTGTTTTATTGTGGGAAATAAATGTTTATTATATAAAGAAAACAATATAATGTAAAAAAATTAAATAACATTTTTTTTTGTATTTAAAAACTTGGAAAGTAGTAAAGAATAAATTGAAAAATGATGAAATGAACTGGATAATCCTTAATTGTAGATGATGTATAGTAGTTCTGGATTTAGATGAGAGGCACTATCATATTACCTAATATTTGTAGAATGGCTAAAGAACCCATAATCATTCATAACCATCCTTATAATATGTTCTATGCATCAAACCTTTAATAGTGCCTTGAAATTTTGTATTTTTTTTAAGTTTATTATTATTAAAATGTAATCATTCTGATATTTTTCTCTCATATTTTTATTTCTAAAATTACGTAAATAATGTAAGTTAAGTAAATCTAAAACTCAATAATATGTGTAAAAAATTCTTTAATAGTTATGACTTAAAACAATTAATACTTAAACTGTGCATTCGAAATTAACTAATCAGTTAATTTACAAGTTATTAAAACTTAACTATTCTATGATATTTTACTTCTTAATGGAGGTGATGTAATTTTTATATTTATTTTAGTAATTGTCGAAAAAATTTCATGTTTTCTTACTCAATTTATTTCAAATATTTGTTTTTGTTTTTATTTAAAATTTTTCTCTAATACACCCAGAATCCCTCTTTTCTTCATTTTTAGATGAAATTTTTAACCAGAAAAGATTAGGTTCTGATCAAGTTACAGATTCTGATGTAATATCTTTCTTTCTGGGAGTTTCAGAATATTTATAGTTTGGTTCGCGAAATACAAAATACATTTTATTCGATTTATTTCTTTAATTTCGTTCAAACTAAGTACATAGATATTCCCTATGTGTCTTTGTCGGTATTTTTATCAGAAACAGATGAAACATGCTCTCAGTAATCTGAGATAGTAAAAATATTAAACAAAATAGTTAAAATAAGAAATCTTAAAAAATATATAGTACAGTTGTTTAAAGGAGATTCTTACGTAATATTTCTCTTTCTGTGAGTTTAAGAAAATTTATAGTAAAGTTCAAGAACTAGGAAATACATTCTACACTGTTAAAATGTTTTCTGTGAAATTACAGAGAATCTACTGGTAATCCATTATCTTAAGTCTTAGGATTTTTTGAGTGAATCTGAACTGCTATACCTTTTAATATGGTTGTTTAAAGAAGATCCTTATGTAATATTTTACTTTCTGTGAATTTAAGAAAATTTATAGTAAGTTTCAAGAACTAGAAAATGCATCCTACATAATTAAAATGTTTTCTGTGAAATTACGGAGAATCTACTGGTAATCCATTATCTTAAGTCTTACATAAAATTAAAGAGATTTCAAAAACAGAGAAATGTTAAATAACATAATGTAATAAAATGTCTGTTAAATAACAAAGAAATTATATGGTAAATTTACTTAGTTTATTTATTTTCAATGACAATAATTGAGTTTATTTTTAGAAATTAATGATATATTGAAATCCGAAGAATTAGAATTCTTTGAGTGAATCTGAACTTCTGTACCACGTAATTTTTACAATATTAATTTTTAGCCGGCCAAGGTAATGATTCCGAGTCCTCTGGGTTCGAGACAAACACATTACTGACTGTGTTATTGCAGCTATTACTGCTGCATGCTAAAAATGTCTTTTATTATTCATCTTGGAATTTACTTTTAAAATCATTACTAGCCGGCTTCGTCCGGTACCTGGCCCCTACTTTTTACGAACCTCTAACAATATGAAATCTCGAATGGAACGAACCCCGAACCGGATCCCCGCTGCCTACGGCACCGTATAGAAGTCGTGCTGCGCACGCACTGCAAACTCTTTTTAAAAAGCCAATCTTGCTCGAACGAAAGTCGAATCGGGACCCCCTGCCTAGGGCACCGTATAGCAGGCGTGCTGCGCACGCACTACAAAATTTTATAAAAAAGACAATTTCGAACGAACGAACCTCGAACCGGGTCCCCGCTGCCTTTGGCACCGTATCGCAGGCGTATACGCACGTACTGCAAAATCTTGTAAAAAAGGATCTACAAAATGATTGTCTATAAAAATTCACGCTAACTCTGTAGAGACGAATTTTACCTTCCTAAAATATTTTAATTTTTAATAAAACTAATTTTAAATCAAACTTCCTTCTTTCATATTTCTAATAAAATTGTACAAAAAAATTAAAGTGTGCACTTTGAATTAGAGGTTATAGCAAAGATAAAAATATTTTTAAATAAAGACATGAAAATCCCTACAGGGAGTTTGCTGTAAGATAAGGGAAATGTCTGCAAAATTATGACAAGAAACTCAATCGAATTCATTTAATGAGAACTAGTGTAAATTTACAGAGAGTCTCGATTTTTTTTCTCTGTTTTTACAGAAATATTTAACAGTGTATTCAACATACTTCTTACAATCCTTTCCCTTAGATATTCTGTCTGTAACTTCAGTGGTACTTTTATCTGAATCATGTAAAACAACAGTCAGTAATCTGAAATAGCAATATTAAAGAAAAAAGTTAAACTAAGAAATCTTTCAAAATATAAATATAAAAGAGTATATTGCTGTTTAAAAGAGTTTCTTATGCAATATGTTTCTTTCTGAGAGTTTTATAAAATTTATAGTTTGGTTCACGAACTAGAAAATGCATTCTATTCAGTTTAGTTTTTTTCAATTCTTTCAATTTGAATTAATATTTGAGACATTATCTCTGTGTCTTTAGTGGTACTTTTGTCTGAATGAAATCCAATTGACACTCAGTAATCTGAAATAGTATACATTTTAAATAAAAAAAGTTAAAATAAGAAACTTTAAAAGAAATATAGATAAATAAGAATATGGTTGTTTAAAGAATATTCTTATGTAATATTTTTTTTTTTCCTGAGAATTTTAGAAAATTTATAGTTTGATTCAGGAACTAGAAAATGCATTCCATTCAACTTAGTTATTTCTATTCTTTCAATTTGGAACTAGAAAATGCAATTCATTCAACTTAGGTCTTTCTATTCTTTCATTTTGAATTACTTAGATATTCTCTCTGTGTCTGCAGTGCTACTTTTATCTAAGCCGGATAAAACATAGACTCAGTAATCTGAAATTGTATAAATTTTTAATAAAAATTTCAAAAGAAATATAGATAAATAAGAATATATTGCTTAAAGAAGATTCTTACGTAATATTTTTTTCTGAGAGTTTAAAAAAAAAAAGCTATCGTTTGGTTCAGGAACTGGAAAATGCATTCCCTTAAACTTAGTTCTTTCTATTCTTTCATTTTGAATTATTTAGATATTCTCTCATGTGTCTGCAGTGTTACTTTTATCTGAATCATATAAAACAAACACAATAATCTGCGATGGCTTAAAAAAATAAGGTACAAATGTTAAGCTCGAGAATCTGAAAGAACCAAATACTTTACCAAATTTCCTACTGTAAACAAATTTTTAAAAAATTAAGAAAAAAGTTACTCACTCTTATTCTTTTCAATTTTGTTTTCCTTTTGTATTTCTTAAAAACATTAATTCATTAAGTAAAGTTTTAATAAAATAATATACAGAGTATTCCTAAAGGATTACCATTTTTTCTTGGATGTTTTCTCTCGAACGTGATCTTTTCGTTTAATTTATATTAAATACTTTCAACATTTATATATATTTCACTTTTTTATAAAAATATAAGAAATGTTTTTCATATGTTACAAGAAATGTTCGACTTTTATATATTTCTTCTTTTCTTTGTAAATATCTTGAATTTTTAAATCACTACATAATTTATACAAACATTATCAAAAATGAAAATGAAGACGAAGAGGGGCGTTTTTCTTTAATAATTAATTTTACTTGTAATATCTAAATTACTGATTATTACAAAATAATTAAAGATAATTTTAAATCAATATCTAACACGTTTTTCAATAATTTTTTTCAGTTTTAATTGGCAATAAACAAGGAATACTTTAAAATTTTACCAGAGGATCCAACACTAGTCTTGAACGGTGTACGAAAAATGAGTGAAAATAATTTTTAGTTGAAAACTCTAAGAGAGATGTTTGTATTTGAAAGTCGAATGAACTAATTTTCCCAGTAGAATGAAACATATAGTTAATATCTTAGGAATAATGATTCCCAAGCTTAACATATTTTTAAAAGTAAGATGCATATTTCACAGATCTGATTATATGTGAATGAGTTATGTCAGTCTGGATACCATTTAAGTATATCAGTTCTAGAGCATTATCGGATATAAAGTACCAATTTCTAATTATGGCCTAGACACGTTACACTTTGTTTAAAAAAAATTACCTTCATATGCAAAGGTCTCTAGTATTTCGATTTGAAATATCATGTACATAATGGGTTAAATGACGTGTCCATGTGTAACGTACATTCATCGGTAAGCGATGGGGTTTGAAGATTGGATGATATTATCATGTGAATGAATTATGACAGGCTATATATCATCTAAGAAGCTCATTAGTAGAGCACTTACGCGTATAAACAAGGTCCTAGATTGAAATACTGCCCTAGATATTTTTCATTCTGTTAGGAACTTTGACCTCCATCTACAAAAGCTTTTCAAAATTTGGATTGTAATCTCATGTGCACAATTAATATCCTTGGACTAATGGAGTTTCCATGTGAAAGGTATTTTTACCAGTAAACTGTAGATTTCGCATATCTGGTGATATTAATATGTGAGGGAATTATGTCAGGCTGGATATCACCTGAGTAACTCAGCGGTAGAGCATTGGCGCGAATAATCAAGATCCTACATTTGAATACTGGCCTAGATATTTTTCACTCTGATGGGAAAATCTGTTCAACTTTGACCCCCACTTACAAAAGTTTCTTGTACTTCGATTTAAAATATCACATGCATAATAGATATCCTTTGAGAAACGTTGTTTCCATGTGTAACGTTTCCAGGATTTGCAGATCTGATGATGCCAACATATGAGTGAATTATGACAGGCTGGATATCATCTAAGTAGCTCATTATTAGAGCACTGACGCATATAAATAAGGTCCTAGATTCAAATACTGGCCTAGATATTTTTTACTCTGTTAAAAACTTTGATCTCCATCTGCAAAAGCTTTTAAAATTTTAGATTGAAATCTCATATGCATAATTAATATCCTTGGAATAATGGAGTTTCAATGTGTAACGTATTTTTACCAGTAAACTGTAGATTTCCCAGATCTGGTGATATTAATATGTGAGAAAATTATGTCGGGCTGGATATCACCTAAGTAACTCAGTGGTAGAGCAATGGCGCGAATAATCAAGATCCTACATTTGAATCCTGGCCTAAATATTTTTCACTCTGAGGGGAAAATCTGTTCAAATTTGATCCCCACTTACAAAAGTTTCTTGTACTTCGATTTAAAATATCATGTGCATAATAGATATCCTTTGAGAAATGATTTTTCCATGTGCAATGTTTACAGGGTTCGCAGATCTGATGATGCCAACATATGAGTGAATTATGACAGACTGGATATCATCTAAGTAGTTCATTATTAGAGCACTGACGCATATAAATAAGGTCCTAGATTCAAATACTGGACTAGATATATTTCACTCTGTTAGAAACTCTGACCTCCATCTGAAAAAGCTTTTAAAATTTTAGGTTGAAATCTCATATGCATAATTAATATCCTTGGAGTAATGGAGTGTCCATGTGTAACGTATTTTTACCAGTAGACTGTAGATTTCGCAGATCTGGTGATATTAATATGTGAGGGAATTATGTCAGGCTGGATATCACCTAAGTAACTCAGCAGAAGACGATTGGCGCGAATAACGAAATTGGCGATCTTGGTCTAGATACTTTTCACTCTGATGAGAAAATTTGTTCAACTTTGACTGTCACTTGCAAAAGTTTCTAGTATTTAGATTTAAAATCTCATATGCCCAATTGATATCCATGGAGAAACGGTGTTTCATGTGTAACGTATTTCCATCAGTAAGCTACAAGTTTCTATGATCTGATGATCTCAACATGGGAGTGAATTGTGTCAGGTTGAATATCATCTGGATAGCTTTGTGGTCCAGCATTGACACGTATATATCAAGATCCCAAGTTTGAATCCTGCCCTAGATTATTTTTACTCTGTTGGGAAAATTTATCCAACTTTGACCACCACCTACAAAATTCTGTGTATTTTAGTTTGAGTCTGAGTTGTTTTGTTGTTTCTGAGACAACAAAAAACTATTGCCAGAACAGCTGCATTTGCTACCGACAATTATCTCTCTAATAGTCCCTAATGTTTGTCGCTTTTTGAGCCAACATGTGACAGGAATGATAGAATAAATCATTTTAAATTCTCTGCATCGCATCGTGTCATGTCTAATAGTTATCTCATTAAAATCCTGTAGCTGGTCGGCTAATCTGATTTTACCGAACCCGACACGCCAGCAATTGGGCTCGGGTCGGCTTGACGCCAACTGCTTTCGGTGTGGGTCGGGCTTGATTCGGGTTGATTTAAATGTTTCGTGTTTCTTTCGGAATATGTTTTGACTCGTATTCGAGTTTACCCGATTTTTCAAAAGAAAGCCCTGAACATTCTTTTAATAATATATATATATATATATATATATATATATATATATATATATATCTTTGAAATAGAAGGCTCCCTGTGTCAACCCCGGACTTTTTTGTCTGGCTGTCTCACTGTATGTCTTTCTATTAGTCTATCTGTCTCTCTCTCTCTGTCCATCTATCTGTTGATCTGTCTCTTTACATCTATGTCTTTCAATAATTCATTTTCCTTCATTCATTTGCTTTCGTTCATTCAATCATTCACTTTCATTCATTCATTCATTTTCAAATTCATTCAGTTTTATTCGTTTAATCATTCATTTATTCATTTTCATTCCTTCTATCATTATTTTTTCTTTAGGTATTCGCTGATTCATTCTCTTTTATTCATTCATTCATTCATTTTCATTCATTCATTTTCATTCATTCATTTTCATTCATTTATTTTCATTCATCCATTTTCATTCATCCATTTTCATTCATTCATTCTTTCTTTGTCGTTTTATCTGCGTCTCTTTATCTCTGTCTATGCCATTATACCTGCATCTTTTTATCCGTATCTGTCATTTTATTCCTGTCTCTTTACCTCCGTCTGTGTCTTTAACTCTGTTTATCTCTTTATATGTATTTATTTACCTCTGTCTGACTCTTTATATCAATCAGCTTGTCTCTTTATCTCTGTCCTTTTTATCTGTGCTTCTTTATATCTGTCATTTTTTCTTTCTATTTATGTGTGTTTTTTATTTGTCTCTTTTCTGTGTCTCTTTATCTATGTCCCTTTATCCGTGTATCTTTGTCTCTCTCTCTTTATCTCACTCTTTATATGTTTCTATTTATCACTGTCTGTCCTTTTATCCCTGACTTTATCCTTATAGCTGACTGCCTATTCATCTATTGTGTCTCTTTATCTGTGTGTCTTTATCTCTGTTTCTGTGCCTCTTTATCTCTGATTATCTCTTTATCTGTGTTCCATGTACATGTGTTTCTTTTTCTGTGACTCTTTATTTCTTTCTTTACTTCTCTTTATTTAGCTCTATCTGTCTCTTTATACCCCTCTCTATATCTGTGTGCCTTTTTCTCTGTCTCTAGCTTTATCTCTGTCTGTTTCTTTATCTCTGTAACTTTATCTGTGTCTCTTTATCTGTGTTTGTCTCTTTATCTTTGTCTGTCTTTCTCTATATCCATGTGATGTTTGTCTATCTATCTATCAATCGAAACTATACTACAAACCGCGAATTTAAATATTTCATTAATCTGATTTATAAATTCGAACTCAAATATTAGTCATTTCATAAAATCAATCAGTTCATAAAATCGTTACGCAAATTCATTTCTCTGGATTTTACATAGGTAGTTATTAATGGGTTTATATAGATTCATTTTTCTAAAAAATATATAAAATTGATATTAAAGATAGAATTGTAGACACTATTTTTCCATATTTTATTAAAATATAGACTAATTTGCTTTCACTTCAGGTTTCGTCGGGTTCGATTATGAATATACTGGTTATCAAAAATTAAGGAAAATTCACAAAATGCTAATTTTCAAATACGCGAACACTCAAAAGGAAATAATATAATTCAAGTAATTACTATCTCTAAAACACAGCTAGTCCATATAACACCTCATTCATGTCACACATGGTCACAAATGTCACAGTCACTACAGTGAAGCACAAAAATAGGGAATTCTATACATCTCATTATGAGTCTCAAATGATCACTATATGTGACTCCACTGTGACGTCACTGTGACTGCTGCTTTTGGACGAGTCACCACGTAACTTTACAATGTAGTTACACTGTGACTCTCATGTGACTGTCATTTGTAGACGCAATTTCAAAGTCATCGTGAACGCTGCATTGTGATAAGTTACCAAATAATGTCACATTAAGGGGTCTTGTACCTTTTAAACGCGTCGAAAATTAACGAAAAACTTCAAAGTTTGAACTAGTCTATCTTCAAAACCTTTTAATGTATAAACATGAAATTTTGGATATTGATTAAACAGATTGTGCTTTGTAATATACTACCAACAGAAATTTATTAACTCTTTACAGAATTTGTGTATTGTTGAAATCAAAATAGCTTTTTTTTTACCCCATAAGTCATTGTGCGCATGATATCTTGAGAAACTATGTATGGATTGTCATGAAATTTGGTAAATATACTAAACAAATATGTGTGTTTAAAATTATCTACTTTTAAGTATTTACAATGGTAATATTTTTAGTTATGACTATTTTTATTCATTAAAAATACAAATTTTTTATTTATCTTTTTTATATTTTTTTATATAGTTAATGAAATAATTTTAGCCTAAGAGTAAGTCATTTTAAACACACATATATGTTTAGTATCTTTACTGAATTTCATGCCAATCCATACATACTTTCTCAAGATATCATGCGCGCAGTGACTTATGGGGTAATAAAAAGAGCTATTTTGATTACAACAATACACAAATTCTGTAAAGGGTTAATAAATTTCTAATTGTAGCATATTACAAAGCACAATCTGTTTAATCAATATTCAAAATTTTATGTTTATACATAAAAAGACTCTGAAGATAGACTAATTCAAACTTTGAAGTTTTTCGTTAATTTTCGACGCGTTTAAAAGGTACAAGACCCCTTAAAGTCACATGATGACTTTCAGGTGACAGAGAGACTACTGTGAAGTCACCATTGTGCTCTTTTGGTAAAAGTCTCCATGTGACCATAATATGATATTATTTGGTAGCTTATCATAATGCAACGTTCATGATGACTATGAAATTGAGTCTCAAAATGACAGTCACATGAGAGTCACAATTTAACTACATTGTAAAGTCACCTGGTGACTCGTCACAAAGAAGCAGTCACATTGACTTCTCAGTGGAATCACATATAGTGATCATTTGAGACTCATAATGATAGAATGGAAGATGTATGGAATATGGATGTATGGATGTATGGATGTATGGAAGATGTATGGATAAGATGTATGGAATTTCCTATTTTTTTGCTTTACCGTAGTGACTGTGACACTTGTGACCATGTGTGACTTGAATGAGATGTTATATGGGCTAGTTGTGTTGTAGAGATAGTAATTACTCGAATTATATTATTTGCTTTTGAGTGTTCGCGTATTTGAAAATTAGCATTTTGTGACTTTTCCTTAATTTTTGATAACCAGTGTATTTAGGATTCGGGTTGAAGCGTATCGGGTTTGATATCGGCTTGACGAATTTTTTTCCCTCAAATTCGAGTCGTGTTTTGTGTTTATATCAAGCAGGAATATCGGGTTAGGTTTCTAATTCTCACTAATGGTATCCTTCAAATTAAATATTTGTAATCCTAAATGTATTATGAACTATACTGCTCCGCTGTAGATACTACTGATCAACAAAATTGCCACTTGTTGTTGCAAATACTAATTGTTCTTCTGCATTTCCTGAAAATAAAATGTGTGTTATAAAAAAAAATCACCATATTATTTTCTACATGTTAATGAAAACCACATCGTGCTTCTCTATCTATTTTTTGAATTATTATTAAATTTGTATTTTATTTTTATTTATTTTTTTTTTTTTTGCATTTTTTGTTCTTTTGGTTCGACCGATTATGCCAGCCAAAAATGAAAACTATTGAAATCAAATATCAACATTATCTTGATACGCATTTCATTTTTTTTCCTTTCCATTATTATTTTTAAACTTCCGAAATGGCTCACGCCAAAGCATAGGTAATTCGAAGCTTCCAGATTTATTACAAATGGTTTATTTACGCATAAAAATTATTAGTAGTTACACTGATAACGACAGAAAAAAATATTGCGAAAGATAAATAACTTTGGTGTCATCCTATAAATTAAAACTGTAAGGGAAAATTCAGTTCAGTGCAAAATTGACATATTTGCGCATGCGTGAAATTAAATTTAGAACCCAAGCAGGACGAGGTCCGGTTAGCCCAATGCTCAAAAGCTTCAGCTTAAAGCTATGATTTTTGTAGAGAACGCGTGTTCGACTCCGACACTTCGCAGAATGATTTCTGTAATATTTTTGACGGTATTATTAATTTCAATAATGTCATATTGTATTTCATTAATAGAAGTTATACGATTTGTATTTATTTTTATTATTATTTTTCGAAGGGTTTATAATTGAATAAAATTTAACACTCAACGATATTTAAAAAAAACTAATTTCATATTAAAAATAATTACGCTAAAATATTTTGCATGGAATTATGAATTAAATAAATTGAACTGATCTGAAACATTTGCTATATTTTCTGACCATTATCAAGAATATGTATTTCTATGTGTACAAAGAAACGTTTGTCATTTTTTTTTCGGTAAAAAGAAAACAGAAAAAGAGAAAAAATATTCATATAAGAACTATAAAAGAAATTATGGTGATACCCACGGTTTAGTAATTAAAACATGTCTAAAAATGTAAAATAAAATTCAAGTAATTAAAAAATATATATTATAAACCGTCAGCAGCTAAAGTCAAGTTTTAAAATTAAATATTTAGAATGAGACTGATAAAAATAATGTTAATGAAAACTTTTAACGGTCGTGTAATTAAAAAAGGAATTAGAAAATACTGAATATCGTTATTCTTTCAAACAATTGAGACATTTGTAGACAATTGTAGAGACAATTGCAGTAAGTAAAAATAAATGTTCAACCCAAGATTTAAACTAATTAAACTAGTTAAACTAGTTTATTACAAACTTACTAGTTTACTAGTAAGTGTATTACTAGATTAGTCGTTTATTACTAGTTATTTAAACTAGTTAAACTTACAATAAAAAACAAGCAAAATTGGTTGTAAATTTCAAACTTAGCAGTATTCACTTCATTGAGTAGGTTTAGAGGACCTACTCAATTCGTAAGTTGTCTTCTAGGGAACTTCGTAAGTTGTAGGTTCTCTAAGTAGGTTAGATTGACGACATCGTATATCGCCTTAAAGTAAACAAATATGCAATATACCAATCCATCAAAATTTCAATACTCGATTAGTTTAAAAGAAACTAATTAAAAATTCAAGCATTTTTCTAATAAAACGTTAAAGTTGTTTACCGTGAAATCTTGACGGTTACTATCTATTTAAGGGGACCGGGAAAGCCCTATCTCCGCCATGTTAAATTCATCAACTTTATGTACGTTTTTCTCAGAAATGGTGAAAGATAGAGGTCTAGATTTTTTAAAGTAGTTAGAATAACATGATATACTTATTTTAACAGACCATTTTCTTTCTAAGTGAAACTCAAAATTAATTACACAGGCCTGCGTAATTGAAAAACTTGTATTTTTTTAAAAATACAAGAGAAGTTTTCCCTGATTTTTATGTTATTTGATGTGCTGATTTCGAAAATGACCTGCATTTTTTTCCATCACGTCAGGATTTTTTATAAAATGATATCAATATTTTTCCTAAAATACACAGCCCTGCGATAAAAAAAAATACAAGGGAACTGTTAGCTGAACATTATGCATTTTTTGGTGCTAATTTAAAAAACAATGAAAAATACCTATCACGTCACGTTTTCTGGAAAAATTAAATTTTACTTGGTTTTTTATGAACATTTCCCACAAACGACCCACTCCATGTTCCTGTCTCCTGAGCTCGCGCGCGTAGCATCTTGACAGCATCTTGAACAGACCTGTATTCTGTATAAGACCTGTATTCTGTATAAGACCTGTATTCTGTACAGGTCTGTTCAAGATGCACGGGTACCGCGCGCGCGCGATCTCAGGAGACAGCAACATGGAGTGGGTCTTCTGTGGTAAATGCTCATAAAAATCTAAGTAAAATTTAATTTCTCCAGAAAACGTGACATGATAAGTATTTTTCATTACTGTTTTTTAAATTAGCACCAAAAAATGCATAATGTTCAGCAATCCAGCTCCCTTGTATTTTTTTCATCGTAGGCCTGTGTTATTAATTATTTATTGAAAGTCATTTTTAAATTAGCATTTTTGGTAAGTTTTTACTGCCTAAAATAAATAATTCTCAACAAAACATTAAATGTCTGTGTTAAAGTATACAATATAACATAATATAAGTATTAAAAAAAGTTCTTAAGCTTAATAGATATTGAAAAAAAGGAACATAAATTTGAAAAATCCAAGTTATGAGAAAAAGTCAATTAAAGATTTAATAGCCATTAAGCTGTGAAGTACTCTAAAAAAGAATGAATAATTTCAAGACTTTTTTATATATATATAAACATGTGTGACACATCGTTGGAAAGATAAAAGTTTAAACTATTTAATGATATAGAAAAGTAAAAATCGATTTTTTGGTTGAATTTTGCCTTCCCGGTCTCCTTAAATTTATATGAGATAATGTTATAAAAAAGTCATAAACTATTCTTATTTTCCAAATACTTAAAATTTAATTAAAATTATTTTATAAATATCCATGCACTATATACTTCTTACAAATGCAGTCACGATCAAAAAATCAACTTATATTGAACTATCCCGTTCTTGCTTACAATAAACAAGGAACACGTTATATATAGTTTCATATCTTTGTTTTTTTCATGATAAAAGTGAATTTTTTTTATTTAACTCAATGTAGATTAAATGTACCATTTAATGATATCACCAAGAAACAGAGACAGCGTAGTTAATGATTATTCTTTTGATCTTTCAGGATAATGAAACCTGTCTGAAATTTTAATGCTCTTCAACTTTTTTGACTTAAATAAATTAAAATTTACTTTTTTTCTGGAGATTTTTAATGAGACAAGTAGAATGGAGAAAACAGTTCTATATTCAAATGATTTTACACGAATAGTATTTCAGTAAAAGATAAGATCGCCTTTTATTTATCTTGAACATATAATGTAATTTTTAAAAAATTCTTCATTTATTTCCTAGTCTATGTAAGATTTTTGTAATATTATTTTTGAAAGTGTGAGATAACATAGTTAAAAAATTGTATATATTTCTTCTCTCTAATTTTCTATTTTATAATTCTCTATTTTTTTTTAACCAACTTCAAATGAACAAGGGTTTATAATTCGTTTCTGTATTTATACATATATATATATATATATGAGTACACGCATAACTTTTGTTCCATCTTTCACCATTCCTTTTGTTGTTGTTGTTGTTGTTAGAAAGGTCTTATTCTGCTTGGTGGTCACAGATCAATTTCATTAAAATTTCATTAATACATTTCTTCTCTCTAATTTTCTCTTTCTAATTCTCTAATTTTTATTTTTTATCCAACTTCATATGAACAAGGCTTTATAATTCGTTTCTGTAAATATGTAAATATAATGTGTATCCATGCACAGCTTTTACTCCAAATTTCATCATGCTATTTTTATTATTGTTGTTAGAAAGGTCTCATTCTACTGGTAGTTCGATATCTATTTCATTAAAATCTAAAATTATGTTTGTCTATCTATTTTGTCACGTCTTTTTTTAACATAATAGGCTTTAACTTTCATACAAAAACTAAAAATTATCACGATACATAAATATGTTTTCAAGGCTCATAGATAAAGTTCATTTGACATTTAAAAAAGAAATCATCGTATCCAGTATACTTTTTTTACAGTTACACATAAAAACATTTAACATATCATTGTCTATTTCACGTCAAAATGCGTGATAGTAACTGCATTGATATTTAAAATTAATGTGGATTAGAGTTCAATATTGAGTTTGGTGACCCGATTTCACCCGAACTCCAAGAAACCCTTTATTTGGTTCCTGTTCAGATAAGGTTTCGGGGTCGTCAAACTAAATTTTTGGATTCAGATCAGGTATTAATGGGCATGTGGATAAGAAAAAGTGTCTGTCAACAAGTAAAAATTAAATTTAAAAAATCAAAAAACCCGAATGCGTAAAAAGAGAACTAATTAATTATTCCTCATCACTGTGAAACTATTTTTTATATTACTTACCTATTTGTTTTACTTGTATTAAGGTATCCACACACCTTCGGAAGTGATTTTTTGAAATTTTTGAAATTTTCTCTTGTTATGCATTTTTTATAATGACATTTACTTTAAAACTTTGAAAAAAATATAAAAATTTTAGCTATTACCCAGAAATAATTTTTTAAAGAGAAAAAATTGTCAAAATTATATGGAAAATTGACATTTCCAGAAAACATGATAACTCAAAAATGAAACAATTTATTGACATTTTGTAAATTGCATAATAAACAGAATAACTTTCTCTAGGACTTAGACTACACACATTATAATCGCATCCCTATCTCAGATGATATGGCAATTAAAGTGCTATTCTAATGAAAAATTCGCAAAATTTGTCTCAAGTTTGTCATTTATACCAGTGCAAATATAAAACTATTTAATATATTATCATGAGTGTAGTCTATTCCCTCAAAAAACATTTGTAAAAGAAGTACAGAAAATTTCGTGGCATTTTATGCATAATTTTTTGTTTTAGGATGTTTTGCGTGTAGTAAAAATCTTAAAATCCTCATTTTGAGAAAAAGCTAAAAACAACTTTTAAACACAATTCGAAAGCTGTAATAGCTGTAACTTTAAACGGCTGTAACTCGGGTTCTATTTTAGATACAGACAAAATTTAATCAGATTTCGATAGATAAAAGATTCAATTTTAATATTATTGCAAAAATGAAAAATCGATATTTTGTTCGAAAATTACGTTTTTAAGGTGTTCGGATACCTTGATGATTCTTAAATTGTGTTTAATTGTTAATTCCTATCTATAAACACTGTTTTCATGAGGTCTATAGATGTCTATGAAGGTTAGAGTCACCAGTAAAGCTATAGATCTTACCTACATAACTTAAAAGTTGTGTAATATTTAAGCGGAGCTTCTGACTGTAAAATAGTCAATGAAACATCGTATTCTTTTTGAAAGACCAATGCAATGATATACCACTCAATAGGGTGAGTAATTTTTTTTCGTCCCTACTGCCATTTTGTATTTTACGGCCACCATTTTGAATTTTAAAAAACAAAAGCTAGCCTATAACCATCGGACGGTTAAGACGAATCGATTGAGACCTCATTCATTAAAATCCATCCAGCGGGGTTTCAGGGTCGTCAAACTAAATTTTTGGATTCCGATCAGGTATTAATGGGCATGTCGATAAGAAAAAGTGTCTGTCAACAAGTAAAAATTAAATTTAAAAAATCAAAAAACCCGACTGCGTAAAAAGCAAACTAATTAATTATTTCTCATCACTGTGAAACTATTTTTTATATTACTTACCTATTTGTTTTACTTCTATTGATGATTCTTAAATTGTGTTTAATTGTTAATTCCTATCTATAAACACTGTTTTGATGAGGTCTATAGATGTCTATGAAGGTTAGAGTTTCAGAAGAGCTAGAGATCTTACCTACATAACTTAAAAGTTGTGTAATATTTAAACGGAGCTTCTAACTGTAAAATAGTCAATGAAACATCGTATTCATTTTGAAAGACCTATGCAATGATATGCCACTCAATAGGGTGCTTAATTTTTTTTCGTCCCTACTGCCATTTTGTATTTTACGGCCACCATTTTGAATTTATAAAAACAAAAGCGAGCTTATAACCATTGGACGGTTAAGACGAATCGATAGAGACCTCATTCATTAAAATCTATCCAGCCGTTGGGATGTTTTGAGGGTATAAAGAAATCCACATATCCAGATACGCGTGAAATACATAACCCTTCTTAGCAGTCGGGTAAAAAAACACGAATGAAAACAATTCGCTTAAATTCTGTTTTCCTCATTCATAAACATTACTTATTTCTAACCTATAAATTTTAATTAAAATTACTGACGACATTTATGTATACTATATATATCTCAACAAATATCGTCCCGAAGTAATATGGCAGAAGAAAATTCCATTAATTTTATGTACATTATTTAAAATACTAAATACATTTTAAACGAATATATAAAATCCTCTTAAATTTTTCAGTCCCTGATTACGGTAAACGAGTAGCGCTTTATATCCAGTCTTTTATTTTCAATTTTGTTTTCTTGAAAATAAAAGTGAAATTTTCTTAATTAACTCGATCTAATTTCAACTATCTAAGGATATCGCCAATAAACTGAGACAGTATAGTTAATGTTTATTCTTTTGGGCACCAAGCGTAATGAAGCCTTTGTTCATACTTTAATGCTTTTCGATATTTTTGCGTTAAATAAATTAAACTTCATTTATTTTCCAGTGTATATTTTTAATTATACAATTAAAATGGAGAAAATAGTTTAGTATTAAAATGGATTTCATAGAAATAGCATTTAATTAAGCTTCTTGTTGAAAGGAAGAAGCCGGCAGTAATTTCGAAACTATCTTTGTTTAAAATATATTTAATCTAACATATCTAACATATAACATATACTTATCTTTAAAATTATCATATGTTTAAGCATATCTAAATAACATATATGTGTTATTAATTTTACTACGCTCTATTTTTCTTAATATAAAAATGAAATTTCCATAATTATCTATCCTAGCTTAAGAGGTATTTTTGTATAAAAAAGTATAAATAATAACTTCAGCTCTAATGTTTCAAAAGTATATAAATTTTAAATCAATATCTAAAGAAATCAGTAACTTTTCAGCCCCTTTTTAAATAAACAACGTCGAATTTAATAAATAATCTTTTATCTTCAGCTATATTTTCCTTAAGATGAAAGTTAAATTTTCTTAATTAACTCTCCTAATTTAACTAGTATTTTTAATTGTATAAATATATATATATAATGATTTTAACTGTAATGTTAACTGTTCATAAGTTTTAAATCAATATCTAAAGAAAACATTAACTTTCCAGTCCCTTTTTGAAATAAACAACAACAAATTTCATAAATATTCTTTTCCCTTCAGCTATATTTTCCTTAAAAGTGAAATTTTCTTAATTAACTCTTCTTAATTTCCACCAACTAACTATATTGCTAACAAACAATGGCAATATAGTTACTGAATATTCTTTTGAACACTAAGTGTATTGAAGCTTTTGTTCAGAATAATTTAATGCTTTTCAATATTTTCAATTTAAATAAATTGAATTTCATTTATTTTCCAGTTATTTAATCGAATAAAAAAAAGTATAAAAAGTCCTTATTTTTCTAATGTATATACTTTAATTAAAACTACTTAAGATATGTGCACTCCACATGCCTTTTAAATTCAGTTGCGAAGTATTATAATGGGAGAAAATCCCATTAAGTTTTAATTTAAGATATATCTATATTAAAAAGGACAAAGATGTTCGGGCGTAACGCTGACGTCATTTTGACGATGGCAACAGCAAACGATTAAATTTATATTTTACTGCATTTTTTTAAATTTCCAAATATCACAAATTTTCAATTTTTACACAGTCGAATGGGAAAGAAATGTACTTTCAAATGCAATTTTTCTGAAAACTGTATCGCAATTTTCTCAATTTTTATTGCTTTTAAAATAGTTTTCAGACATGACTTTTTTTTTCAAATCTATCTCTGTCGCGTGCGGACGAATGTGAAAAAAAATTCATTTGCACTTAAATTAATATAAATGGCTCCTCATTTGTTTCCACTTTATATTCCATAACGAAATTAAAACATTCATCAATCAATAAATAAAATATAAAATGTAAATAAAACACAGATTTAAGACATATAATAAAATTTAGCACTGAAAACCACTGAAATGAACCGAATCAAAAGTGCTCATTGTAAAAAGCGATTTTGTTGCGACTTCTGCTATTAATTCTTGATGCTATTAAAATATTGCTTTTAATGCATTTTAAAACTCTTTTTGAACGCATTATTGCTATTTTTCTATATAAATATGATTTTTAATATTGTAAGTGGGCTTTCTAAAAAATATATATTGAATGTAAAAAAAAATCTATTAGAGTTATAAATTTAAAAAAAAAGGTGGATCCAAGCGAGGCTTTCTCGGTAATCTTTGAGATTATTTACTAATGCTTTTTTCACTAAGTTTTGATTAATTCCATTTTTTTTTTTTATCAAACAACGTGTTTTAATGATATATATAGTACTACGTCAAAAACCGCTTGCAGAATCTTGCGAAAAATACCTCATTCATTTCTGTGTATTTAGTATGTGCAGAGAAAAGAGGATGTTAACATCAGAAGTAATGTATATGGTAAACCGGAAAGCCCAGCTTTAACCCCTTGTTATTTTAAGTACCTCATTGGTTTTAAATCAATATCTAAATTTATTTTAATTTTCCCGTAATCTATCTGTAAGATAGATAGAGAACATTTTATAGATGGTCTTCAATCTTAAATTTTGTTTTTTTAATAAAAGAGAAATTGTCTTAATTAACTCGATCTTATTTCCAGTATCTAGTGATATCGCCAAAAAACAGAGACAATATTCCTTTAAAATTCTTTTAACTAATCTTTTATCCAGACTTAAAAGCTTTTCAATATTTTTTTACATTAAACATTACCTATCTTTGTTTGCCCATTTTTAATCATTAGAATGAAGAAAACAGTTTGGTATTAAAATGGATTTTAAAGGATCGGCATTTCCCTAAACAAAAAAAGCCTAAAATAATTTCGAAAATTTTCTTCCATAAAACATCTATATTCTATAATCTGTTTAACCCTACGATGCATGATTTTTATTTTCCCCTTCTTCTCCTTCACGGAATAAAAAATATATAAAATTATTGTCCCTAGTGTATATAAAATATTTGTACTGCGATGGTTGTTGTGGAATATCGAAGCCTAATGTCTTAGATGCCTTTATGCTCAATTTGAGAACCGTAGCTGCTATAGTCACATAGTTTTTTAGGGAGGAGTGGAAGGGAGGAGTGGGGTTTAAAGGCTGATTTTTAGCTTATAAAGCTAGATTTGTGATAGTGGATGACATGCAACTACTACTGCCGTTTGGTCTCGGGATCATAGTGATTTAGCCACATCTCATCCACTGTAACAAATGTAGCCTCATAAGCTCTAAAACAGCATTTCACCCTCACCCTCCTCTTACCCTCCGACTTCGAAAAGGGCAAAATTGTAATGTTGTTTTCTCTGTATTTTGTTTTAAATGCTTAAAAAAAATTATTCTTTAAATATTTTATAAAAAAAAACTTAATAACGAATACAAATGCAATCCTTGGAAGTATTAATCATTGTTCAATATATTAAAAATACATTAAATCAATAGAATTATATTACTCTAAATATTGCTTGTATTGCAGTGAAACCGGGAGCTTAGTGAACGTATTAACACGGGCTTATCAGTGAGGGGTTAAAAACTCCCTTAAAAATAGATCTTGAAAACTTCATCCCTCCTTCCAAAACTATAGCAGCTACGATTCTGAAATTGAGCATATAGGCATTTAAGACATTAGGCTTCCATATCCCACATCAATCATCGTAGTACAAATATTTTATATACACTAGGGACTATTGAACCACCCACGTAGTCCAAAAAAGTTATGATTTTTTTTTTTTAGTATATCACTCTAACTACGCAAATATTTCACCAAATTCCGTAAAATTTTAACAAAAAGTCAGTAAAATACCTAAAGCAAGATGAAAATCACAAATTTGAAAAAATAAATTGAAACCGAAAAAAAAAATCTTCAGCAGTAAGAATCAGAAGTGAGACCAAAAATGTTTATGATTTTTTAGTATATCATGTATTTTTAACCGACTTCAAAAAGAAGGAGGTTATCAATTCGACCTGTATGTATGTTTTGGCCATGTTCACGCATAACTTTCTTAAATATGAACCAATTTTGATAATTTTTTTTGTTTGAAAGTGTAAGTCACCCATTTGGTTCCATTCCAATTTCATAAAAATCTGATGATTAGAACATTTAAAAAAAAATAAAAACTTTAAAATCCAAATAATTTTTTAAGCAGTCGCCCAATGGAGGATATTCCAAATCTGGGTTCGAGGCTGAAAAAAGTCACGTGATACCGGTAATTTACCCAAGGAATTCATAACCGATAAGAAGAGAATATACTACTGCTTTGCCTCATGAACTTTTTCATTGGCTAGCGGGGATTTATATTACACGTCAACGGGGCCTTCCATTCTTTACGCTAGAAGTTTTTACCTTGACAACGTGATCAAAACGAAAATGGAATATCCTCCATTATAAGCACTCATCTTTCATACTGTTACTCTTACAGAGATATGAGATCCTTCAAAGTGCGAAAACTTAGCTGGACAAGGGCCTAGATCCAGATAGATTTTCGCTGGTAGTGAAACGAGATTTACCAATCAGAAGCCTGCAGTTTTGCGAACTTTTCGCTGTTTGCAAAAGTGCAGCCTTCTGATTAGTCGATCTCGTTTCGCTAAGATCGAAAAATCTATCTGGATCCCGGCCATTCTGTCATCCACCAAACCAGAAGACCCACAAAGGCACAAACCGATATCGGAAGTCGGTGTCTAAAAATTGAAAATCAACCTTTAAAGTTTCTCATGTATCAGAGCACAAGTACAACGCCTAGAATAAATAGTGTGGAAATCTGCTATCCAAACAGAACTAAAGAAATGTATCCTTTAAATGTGCAATGACGCTGTAATCCAATGAGCCGATCGCAGCGACATCTGCGTTATATTTTCAAATTTCAGTGTAAACATTGTATTATAACAGCGTCTAGACCAAATAGTCATGGGGCTTTAGAAAATATCCTCAGATGTCGCTCCGATCGACTCTTTGGATTTCAGCATCGTTTTACATTTAAGGGATACAATATTTTAGTACTTTCTAAGTACTACTGCTACAGAGTCTAGAATATATAGTGTGGAAATCGGCTATCCCAATGATACTTAAAAAAGTGCTAAAATATTCGATCCCTTAAAAGTCAAACGATGCTGAAATCCAATGAGTCGATCACAGCGACATCTTCAGGATATTTTCTATAACTCCAAGACGATTTGGTCTAGACGTTGTAATAATACGGTGATGTTTACTTTGAAATTTGAAAATATATCGCAGATGTCGCTGCGATCGGCTCCCTAGATTTCAGCATCATTGCACATTTAAGGGACACAACTTTTAGCGCTGATAGGAAAAGCGGATTTCTACACTATGTATTCTAGACGCTGTACTACTGCGATAGTCAGTCAATATGTTCTGGATATCTGAAGCTGGAGAACCAATGAGAACGGTTCTGGATCGGAAACCAGTAGGTATTGTGAACATGCTTACAGCATCTAGAGCTGGACTACAGCATAGATTAACATCCAAGATCGGACATTCCCATAGAGCGTAATGGTAATGGGATTGCGATCTTAGCGCCCTTAGTGACAATGGGGAAGAAACTCCCCATCCTTGTAGTATGCTTATTATTGAGTATCTACCTTATTGTGATCCTTCTTTTTTTAATGTTGCATGTTTACGTTTACGATAGAATCTTACACCAATGCACGGATATATGTTTTTTACATGTTTAGTGAACAGTTTTAAGTGCAACGAATACTAGGTAAAAATTTCGTCTTGAATGCTGTATATCAAAAGCAATGGTGTAACATAAAAATATACGAAATGTTGAACTCTACAAGTCCCAGAAAATTCCCTTTGGCAGGAAAACTTTTATAGCCCGTGTTTTATAAATTTATGAAGTTTAACGTATTAAACAATCGTTACAATAATCTTTTAAAATTTATGCATTTTCACTTCCTTACAGATAAAATAAAAATATTGTTTTTAATGTAAATAACGTACAATGAATTCAATAATGTTTATAATATTAACATATGAGAAATAATAATAATAATATTACAGATAGGGAAAAATTCCTTTCGACAAATTTTTAGAATTGTATAAATCTAAAAGTTAAAAATAAATAGAGGTACTGATATTACACTCAATAAAATTTTATTCGATATGACTAAATTGACACAATACCTGAATTTGATTTTTTTAAATTTAATCTTATAAACTTACATATTTGCATTCTTAACAGAATTTTCTGGCGGCTTTCTTTTATATTATTAGTCTAATTATCATTTTGTAAGTTAAAAATGAGCAATACAAGTACGGTTTAAAAAAAAAGCAGCTAAATAAATAAAGCAAGCATGAATAGAATATCGTCTGACACCTGTTTCCTTGCCTGTTTCATTTTAGGAACTAATAGATATTCAAACCATAGAGGATAAATATATTTCTTCAACATAGGTAAATTTCGGAGGTTTGTTAGTTCTTCTCCCTTGCCGATAGTGACGCTAGTACTGTTGCCATTACAGATTTTGCCGTAAATGTCCCATCTTGGTCCTTAATCTATGGACTACAGCGCCTAGAAGATACAGTGTGGAAAACGGCTATTCCTATAATGCTTTAAAAAGTGCTAAAAACTTGTATCCCATAAATCTCCAACAATGCTCAGCGGCAATATGCTGATACGAGCGCCATCTCGTAACTCTTTTCAATATAAACTCTGTGTTTTCAAAAATTATAGAATATTAAAAATCGGAAACTATAAATATAAGATATTTTAGTCTGTTATAAGCTAATTTAGTTAAGGAATGACGTGAAATAGGTTAAAGAGTCTCTTTTAGAATGACTATAGTTTTTAAATCACTACGATGACGCTACGATCGACATCTTGTTATTCAGCATCGTTGTACATTTATGGGATTAAATTTTTTAGCACTATTTTGCAGCCGTTTTCCACACTGTATCTTCTAGGCGCTGTAGCTGGACCAAATTACAGCCTCTAGAATACATTGCGGGGAAACCTGCTATCCAAACAGCGCTAAAATGTTGTATTCCTTAAATGTGCAATGACGCTGAAATCAAGGGTGACGATCGCAGAGACATCTGCAATATACGAGTATTTTCAGATTTCAAAGCAAACATCGTATTATTAGTGTCTAGACCAAATTGTCTTGGAGTTTTAGAAAATATTCAGCAGATGTCGCTATCATCGAATCATTGGATTTCAGCATCGTTTGACATTTAAGGGATCCAATATTTCAGCACCTTTTTAAGAATTACGGGGATAGCCGATTTCCACACTATATATTCTAGACGCTACAGGGGCATTCCACGTCAAATCAGGCAGTAAAATATCAATATGTAACCCACCATCACAGATTTTAATGAAACTGCGTGTGTTTGTTCTTACTATTAAGATATGATCACCAGTAATTTTTTTTGCTCCTTGGTGAAATAGTTTCTGAGAAAAAAATTGTCAAAATTTTGAAAAACTGCCGTCAGTTGGCATTCTTGATAGCTCGGTTTTCAAATGTAGCATGTCATATATATAATCATATTTCAATATCTACTCAACAAATCATCTTCAAATAATTTATGCACAATATTTAGGGTACGCAGCTTATGAAAAAAATATATTGTTACGCTTATAACATTTTAAGTGTGTCTAAAAAAATATTTAAACTTTGAAGTCGTGAATTTTTTATGAAAAATAATGCATTAACAAAAAAAGCATTATCAACAAAAGGCGGTATTTTTATTAAATTTATTTTTTATGGGAGATATACTTAAAGGTGTCCTTTACCTGATTCTGAAATAAAAATAGTGGGATTTTGTGTGTTTTTGGTAGTATTTCCTATTTAAAAATATTTTGAGGTGCATTTCATATCAAATCAAGCAGAGTTATTCCATGTCAGTTCCCCTAAGCCATTTAATCACTGTCACAAATTTCAATGAAATTGGGTTTGTTTATAGCTTATTTTAAGACGTAATCACCTTTAATTTTCTTGATCCTAAGTAAAATATTTTTTAAGATAAAAAATATCAAAATTTTGAAAAAAAAATTTTAAATTTTTTAATGACAGTTCGATATTCAAAGACTACATAAAAAAAAAAGTCATTTCAATATAAAATCACTAAATAGGTTTCAAATAATGTATATGTGACAAATAATGTAGGCTGATTATTATTTCTTGTTTTTTATCATGTTTAAACACTAAGAGTGTCTTTTATCTTATGAATTTTTAAAATCAAGAATTTTGTCAAAAATAATGTGTTAATCAAAAATTTATTATTAACCGAAGGCAGGGTGTTATTGCTTTTTTTTAATTGTACGTAAAAATATCTTTTAAATGGTTATAAAATAAAAATAGTGAACATATGAGAAAAAATTATCAAAATTTTGGAAAAAATGCCACGAGTTGCCATTAATGATTGTTCAATTTTCAAAGGCCTCATTTTATATATAAAATCATATTTCAATAACTAATAAAGAAATCTTCTTCGAATAATTTAAGCAAGGTAAATAAAGTATGTAGATTATGAAAAACATATTTCTGTAATGTTAAAAAATATTTAAATGTGTCTAAAAAATTGTATAATCTTCGAAATCAAAAATATTTTACAAAAAATAATGAAATTATTAAAAAATCTTTATCAATCAGAGGCGGAGTTTCTATGACTAATTTTTTAATTTTAAAATGTACATAATACTACATTATAACTGGATCTGAAATAAAAAAAAAGTGGGATTTTGGTTGGTTTTAGTAGTATTTAAATCATATTTAAAATTATCAATATTTTCAAATGTAAAACCTATCCAATGTATCATCCCTGGAAATATTTTTATTTATACATTTATTTTATTTTTCAAATTATCTTTTATGTTCGTTTCTTAAGGAAAAAAATAAACAATATTGTTTTTTAGTAAAACTTCTAGGGCGAAGAGCAATTATCCCTTTCCAAAAAAGAGAATAATCACTAGCTCCTCACCGCCCAATAGAAATTTTCAAAATGACAGTCTTAATCTTTAAACTCATATTTGGCTGTTAATATTGAAAATTTAGCATTGAGCTGCTAATATTGAAAAAAATACCAAATTTCACTCTGTTGAAGAAAATTTTGACGTATTGTGCTTTAAATATATGCAAAAAATGCATAATCCATTATATTTATATCTTTCAAATAACTATATCTAAAAAAATATTTAAAACTTAATGAGTTGCACTTTTGTAACTTTATTCAGTTTCTAATGATATGTACCGTAATTTCGGGTGTATAGCCCGCAGATCAAACAATTCAGTTTGGACCCAGAAATTTTATTCAGTATTTGAAGACCAATATTTACTGGGATCTAAAAAGTTACATTTTATTTTTAAAAATTTCTGGGTCGAAACACGATTGTTTGATCCGCGGGCTATACACCGGAAATTACGGTAATTTGATTTATTTCATCACAATATTGCTGAAAGATGGATTTTCAACATATATATGTGTGTATATATATCCCTGTTCTCAAACAAATTATTTAAAAATTATTCATTTATGTTTAATAAAGCATATATATATTGATTATACACTTACAGAAAATACATATAGTAAATTTTATAATATTATGTCAATAATGTCTAAAAGTAAAGAACTTATCTAATAGTATGTAACGAAAAATTTAACATCTGGTGTAATGACAACAAAATTTTATAATTGTTTTACTTAATTTGGATGAATGAAAAAAACTTACATGTTTATATTTTATTGAAGTACAGGTGAAAATGTCACAAAGACATACCTCAACAACCACTGAGTATGTCACATTCACACTACAGATGATTTTTTTTTTTTTTTTATCTTTCGGGTTTGATTTCAGATGGTAATGAATTAATTAGTTTTGTTAGAAGTGTCATTGCAGTCAGCATATTAGGCTCACTATTTTTTTTTATATAATTTGTTTTGATTGACTCGATGAACAACAATATTTAAAGGGACCATTTCATGACTTTTCAATTAAAAGCTGATTTATAAATTCATCATGTTGTTTAGTTATTATTATCGTCTTAAGATAATAAGTTGATATTAAAATTTTTAAATGCAGTTTATTTATTATTTGAACAGTTGAAAGTATTTTTCAATAAGAGTGCGGGCTGTTGAGCAATGTAGTGTTGGTAAAGGAACTGGTACTATTTAATTTAATTTTTATTGCTGTAAATAATATTTGTTATTTTATTATTGTATGTATTATATTTAAGCAAGAGTAGAAATACACGATATCGTAGTCATTTTAGTACATCTTAGCATGAAAAGCTTCAATATTTATCATTAAACAATCACATTTTATGAAAATTTTGTTAAAATTGCTCATATTTTCACTATTTTTATTTTATAACTATTGAAAAGATATTTTTACGTACAATTAAAAAAAGTAATAACAGCCTGCCTTCGGTTAATAATAAATTTTTGATTAACACATTATTTTTCACAAAATTCTTGATTTTAAGAATTCACAAGATTAAACACACTCTTAGCATTTAAACATGACAAACAACAATAAATAATAATCTGCCTACATTATTTGTCACATATACATTATTTGAAACTTATTTAGTGATTTTATATTGAAATGACTTTTTTTTATGCAGTCTTTGAATATAGATCTGTCATTAAAAACATTTTTAAAAAAATTTCAAAATTTAGATATTTTTTTTATCTTAAAAAATATTTTACTTGTAATCACCTTTAATTTCCTTGATCCTGTCTTAAAATGAGCTATAAACATACCCAGTTTCATTGAAATTTGTGACAGTGAACTAAATTATCTTAGGCGAACTGACATGGAATGACTCTGCTTGATTTGATTTGAAATACGTCTCAAAATATTTTTAAATATGAAATACTACTAAAAACACCCAAAATCCCACTACTTTTATTTCAGAATCAGGTAAAGGACACCTTTAAGTATATCCCCCACAAAAAATAAATTTAATAAAAATACCGCCTTTTGTTAACAATGCTATTTTAGGTAATGCATTATTTTTCATAAAAAAATCACGACTTCAAAGATTAAACATTTTTTAGACACACTTAAAATGTTATATAAGCGTAACAGTATTTTTTTTCATAAAATACGTACCCTATATATTATGCATAAATTATTTGAAAATGATTTGTGGAATAGATATTGAAATATGATCATATTTATGTCATGCTACATTTGAAAATCGAGCAGACAAGAATGCCAACTGATGGCAGTTTTTCAAAATTTTGACAATTTTTTTCTCAGAAACTATTTGACCAAGGAGTAAAAAAAAATACTGGGAATCATATCTTAATAAAAGGAACAAACACACGCAGTTTCATCAAAATCTGTGATGGTGGGTTACATGCCTGCCTGAACTGACATGGAATGACCCTATAACCAAATCGTCTTGGAGTTTTAAAAATATCCTGCAGATGTCGCTGTGATCGACTCATTGGATTTCAGCATCGTTTGACATTTAAGGGATCAAATATTTTAGCACTTTTTTAAGTATTACTGGGATAGCCGATTTCCACACTATATATTCTAGACGCTGTAGTTATGTAATAGAAAATGCCTAGGTTTGCTATAGTTTGGACAGAAGTTTCTCTTAAAGCACTTTGCTGTGCTCTGATATGTAAACTTTATTGATGAATGGAGGATATTCCATCTACGTTTTGATCACGTGGTCAAGGTAAAAACTTCTAGCGTAAAGAAGGGAAGGCTCCGTAAACGTGTAATGTAAATTCCCGCTAGCCAATGAAACAGTTCATGACAGTTAACTCCTCGCACGAGGCCAATACGATAGTATATCTTTCAATAAATTAATTTTTTTAACGCAATATTGCTATTTTTCAAATAAACATTATTTTTGATATTGTTAGTGGTCATTAATATATTATATCTGCAGGGTGTTCCAAAATTCAACCGACAAATTCAGAGGGGTTAAAGTAGGCATCAAGTGGATGCAAAATTGCTATAGAACATGAGTCGCAATCGCAAACCACTTATTTAGCCACAAATACAGGGTGTTTACTGTTAACTGAACTCGGATTAACGGTAATAATTTCGAGATAAATAAAAACACTGAAATGAAAATGCAACGATATATACCTTGTTTTGTGTGAAACGTGCTAATATCACGAAAAGATCTGGAAAAACATGTTGCTCAAGCAATCGGTGATACAGTATGAACTGATAGTCAACAGTCCAAAATGTGGGGTGGCAAGTGCATACTTCTGGCGCGTATAATGCAAACTTCTACCCCTTTTGTTTGGTGTTATGACATTTACAACAAATGTAAGAATGTCTGTTAAATGTTTTATTATAATATACTTCAGTTTTTGAATGTTATTATCGTCAACCCAAACTGAGTTAGGATGAAACCCCCTGTATTTTCTATTAAATATGTGGTTTGTAACTCCCATGTTCTATGGCAATTTTTCATCCTCTTGATGCTTACTATCACCCCTTTGAATTTGTCGGTTGAATTTTGGAACACTCTGTATATTAAATGTAAAAAAATATATTAGAGTTATCAACTTTAAGGAAATAGTTTTCACCTACACTCTATTAAACAGGAAGTCTGGTTTTACATCCTTGCGTTGTAAATTTTAGAAATTAGTTTTAAATACTAAATTCAGATTTATCATTTCAATTACTGCCTAAATTTTAAATCGATATCTAAAGCAAATCTAAGCTTTTCAGTCCCTGTTTAAGATAAACGACGACACTTTATTCTTTTATTTTCAGCTATATTTTCCTTAAGATAAAAGTGAAGTTTTCTTGTTAATTCGATCTAATTTTTACTATCTAATGAAATCGCTAAGAGACTGAGGTAGCATAGTTAATGAAAATTCTTTTTAAGCTTCAAGAGTAATGAAGCTTTTGTTCAGGCTTAACTGCTTTTCGATGTTTATGACTTAAATAAATTGAATTTCATTTATTTTCTAGTGAATATATTTAATTAATCTAATAGAGTAGAGAAAACAGTTCGTGTTGAAAGGGATTTAATAGGAATGATATTTCATTAAGAAGAAAAGCTTTTTTTTATTGATTTTTAACAAATAATATAATTTCAATATTTCATTCGATGAAAATTTTACTAAACTGTATATTATATATGTGTTATTCATTTTGAAAGTGTAAGATAGTACTCTAAAATTTTTATAAAGTGTTAATATTTCACTAAAGCCTAAAATTGCTCAATAAATGCAAGTATTTTATGTATTTTTTATAAGTGTATTCATAAAATGATAAAACGAGAGTAACTTCCACTATGTAATAAATACAAGTATGGTGAATACAAGTAAATACAAGTATGGAGTAATTCAAATTTTACAATTTTTAAATAAATACGAGTCGAAAACCACCGAATTCGAAGAATGGAAATGTTTAAAAGAAATAATTGTTTAATTTATAAATTAAAATCACAAAGATAATTACAGTAAATAATTAATCTCAGGTTGGCTGTGCTGACTCTTAAAACGAATATTATTTTTAAAGAATATTATTTTTAACGAAAGTTTAATTTCAACTTTTCAAATTATTGAAAAATAAACTTTATTCCTACATTATAAAGTTATTAATTGAGGATTGGATCGTTTGTATTAGGTAATGAAAAATAAAGGAAAATTGCGCCAATATGACACAATCATAATTTTTTTCAACTTAATCTAACATTAACGTCATTTTCAACGTCGCAAAATTTATACATGCATACCTTTCATATTCATAATCACTATTTTAAAAATATTTTAATGTGAAATAAATTATTAAAAACTAGAGTAACTCTAGGATAGGTGGCCGTAGTTTTTAAAGACTGAAATAAAAATTCTTAGAATGCAAGTACAAGAAATATTGATGCATATTTAAAATTCTTATACATATACTCATAATATTTTATGTAAAATATAGTTAAATATTGAAAACAAAAAGTATTAAAAAAATTTAAATTTAAATGGCAGATGGCCATCTCTCCTTAAAGTCGAGGAGAGATGGCTATCCAATACCAGAAAGAAAAAGTTAATTTACATAGCAAAAAAAAATACATTTCATATAGTTAATCATGAAAGTTATATAACAACTTCTAAAGATGCAGTAATATGATGGAAAATGAATGAAGAAAATTCGAATAAACAAAATTTGAAGTATAGGGGAGACAAGGGACGGTTGACCATACGGGAGGCTCGACCCACCCATCAATTTTCATATTTAAAAGAATTTCAGAGTTTTATCTGTAGGTGTCAACCAAAGCTACTGGAATGCTCAAACAACAGTCTTCGTTTCATAGAGGTAATCGAAATAAGTGTATAAAAAATCAATTGAGAGGCGTTTTAAGTAAGTACGTTTACAGTAATGTAGAGAGCTTTCATTCCAGGCATAAAGACTGTACAGTAAGTTAGTCTTAACATAACAATGCGGTATTCTTTAGAAAAGTCCTATGTAGGGGGTCTTGACCAAGTCAATGTGAGGGAGGGTTGGCCAGATGCTCAAGGCTCCTTTAATTAAGTGGTTTTGGAAAATCTTTTTATTATACACTGTGCATATTGAAAAGTTAATGGTATATACATAAAATAATGTAAATTTATTCTGTAAAGCTGCAGTAAAATGGTGTGATAGAAAAGAAAATGTTTAAAACTGACTATTGAAAAATGTGAAAATTTGCAAGAAAATGGGAAAGTTGATAAGAACTTTTTTCCATTTAAATATTGCTTACAATAAGTAAATATAAACAGTAAGAAAGAGCAGAAAGGACTAGAAAGGAAAAAAAGCAGCAGTCTAACCCTTTGAGGGGCAGTGGTATGTTTATAAAAATACTTCATTTTAATTCCGAAACATCATAATGACACCAGAATTTTTCTAAAATCTTTTCCATTTAATATGTATGTGAAATATAGCCCTTTTCTTATTTCCAAATAAATTTGTTCGTAAATTCCGATTCCAATCATTTATTTCAAAATCTTAGTACTGAAAGAACTTTTCCCCCTAAAGGTTTAAATCATGTTAATGATAAGTTAAGACCTCATGCGGTTGCAAAAGAACATAGCATCGATCGAAAAACTTTAGGAAAGTATATAGAAAAATTTCACCAGGGTGAATACAGTGCGATGAAGTCAAACTATGTGACAACTAGAGTTGTCAGTTCGAGTGTCATAAAAAATGGAACAATGCGATAAAAAAAGCGAGAGAGGGGCTTCTAAATCCGGACATAATAACATGAAACACTATGAAAACGGAACATGTCTCTAACAGAATACTACCATAAATGTTAAAATTTCATTTTCCGTGCTGTACAATTATACCTGCTCAGACAAAATCCTGTTTAAAACAAAATTTTTCTCCTCTGATTTGCGATTGCGTCTTAACAGGTTTGTTTAAGCCTCATATTTAAAGAAATATTTTTTATAATAATTAAGGCATGTAGAATAAAGTTATTTTGCTTTTTTTAAACTGATTTTATTTCTCTTCACAAAGAGTGCAATATAAAACAAAGTGGGTCAAGCCTCCCATATGTGGGGAGCCTTGACCCATTACTTTCTCATGATTAAAATCAATAATTTTTCAAATTTCTTATATGTTACACTTATGTAGCAATTTTATTTTGATAACTGATTGTATAACGAATACAATGATATATAAAACTTTATTCAACGTTCAATATTTAGAAAATAAAAAATCATTTTGTAAAAAGTGGGTCAACCCTCCCTAGTCTCCCCTAAACGTAAACGTTATATATTTATTTTAAATTTAATTATATTTAGTTAAAATCATCACTAAGTATAATTTTGAAATATTGATTAAAGGTGGCCGCATCTCTCCTTGATTTCATGTGGCCATCTCTCCTGAAATTGAAGGTCTGATGATCGCAAATTTGAAGAACCAATAGCCATTGTACGTCTTTGTTTTAGTCTTAGAAGTAAAGATTAGATTATATATGTGCCTTAAAAGTCCATATAGTAAAAAATATATCTAACGTACGTATTGCAAAACATTACCTAAGTCAAAAAAAAAAAAAAAAAATCAACCACCTATTTAATTTACATTAAAATTACACTTACTTTTTATAATCGAAAAACACAACTGCACCTCGAAATAAATAAACTCGTTGAACTATTTCATATGAACAATGTTTATATTGCAATCTATGATCAAGTTTTGGAGATATTTAGACTGTTCATCTCTCCTCTATGTCCATCTATCCTAAAATTACCCTATATTCTCAAATTTTATGTCACGTTTGCTACTTACTATTTTGCATGTGAATATTCGCACTCTTGACTTGAGATTCTAATCTGAATGCCATCGAAATCGAGAAATTTAATCTTTTAGACGCATTCGTAGTAAAATATTTAGTTTTAACAAACAAAATGCTCATTTCATTTTTAGTGTGACGTCATTGTCATTCACTGGAGCTCTCTAGGATTAGCGTCTCAATCTCAGTATAAGCGGAATGAAAAAAAAATATTAAAATGAGTAAAAATGCGTTTTTTTTCAATCGTGACGTCATTTTCTGTTAGTAAATCTTTAAAAAAAGTTATTTTTAATTGTAATGCGAAAGTGATCCGTTCCCATTGTTTCCCTCCACACCCCACCAGTGGCCGAGAGGTTCTGCTCTCGAAGCTGGTAGACGGGAGGTGCTGGATTCGATCCCAATCACGCCCGTCGGCCTAATCGTTCGGAGTTTTCTTCAAACCTTGGTTCTCCAAGCGTTAATATGGGTTAGGTTCCCTTAGAACGACCTCCACGGAAGGCACCACCCCCTTAGGGCCTATATCCCACGCGCTGATAATTGGCCGACATAAATACAACCAGCCAACCAACCCATTGTTTCCCTTCGATCTTCAACGATGGAAGTAAAATACTGTCTGCCACCAATGTGAAGAAATTTCATAAAGGACTTTTTAAATTAAAATTTAATAATGGGACTAAAAAATACTGAGTGCAGGCACATCTACAAATAAACTGCTTTCAAAGATAATTATCAAAATCGGTTCTGAAGATAGCTCAGGCCTGATGACTAAATAAACAGCACTGTTTCTTTACCCATTTATGCCGGAATTTTTGTTTTCTCAAATTTCTTGGTAAAATCGCTTTAAAATGTTGCAAAATGAACTGGAAAAATACTAAAAAAAATTACGCCAAAATATTTTTATATTTATTTGATAAAATTTAAACGTAATAAATATGGGAATATCCATATGTGAAAAATGCATAATTATATGTTTTGTCTAAATTTATATAAATTAAGCTTTTAAATTTTATACTATATACTTTAATTAGTATTCTTATACATTGAACATTATAAGTATCATTAGTAATAAATTAAGAATAATCGTATTTGAGGCTAGAAAACAATTTATTTCAAAATCATCTTGAAAAGGACTTTACATAAATAATTGTCCCCTAACTGGCTAATAGAAATATGTACCCATTTGCGCCTAGCGCCCTATATTTTGTACGTTTCAAACATGAATAAAAAATAGGCTTGAACATATAATTTCGCAATTTAAAAAGAAATGCGTATTTCAGAAAAGTCTACAAGCTAACATTATGACTTATTTATTTGAATCTTTAATACAAAAAATACAAATAAACTTATTTTTTGCATTTCGCTATCTTGAAAAAGGAAAAACCTATAAACACTGAAAAAAGGCTTTCATTTAAGCAAATAAATATCAGTCTTATACTGTCATCTCTTTGTAATAGATGAAGACATTTATAGAAATTCACGTCATGCAATTTTCATGTTGTAAGAAAGAAGAAAATTATAAAAAAATTTTAGAATTTGACACGTCACGAAAATGGGACGCTAGGCATAAATGGGTAAAATATATAGATCTAGAATCATTTTTAATTTTTCCTACGTACAATAAACAAGATGCACTTTATAGAAAGTCATTCATTTTCAGTTTTGGTTTCTTTGAGATGAAAGTGAAAATTTCTTAATTAATTCGATCCAATTTCCACTATCTAATAATATCACATAGAAACTGAGACAGCATAAATGATGAATATTCTTTAGAACTTCAAGCGTAATGAAGCTTTTGTTCAGACTTAAAGTCTTTCCAATCTTATTGATATAAATAAATTAGATTTCATTTTTATTTTTACGTGACATTTTTAATTAATTGAATAGAATAGGAAAAACACTTTGCTATTAAAAAAGGTTTTAGAATAATGGTATTTCATTAAGAAAGAAAGCACTATTTTATTGATCTTGAATAAATAAAGTAATTTCCAAATTTTTCTTTGCTAAATTCCTAGTTTATATAAGAATCACGTGTTAATCATTTTTAATGTGAAATATGTTGTAAAAACCGCTTAAAATTTATCTTATTTATCAATTAAAATTATTCAATAAATACATGTACAGTTGTGTAAAAAAAGTAAACACCCCTATTGGCTCTGTAAAAAATTATAGTAGAGAAAAGTTACTGGTTCCAAACGACTGGAAATGATGCCTACTTTTAGAATACGTGTATAACATTTTCTGAGGGACATCTTCAAATCAAAATCAGACTAATTTTTTTTTATGACAACGCCCCCTTTTGACAATATATTTCAATTCTTCGGTTAAGGCTATACCTAGATACGAAATTCCAAGTCATTTGGATGATAAGTTTTTGAATTATTAACATTCCAAATTTAGAGCTTCCAATGTTAAATTACATTTTCATATTTTTATTAAGATCTCCTGAAATTATTAGCCTAATTGGATAATTTTTTGCCTGGTTATAATAGTAAAAAACCCAAACATAATTACATTGAATAAAATTTTTAATATGAATTATGAATTATGAAATTAATATTCGACAAAAATATGAATTGCAACTTACAATTTTTTGATAAATTTATATTTATTGTGTCCTACTTGCTGCGAATTTAAAATTTAAAATTTTTCTTCCAAGTAGTTATCAAATTATTCTAACGTCAAAATGATGGTTTAAAGGGCCGTCTATGATGTGCAGAAAAGCATAATTTGAAAAATATATATATATTACTCATTTTATTGAAACATTTGGGCTGTTAATAGTCAACACAAGTTAAGAGAGTGAACGGGTCATATTGGCAAGAAATAATGGATTAATAGAAGTGACTTAGTCCTTTTATAGCATTTCAACAATCGAGTACCGAACTTCAATTTTGATACAACCTCTAAAATATGCTCATTATAAAATAATTAATATCTCTTAATCTAATCGTACGAATTTAATGAAAATTTTTATTTATGCTATTTGAAGGGTATAGAATTTATTATGATCTCAAATTTTGGCCTTGTTGCTATAAAAAAAAATTGGGGTAGTTTTAATTTGTAGATTTTCCCCTAAGCAAATGTTATATACGTAAGTTAAAAGTAGACTTTATTTCCAATCGTTTGCTACTAGTAACTTTCTTCTACGATAATTTGTTGCAAAAGTTGTGGGTGTTTACTTTTTTTTCTACGACTGTACACTATAATTTTTGTATATAGTTAAAATGTAAAATAACGAAAGAAAGTTGCATTAAGAGAAAATCCCATACACAGTATTTCAAATACTATATAAATTTTAAATCAGCATCTAAAACTGTTTTACCAATTAAAATTGCTTCATAAATATATGTAGAATTTACTTTTTGTACAGATATAAATGGGATGTAAGATAACGAAAAAAAATTCCATTATAGAATATCTAAATATGATTTAAGTTTTTCAGTCTCTGTTTATGATTTTAAGAAAAAGACGCACTTCATAGCTAAGCTTTTGTCTATAATTTTATTTTCGTTAAAATGAAAGAGACATTTCTTTAATTAACTCGATCTAATTCCCAGTATCTAATGGAGTAGCCAAGAGACAGCCACTGTATTGTTAATGAATATTCTTTTGAACTTCATGCATAATAAAGCTTTTGTTCATCTTCAAATACGTTTCAATGTTTTTCACTAAAATAAATTAAATGTCATTTATTTTCTAGTGAATATTTTTAATTAATCGAATCGAATAGAGAAAACAGTTTGTATTGAAACGGATTTTAGAAGAATGATATTTCAAAAAGAAAAATAACTATGTTTTATTGATCTTTAAAAGTGTTGTATCGATATTTTATTTGATCACAACTTAGTTATTCTGTATAAGATATACGTGACCTGTCTGATAAAAATCCTACCTTTGCCGAAAAAATATATAAGTTACCTGACGAGATTGGGACCATAATCCCCTTCAACGTAAGCCCCTGCGCCTCTACACACTTAGCCCACCAGTACTCCCACTGCCGAAAACACTTCTGGAAGGCTTCTTCTGGAATAGTGTTTAACTCTGCCATCGCGTTCTACATATTTCATTTCTACTCTCAACTATTTCAACTCTCAAGTGGTATTCTTTCAATGGCGCTTTCTATTTCGGAAACAACCAAAAGTCGCAAGGAGCCATGTCCTGCGAGTAGGAAGGTTAACGAATGACTGGGATTCTATTTTTCGCCAAGAAAGTCTGAATTGGATATGATGAATGAGCTGAACATTGATGAATCTAACGTCACCAGATAAATCTTACGAATTGTTTCGCTTTAAGAATCACCAAGCTTTGACAAAATTTGATGCAGTACCTTTGATCAACTCGATCAGTCAGCTCTAGAGAAATCAAACACCGACGAACACGTATGACAGCACCTCACTCGACTGCCAGCAGACAACGACTGGCTCAATGTTACGCGTCACTGTAACGGGAATGGATGGTCTAATTCTGCTGACCACTTTTATTACTTTTCATAATGTCATAAGATCAAACTAACTTAATTTGTGATAAAATTGTTAAAAGTACATTTAAAAGGCAGAAAATACCTTTATTTATTTGACGGCTGACGGCAACGTTCTCAAGAACTAAAATGATACAAACACAGTACAATCCCTCAACTCCGAGCCCTGCTATTCCAAAAATTCGCCTTTTCGGGACAGAGTTCAGAAAAAATACCCATTTTTTAAAGTTGAAAACAGGAAAAAAGACGTACGTGAAAAAAACGTACATTTATTGTTATACAAAGAAGTTAAATAGAGACATACATAGAGCCTAAGCTTTATGAAAACGCCTGAAACCAAATTGGAATGAAAGCTGGTTACTTACAGTATATGTCGGCTCCATTTATACAATTCTGTAGAGTCATTTTTATTCATTGCTAAACACAAAAATTACTAATTTACACACACTTAAGAAGTAAAGTCAGTGATTTTTTTTTCTGACGAAGAGCACTGAATCGACTTGAGGATGTAATGTTCCGCCATCGCCGCATGAACGTAACATCATTTGGTGTTGATGAAGCGCGTTGTTCGACGTAGCGTAAGTCGATGTCAAGAGCATTAAGCATGAGGTGATAAGTCGTCGAAGGTCACTGCCCTTCCCTCCCCACTTTCACTGAACCTGTTCACAATGATCCGATCAACTCTGTATAGAGCTGACACTAGCAGAGAGCAGATGTCCCCGCACTTAACTTATATCTTAACAAGTCAATACTTTGATTATTATCAATGTTATCCGCCTATTCCGAATTCCCGCTAAACCGAACAGTGTTCGATCCCAATTAGTTTGGGATAGCGGGAATCTACTGTATTCTCGCAAAAAAAAAATTGAAATTGAAAACTGGTAAACAAAAATCACGCGAACTCAAGGATAATGAAATTAACTGCAATATTATTAATGGATATTTCTGAACGTGAATTATTTCCTATTATTGTTTCATTATTCTGTAGAACATCTCTTTCCAAAAATTCAAGCATGCGCATTAAGCTATCTACTTCCAATGTGCACAGTTGCGCCGCCTTAGAATCAATACTGCGTGCGGTAAACGTCAAGTTCGTATATGTTATTAATTTTGAAACTGTAAGGTAGTTTATAAAAATTTTATAAAGTGTTATTGTTGCTGAAACTTCGATTGTTTTTGAGTTCATCTTACTTCCCAGAGCTAAGAAGGTAGAAGAAGAATGTAAGGTCGATGTTCGTTGAAGATTCCAGACACATATGTAAAAAGACGCGAATTAGAATAATTGTGTACAATTAAGGTTGGAAATAATCTCCTCTGTGTTTTAGTGCGCAAATATATGTAAAACTCTACCGTCATTATAAAATTTGATTTACTGGGTGAACCAAAAAAACAGGAACAATATTAAAAATTAATAATTCATAAACGAATAAAGATAAAAAAGATGCGGTTTGTTTTCACTAAACGGATAAGAAATAATGGAATACTTTTATCACGAAAGCAAAAAATAATGCTTTATATAAATGAAAATGCTTTAGAAAAAAAGAATGTTTGAAACCGCAATCATTGCCAATCTTGAAAGATGCCTTTCGCCATTACCATCACCATGGGTGTCATACCACAAGAAATGTTGTTTAATGTTGTCAACGGTGCTTTGCCTCGTCTGACAGCTGTCCTCTTGAATGACGGCCAGCACATTATATTGTCGTAAGCTTACTTGTAACTTGTATGCGACTTGTCAGCTGTATATAAGCCACCTGCTAGTAAAAAAAAAAGAATTATTCAGCCATTCGTTTTTGCGTTCCTCATAAAAACATTCGGCTTATTTTACACCCGTTGCGTACAAATTGCATCTTTTTATCTTTATTCCTTTTCTAATGATTAATTTATAAGTTAGTCCTGACTTTTGGATCCCTAGGAGAAAAGACTAAAGATTTAGAATACCTAAAAACAACTCATTTGTGGTCGTGTTCATATTTATCTTGGTTATGTAATGCTCATTTCGAGGCGTAATATGCAGGGTGATTCCAGTACAAACATTAAAGTTTTATAAAGCATAGTACAAGAACGAATTTTGTGTATGAATCCTGGGTCGTAATTCATTTAATCATTAAAAAATACAAGGTATTTTTCTTCAATTTGAATATAACTGTTTTTCGTAACTTATGAACTAAAATTTTAAAAATATATATAAAGTGTCAACAGACTTAAAACTTTGTGAGAAATAAAATAACATCATGAAATTAATGTATTATCTCCAGTAATATTACAACAGTATACAGCAATTTTTTTTTATTTCTGAAACAATGGAAATTAGATTTAATCTCTTTCATTCTTAAACAAGTTTAAAGTGAACCCATCTTCTTTTGCCATTAAATAAAATTGTTGAACATGCCTTGCAGTTTCAGCTGCATGGCTTCCTACTTAGTAACAACATATGACTGGCTTCTGAACAAAACATTCTTACACAACCGAAGTTGTTCCGCTCGTCTTATCAGTTGCAGAGTGAACGAGTACACAGACAGACAAATTCAAAAACGGCCTCATTTATAAATTAAATCAGCTAAATATCAGCTAAATGAAATTGCATATGCTGTCGATTTCATTTGGATATAAGGAAGGTCTGGTTCAGCTGATCACTTCCATTACTTTCATAATGTCATAACATCAAACTAACTTAATTTTTTCTAAAAGTGATAAAAATACATTTAAAAGGCAAAGAATACCTTTATTTATTCATATTCGACGTGTTTCATTGCTCTGACGGGTGACGGCAACATTCTCAAGAACTAAAATGATACAAGTATTTCCGCAAAAAAATTTAAATTGAAAATTGGTAAGCAAAAATTACGCATAATGAAAACTCAAGCATAATGAAATTAACTGCATTATTATACATGGATATTTGTGAACGTGAATTATTTTATATCAATGTTTTATTATTCTGTACAGCATCTCTTTCCAAATTTTAGAAAGCTCCATGGAGGCTGAATTATTGCATATATTCTCACTGCGTAAGAAGATCTCTATTAATTCTCCGATAACGGATGGCAAATGAAATCTTGATGGATACATTATTCTACTATTTTTTAAATTAATCTGTAAAGCTTCTTTGCTATACAGTCTGGCTTAAGCTGTAGTTTTGTTGTTGTATTTGATGTCTATTATGTGTTTTTCATCCTAGTTTTAATCTTTCTGTTTGTCTCTCCTATCAGTCCGGGTGCTACGGTTGAGAAAACTGCAAATCGTGATAAGAATATACCGATTAGTGAGTATATACTTTATATTAATGCAATACATTTCAGAGGAGAGTCCTCGCGTAAAGTAGTGGGGATTCAAGATGGCGGCTGTTAATCAAAATGGCGTCATTTTCTGAATTTTCTTACTCTCCATCATATAAATGTGTGTTTCAGGTCGATTTTGATGTTTTTAACTTCAAAAATTTCGTTTTTAACACTTTCCGTCATAGTTAAATGAGTTTATGAATTCGGTTTGTCTGTTTGTTTGTCTCTGCCTGCTTGTCATTCCATGCTCACACTCGCTTAATTATCGCTACTCGCTTAAATTCACTCAGATTGTCATGAAATTTATATATATTATTGAAGTTTACAAACATGTTCCGAATAAAAATTGAGTTGTATAGGTTTTATAGTCCATTTACAGGGTCCTCAAAATAATTCAATTACGTCATTGTCTATTACTGCGGGTGCTACGGGTGAGAAAACTGCAAATCGTAAGAAGAATATACCGATGGGTGAGTATCTACTTTATATTAATACAATCCATATAAGAGGAGGAGGCATCGCGTAAAACCGTAGGAATTCAAGATCGTCACTGGTTTAAATTCACTAATATTGTCATGTAATTTATATATGTTATTGAAGTTTACAATAACATGTTCCGAATAAAATTTCAGGTGTATAGGTTTTATAGTTCGCTTACAGGGCCCTCAAAAGAATTCCATTACGTTATTGTCTATGGAGTGGTATCGTTTGAAATGTGTTTTAATCATGTTATACTCTCTGAAACTCGTTCAAATTGACATACGTCAGTGAAGTGCACTACAAGATACTTACTGTAGAATAAGGTGTGCATAGTATTTATCGTTTATTTACAGTGGCACACCAAAAAAAAAAAAAAAAAAGAATACGTGCGTTTGCAACTCGTGTATATATTCTATAAAGATCATCAGTTAAATCAACTGTTATTAGTGGAGCTGCTAAGTATGAAAAAGCTGCCTTTTGTGATAAAGATATCACGAATAGTCAGTATATACTTCATATTAATACAATGCATATAAGAAGTTGAGGCATCGAGGAAATTCATAGGAATTCAAGATGGCGGCTGTTATTCAAAATTGTTTGCATTTTTCTTCCTATAGATCATATAAAAGTGTCTATGATGTCAATTTCGATGTTTTTATACTGAAATATTCCCTTTTTAATATCAGAAATACGCTTAAAAGGAAAATAGGACAATTATTAAAGTATTTTGTATTTTATAGTGACAAAAATGAAAGGAATAAATAAATAATAAAAATGCATTTTTATTAATACCTTAATTATACAGATATTAAAAAGGTTGCATGTTACATTTAAAGCTAGATAATATGAAAACTTCACTTTGTATCATCATATTTCTCACATTCGTTTTTGCAGTTGCACAATAATGTGAAAGAAAGTTCAACCTTTCTACAGCCACACTTATTTTTACAGATTTTGCACATACATTTTACATCAAACGTGCTTTTATATGATATATAGTATGAAAATTGCAATAATTTTAGAAAACGACGCCATTTTGAATAACAGCCGCCATCTTGAATTCCCACGACTTTACGAAATGCTTTTCCCTCTGAAATTCATTGTATTAATATAAGGTGGATACTGACCAATCGGTATATTCTTATCACGATTTGCAGTTTTCACCGTATTTTAGTCGTGTAGCACTCGGACTGTACATAAAATTGCACTGTTCCGTCTTCTTTGGTGAAAGGTATTTTATGTACCCCTGATAATTGAATAAATATCCATTTTTAATGTTTTTAATATTGCAATTATATTCTTTCAATTTATTTATTTATTTTTTTTTTTTTTTTTTGCGAAAACATTTGTATCATTTGAGTTCTTGAGAATGTTGCCCTCAGAGCAGAAACATGCAGAATCTGAATAAATAAAGGCATTTTTTGCCTGTTAAATGTATTTGTATCACTTTTAACAAAAATTAAGTTAGTTTGAAGTTTTCAAGTTATTTTTATATATAGTTTTATGTCATGACATTTCATAAAAAGAAAAGTAAATCTGTTGCAGATTTTGTTAAAATAACTTCATTATTGTTAAAGTTACGAACATAAATCCGAGCATAGATTGTAATGAGATACCTTGTGGTTTTGACCGAATAAATAGACTGTACTTTCCTATACAAAAATATGTTTGCTGCAGTGCGCTCTACAGTTTCTCAAACTTTCTACGTAGAATTTTGAATCCTGCTGTATATAAGTTGAAGTAATATTTTCTTTTTATTAATTACTGGTCAATTATGGTACATAAAATATTTAATATAATAAAAATGATAATATATAATTATAATTGTAATATATATAAACATAATAATAATATTTAATATAAAATATTTTTCTCCAATGAAATAAAAAAATTTCAAAGATATATGTGGAATAATTTGGTAAAAATGATTTTGTTTTTGTTTTTTACATTATGCATTGAATGCATTTTCATAGAATTAGAAAATGTCACTATACATTTATATCTAAACTAAAGGGCTCTGCCCTCTGCAAGCTACGCTCTCCAATCCCCGCTCAGACACCGCAGAATGCTAATTTGACACGCTAATTTGATCTGTTTTAAAAAGATTAGAGAAGATTGAATTATAATGAAAAAAAAAACTATAGTGATCTCTCTGTAAACGATTTTCCATTCAATTCCCTTTGATTACGAAAATTTTAGGCCGAATCAGTTGCTGTTAAGACATCAAATGGTTGTTTTCGTGTTTGATTAAAGAAGATAAGTTAAACATTTGAAAAGAAGCTAAAATAAAATCAATTAAGTAAATAGAGTCTTTGCCTCCCGGTATGTTTTAACAGCGTTATAAAACGATTGCATAATACAATTTACTACAATTATTACTACAATTTATTGCTTTAACCCCTACAAAAGCGGTGGTTCATTTTTGGACCATTTAATTTTAATTCTTAAGTGCTAGATTGGCACCAGAATATTGGAATGAAAATTTTTCTTTTATTAAGTAAGTGAACAAAAGCATTTTCGTATTTCGAAATTTGTTTGTAAATTCTGGTGCCATTCACTAATTCAACATTTTACGAACAGAAGTACCTTGCCCCTGAAAGGGTTAAACGCATATTAATGTATTTATTATTTTAAAGTTTCCTTTCTCTTTTAATATTCACGTGTAAATACAATTTTCAAGACATAATTTTCAATATTTTCCTGCTTTTAACACGTACTCATTTAATAGTAATTTTAAAGTTTTTTTTTTCTGTTTTTAATAGTCACGTGTAAATAAATTTTTAATCGTTAGGAAATATTATTCTTTGCGCTGTTTTTAGAATTGAAAGCAATCTCTATAATAATAGCCTGAGTCATGTGACTATTATCAGCAGATCCCGGTGGTTCCCTTAGCTTTTATATTCTAGCGGCCATTTTGGTTCTTTAATGTTAGACATAATCAGTTGTTTAATCAGTCGTTTCAAAGAATCGTTTCATAAATTCGTTTCATATATCCGTTTCATAAATCCGTTTCATTAGGATTTTATATATATAGGGTAGACATATGCATGTGAGAATGCTGAGATGTAAAACTAATTTTAAAATTTCATATATAATTTAAAAATTTAAGTTTCTTTATATTTTAACTATTAATCAAGCTTCATTCGTTTAATATTCTATGCATTAAGAAAAGACTTTATTTATGTTTTCCTTTCTTATCCCTTTTATAACTAAACATTTAAAACTTTAGTGCTGGTTTGAACCAATTTTAGCGCTACAGTATCTGCAACCGTAAGATAACAGCGTTCTAACATTCAAAACTATGGTTCAATAGCATCTCCAAATGTTTGAACTAGATTTAAACATCTTTTGGATAGAGCTACTGCAGCACAAAAAATTGGTTCAAACCAGCACAAAATGTTTAACAATGCGTCATACTTAAAGCTCAATTTATGATGACTTTTGACTTAAAATATTTAATATTATTCTCATAATTATTCACACAAATAACGTTTCATTTCTTATTCCTTTTATAACTACACTTTTAAAACTTTAATGTTGATTTGAACAAACTTTTAGTGCTGCAGTATCTGCAACCGTAAGATACTTTCATTCTAACATTCGGAGCTATAGTTCAACAGAATCTCCAAATGTCAGAACTAGATTTCGCCATCTTTTCATTTGAGTTACATCTTTACTAAAACTTGGTTCAAAGCAGCACAAATCGCTTAACGATGGGCAGTATAAAATGATCAATTTATACTGAGTTTTGGTTTACTTACTTACTTACACAATGGTGCTACAATCCATGTAGGATTTTGACCTCCCTCAATATACTTCTCCAGACCTTTCGATCTCTGGCCTTTATTTTATAATTTATAATTTGGTTTTCTGCAAGATCTTTTTCTATCTCTTTTATCCAACTCTTCCTGGGTCTACCAATACTTCTTTTTCCAATTAAATTACCACTATAAATCTTCTTTGTGCTTCGCTCATCCCTCATTCTGATTAGATGGCCTAACCATTGCATTCTTCTTATTTTTATAGTATTTATTATATCTTTTTCGTTATATAACTGTTCTAACTCCATATTTGTCCTTATACGCCATGTATTGTCTTCTTTAATAGGTCCAAAAATTTGTCTTAGGATCTTCCTTTCCCAAGTGATAAGTAGCTTTTCATCTTTTTGTGTAGTGGTCCAGGTCTCACTACCATAAATTACTATTGGTTTTATAACAGTTTTATAAATTTTAAGTTTGGATGTACGAGATATTAGAGATGATTTTAGAATGTTTCGAAGAGAAAAATAGCATCTATTTCCTGCAGCAAGTCGGGTTTTAATCTCTGCTTCTACCATATTATCACAGGTGATCGTAGATCCTAAATATTTAAATTCTGTTACTTCATTAAATTGTAATTCATTATTTATTGTTAAAGCTGCTGTTGCCTGTGATTTCATTCGGTCCATTTTCATGTATTTTGTTTTTTCTTTATTAACCACGAGGCCTAGTTTTCTTCCTTCAGTGTCTAATTTATTGTATGTTTCAATCAAGACTTTCTTATTCCTAGCAATTATATCAACATCATCTGCATATGCAAGGATTTGGAGGGAGCGATTCATAATAGTACCACCTCTGTTGTTGTAAATACTTCTAATTATTTTCTCCAGGCATAAATTAAAAAGAATTGTCGAGAGAACATCACCTTGCTTTAGACCTGAATTCACTGCAAATTCTCTTGAAAGTCTTCCCTGTACCTTAACTTTAGCTTTTGTATTTTCCAGTGTTAATTTTATAAGCTTAACTATTTTATCAGGTATTTTAAATTCCTTTAATATTTCAAATAACTTATTTCTGCTTATACTGTCATAGGCCTGTTTAAAATCAACAAACAATTGGTGCAAATTAATATTTTGTTCATAGAATTTTTCAAGGATGTTCCTGATACTAAAGATTTGATCCACTGTTGATCTTCCTTTCCTAAAACCACACTGATAATCACCTATCACCATTTCAGCATACGGATCTAATCGCTTTGCAATAATCTTTGCCAACACTTTATATGTAACATTTAATAAGGCTATGCCTCTATAATTCTGGCAATTTAAGATATTTCCCTTTTTATGAATTGGGATAATAATAGCACCATTCCATTCATTTGGTATATATTCATTCTGCCAAATCTCTACTATTAGATCATGTAACATTTGTACCAACTTCTCTCCACCATATTTCAAAAGCTCAGCACTTATCAAATCTTCGCCAGGTGCTCTTCCATTTCTTAATTTTGCAATAGCATCCCTTACTTCTTCTACAGTTGGTGGTTCACAGTTTTCTTCATTCATGTCATAGTCATTATGATTAGATTGTATTTCTCTTTCGTCATTTGACTGCCTGTTTAACAATTCTTCAAAATATTCTGCCCATCTATCTGTCACATTTGCGTGTCCTCCAATAAGTTTATCATTTCTGTCTTTACAAAAAAGGGTGCGTGGTTGATAGCCCTTTTTGATGCCTTTAAGCTTTGAATACATTTGGCTTATATCACCTAATACTGATAGGTCTTCAATTTCTTGAATTTTACTCTGCTCTAAAGCTCGTTTCTTCATACGTAACAACTTTTGAATATTTCTTCTAATTGTTTTAAAGTGATTTTCACTCTGTCTTGTTCTATGTTTCAGCATTTTTTCTCTTGCTTTATTCTTTTCCTTAATCAGTTGCCAACACTCATCATCAAACCATTCATTAATTTCCCTCCTTTCTTCCTTTCCAACTACTTCCTCAGCAGTTTTTAATATGATATTTTTGCATTTAGCCCATTTACTATTGATTATATCTTCCTCATTAAATTCAGCATATTCACTAGCAATTATTTCTGTTAATTTACTTTGATAAACCTTTCTTCTCTGCATGTTTAGTAAATATTTTGTTTTAAATTTTACTTGTTTAGTTCCTTTTGCATCTCGAAATCTTGTAACTCTTTGTCTGTATTTCATAATAACAAGGAAATGATCAGTATCTAAATCCGCACCTCTATAACTTCGTACATCCATAACATCACTAGCATGTCTTCTGTCGATCATAATATGGTCAATTTGGTTTTTTGTCTTTCCATCAGGGGAAATCCAAGTTTCTTTATGTATGTTCTTATGCTCAAATCATGTGCTACTTATGATTAAGTTGTTAGAAGCAGCAAAGTCCACAGCTCTTATTCCATTTTCATTACTCACATCATGTAAACTAGATTTTCCAATTGTTGGTACAAAAGTGTATTCTTTTCCAATTTTAGCATTAAAATCACCTATTACCATTTTAACATCATGTCTTGGTATCTTATCAAATTCAATCTGTAGTGTTTCATAAAAAGTATCTTTTTGTTCGTCCTCGGTATCTTCCGTTGGTGCATGGACACATACTATTGAAATGTTAAAAAACTTTGCTCTCAATCTCAAGATACACATTCTTTCATTTACATTGTGAAAATCAATAATATTTTCTCTAAGGCATTTTCTGATCATAAATCCAGTGCCATGCGTGGAGTTTTGGTTTAAAGTATTTAATATTATGCTCATAATTATTCCCATAAAATACGTGTTCGTTGTAATTATTTTATTGTCTTATTTACCTAATTTACCCTTTTATAAGTTACTCTTGTTATCTTGTTGGCACTACTTAATCTGCAGTTTAAAAATTTACCGAATATCTTTCTACTAATTACGAAAGGATAACATTAATTTTCTAAAATGACAGATAATTATAAAACGGAAAAAGTAAAAGCAGTGAAAGAGGAATTATATTTTTATGAAATGATCTTTTAATGTCTTTCCCACACGTTATATGAATAGTTCATATAAAATTGTATGTTCCATAAAATAAAATATAATTATTTTAGATAATAAATATGCTACTTACTAATACTTTGAATATGTATTAATAAACACAGAATAGTATAATGTATTCAACTATTAAGGAATTCATCCAAAATTTTAAATACTAGGTCATTAACGCTTCACTTTAAAATGGGGGGGGAGGGCATGTAATATTAATTTAAATTAAACTATGGATCTCTGAACGAAAACGAAGTACAGAAAATTGTATTATTTAAGCTGTTTGGATTCAATTAAATAGTTTCTATGCTTCGCACACTGAGAAAACAAAATACAACCTTCACCTAGAATGAATAGGTTGTCATTTTCTGAAACCCTTAACTAGAAATATAGATTTTCTAGCTATGCGAATAGGGTAAACAACTAAGCTGAATAGACAAAATGATCTAGAATTTCTAGTCTCTTGTTTTATAGGTGGCGAAGCGATAATAAATCGTTTCAAGAGCGAGAAATTATCGCTTGATTTCAGGAATGGTTTCAAAAACTAGAATTACAGTTGCTAAAACTACCCTGTTGTGTTCGCATCTATTTGCAGATATTTTTAAATAAGTTTGACCACGAGAATATAGGTAAATGCTCTTGAATTCTAGTAGGAGACTCTAGAAGTCTTAAGCAAAGAGAACTAGAATTTATATGGATGACATGGAACTATTTTTTTAGAGCCAAAATTTAGATTCTAGATGCCAGAAACATATTTCTTTCTCCGTGCATCTTATGTCAAAAATGGATTTAACGATGGGATCTTTTCTTAACACCTGACATATATTACACAGCGTAAACTATTTTTGCTGTACTTATACTTTTTTTATTTTGCTATTTCATGTTAGATTATATGTTATTATTATAACTGCTATCCATATTTTAAAGGACAAACGTATACTTCTATAACGCTGACGACATTTTGATATTGGCAACAACAGACGACTAAATTTCGCTTTTACTGCAATTTAAAATGCAAAAATTACAAATTACCTACCTTGCAAAATTTAAAAATTTACACCGTCGAATAAAGAAAAAAAAATACTTATAGATGCAATTTGAATGAAAATTGTATTACAATTTGTTTGAAAACTGTATCGCACTTTAAAATAACTTTGATGCATGTTTTAAAAATCTATCTCTATCGCTTTGTTAACCCTTTAACCGGCAGACCCGGATTTTTCCGTTTCTAGAAATCATGTTAAAATGGCTGTAGACAAAAATAGTTTAAACAGAATTTTATTTTGAAGCATATATACAAAGAAGTGATATTAAAGATATTATAATATCAAACTGTGATTAATAAATATATTTATCCTGGAATTTACAAGTATTTTTATAAAAATACAGGAAAACCCTCGGACGGTGAAAGGTTTAAATAAATTCGCCTGCACTTAAGTTAATATACATAGTTTAGCATTTGTTTACGACTGATATTCCATAACGAAGTTAAAACTTCATCAATAAAATAAAATAATATAAATAAAACATAAAATGAAAAGCTAATAGATTGTAAATGAACTACGCACTTAAACCACGAAAATGATCAAAATTAAAAAGGACTGATGTAAATAACGAAATCTTTGGCGCTTTTTTCGGCTATTAACTCACATGAAAGTATGGCTTTTAATAAATTTCAAAACCTCATTTGAATGCAGAATTGATACTTTTAAAATAAAAATGTTTTGTAATGTTGTTAGTGGACAATAAAAAATAAAAAATAAATAAATAAATAAAATAAAAAATAAATAAAATGGTTTTCCCTCATATTCTGTAACCAGGGATGTCCTTGTTGGATCCCCTAGTTTAACCATTTCAAGAGCAGCGTTCACACGGCGTGACCACCTAATTTTAATTACAAACCTGAGAAACGGCACCAATAATATTTCAATAATATTTTGCTTTTATAATGAAAACGTAGAAAAGCAGGTTTTTATTTGCTGAAAAGTTCGTTTGTAAATTCTAGTGCCAGTCAATTATTTCATCCTTTTACAAGCAATTTTTCTGCCCCTGAAAGCGTTAATGAACATCTGGCTGCCACTCTCCATTGTAAATACATTTTCCCAACTGTTAACTGGCACGCCACTTTAGCTTATGATTAGTTGGTGACGTCTGTACTGTTAGGTATGCCTTTCGCAACTATACTGTTAAAAATTTGCAGAAAACTGTCCAATCATTCGAACTTTTTTATAGAAAACGATTACATAAATGTAACTTAACACTATTCTGGCCATATTACAGCCCATATTATGGTCAGAATCCAATTAAATTAGGATTACTTGATCGTTATCGTGTATCGCGTGTTCGTGTCATTAAAGAATTGTCACTAAAGATATACTCGTACTTTCCACTCTTTCCACTGTGTAATATAATGCTCTGCCACTGAGCCCAATATTTCATTCTTAGGTTTTATAGAACATTCCTTATATTTTAAATCAAATTGAAGGAAATTGTAATGGTAGATTTAAAAAAAAAAAATATTTTGAAATACATTCAGATTATTTAGATTATTCTTACCAAAATTGGCAGCATCCATGAAGCATCACTATATGTTTTATCTATCTATATTTCTTACACACAGATCGAGGGAATTTTATTTCTTTAAAAGGTCTTTCTGATAAGAAAAGGGTACATTCTGAAACTCAATAAAACATTAGAGGAATTTGTGGCTTTTTGTCTGCCAGTTCGATTGTACAGTGCGTAAATATATTTATTCTAACTTATAAGTCATAGGGTAGGTAAAGATAATTAGGATCACTTTTTGACAATTCGAATTTTGTCAATTAATTGCCTGAAAATGAAGTGGACTATATTCTAACGTTATAAATAATTTTACTCTGTAGTTCGTTGTCTCTAAAAATGTGTAAAGAATTATTTTCAATGTACCATGTTACCTGGTACAAGTTTTTTTTTTTTTTTCAAAAAAATACCTCTTTGAACCCAATTACTCCCATGAAATGAGGTAATTGGGATCAGTGGTATTTTCTCTCATGCCTAAGAAAATACACAGTCATAAGTAAATGGGATTAAAAGATCTCTGTGTGGGCTTTACAGCAAGATATTTTTGGTTTTACAACGATAACTATTCTCAGAGATACAGTATTGGAAAGTTAAATAAGCTGGAAAAGACGTTTTTCTAAGGGATTTTCAACATTCATATATTGTACACTCTGCCTACAAAACAAAATCAAATGCACAATTTTCTATTGGAAATTAATATCCTTGTTGTATTACTAAAGAACTAATTTTTAAAGTTTAAAAAAAAATCTTTTTTGTTTTTCAAAATAATAAGAAATGCAAGCAAAGGGAGAAAAAGGATCAGTCATAAATATTGCATAAAGTTAGAAAGAGAACAGATATATTCAATTGTCGTTATAAGTCAAGCCAATTCTTAAGTAAATGTAAGACCAAATTCTAAATTTACATATGCATTTGTCTAAGAAAATTAACAAGTTGGAAATTGCACGTCAAACGTAGCAAATGAGGTGGGTTCGTACAATAACTATTTTTATAAATATTTTTTACACCACATATTGTACCGAATGTATATTTTAGTGCAGATCATAAGTGCATATCAATTTCGCTCTTTTCGAAAGGCTGTAACATCATTAAAATGTACTTGAAATAATTTTTTCCTATTGGTCGTAATGTAACGGAAAAATTTTTTACTCTCCCTGTAATTAAACTATACATCCTATTGCCATAAAATTTGAAATGGCTCGACAAAATTTTGCAACAATTATATATTTAAAATTTCAGACCATTCGGTTGAGTAGCTTTTGCTCTGTTATATGCGGACGAACGGACAGACAGACGAACCGAACGATTGATTTCAGGGGGTGGCCCGGGGGGGGATTCCCTCCCGGAGCAATGAGATGTCCCCCCGCAAAGTTTAAGATTTGGTGTTTTCAATGGTCAAAAAGTGCAATCCCCTCCCCCAGAAGCCACAGAAATACCTCCCTGAGAAAAGCGTCTGAAATCAACACTAGTCAGATAGGCAGACGGACCGAACGACGACTATAGGTGCTATACTATTTATATTGGGTGTAGTAAGAAGTTTTAAAGCGAATTTTGTCTTACGTTTACAGCGAAATAGCACACCAATCAGTAGACCGAGTTTATGTCATATGATAAGAACCAGGTCAGCGTTTTCAAATCGACGCAGAATCTGGGAGAAAAGTGAAAGTAAAGTTGAAAATTTTAAGGTGAAAGATATAATAAGTCATTTATTCGTCACTGCATTCGTTACGAATTTCACCAAGGAAAAAGTGCTGCAACAGCATATCAATCAACCTGTTCTGTTTTTGGAGAGAAAATCGTATCGAAAAGCACATGTGAATTTTGGTTTCGACGTTTTTTCAAGTTGGCGATTTTGATGTTAGCAATCGAGAACGTAGCGGTGCTCCACTGAAGGCTAGTCATGAGGATTTGCAAGCACTGCTTGATAATGATGCATCTCAGACGCAAAAAGAACTCGCTGAACAATTAGGAATATCACAAAAAACGATTTGTAATCGTTTACACGCAATAGGAAAGAATCAGAAGGCAGGAAGATGGGATAATATGCATTGAGACAAAGGAACAAGGATGAGCGTGTCTTGAAGTGCATGAATCTGCTAAACAGGTAACAGAAAATATCTTTCTTGTTTAAAATCGCGACAACAGATGAAAAATAAATATGTTATGACAATCCGAAACGCAAAAAATATTGTCGAATCCCGTCGGAGCAACAACATCAACGCCGAAACGAGCCATTCACTGCAAAAAAAACTGTCCTCTGCATCTGGTGGCATATGAAGTGCGTGCTCCATTACAAACTGTTGGAGCCTGGTGTGAGTGTAACTGCTGAACGCTACAAGCAACAATTGCTTCAATTGAACCAGGAAATCTGTCGGAAACGTCCATTTACAGGCAAAGGTTTGCGCGCCGTGAAATTGCTCCATGACAACGCCAGTTCTCATGTTGCAAAACCAGTCAAGGACACGTTAGTAACTCTTGGCTGGGGAGTTTTGGATAACTCGACGTATAGTCCGGATATAGCCCCTTCGGACTAACGTTTGTTTCGGTCGATGCAGAATGCCTTGTTTCCTATACACGTCTGGACAGTGGGCGAAGTGCGAAATTGGGTTGACGACTTCATCGCGTCAAAAGACAAATCATTCTGCACTTATGGCTTCCGTCTACTGCCTGACCGATGACGGAAGGTGTTAGGTAAGGATTCAAATTATTTTTATGTATAAAGATATTATTCTCAGTTCTTAATTGAATATTCATTTCTCTGAAAAACGCTTTAAAACTTTTTACTACACCCATATAATTAAGAACGCACCTGAAAATATTAGGAATACTGACATAAACTTCTCTCACCGCATCAATTCTTTGAAAATTCAGAAATGGATTTTATTTCTATTGTAGGTTATTTTATCATTTCGTTTGAATTTTTAAAAACGCACTGAAACATAACACCTTGAAACATACTTATTTTTCAGCACATTTTCCAGTTTCATTTGTCAGAACTGTCAAAACTTTTGAAGTAATAACATAGAAAGTGGGAAATATATTGTCGCATAAAAGGCATTAAGGTGAAAAGTGATATTTTATGGCGCTCAAAAAAGCTTGTAGAAATCAAATTTTAATATAAATGCTTTTATAAAATTATGTACATATTTATGGGCATCCTTTATAAATACCAAAAGAAAACTGAAGAAAAATATTGAAGATTGGAATATCAGAAAAAGAAACTCTGAACGTATTGTTTTTAACATGACAAATGTTGTGCTCTATGCTGTCACTTTGCCGCTACTTTTATTCCCAAAGAATGGTCTTGTAGATTTCTTTAACATTTGAAAAATAAGTTTTAGCGGTGGTAAATTTTTACAACATGTGGAGTATAAATTTATCATGAAGTAGTAAACAAAAGAAAGAAAATAGTAGTATACAAAAATGTTACCCCACCGACATCTGCATTTAACATATAAAACAAAATGTACAGTGTTTATGTATAGATATATAAAAATTGTACCTTAAATCATTGAATAAGGAAGATTATAGACATAAAAAACATGGATTTATAACAATAAGATTCCTTTTTAAATAGAGTAAGAACATTAGTATTTTTAACAGCACTTCAGCAGATTATGTAAAATTACACTTTGGACGAAAAATCACATATTCTGCATCGGACAAAATGAAATATTCTTTACATTATCCTTTTGATTCAATAAATATGTCCTAAGAAGATATTTTATCGTATCCTTAAATAATTTTTTCATATAAAGATAAAAATACATATTACTTTTCATTCGTATTCTGAAACCTTTATTCGTTTTATTTTATTTATAATAAATTTCTAATATTTTATCTAATCTCTTATTATTTTAATCTCCTTCTTTCTTTTACTTTTTTTAATCTACTTGTTTTTAATATGCTCTTACTTAATATTAAAAAATATTAAACGATGCTGAATGCAAAAACGATGCGAAAACGATGCAACAGAATTTATTCATGCACATACTTTAACACTAACAAATTTTCACGTTTATAATACCATTTTTAATCCTGCTCCTAATTATTATTTTAATATTTATTTTACTGAGTTCACTCTTATACAAGGAACTGTTATGTTTGTGGCACTAATTAAGGTTACAGTCCCTAAAATGCTCGGAAACCCTTTCATTAATTACAAAAGAATACATTAAATTTCTGACAATAAGAATAATAATAAACACGGAGAAGATTATATAGCACTAAAGAATCCAATGTATTATGGAAAAATGTCTTCGATAATGTTTTATTTCCTTACAATTTCGTAAAATTTTATTCAAAATTATAAATGTCTTTATGTTCCAAAATGCATAATAATTTTTTATACATTTCATAAAGTTTTTTATATAAAAGCGTTGTGCCTTATTTAAAAATGTAAGGGGATATAAAATTTATATAATGTTTCAAGGTACAGTCGTGCAAAATAAAAGAAAACACCCCATACTAACTTTGCATTAAATTACCGTAGAAGAAAGTTACTGGTACCACACGATTGGTAATAAAGTCTACTTTTAAATGATATATATAAAATTTGCTTAGGGGATCAGCTATATATTAAAAAGAACCATAACTTTGTTTTCTTCAAAAGCAGTACGTGATTCTGACAGCATAAATGAACTCTACACCCTTCAATTAGCCTAAAAACAAATTTTTATGCAATTCATACGATAAGTTTCCGAGAAATTAATTATTTTAAAACGAGCGTATTTTAGGGTCTGATTCCAAATTGAAGTTCGGTACTCGATTGTTGACCGAGAGATCTTGATCAAAGCATCTTAAACACCACGCAAGTAGTCGTTGAGGACGGCTAGATTACAGGATAGCATAAGAAATTTCAAAATATCTAGTTACTTCTATCATAGACGGCCCCTTAAACCATTATTTTGCAGTTTTTTAAGCATAATTTGAAAACAACTTGGAAAAAAAATGTGAAATTTTGGGTTACCACAAAGCAGGACATAATACATCTAAATCCATCATAAAATTTGTAGGTTGCAATTCATAATTTTTTCGAATATTAATTTCATAATTCATGTCTTAAAATTATAAAAATTGCAAATTCAACTTATTTATGTTTGGGTATTTTAGTATTATTGCAACACAAAGAATTAGCACATTGTAAGTATAATTTCAAGATATATTAATAAAAATAAGATAATGTAATTTAACGTTAGAAGCACTAAATTTTGAATGTTTATAATTCAAAAACTTATCATTCAAATTACTTGAAATTTGGTGTCTAGGCATAGTTTGAACCTAAGATTTGAAATATCTTGTTAAAATTGGGTACTGCCATTGAAACAAATGAAGTTTAGGTTCGTTTTAATATGTAGATGGCCCCCTAAGCAAATTTATATACATCGTTTAAAAGTATACTTTATTTCCAATCGTTCGGTACGAGTCACTTTCTTTTACTATAATTTGTTGAGAAGTTAGTAAGGGGTGTTTACTTTTTTTTCCACGACTGTACATGATGCCAGTATTATGTAAACTGCATATTCTTTCCTACATTTAAGGGATTTTAAACATCAGAACCTTAACCCAACACGAAGTCGAAGACAAAAAATAGGAAATAGTAGCAAGCAAAAAAAAAGTTACCCCGACACCACCTCCATTTGTCATGTTTAAAACAATATGCACCGTGCTAGTTTGTTTGTTTTTTAAGAAAATTGTTCTTAAAATATTAAATAAAGAGCATAGGCATAAAAAACATGGATTTATAATAATAAGTTTCCTATTTGAACAGAGTGATAATGTCAGTATTTTTTGCAGAACTTCAGCAGATTATCTAAAAACACACTATGAACTTAAATTAACATTGCATCAAAATTTATACTAATATTTTGCATGGGACAGAATTATATATACTTTAAATTATGCTTTTGATTCAATAAATATGTCATCCTAAAAGGGTATGATATTCTATCATTAACTGAATTTTTCATATAAAGATAAAAATACATATTCCTTTTCATTAGTATTCTGAAGCTTTTTTTCGTTTTATTTTACTTTTAATATTTTCTTTCATATTTTATCTAATCTCTTTGTTACTTTAATCATCTACTTTCTCATACTTTTTTTAATCTTCTTACTTTTAATGAGATCTTATTTAAAATTCCAAAATATTAAATGATGCTAAAACAGAATTTATTCATACTCATATTTTAACATTAATGAATTTTCAGATTTATAATACCATTTTTAATCCTCCTCCTAATTATTATTTTAATTTTAATTTTAGTGAGTTCACTCTTATCCAACTAACTGTTATCTTTGTGACACTAATTAAGGTTTCAGTCTCTAAATTTCCGGGAAATCCTTTCACTAATTATAAAAGAAGGCATTAAATTCCTGACAATAAGAGTAATAATAAATACGGAAAAGATTCAAAAAGCGCTAGAAAATACAATTCATTATGGAAAAAATGCCGTTGAAAAGGCTTTTTTTTTACACAGTTTTGTAAAATGTTATTCAAAATTACAAATGTCTCAGTGTTTCAAAATTGATAACAACTGTTTTGTGTATTTCATAAAGTTTTTATGCAAAAACAGCTTATGTTCCTGGTGTCGTATTAATAAAAACGTAGAGGGTGTAAAATTTATATAATGTTGTAGCGTATATGATGACAATAAACAGGCTACAAATATTCCCCTACATTTAGGGGATTTAAAACATAAAAACCTTAAGGAGGCTTAGGGATTGAAAACTTTCAAAAAATCGATTTTTTAAGTATCTATTTTGATTATTCAATTAATTCTGAACACAGTGCAAAAAAAAAAAAAAAAAAAAAAAAAAAAAAAAAAAAAAACATAAAAATGTTTGCATTTTTAACGGAGTTACAAGCATTTATGTAACAATCACTTTCAGAGCCGCACCCATTTAATTGCAACTTTAAGGCGCGTTTTCTCAACTTGATTTTTGACGACTATCCGTAAGATTAAAAAAACTATTTCATGTTTAATGGAATGGCTTAAATATTTTTGCATGCGTATAACATCATCATCTATAGAATGAATTAATATATTTTAGATAGTTTAATATTTTGAGTATTTTTAATGAAAAAAAATGTACTTTTTAGGATTTTAAAATTTTTAAATTTGAGAGTTTTTTTAACAAATTTTCCTTTGAGTGATAGTGATATCCTTAATTCTTTCTATAAACTTTCCTGGTCATTTTAAAGCAAAAAATAGGTTCCTATATGTATTCAACGTTAAGATATCTTACGGATGGTGATATGACACCTATGTGTTATACAAATTGTGGTATATATATTTTTTTTATTACATTGAAGTACTTCATTTTATAATTTCATAAGACATACCTTAAAAATATCAGAAAGTTTAAATTAATTACATTGAATAGTTCTGTTTTTATATGGACTCGAATCGAGAGCTCTGTTTATATGTTTTGCGGTATTGATCAAGCCCTGAGCCCCATTACGGTCCAAAATAGACTAAAAATAGTATTAGTATAATAAAATTTTACTAAATAAATAAAACTAATAAAAGCAGCTTATTTTCATGGTGTCTTATTAAGGGGACGGTGAACGTTAAAAATTCATTATTTTAATTTTCATCATAGAGATATGAATTTTTTTGGAAATATACATTTCATCATAAATATATAGAGCACCTTTCCAATCTTATTATAATTTTAAGATTTACAAAATATTAATAAAATTTTAAATCGAAATTTTAAAATACTCCATGCGTCATAAATTTTTAGATATTTCCTCGATTTTGCATTTTAATCACTTAAAACTCTATTACGATCAAATCTATGCATCGATTTTTTAATCCCTTCAATAATTATTTTTTTTGCAGTTTTTCTTCTGAATTCGATATCGATTTTCATCAAAATTTTGCCTTTTAATAATTTTAAAATCAAATTTAACTATCTTAAAGAAGTCGAATTTTAAGTCAGTTTCTTTGTAAGCAATATTAGGAGGATTCTTCCCTATCAATTTCATGTATTTTTATCAAAAATTATGACGCATGGAACATTTGAAAAATCTAAAATTTTTGAAAAATTAGTTTTGAGATAAAAGATTTAATATATATTAAAAGACCGAAAAATTGTTTGTGTACAAAATTCAAACTTTTGTAACTTTTCGAAAAATACTTGCAGTTGCATGCGGATTTTTACAACTGACCCAGAAGAAACAGAAGAATAATAATATGCGCAAAAATAATTTTTTATTTTTAGGTCGATTTCAACTCAAATAAAGGTCCGCGGTCCCCTTAATAAAAATGTAGACGGAACAAAATTTTTGTAAAGGGTACATGATGCCAGTATTATGTAGACTACATATGTTACCCTACATTTAGGGGATTTTAAACATCAAACCTTATTATCTAAATTGGGCGAAAAAATTGTATTACTAAAATAAATCTGTACTAGCTTGTGAAAAAGTATAAGATTAAACCATTATACTTTTTTAATTATTTTAAAAGAAAATAAAATATTATAAGCTATGTTTTCTTCCAAGATGAAAATTTAAAATTCATATAAAATGTTGATAAATGTGTATAATAGGGAAATATATAACATGTAATATATGATATATGCGTAATCTATACTCCTATTATAAAGAGGAAAAAATTGTTTATTTGTCGGAGGTAAGCTCTGGAACTACCGAACCGATTCCAAAAGTAATGGTATCAAAATGATGGTGTTAGCCCAACTTAGAACATAGGCTATATCTTATGTCGGTGCCACTACCCCAAAGGGGGTGTAGGAGCAAAAAACGTTCTAAAAATGTGATTTTAGCGTTACTGAAGGGAGTAGAAATATAAAATTTTGACTATTAGTTACTTATAAGATATAAATGATGTCTAAGAACAGTTCTTAAACAATTCGAAATTTAAAAGGGGTGAAAATGCACAAAAAAACCGTTCTAAATGGTAGTTTCTAAACAATCTCAGGAAATACCAAACCGATTTAAAAAATATTGGTGTCAAAATGATGGTGACAACGCTTGCTCCAAGATAGGCTATGTTTTATGTCGGTGCCACTACACCAAAGGGGGTGCAGCAGCAGAAAACGTTCTAAAAATGCGACTTTAGCGTTACTGAAGGGCCTAGAAATATGAAATTTTGAATATTAGTTACTTATAAGATATAAATGATGTCTAAGAACAGTTCTTAAACAATTCGAAATTTAAAAGGGGTGAAAATGCACAAAAAGCGTTCTAAAAAACGTTCTAAATGGTAGTTTCTACACAATCTAAGGAAATACCAAACCGATCTAAAAAATATTGGTGTCAAAATGATGGTGACAACGCTTGCTCCAAGATAGGCTATGTTTTATGTCGGTGCCACTACCCCAAAGGGGGTGCAGGAGCAAAAAACGTTCTAAAAATGGAATTTATGTGTTACTGAAAGACCTAGAAATGTGAAATTTTGAATATTACTTTCTTATAAGATATAAATGATGTCTAAGAACAGTTCTTAAACAATTCGAAATTTAAAAGGGGTGAAAATACACAAAAAGCGTTCTAAAAAACGATCTAAATGGTAGTTTCTACACAATCTCAGGAAATACCAAACCGATTTAAAAAATATTGGTGTCAAAATAAGTGTGTCAAAATGACGGTGACAACCGTTTCTCCAACATAGGCTATGTTTTATGTCGGTGCCACTACCCGAAAGGGGGTGCTGGAGCAAAAAAACGTTCTAAAAATGCGATTTTTGCGTTACCGAAGGGCTTAGAAATATGAAATTTGAAATATTAGCTACTTATTAGGTATAAAGGATTTCTAAGAACAGTTCTTAAACAATTCGAAATTTAAAAAGGGGTGAAAATGCGCGAAAAGCGTTCTGAAAAACGTCCTAATGGTGGTTTCTACATAATCTCAGGAAATACCAAACCGATTTAAAAAATATTGGTGTCAAAATGATGGTGACAACGCTTGCTCCAAGATAGGCTATGTTTTATGTCGGTGCCACTACCCCAAAGGGGGTACAGGAGCAAAAAACGTTCTAAAAATGCGATTTTTGCGTTACTGAAAGGCCTAGAAATATGAAATTTTAAATATTAGCTACTTATTAGATATAAAGTATTTCTAAGAATAGTTCTTAAACAATTCGAAATTGGAAAGGGTTGAAAATGCGCGAAAATAGTTCTAAAAAACGTTCTAAATGGTGGTTTCTACACAATCTCTGGAAATACCAAACCGATTTAAAAAATAATGGTGTCAAAATAAGGGTTTCAAAATGACGGTGACAACCCTTGCTCCAACATAGGCTATGTTTTATGTCGGTGCCACTACCCCAAAGGGGGTGCAGGAGCAAAAAACGTTCTAAAAATGCGATTTTTGCGTTACCGAAGGTCCTAGAAATATGAAACTTGAAATATTAGCTACTTATTAGATATAAAGGATTTCTAAGATCAGTTCTTAAACAATTCGAAATTTAAAAGGGGTCAAAATGTGCGAAAAGCGTTCTGAAAAACGTTCTAATGGTGGTTTCTACACAATCTCAGGAAATACCAAACCGATCTAAAAAATAATGGCGTCAAAATGATTGTGAAAACCCTTGCTCTAACATAGGCGATGTTTTATGTCGGTGACACTACCCCAAAGGGGGTGCAGGAGCAAAAAACTTTCTAAATTGCAGCTTTTGCGTTACGGAAGGGCCTAGAATCGTGAAATTTGGAATGGTAGTTAGTTATAAGATATCAATGATCTCTAAGGACATTTCCTAAAAAAATCGAAATTTAAAAGGGTGTCAAAATGCGCAGAAAACATTGTAAAAAACTTTCTAAATTGCGATTTCTATGCAATCTCAGGAAGTACTGAACCCATTTCAAATATAATGGTGTAAAAGTGATGGTGACAGATCTTGCTCCAAGATAAGTTATATTTTATATCTGTTTCCACTACCCCAGAGGAGATGCAGGAGCAAAATGCACGAAAAGCGTTCTATAAACGTTCTAAATGCCGATTTGTCGGCAATATCTCAGAAAGAATGAATCTGATTTCAAACGTAATGGTAGGAAATTGATGCTGACCGCCTCTGCTCTAACATAGACGCTATTTTGTGTCGGTATCACTATCACCAAGACGTTGCAGGAGCAAAAAAGCGTTCTAAATTTCGATTTTTGTGATCGGTAGGGGTTAGCAACTTAAAATTAGGCAAGGTACATATCAGGGTTGGCACGTGTTTGACATGCGACGGTTTAAACCGATTTTAACCATGGTTAAAACCGTCGTGTCAAAAACCTTTCTGTCAAAAATGTCCAAAAGTGTCAAAAACCTAGTTTTAATAAAAATCATACCAAAAGAATTATTTAGCAGAGTTAGATGGGCTTTAAACAATAAATTCTAAGTAAAACTGCATAAATACATTAAAACTGTAGGGTATAAACTGCAGAAATACATTCTTGAAACCTATTTGCATAGGATATGGTAAACTGCAAATTGATTGTTGTATGATTTTTTTTATTATTATTTGTGAATAAAAATTACCTAACTGTTATTTAATGATTTAGTTTATCATTAATGTATGCTTTTAAGATGAACAGTTAATAAATCCTTAATTATTTGTAATCATTAAAACTAGATAGGTTTAATCTAAATTTTGCAGAGATAAATTGTTTAGATTTTTTCATGGCTAGAAGCACAGAGTAATCTATCACAATTGGTATCTAATGAGGGTATTTACTTTCCTTAAGATAGAGCAAATTCAAAGATTCCCTTCCAGTACAAAACAGTATTGCTATTGCAACAAAACCAATTTTTCTTGCTTTCCCCCTATTATGTTCTTATGGATGGGGTTGTTTAAGGAGCTACCTTCACCAAAGTTAAAGTTAAAACACCCGCCTGCTAATGTTAATCCTACAGGAGAAATTTTTTTTTTTAATATCTTGTTCGAAATTTCATACTTTTAAATGATTTTTTTCAAAGTAGAAATGAAAACCCCACTCAATAACGTCAATTTTATGATAGAAATTTTGTTTAATATTTCAATATTTTTAAATGTTTTTTGCATTGGATAACTAATGTCGATCTCTACAAAGACCGATTTTTAAATTTTCGATTTTGCTTGCAGTTATTTTTGTTATTAGGATACTTTCACTTTTGGAACAGGTTTCAAACTAAGTTAAGCATTTTTTTTTTCCTTACTGGTATGCCGAATTATTCATTTGTCCCTAATTTTAGGAGAAATTCCACAAATAAGATAATTTCATCAGTAAGAGGTGATTGTCAGTCACTAACAAAAATTATTATTGGGATAAAAGGATTAAAATATCATATTTTATCATTTTATCCTCACATTTCATTCTTTTCTCATTTGTAAAATAAATGTTATTTTTATTGTTCTGCGTTTGTAAAAGAAAATGCTGCAGAGAAAATATTTCTGTTAAAGACTGTATATAGGGCAGATGTGCCAGTAATGGACACCATTAAGGAATTTCTTTAAAAATTGTTTTTTAATTAATAGTTATTATATTCCAGTTTTTTTCAATATTATATTAAACTATCATGATTGATTTCGTTTGTTATAATGGCTTATTATTACAAAACGTTTGTCTATATATATATATATATATATATATATATATATATATATTGTTTTTTAAATAATGCAACCAAGTATGCTGAAAAGCCACAATAAAAATACATATAAAAAATTTGGCAATTTATTCATAAACAAAGAAATAAATTATAATTTAATATTTGATTACAGTAAAATAAATGCTAAAACTAAAGTGCACAATCATTAAATAAAAGCAATGTTGTATCTTGCTATAACAGCATTTTTTTGTTGTTGTTGTCCTGACCATATTTAAATATTGGTGTTTTTGACGGTTAAAACCGCTTAAAACGCGGTTTAAACCTATGTCACGTCAAAAACTGGTTTTTGACGGCTTAAACCCAACCCTGGTACATATGTATTACATAACAGTTTCGAAAAAATAGGAAGTTTAAAAAGTAGTGAAAAGGCGCAAAAAGCGTCCTAAAAACGTTCTAAATTGCGATTTCAACTAAATCTAAGGAAATACCAAAGCCATTTCAAAAGTAATGGTTGCAAATCAATGGTGACAAGTCCCTGCTATAACATAGGTTATATTTTATGTTGCTGTCACTACCATCTGAGGGTTTCAAAAGCAAAACATGTTCTAATTTGCATTTTTTGCACAACTGAGGGGTCTAACACTTTGAAGTATGGCATGGTATTTACTTACAAGATGCAACTGCTTTCTAAGAGTAGTCGAAAGAAAAATCCAAATTTTAAAAAAATGAAGTGAGTGAAACGCATTATAAATTACAATTTTAAAGCAAACTTATAAATTACCAAACCGATTAAAAAAATAATGATGTCAAATTTTGGTGATAGAACCTGCTCAAACATAAGCTATATTTTATATCTGTTCCACTACCACCAGAGGGTTGCAGGAGCTAAAAACTTTCTAAATTGCAATTTCTGTGATACTGAAAAGGCTAGAAACTTTAAATATGACATGGTAGTTACTTATAAAATATAAATGCTCTCGAAGGAATGTCGAAAATAAATTCGAATTAAAAAAGGGTGAAGCGAAGGGGGGGGGGTGTGAAAAGCATTCTAAAAAAGTTCTAAATTACGATTCTATGCAATTTCAGGGAATATAAACCGATTATAAAAGTAATAGTTGCGAATCAATGGTAACAGTCTCTGATCCTACACATGCTGTATGTTATGCCTGTGATTCTACCACCAGGAACAACAAACGTTCTAAAAAGGGCTTTAAAAGCTTTTTAAATTACGCTTCTGTGGAATATTAGGAAATAACAAACCGATTTCAAAATTAATGTTGGCAAATTAATGGTGACAGTTCCTGTTTCAACATAGCCCTTTATGTTGAGAGAGGTGGTAGGACTTGGAATTTGACATGATGGTTAATTTTAAGATGTAAGAAGATGGTTTCTAAAAAATTCAAAACTTCAAATGAATACTGAAATGAGCGTATTAATTGAGCATAAAAGTTTCAAAATATTTTCTAAACTATCATTTATTTAGTTTTATTTCATTTTATTAATTTAAGTCTCATTTCTGCCTAATACAGTGTAATAATGATGTTTAGTCAAACTGTGTTTTAAATAGTAATTTTTGAAATATTCCTAAAAGTAATAAGTACCTTTTAATAAAATAAAATATTACCTTTTAATAAAATAAAAATTTAGTTAGTACCTTTTGATAAAAATTAGACATATAAATATCACTTGGCATATTTCAAATATTATGCGAGCAAAGCCGCGGGGTTTGCTAGTATATGATATTTACAAAATATATAATATATGTAAATATATATATAATATGGAATATGGAAAGATCCCAAATTGCTTGAAAATTGTAAAATTATGAAATTATGATATTGTAAAAAATATTTTCCTAGATTCTGTGATTAATTTTGTGACTGTGATTAATGTGTGACTGCAGTTTCCTATTACTTTCATATCCCGTATCTCCTTGCATAAGTTCACATTTATGAAAATAATTAAACGTGTCAATACATTTGATAAATCCGCGAGGTAAGTATATTTGTTAGAAATGATCTCATGATATTTGTTTAAACTGAAGCTTTTAAGAATTCTTGTTTTCAACCACTTGCCCATTTTGCCCATTTTTGCAATAAAAATACTCTGAAAAGAATAAACAATATCTAAACACCTCAAATTAAGAATTCATAAAATAGAAATGGAAATACATCTATTATTAAACATTACGGACTTCATGCCGCCAAGTTGGGCATTAAAATAATGTCCTTTCAAACTTCTTTTCAAACTGAAATGTTAAAACCAGGACCTCCAAAAACAACGCCTTTTCTTTTTCTGAGTGTTTTTAGATTTAGAATGGCTTCAAGAATGTTTCTGGAAAGCAAAATTGTCATTCTTGCAGATTTCTTGAAACGAAAGGAAAGGATTGGATAACAACGGAAAGATAAATGCTACGTGAGAGTTTTGTCAAAAGAAATAAAGAAAAAAAAGCAGAAGCGAAATGTAATCAAGGTTAGTAGTAACATTAACTAATGACAACTTACTACTTTGACACTACAGTCCTGAATCCTATTGTATTCGACCCTTGGGTAAGTTCGAGTTAGGTTAATGCTAAAAGTTTTCATTGCGATTGGATTCAATTCGAGTTAACTGTGATTGTTTCAGGTTCGGTCGGGTTTTGATTTTGTTTGTGTCGAGTTCGGATTTTTCAAGCTCAAAATATTATTTCATATAAAAACAGATATAAATATAAATATGTTTATATAAATGTTACTATGCACTGTATGATATTTGAAATTGTACAGAAACCAACTATTGGAAATCAAAACAGAAAACTATTGAAATTTAACTCATTTTTCGGACATTTTATTCAATGTTAAAAGATAAAACGTCAATGAATAAAATAGTCCGTGTAAAGATGTTTGTAATTGGACTTGCCAAGGTACGTACCTTTCGACATTCGATCAGCTGGGAAATTCCCCATTGGCATTTCTCTCTTTGTTTGAAGTGACAAAATACGGTACTTTGAATTTTGTTCAGCAAAGTCTCTATACCACAGCCTGCTGTCTGATAATGAATGAGAAGGGTGTAGTAGCTGACAAGAAATCATGGTATGTTGACATGCAAGACGATTGTATATGTAATTGTCTTAAAGTGCTTGCCAATGCTGCAAAAGACATTGTTTTTCTAACCGAAACTACTTAGCAAAAAATAGTGAGATATGTACAAATTCCGATACTAGAAAACAGGAATTCTGCTTTTTCAGAATTTAGTGACGCCCCCGATGAAGAAAAAATATATGTGTATATATATATATATATATATATATATATAGTATAAACCAGTATAAGATTATATTAAGATTATATTATAGTATAAGATAAATATAATCTTATGCTGGTTTATATTTAATTTATGTGTTTTACTGCAGCTGTTTGGCGCATTTCACATGAATTTATTTTGTTTTCTGTTGATGATTACTATACTTTATGTTTATATATATAGTATATATATATATATATATATATAGTACAAAACATATTTCAGTTTTAAGACTTAAAACATACGATTTTACTTTATATAAAGCGACGTCATCCGCATCCCCTGAAGAATTCCTCATTTGCGATCTAGTATTAAACAACATCTACAGTAAAGTACGCATATGACGTCACTATCGCTGAATGTCAAGAAACTCGACACAAATATCGGCTACCTAATGATTCATATGCCTTCATTTGTTTGTAACATTAATACAGATACTTAAAATTAAATTTAGTTTCTAATAGCTCCATATTTTATCAGAAATCTTTCATTTATATTTTTTCAAAATAGCACGCATTTTAAGTAAATTTTTTTCAGTTTTTATGGGAAAATGGCAACAGAAAGCTATAATTGCAATTTTCCAACTATGTTTCGTTTACTTTCTACAGAAATGGAGTACTTGAATTGCCAAAATTAAACAAATGTCGCTAAAATCTACAAAAAAATTAATATCTCAAAAATAAATGGAGATGCAGTTTTCAAACAAATTGCATTTAAAAGTACATTTCTTTTTCAATACGACGGTATAAAAATTGAAAATGTGCAATGCTTAGAAGTTAAAAAAATTGCAGTGGAGTATTTAAGAGTGCTGCTTTGTTTCACAGCTGGTTTCTGTAGGGTAACGTTATCTTTTGGAGACCTCACAAAATAAGGTGGGAGAAAGAAATAGCATAGCGGGGACAGGGGGTTAATAACTACTAGAGTCGCGGAAATATTGGCTGCTGAGTCTCTATGATGTGATATTAGTAAAAAACAAAAGTAAAATAATTTATTGTGTTAAATAATACACTTATGCAATCCGGTTCTACTTCACAGAGTCCGAGTTATTTAACGTATTTCATTTCTCTCATTTGGCCTTTTGCCACGGAAGGCGTGACAGAGTGTCAAAATAACTTATATAATTTCTGTCAAGTAACACTCAAATACAAGAACTTTACTCGGCATGATATTAAACTGTACATTTATCTTTGTGAGCCCTGCATGAAAAGCCAAAAGAGTGTCGTTATGAACAGGGATGTAGTGGAGGGTATACGGGGGTATACGCCGTATACCCTCTGGATTTTTTTAAGGAACACCGTATACCCTCTGTTTCTCAAGAAAGCTATAGTATATATACACTAGGGTATACCCTCTGCCTTGAGCGTATACCCTCTGCTTAGAACGCATACCCTCTGTATTTTTTACGACTACACCACTGGTTATGAAGTCAATGGTTTTTGCCCAATTTATTTTCCGTTGCTAAATCCATCTCACTGATTTTCATTGATTACATTGATTGCACTCTCTTATATCTCAACTTGACAGGGAGTAGTACAAATTTATAACGGTGCGTTAATGTCAGCTCACTACATTTGTGGTTCTCACGGCTTTGTCTTCAAAGAGAGTAGAAGAAGTAGTGTACAACATAGAGGAATATTCTCGTTACTTGGGACATCAGATATTCTATAATCCGTCAGATAATTTGTAAATAGCGTTCCGACCAGCTTGAAGGAATTTTGACGGGCACGGAAGATGGACCATGGTAAGTCTCACCACTCACAAAACCAGGGTACTTTCGAAAGAGCTAATCAAGTATATGCTAGATACTTGTATGCAGGATAAAGAAAAACTTAACAATTTAGTGTAGTGCAATTTTTATAGGATAGAACTCATCCATTTGAGATGAAAATAACAGCATATGAAACCCAGTTTGGTTGCAAAGCTAAAGCTCACAATGTCTTCTCGATTACAAGATGTTTTAAAATATATACTGTCTGAAAAACAGCTGGAAAGAAATAAAAGAGAGCGTCCAAACAGTACAAGAAATAAACAAAACTGATAACCGTATACCAGTGAAAGTGACTATTGAAAAATACATGGATGAGATTGTAGGCGATGACATCAAAAACCAATATAATGATGAGATGTTAACCAAGAGACGTCTATTACCGTTACTTGTTGTAATATTTTTAAAGGAAAACAGTGATGCATGCAAATGCAGATAATGTCCGCTTTACACCTATAGATTCTGTAGTCATACCAGTAAAGAGGAAAGAGATGGAGAAATGGACATTGTGCACCCTGTGATTTAAAACTGGGAATGCTATTAAAAGTAAAATTGATTCTAAACACAATCTAAAGAAATTTAAATCAATTCTGACAAGAAATTTCCTCCAAGCTACCTGATTGATTGGAAGATATTGTATTGGCTCTTGAACGGTGTGATCCGCCCAAACTGTTAGCAGTTGTTATGAGAGTAAGACGGTTATGTAAGAGGGTTCTGAACAACATAAAATTGCTGAAAGTTTTTTTAAAACAACTTTACACGAGATCATAAATCACTTTATGCCCAAAGAATGTACTAACAATTTAAATATACCTGACCGCAAAAGACCACTCACCGTCAGTTTCCATTCCTTAGGCCAAAGAAAATAGTAAGGATTCGATTCCTCAAAGGTAAGCGTAACACGAGTCTAAAAACATAAAGAGTTCTACTTGGGGATAAAAAAAAAACAATCAAATGCTATCCAAAAAGCCATTCAAGCCTGCTTTTTTGCAACAAGTGGATTATTTCTTTTCGTATTTTGTTTAGTAAAAAGGTTTTAAACTTTATTTTGATATTTTCTTTTACATTTATGTATAAGCATTTTTCATTGCTCTTCTTTCAATAATGATTTTTTTTAGTGAGAAGAAAAATTATCTGAAAATTCAAAGTGAAAAAATATTCATTTCTTCTTACAATAAGATCATATTTTTTTCTCTTCTTTTCTTCAATAATATATTCCTATAATTTATTTTTTATTTCTTTCAGTAGGGGGCTCTGCCACCTACGAGCTACGCTCGTCAACCCCCATTCAGACACCGCAGACTCTTACAGCACGCTAATTTGATCGGCTTTAAAAAGATTTCGGAAGATTAAATTATAATCTGAATCTGGCAATTATAATCGGGCGTAATTTTCACGAAACTTTTCTTTCTCTTTTTAATATTCACGTAAAAATACTTTTGTTAGAAATGATATATTATGATCATCTTAAAATATCGAATAAATGTCTCGCGCAATTTTTAAATTTAAACTGTTTTGCAATATTATTTTTTGTTCATTTTACGTAATAAGTGTAATGTGACGTAAATGGGACGTAAATTCTCCTATTTAAGACTTCTAACTCATGTTAATGAATTTATTATTTTACAATATCCTTTCTCTTTTAAAATTCACGTGTAAGTATAGTTTTTATGACGTAATTTGTAATGAGTTCCTGCTTTTTATATTTTCTGTTTATAATAGTCACGTGTAAAATATTTTTTTAATTTGAAGCAAACATTATTGTTTGCGCTGTTTATACAGTTGTCAACAGTTTAAATTAATACAATTTTATAAATTTTATAAAAAATATCTCTCGAAATGCTGAAAATTTGAATTTAAAATAGAAATAAAACCTCAAAAAATGAGTCAAATTAAAATACTAAATGCAGTCTGAACACCGGGAAATTCTGACACATAAAATAATCTAAAAATGATTAAATTCCTATGTACAGTTTTTGCGCCTATAAAACTTTTTTAATGGAACAATTTTGTCTAACTTTGGCATTAAATATCTCTTAAAATAATTCTTCGATTTGAAAACTGTCTGCATCATACGTGTTTATCAAACATTTCTCTATAATACTACCGATTTTCATATTTTTGTATGTAACATTTTTTTAATATTTTGGATGCCGATCTGCCGGAATATCTACGCAGATTTTCATTGGTCCATTTCCAAATCAAAACTTTTTTTTATACATAGAAGGATTTCTATATATGTCTTTCACTGAAACCTTTTCCTGACTCTCTTTTACTACTTCATGTGAATAGGTTTTATCACTCTACAGAATGCACGTCTTTTCAACAGGTGCATGTATACGAATATAGTATTTAAATGCTACTTTGTTTAAACAGCATTTATCATTCTTTATATAGCATCTGTAACAAGTATAAAACTATTTAAAAAATTGTACATCTCATACTTTGTCTATGAAAATTAGACATTCTATATATTACTATGCATATTATTTAGGCATTTTATATAATACCTGCTTTTTACATATTGCTAGTAACATCTAATATTCAATTTTTTACATGAAAAATGTATATTAGAAGTGCAATTACAGAATATGTTTTCATAACTGCATTGAAATATGGTTTAATATTCTTTCATTTCGGAATTTGGTTCATTTCAGTTGAAATGCATCGAGCTCGGGTCGGGTTAAATTGGCCCATTCTCAAATTTTACGAATAGCTTATTAGAAAACCATATATGTTTTTGTAAATCAAATCTCTACAACTTTTTTGCTATATTTTACCATTGCATTTTGTATGTCTTTCGCCATTACGAATATTATTTTAGCGTTCCCTCAACTAGTCTGACATGCTCCTTTGCAGGTTTGGAACTTCTAGCTTAGATATAGAATAGTATAAATATTAACAGATTATTATTATTGTTTTACAAATTAAAAGAAATATATTTAGCCTTTTGAAAATAGGTAAAAGTTTTCCTTTTTTCTGTTTGGTTTTTTTTTTGTTTTTTTGTTTGTTTTTGTTTTTGTTTCTTTTTTCAGTGCACATATATATTTCCGATAAATTAAGATAATTTTCAAAGTTATATGAAAATATCCTTAGATGTATAAAAATGTAAAGCCGTTACTTAACAAATAATTTAAGAAGTATTTTTTAAACCAAAATTTTATTTAATAAAAGACATCCACGTTTGTATTAAGTAAAAATATTTATAAATAATAACTTTTGAAAATTCTACTCGGAGATATTTAAGAAAATATTACTTTTAAAAAACTTGTAATTGATTAAAATAATATAAAAAAATCCCTGCTGGCTCAGCCTACAGGCACAGGTAGATTTTGCCGCTTTGGACGAGTTTTTAATTTCATTTTTAAATAAGAGATGGTTTTATCAGAATCATGTTAAGGCGGTTTTTAAAAAAAATGCTGTTCCATGCTCAACAACTCAAAATTTTCTGGCACATTTTCAATTTCATTTTTAAGAGAAAAAATATAAAACTTGCTGACGTGATTTTTGAAGAGATTTATAAACGACCTCTGTTTTCGGAAAATTCGTTTCAAAATGCTCACTTTGACATCATTTTTTAAAATATATTCTGCCTCTATCAAAACATCGACCATTACGGTACACTATATAGTTTTTGAATAAGAGAATCTACTAATTGGATGCGTCTGATAGCAAAAATGAATTAAATAAACAGTCAGAAAATAAGCAGTTTGGATTTGAATATACCGTTAATGCGATGATATTTTCCCTCAACCGCTATGTATTTTTGATTTGTTTTTGCTGTAAGAATTGGTCCTATCAAAAACTTGTCAATATAAATGTTTTAGATAATATTAAGAAGATATATATAATAAATTCATGCTGATTTTATATCGTGTGAATTGACAAAGTTATGGTTTTTTTTCTTCAACCCCCCATTTTGGTTTCGTTTTTATTTTTTATTTATTTATTTATTTATTTATTTTTGTACAAATTGATCCTATCAAACACTTGTCAATATAAAAGTTGTAGATAATATTAAGAAGATTTATAATAAATATAATTGAATTTTATATCTTGAGAAGTGGAGAAGTTATGATTTTTTTTCTCTAAAACCCTATTTTTGCATCCCTTGAGTCCATTTTTAATTTTATCAAAAATCTGTGATACATAAATATTTGGCCCGATTTTTAGAAGTAATAAAAATTTTAAATTGATTTGATATTTACAAAAATTAAGAAGTGATGGGTTTTTTTCGGTTTTCACAAAACCCCTCCCTATTTCCACCCCCTTGACCGATTTTGCCCATTAACGAACGTGACCGAGACTTTATGCCCCTTGATTTTATGAATCAGTTTGGAAGAGATTTGTGCAGATTTACGGGAGTGATCGTATCCATAAAAAAGTGATGTATATAGATAGATAAAGTTTTTTACTGAGAGTGGTTTTGGGTTCTAGGGGTCATAATCGGTGTAGATCTGCAAACATTTTTCAGAAATTTCAACATAGGAGCGATCGCAATAGGTAGTATTTCATACGAAATCCACCTAAAAGCTTCTATGACTGCAAAGTTCAACAATTCCATTTAACAACATTTTGATATGTTTACTAGATCAACAGTTATTGTTTATATAAATAATAAGCTAATGTTAAATTATGCCCTGAATTTTTCTTAATATATATGCAACTAATTCAAATATTTTACAAGAAAATAAACTTTGTTTCTTCTTTATTTTTCGTATACATTTTCTTTCTCTATTTTTAAGCTCGAATGTAATACTCTACAAAAAGAAGTTTCTAAATAAAAATTATTTTTGCTGACTCATAATGTACGCTAGAAGGCAGAAATATCTGTATACTTAACAAATTTGATTTATATGCGAAGATGTCTAAAGTAATAATGATAAAACTGACACTAATTGACAGTAATTACCAAAAGTAACAAGTTTTACTCAAAATATTTAAAGGAGTTTAATGATACCAATTGTCATCCCAAATCGATCGCCATTTATTTTGAGTGGAATTTTAATGTTGCAATTATCCTTAACAAATATGTAAATATTAAAAGATTTTCCGAAACTAAATATCTTTTATAGTAGTCGTTATAAATCGATTTTTACCATATTTACATCAAAAGTCGGTGTTCAAACTTTTTAAAAAATATGTACATTTTGCATTAGATTCTGATATTTTTTTAATAATTATAATGTATATTTTACTGAATCTCGAAAACTTTTATTTACATTTTTTTGCTGAACTATAGGGTAACTCCAGGAGAGTCGCCGCATCCGGGATAGATCACCCCTTGTATTTCTTTTAATTATCGATAGAAGGTCGTAAAACGTACATTATAGGTGCGCAATGAGATTATTTTAACCTGTGTATAGCGTGAATCCCACTTCGATGTTTACATGTAGAAGTACAATCCTTAATTTGACGTAATTGCATGATTTCACTGTCCAAACTTTTCAACACGTTATGTTTAAATACTTTTCATACACTAATTACTAAATGCATGCATGATTTTGAAGTCAAAACTAAGTGTAGCGGTTGTATAAAGGATTATGTGTATGATTACGTCATTTTCCTTAGCGATGGCAGGTAACTGTGATGGCCGACGTCTGCACCATGCAAAATGGGATACATGCTGCACTGCTATTCCGGTATACATGCCGCAGTTTCTTTGTACGGAAGGATTAAGTGGTATTAACTTTTCTTTTTCTTTTTGCACAAACCATGTTAGTCATGTTATCAAGTTTACTAAAACCAAAGAAGAAATATGGGAAAATAAAAAGTAAGAATGGCAAGAAAGATGAAAGTCAAGATGATAATAATGAAAAGTTAGATTACGCGTAACGCAGAAGTTCTTTGCAAACTACTCCAAAAAAAAGGAAGTGTAATTGGCTTCGTTGCATCATGTGTTTAAATGTAGTTACATAAAGACTGTACTTTTTCGATGCTTTTTCTGTAGATTGAAGTCGATCTCTTAACCCATTCGGGACCAGAGGTGCATATAAACACTTTCATAAAGAGCTTACAAAATTTGTTTCTGGCACCAGTAAAAAAGAAAAATAATATTTGCTTTGTTTAATTAGAGCATTTTCATGATTATTTAAGTACAGGTAACTTCTTTTAAAAAAGTGGTACCAACCGAATAAAATTTGTGTAAAAGCCACCGGACCCGCAAGGGTTAACAAATAAATTATGTAAACACAATTTTACTTTTTTTCTTTTCCGTTTCTAATACATTGGTGTTACGTTGTTGCTGAAATAACAATTAAAATTTAATGTAAAAAAAAAGTCGGTAATTTTAATAGTGAAAGTAAGCAACAATTATAAATTTGAATCTACTAATACGTTTTATTGTACTCATTTAGTTTAATTTTGTTATTACATCCATAATTATAGTCCAAATAAGAATATTTTTTAAAAATATTTTTATTTATATCTTCATTCTGTTCTTATTACAAACGCGGCATAACTACCGCACAAGTGCGGCGTCTCAGCCTGAATGTGCGGGGTGACCCGCCTCAGTGTAATGTTTTAGAAAAAAATTGTTAAAAAATATTAATAATTTGTTTTGAATTTTTTTGTGGCAGTACACGCGTTGTATATTTAACATTAAATAGCACAGCATGATTTTTTTTTATTTTATGCCCACCATGGGACTTTATACACAAGTTGAAAAAAATGTGCGGCATAAATCCCGGAATTACCCTACATACTATTAGATTACACAGGTCTACAAAAAAAAAAAGAAAATTTTGAAAATCTTATCTGTTCTTAATATAAGCGTATATGCTTAATTCGAAAATCATAATAAAAATGGTATATCGCATACCATTTTTATCAAAACGTAAAATTTTTATATGTAAGTCATATTATGACAATTGCGACGGCTTATTAAAAGCATATTTTTTTTATGAAAATTATTTCACAAAATAATGTGTCTAGTGTTACACATTCCATTAGAAAAATTTATTTGACCTATTTTCCAATGAAACTTGGGGATAAGGATAGACTATGGGATCCACATAAAGTGTATTATGTTCCAATATAGGACATAAACGTACTCAAATTTGAAAAGGAAACTTTAGTCCACATATCTTAACTCATTTTTGTTCGGAAACAGATTAAACTGGGAGGTCTTGTTATTCTGAAATTATGTAATCGAAAAACGTTTTCCATTTTAAGAAAATGCAGTCAAAGTTAACGTTTTGAACCGAATTTCCAGACGAAAGGAGAATAACCAGTCAGAGAAAACAAAAACAACTGTTGTCACGTGAAAAAAAATTCAATAAGTAGTTTATTTATCAAAAGATGAAAAACTCATTTCTATTCCAAATCGCTTCAATAGTCAACCTGCTGAATCAGAAAATATTTGGAAAGTTTGCGTTATTTATCAAGAAAATTTAAGGAAACTGCCTTAATAATTTCGACAAAAATAAAATTCAGTTTTGTTATCCGATTGATATGGTGGGGACCGAAATATCACACTGATGATTGTATTTTTGGTCATGTGATGTTAGTGGTCATGTCTAAATACAAGAAATTTTTTATGTACACAAATCTTTCTTAGTTTTATCTCTTGTCCTACAAGTTCCAAAAATTTTTGAAACCTTTCTTCACTCACCTGATTTTGAGCAGGTAATGCTGCTGATGATGCTTTTCCGTATAATACAGACATTGATGCTCCTCAACTATTCAATAAATCTTAACAATCTGATTTATTCAGATGATTGAGGACCTGCTAAAATATTAGGTTCCAGACACAGTGAAAATACTTAATAGCTCCTAAATATCTACCAATGCGTCTCTAACCAGAATTCATGAGTCGATATCTTACTTTTAACAAAACAGTGTACTACAAGGATATTTGATAGATTGATGCACAGATGTAACGCTAGGTATAAAGCGCAGGAAGGAAAATTTTCACGGATTATACTAAAAGAAAGCTTAAAACAATTATTTTATGCAATGGAAACAAACATTTCTTTATACCCACTGCACCAGGGTCAGTGGAATGTGTGATTACCTATAAATGTAGGATATTTAATCGTGAAAATACAGAATCGTTATATCAAGAAAAAAACAACAATAAGCAGCTCCACTAGAGAAAGAAAAGTTAGTATAAAAACTTTGACCAAGAAGAATAAATTAATTTAAAGAGATAAAGGTCACCAGTTTGAAACACTCAAGAAATGTAATATTTTTTGCACTTTGCTAGCCTGTATTGTCTGTAATATAATCCAGAAACGATTTTTTTTATTCGAATTATTTCAAAAGCTATAAAAACAAATGCGCCGCTATAACTAACTGCCACCAAATCAAACTTCAAACTTTAAAAGCATTTTCAAAAAAAAAAAAAAAAAAAAAAAAATCATGTCCATTTGAGGTACTGAAGAACCCTCTATCAATTTCCTTCGAATTTTAATACAAACATTTAGAATTGAATTTTCTATCAGGCTGTGTAGAATTTCTTTATATTTTCAGTTTTCGATTTATTACAGTCATTTTAAGATTACTTTTGTGAGACCAATATTTTTTATTGATACCATTTTTACAAACATTTACAATTGAAAAACGTATCACCTGCGCAATATATATTATGATAGCGATTAAATGCATTGAGATTTTTCTTTTCAAAACTGCTCCGCGAAAATGATTACTGACACTGTTTTTCTGGATGTCCCTGTTTAATGTATGCCAAGGATTATGAAATTTTTTTGGATTGATTACCATAAACTCTCCAATCACGAGTTAATATAATAGCAAATCGCTCAACAATTTGTTTTCTTATTGTAACCCAAAATATCCTTAAAATATAACGGACTTTTTTTTCAACTAATGTCCCCAAAATATTTCCTGTATTTTATATGTATACTTATGTATACTTATGCGTAAATTTTCAAATAAATTAATGTATTTTATTTAGTTAAAGCTACTAAGTCCAACAGATTATATAGAATCTAGAACAAAGCAACGATTATTGACGAAGATTGTATAATCGCTGTACATGATAGAAAAATGTTATTTTCTAACAAACATCCCTAGAATGTATAATATCAGCATAAAGATTAATACAAATTATGACAATTGTAAATTTTGTACGCCTGTGTTATCTTCATATAAAATGAAGAATAATTAATATTTTAATTATCATTTTGTCATTCTTATTAAACATATACAGCGTGTCCGATATTATTCTAAACATTAACAACAAAAATACTAACATGTGAAATGAAATGCAGTTTGCTGCAAAAGAATGAAGAAATATAAGAAGGTTTTTTTTTTTTTTTTTTTTTTTTTTTTTACTGTACTTTCAGTGTAGCTGTAGATTTATCAGAGAAGCAGACTCTGTTTAAGTAATTTTCATTTTCTGCTATCTTTTCCAGCAAAGTGTATAAAAATTATTCAAAGCTTATTATTTACGTGTAGAATACTCGGACACGCTGCAAAACAAACAATACATTTCCATTTCAAAATATAACAAAGCAAACCCAAAAAATCATCATTTGTTTCTCCGTTAATTTGTATATCACTTTCTTAAACGCATTACAAATAGCTCCTGAGATTTTTTTTTTTTTTTTTTTTTTTTTTTTTTGCATACTAGATATAATTTTTTTTTAAACAACCACATGAAAAATTGACAAAAACTTTCTTTTCTTGAGAAGAAAATTGAAAAACTGAAAATAATCAATCTTAGATAAGACTATGCTATATTTTCTTTTGAGCTTTAGAAAGCTTTCGGAACCATTTGTTTGAAAAGCATGGTAATCTTTACACATGTTTTTCGTCTTTCAACTGTCAAAACAATTGATGCAGTAGAGTGAAAAACATATTGTTAAATAAAAGAGCATTAACGTAAAGAAAAATCTCTTTTGTGCAATATAAAATATTTCAAAATGTCATCAGTCGACGGTTCTATTTTTCTATTAATTGACAGGAATTTTTTTTTAACTTCTAGGTATTCGTGTATACAAAGGATTCAAGGAAAACGGGAGAAACTTTATAAAATAGTAGAGCTGACTGCAACAAACATTTTTTGTACTAAAAACCAGGATCACAACCCATTTATTCTTTCAAAATTACAAAGTCTCTGAGCCCAGTCTTAAACCATATATTTGCTCATAACTTGAGCAATAATTAAAATGTTTTATCAAAATATTCACCAAACTAAACTTTGGTATGTGTGAAATGTAAAAAAATATCACGAGATGTTGTACAAGCGGCAATCACCTGCATCATTCAAATAACGTTGAACTACACGTTCCGTATTTCGAAATGCAATATGCATTACACGTGGTACCACTGGTCAAATTGCAGTGCGTTTTCACCACTATTCGTAATTACCGTGCATTTTCACACAAATCAAAGTGAATCTAATAAAATAATGTTAAAATATCTTCCTTATTGGTAAAATTATGAATAATAATCTGGGCTTGGATTGGATTGAGACAGAATTTTCAACACAAAAAATGCATTGTGACTAGTGTTGCCAGGTGCGTTGTCGCAGAAAGCTGGACAAGGTGTCAAGAAAATCCGAAAAAGAACTTCTAAATCGGGACACAAAAAAATAAAGTAAATTTTAGGAAAATGGAACATGTCTATAATAGAATCTGTATTGATACTTCCGAAGGGAATACCGTACAATTTAACTTTGAAAGATGAAATCCAGTCTAAAACGGAATCTTTCTGAAATCTGAAATTTTGTTTTATAAGTTACTGTACTTAATAAACACAATAACAGATATTTGCAGTAAAATCCGTGAAAGGGGATTCGCTAAGAACCGTAAAAAATTCCGTTTTGGAGAGATACCTAATTATACAGTTAGAGTTCTATGGTATTCCTTCTGCAGCTGCTTTGAAATTTCATGTTTAAGGCAGGATTCCGTTGCAAATAAGCTCTGTTTCACAGGTTTTACTAAACAAAGTATAATAAATTTCTGATTATCCTTCACTCACAGAACCGACAATGTGGCTGTACTCTAAATAAAAAAGAGAGACTATTCACTCCGGAGGAGTGAATATTCACTCTATCGCAAAAGCAAGATATGCCCAACCTCTTTAAAGTGACTATTCACTCTGAGCAAAAGTGGACTTGTTAACCCTCTGAAATAGTAAATACTCATTCCTGGGAAGTGAATACTCACTCTAAGTAGAGTTGAATTTTCACTCTTTCGGACGAGTGACTATCCACTCTTGCTAAACGAGTGCGTTTTTTCAACCTTGTAGGAGTGAATAGTCACTCTTTCTTAGGAGTAAATGTTCCTCTTTTATGGAGGCAATTCTTTTTTTATGTTGCTTCTATGGGCATTTTAAAAGAAACATATGTTTTAGATCATGCAATAAAAATAGATACAAGCATGGTAAAGATTGGAATAAAATGCTGGCAATGTTTATTTAATTCATAGTTTGTAAAATTAATTGAACTATTAAGGAAAAATTCAATTAAAGTTACATATAAATTAAATTACATTACTGACAAAAATAAACTAAAATATTATATTGCAATCTCATCCCTTGTGTTTGCATTCATTGCACACACAATAAATATATGATAGTTTTAAAATGCACATAAGGACAAGTAATTAACCGAAATCTTAATGAATAAATATTATTTTTTTCTTTTCAGATACCCATTAAGTTGTATTTAGTATTTTAAAAATCCCCGTGATGTGCGTTAATTTTGTTCTTTTTTCATTTGTAATTCAAGTTTTAAAAATTTAGATCTCAGTATTCATTTCTAATGAATTTTTATTCGAATGAAACATTATTGTTTACTGTATTTTACTTACTTTTAAAGTTTTATTAATAGCTGCATAATAGGTAGATGTTATATTATTAACAACGTGTGATTTCATTTTAATTTTTGTTTTAAATATAAAATGTTATCTTTTTAGCTTGTCTATAATTAAATGTTTTGATTAAAATCATAAACAACAGAAAAATGCTTACATACAACTTAAAAAAAATAAATATACCAATTTGAAAAACACTCATAAACAACACTCATAAACAACAACAATAATAACGATCAATACTGTGAGTGTTTATAATCAGAAAACAGTAAAAAACCGAAAAAAATCCGACAGCACACTATCTCAACACATTTTCAACAAATCTCAAAGAAAAAGAATTCCAGCTCAATCTTTTTCTATATAACATAAAATTATCTAACTCATAATCATAACATACAAAATCTACAGGAATAAAATATTAAATTTAAATAAGACTTACGTTTACGTTCCATAAATAATCACTTTAATCATATCCGTATATTTTAATCCTAAAGTGGCGGACGGCTTTCTCTTATCTTACAAAAAGCATCGTAGATTTGCTGTTCTGATTAGCTAATGAGTAATATCAACACAATATTATCAATACAACCGACCGAAAATTCGGTTTTGCTTTTGTTTTCGTCCCAAAATCTGAGTTTCGCCGAAAATTGGTATTCCGCGAAAATGCGGCCAAAAATTCAGCCTGAGCGAAACTATCTATATTCCAGAAATCTTGTTTCTTCTTTTGGAAATTTTCAACATTACCAGGTGATTTGAGCTGTAGGGCTCAAATGAGACACTCTTTATTTATTACTATGAACTTCACTGTGCATATCAGTCATGACAGAATCAAGGCGGCAGTGAAAGTTATAATGAAAGCAATCCATATATATGACTCAACTTTGACGATACTTTTCACGCGCTCGTTAAAAACTGCAGACTTACCAGTAATAGAAAAATTTCAGTTTGAAACCGCAAAAGTGTTTCGATTGCTATTTAAGAGAGTTCTATTATTCTGTATCCTTTATGAATTAATTACATCTTATTTTATATGAAAATAAAAAAATTCATAAATAATCGCTTTAATAATATCCGTACATTTTAAACCTAAAATGGCAGAAGTATTTCTCTTATTTAAAAAAAAGCATCGTAGACAAGATTGTTCTGATTGGCTGATAAGTAATACCAATACATGTAATACTCACTCCTGCATAGAGTGAATAGTCGGAATGCGTTTTAGTACCAAATCAGCGTAATTTCCAAGGGTACATCCTGAAATAGGAGTTTTTGAAAATTAAGAAGTGACATATTTTGATACTTTTCATTATTTTATTCCATATATTGATCCAAAGTTGAACGGAAATTTTTAAAGTGTATAATTCCAGGCTTTCACTCTCTTCAGCGGAGTGAGATATTTCACTCCTTTCTAGAGAGAGGAAATTTCACTCTCTAAGTAGTGTATTTTTATAAAATTCACTCCAAAAAGAGTGAAAATTCCTGTCACTCTTTCAAAGAGTGAACTTTTCCCTTCTCCCAATTTTAGAGTGTGGTAAACGAAATAGACGGATAATCCAAAGACAGTAAAAGAACTTAACTAATACAACATTTCTGTATGTTAATTTATAAATAAGAATAACTTTAAAAAAATATATTTGTTATGTACTTTCGTTAATAAAAAGCGTAACAAATAGTAAGAAATCTATTTATCAGACAAATTCAGAAATTTATTGAATAAATATGTAGTACCTGTTTTCATCCATAAGTAATCCATTACGCATTTTTGTTTGCGTTTTGATTGTGTGTTTACTGCAGCAAGATTACGAATTCTACGTAATAAAAGTACTTAGAATACCTATGCTTTCTCTTACATCTCAAACCAATTAATGCATTTAGGGGGCATAGTTTTCATCACTGACTCCTAGATAATCACTCACCGGTTCAGCATATACATTCGCTTCAGGTTTCTCTGGATTCGAAACATTTTGAATAATTTTGTCATCCGTTAATTCTTCCTAACCAATATCATTCTTATCACAATTAAGCCAATCTTTAAGCCATCCGCAGAAATATTTTGTAACTGCTGTTCCTGACGTCAGGCAAGCATTTTACGCAAAATAGCACCGTCTCCCTCGGTTTATGGGCATTTGAAAATAAAAAATAATTAGGAAAGAGGGATGGCGGTTGATAGAGTGACGGATAATCTGAAGTTTACTGCACAATAAAACCTGTAAAAATAAAATCCTTTGGACCGGAAGAAAATATCGCGTCGTAGATATGTTTTCGTCTTAGCAGGAATATTTATATGGTGTTCCTTCAGGCGGAATCGTAAAAAAATTCCGTTACAGGCAGTTTTCACAGGTTTTACTATATTAAATTCCGCTCGATGTAGACTAATGAATAGCATGGCGAGAAAAGATATTTAAAAGATTTTGTACATCCTGAAAAAAAAAGCAATTTAACAAATTACAACGACCTTTTGGAAAATGGTTTTTTCAAAAACTAAAATTTAAGACATAAAAAATCGCACGGAGTTGATCATACATTACGTACGCCATGGATTAAACATTAACATTCCTGGACCCATCATGAACAAATTTTAAAAGAAATTTCGGTTTTACAATTTTCGGTACTGTAAATTTTTAAACTTCTACGGAGCTGGTCATACATTACGTACGCCATGGATTAAACATTAATATTCCTGGACCAATTTTAAATGAAATTCCATTTTAAAACTTCTAAACATCCCACAATATTACTTTTTATATCTTCGTATAGAGAAATACAGTAGCCCCGATTATCCGCGAGATTGGGTGGCAAGGGCACCGCGGGTAACAAAAATCGCGGATAACCCGAAAAAAGACTGAAAATGGAGTGCAAACACGAAAAAAAAGGAAATTCAGCATAAAAACTATATTTTAGTGTACAAAATACATAATAAAACGTTTAAAATACATGTATATGCACAGTAAGTCAGAAACTTTTGCGTTACGTCTAAATCACTAAAATAAAGAACAGTAAACAAGAAACAATGACGTACATACTGTACAAAAAGAGGTGAGATACATCTTTTTTAAAAAATCAGTCACTCGTTTTTGCTTCTTGTTTTGGAAACACCTTTTCTTTATTCTAAAATGTAAACTATTATTTTTCTTTTAGTATGGATTAATTTTTATCTCAAAAATGAAGTTATTCTTGATATGCTGTCCTGGAATTTATCATAATACTGTTATTTAATTGTAAAATATTTTAATTGCTGTGTTTACCTTTAATTAATAAATTCAAGAAAATATATCAAGACTTTATATCTGGTATTTCAAACATGGCAACCGAATCTAGAAATATTCTTTTATGATTTTCGAATACATTGATTTTTCTGTGTATATTTAATAGTAGAGCTTATTGTATTTTCCTTGCTGTTGACTTAAATTAAAAAAAAAAAAAAAATCGCTTTGCGGATATCCGCTCGCGGATAATCGGGGCTTTACTGTAAATGCATTTTTAATTGCAATTTGTTTGAAAGCTGTATCTCAATTTCTTTCTGAGTTATTAATTTTTTTTTTGTAGTTTATATTACTTTTTTGTCAGAGTGGCAACAGAAGTATCCATCTCTGTTGAAAGTAAAGGGAAAATACAGATTACTGTATAGACCAATCAGAAAACGAATAAAATGCGGGATTCAACTAATAAAATGCTTCAGATATGTTTTTGATTTCCTACCCTGACCGAGGACAATAACTATTTTTCCTAATAGTTAAAAAAAACAGGACTTTTGGTGCCCCACGATGTGTTTAAGAGTACACTGTAAAAAATAAATTGTTGATTTTACAGTATTATACTGGCTGCTAGGATGCCAGTATAATACTGTAAAATCAACACTTATACCGTTAAATAACAATAATAAACCATAAAATAAACAGTAATGTACCGCTAACTATTTGTCGGCCAGTGGCGTGGTCGGTAGCGACAGCTGCTCCCACGGCGTGGGACCGGGTTCGAATCCTCGGGTAAGACATGGATGTAATTGTGAATGTCCCATTGTAGTAATGTAATATATATGTAATGGAAAAATAAAAATTGTTGTGACTTGTTGTTGTTTCTGTATAATAAGGATCATACGAGGCGACAGCCATAGTAGCTATAGGACCCAAAGCATTCCACTTCGGTGGACTTCAAATGTCAAAATAACCGCTAACTAGTAACATATAGCATCTTTCTCATTTATAAAACGGTATACTACAATTTATTTACGGTTTATGACAGTTAATTTTATAGTAGCTATAATACTGGCACCCCGGCTGCCAAGCCGGCATGTAATTTTATCATCCGTTAATTCTTCCTAACTAATATCATTCTTATCACAATTAAGCCAGTCTGTGATTTCATCCGCAGAAATATTTTCTAGCTGCTGTTCCTGACGTCAGACAAGCATTTTACTCAAAGACAAGCATTTTACTCTTCTCCCTCGGGTTTATGGGCGTTTGAAGATAAAAAATAATTAGAAAAGAGGGATGGCGGTTGATAGAGTGACGGATAATCTGAAGTTTACTGCACAATACAACCTGTAAAAATAAAATCCTTTGGACCGGGAGAAAATATCACTTCGTAGATATGTTTTCGTCTTAGCAGGAATATTTGTATGGTGTTCCTTCAGGCGGAATCGTAAAAAAATTCCGTTACAGGCAGTTTTCACAGGTTTTACTATATTAAATTCCGCTCGATGTAGACTAATGAATAGCATGGCGAGAAAAGATATTTAAAAGACTTTGTACATCCTGAAAAAAAAAATTGTAATTTAATAGATTATAACGACCATTAGGATTTTTTTTTGACTTAATATTTACTTAGTTTTAATTTTGGGGCATTTCGACAAGAAAATCCGAGAAAGATAAGAGGTTAAAAATCGAAAGCAGTTCCGCTGAATCATCCGCAGATCGCGACAAATCACTTTCGTAACAAAATTTAACCGAAAAATCTAAATTTCGTCCACCAAATTTCGTCGCATCCTATTCAACAACAGATCGCAAAGATTAAACTTCAGACTACCAAAACCTTCATCAATAAACTCTCGAAGTCCCCTTTCGAGAAGAAAAACAGTTTACAAATCGAAAGCAGTTCCACCGAATCATGCACAGATTGCGACAAATTACCCGGCTCAATTTTACCCGGTTAGACTCGACCGATTGTAAAGCACCGTGATTAGTGGATTAAAGCCCCTCGAGACATGGCCTTTTACTATCAATCGATTAAACATTAGATTGTTTCCTTTTTCGCGTTCGTGTTTTATTCTGTAATCGATTTTCATGGGTTACATAATCAGTTGAAGACCTCGATTTTCATGGCCTACATAATGAGTTGAAGACCTCAGAGACTCAGAGACCACTGACCAGAGCCTACCTCCCGGGCTTTTGCCCATGTTAACGGGTTTTGATATCCGGATCAGCGGGGCGCTGTAATGTGGTACAGATGCAAGATCGCCGCAGGCGGTCACCCCAGAGCGGAGATCCCGACAAGTACACGGGCCGACTATTTGAGCTAGGCCGATGTGTCTAATTTATTGAGTGCTCTTTGTTTATCTTTGTTGGGCGGCACACACCACATACTTGCCGTGCTGAGTTGAAGACCTCGATTTTTGCTTAGGAAGACGATTTTCATTTCGGCGTCGCTCTTTGGCTTTGGATTTTCCCATATCTGATAATTTGCGCCTACCCATTTTGTAACTTTTTTTTTAATTTTTAACGATTTTATGCCTTTCGATTACCTATTCAAACAATTTTTAACAATTTTATGCCTTTCTATTACCTATTCAAATAAAAATTCTTCTAAAATAAAGAACATCGTTGAATTTCGTTAAAAAAAAAAAAATAAATAAAATGCGACCATTATTTGACCCCATCCTCGACCGAAAACAACAACCATTTCCAAATGGTTAAAAAAAAAAAAAAAAAAAAAAAAAAAAAAAAAAAAAAAAAAAAACAGGACTTTTGGTGCCCCGCGATGTGTTTCAGAGTACACTGTAAAAAATAAATTGTTGATTTTAGAGTATTATACTGGCTGCTGAGGTGCCAGTATAATACTGTAAAATCAACATTTATACCGTTAAATAACAATAATAAACCGTAAAATTAACAGTAATGTACCGCTAACTAGTAATATATGGCATGTTTCTGCTTTCTCATTTATAAAACGTATACTACTATTTATTTACGGTTTATTACTGTTAATTTTATAGTATAATACTGGCACCCCGGCTGCCAGTATTATACTGTAAAATCAACAGTTTTTTTTTACAGTGTACAGGTCTTGTAAATCTTGAAAATCGCACTCCTGACATAACTAATTGTGACCCTGTAACCTATACGAAAAGAGTTTGCTGTAGATATCACTTCTGAAAGTTTGTATAATCGTTATTAATTAACTGCATGCACATTTTAACTTCAAAGTAATTTAGGTTGTTAATATGCAAAGTTACCTTTATTCTATTTTATAGTAGAAGGTATAATCTCTTTACAACGGTCTGAATTTGAATAATTCTCTCAGTTAATTCTTATTTAAATAATATAGTTATTTTGTTAATCTAAGAAGACTTTTAATTAATTTTTCCTTATAATTTTCCTTAATTAAATTTTCCCCCAAAAAATATCTTAAAAGAGATTAATTTACTTTATAATCATAATAATCAATTTAAAAACAAATATACTTTTCTTAAATATCACAAGGTTGATGTCTTCTTTCAAATTTTTTCCCTATTAAGGTACCGGCAGACGAATTAGATTTTTTTCTTTATATAAAGTATGCTTACTTAATGCAAGCAAAATAATGAGTTTAAACTGACTTCATATTTTATTAGTATTAGCATTCTATAACAGAAAGCGTAATTTGTTCGAAAAGTTAAATTAATTATCCGCAGAAAAAGATCTTGAAGTTTGGTTTATTTCAAAATTGTTAATTAAACGTAAAAGCCATTTTCATTGTAAATTTTAAAAACTCCTGGAGAACATAAATGAAATGTAAATAGTAAAAAGGATAAATAACTACTTTGTAAAAAAGATTATTCAAATTATTTTTAAATAATATAGTTAGTTCGCGTTAAAATAGACAAATATATACAGGGTGATTGAAAATTGCACTTAGAAACATTAAGAGCGTAGAAAGGTTTGAAATGACTAAAAAACGTTATTTTTATTATTAGGGTTTCGTCCATCTGACGAAATTCTATTCGTCTCACTCCTCTGTCTGTCTGTCGCAAAGTTCATTCTGTATAAGTTAGGGACTTGAAATTTTGCATAATTATAGCTAATTATAGCGCTCACAGCAAAAATATTTTTTTAAATTTTAAAACAGAACCTTAATTTCTGTCTTTTTCGTTATGACATAGATTGTTCAGTGGTAGTGTAGTAGACTGCTATACAAACGGATTCTGGTTCGAAATTCGGCGTCAAAGTTTGAAATATTTTCCCCGAAATAGATTTTATTATTTAATAGATGCAATTTTACAATTGTTTTTTGGAGGGGGAGGGGGGGGAGGAAGGGGATTTTAAGGTCGAAAGTTGTTGAAAAATATTTTAGCAATTATTTTTTTAATTCAAAAATTATTTGTTTTCCTCAAAAATCACGAAATTAAAAATTTTGTTTAAACTTCCTCTAAATTTTCGAAATTTCGTTTAAACAAATTGTTTTATTTTGAGAAAATTCGAAATTTTATATTTTTCTTGAACGTCCACTAAATTCTTGAGAAATTCCAGCATTTTAAATTCCGTTTAAACATTTTTTTTTTTTTTTTTTTAGAAATTTTCAATTTTATTTAAATATTTTGACTGGAATATTTTTAATTCTGTTAAAAAAAATAGCTTCGTATTGTAATCATTTTAAAATTTAACTTATCATATTGCCATTTATATAAGAATTTAATACTTATAAATTAATCATTTTGATTTATTAATTAAAGATAAAATGTTTTGACAGGAATATTAAACTAAAATCTTTGTGCAATTTTCTATTACACAATTGATTATTATTATTATTATTATTATGTTTGAACCTTTAAGAATGTCATAAAGTTAATACGATAAAAAAATTTCGTAAATTAAGGTCGTACAAATCGTAAATGTTGAGCTGCGCAGATCGCCAATATCTGCTGAGGCAAAAGTTTAAACTTGATTATATCCTAACATATTTTATCAGCGGTTTTGCTACGAAAACTTTTGAACAAATTTACGTGGGGGTTTTACATTAAAGCATATTAGATTATTTACTACTTATACCTGAAAAACAAAAAAAAAATGTTTTCTCAAGGTTTAAAACAATACAGTCCTCAGCAGAAGTTTAGACACTGGTGATATTTAACCTTTAAATAAAAAATACGAACACTTGGGTTATACGAATGGCTGTACTTATTTTTAAATATATTTTAAACAGGATGGATTTTTAGGATGGAAATAACGGTTTTAATGTCGCATTTTATTTAATTTAACTGAAAAAAACTGAAATTTGCACATTGCAAAAGTTTAGACACTTTCTTGATTTTTGGCTACTATTCACGAAAAAATGTAAATTTCAAACTCATGTGGTCACATGCATGAAGTATTTCAGTGCACCTCGCGATAACATTGGTTAGTGAAGATGCTGTGGTATTACTAATAATGTGCCGTGATATGAAAGGTATAATTAAATTTGAAGTTTCTTTTAGTAACATGTGTTGTGTAATGTTTGCAATAAAACCCTCTGTTCTTTGAGGTCAACAATTGTAAAAAAATAGAAATAAATGAAACTTCTTACTTGGATCGTGTCGTCTGTAAAATAAATGAAGGGGAGACTTATAAGCATAAATCAATCTTTTATTTCATCTTGAGAAGAGAAGATAAGGCTTCCCGTTGGTCACCGTTCATAAATTAATTCTTGCCAATAAAAGCATCTACTCCACTTGAAGATAGATATTTCTTTTAAAAATTAAAGTGCAGCATAAATGAAATTTAGTATTGATGAGACACGTAATTAAAATCTTTTCCACGGTATCAACAAATAATTTAACAGGAGTTGTTAAAATCGTAGATATCGTTTTCGAAAAACTCTTTACCGGATTCCACATCCATCGGCAGACAGATAGACCGGAGCCGAAGCTCGCGGCCCGCGATCTTTAAAAACAAGAACTAAGTCATCACAGATCACCAACAAAACAGATTCTGATTCAAATCCGAAAGAAAACATTTAAAAAGCTTATTTTTTATTTCTCCACGCACGGCGAATAGACACACCTCCGAAAGTTCAACATCCATTCAATGCATATGCCGTGAGAGACTTGCTCCGATGACGTCATCACAATCGTACAAAGTTCAAAGGAGAAGCACCCTATGCCAGGCGGTGCGAACGTCAGCGAACTTGCCGATGTGCGGTCGAAACGAATCGCCCGCGCAAAAATAAATATGGATTTAAGTTTAAAGAACATCGATGTATAAGGCCAAAAGCAATAAAACAGTAACATAATTTAAACACTGTGAGATTTCATCTCACAATACCCCCATTTACCGAGTAAAATTTTGGCAGAGCAAGTGATGTAAAAGGTAAAATGAAATGAACCTTTTACAGAAACGGGATGACAAACTTTTAGATGCCAAAGATAGAAAAGAAAAAAATCAAAGTTAAAATATTAAAGTAAAGCCAAAAGTTTAACTGCTGCAAATAAAAATTAGTGGTGACCAAAAGGGAAGGGAGAAGAAAAAGAAATTACAGCCAAAGTATACATATTATATTCAAATAGTATACATAAAAAATGCCAAATCTTTCCATTTATGGCAATTGCAGTATGATGTCATAAACTTATCTTCAAAAATAATACTTAAGTACAAATGCTAAAGAAAATGAGAATTAGCATATATAAAATCCTATGTATTACTTAAGTAAAAATGCTAAACAAAAATCAGAATTAGCATATATAAAATGAGAATTGGCATATATGAAATGAGAATTAGCATATATAAAATGAGAATTAGCATATATAAAATTAGCTCATTATCAAACATTTAATTAAATTCGTATAACATATAAGAAAAGTTGCATTTTACAAGCAACAAAGATCAAAATAACTTTAGTATTTGATCATAGCCTAGGACTTACAACTCATAAAATAGAGCATTTATTTAATTACTCCAAACTGGCCATACATAAAAAATATCTTTAGTAACATTTTCACAATGATATTCATCACTTTTTTTATTCAATTTAGTACTAAATATTTTGGCTTCAAACAACCAGCTGTACTCCACATGAACAAGTGGCCAAATCGTGCACTAAATGACCACCCACATGTAAAACACAGATAGTTAAGGTAGTTGCAACAATATATATGTATATGAGAGACATGTCTAAGGAAAGATAGGTGTTATATTGCTCAAACATATACTCTTACTACTTTTCATTAGCACTGAAAATATGTATTGCAAAAGCAATATATCAACAAACACCAATACTTCTTGTATTATTTACTCATCAAAAATTTTCAAAGTATATACTATTCTTTAAAATATGAGACATCACTTAATACAATTTTTACATATGCATAAAGATAAACTCATAAACTTATAGATAAACAGACAAACCATGGTTTTAAGAATAAGTGGGTACTTGGTTGAGCGGGTGGGGATCCCCAGAAAAAAATAAATGCTTTCATATGCAATGAAAGATTTAAAAAAAAATTTACACTATCATGGGAAATTTAAATTTTTAAGTGTACCATAATATAAACATTAAAAATCATTTACATAAAATATTTCATGCAGAAAAATCGAGAGAATTATGTAAAAAATATACTATTATCCACAATCATAGAACAATATACACTGTGACTACTCATCTTACTCAAGGTTTCAGGTGGCTTGGATCTCCATAAACAAGGCTCCTGACACCTTGTGCAAAAAGAAAAATAACTATATACACTAAATAGCACAATATACCATCCCATAACTGCAAAAACGGCAGCAATGTCCTTCTTTACAGATCCTTGATTCCTTAGCGTTATAAACACAATTTAAAGTTTGCATGAAAAATAAATGTTATCAGAATGTTAAAAAACACGCTGAAAGTTTTGGTACACTAAAAGACATCAGTTATGTGTATTGTTGCAAAGGTGTGAACATTGTGTTTACCATGTAGAAACACACACATATCTCTAGATGATACACACAAAAAGGCAACATCAACTTAACAGTTGAATAGACAGTTTACAGGAACATTGGCCGAGAACTTTTTGTTTTGGCGACAACACAACATCTGTGTTCTCCACTTCTTTTGAAGCTAATCATTAACTTTCAGCAATCACTATTTCTGGACACACTAAAAGGATGAATTATAGAGCACTGAAGATGATAAAATGATGTTGTATTTGGTGAAAAATCGATAATGTAATGAAGATTCACACACACATCTTGGGTAAACAAATGAGACATAAGTAGGAAGGTGATGATATCAATAAGCACTTTTTCTTTAAATTTCTTAGTAATTTTGAAAATTCATCAAGGAACACTTCTATATCAAAAGGCGCTGTTAAATAGTTACTAAGAACTGTGCTTTTCTTTTCTGTTTATGTAATCTTGTATAGGAATTGATTTGATGCTTAAATTTTTTTTTTAATTTCTTCATTAATAATAAATCTTCAGAATTCATTCAGTTAATTGTGTAAAAATATGAGGCATATGACAACATAAAAATTTAGAGACTTTGGGTATATTCACAAATGAAAACAAAGGCACAATAAAATTTTTGAAATATGGAGAATTTAGACAGAAAATAAATTGATCTTGAGAATTCCTGAATCAAAATACAACTCTTGTAACTGCAGATATATGTAAGAATCAATATTGAAAGTAACTAATTTTATAATATTTCATAAATCTTCTTGATTTAGCAAAAAAATATTTTTGCAAAAAATAGCAACACTAAGTTTTAGGAGCAGATAAGTCAACCAGTCCACTTAGTAAGGATAAATTACATCTCACAAGAGAAAAGGCAAACCAACAACACTTCCATAATCAGGTCTTGTGACAGCTGTTACTTGAGAAAACATCTGAGATTACTCGTAAATCTTACTTAGCTTAAAGACAAACAACGAAGATATTGAATTGAATCAGACATTGTAAGGATAGAATGACTCAAACACGACATGACTCCTCTTCAATAGTTACTTCAGTGTTGAAAATGAAGCATAAATTTTAAAGTTATTGTTATAAAACAGTGAGTTAAGCAGGTAAGTATAGTATTAATAAATTTATCTTCTACCGTAAAACAAGCAAAATGCTAGAGAAGAGGTCAGCACAAATGGATACAACTCATCAGTGAATGGTCAACTTCATCAGGTAAGAAACTTGAAAATGAAGCAAGGTTTTTTTGCAGGTGAGTATTTTTTTAACAGGTTGGAAGAGAACTCTTAGAGCAGCATATGTAGAGAGACAGTCTTTAAATATGCGAAACAGCAGTGACACACAGTTAAAATTATTGCAGAGAAATACTGACAATGTGAGAACTTATTTTAAAAGCTGTATAAAAACATAAGATTTTTTAAAAAAATAGATGATGTAAAATAATTTCAAGAATATAACTGTAAGAGGAATGAAGTAGCCCCATGCCTACTTCTTCTCAACAGTAAAAAAAATAATGCTGCTTTCATTCTTTTTCTGAGAGCAACATGAGAATCTTGCCTGTTGAAAACTGTCATAGTCTGCACATACGATGAAGTGTAAAGGTCCCAATTTCAAAATTATAACTTTTAAAAAAATGAAGCAACATGAATTTTTCAAATACAAAATTTTGTCAGCTGAGAGTGCCTTTAGAAACCCGAGAACAGTTCTAAAATAAATGCGAAAATATTCTTAAATGCATACATTCTTAATTTGTAAATTGCAGATTATCTTTGCACTAAGCCAAACTGTATGATTATAATAGAACATCACAGTCCAGATGGCATAAGAATAAATCTGTGAACAAACTCTTGTATTCAAATTATTGTTAAACAAAATATCTTAATTTGAAATTTGTAGAATAGAAGCATAGAAATCTCTAAGAATGTTATATGGGATATTTACAACTATTAACTTCTGTGAAAATTTTCAGATTCGGAATAAGTATGACATAAGAATAAAATTTCTCAGTACCAATAATCATAATTTCACAAATAATGCTTCTTATAAATATATAAAGAATTTGCAAATTTGTTGCAATTTAATAGTGACCTAAAATTAAAAAACCCAAAGTCATAGCCTCTTAAAATATGAAATATGTTCTTGAGAGCAATTTTATTATTTCAAATTCTTTAGAATTTTTCTAAGAACAATATATAATTCATTTCAAAAATATATATATATACCAAATAATCATTCTTTAAAAAATTATGTTCTCTAATAATTCATTACAAATAAAAGAATATGTAGATGAAATTCTTTCAAATAAAACTATTTAAATAGAGTAATAATTATGCATCATCAAAATTATGACTATTCTTCAGTAAGAAATTGATCTTAATTTAAATAATTGTTAAAAAAATTTTTTTGACAAACTTAGCAAAATATATTATATTCTTCAAGATGGAGCAGAACAATATTCATTCTAGAATTATAAAATTTAATTCTTCAAAATAGCAAAAATCTATGCAAGAAATTTTTTGAGAACAGAAACTTCCAATTCTAAAAAAATATTGTCATATGTAGTTATGCAAAAGTACTTGCATAAAATATTCCATATTTCTTAAAATTCACAGAAAAAAAAACAAATCTTGAATTCTATTGAACACATCAAAAAAATTTTCAAAAGTTATTCTGAGAACAAAAGTTCTAAAATATTACGATATTCCTTACATCAATTAAAATTTTTCTTCAGAACCACTGTTTTTACGGCACCAAAATGTGGTATTACTAATAATGTGCCGTGATATGAAAGGTATAATTAAATTTGAAGTTCCTTTTAGTAACATGCGTTGTGTAATGTTTGCAATAAAACCATCTGTTCTTTGAGGTCAGCAATTGTAAAAAAATAGAAATAAATGAAACTTCTTACTTGGATCGTGTCGTCTGTAAAATAAATGAAGAGGAGACTTATAAGCATAAATCAATCTTTTATTTCATCTTGAGAAGAGAAGATAAGGCTTCCCGTTGGTCACCGTTCATAAATTAATTCTTGCCAATAAAAGCATCTACTCCACTTGAAGATAGATATTTCTTTTAAAGATTAAAGTGCAGCATAAATGAAATTTAGTATTGATGAGACACGTAATTAAAATCTTTTCCACGGTATCAACAAATAATTTAACAGGAGTTGTTAAAATCGTAGATATCGTTTTCGAAAAACTCTTTACCGGATTCCACATCCATCGGCAGACAGATAGACCGGAGCCGAAGCTCGCGGCCCGCGATCTTTAAAAACAAGAACTAAGTCATCACAGATCACCAACAAAACAGATTCTGATTTAAAATTAACGGGATTTTTAATTTATAGTAAGAATACGGGGACTTCAAAAGTTACTGAAAGAAAAGATTTAAATCTATTAGAGAATTTAAAATATTAGGTAATGTCTTAATAAACAAATCCGAAAGAAAACATTTAAAAAGCTTTTTTTTTATTTGCTCCACGCACGGCGAATAGACACACCTCCGAAAGTTCAACATCGATTCAATGCATATGCCGTGAGAGACTTGCTCCGATGACGTCATCACAGTCGTACAAAGTTCAAAGGAGAAGCATCCTATGCCAGGCGCTGCGAACGTCAGCGAACTTGCCGATGTGCGGTCGAAACGAATCGCCCGCGCAAAAATAAATATGGATTTAAGTTTAAAGAACATCGATGCATAAGGCCAAAAAAATAAAACAGTAACATAATTTAAACACTGTGAGATTTCATCTCACAGATGCCGCAAGCTAGAAATTTTCAGTCAGGAGAAGTAATTGAAGCATGGAAGCTGAAATCGAAAGGGAAGACTGTTGCAGAAATTTCAGCTACTTTGAACCGTCCAAAGAAATTTGTCTGTCAAGTACTGTCCAAGGGTGACTCTTTCAAAGCAAAACATAGATCTGGAAGGCCTCGTTTGGCCAGAAAACGAGATGGTAGAAGGATCCATAAACTGGCTTCTAGACAATTCATGGTTGCTAGTCGCATTAAAAGTGAGTTAGAGTTTTCTGTGTCAACGGATACGATTCGCAGATGAATTAAAGAAAGATGTAAATTAGTTTACTTGCAAATGATAAAACAACAGACTTGAAACCTCCCAACAAATTGGGAAGAATGCAGTGGGCTCGTAAACATATGACAAATGGACCCAAGTGGTGTACTCTGATATTTTGGGACGAAAAAAAAGCGGTATTTGGATGAGCCAGATAAGTAGGCATACTATTGGCATGATTTGCGTAAAGGGCCTCGGACTTTCTTTAGTTGACAACAAGAAGGTGATTCTTTAGTGATTTTGGCCTCACTTTGTTTTAATGCTCAATTATCTCTGGAGTTCCCCAATGGTCGCCAAATAGCGTAAGACTATATACATACACATAGAAACAATTTAAAGCCATTTGGCCAACTTTTAGCTGTTCCAAATTATGTATTTCAGCAAGATAATGCTTCCATTCATGTTGCATACAAAATAAAAAATTGGTTTAACTCTCAAGACATTACTGTTCTCGATTGGTCAGCATATAGTCCTGATCTGAACACAATCAAAAACTTTTGTGGCATTATATCTCATAATGTTTACGCAGTTTTTTAACAATAATCTTCTGTTAATTGACTTCCAGCTGCTGTTGAACGTGTTTGGTACGAAATACACCCCCAAGTGATGCAGGATTTTGTTTCTTCGATGGAAAGTCACATTTTTGCACTAATTACCGACAATGTAGGTGATGTTCGATTTTAATTTATTGTTATTTTTCTGTAAATAGAAAAATAACAATACGAACAGTTGAATTACAACAGTTCGTTACATACTTCTCAGTACAGAAGCATAATCGATCATTGTCTAATCTTTTGCTGAGCACTGTATGATCCATTTATGAGACTTTTTTTATTTGAATTTTGATTATTTTTTGCACAAATATTTGTTTGTTTTTCAGATAAGAGACACCGTATAAGCAGTACAAATAAAAGTGGATAAGTGTGATCAAAGATGTTAGATAAAAAATGACACTTAACGTGTAATAATAATAATCACATTAAATCACAAAATAAAGATAAGGTAAATTGCTTACCTTTTGGTTCATGATCGTCCACGAAGAAACTGGTAATTTCTTCAACTTATCCATTGAGAAAAGGTTGGTTATATCCAAGATAAAACTAAAATATTCAGCGATGTTTATCCTATAAAAAAAAACTTGGTTTTTCTTTTATTCTTATGTGTATTTTTTATGCATAATGTATCCCATGGATTCTTCAGAATTTTAGTTTAATATACTATATTTTATATATCTTTAAAATTACAAACTGGAGCATACATTTTTTCTCCTATCTAGTCACAGTTTTACACACACACTAAAAAAATTATAACATCCATAAAACATTATTGATATTTGATTAAATAACATAAATAAAAAAATTCTTGATTACTTATATTAACAAAACACTAAATAACATTTAAAGTCTTAGATTATTAATATTAATTTCGATGGACAGTACTTTAATTCAATTATTCCATCTTCTTTGAGTTGTTTTATTATGTGAAATCTAATATCTATGTGTTTACTCCTTTTTGAAAACTTCTCACTTTCAATCATTTTGATGCAGCTTTGATTATCTTCATATAAACAGATAGGTTTTGTCTGTGCTAAGTCCAAATCTTCCAGGAATTTCAATAAATAAGTAATTTCTTGCCCCGCACTTGCGGCTGAGACATATTCAGCTTCTGCTGATGAAATGGCGATGCATGATTGTTTTTTTTAATCCATTGAATTGGATTATTACCTAAGGTAAAAAGATTGCCGCTGGTTGATTTTCTTGGACTAGTATCACCTGCCCAGTCGACATCCGCAAAAGCCTTTAAAATTGGTTTAGTTTTAGTGTCAATGCGCAAGTTTAGTTTTTTTCTGCAGTTTAAATATCGTATTATTCTTTTAGCTGCCATCCAATCTTTTTGACGCGGGGATTCGATTCTGCTACTTAATATATTAACAGCAGCAGAAATGTCAGGTCTACTGACAGATGCGATATAAAGCAATGAACCTATCGCCTATCTCTATTAAACATTATTTGATAATAAATTGTCATTATCTTCTAATCTGTTAAAATTAGGTTCCATCGGAGTACCGACTGGTTTAGCTTCTTCTGAATTAAACTTTTTTACTAGTTCTTCGATTTTAGCCCTTTGATTTAATTCGTAACCTTCTGCTGTTTTCTCTATTTTGATTCCTAAATAATAACTTAGTTCTCCTAGATTTTTTAATTCATATTCTCGTTTAAGTTTTTCTATTATTTCTTTAATTTCGTCATCTTTTCCTGCTATCAGGATATCTTCGACATAAACGATAATATGCGTTTTGCTTTCTCCTCCATTTCGAATATATAAACATGTGTCTGAATTAGACTGTTTAAATTTTAAATCATTTAATGATTTTGTTATCTTAGAGTGCCATGCCCTGGCTGCTTTTTTCAAGCCGTAAATGGATTTATTTAATCGGCATACTTTGTTTTCCTGATTTGGAATAATATAGCCTTTTGGCTGAGTTATGTAAATTTCCTCATCTAAATTACCATACAGGAAAGCCGTCTTAATATCTACGTGATTAATTTTTAATTTGTGGTAAGCTGCTGCTGCTATAAAACATCTAAGTGTCGTATATGAAACAACAGGGCAAAGTTTCTTCGTAGTCTACGACATATTTTTGATAATATCCCTTTGCCACTAATCTCGCTTTATATTTCTGTATTCTTCCTTGATCATCATATTTAGTTTTAAAAATCCATCTGGATCCAATTATTTTATAACCTTGTGGGGATCAACTAGTGTCCATGTTTTGTTTTTATTAAGAGAATTTATCTCTTCTTGTGTCGCATTTAACCAATGTTGTTTTTCTTTTGGATTTTCAATATTCATTATGTCATGAAAATGTTCTGGCTCTTTTATATGTTCGTGAGTTGTCATATAAATAAATCTGTCTGGAGGGACTCCTTTATTTGATCTATCTGACCGTATTGGTTCTGGGGTTGTTTAGACTCACTTGATGTGTCTTCAGTGTTTGTGACTTCAATTTCTACGAAATTTTTATTCTGTGATTTGTCATTTTCATCAGATGGTTTTTCTGTCACATTTAATTGTGTTTCTACCTTCTCGTGTGTATTTTTGTTTTCTAGCAACTTTACTGTTCTGGCAATTATTATTTCTTTACCTTTTGTGTAAATACGGTACCCTTTAGAGTAATTGTCATAGCCGACAAAAATGCCTTCAACTGCCTTATCATCTAATTTTTGTCGTTTATTTTTGTTGACATAAGCAAAGACTTTACAGCCAAACAATCTAAGGTAATGTAAATTTGGTAGTCGTTCATTCCAAAGCTCAAATGGGGACTTTTCATAAGCTTTTGTAGGCAATCGGTTTTGCAGGGGATTCACCGTACAGATAGCTTCACCCCAGAATTTTTGAGGCAAGTTTGCTTCGCTAAGCAAAGCTCTCGTCATTTCAATTAATGTTCTATTTTTACGTTCAGCCACTCCATTTTGGCTCGGAGAGTACGGAACAGTGTGTTGGTGCTTTATGCCATTTTTTCTAAGATAATTGTCAACTAAATCATTGTTAAATTCCCCTCCATTGTCTGTTCTTATATTTTTAATTGTTCTTATATCTTAAATTTATTACTAACTAAGGCAACAAATTCCTTAAGTTTTTCATAAACTTGTGATTTCTTTGATAATAAATACAGAGTGGCAAATCTAGAGTAATCATCTACAAATGTTAAGAAGTATGTTTTTCCGCCTATGGTTGGTGTCTGGAAAGGGCCACATAAGTCAGAGTGTATCAACGCCAATCGTTTAGTGGCTCTATAATCTTCTAATTTTGGGTAAGGTGCATCTGTTAGCTTTGTTTTGATGCAAGTTCCACAGGTTGTGCCATGTTTACATTTATTTATTTGTATTACTTTCGCTAGATGTTTTTCTGCGATTTGTTTTATAGATGCAAAATTTTTATGGCCAAACCTTCTGTGCCATAATTCTATGCAATTATTATCCTTACAGATGTAAGTTTTATTTACATAGTTTACGTTTGCGCTTTCATTAACTAATTGAATTTCATATAAGTTATTTTTCTTAACCGCTTCCAGGCGTGTTATTCCGTTAAATGTTAAGTTATATTTATCATTTTTCAATAGAATCTCGCATCCATTTTCTGTAGCTTTACTAAAGGAAAATAGGTTTGATTCAATATCTGGAACAAACAACACATATTTAAGTGTTATGTTGTGTGTTTCACCGTCAGAAGTTATTGTTTTTATTAGTGTATTTCCTGATCCATAAGAAACTAATTTGTTTCCGTTTGCAATAACAACATTAGTTTTTTCATTTGATTTAATTTCTGTAACTAAATGTTGATCATTTGTTATGTGACTGGAACTGCCACAACAACTATCCACGCTTTGTTATTGCGTGGTTTTATTATAAACGCACAATGTTTATTACCTTGATGACTTTCATATTCATTGCAATCGGCATTTTTATCCGAATTTGATGCAAAATCATTTCTAACAGTTTTATCATCCTTTTGGATAACAAGCGATGAATTAAATTTTTTTTTGTAGTGTTGTTTGTAATTCATATTATGTGAAGGATTGTTTTGTTTATTTTTATAGTTGTTATTATCCCAGCTTTCTTTAGTGTTATGGTTTTTTAATTTACAATCTGAACAGTATTTTTGTTCCCTTTTCTATCCCGCATTATTGAATTTGTATCCTGCATTGTTAAATTTCTTTGTAGTTTTGAATGCTCTAGCGGTATTTTCAGATGATTCCGAACTATCGCTTCTGCGATTATATTCATCAATCAACTTACTTTTAATGAAAGTAGGTGTCAATTCTTCTTCATTTCGGGATTCAAGTGCCGTTATAAGTGTGTCGTATGAAGCTGGTAAGGTACACAGCAAAAGCGCTGAAATATGATTATCTTTTATGGTTTCTCCGATTGCAGATAATTTGTCAATTAATTCAAGTATGTTTGTGATACGCTTTACCATATCACCACCTTCAGGTAATTTTGTGTTATACAACTTGCGTAAAAGTTATAGCTTGCTTGAAAAATTACTTCTTTCATGAATTGCTTTTAAAGTGTTCCATGTATCTCTAGCATTTTGAATATTTTTTACGTGGACGATCTGGCTATCCTCAATGCTGAGGTTAATTATAGCCCTTACCTTCCGGTCCTTTTTGGACCAATCGGTTGTAATTGGGTTTGGTGGTTCATCAGTAATGATCTCAAAAAGATCTTCTTTAATGAGAAGCATCTCGATTTTAAATTTCCAAACATTATAATTATTCGAGTTGAGCTTCTCTACAATCTGTGCATCTTTTGCTGAACTCATTTTTAACTACTGTTACCACGTTTTAATTTTCAAATAAACTCTGTTATTAAATTATCATATACTAATATTTAATATTTAAGGAAGGCAACGCGTCAGTCTTATAATCATTGTTAGATAAAAAATGAGACTTAACGTGTAATAATAATAATCACATTAAATCACAAAATAAAGATAAGGTAAATTGCTTACCTTTTGGTTCATGATCGTCCACGAAGAAATCGGTACTTTCTTCATCTTATCCATTGAGAAAAGTTTGGTTAAATCCAAGATAAAACCGAAATATTCAGCGATGTTTATCCTGTAAAAAAAAACTTGGTTTTTCTTTTATTCTTATGTGTATTTTTTATGCATAATGTATCCCATGGATTCTTCAGAATTGTAGTTTAATATACTATATTTTATATATATAGCATGCATTTTTGCTCCTATCTAGTCACAGTTTTACACACGCACTAAAAAAATTATAACATCCAAAAAACATTATTGATATGTGATTAAATAACATAAATTAAAAAATTCTTGATTACTTATATTAACAAAACACCAAATAACATTTAAAGTCTTAGATTATTAATAAATTTCTTTCAGCTGTCAAAAATTGCATTCTTTTAATCTAAATGTTTATCAGTTTTTGATTGACACATTACACAAACAAGGAAGTAATTTTCTATTTTTCCTGACATGATCGTTGAAAGAGTAATCAAGTCTTGTTTATGACAGACATAAAGTGTTTTTGAAAAACAGTTTATCTTGATTAATAATGAGTTTATCTAATTCTGAAATAGATTAGTATTTCCAACAAAAGATCGCACAGGGACAGGGGATTTCGTTTAATATTCCTTTCAAAACACATTATCCTTTAAATTAATAAATCCAAATCGCTAATTTATAATTATTAAATCCTTATCCTTTTTCAATAAGAAAACAGACAGCTGTACTATTTCATTTTTAAATTATTACAATTGGGAGATTCTTTTTAAACAAATTAAAATATTCAAGAACTGCTTTTCAAGCAACTGTAACATCATGTTGTTTGTATAATTAATATGCAAATCTAATTACCTAATTTAATTTTAGCTTTAAAAAATCGAAACATTTATAATAACAAAAATATACAAAAGTTCTTTTAATTAAATACATGGAACGATAAAATTTAGTCAACTTAAAATTTCGCAATTTCTAAAAAAGGAATCTTTTAATAAAAAAAAGCAATTGATAAAGTATTTTACAATAACATTTGACCTTAAAATGGCAGTGAGATTTTTGAGCACTCAAATGTATACACCTTTTATTCACAGGAGGGAAGCTATACAGTCGTCGACTGTTATATCAAGTTTTCACCATACTTCGACAACTAGCCCTTTTACATGCATTTGTAGAGACATCTTCACTGAAATTTGCTTTTCTACTGCAAGGATGACATCATGTCTAAATATGTAACTCAGTCTCCGTCGAAATCTACCGTTAGTTGGCGGTTTCTTTCCACACTTTTTGCGGTCGGTTTTTAGCGTATTTTACATACTGTTAGCATACTTCCGCTACGGCATTACGGACACGGACAGAGGTTTTACGGTCGCTAAATTAGAACATACAATTTTGAAAGCGCCTGTTACTTGTTATTGATTAGACCCACTTAAATCTTTTCATTTATCTATGAGTGCTTATTTTTACCTTTAATTCGAAATCCGTATGTATACGTCATTACGCAAAAGTTCCCGTAATAAATACAGGATTATTCCGTATATAAATCAGCATGTTCGCGGTTCTACTGTGTATAATAATAAATTATCTTTCAATATATTTCAGAATTTCCTTTAACTTGATAATAACATTTCATAAAACTTTTTCTTATTATTTGTTCTCATCATAGCAAATTAAAGTTAACTTGAACATTTGAATGATAAAAGATAAAGCCATCTGTTTCTTTCCTCGAGACATTAATAATGCTGATAAACAAATATCTTCAAACAACATTGTACAATATTTGGCAGCTGCTCTCTTGGAAGTGATTAAAATATTTTTGTTTTCACCATACCATAACAAAACAAAATACTCTTGTGAATAATTCTAGACTATACAAAGTTTAAGTAATAGAAATGTGTTAATAAAGATATCCTTAAAAATATTTATTATATAAGGAATACTACAGGTTTGTACTTATGTGTTCAATACAAAGTATTGCCATATTTGAAAAAAAATATGTTTTATAATATTATATACTGTATTACATATAATCAATTAAATAGGGTAAGTTAAGGTAAATTATTTTTTTAACTTATCCAATGAACATATACTGTGCTTGGAAAAATTAGGTTTTAATTTAAATATTTTCAGACTTTTGTTGGCAACATTTCTATTCCATAAGTAAGTTTGAAATTTGAATCTGGCAACATATACAACATACTTTCTCTTTAAGGATTGCCACTTTTTTTGTTGTTCTCCTAAATTCTCCCAAAAAACTAATACTGTCTTTAATTTATGATTATTATTTATGTGACATTCGTCTACTGGAGTATCTGAACTTCAGTTGTCAAACATTTTTTAATATCACTTGTTTGATTAGTATATTTATGTGATTGGAGAATATAGGTTTTGGTGTGACTTAAAAATTCATTTGAAATTTTACAAATATTAAAGAATAAAATGATCAAAAATGGAACTTTTGTGTCAAATACCTAATATTTATTTTTAATTCAGTGGTATTTTTAATTACTTATTAGTAAAGAAAATAACGTTATAATTTAAATTAGTTCACCTTGAATTAATGAAAACGTTAATCTTATATGTTAAAAGTGTGTTTATTTATAATTCATAATTACTGCTTCTCGAATATGTCAAATTTCAAGTTCAAACGTTTCGAGCAAACCATCTAAAAACAAGGAATAAACAGTTCTAATATTTGATGCTTGTGATAGCCACCTGGCAATAACACAAAATGATAAAGCAAGCAACGAAAATAGACAACGAAATAAAATGATTATAAAAACGAAATAATCCTTCTTTATCTTTGGTGTAATATATTTCGTTATCTTCTTTATCTACCTCGCAGTCTAGTGTTTACTTTCCCTCAAAGACAAGTCAAGCCTTATAACGTTTAGATGTTGGAGTTTTCGCACAAAGGGAGGAGAAAAACACCTGGAGAAAAATTCTGGATACCTGGCACACAAATAGGCGTCTTCAGAAAGTATCCAAAGCTGTTGAAATATTGAACAATGAAACAACTGTTTAAAACTTCCAAGTTTGAGCATTTTGTGAAACGTTTGCCAGGATCCGGTCTTTTCAATTTTTTCAAAAGTGTTGTTGAACACAGAAATATTAAAAGGGGAAAAGAAACAGGTGATTTAACACAACATTCAGTATTGATTGCAGCAGAAATCCTTGATAAACAGTCATACATTTCAGTGGTTTCTTCCACTTCTGTCATCTTCCCATATGAAATATGTCATCTTTAGAATAGTTTTCCATTAACACCTATGTCAGAATCAATATTCAGAACAAATCCGTACTGCAAAATAACACGTGTTTTCTACAAAATGAACGATCTCACTATTTTTTATATAGATATAATTCAAGACAAAAACATTCCCCAATGATCGATAAAATATCATTTCTAAAAATCCGGTGTTGTTTTTAACAATTAATTTTGCAGCTAATTTTAAAGTTCTAGTTACATTTAGGCATGTTTTTATGCAAGTAAATTTTGAATTGTCGTTGAAAGATTTTCCTTCTAACAACTGTGGGTAAATATAATTTACATTTAAGAACATAAAAAAATTTGTGTTGGATGATAAAGATTATAAAGTCCAGTGGGTTTTCTCAGTCAAAATTTAAACAAATCCAAGGTATTTCATTGTTATAAAAATACCCTATTTATAATAATAGACAAAATAATATTTAGTTCTCATAACATATTATAATTTTTTAAGGTGTATTTTATAAGTAACACGTAAAGTTAAAATATTTTAGAAATAATATATTATCATCGAGAAAATATAATTCTGAACAATGTAAAAAGAAAATCTGATACTAAAAAATAAAGCGCATATGCATTCAATTATAAATGATAGTGCAAAGAAAGCGCAGAAACTCTTGCCTAGAAAAATGTAAAACAATGTTCGAAACATTTTGTTGACAAATAAAAATTAGAAATTTTTATTATCACCGCATAAGCGAAACAAAATTTTGTTTTATCAGAAGAGAATTTGAAAAATGTTGATGAAGAATGACAATATTTCAATGTATTTGAATACTGAGAAAAGTTTTTTGGTTAAATATCAAATTAAACATGTAAAATGAATAAATTAGTTGCTTTTATTTTTGAAATTTTTCCAAATTAATTTCAAGTTACACCAATACTAAGTTCAATAAAAATGCAATAACGTTTATAATTTAATAATAATAGCTTCTTGTTGTAATTTTTATCTTTGAAAAACAATTAATATTTATTAAAAAAGTAAAAAAATTAATTAAAGTAAATTAAATTAAATTAATTAATAAAAAGATTATTTTCTATTTCAAATAGAAATCCCTAATTTTCCTAACCTCTGTCATGAGATTGGATTTACAAAGAACGCGATTCATTATATATTAAACACATTTTCGGCCTAACTTAAGTGACAGTACATAATTAACAATTTCTCCAGTGAATTACGCAATTACGAATTGAGAGAAAGTTTTGGAAATGCAAAGTAAAATTAACGACACACACAAAGTTAGTGGGAATTCTAATTATCACCGAAACCAAAATGCGTCTGAAAAATATGATTCTTTGTTAGCTAAGCTTGTAATGGGAATTATGCTTTTGATATCTATAATTATAATTTATGTTTCATTTTATTTGAGATAAGAATTGCTTTGAACTGAAGAAAATAATCTCAACCGTTTTATTTTATGTCGTTAATGAAATAGCTTTCGATTACAAGCTATATTTTAAGCCGAACTATTATAAATAACGCTGATATTTTTTAAGCACATAACTTATGAGCATAAAATTGACATATTCGTGTTCAGAATAAAACAGGGTGTTTGGGAATCGTGCTTATTTCATATTTTATTCACAGTAATAAAAAAGGGCGCATGCTTTTTATACAATAAGCAGCTTCTTCTTTATTACCATTAAGATGTTAATTTACGAGCATATACAATACATACATAGAACATACACATGTTTGTATGTATTTACTTGCTTAAAAATATTTTTTGTAATATATAAAAATACTTGAAATTAAATTAAAATACGTTTTCTGTGTGAAACAGAGAGACAGACAAAACAGAATTTAAAAAGTCCTTCCGGCCAGTGCCGGGAGGAAGAGGTAGCTTTCATATTCCTTATTTTTAAAAAGCCAACTTATATCATTCAAACACACGAAGCTAAATTAAGTGGAAACCGAATGTAGGAGATTCAATACTAATTTTCATCAATACTAAATCATTATGAATGAGAATTTCGCGAAATTAGTCAGCTTTATCGAAGCTGCTTTTCTTTAAAGTAACTTATATTTGGCTGCCAAATTCGGCGATTTCTTAAAGTGCCTGCCATTTTAAGACAACATGGTGGATGAGGCTAAGCAGTGAACTTGGTCGAGACCTTAGTAATTGCTGTGCACATGCCCACTCACATCGGAATCAGTTGATATATACGAGAGCTGTCGCATGCAAAAAATCAGATTTTTCAAAATGTCACCCACAATAGAAATTGAAACTGCTATATCTGAGCCATTTTTTAAGGTAAAGACAAACAAAAAATGCTCCTGAATCTTTATATCAAGGTCAAATACTTAAGAAAGAAACCTTTTTCAATTTCTAATTTTTTTGCACCCCACTTTAAATATATATATTTTTTTTTTTATTTAATGGCCGCCATTTTGAAACAAGATGGCTGATGAATCTGGCCAGCGAACTTGGTCGAGGTATTGATGTATACTATCCACATGCCTTCTTACATCGAAATAGGCGAATACGTGTGTTCTCGCGTGACAAATACAAGATCGTTTCAAAATGAGCCATGCTAGAAATTCAAAGTGCTACAATTCAACCATTTTTTAAGATATAAACAAAAGAACAAATTTTCAGAAACAAAAACTGCTCCGTAATCTTTGTATGAAGGCCAAACACATAAAAAAAATCTTTTTCATTTTCCAATTTTTTAATACCTCATTTTAAATTTTAAATTTAATTTTTTTAAAATGGCAACCCTCTTGAAACAAGATGGCGAATGAAGTGGCCAACGCACTCGGTCGAGACATTGGTATGTACTATGTACGGACCAAGTTACATCCAAATCGGTTCATAAATACGCCTGTTATCGCGTGACAAAAATCAGGTCGTTTTAAAATGTCAGCCACAATAGAAATTCAAAATGCTATAACTCAGCCATTTCTTAAGATATAGACAAAACAAAAACTGCTTCCGAATCTTTTTATCAAGGTCAAACACATAAGAAGAAAATACTTTTTCAATTTTCAATTTTTTGGTACCACATTTCAAATTTAAATTTTTCTTAAAAATTTAAATGGCCGCTATTTTTAAACAATATGGCGGATGAAGCTGGCCAACAAACCCGGTCAAGACATTGTTATGTACTATGTATAAACGAAGTTACATCCAAATCGGTTCATAAATACGCCTTTTATCACGTGACAAAATTCAGGACGTTTCAAAATGTCAGCCACGCTAGTAATTCAAAATGCTATAATTCAGCCATTTTTTAAGATATAGACGAAGTAAAAACTGCTCCGGAATTTTTGTATAAAGGCCAAATACATAAGAAAAAAATATTTTTCCATTTTTAATTTTTTGGTACCACATTTCAAATTTTAATTTTTTTTAAATTTTAAATGGCCGCCATTTTGAAACAAAACGGCGGATGAAGCTGGCCAACGAACTCGGTCGAGACATTGGTATGTACTATGTACACTCCGAATTACATCGAAATCGGTTCATAATTACGAGAGTTACAGTGTGACATAGGTCAGATATATATATATATCAATTTTGAACGGAGGGTGGTTTCGGGGTCTGGGGGTCATGATCGATGAAAATACACCAAAATTTTTTTTAATCGCTTTCCTCCGAACGGCTGCAATAGGTAGCTTTTTGTAATGAAAGCTACCTAAAACACAAAACTGAATTTTAAAAATATATGAAGATACCGAAATCAACATTTCACTTTTTTTTCGTCAGTTCAATTTTCAAAACAACACAGAGGCTTAAATGAAGGGTTCAAAACCATAGTAGACCAAGTCCATTTTGAAAAAAAATTGAGATAGTCCGCTTAGAAGGATAAAATCCGTTTTATTCACTCCCACAGTGAACTAAGTCTGTAAAGAGATATCACATATGAGAAAGTATCTGAGAACAGACTTGGTTCACTGTGGGAGTAGAAAAACAGATTTTATCCAACTTCTAAATGGACTATCTCATTTTTTTTAATGATTTTGGTCTACTATGGTTGTGAAATTGTCAAATAATGGTAAGAAAAAAACAAGGATTGAATTTTTAAGTATGTGATTACGTAAGATACGTGCTTTTATGAAGTTCAATTTCAAAAAAATATATATTTGTCTTTAATTAATAAAAAATGCTAACGCCAAAATTAACAAAATACTCAAGGACAGCAACAAAACCTCCAAACAACTTCGACATACGAAAATCATTTTAAAATAAAAATCGAATAGTTATGTTTGTTACTTGACGATAATCAGTTGCAGATTTCGTTATGACATCGCCTTTTCTTATAGAAGAACGCGTTTTCTTTATCTACACTGTTCAAATTTTGCAGCATTCTGGCAGGTCATTTGAGCTTTTTTTCCGAAAACGGTTACACAACCGTAATTTAACACTATTCTGACCATATTATTGGCCATTTTATGGTCAGAGTATAGTTAAATTATGGTTATGAAACCGTTTTTTGAAAAAACGGTCGGATGACCTGCCAGATTGCTACAAAATTTTTAACAGTGTAGCAGCTAATTTTAAGTAATTATATTATTTTCTTTATTATTATAATAACTACACGAAGGATAAAAATGATTCGATCAATACAAATAACTGCTAAAAAGTTAAAAATTTTTATTACTGAAGGTTTTAGCGTTAAATATGTAATTACGATTATTTCACTGTTAAAAATTTGCAGCATTCTGGTAGGTCATTTGACCGTTTTTTCTCAAAACGGTTACACAACCGTAATTTTAACACTATTCTGACCATATTATTGGCCATTTTAGGGTCAGAATATAGTTAAATTATAGTTATGAAACCGTTTTTTTAAAAAACGGTCGAATGACCTGCCAGAATGCTGCAAAATTTTTAACAGTGTTGATACGATTAATTATATATTTCTGTAGATACATTACAATGCGCAATTTCTTATTTAAATTATTTATAATAAAGTGAAATATTCTGAAACATTGAAGCACTGAATTAAAACTATATGAAGAAATATTATGTATTTATCAAAAAACTAAAGTAAATATGAAATTTAACTGATTCTTAGCAAGTAAAAACTGAAATTAGGTTAAATTGTTATAAGTGTATGTAGGGCTTAGATAAATTGTGGGTAGGCGGAAGGAGCAAGACAGGTGCACCAAATTTATCTTGCGGTTTTTAAAAGTATAAATAATTTAATTAGAAAATATACTTAGATGTTTCATGTAAAGTCTTAACACAATATTTTATAAAACGGTAACGTCAAAAGGCAACTGCACATAATCGTTGAGATTCAAGTGTTTATTGCACTTAGATAAATAAAAAATGGAGTTTGTTATATTCTTTATAAAACAAGGCAATATTCTATTGAAACTATGTATTAGAACAGTATAAAATTAATCTCAAACTAATATAATTATCTAAGTAATTCTTTAGCTGATACTTAGTAAGTATAAGTTCAAGCCATAGTAATGTATGTATATTGTAACTGCAGAACTGCTATGTTCCACACCTTTTAAAATCAAATAAATATGATTCAATCAGAAAATTTATATAATCTGGTGTATGTTGTATTTATTTAATCATATGTGATGCTACATACTTCTTTTTATTTGTTAAACAAAATTTCTGGTTTAAATAGGTTTATTTGACCTAAAAGAAAAATAGCTGGTAGCCATGTAGAGGGTAGAAAGGTGCACCAAATTTAGTATGCATTTTAAGCAGTTTAATTAAAAATTCTACAGCTTAAAACTTAAAACAATTCGTAAAATGATTATTCCTAAAAGCAGCTGAAAATATTCATAAACGGTTATTTCATTAAATATGAATTAAGAATGCATTTAATGTAATTTAAATTGTTTATAATTAAACGAAATATTTTTAAGTATTGAAACTATAAATTAAATTTAGAAAGTGTTATGTATTTATGTACAAAATCATGTATATGTGAATTTGAAGAGAATCTTTGTAAGCACAAGATCAAGTCCATTTTCGATTTTTTTTTCTTTTAAGCAGAAGATCAATCGGAAAATACTGTCAAAATATAGATGTTTTGAACAGAGTTCACACAACGCTGCAGCCCGAAAAATAGGAAAACTTATCGTCACGTGAAAAGAATCGCCCATAAATCAATAAGTAAGTTTTATATAAAACAAGTTGAAAATTGCTCGTCAAAGGTGGAGAATGAGGTACGTTCGTATTATAACTAGTTTTATAAACTTTTTTGCACAACATATTGTATTAAATGTATATTTTAGTGCACTTCATAAGTACATATCAATTTCATTCTGTTCGAAAGGCTGTAACATCATTAAAATGCACTTGCAATAATTTTCTCCAATTGGCCGTAATGTAACGGAAAACTTTTGACTGACCCTGTAATTAAACTATATATCCGATTTACATAAAATTTGAAATGACTCGACAAAATTTTACAACAATTATATATTTAAAATTTCAGACCATTCGGAAGGCTGTAACATCATTAAAATGCACTTGCAATAATTTTTTCCCATTGACCGTAATGTAACGGAAAACTTTTGACTGTCCCTATAATTAAACTATATATGCGATTTTCATAAAATTTGAAATGACTTAACAAAATTTTGCAACAATTATATAACTTTCGGTTGGGTAGCGCTTGCTCTGTTATATGCGGCCGGACAGACAGACGGACGCACTGAACGACGACTATAGGGGCTACGTATTTATATAATTATGAACGCACCTAAAAATGGAAAAACACTATTCGATTTTTAATCACTCCAATAATCAGTCCTACCAATTATATCTTTGCGTTTAAAAATGAGTTAGAAAATGTGTCAGAAAGTTTCGCGTTGTTGAACAGAGAATTTGAGAACATTTGGCATTACAATCTACAATACGCTAATGCAGAATATTAGTATAGAATATTAGTAAATTAAGAGCAGACCCCATGACCACGGCGCTATTTTAAAACATTTTTATGAAGTAGGCGACGAAGTTTTGTTTGAAGAGTGCAAAATTTTCACCTGCTTTTAATTGACACGCAATTGATAAATTTTATTCTCCATATATATTTTTTACATTAACTAATGTACTCCTTATTGATAAATGTGCCTCAAAATTTGAGAATTTTGTAACAGAAAGACTTAATAAATGTTATTGATAATTGTTAATTTCTGTATTAAAAATGTTTCTATTTTAATTAAATCAGGTAATCCAACACGGGGTACCCGGGTTAAGATACCCAAACATAAATGAAAATCATTTTTAACTCAGAACTCTAATACATGTTTTACTTTTAGTTTATTTCCTTAAGTTGCACCTCGACTATATAGCAAAAAGCATTTTTGGTGCTTTCGAATTAATCTTATGTAATCGGTCAATAGCGAAATATTTCACTATGTAAAGCAAGTAATATTATTCCGTTTATTTCAGTGTTTATGCGCGCAGTTCGATTACACATTTGTTAGATTAGAGTTTTATGTATATGTGTAACAATACGAAGAATGCAGGCAGCGGTAGGCTTTTTTATCGTATAAAAAGAAGGAGGAATAATAGATCCATTTGTCCTACTGGAGTTTAATGTAGCATGAATGATCTTGTCACAAAATTAATGTAAGAAAACCATTTGCCTAATGGTTTTTATTTGTAGCATATTAAATATTGGTGCACGTCGTAGAGTTGCGGAGAAAAGACACGAAATGAAATCTTTGGTGTTTCTCCAACATTTTATTAAATGAAATCATCATTACAGAAGTTCAATGCATTCTTTATAAGGCATTACCATAGGCGTAACTAGAACTATTTTGTGGGGTGGACCCAGGCCTCCAAACGCATAAGTTCTTTGTGTGTGTGTGTGTGCGTGCGTGCGTGCGCGTGTTGTGTGTGCGTGAATGTGTGTATGTTGGGAAAGGGAAATGTCTAATAAATCCGCATTGAGACCAAACTCGTTAATTTAATGGAAAATTTGAATTATTACTAGTAACAACTCATTATTAAGGTTAATAGGCAAGAATTTTATCGATTCTGACTTTTAATTTTTATTTTAACACATTCATCGCGGAAATGGCGCGCCTTTGTCCCACACTCTGCGCTACACTCTGCGCTGTTCCTCGCAGCGCTGAAATTGAAACAAAACACAAATTCATTTAAAAATTGTTTATTTTATATTGAAAAATAATACTCAATAACATTTCTCACTCCAATGATTTGTTTGTCCTTACAAACATAAAAAAAATAATGAAATGTCGTCTCCGTTTGGGAAAATCAATTCTAGATAATATTCCTGGAAGACGAGTTATCTCATCCCTAGCGATGAAAGTGTTAAGATGACCTGACGTTCCAAGATAGTTTCAGCTTTACGTTTAATGTCCGAGTGTCCCAACACATTTACTCATATTTAATATCCTTGTTTTCAACAGAAACCCTACACTAATCCGATTTTCCGAAGTTCAACTTTAAAAAAATTGCTGTTTTAAATCTTACGAAATTCCTCTTTTCTATTAACAACATGTTAAAACACTTCCCTCTGTGTAATAAAATACAGTAAAACCGGTCAAAATGAAACCTGTCTAAAAACAGAATCGCCTCTTGAGAAAAATTTCGTGGTTCCGACCGAGGTAATGCCATACCTTCCATAATTAAAACTTGTCTAAAGTGTAAAAGTTTTTCCAATCCCTTGTGATTTTTTTAGGTGTGCTCATTTTATACAGGTATAGTGAATTGAATCTATTTATTTTAAGCCTGAATAAGCAAAAAAATTACAGAAAATGTTTCTAAAATGCCTTAATATAAATTCAAAATTTGTTTTAAAATTCTAAAACTAAGAAAAAGAACATTTTGAGGGGTGGGAAAAAAAGGTTTTATATTGGGGGGGGGGAGGGGGATGTATTATACGTAAAGTATGGATGTAAAGTATAATACCTGTATTATACTTTAACCCCCACACTTTAAAGCAATTTTGCATCATATTTAACGCAAATACTTCCATTTTGATGAACAAGACCTTACAAGTAAACTTTACTCTACAAAAAATGTACGGTTTCAGTTATTGTTTAAAAATAGGATTATCTTAAAACTTTTTAAATTACCAAAGTGTTAAATTCCATAGCTTCTTCTATGAATGAAAATAAATGAGTAGAACTTTCTTATATTTATATTTTAAATCGAAAAGAAATTTTTAAGGACCTAGAAGGAAAATTTTACAATCGTATAGTGTTTTTTTTTTTTTTTTTTTTTTTTTGTCAGAAAGGAGCTAAAATAAAAAAACCAATTCTATTCAAATGGTGGGAACTCAGAAAAAAAATTTGCTCTTTTTAATTTATCTATTAAGTTTTCAAGTGCACCCGAGTGTGTGATCATTTTCAGAAGTTGTAAACGTACAAGCTGTTCCTAAATTTTTTAAACAAACTTTCGGGAGAGATAATGCAGTCAAAACAACTTTTTTTTGTACAGTAGACAGTACCGCAATCCACTTATTCCCTTACTGCAAGCTGAACTCGAATTTTCATTCGCAAACAGTAATGACGATATTTTAGAGATTTTCATCATATTAACTTTACTTTGTATAATATGAATAAGTTTTCATAGACCTATCTAACGATATGTCACATGAGGGGTTTACTCAAAATTTAGAAAATAGCCCCTCCCTGGAGCACCCTCCCCTCTCCCGGGAATTGCCCACTCTTTTAATTTTTAAGGTTAAAAAATAATATTGATATGACGGCTTAGTGAAAAAACGCATTCAAAACTCAATAAACAGCTGATCTGAAGAAAAAAGAGAAAATACCTCCCTCCCCAACACCCAAATTACACGCACCCTCGCTTTATAAATTTTTTAATATGTGTTATAAATTATGTCAAAGTTTAAAAGCGATTGGTTAATTAGTTTTCCTAATTTTAACAATTCCGCGTCAATAGTCTTCCTTAGAGGGTCCCTCCCCTCCCCCGGAATTTCCCAGTCTTTCAAATATTTAATGGTATAAAATAATATTTATTTGAGCGCTTAGTGAAAAAAGAAATAATCAGCTGATCTGAAGAAAAAAGAGAAAATCGCCCCCCTCTCCCTCCATTCAAATTCCACGCCCCCTCACTATATAAATTTTGTATTATGTGTTATAAACTATCTCAAAGCCTCTCTCTGTGCTTTTTTAATGGGGAAAAATGAGTTTGAAGAAATAGAAATTTTTAATTGTAGAAGAAAGTGGTATGAAATCAGGCATGTCTATCTTTCAAATGGTTAAAAAATAATATTTAAAGGAGCGCTCAGTGAAAAAACCACATTTAAAGCGAAAAAAACAGCTGATAAAAAAAATATATATATATAGAAAAAAAGCCCCCTTCCCCCCTCACCAAAATTCAACGTACGCTAACTTTATAATATTGTTATTATCTCTTATAAACTATCTCAAAGTTTAAAAATCGATTTTTTGATAAATTCAAAAATTGTGGGCTGATTTCTTTTAAATGGACATATTATTAATTAACGTACGATTTTACATCCGGTTGCAAAGTACCAAATTTCTAAAAGCAATTTAAAAAAATTTTTGTAGGTGGTATTAAAAATTGCAGTATAAAAATTATCTGTTTTCTGTATCATGTCACGTGACCTGCAGTTTGAAAGAAGCAAATCTCAGATTAACAATATAAAATCTCCTAGTACGTTGAAAGCCACTTGTTTTGGAATTTCCGTCGATGGCACATAATCTGGACGTGTGTCACATTTTCAAAAAACGAAAATAAAAGTTTTTTTACTCGATTTTTGAAGATTTTTCGAGTTTTTATGGTACTATCGAGATAAATTTTCGAATTTCTGAAAGCTTTTTTTTTTTTTTTTTTTTTTTTTTACGTCCTGTGGTCCTAATTTCGAATCCGTAGGATGAACAGAAAAAAGTTATCGCGGCTTAAAAGAGTCGCCAGTCCATATTTTCCGTTAAAACCACACCTGCTTGTAATCATTTCTGTGAGAAAATCCTGAGTTTACAAAAAGTAGATGCTTTTGCTGAATTATGAAACCCGTTCCAATTTTTAATTAGGATTTTTTAATTAATAACGTCCGTTAATTACGACTTTTTCAAAATTTTATGATTTGACGTTTGATTTCTGGTGTTCAGCTATAAGTATGCAAAATTTCAAGTCTCCAACATATATAGTTTCTGAGAACGGGCTCTATGACGGACAGACAGACAGGGAAGTGAGACGAATAGGGTTTCGTCAGATGAACGAAACCCTAAAAAAGTAACTAATGCTGTCCCCGCCGCCGCCGTAAATGAATTTTTTGAGACGGGAGGTCTTTCTTTGCTTATATTAAGACAACTACTGCATATAAAAATATAGCAATTTGTAGTATTACAGAGAAATGTTTGATAAACACGCTGAAGCAGGCAGTTTTTAAGTCAAAGAATTATTTTAAGAGCTATTTAATGTTAAATTCGATCAAAATCCTTCATTAAAAAAGTTTTATAAGAGCAAAAACTATACATAGGAATTTAATAAATTTTTCTGAGGATATACATTACAAACTCGCGGTGTGCAGGCTGCATTTATTTTTTTTATTTGAGTAATTTAAAAAAAAAAATTCTTTTCAGATTTCTATTCGAATTTCCATCATTCCAAGATATATTTTATTTTATATTTAGAAAAGGTATTTTTTTATACTGCTGCCAATTGGTAAAACAGCGCAAATAATTATACTTTCTCTCAAATAAAAAAAAATATTTACACGCGACTATTAAAAAGAGAAGGAAATATTTAAATAATAATTAAATGAACACCTCTTAAAAGTAGGAAATGGGGAAAATTACGTCCTAAAAATTGTATCTCGTGAATTATGAAAAGTAAGAAATTTTTAGAATATTTAATTATTACACGAGAAACGCATTTAATGGGGAAAATTACATCATATGTAAAATGCCGAAATATTAAATACAGTGAAACCTCTCTGTAAGGGCCATATACCGTCCCATTGAAAATTGGCCCTTATGAGAAGTGGCCCTTGAATAGGGGTGACCAAATTTTTCATTTCTCTTTCTTTTTATCCCGCGATTTTTAAAATATGCATATTCTTTCATTAAGTTCTCTTTGTTTTTGACAATATTGTTTATTTGATTATTGCTGCAATTAAACTATGAAACCAATTTTCTTGCAGATGTTCCTTGATCATGACAATTAGGAACTTTTTGTCATTCAAATCCAAATGTACTCTTTGGCTTGATGTAGATGCCATAATTTTAAATTTTACATAAGCCTGAGCATAATATTTCTAGTGTAAAAATTGTACTTCAATATGCATTCGCAGTTTTAGTAAATGTGGAATCAGTTTTTCTAGATAACCTGTTATCCTCTGTGTGCCAACAACAAAGGGTCAAGTTTCTCCTCCAACCCAACCTCTACAGGTTGAAAGGTCAAACAAAGTGTGAGGAACACCTGTTTGTCTCACTTGTGGAAAAGTTTGTGGCCATTAATTGTGTTATTAAATCCTCTCCATCTCCCCTGTCTTTTTTGTTGCAAGCGCAGTTGTTTATTGAACTCTTATCTTTTGGTTCAGGAATTCAATAAAGCTGTTTAGGATTTAAGGCAAATGTGAAAAAAATGGCCTTTATGAGGGGTAGGTGCGGCCCCTAATAGGAGTAAATTTAACGTTATGTCTATGGGAAAATTTTTCGTTCCTAAAAATATTGGCCCTTAATAGAGGTGGCCCTTGAATAGGGGTGGCCTTTAAAGGAAGTTTCACTGTATCACCATATGTAAAATGCCTAAATTAATTAAATTATTACGACTGAAAAACTTTTAGTGGTTAAAATGTGGTCATTTTAAAATATCTCAAATAATAATATTCCCAAACATTTTTAAATTGAATAACATATTTGCACGTGAATATTAAAAAAGAAACAAAAACTTTAAATGATTAAAATATTACACGTGAAACGCATTAATGGCAAAAAATACTTCATATAATAAAACTATGCACTTAAAATGATTTTCTTTGGACAATATTAATGTGGCGTCACATTGGAACCACACGGTATAAAAAAAGCGCGGCTAGCAAATTTGTTTTATATTTCATGACTTGATGCAGCATAAATAAAGGTAAATCAAGCGCAAAATACTTTCGATTAATTTTATACGAATTACTATTCAATAAATACCTATTCGTATTTACTTATTAATTAAAATAAACAATTTACATTTTAAAAATAACATGAAAAAATATGCATGATGGTGTAATAAAATAGAGACAAAATTTCATGGATAAGGTATACCTGGTCCTGAAAATATCTAAAACTCGATCAAAAAATAAAATTAATATACAAGCGTAAAATTTCAAAACACAATGCTTTTCATTACCGTGGTTCTGAATGTTATTCCTAACCAGATGGAGTTTTCTAACCTCGAACCCAAAGGAAGAATATTTTCTATGGCGTCATTATAAAAATCCGAGAGGCAGCAGGATTTTTAACCTAACCCTTTTGTGGAAGTTGATTTTCAAATGAGTGATTGATCTTATGTATAAATCCCAAAACAGCCATCAGCTGTCGTGACAGCGGTGGATAAGGCCATGGTAAACGAAAATTCAAAAGCAATATTCATAGGGCCCTATTCAAACGGAAAAGCATGGCAACCCGATTACAGAAGATAATTTCCGTTGGTAATAATATCATTCAATCTTCCATAACCTGATAATATTTGTAAAACAGGGCACATTACCATGCTTTTAAAAGCTGCGAAGTCTGAACGGGAGGGGACGAGGCGAGGGGCTAGCATAGCTCGCAGGGGGCAGAGCCTCCTAGTAATTTAAATATTATTAATAATTTTTATATTTGAAAATTAAATATCGATAAGTTTTTTTGGTCGATAAGTGTTTTTGGAGTTTAGTTACACCTGTAGTTTAGTAGAACTGGAAACGCACTGCCAGCAATTATTGTTAATAGACAGCATAGTAGCTGAATTTTTTATATATCCTTGTAAATGAATGGTGAATGCTATGCACACCATATTCTATAGTAATCCTCTTTTGGTGTACTTCAGTGACATATATCAATTTCGGTATGTTTCAAATAGTGTAACATCATTAAAATACACTGCAAACGATTTTTCCCCATACACCGTAATATAACGGATCTTTTTTTAGTGTCCTTGTAGACGAACTATAAATGCTATACACTTCATTTTCAATACCAAACATGCCATAGTAAACCTCAATAACATATGTCAATTGCATGGCAATCCGAGCATATTTACGCGAGTTAGAGTCGGGGATCGACTTACAGATTTTGGGGGCCCTGGGCACAAATATAATAGCGGCCACCTGTAACATTTTAAGTGCAAAACTATAATGCATACAGCATAATAATTTTTTAAATTTTAAATATGTTTATTATTTTTTGGAATAATGTAACTTGAGGATCCTCTAAAATCGGGGGTCCGGGCCCATGCCCCGAATGCCCTCCAGTAAATCACAATCCGGTTAGAGCACGGACACGGGCAGACAGACAAACCGAATTCATAAACACTTCTATGTTCACACAACTATGTTCAAAAGTGTTAAAAACAACAATAAAATTTACATAAAAAAGCTTTCATTTCAATTTGCTCGGAATTTCAATTTGGTTACATAGTACCCTTTTCCTGTAAGCACCTCCATTTATACAGAATATCAAAGAATTTGATGAAAATACAGTCTGAAATTCGAAGCGAAGGGCCACATGACAGTAACACTTCCCGTATTTTAAAGTACAGGATTTATTTGTGCACCGGTAATTAGGCATAGAAACTGAAAGTTACCCCACAGGCAGACACACAGTCACAGAGAAATTGCGAAAAATCTAAAAGGAAACCCCCTGCCAAGATGATCCTCTTTCTGGACAATTAATGAAAAAATAAGTTGACATCTGGTTTGCCTGAAAGGTGTTAGTTATCGCTTTATTAGACTTCCCATGGTCATTTCCGTACCCGAAGTGTAGTGATAAAAATAGAAAAAAAAATCTTACCTTAAGTTTGTCGTTATTTTGTAAGAGAAAGGTTGCATGTAGCTTGGGCTTCTGCGTCCCCCCCCCCTTTTCGCCGGCTCTGACCACAGCACATGCTTATGCTTTTCCCCATCGCCTCGTGACAAAGAGCCTTCAGATAATATTTCTCTATTTGCTCCGGGCTACATAGCTGTTGCACCTTTGACAACCCTCCCCTCACACACACATTCACATTTCGCGTGTGCATGATGCTCTTTGATTATATTAGTTCACAAATCAGAAATACATTTGTTTGTGTAACCTTTCAAACATTTAAAAATTAAAATTTTGACTATATCGTAGTCATAAAAGTTTCACTTGAATTTGAAATTCTGGGGTGGGCACTGAAACTACCTGGGGTGGGCCAGGCCTACCCGGCCCACCCACTAGTTACGCCTATGGGCATTACCGTCTCGAAGGTAAATGATTTAACATGAGATCACTACAGGATCTTAAAATAAAATTAGAATAACTGTTATAATGAACAACATCTTGGAATGAACACCCAGGGGCTATTGACAATGCTTTTTGCTACAACGCGGAGAAACACAATATCATGACGTAACACGCGCTCTAGCCAATGCGAGAATAAAGGATACGCGTAAAGTCTACGTCACGACTAATGGGAGTGATAAAGCAAAGAGTCCTGGCAATTTGAAGCAGGCGCATTTTACAGTGAAAATTACCCCATCGCGCGAAGATAATCTCGGGAAAAAAATAGCTCTTTTAAAAACTTTCGAGTTCACATAAAATAATAGAAATGATTAGAAATCATTTTATAATTTAGGAATAAACTAAAAGCTTTATATTTAAGTAAATCGAGCAAGATAATAATTAATTTAAGGAGAATTTAATAGGTTTAATGATAGGTATTATTAAAGAATAAGAAATTTGTGAATATGCCGGTAATTTAGCATGAAAAAGGGAATATCGCGAAGGAAGAATTAATAATATAACATATATTTATGAATTTATTAGTAATGTTTTAATTTTGTTTGGCAATATAGTTCTGAAATATCACACGGAAACAAACAAAATCCTGAATTATTTACATTGTTTTAAGTGCAAGATGTTAATATTCTGTAATTGGATGGCATGCAGATTCAAAAATATTCATGCTTGAAAATAAACTTTAAAACCTTTTTTTTAACTGTTTATTATGATGCAGTTTTTAAACAAATTGCATTTTAAATTACGTTTTATTCTTTTCGAAGGTGTAAAAATCGAAATTATGCGAAATTTAGAAGTTTAAAAAAATTTGCTTTAAAAGCGAAATATATTGGTCAAGTCGTTGCCACCGGTGGTATAACGTCACCGTTACTCACAGACTTTTTTGTTTTAATATATATTATTATAGATTATTTACTGCTGGTTTGTGGTAACTAAAACACATATTCACATTTCAGATGTATGATGGCACAGTCACAACCTGTTAACCCACCTCCATCGTATGTCACACTGTCACACATTGTGAGCAATCTTCTCTCTCTTAAAGTATATCGTGATTTATGGATGACCTCTAATAATGTGCTTAGTTTCATATTTTTCACTTATGTTTTGTCATTTCTTGATGAAAAATTACAACTACTCTCAAATAAAATCCGTTAAGAGCGTTCGCAGATGAAAGTGAAAATTAGTCATTTTATATCTGTTACGATCCTCGTTTCAATTATAAATTTTATTGACGCTTGCAAATAGTTTTCAGTGAAAAACACCTGCTATGTAGATCTCATTTAATTGTCACTATAGTGTTCGTTTGCATAAATTATAGGTCTATGCAAGTATGTTTTAATTTTTTTCTGTAAAAAAGCATTTGTTTGAAATTAAAGGAATTAAGTTAGCATATTTGGTGTGGTTCAGGTCCCTTGGACTGTGTTTTTCTTGTGTGTGTTTGATAGGCCGGAGTTTAAAGAACCTCGATTACTGCATTCACCTTGTCTACCACATTATTGAAAATGTTCATTAAAAAACAAAAAGGATTGTGCCCATCCTGGCAGATATTATCATAATTAAATATTTAAGGAAAAGGGTTTCAATACAATTTTTTTCTTCTTTTGAGTTTTAATTTAGTTTAATACAGATATTTTTTGCTGGAAAAAAAGTCTTAGAAATTTTTGGAATTTTTTAATTTAAAATAACTTTTCTTGTATAAAAAAAGTAAAGTAAATTAAAGAATGAATGAAGAAAAACTTTTTCTGCCTAAACTTTCAAGCAATAGTAACTAAACGAGAATGGCTGGAAATGTTAATAAAATACTTTTTCCAAGATTTCAAAAGCTATTCTGATTTGAAAAAATAGTAAACGTTTAACTGCACTAGATTAACTGTATCGTTTTTTAATATGAATTAAAATTATATATATAATTTTTAATCAATTTTTTATTAATAATATTGTAATTTTATAGTGAAATTTTATGTATGAAAACACATTAAATGCATATAAGAATAATATGATATCTTCTGCATCTATTCAATCTATTACGTTTAGAATTTAGAATTATTATACGCTTGAGACGTCCAAAAGCAGCAAAGAATGGGATTTATCTTTATATCGTATTTTCTTCTCGCTGTTTGTTCTGGGAAAAAGTTAACTCATACGGTTTAAAGTAAATAAACTATTCTAAAGTAAATATATCACAAAGAAATGTTTAAACTGAGTTTGTTCCTCTTTCCAAAAGTTCGAAAGTAATTTTGTTCTTCACTTTGAAAGATTTAATCCTTGTTTACTGCACATAAAAGCAGCAGGATTATAGTTACCTTAAACAATAATGCTCGAAGCGTATGCAGTTTTTGCATTTTTAATAGCTCTGAACTGCAGCCTATTTAAGGTTATCATTGAAAGATATTCTAAAAATATTGTAAATGTTCAACCGCAGAAAACTGATTTAAAGTTTTTATTTTTAAGAACGTCTATTCTGATCTTTTACTCTACAAATTAAAATGGAATTGTATTTCATTTTTGAGCTTCGTTTTGATTTGTTTTTGTATCATTTACACTAGTGATGGGCGATAACGAGATGTTTTTCTCGATTTTCTCGATTGTATGGACATCTCGATAATTTTCGATTGTGTAAATTTTTTCTCGATGACTGCAGTTTGCAAATTTTTTTTATAAATCATATATTATGTATTATATACGTCATACATTTATCAAGAATCGTCTGCGGGTGAACTGGAATGCGTCGATGTTAATAAAGACTAGGTGACTTCGACCGCTAGCGGGCCCCTCCTTTAATCGGGGCCCCTAATTTATACGTAATCTTGTAATATGAAATCACGAACAGGTTACCCGCTATATACGGCACTGATATATGATAGCAGGCGGGTGTGGTGTGCACGCACTACAAAACCTTGTAAAAAATATAATATCGAATCGAATGAACCTCGGACCAGATCTCTTGGGGGAGGGGTCAAAGCGAGCGGAGGGACACAGCAGCTGCATAATATGATTAAGTCGTCACAGGTCTTTAGGCCTTTCCAACCATATGTCACATGAGAAGTCTGGATCTGAATTTATAAAAAAGCCCTCCCCGTGGGGGCAAAGGGGGGAGGGGTGCGGGAGGTTGACAACATGAGTAAGTGGTCATAAGCCTTTCCAACAATATGTCACATGAGGGGTCCCGGCTAAATTTAGAAAAACACCCCGTGGGGGAAAAGTGGGGTGGGGGCGGTCACCGGAGGTGCATTACATCAATAAGTAGTCACAGACCTTTCCAACGATATCTCACATGTGGGGTCTTGGCAAAATTTGGAAAAGTGTCCCCCGGGTGGGTGCAAAATGGGGGGATGGACACCGGAGGAGCATAACATCAATAAGTAGTCACAGACCTTTCCAACGATATCTCACATGTGGGGTCTTGGCTAAATTTGGAAAAGTGCCCCCGGGGGGGCAAAGTGGTGGTGGGGACACCGTAGGTACATAACATCAATAAGTAGTCACAGACCTTTCCAACGATATCTCACACTAGGGGTCTTGACTAAATTTGAAAAAGTGTCCCCGGGGGGGGGGGGGGCAAAGAGTGGAGGGACTGTCACCGGAAGTGCATAATATCAATAAGTAGTCACAGACTTTTTCAACGATATCTCACAAGAGGGGTATTGACTAAATTTGGAAATGTGTCCTTCGGGGGGGAAGTGGGGGGGGGGCGGCCACCGGAAGTGCATAGCATCAATAAGTAGTCACAAACCTTTCCAACGATATGTCACATGAGGGGTCTTGGCTAAATTTGGAAAAGTGTCCTGAAATTTCATATATCATAAATAATATTTAGCGGAGGGCTCCATAAAAAAATCTGATCTAAAATGATAAAAACGGAAAAAACTACCCTCGCAGTGGGGGCCAAATTGGGGAGGGGAGGAAGAAAGTCTCATAATATGAAAGAGTCATCCGAGAGCTTACCGATGACATATCACATGACTGGTCCAAAAAAAGTTTGAAAATTGCTCCCCCTCCCACCCCCCGTGAGCCCACTCTTTCGCCCCGGAATTCACACTGCCGCCACTTTAAAATTTTTATGTTCAATAATTAATATTTACCGGAAGACTGCATAAAAAACCCACATCTAAAGTGATATTTAAATTTTTTAAAGAAATCGGCTACGGTTTTAAAAATTTGTTCGCCCCTTCCCCATCCCCCTTTGGGCGAAGAAAGGTTCATAGTATGAAAGAGTGGTCAAAGGGCTTTTCGATTATATGCCACAGGAAGGGTTCGGTAAATTTTTTAAAATTGCACCCCGCATGATTCCACTCTCACGTCCTCCTTCCTCGAAATCACCCGACCCACCTTCCTCTTTGAAATTTTTATATTTAATAAATAATTTTTATCGGAGGGTTCCAGGTATGTGACATCTTGGTAGGGCTAAAATAAGAGAAACTTTGAAAATTAGGGCTTCATTTCACAGCTCATTGTCATGCCTCTTTCTCTATCTCGTCCCTTGGTACTCTCGATAAATTTTCTTACTTTAAAATACTTCTCTGCCGAGGACGAGAGAAATCCTCGAAAAGCTTTTCATAGCGAAATGTTGAAAAGCGCGAGCGAAATCCTCGAAAGGCTTTTCGTTGGGAGATTTCGAAAAGAACGAGAGAAACCAGCCACCAGCGAGAGGCTTCCCATCGAGAAAGGTTGAAAAGGGCGAGAGACACTCTCGAGGGACTTCCCATTCCGAAAGGTTTAAAACCGCGAGAGAACAAACCATCGAGTAGCTTCCCATCTGAAAGCGTCGAAATGCTGGAAAAATCATCGAGATGAGATTTGCCGAAATGCGAGATGGAAATGAAGCTTTTAGAGTCAAACTTACCAGTAGGTTTAAGTCATAATTTCTCAAAGGAGTCCATCTGCTTATCCAATATCTTTTTAGCTCACAGGCTATCTAAGCCTGAGAGCTAATGTACCCGTCGGTTCTGTGTGTATGCATGTACGTACGTACGTACCGTACGTATGTACGTAACGCGATAACTCTTGATTAAAATGTATGATTTGCTTCAATTTTTTTTATGTTTATTCTGATAAGGCGTTCCGCTGATTAGTTTTGACGGTTCATTGGTTAAGGATAAAGGGAGAGAAGGGGGGCTGGTCCCTCCCCCCTCCTTAATTTAGATAAATAGGTTTTTCATGCAGAATTATTCGATTTCCTCCAAATTTCGTATACCGGTTTATTATGTTAAGGAGCTTCCCTGATTAAACTTGGAGGTTCATTAGTTATGTATAAGGGGGGTAGACCACCTCCTTAATTTAGATAAATGGGTTTTTCATGCAGAATTATTCGATTTGCTCCAAATTTGGTATACCGGTTTATTATTTTAAGGAGATTCCCTGATTAAACTTGGAAGTTCATTGGTTAAGGATAAAGGGGGAGAAGGGGGGCTGCCCGCCCCCTCTTAATTTAGATAAATAGGTTTTTCATGCAGAATAATTCGATTTGTTCCAAATTTGGTATACCGGTTTATTATGTTAAGGAGCTTCCCTGATTAAACTTGGAAGTTCATTAGTTAAGTATAAAGGGGAGAAAGGGGGGGGGTAGACCCCCTCCTTAATTTAGATAAATGGGTTTTTCATGCAGAATTATTCGATTTGCTCCAAATGTGATATACCGGTTTATTATGTTAAGAAGTTACCTTGATTAGATTTGGAGGTTTACGGGTTAAGTATAAAGGGGGAGAAGGGGGCTGGTCCCCCCTTAATTTAGATAAATGGGCTTTTCATGCAGAATTATTCGATTTGCTCCAAATTTGGTATACCGGTTTATTATGTTAAGGAGCTTCCCTGATTAAACTTGGAAGTTCATTGGTTAAAGATAAAGGGGGACAAGGGGGGCTGGTTCCCCACTTAATTTAGGTAATTGGGTTTTTCATGCAGAATTACTCGAATTGTTCCAAATTTAGTATACCTGTTTATTATGTTAATGAGCTTCCCTGATTAAACTTGGAGGTTCATTACTTAAGTATAAAGGGGGGAAAGGGGGGGTAGACCCCCTCGTTAATGTAGATAAATGGGTTTTTCATGCAGAATTATTCGATTTGCTCCAAATTTGGGATACCGGTTTATTATGTTAAGAAGCTGCCTTGATTAGATTTGGAGGTTTATGGGTTAAGTATAAAGGGGAGGGGCTGGCCTCCCCCATAATTTAGATAAAAGGGTATTTCATGCAGAATTATTCGATTTGCTTCAAATTTAATATACCGATTTATTCCGATATGGCGCTTCCTTCATTAGATTTGGAGGTTCATTGGTTAAGTATACAAGGGCGAAAAGGGGGAAGTCCCCATCCCTTAATTTAGATAAATGGATTTTCATGGAGAATTATTCAATTTACTTTAATTTTTTTTTCTATGTTCGTTCTGATAAGGAGCTTTCCTGATTAGATTTGGAGGTTCATTATTTAAGTATAAAAGGGTTAAAGGGGTTAGACCTCCCTTAATTTAGCGATATGTTTCTTTTTTTCATGCAGAATTATCTGATTTTCTTCAAATTTGATATACTGATTTATTATAGTTAAGGAGTTTCCCTGATTTGATTTGGAGGTTCATTGGTTAAGTATAAAAGGGGCAAACGGGGTATATTTCCCTTCATTTATTTTTTGAGGGACATTATTCTTTGAAATAAGAGTATAATATACAATTAATGTGAATAACCTGTGAGCTCAATGCCATCAGTTTAACTGGCACTTATCTTTTTATTGCTATTAACCGATGTGGGTTATGAAGCATAGTGGTTTATGTATTCAGTTCTGTATAGTCCTAGTTTCAAACTTTACTGTTAAATTTAGTGTCATTTTGCCCCGAATTTTCAATGTTTCTCTTATTTTAGCTCTGCCAAGCTGACCCATACCTGGAGACTCAGATAAATACTATTTATTAAATATAAAAAGTTCAAAGAGGAAGGTGAGTGAATTCTGGGGGGCGCGAGAGTGCACAAAGGGGGGGTGGGGTAATTTTCAAACTTTTACCAAACCTCTCCATCGGAAAGTCCTTTCACCACTCTTTCATATTATGAACCTTTCTCCTCCCAGACTTGAATTCCGGAAGGGGGCGGGGGGGGGGAGCGGTGCGGGGGTGATTTTTTTTTTTAATTGTAGAGATTTCTACAATAAATATCATCAAATGAGGTTTTTTAATGGAGCTCTCCGATAAATATTATTTATTAAATATAAAATTTTGGTGGCTGCGTGGGGGGTGCTGTGGGTGAAAAGTGGGGCTGCGTGATTTCCGGGTATATTCTGGGATAAAAGAGGGAACCCACGTGGGAGGGGTAGATTTCAAACTTTTTTTGGACCAGTCATTTGATATATCATCGGAAAGTTTTCGGTTATCATCGGAAAGTTACTCTTTCATATTATGAACCTTTCTTCTTCCCTCCCTATTTTGGCGCCCCGAGGGAGGCACTTTTCGAACTTTTTTGAAATCGTAGCGTTTTTAAACATTTTAGATCGGATTTTTTTACGGAGCCCTCCGATAAATAATTTTTAATATATGAAAAATTCAAAGAGAAGGATGAGCAGGGTATATTTCGGGGGAACGATAATTGGAATCCTGGGAGTTGGGACTCTTTTCTATCTTTTACTGATACCCCTCATGTGATATATCATTGGAAAGCTCTGTGACTACTATTTCATTTTATATATCGCTCGCGCCCCTCCCCTTACTTTGCCCCGCGTGGGGGCACTTTTCTAAATTTAGCCGACACCCCTCATGTGACATATCGTTGGAAAGTCCTGTGACCACTTATTCATATTATGCACTTTCCTTGCCCCTGCCCCCTACTTTGCTCCCCGCGGGGGTTCGTTTAATGTATTCCAGTCGAAGTCTTTCTAAATATGGGGAAATTAAAGATCCAATCTCAAATGACGTAGAAAAATCAATAAAAAATTTTGATCCCTTTTATCATCCTTTAGTTCATGTTTTTGCCACTAGGGGGTACTTTTGATTCTTATTTCTTTGGCCATTTTCGTGCTAATTGCCGAAAAATTCTAATTTTTGATACTTAAACTTCCCTTACCGCTTCATAGCTACTCGCGTTTTTTCAGCTTTTTTCAACCAGGGGGCACCCTTACAAGACTTTTCCAGTCTTATGGCTCCTTTATAGCCTCCCTTTGGTTTGTTGTATTTTATTCCATCTGTTTTCAGTTACCCTATATTTAATAAAATCTGCCTTATATATATGTAAAATCAATGATTTCAATAATCGATTCTAGAACATCTCCTTTGTAGATTCTCGAAAATAATCGATGACTGTATCGATTGTGTATTTTACGATAACGATTTTTTTCGATTGGTAAATTTTAGAGAATCGCCCATCACTAAGCGCTATCACTACTATGAAATTGTCGGCCAGAATAATAGCTAAGTTTTCCAATAACTGTTTTTAGCTTTTCTCGTTATAATCGATTGTAAAACATCTCGATTGTAGATTCTAGGAATTAATCGATGGCTGTATCGATTGTGATTTTTTACGATGACGATTTTTCTCGATTGTCGAATTCTCGAGAATCGCCCATCACTAATTTACACTTAAGGTATCTGCCTATGTTCAGAGCGCTTTTAAAATGCACAATAACAATATTGAATAAACAAACATATTTTTAGTTCAATTGTAATATAGAATGAGAAAAAATATAAACTCCTAACAATGCCTTAACATTTAAAAACAAATTGGGGAATTTGCCATTTTTGCTTTACATCTTCTATCTTCAATAGAAGAAAGTATTGTAATCGAAATATTTTTCTAATTTTGGTTTTCGACTGATCTATACGTTTTAGGGGTCAGATATGCCCAAAAAATATGTTTATACAAAATGTCTATCTGTCCGCGTGTGTGTCCGTGTATCACCGTCCTACCATCGAAAAGTGTATGAGGTTCTGCATAGGGAATTGAATCAAATGTTTTGTGTATGTTTTTGGCCATAGCAAGTGGGTCCTCCATGAATTTGGAAATATTCCGCCGGTAGGGAGCGCTGTAATAGCGATTTATGCGCCATTTTTATTATTGTACCATCGAAAAGTGTACGAAGTTATGCATAGAATTGAACCAAATGTTTTGTGTATGCTTTTGGTTATGGTAGGCAGGTCCTACTTGAATTTGGAAATATCTCGCTGGAAGGGTGCACTGTAATGGCGATTTTTGTATAATTTGCTCGATTTTTCGTATTTCTATTGTGCATCAGCGGCTCGATTAGCGATTGGAACTTCGGATCATTTTAAGCCGGTTATTCGAAAACAGCTGATTTACAACAGAATATCAGAAAACTATTGATGTTAATAAATTTTATGATCGAGATTAGCTCAGTTTTACTCCGATTTATTAATTGAAGCAAAAATTTAAGATGAAAATAAAAATTGGTATAATATTTAATCCGTCAGGACGAGCGCAGTGTGTTTTGACATGCCCGAAAATATTCGTCTGCTGTCTTTCCCTTTAAACCGAACTGGTCGGGTCCCTCAGTACCTGCCTCCAAGATCATCTTCCGTGCGTAGCGTATGAAAACGGTGAATTCAGACTCCTTATTTGTCTTATAGAATTATAAAAAGTCTTATAGAAATTGAAGCTATATGTAAAAACTGCAAAACATCTAAAGTTTCTGATCTATGTACATCCTAATTATTATAAAAATTCATAAATCACTGTATTTTTAACCGCAATAATGTATAATTTTATTATAATAAAAATTGTAAAGAAAAATTAAGTTTTTCGAATAAAGAAAATAAAGATGAGTGCTTTTAATTCATTCGTTATTAATTTTTTAAATTAACGATAATTTAACATTTCAGTTATCATTTTTCACGAGAAACAGTGTAATTACCATGAATTTCACTAACAGATAGAAGTCTAAAGATTTTTTTCGTATTTATTCCGTTTAATATATTTGGGGTGTGCTGACACCCCATGCCCGTTCTCGTGCTAAGTTTCACGGCGCGCGTCCTGCCGGGTTAATTAGTAATATTGAAGCATTAACATTTGTAAATACTGTTTGAAATATTGAGATGTATGAAATAGAAGAAAGTTTTGGGATTGGCACATCCAACTAGTTTAAACAAAATTTCATACTTACGCCAGACAACGAGCACTCAATTCAACAAAATATATTTCAATTTTTCTTTGCACTACATTCGTTCATCACTTGATACATTTCTTTTACACTTATCTGTGCACTGAACTGGTTGTTTTACAATATCTTCAAAATTAACTGAAATATTTCAAACTATGTCAAAAATACATATTTTTTATAAAAAATTACCAGTTTTTTATATTCGAGCACCTATAAAATAATTACATTATCACATAGAACCTAGATTCTAGTTCAAAACATAGTGAGTATTATAGTAAGCTTTCTGAGAAAATTTCACTAAAAAATGTTTAAAATATTTTATGTAATTGAGTTTATCGAACATGGAAAAATAAAAAACCATTATTAACTAGAAATCACTTTTAAAGATTCCTTATCTATAGTGTTTCTTACTTATAAAATTAATCTAGAAGTATCAATTAAGGTTTATTAGTGTTTTTATATTAAAAAACATCGTTTACATTTCACCAGGCCTTCCTACTCCCACTTCCGATAGTTGACTTGTTACATCCTCTTTATTATATTGGTCATAACTCCTATTATAAAAATCGTAGGAATAAAATTAAAACAGATTCGGAATTGTAAAAGATTGCTCTTTCAAATAAAACAAGAAAACGATTTCAAAAATTTTAACCAAAACGGTCATTTTAATGTCGGTCGAAACTTAATACTGTTAACTTTTTAGCAGCACTTTAAGGCTGTTAGTCAGTGAAATCCCCCAATTCCCCACGCTAAGATTAAACCTATGTGCGTGGTATGAGTTCGTATATTCAAAATATCTCCTCAGGAAATTAATGTTTTTAACTTCCGTTTTCTCTGTACTCTTCTTAAAGAATAGTTCTTTTTTTTCTTATTTATCAAAATATGAACTAAGTATATGTTTAATCTTATGGGAAGTGTTTAAATCTTACTCTGAGCTCGACAGATTTTGACACATAAAATATTAAATTAAGCTTATATTGTAGATATATTTTGACAACTAACAAAAGAAGATACATCCTTTCAGACGAGCACAAAGAAAAAATAAGTTAAAAATATTAATTTGATGTGGAGATAGCCTGACTATACGAATACATCCTAAGGACATAGGTTTAAAGCTAGAGAGGGGAATTGGAGTTCACTGACTAATAACTTTATTTATTGCGTCGATTCAAATATGCTTTCGTTATATATTCCTGAAAAAGTTGTTGGACCCATAACAATCGTATTCCACATTTCAAAATATTTTGCAGCCTTTAAATGATGTAATTATATTAGTCCAGGAGAACAATGTCACATTTTTTCCGAACAATTTTAGCGTTGATTATTTTGATATATATTTTAGATTAAATGTTGCAGATGTGAAAACGCTAGTCAGCTGGAACGCTAGTGGAAAGGAAGCATTGTAACATCGTATATCCCGCTGTGAAATGTATAGAAATCGGATTAGTGATGATTCTTCCACGTCTTAGTACTTGTTAAATCTAAATTGTAAAATATACTACTTAAATGTGCAGCAAGGCAGAGTAATAAGCCAGCTGAATAGGAAAAATATATGTAATAGAAATGCAATCTAAAATAAACAACCTACTTATTACGTGTCAAAATGTAAACCACAGAAAATAGAATTTAAAGACAGTTGAAAACAATAAAATTAACATTAACATTTAAATACAGGTTGCATGTGAACACATAGTTCAAGGTGCCGCATTATAAATGATTTTATCACACATGTTATTAAATTTAATTTTGCCCAATGGCTTTGTAAACATACCAGCAACCATCTTATGGCATTCACAGTACTTTATAACAAACACACCCTCTTTATAGAGTCCACGTATAAAACAGTAACGAGCATCGATATGTTTGGATCTTTGACTGACATGCTTGTTTTTAATCATAGCTATACAAACTTGATTATCCTCATCAATCGTAAATTGTCTTTTCTGAGTATCCTCAATTTCACACAAAAATTATGCTAACCATACACCCTCTTTACATGTTTCAGACACAGGAATAAATTCAGCTTCAGTAGAAGATAGTGAAACTGAGTGTTGTTTTCTACTATACCATATTACAGGTGAATTTCCTAGCATAATTATGTATCCGGTTGTAGACTTTCGATCTGACATATTTCTAGCCCAATCGGCATCAACAAAATCTTCAAAAGATGATAGATCTTTCCCAAAATTTCAATGAAAACTCAGTTGTTCCTTTAAGATATCTCATAACTTGTTTAACTGCATTCCAATCATTTTCAGTTGGTTTACTAACACGTCTGGAGAAGATTACAACTGCTATTGAAATATCTGGTCTTGAGGTACTATTAGAAATGAATAAAAGAGACCCAATTACTTCTCTACATAACAAAACACACCTACATAACTAACCTTAAAAAGTGGGGAAGGATTGTACTTTGTGCCAATATATTAAGAAAGAGAAACAACGTATAAAGACACAAATATAAATATGTGTAAAAAGCATACAGCTGTTTCGAAACCTCTAAGAGTTCTGTCTCTCTCTCCCTCCCCCCCCCCCCCCCCACTTTTTTACCCAGAGTTTTAATTTTAACTTTGAATTTTAAGCACTGATGATGAAACCTTAGAGGTTTCGAAACAGCTGTATGCTTTTCATGCATATTTATATTTGTGCCTTTATACTTTGTTTCTCTTTCTTAATATCTAACCTTACCTACGTAACAAAATATAATATGACACTTGTCCTAAATCAGATATATCAAATGATTCTTTAAATATTTGCATCATGTTAATTTCAGTTTCTTTATCTAATTTAGAAATAATTATATCATCAACGTATAAAGAATATACCGGGTGTCCCAAAAAGGACTGACTGATTTTAAAATTCAATAACTTGCAAACGGTGACAGATATTTAAAAAATTCTTGCAGGAGGGTTATGCATAAGGTCAAAAGTTTTATTACAGTGATTTTCGATTTTAGTTCGAATTACAAACAATAGATGGCGCTGTAAGCAATAGTCGCTAAATACAGGCTCGATTTCTGGTCCTTTCTCTTGTTCTATGCTGAAAAAGGAGATGGAAATGTATTATCCGGGCCACGAAGTACCAAAAATCGAGCCTAAATTCAGCGTCGATTAATCGCAGCGCCATCTATTGTTTGTAATTCGAACTAAAATCGAAAATCACTGTAATAAAACTTTTGACCTTATGCATAACCCTCCTGCAAGAATTTTTTAAATATCTGTCACCGTTTTCAAGTTATTGAATTTTAAAATCAGTCAGTCCTTTTTGGGACACCCGGTAGCTCCAACCATTTTCTTCGTTTCTGATGTAAAAACACTGATCCACATTACTACGTACATAACAATTTAACGCTAAAATTGAATTGAATTTAACATCATTCCAAGTTTTGGACGATTGTTTTAAACCCTATAGACATTTCTTAAATCTGTAAGCTTGATCCTCTTTACCTTCAATGATCTATATTTCTGGATATCGTATATATAATTCGTCATCTATATCAGAATTTAAAAAGGCTGTTTTACATCTAAATGCTTAATCTTCAGACTGTTAAGAAGACTCGAAAGGTTACATTGACTACAGGAACATATACAGGAACATATGTTTCTTTAAAATCTTCTCCTGGTTTTAAGTAAATCCTTTATCTACAAGTCGAGCTTTATAGCATGAAACACTACCAGTTGGATCTTGTTTAAGCTTAAAAACCCATTTAGTACTAAATGGATTTTGGATTTGAGGTAAATATGTAAGTTCCCAAACATTTCTTTCTTCAATTGATTTAATTTCATCATCTGCAGCTTTAGTTCATTTATTTTGTTCATCTTCAGGTAACTTTTTCTTTTCAGCCCATGACATACGTTCATTAACAATTTTAACTGATGTTTTATAAGCTGTAATATATCTTATGGCAAATATAGATTTATTGGACCATTCTGAACGCCTTACTGTTACATTTTTCTTCTCCTCTAAATCTTCACCTTCCTCTAAAGGTTTTGTTTCGTGTTCATAATTTAAGTTTAAAGAAGTCTTCTTGTATTTATTGCAATCGTCTGATTCATGAACATTAGCTAATATTTCATTTTCTCCATCACTGAGACAAATTACATTTCTTGAGATGATTACTTTGTTTGTTTCTTTATCAAGGATAATATAACCTTTAGATTCTTCTGCATAACCAAGAAAAATCCTTCTTTACCTCGGTTATCCTATTTTCTTCTCAATACAGATGCAATATAATATATAACTTTGCAACCAAAAATTTTAAAGTGCTTTACTGTTGGTTTATATCCATACCATATTTCAAAAGGTGTCTTCTCGCAAGTATTTGTGGTTAAACGATTTTGCGGGGTAGCACGATGTCATTATTGCTGCTCCCCAAAACATTTTATCCAACTTTGAATCTTCCAGCATACATTTTGTCATTTCAGTCAAATAATGATTCCTTCTTTCTGCAACTCCGTTCTGTTGAGGAAAATATGGTACTGATAACTGAGATTTAATTCTTTCCTTAATAAAGCTATTTCTGAGTCTTTCATTCACAAATTCCCCTCCTCTATCACATCTTAATATCTTTAGTGTGTTGAAACTTAGTTTTCACGTAAAGGGAAAATTGTTCAATTTTTGTAGCTGCTTCACTTTTGTGTTTCAGTACATAAACAGTTAGAAATCTGGATTTTTCATATATAAGTGTTAAGAAATAGCGCTTTCCTGTGGGAGTTACAGTGTTTGGGACACAGAATAAATCTCCAAATCTCCACAGAATAAATCCTCAGCACAGAATAAATCTCCAGTTTTTGGTGTTCGATGTTTTCTTCTATTAAGATAAGCATTCAGTACTATCTTAACCTTTGTACAACATAAACATTTCATTTTCTGTTTACAGTTCTTTATTTTAAACCATGGAGTAGATGACTATCTTGTAATTCCTTAAATTCTCGAAGATCGCGATGTCCAAATATTCTACGCGACATATGAATACAATTTATATACGATTTTTCAAAATCGTTATTAGCCATTTCATTACAATATAACTTGTATAGTCCGTTTTCTAATTTTCCTACAATTAGGACTTTGTCCTTTTTCATTATTATACATTTCCTGTTTCCAATGTGTACAAAACAGTCGTTTTTATTAAGTCTCTTTACTGATAGTAAACTGCTATCAAGATCTGGAACATATCAAACATCACAAAGTTTTATAATCATTGTCTAAATTAATTGTCTGTTCCTCTGTACTTAATTAAACCATCACCAATAACTTTAATATCGAGTAACTGACCACTAGCAACTTTTATTTGGCCTTGTTTTGGTTTTATTTCAGTACAATAAATATTTTTCTCGTTTGTCTTATGAGTTGTCGCAGCAGAATCAATATATCATTTAACATTAGAAAGTTTGTTGGAAGCTTTAAGACATTTAATTACCTCATTTTCCGTTTTAACTTCCTCATTATCTGTAATCATTTTAACTTCTTTATTTCTTGTTTAATGCTGCTCAGTTTTCCATAAATAACAAAATTTCTTAATATGTCCCGGCCTTTTACAGTAATGGCATTGTTGTTTAGATTTGTTCTCAGACTTAGCACTAAATTCCCACTTTTTCTTTGAGATTTAAAATAGTTTCATTGCTGTTTCATCATTTAGTTTACATGATTCTAAGCAAAGCTCATACATAGCAATAAGTTGTCTTTTTACGTATTCTAATGAAAATTCCTAAGATGAGGGGTTCATCTTCCGGTCTCGGGCCCTTTTCAGGCCCATTTGTCGACGCAAGGAACCACCCGTGAAGCGAGCCCCGCGACGCGTCCCGAAGGTCGCCGCCAGACAAGCTCCAACAGAGCGGAACCCTACGCCAACTCCGGCCAAACCGACACCGCTGCCCAGCGCACACGGTGACGGCTATTCCCAAGAAGAGACGAACGGCTGCTACGACAGTCCTCACCACCCAGCTAGAAAAACCAAGTGGTCCCTAAACTTGGTTACTCGAGCCGGTAGACCCCGCAAGCCATCGCAGGAACCAGACGCCTATAAAGACGCTGGGCCCACGGACTGAACCGAGGCTTCCCGACCCGAATTTAATTTACGGACAGGCCCCCAAGATCAGATACCATTTTCCGGCAGAGACATTTTTGTGGGCCAGCCGATAGGAAAGTTAGTGAGGAGCCCCTAGCTTGAAAACCAGGGAGGACGGGGAAAATCCCTCCGGCCGTAAAGCGACCCAGCTCCTGGCTTTTCGCCCAGACCACCCGGCTCAACCGACGGAACCCCTCGCGGATCACGCCGGGAGCCAGTTGGCCCAGACTAGGTGCCGTTAGCGACCCCAGGCGGGCACGGAAAGCTCCACCTAGACGGAATAGACTCCGCCTCGCTAGGGGGTCGGACGGAACGGAGTCCCGCCAGCCCCCACCGAATTGACTCCATCCTAGGACAGAGAAGCCAGTGGAGGCCGACAGAAGCCCGCCCGCCACTACCTTACCTCACGGCCGTCGAGGGTACCCAGGCCCGAAGACCCCTGACCCCGTGCAGTGACCGACCGCTACCTTTGTTAGTGCGTTCGAAAGTTAGGTGGAGACACCTCTAGGTCCTCATCACCAGGCGAGGCAAACTCCGGTACCGCATAGACACGGAGGACCTGGATCGGACCAAGAGTTCACCCGAGGCACGATGAGCCGCCGCGTTACCGGCGAGCCTCCGGCCCGTTTCCCTGCGGGAATAGCGTTCGATGGTGGACCTGCCGGCTGACCCCCTCCCATGGGTCACGGCACGACATGGAGCAACCAGAGCCATACTGGCCTCCCCACGCGACCGCTCCTTGGTCAACGGGGGCACCGCCAAACCCTACCACCCTAAGGGTCGGCTCACAACTGCTCCAGCTGAGGTCCTCGGAGGGATGAGCCACCCAAGTCATAAAGTAACCTGGGCGCTGTCCGTAACTCTCGCCCTTCGGTTGCTCCGGGAGTCCCTGCATGGCGTTCCCGCGAGCCCCGTCGTCACTAGCGAGCACCGAGGACTTTCCTCTACAAAGCCCTCACTCATACTTCCGGCTCCATCTTAGTCAAATGGTGGATGGGGTCCTATCGCCTTAGCTAGTCTTTGCCCGGCGACACCGTCCGGCCCGTTGACCGGCACCGGGATCGACCTATGGAGCGTCGCTATCCGGCTTGGCCAGAAAACCCGGCTGCCGGGGGTGCGTTGAGTCATGGACCTCGAAGGGCCTACGCACCCATGCACAACGTCCGTTACCCGTGGCCACCGGACCCTTGGCCTGTCGACCGCAGGTCTCTCTAGGAGGTGGCGAATCGTCCCCATCCGGCCCCCTCGCATTCGTACACAACGAACTCTGCCGAGCTTCCGGTCACCTCCCCCACTCAAGGGGTCGGGTCGGAACCACCCGGAGGGGCGGCCACATGAAAATTCCTAAGAAGGACGAGCTTCTACACTTTTAATTAAAGAATCATAACTCTCTGGAACAACACATTGTTAAATTGTAATAATATCATCATCTGGAATTACTTTATCTAGACCTCTTAGTTGATTAAAAACTTCTAATATATTTTGAATATTATCTTTCTTGTATTTTAATTTTTGTTATATTTCATACTGTATAACTTTCTTTGCAAGAAAAGTTTTGTATTTAAATCTCTTTGTTCATAAACTTTACGTAAAGAATTCCACATACCTTTTGCTGTTTCCTCATGCTTGATATTTATTAACTGACTATCATCTACACTTAAAACAATTTTCTCTTTAGCAGGCTTGTTTCCTCTATTCCAAGCATCTCGATCAGCTCCCTCTTCAGTATGTTGTTCCGATTACATGCATATAGTAATAATATCCCATAACAATTTTTCGGTTAAAAATATGTCCATTTTAAATTTCCATACATCGTAATTACTGTTATTTAATATTAGGAATTTCACTTGCTTTTCAGCCCTATTTCATATTTAAAGTTGTATTTGTACACCAAAATGGTAATTTGAGCTGTTAAATAAATTTTCCTAATTCAAACTAAAATAAGCTTATGGGTAACATAACCTGTTAAATTAAAATTGCAAAATATACTACATAAATATGTAGCAATGAAGAGTAATAAGCGTAGTTGAATAGGAAATATATATTTTACAGAAATACGATCTAAAATAAACGACCTACATATTACATTTCAAAATATAAACAACAGAAAACAGAATTTGAAGGCAGTTGCCAAACAATACAATTAAAATAAACATTTAAAGGCCGGCTGCACGTGAACATATAATTCAACAGTAGTACCACTAATGGGATAACCATTCATTTTGTATTACAGTAAGATGAGCGACGTTGTTATGGAAACCTGCGCAACTGGTGACCAGCTTACTGGCAGTTACGTTATGTGTATCATCAAATGCATCATATATATCAAAATCACCGACGCTAAAATTGGTTACAAAAGTATGACGTTGCTCTTCCAACTACAATGTTTTTGGCATATACTTAAAAAAATCAATACACCTAATCCAGTTTTTATACGAGCATAAGTTTAAAGGCTTAAGAACATTGAATACTAGTATTTTAATAGCAATATTCGCTTTTTTTACTCGCAGATTTATGCGATTAAATGAGTACACATTCTACTATGTTAAGCAGTACACATTCTAGACCACAAATTGTATGCTTATTTTTTTTTTTTTTTTACCAGAAATTTTTTGTTCTATCAGTTACCAAGACAACCGAAACATATTGGGGAAGCTTTCAAATTTGTGTCAAAAATTCTTTATTAAGCGATGCTTCACTCCAATTTGGAAAATTAAAATGTTCTTCTATTAAAAAGCTAATAATGTTAAAACATTAACTGCGAGGCAAGCCTAGTATCTACTTGTTGGTTACATACTCTACGAACTAACTTACATGTTTGTTTATTTTTATATCAAGGATTCTTTAAACTGCTGTTTAATATAGTCTCTCAAAACCTAATTAGAAACATATTAACAAATTAAATGTAATACTATAAAAAATCGTCATTATTAAATGGTTTCTTAATGCAAAATACATTTTCTTTAAACTTCCTTCTTCTTTCTGCACAGATCCGCGCTTTTTCTGAAAAATGCAGTGAAATCTGTCGAATTTACATTGCAAAATAGCCTTCTAAACATTCAATTCGCCTAAGCTGTAAATAACAGACTTATAGAAAGAGCTTTGAATAGCTATGAAAGATTTTGAAAAAGCTTTTTTTTCAAACTTTGAAGGCAATTCTTCAAAGGGTTTATACTAGGTAAAAACCTTATAGATTCTTCTCTTAACATTTACATTTGAAGTACTTCGCAACAAAAAGATGCTGTAAGAAGTATTTCATTGAAGTTTATCCTTTACGGTGCGTAAATCTGAATCAATGAAAATAATAATATATGTTGAAATACTTAGACTGTTAACAAATTTTATGAATTATCTTTATTAAGGGGTTAGATACCCTTTGAAGTGTTTAAAATTCAATTTTCTTTTAAATAGCTTACAATTAAATATGATTCTTTAGAAATACACTCATTGCCATGAAAAGTGGGGCACCAAGAAAGAGTTATTCGAATGGAACAAAATTTTATGTATGTGAATACAACTTTGATATCTCTTAGTGATTACAAAATTGAAGCACAATAATAATCACATTATAAGAAAAATTACAAATGAATGGCAATTCAGTATCCTCTTGGGCTACCTCTAGTTTGAATACAGGATGCGATACGGGTGGGCATTGATGCATACAGGTTCCATATGGTACCCTGCATCATCTGATTCCACAGTTCCTGGAATCGCGACTCAAGTTCTTCCAAATTCTTAGGTTGTCCAACCTGCCATTCCGGGTGATTCCCAGAAATGCTCGATTGGTTACGAATCTGGGGATCAGGCAGGTCAGGGTAAGGTGGTAATATTGCAAAGGCATTCATTCCTGTGACACCCTTGCTGTGTGTGGCCGAGCATTATCCTGTTATAAAATGACTTCTGGAAGCTCTGCCATGAGTAGCAACACATGTTTCTCAAGCATATCTCGACCGTACCTCTGGGCTGTCAAGGTGTCATAGATCAACATTAGAGCTGACAGAGTGTCGTATGCGATGGCACCCACACCGTCACACCAAGTGTTGGAGCTTTGTGCCGCTATAAACCAAAGGCAGGATTAAGGCGTTCAGAACAGAGCCTCTACACACGTGCATGGTTGTCATCACTATCTATATTTAATCTTGATTCATCGCTGAAGACAATCTGGTTCCATTCTGTTGCGGGCCAATACCGTCGAGCGCGACATTACTCCAAACGGGTACGACGGTGGACTGGAGAATTTTTTTTCGAAAAAATTTCAAAATTTTTCATTTTTTTACCTTTAAATTCAAATATATAAAATTCGATGCTCTATTTTATTTATATATATAAATCAAACTTTTACAAAAAATATTGGGATTTTTATTGATATGGAACGCGCAGGGGGCATTTCGAAGATTTCTAAGACGACGTGTAAAATTCCATTCTTTTCTCAAAAATAATTTTTTTGTGATAAATGCATGCCATAATGCACATAGTGTAACCTTGAATAATATTTAAGATGAAATTAACAAAAAAGAAAATTGAAAATTTTTGAAATAACAATTGAAAAATTTTGAATTTTTTTTTTTACTTTTAAATTCAAATATATAAAATTCAATGCCCTATTTTATTTATGCATATAAATCAAACTTTTATAAAAAATACTGGGGATTTTCATTGACATGGAACGCGCAGGGGGCATTTCGAAGATTTCTGAGACGACGCGTAAAATTCCATTTTTTTCTCAAAAAAATTTTTTTGTGATATATGCATGCCAGAATGCATATCATGTACCCTTGAATAATATTTAAGATGAAATTTACAAGAAAAAAAAATGAAAAATTTGGAAATTTGGAAATTTTTTCGAAAAAATTTCAAAAATTTTCAATTTTTTTTAAACTTTTTAATTGAAATATATAAAATTGGATGCTTTATTTTATTTATATATATAAACCAAACTTTTATAAAGAAAATATTGGGGATTTTCATTTGTATGGAATGCGCAGGGGGCATTTCGAAGATTTCTCAGCCGACGCGTAAAATTCCATTTTTTTCTGAAAAATAATTTTTTTTTGTGATAAATGCATACCATAATGCACATAATGTAACCTTGAATAATATGTAAGATGAAATTTACAAAAAAAAAAAAAATATATTGAAAATTTTTGAAAAAACAATTGAAAAATTTTGAAATTTTTTCAAAAAGATTTCAAAATTTTTAATTTTTTTTACTTTTAAATTCAAATATATAAAATTCAATGCCCTATTTTATTTATGTATATAAACCAAACTTTTATAAAAAATACCGGGGATTTTCATTGACATGGAACGCGCAGGGGGCATTTCGAAGATTTCTAAGACGACGCGTAAAATTCCATTTTTCTCTCAAAAATATTTTTTTTGTGATAAATGCATGCCATAATGCATATCATGTACCCTTGAATAATATTTAAGATGAAATTTACAAGAAAAAAATGAAAAATTTGGAAATTTCGAAATTTTTTCGAAAAAATTTCAAAAATTTTCAATTTTTTTTAACTTTTAAATTCAAATATATAAAATTGGATGCTTTATTTTATTTATATATATAAACCAAACTTTTATAAAGAAAATATTGGGGATTTTCATTGATATGGAATGCGCAGGGGGCATTTCGAAGATTTCTAAGACGACGCGTAAAATTCCATTTTTTTCTCAAAAATATTTTTTTTTGTGATAAATGCATGCCATAATGCATATCATGTACCCTTGAATAATACTTAAGATGAAATTTACAAGAAAAAAAAATTTGGAAATTTGGAAATTTTTTCGAAAAAATTTCAAAAATTTTCAACTTTTTTTTTACTTTTAAATTCAAATATATAAAATTCGATGCTCTATTTTATTTATATATATAAACCAAACTTTTATATAAAAAAATATTGGGGATTTTCATTGATATGGAATGCGCAGGGGGCATTTCGAAGATTTCTAACACCATTCCATGTAAAATTCCATTTTTTTTTCTGAAAATAATTTATTATTATTTTTTTTTTGTGATAAATGCATGCCATAATGCATATAATGTACCCTTGAATAATATTTAAGGTGAAATTAACAAAAAATAAAAAAAAATATTTTAAGGTCCCTATCTCTTAAATGTCGATTTTCTCAAAACAATGATTTTGATCATTGCGCGCACGATTTCTGAAAAGTGGTTATAAAGTGGTCTAATGATATCACCAAGAGACTGCAATAAATAATTATTCTTTTGAGCGTCCAGCGTAATGAAGCTTTCATTCAGACTTTAAAGCTGCATGATATTTTCGATTTCAATAAATTAAACCTTGTCTTTTTTTTAACATTTTAAATTATACAAGTAGAATAGAGAAAACAGTTCAATTTTAAAATTGGTTTTATAGAAAACAAAAGCCATTATTAATTTCAAATATTAGAATAGGGAAAGGTGTTTGCATTTTATTAACTTAACTTGCTTCATGTTTTTAAAGGTGAAATTTTGTAAACGTTGTTTAAATCGTTGATATACTAGAGTTCTGAAATAATGCACTGTTGTGTGTTTTCAGATATAATGACTCAGATATTTTAATATTTTATTAACTTAATTATGAAATCAATTCAATTGTATTGATAATTATGGAAATTGTTATTTACACTTAACTAAATTATTAACTGAAAAATATGAATATCAAATTCACAATATATCTTTACTTAATAGGTGCTAAAAATACAAATGTTAAAAACATTTTAAAAACAATGCAGATGTTGAGAACATTGAGTCACATGATGTTTAAAATCCGAGCGCTTTCGACTGAACCATCAGTCGTCATCAGGGAAAAGAGCACTCTGTGACTGCGCATAGTGCTCTTTTCCCTCATGACGACTGATGGTTCAGTCGAAAGCGCTCGGATTTTAAACATCATGTGACTCAATGTTCTCAACATCTGCATTGTTTTTAAAATGTTTTTAACATTTGTATTTTTAGCACCTATTAAGTAAAGATATATTGTGAATTTGATATTCATATTTTTCATTTATATTATTAAGGTGAATCTGTCGTTCTTTGAAAATATAGTTTTTCTATATTTATTTAATTTAAATTATTAACATTTAAGAAATGAAAATGTGTAAATTCAGCATGATTTCAAGATTTATCATGCATTGTGTTCTTGATCGTGTTCTTGAAAAAAAAATATTATAATAGCATGCTAAAGATGATATATCCTTATAATTTATAGCTTTTTATGAACTTCTAAATAGCTAATTTTAAAATTATAGAAACTTAACAATTCTGAATATGTGAAATATATATATATATATATATATATATATATTAACACGCTTTATTATTAAGCTAACTTGCATTTATTTTTATAAAAATGGAACATTTTTATAGATTATTAACTTCGCACCTAAGTTTTTCTTCATAACTCACAAAATTATTTCTATTTAAGCTAACATTATTAAAATATCTAAACTCAATGCGATTTGAAGATTTATCATGCTTACAAAATATGTCGTTGAAGAGAAAATGCTATATTAGCATATTAAAAATGATATATGCTTTTAATTTATGATTTTTTATAAACTTCTAGATAGCTGATTATAAAATTATAAAAACTTAATAATTCTTAATATATGAAATTATATAGATATTTTAACACGATTTTTATTAAATTAACTTGTTTTAGGTTTTTAAAAATGAAAGTTTTTGATTTTCCCCCAGTTTTTGCTGTTCTAGGATTCTGAAATGAAGTACTCTTCTGTGTTTTGGATTACAATGCAATAGTACTTTCAGAACTTAATAATGATCAGATTTCAGAAGGTAATTTTACGTATAATCGGGGAACTGTTGTAGTACAACATTTAAATTAATAAGTTGCGAATAAAACCACAAATCCTTTGCTGTATTGGTTTACAATATTTAATATAGTTAAAACATTAAAACATAAAAATCTTCAACAAACATCTAAATCTTGTTTTAACACAGTTCACTAAATTTTTGCTATTTAAGCCAACCATATTAAAGTCTGTCAAGTCATTATGATTTCAAGATGATATGTTCCCAAATAGAAAATTCTATATTAGCACGTTAAACATAACATATAATTTTATTTTATAAACTTATTTCTAAAATTATAGAAACTTAACATTTCTGAAGGCATCCAATTATACAGATTTGTTTCAACATCTGTAAGTATAGCATTTGTAATCACATTTTCACTCAATATGAGACCTATTACAGTGCTGAAATAAATTTTTAGAACTTAATTATGAGCTACATTTCATTTATAGTCATTGAAGTTTTATTTATAGTTCACTAAATCTGTACTATTTATCCTAATCATACTCAAGTCTATAGGGTTTAAATTTCTATCATTCGCACAATACATGCACAGCCTGGTTACCAAAGAGGCACGCTGAGAAGCTGACTTTTTCAAAAAGTACAACTACTTCCGAATATAAATCGTCGCCTTATTTAAATATAGAATTTAAGATATAAATAAGAGAAAAATTAATATTACTGTATAGTTGTGAATGTCTTCCCCGGTTCCTAAAATTGTCTGTTAGAACCCTTATTTCTTGACTAAAAGTTAGTACAGAAGCAGGGCTGTGGAGTCGGTGGGCAAAATGGACGACTCCGACTACGACTCCGACTCCGGGAATTTTAACAGATCCGATTCCAACTCTTTCGCTCAACAATGGGCCCGACTCCGACTCCGCAGCCTTGTACATAAGAGTGTTAAATAAACTGTGTTATTTTTTTGTTTTGCTTTTTACTCTCTAGAAAAAATTATATTATTTACATTAAAAAAAAGACTTTTCTAAGCATATCTTATAACAATGTATACGTCTAATTTATTTTTTATGAAATTATTATTTTCCGTATGCTTTTTTTCTCTTAAATTAAAGAATTTTTGCATTGATTCACGGAAAAAAATAATAATAAAAATAAATAATAGAAATGGCATTACACAAAAAGTATTGCTTTCAATTTTTTTTTTTTTAGAATTATAATTTGCTATCGCATAATAGTATTTTTTATGTGCATAATTCTGCTACATATTAAACACTTATAAAAATATGAACGTTCTTCCAAAATATGTTTTCCCATAGGACTTCTTTAATATATTTTTTATATGATTTACTTAAGATTTTTTTTTAATTTTAAAAGGGTTTTTTTTTTTTACTTCTTTAATATGTTTTCATTTTTAAGTTTCACATAAGATAAAATGCGAAAATTTAATTTTTTTTTTAATATTTAGCCCTTATGACTCAACAACTCCGATTTGAAGAATATTGATGTTAGAAAACATCATTTTAAGCATGTAAAAAATAATTAAAGAACATAAAAATAAAAGATTATTGACTAAAATGTACTTTTTTCACATCTGCAATAAACAGAAAATTACATACTTCTCTTAAATATTGTCGATTTTCTAAATACAAAAAGTAAATCATACTAACTTATGTTTGTAAAAAATCTATTTTCAGACTCTCCAGTCTTTTTAGGTGTGTTTGTAATTATATCAATACCCAGCACCTATAGTCGTAATCTGGTTCGTTCGTCTGTCGGTCCCTCTGTCCGCATATAACAGCGCAAACAAATACAATCCGAATGGTGTAAAATTTAATATATATAATCGTTGCAGAATTTTTTCGAGTCATTTCAAATTTTATGAAAATCGAATCAAAACTTAAAAAGATATTAATAAAAGTTTTCTTCATTCTATTAAATCCTATCACACGTAATTAATTCAATGATATCCCATGACAGGTAATGATTCTAGATTGCCATGGTGATGGCGTCCTGTGGAGTTATATTATTTCCGTATTACTGAATGTAATATATATAATCGCAATAAATTTTGTATTCATGCATTTTTGAATAAGAGTTCATTAACTATTGCACCAAGACCTCAATATTTATAAAATTACTTATATTACGAACATATCTCATTTGCCATGTTTGACGTACAATTTCCAACTTGTTAATTTTAAAATATTCACGAAGTTCATTCTAGCAATAACGATGCAAAACTGCTCAAATGATAAATAAAACTTTGACATGAAAAATTCGCACAGCATTGCCATCCGCTGAGAGTTCTACTAACAATTTATATTAACTCTTGTGTTGGGAGATAGCAGCAATAAGTAAAATAGGTTTTTAAAACCCACTGCATAAGTAATATGGGCTTTTGAGTACGTTGTAGATATGCAACGCGGGGATACAAAGGGTTAACTCACTATTATATGTTTTGTTCGTTTAATATCCTGCACGTTCAAGAGTCTATTTATCTAATTTACCTTATTCTTTATTTTCCTTTTTTTACTGAGCATTTTACAGTCCTATAACAATACAATGCCCAATGTATAATGAAATTCGATGTACTATTTCATGTTATGTTCATATAATTATTTAACTGAAAATAACGTTACCCACGTGTTCCTAACAATTATTTCACTGTCTCTTTTTCCGGATTCACTCCTTTATAAATGACTGCTGTTATCTTGTTGGCACTAATTAACGTTCTGTGCAGTAATTTCCGTAAATCCTTCCGCTAATTACAAAAGGATTCATTAATTTTATCAAAATGATGGATAATAATAAAACGAGGAAAGGTTTAAGCCCCATTTAAAAAATCTAACTGTTTATTTAAAAAAATGTTTTTGTTTTTATTTTGCAACGTTTTAGTGGCACAATTCATGTAAAATTGAATATTCCGTGGATAAATAAAGTTTAAAATTATTTTAGATCTAAATAATTCATAAAATAGTGGACTTTTACGCGTACATAAAGCGTACAGAATTATACAATATTGTTGGTAATTAATGTTGTGTTTATGTTAAATTTTGAAATTTATTTTGTCTGTCCTTTTATGTTTTTCTTCAGGGAAAATATTGTGAAGAATTAGTATAAGAAATAAGATTTTTTATAGAAAATTATGACGAACCGTTTGTGTAGTTCTATCATCTTTTTTATAACATCATTTTATGTCTAAAAAATATTTTAATATATGAATCATGGATCTAAACATATAAATATTTCTCATTTAGTAATGAGACTTAAATGTAGAACGGGCTTGAATTAGTTACCCACATCTTTATGTGTATTCAATCTAACATCTTTGCTCGTTACTTTATAACAGGGAATATTATATCTTAAAAGAATTTATGCGGATCTTAAAAATACAATGAAAATATAATACTTTTATTCAATTTCAAAAATGTTTCCATTTAAAAGATCAAAACATATAAATGCCCGCGATAGTTGTATAACGTACTATTTAAAAGATTTAAATATTTTTTATACCTAAAATATTTAAATTGTTCTAGTTTTTTTTTTTTTTTTTTTTTTTTTTTGGCTTTCTGATTACTTAATGAATTCTTCTTGTTTCTATTTGCTACGCAATATATCACATAAAGTAACTGTTACACATGAACTACTTAAGAGTATTTCTAAATTAGACTGTACTGAACAGATTTAACTATATGTTAAGATATTTGAAATGTTTAAAAGAGGCTTTAGTAACCTTATAAAAATATTAAATCCCCTCATGCACATCACAAGAAAATGGGTAAATGGTAAGTAATTTACAATTTTAATGCACAATTCATATGCATTATAAAGGGTGTCTACAAATTAGTTCGGCAATTTTGTAAGTTAAGAACTTCCGAAATATTAAATGAAATTAACTAGTTGAAAATCAGAATAGTAGTAATATTGTCGAAGTTTATTCATAGATGTCGTTAGATGCCATAACTGACGCTATCGCTTAGCAAGCGGAGATGTTGTTCAATGGCCACCACGGTCACAATATCTTTCATCGCTTGATTTCGGTGTATGGGGTTTTGTAAAGGATCAAGAGTACAAGCAGCCACTGCCTGCATCCCTTCCTGAACTGAAATCAAGAATCTGCACCGTAATTAATTTGATCGAAGGAAACATGCTTACAAATTTGTGGCAATAAATGATTTCCCGATGGGACATTTGCATAGAGTCATGAAAGGAAGTCACATCGAACATTAGTGATAATGGTAAACTTGAACTAATTTTCTATCTTACAACAATATGTACTTTAATTTTTCCCTGTCAATTCCATTAAATAAATCATCATTTTTGCCTAACTAATTTGTAGGCACTCTGTATATACAAACATTATGATAACTGTATTTTAAATTTTTAATCAGGCAGTATATGGCTATCATTTAATAATTGGGGGAAAAGCCTGCTATGTGAATAAAAAAAAGTGGCTACTTAAGATTGATAAAGATGAGAATACAAAAATGTTTTGTGTATAGTATTATTCATAGAGAGAATTTGATATTACAAAAGTTTTCACTTGTTCCTAATGAGGTACAAAATGCAATTATACAGTGTATCAATGCTATCAAATTTAAAGCCAAATATGACAGCTCCAGAAGGTGTTTTGTAAAGATAAAAAAATGGATCGTATGTAGTGGACCGTATGTGCAGGTCAAATATGGGAAAAAAATACTTTTTAATTGCATCGAACTGCAACTACTAATACTTTATGGAAAATATAATTTACCGCAACTACTTGTTATAAAAAGTAGCGAGTACAAATTACTTTTCAAAGGTATTGTCATTAATTCGCTACATTCAGATTTTCTCAAGAGATTCAATTTACACTCGAATTTTGTAAAAATAAAAAATGCTGACCGTATGGGCAGACCAAATATTGGAAAAAAAAATTTCTTTTATTGTATCGAACTACAACTACAAATACTTTAGGGAAAATATAGTTAACCACAACTACACTGTTAAAAATTTGCAGCATTCTGGCAGGTCATTTGACCATTTTTTCCGAAAACGGTTACACAACCGTAATTTTATTAATATTCTGACCATATTATTGGCCATTTTATGGTCAGAATATAGTTAAATTATGGTTATGAAACCGTTTTTTCAAAAAACGATCGAATGACCTGCTAGAATGCTGCAGAATTTTTAACAGTGTACTTGATGTAAAAAGAAGCGACTACAAACAACTTCTTAAATGTATAGTCAGTACTTTGCTACATTCAGATTCTGTCAAGAGATTCAATTTACACTCGAAATGGAAGACCTCTAAGAGACCCGTAGTCGTTCTATCGCGTCCACCGAGATACAATTAAATAAGTGCAATTATACAATTATACAAAACTGCAATATAACAAAGGCCATTAAAAAGTTAAGAAAGATAACATACAATAAACTTTTTTTTTATCCAAAGGGATATTGCATACACGTATTAGAAATTTCTTATGGAAAGTAAGAGACATATATGTAATATAATCAGTATTTAAATACAGTTACAGTTACACGAAAAAAACTGGAGTGACCGCACTGATATTCCGAATACTTTACAAAATAATGTGAGTTTAAATAGATAGTAATATAACAATAAAGAAAAACTTTGATCCTAATTTTACAAAATTGGCCTCTAGGGACCTGAAAATTTTAATATCCATGCAATCAGATACACATATACAGTATGACTTCAAAAATCTGGCATCAAAGTCCTCTCTCCTCCTATTTATTTTTACAGTTCCAAGTTACAGGAGAAAGAAAAAAAAACAACTGTTTACAAATTAAAAACTTTGAGATCGAAAGAATGGATTAGCGGACAGTGAGATCGCTAACGCTGTGCTAGATAGACCCGTTGATAATCGTGGTAGGAACTCAGAGGAACGATTACGAGGAGCCGGTAGCAGAAAAGATCACATTGGAAAATATCATAAATTTGACTAGAAAATTAATACCTGCTTTAGGGAAAAAAGATCCGAAATCGATATTCTTCATTTGTATTAACTACAAGAAAAACTTAAAAAAAAAAAAAAAAGCCGAAGAAAATGGAAGCAAATAAAATTGACATCGATGTTTGAAATTTCATGACAAGAAATAACTTCACTGTTTATTAACATTTTTTCTTCTTTTTTTGTAGCATAGAAAACATCCATTAAAGCAAGTTTTCTTATATTTAATTTTCTCTTTTTTTCACATAAAATATCATTTGGTCATGGATTAAAATAAAGACATCATTAAGAATATCGCAAGTAGTATAAGATATGTAGATGACATTTTCATAATTTGGGATCATGATTTGTGGTCTTTAAATAATTTCCTGTTAAAACTTAATGAGTTGGATACAAAGATAAAGTTTACGTTAGAAATTGAGAAAGAGGGTGTTTTACCCTTTCTTGATATTAAATTAACAAAGAATAGTTATGGAAATGAATTGGAGGGCACTATTTATAGAAAGCAATGCTGATCTAACAACACTATTCCTTTTGATTGTAACTCACCATTTTCATATAAAATTGCTGCCTACAGATTTTACGTTAAACGTGCCTTCGAAGTTTGTACAGATAAATACCTAAAAAACAAGATTAGTATAATAAAACAGATTGCTATTGAGAATGGTTTCCCTCTTCAAAACATTAATAGATTAGTTAATAAAGCAAAACAACCAAGACAGAAGAATGAATTAAGTTTGAGAAGTCTATTTATTGTCTATTTATTGCTATTTATTGAGAAGTCTATTTATTATCCCACAGCTTTATGAGAGATTGAAACATGCATTACTAAAACATAATATTAATTTAATAGCTAAACCTCCAATAAAATTGAAAGAATTGATTCACAGTAAAATTTATCCCATTCCCAATTATGAAAAAGCAGGAGTTTACATCATCCCATTCAGCACAGAACAACATAAGAATTTATTTTATATTAGTATGACATCTTGAAAATTTAAGGAAAGATTAAAAGAGCACATTTCTGATATTAAGTTTAATAAACCAAGTACAGCTTTATCCAGATTGCATCAAAAAGACACTCTAATTAAGATAAACTTCGACAAAGCTAAAATGATCATTTCAATGTCTAACCGTTACTCTTCCATTATCCGTGAATCCATTGAAATTTTACTTAAAAGTGATAATGTTTGTAACGATGTCCTTTCCTATAATATTCCCGCAGTTTGGTACAATATCCTAAATATTTCAAGACCTCCTGATAATATGAACTGATCTTTTCACCCCTCTGCAGAGAAATTGACTGAACCCCGCTTGCGCATGCGTACTATTTAGTTTTTGTTTTTAAAAATGTATTTCTATTCAGTCAGTCATCTTTTTCCCTTTGAAAATGAACGCGTGTGTGTTCGAAAGATCTCGGTTTGCAGTAAATAATATTTTTATGTATTTGAGTCACCTTTTAAGTAGTTATATGTGTGTTACTTTGTTTGTCGCAAGTACTTTTAATATTCTTTCAGAAATCCAGAATTTTTAAAAATCGGGCTTAGCCTCGGTCCCAACGATGCAGGATTTTTGAGGTTATACTGTACATGGAATCAACGTAAAAATAATTAAACGACTGCATAAATTTTATTTATATTCGTACAGTAATTATTGAATTGGGATATAAAATTACCGTTCACATACATTTACCAGTAGGTCTGTTTACTTAACTCTCTACAGTGCATTCTTAATATGTTAATTGTATTGCATTCTGTTGAGAGTTAATTATATTGAGTTGTCTAATTTTATAATCTAGAAAATTTCTGAAAAACAACTCTAATTGCAAACAATAAATAAATCTGCATGTAAAGCAATTCCAAATCATAAAAAACCTGACATTAAGGCTGTTCTCAACTGCTCTGCTGAACAAGCTTAAAATGTTTTGACACATTTACAAATTCATTTTTTAACGGAAAGATATAAAATTGGAACGCCTGACTATGGAAGCGATTTGGTATCGAACTGTGTTTTCCATTTTTTGATAAATAAATTGCCTATTGAGTTATAAGCGATTTTGATCATGTGACAAAGATGTTTTCACCCTTCTTTGAGTGGTTATTCTTCTTTCGCACGGAAATTCGTTTCAAAACGCCCAATTTGACACTATTTTCTGAAATATCTATTGCGTTTAAAAAAAAACGGAAACACAGTTCGATTACATAGTTTCTGAACAACCACACCTGCTAGTTTCGAGCATTTCCGAACAAAAATAAATTGAAACTTATGTCATAAAGTTGCCTTTTTGGATTTCAGAACAGCCTTAAAACATAAAGACGAGTAAATAAACACTGATTATAGCAACAAGTGTAAAGGGGGGAAATCTACGACTTCGTGCGATGCGTTGCTATACCCTGCAGCTGAGGTTCGCAAATTGCTCATCAGAACTAATTTTAAGCAAAAGAAGCAAGTTACTGCCATATAATTTGCAGATAGGCATTTTTAGGTGCGTTCGTAATTATATAAATACGTAGCACCTATAGTCGTCGTTCAGTCCGTCCGTCCGTCTGTCCGTCCGTCTGTCCGTCCGTCCGTCTGTCCGCATGTAACAGAGCAAAAACTACCCAACCGAATGGTCTGAAATTTCAAATATATGATTGTTGCAAAATTTTGTCGAGCCATTTCAAATTTTAGGAAAATCGGATGTATAGTTTAATTACAGGGACAGTCAAAAGTTTTTCTTTACATTACGGCCAATGGGGAAAATTATTGCAAGTGCATTTTAATGATATTAGAGCCTTCCGAATGATCTGAAATTTTAAAGATATAACTGTCGCAAAATTTTGTCGAGCCATTTCAAATTTTAGGAAAATCGGATGCATAGTTTAATTACAGGGACAGTGAAAAGTTTTTCTTTACATTACGGCCAATGGGAAAAATTATTGCAAGTGCATTTTAATGATATTACAGCCTTCCGAATGGTCTGAAATTTTAAAGATATAATTGTTGCAAAGTTTTGTTGAGCCATTTCAAATTTTAGGAAAATCGGATCTATAGTTTAATTACAGGGACAGTCAAAAGTGTCCCGTTACATTACGGGGAATGGGAAAAAATTATTGGAAGTGCATTTTAATGATGTATCAGACTATGCGCTTTATGAAGTGCAAAAAAGTATACATTCAGTACAATATGGGGTGCAAAAAATAATTATAAAACTAGTTATAGTACGAACGCACCTCATTTGCCACGTTTGACGAGCAATTTCCAACTTGTTTTTTTTTAATCTGAAGTAGCGTCGGTTCTCCGTACAAACTTCTGATTTTTTTGTATCGCGCTACTCGTTTCACTACATTGTTCAAAATGTAGCGCGCTACGATATAAACTACAGCAAAATGTAGCTCTACTACTGGAGTTTTGATACTTGTAGCGCTACTACCGAGTCACTCCGACCCTTGCTTCAGACCATATATGCAGACCTTTGTTTTACATTGTCAAATGTTAGTAAGGAATTAAAAATGTCTTTTACATATAAAGACGAAGGTAAGGCCTCGTTGCGTTTATAGAATTGTGTAAAAAAAAAACATATTTGATACAAATCATTTAATCCTTTGAAGAGCGGTGATGCTGCTATGGCATCACCTAATTTAAACCCTAATTGCCATATTGGCATCAGAATTTTACAATGAAAACTTTACTTGTATTAAGTACACGAAAATATACGTTTACTTGTTTATAAGTAAATTTTCGTGTAAATACTGGTGTCAATCAATTATTTCTACATTTGACGAACACAAGTACCTTGCTCCTGAAAAAGTTAACTAGTATTTTATAAGCTAAAATATGTGATATGGCTTCACATTGTTAAACCTCTTTCAGATTCTCCATGCAAATTATAGATAATTTTTAAATATTAAGAATTATATGTTGCGGAGAGGGGATAAAAGAGCCACTTGGGAAAGATTAGAGGGCAGTTGCCCTCTCAAAGAATGCGACGTTTCAAAGTACTATGAGTCATCATAGTTCAGATTAAATAAAAGAAAAAAACAGAAATAGAACAAATCTAAAATAACTTATCAGATTTGTTTAAAATAGGAATATTAGCATTTAATAAACTCATTGACTACGGGCCAGGACTGCCGACTATTTTTATATTTAGTTGTACAGTTAGCAACAGTATTATGATATGTGCAATCTATACTAATATTATAAAGAAGTTAAGTTTGTTTGTAGGAGGTAATCTCTGGAACTATCGAACCGATTTCAAAAGTAATGGTATCAAAATGACGGTGTTAGCCCCTGATCGAATATAGGCTATATCTTATGTCCATACCACTACCCCAAAGGAGGTACAGGAGCAAAAAACGTTCTAAAAACGCAATTTTTGTGTTACTGAAGGGCCTAGAAACATGAAATCTGTAATGGTAGTTACTCATAAGATATAAATGAACTCTAAGAACATTTCCTTTAAAAAAATGAAATTTAAAAGGGATGAAAATCTGCGAAAAGTGTTCTAAAAACCTTTTTTTGGCGATTTCTAAGCGATCTCAGTAAGTACCGAACCGATTTCAAAAATGATGGTGACAGCCCTTGCTCCAAGATAGGCTATATTTTATGTCAGTGCCACTATCTCAAATGGGGCGCAGGAGCAAAAAAAGTTCTAAAAATGCGATTTTTGTATTACTGAAGGGATTAAATACATGAAATTTGGCATGATAGTTATTTATTAGATATAAATTATCTCTAAGAACATTTCTGAAAAAAAATTCAAAACTCAAAAGGGGTAAAAATGCATGAAAAGCGTTCTAAATGGCGATTTCTACGCACTCTCATGAAGTACCAAACCAGTTTCAAAAGTAATGGTTGTAAATTGTTGGTGGCAGCCATTGCTCCAACATCGGCTCTTTTTCATGTCGGTGTCACTACCACCTGGGGGTTGCAGGAGCGAAAACGTTCTAAATTGAGATTTTTGTGATACTGCAGGGGCTAGCAACTTGAAATTTGCAAGGTAATTACTTATAAGATGTAATGCTCTTTAAGAACAGTTTCTAAAAAATTCGAAATTTATAAGAGATGAAAATGCGCGAAAAGCGTTCCGAAAACGTTCTAAATTGCGATTGCTACGCAATCTCAGGAAATATAAAACCTATTTCAAAAGTAACGGTTGCAAATTGATGGTGACAGTCATTGCTCCAACATAAATTATATTTTATGTTGCTGTTAATATCACCTGGGGGTGCATGAGCAAAAAATGTTCTAAATTGCGCTTTTTATGATACCGAGGGGTTTAACATTTTGAAATTTGGCATGGAATTACTTAAAATATGCGAATGATTTCTATGAACCGTCGAAACGAAATCCCAAATTTAAAAGGATGAAGTGAGCGAAAAGCGTTCTGAAAACGTTCAAAATTATGATTTTTAAGTGACTTTGTGAAACACCAAACCGATATAAAAAATAATGGTTACAAATTGGTAGGGATAGAACCTGATCAAACATAAGCTAAATTTTATGTCGGTGTCGCTACCACCAGAGATTTGCAGGAGCAAAAAACGTTCTAAATTGCGATTTCTGCGATACTGAAGTGGTTAGAAACTTGAAATATGGCATAGTAGTTACTTATAAAATATAAATGCCTTCTAAGAATTGTCGAAAATAAATTCGAAATTTAATTGGGGTGAAACGAAGGGAAGGAGCTAAAAGCGTTTTAAAAAATTTCCAATTTACGATTTCTATGCAATCTCAAGACATAATAAACCGATTATAAAAGTAATGATTTCCAATGAATGATGACAGTCTCTGATCACACACACGCTATATTTTATGCCGGTGACACAACCACCTGGGGTTGGCAGAAACAACAAACGTTCTGAAAAAGCCTTTAAAAAATTCTAAATTACGTTTTCTATGGAATATTGGAAAATACCAAATCGATTTCAAAATTAAAGTCGGCAAATTAATGGTGACAGTCTCTGTTTCAACATGGGCATTTTATGTTGGTGTCACCACCACCAGAGAGATGGTAGACCGTTAGACAAGAAGCTTGGAATTTAACACGGTGGTTAATTTTAAGATGTAAAAGCGTACAATGAACGGTTTTTAAAAAAATCAAAACTTCAAATGGTTACTGAAATGAGCATAAAAGCTTCAAAATACTTTCTAAATTACCATTTATTTAGAATTAGTTTTAGTTCTTCTTATTAATTTTCGTCTCATTTCTGCCTAATGTAGTGTAATAATGAAGTTTAGTAAAACTGTGGCTTAATTAGTAATTTTTGAATTATTCCTAAAAGTATAATTTCTTCTAATAAAATTTAGACATACAAATATCACTTGGCATATTTCAACTATTACACGACAAAGCCGTGGGTTTTGCTAGTATTTAATAAGTATTAAGATTTTGACTATGGCTAGGGACACATACGTACGAACGGATAAGTGAAGTTTTCATGTTTTTCTCCCATAGAGATAACATGGGAAAATACAATAGAATTCCATTGCAATTTTGACCATGTTAAGTTACCTAATGTTTTTTTCATGGCTCATTTGCCCTTCACCATCTTCTTAGCTCTCTTCTAAGTCCTATCTTGTATCTCTAAGTCATTTTTTCTATTAATTTTAACATAAATTCTATAAATTACTTTCAAAATTTTGGAGCCATTTTCAAAAATGACATTTTTCAGTTCCTTCAAAAACAACTAAATCTTTCAGATAACTAAAATCTATTGTTTCATTCACCTTAACTAAAGTACGTAGATTATTTTAGTACCATTGGTTTTAAGTTAACGGTTAGTTTTATCCCTTTAAACTTTACATCAAAAACTGCATTTTTTGAACATTTTCCCCATAGACTTAACATGGGTTAAACAATGGAATTCTATTGTCCTACAAACTACCTAAAACTCTTCAAAATGATAATATATTGTATTTTTCACTTAGATAAGACTATAAGCTTTAATTTGATACCTATTATGTCCAAAAATATTGATATTTACTATGCCAAATGATTATTTTAAAAAGTGTTCTTTTTTGTGATTTTTGATATCTGAAGTAACCCTCATTCCCATAGAGAAACATGGGATTTTGGAGGCATATTCTATACTTTTAACATAGCTTAATTTTTATGATCTCTTTATTATTTTGAAAAACTAACGCCAGATCTCGATATTTTGAACTTTTAGCTTTTCTCCGCCTCCACCCGTGTCTCTCTAGGTCAATTTGATATTTTTTAATTGATTTTTGAAAAAGTGTAATTTTTTTTAAGAAACTTTTTCGATTTCCCATAGGAAAATATTAGGTTGTTTACTTTTTAAATTTAATTTTTTAACTACTATTTATGTACCGATCTTTTACATATTTACATATTCTGAAAGTTGAATCTTTACTCTTTTTAGCGGTACTATTTGTTTTAATACTGAATACCTAGAAGTATTTTTAATTTTAATTTTAAAATTGGTAATTTTTGATTTGGAGCGGTTGGGTGGACACTGGTTGCTCTCACACAATCCGTGTTCTGTAAGGGCAAGTCAATATTAATGCTTTAAAATAATTGAAAACTCAAGTAGGTTGCCTTCTCAAAAAACTTCTCAACGCTTTAAAATAATACATAAATTAATTATAATAAAAAACTAATAATGAACACTTAACTATTTTTTCAATGGCAATATGTATAGGAAGGTCTTCTCCAACTTTTAGCACAATAATTAACTACTAGGTTTGCCATCTAATCACTAAAACACGCCATTTTGTTTCTGATGGATGTATTTTACACTTGAATTATTGCATAAAAAGCTAAATAACTCGAAAAGTATTGGTCGTAGGGGTATTCTGCTGCGCCAAAATCAGCTGCTTGCAGCCTAAGTGAACTTTTCCCCCCGTCTTTTCCACTATTCTGTTTACCTCTAGCACAATTAGGGGCCTGCCGGGGAGGGGTCAAATGTGGCTCTTCATTATAATAGCCTTTATTTTTGTTATTGTCATATTTTTGACACTTTTTTATATACTACATTATTATTTCTACTGTCACCATCTTTTGCACCATATTTTGCCTCCCTCCCTTATCTATAACAGTTGCTACTTTTTTTCCTAATTGGGCTAGAGACATGGTTTTTTCTAATTTACATTCATTTTCGACTGTTATAACAGTCTCAAGTCACATTTTACACTTTTTATAAGTTGTTAAGGTTTTTCCTTAACATTGGCAACTTTTACAATTATTAAGATATTTTTCTGGTTTTTTCTTGATTGTACTAGGGGTTGCCAACAATATTGATCCCACTAAAATTATTTGACCTTGCACTCATTTCTAAGCTTAACATTGACTACTTTTTTATTATTTGAGTTATTCTTCTGATTTTTTCACTAGGATAACTCATATGGCATATTTTCTTGATCCCAATATACATTTTTACATTTAATATTTTTTATCCTTAACAATAGCAACTTTTTTGTTTATTGGGTTATTTCTCTGGTTCTTTCGGGAATGTACTGGAGGTTGCCAACAGTTTTGTTCCCATTATAATTAATTGACCATACAAACATTTCTTTGCCTATCATTGACTACTTTTTATTATTTGAGTTATTCTACTGATCATTGGGATTACTCATATGACATACATTCTGTTGTTATTGGATTACTATTCTGGTTTTTTCTTGAATGTACTGGAGGTTGCCAACAGTTTTATTCTCATTTTAATTATTTGACCTTGCACACATTTCTTGGCTTAGCATTGACTACTTTTTTATTATTTGAGTTATTCTTCTGTTTTTCATTGGGATTTCCCATACGTCATATATTCTTGTTCCCACTAATCACTACTACAATTAGCACTCATTTCCTTATTATTAGCAACTTTTTTGATTACTGGGTTTAATGTAAACGATTATTAAATTTGAGTCATACCATGTCATACATTCTTGTTCCCATTTACTATTTTACATTTAGCACTACATTGCTGTTGGCATTATCCTCTCCGTCTCATTTTACCCTCCTTGGTCCTTGGAAGGTCCCTGCACTGATTTTGGCGCACTTACATTTAAATGTTAAAGTTAAAATATGTTATATTGTGTTTTACATTCTCTTACAGGCAAGTCGGCGGGACCCTTGTAGTGTTGGATGAGTATTGTTTGCTTTCCTACTGCAGTACATTAAGAAATATTTTCCAAATGTTTTCCATCTGACAGGTCCACCCAATCTACCATTACTCCCTTTACTCCTTTTTTACTCCTTTTTTGGTTCGTTTATGGGAAATCGAGACTCGACGTGCAATACTCATACTAGAGCAATATTGCTGAAGTTGTACATAACAGATCAACATTAAGAGTGATTAAATGTAAATTTGTGTACTAATAAATTACTTTCAATGATTTATAACAAATTATCAATATCAAAAATGTACATATGTAAATTTGTCTATTATTTAAAATTGAATTAAATTACATTTTATATTATATACTATATTATATAATTCTTTATATTGTACATAATTCCGAATTCCTCATCAAAGTTAACGCTACAACTCCTGTGAAAAATAGTGAGATAATGTATACATGCAGTAATGCATTTTTCACAGGGGAACAATGTTATTGGTAAAAGAGTAGTAACTGATAATTAATAATTTAAGTGTATGGTCTTGGTGGCACGGGAGCAATAGCACATACTTCCCTCTTTTCTCCCATAAGTAATGGTTTTACTATCACTATCTTTTTTTTTTTTTTTATTCTAAATTACCCCCATTTGGCAATTTAATTTTATTCTAAGTCATTTTCGGTGGTTACGACCACTGGTTTTTGCTTTTAACTATCTATTTCCCTTTCCTTCAAAGATGTGTGGCAGGGGCCTAGTGGCTCCCCGATCCAGTTATAATATAACTTTCAGATATAAATATACTAAATAAATAATTCTCACGAAATAATAGATTATAAAAAGTCCAAAATAAAAGTGGAATAATGAATAAGTCACAAATACAAGAAGAAAGCTCTTCAATAGGCGAACATTCATATGAAATAAGTAGCTCGGAACCGACGCTCCTACAAATATTTCACGAATACAGTCAAAAATTAAAAAATAAAAAGAAGAATAAGTTAAATAAAGAACAAAACGAACTTAAAATAGCAGAGTACAAAGAAAAATTAGAATGTGCTCTGATGAAAAGTGACGAAATTGAGCAAAACTTGAAGGAAAAAGAACATGAAATAATGGAGTTGAAAGAAATCGTAGAGGAAAAAGAGAGAATGGTGATACAATTGAATCAGACAATCCAAGAATTAGAAAATCAGTTAATAACTGCCCAGGCGACTCCAAAGCCACAGAGAGTAAAGGATCTTTTGGAGCATGAAACTGAAGGATCATTTGATTCCAGTATATCAATACACTCAACACCAAGATTAAATACTAAAGACCTTCCAAAAAATCTGACAACATATTCAGAACCCATGGCAAAATTAATGTCGCTGGAACAATTGATAGATAGCTACAGCAAGACGAAGAGCACTCATGCTAAAGGAGCGTCTAGTATGGCAGAAAAATATCTCATCAAAATAAAACAAAAAATAAGAGAATTAGATGGCAACAAAAATAATCTGGAAAAAAGAGCGGAACAGCAGGAAAAGATGATTAGAGAATTAAAGGAGAAGAGTAGAAGAACGGGGACAGGAAAATTGGGCAGACATGACTTAAAAACTACAGAAGAAAGAGCAACTCAAATATCTATACAAGAAGACAACACACAAAATTCCTCAATGTCGACTCAAGATCCTCCGGAAGAAGTAGCCACGCCGAGGTATGGTGAACTTGCTATAAAGAAGATGACAATGACTCAAATGATAGAGATTTATAAATCACTTACAAGAAGTAGAAGAAGAGGTGATTGTGAAGAAGCTAAAAAATACCTAGACAAAATTATCTTTAAAGCAAGTGAAATGGTGAAAGACCTTGAAATACAAAGAGAAGAAAATAATAGAATAACGGCGAATCTCAAAGCCGTCAATAAGGTGACGTTAGATCAACGTCAAAAAATCCTTGAACACGAACAAATCATAAAAGATCAATTAGAAACGATTAAGAAGTTGCAAGAACAGCCCACTCTAACAAATGAATTGGAGAAATGCAATAAAGAATTGAATGAACTACTAGAAAAAGAATTAAAATACAAAGAAGAAATAGAAAAACAATTAAAAGAAATTAGAAACAAAAATAAAGTAATAGAAGACATAATTCAACAGCAAAATACAGAAGAAACGATACCTTATACTAGAATCATCTTGGAAGAACTTAAAAAGATAAGAGAAAAAATAGAAACAGTAGAGGAACAACAACCAATCATAAAAAGCAATAATATAGAAGAAAACATACAGGCAAATACAGATAATTCACTATATTCGGAGGTGGCTGCAATACCTAAGAAGACAACAATTCCAACGGTACATGCACAGTATTCAAAAGCAGCTATCCTGATAACTCGGCAGAAAAACACGAATATGTCGCTCAATGACATAAAAATCATGCTAACAAGAGAAACTAGAAACACAATTGAATATAAACAAATATATTGTGAACTTGCCAAAAACAAAAATACACTAATAATTAAAACGTTTAGTGATGAAAACACGAATAAGCTGCTTGAGACGATTGAGAAGATAGAAACCCTAAAAGACATTGTGGATATAGAATATAAGGCTGCGGATCTCCGAAAACTGATTCTTTTAGGGATCCCGACATATATGGATCCACAAGAAATAATAACCAATCTAAAAAATCTTTATGATTCAGATATTCCAATAAACTACATTAATAGAAAACAAAGAGAAAAAGCTTCAACATACCAACTAATTTTTGAAGCAGAAGCTCCAGTTGCGATTCATCTACTGAGACAACGAAAGATCGTCATGGGATTTACATCGGTCAGGATTGCACCTTACCAACCTATATTAAGATGTAAGAACTGTCGATCTTTCGGACACGTGGATCAGAATTGCCGACAATCTCCAACGCGTGAATACTGTGCAGGACGCCATGATCAAAAATATTGTTATTACAGAAATAAACCACAACAACACAGATGCAGAAACTGCATGGGGAGTGCGAGTGACTTCCCGCATGCAGCTAGTTCTAGTGAATGTCCGACTTTACAATATTTAATACTACAGCGAAGCAATCTAGCACAAAAAAATAAAATAAATTCGATATAGGCAGAAACTGTGCTGGAACAAATAGCGACTTCCCGCATAGATCGAGTTCATCAGACTGTCCAACACTACAGTACTACCTGTCACAGAGAAATAAAAATATACAAATTAATCAAGAAAGTTCAATCCGATAAATGAAGAAATAAATAATTCTAATAACTCAACAAACTCAAACAACTCCAATACTCAAAATGGAAATTTAACAGTAAACCAAGAACAAATAATAACAGAAATTCTGAATAACCCTGCAAAACCACAGAAAATATATATTCCAAATGAACTAACCTTTATTCAAATTAATCTACAGGGATCAAGATCTGCAACATCAACCCTAATGGGATTTGCAAATCAGCATAAAATACTAGTTCTTCTATTGCAGGACTTTTACTACTTTAACGAAGCCATATGGTCAATTCCGTCAAATTGGCAAGCATTTATCTCAAAAAATAAAACAGCGGCAGTTGTGGTAACTCGAAAGGACGTGGAAGTGTTAGAGACATATAAAGACGATAATGCAGTATTCGTCAATCTTACTACTGAATCCGGCAAGATCACAATAGGCTCTGTGTATGCCAGACCAAAAGGTGATTTCAGAGGTGATATGAAGTGGCTGGACTTCTTCGAACCATTGAATCACATCATAATGGGAGGAGACCTGAATGTCCACTTGTCACTTTTAGGATATCAGAAAGAAGATGAACGGGGAAAAATTTTGACATACTTACTATTATCTAATAACTTAACTCTGATCAATGATATAGAGGCACCTCATTCATTTATAGGACAGCCGAATCGTCCCATGAAGGGGAATCCAGATGTAACCCTTTGTACACAAGACCTGGTGGACTGCGTGGACTCATGGTATGTAGATGACACAGTAGAGAGCACGTTGGACCACAGGTATATCAGATTCTCATTAAATCTTAAACCAGTTATTCTAGACCTCAAAAGATTTAAAACAAGATACTCAAATTTTAAAAAATTTAATTACATCTTGAAACCGAAAATTAATAATTTACTGAAATCCTTATCTGATACTAAAACTCGACTAGAACTGGATGAATGGCTTGATGGTTTTAACCAAGTAATTCTAGACACCTGTAAATCCTCACTAAAAACAAAAAGTTTCAAATTATATCCAACATTTGACTGGTGGACGGCAGAGCTGAAGGTCCAGCGAAATAAAATCTCAGCATTACGGAAAAGATTTAAATCAACAAACGACCCAAAGTGGAGAACCCTCCTACAAAGAGAAAGAGCAATATACAAAAAACGTATAAAACAACAAAAAACTAAATCATGGCAGAGTTTCTGCTCTAAAACAAAAGACAAATTTGGCCAAGCCTTTAAAATAGCAATGAATAAAAGACTCAAAAATAATCATTTCATACACACAACACTACAGGGTTCAACCCCATATACTACAAAATTAGACACTTTCAACATATTACTTAACCACCATTTCCCAATACATCAAAACCCGCATCCACCTCTCATGGATCCAGCGGCAGAGGAAGATCTTTCCCCCCCCTCCCCCCCTAATATCTTTTAAAGAAATAAAATCAGCACTTAATGAGCAAAATAATTTAAAAGCCCCTGGATTTGATAAAATTGATGCATTTATTATTAAAAACATATACAATAATTTTAAACATCTAATACGTGACTTATATAACAAATGTCTTACTCTTAACTACTTTCCTAAATCATGGAAAATAGCAAATGTGATCTTCTTCGCAAAACGTAATAAAAATCCACGCCAACCTTCCTCCTATAGACCCATTTGTCTCCTTCCCATGCTGGGAAAAATCTATGAGAGGATCCTAAAACGAAGAATTAATCACTACTTAGAAAAATTAAATGTTCTTCACGGGGCCCAGTATGGCTTCCGTGAGAACAGAAGCACAATTCAACTATTAAACAAATTAAAACATAAAGCAAAAACGTATCTTGAAAAATATAAGTACTGCAGCATTATCTCATTCGACATTGTAGGGGTGTTTGACAATACCGATTGGGTCACTTTGGGTCAACAAATTAACGAATTACCAATTCCCCAATATTTAAAATGTATCCTTCTTAGCTTCTTATCCGAACGAGAACTAATAACAAATTATTTATCAAATAACATTAAAAGACCAACTTATCAAGGCTGTCCACAGGGGTCGTGCCTTGGGCCGCTTCTGTGGCTAATCATAGCAAATATAATCTTAATAAACTTTTACAGTAAATTCGAAGACCTGTATGTTTTTTGCGATGACTTCAATATGGTTGTCAAAGCGAGGAGCAGACTCATCTTAGAGACCGAAACCAACCAAAAAATAAAACTTTTTTATAATATTTGCAATAACTTAAATTTACAGATTTCAAAGGAAAAAACGACTTTTATTATGTTGGGGAAAAACACTTTGGATAAACGTCCACCAACCTTTAAATTGGGTAACTATACCATCAAGCCATTAAAGGAAATAAAAATTTTAGGGATAATATTCCAGAGTACTTTAAAATGGGACAAGCACATAACTAGCATAAAAAACAAAATTTTACAGCTAACCTCATCCATTAAACGGGTCTTCTCGGCTACTTGGGGGGTGGACAGAGGCTATCTTAGAACCTGGTACATAACAGTACAAGAAAAAATTATAGATTATGGTTCGGAGGTGTGGTTTGGAGACCTCAGGATAAAAGATAAACGCGCTCTCCAATCATTCCAAAGAACTTGTCTCACGTCAATAACCAAAACATATAAAAATGTTGCAACACATACGTTACAGGTCCTATTAGGAATACCACCAATCTTAATAACACTGGAATATAAAAATCTAAAATACAATATTTTACACAATAAAAACTTATTACTTAAAGAACCCAAACCAATATGTAAAGATGATATAGAAAATAAAATCCTAAAATATGAAATAAATCCGGAAATTCATTTAAATAACTTAATAGTTACAGACAAAATTATCACAAAAACTAATCTTATTTCGATTTACACAGATGGTTCTAAGGTGGACTCTGGCACAGCATATGCAATGGTAGCCTACAATCATAACATTAAAATTTATGAAAAAACAGTCAAACTGAGAGCAGAAAATTCAATCTTTCAGGCGGAGCTGCACGCAATAATTTCGGCAATTAATTGGGCCATTAACTCCCCTTATACAAAATTCCAAATATTAAGTGACAGTCAATCTACTATTAAAGCCTTAGACAATTTATTTCCAACTAACCCTTCAATTTATTACATCCATAATTTAATTAAACAAAATCAAAATAAAATTTTTTACATTACTTGGATAAAAGGCCACATTGGCATAGCGGGTAATGAACTGGCGGATGAGCTGGCGAATGATGCCGCCCAGTACTGCGACCTACCAGTGGATCGAGGAGTTAAATTGCCTCGGTCCTATCTTATAAAATGTATTCGAACCCAATTACTGGACAGGTGGCAGTACAACTGGGATCACTCAGGGGGTGGCAGATATACGCACGGGCTGGTACCAAAAGTTCAGAACCAAATAATTTCAAAAGATAAAGTATCTATTTACTTTTTAACAGGCCGCGGCAGCTTCCCGTCTTTCCTTTATAATATCGGCAAAAAAGATGACGACCTTTGTAAATGTGGTGGTCGAGGAGACCCGATGCATTACATTTTCGGCAACTGCAAATTCATGAAGTTTAAATTTCACAGAACAGAAACGACAATCCTTCAGGACATCCTAAAAATAATTAATGACCCGGCACAACTTAAAATACTTTATGCTAACTACGATATTCTCAATAGCCATTATTCTTTTATTCAATATAAATGCATTCAATAATTGCCTCTTCTGATTGCCTGTGGTGGACATGTCATGGGTCCACGTGGTGTATGGAAGGGTGTTTTTGAGATTGTTTTATTTTTAAGAACTTAAATACCACTAGAAATATTGTAAATATGTATAAATATTTTTGTTTAAAAGGGTGAAAAAAAGGGAAAAAAATATTACTTATCAAATGTAAAGAAGAATGTAAATACTTAAAAATTTTTTCAAATAGTACGTAAATTCCAAAACATATAAATCATAATCGTAATATATTTCTAGGCTCGCCCTGAAACAATAGGGTAGCCAATTGTGATTGGTAAAGAATCGCCATCTTAAATGATAATAAATTTTCACAGGCGGTCCGGGGACACGGCACTTGCCTCTTGTGCTCTCTTCGGCGTGTCAGGCGGGTCGTTCTGAAGTCTTCTTTCCCGGAGACTGGGGTTCTGGGCTTGTTTCCGCAGGTAGTAAAACTTTTCCCTGCCCTGGGCTTGGGGGTTACACCTAATTATAAGCCAAAAGCGGGTTCCCAGGGTGGGTGCTTACTTACTTACTTACGTACGAACGGACCATTTTTTTCTTATACTCTCTTATACTCTCGAAAATAGCATAGTATAAGTGTATGACAAAGACTTTTTTGAAAGGTGAAAAGGTGGAAAAATATAGGAACAGTGAAAAATAACCTACTATGGCGTAGATCTCCCGACCCGTAGTAAAGAACTTAAGCACGGAAATTAATAATTAACAATTATATTGTCAATATTTAAGAGTTATTAATATTTAAAGGGGCAATTTAATGGTTAATATTTCGGCTAATTACTGACGATTTTTTTCGAAAATCATTATCTACAATGCTTTTATACTTCTGCTACGATATATACCGCCAGCGCTCCTAAACACTTTTGCTGAATGCCCGCAAATCGAAATTCGTTTGTATCGGAAAAATGAGCTTTTCTCAAAAACTATGTGACCTAGAGTAATCGCTATAGTTTTTCTGCAAGGTTTAAATTAACTTTTTCTACCTCTAATTTTTCCCTAATTTTAGATTTGGTAGATTCGGAAATAGTGGTGGGGGGGGGGGGCATATTTTTGCATTACATTTTCGACGATATCTCTGAAAATATAATACCTAAAATTAAAAGCAACGTATTTTTGAGTTCGACGTTACGAAAGCTTTCACACAATACTACACACGATATATACTAAGAAATTTTTTTTTGCTTAATTAGCCTTTGTATATTTTTCCTAAATATATTTGTGAATGCTTAATAATCTACAAATATGTGAGCTAATAGCCTCTATTACTTCAGCCAATTTGAACTTTCCACGTTCCATATTTTACGAGTGCTGTGACAGACGGGAAGACAGACACCATCTTATAATGGATTCGTTGTTACTTTTTAAAGGGGTAGATCACGTTGACGGTTAAAAAAAAAGGATTTTTCATAAATTTCAGAATGGATACCTTCAGAAGTTACAAATCCACTGCATAAAGAATTTTACAAAAATGCCAATTAGAACAGAAGATACGGCTAAAAATATCCTGCATAAAAGCATTTGCTGTAATTTCAAAAGCCTACTTTGAAGCGCCCCACTAGTGGCCGAGAGGTTTTGCCCTCGAAGCTGGTAGACCGGAGGTGCTGGGTTCGAACCCAATCTCGCCCGTCGGCCTAATCGTTAGGAGTTTTCGTGGTTTTCTTTGAACCTTGGAGTTTCCATGCGTAAATACGGGTTAGGTTCCCTTAGAAAGACTCCGACAGAGGGCACGTGCTCCCCCCACCCCCCTAGGGTCTATATACCTCGTGTTGATAATTGGCCGCCATACACACAACACCGCAACTTTTAAGGCGTTTTTCTAAAAATTATTTTTTTATAATCAACAAAATATGAAACATTAAACATATATATGCAGTAAAATTTGTAAAATCGTGCGCGCAAAATGCACATTTCAATAGTCATATTCTTCAAAAGCCATTTTTGTCGTTATTATTTAATTACCGTATATACTCACGTATAAGTCGATGAATTTCTGACAATTTTCGGTTAGCAAATTTGGAGGGTCGTCTTATACGCGAGTCAGTTAAAAAAGCAAAAAAAAAAACTTCAATACTAAAAAATTATGGCTTTTTATGTGTATGAATAAAAAAATAACATATAAAATATACAAATAATAATAATAATAATTCATCATTAAAAAAAAATAATGATTTGTTTCTGTTTACTTACTAACTTTTCACATTAGAAAGTGAAATCTTTGGTTTGATTTTGTGCAAAATTGAAGTAAAAAGTTAGGGGGTCGACTTATACGCGAGTTTTTGATTTTTTTCCAAAATTTGCATCCGAAAGTTAGGGCTCGACTTATACGCGAGTCGACTTATTCGCGAGTATATACGGTAATTAATATTACTAAATATATGTGTATTTTAATATTTTATCAAACCATAAGAATGCGTGAAAGTAAAGAAAACAAATTGTTGCTTTTCATTCATTGATTAAGAAACTACAGACTTTTTCGTACAGCTTTAAATTCTGTCATTTTCTGGCTGCTCAACATGATCTGCCCCCTTAAGTACGAAACCCTAAATATGTATAAGATTTTAATTTTATTAAATGTAATGTTGTTTAATTGTATTTTAAAGAGATAAAAGTTTTTAAAATCACAAAATAGAATTTCAATCATTTCAATTTAAAAAAGAAAACAGTGAGAAACAGCACTTCCGAAACTATAAATCAATTTCTCCATTTTTTTTTTTTTTTTTTTTTTTTACAGTTTTGAAAGTTTTATTATTAATAATTGTTAACAATAAACTCAATACAAAATTATGCTTAAAGAGAGATTTGAGATAGTAGAGACTACTTTAAAAGAGTTGTAATATATGTTCTACCATAAATTTATGGAATTTGATTTGTGTGTCTAGATATGTAGCAAAATGATGATAAAACTCGAATGAATCACCGCTAATTATCAAAAGTAATGAGCTTTACTTTAAAAATCTAAGAAATTTAATGATGTCATTTATCCTCTATGAAGTGATCATCAATCGCTTTAAGTAAGATATTTAATGTAATAATTAGACTTTAGAATCTTTTGAATGCTGAAATCATTTTGCTTCCGAAATTATTTTAGCTGAATATTCCTACACAGTATGTATTTGTACATAGTAAGTGTAGTAGTATATACTATACATAGTATAATATTATTTGTATATAGTAGTAGCTGTTTAATTCTATATAGAAGTTATTTACAGCTTTTATTATGTTTATTGCGTGAGCACAACTAAAAATTATTTTTAAATCTATAAAAACGTTACAAATAAATAAAACCGCATTTCTGAGACATTTTTAAAACATCATAATATAAGTGTGAAATTTTTATGTGTATATGATTGCATTCATGTGTGAGATAATTTGTACATTTTGCAGTAACGCTTTTATAGTTTTTCAAAACTATTTTTTTATAAAATAGACACACCCTTATCTCATTTTTGTGACAATTTCTTTTGGAAATATTCAATTCTTAGACAAACTCGGATTTTGTGAATGGTTTTTCAGAAGATGTTTCCGTTGCTGGTGGATGCAATGGTGATTTTTTACAAGAAATATCCCATCCTACGAAAAGCAATAAATTCTCTCTGTAGTGTTACAGTGATTGTTAGACCACTTCAAGACTTAATAGTGATATTTAATGTAGCTATTGAAAAAGTATTGAAATATTAACCCATTAGAATATAGACATACATCATTAGTTGCATTATAGATAGTATTTTTATGTAGTAGCTGAATAATTCTACATAGAAATTATTTATTGCTTTTCTTATGTTTATTTTCGCCCCACAAGTGGCCGAGAGGTTCTGCTCTCGAAGCTTGTAGACCGGAGGTGCTGGGTTCGATGCCAATCGCGCCCGTCTTCCTAATCGTTCGGAGTTTTCGTGGTTTTCTTCTAGCCTTGGTTTTCCAAGCGTAAATACGGGTTAGGTTCCGTTAGAAAGACCCCCCACGAAGGACTCTCCCCCCCCCTTAGGGCCTACATCCCTCGTGATGATAATTGGCCGTTATAAACCCAAATATAACGGCGTTACCGTTATATATTCATTATTCCTCCGTTCCCCTCAAAAAAATCAACTTTTAACTTTACTGGTTTATTATAAATTGTCATTATTCTCCCCCCCCCCCTTCAAATAAAATATTTAGTTTAAATTTGACATTTTAGAGTTAATTTCATATGTCTTTATTCATTCTCTTCCCCCCCCCCCTCTCACTACTGTAAGTTTCGCTTTTACTTTGTAAAGTTCTTTTCAAATGCAGACATCATTTATCTCGGTTCCTTTTTCTGTCTTTCAAATTCACACGATAGAAAAAGATCTTAACCGCAGTTATTTTCCATTGAAATAAAGTAGAAGAATAAAATACAAATGAATGTCTTTTCGCTTTGCAGCCGACGTTATCTAATGCATATTTTCCCAGCCTCTGGGCTTGCATTAGTATTCAATTCTCACCCTTGTACTTTGTCGGATACAAACCATATGCCCATTGCTGACTAATTTGCAGCTGTAGTTAGATCTGTAACGTGCATATAAAAATCACGTGTTCCTATTTCTTTAACCACTTTTCCTTACCGCAGGAATGTTAAGAGACGTGTAACCATTTAGCCGCGCCATGGCGTAACTTTGAATTCTATGTAATACTTCGGGATGCTTCTGATTCCTTTGTCCACGCCACCAATTTTCATCGCCAATACAGTACATATGTTGCTATTCATCTCGCCAATGAGTGAGTGATTGTAATGAATATTTGACTACTACTCCCGCTGATCTTGAAGGGGAGAGACCTCAGCTCGCTGCCCTTCGGGGTCGCTCCCGTCGGGCAGCCTTCCGTTTGACTTCTCCCGCCCCATTGTACCATCATGGCCCTCCTCTTAAAAAGTTTCATAATAAAGAAGTAAGTCCTCGAAATCCTCGTGTTGGAGTTTTTTTTCATTTATTCATGAACCTGGAATCTCTAATAATTCTCCTCTATACAAATTGGCGCCGTTGCCCAGATTTTTTCTCCAACAGTAATTAAAAAAAAAAAAATACGAGGAGAAGTATCGTTCCTTCCGTATCATCCTTTACCAGCGACGCGAAAAGATGTCCATAGACCTTTTTTTCCCACGGGAGTTCCGGCTGCCCTACTCTGTGTTCGCTCGCCGATGTCAACTTCAGGGGATTTCCCTTTCTCGCTACCCCAACGGATTTGGAGAGTGCCTCTTTCTTCCGGACTTTACACTAGCCTAACGAGAAGCAAGATTTAGACTGCGGTGCTCCAACGGGGTCATCGAACGACGTCGCCTCCTGCAGCGGTTTTTTTTTTCTACGAAATATCACACCTGCATCAATTTCCCTAGTTTCTGTTTTTTTGTGCGCGATCTTCAACCTTCAATCAAACGTGTTCGTGCTACCAGTGTGAGTGCGAAAAGTTTTGTGAAAAGAAAAAGTGCCATCTGAACGTACATCCAATCCAGATCGTGTCCCAAAAGGGAAATGTTTTGTGAAAAAGTCCTCACCTAGCTGTGGTATGAATTATCCGCACAAGTAACACAAATTTTAAACAAAGTTCTCAGTGCAACAAGTCCAGGAAATGTGCGCCGTTTCGCTTGGTTTGTGATCTTGTGATTAATATTTCCAGTGCAAAGTGTCCAGGAATCCCACAGATTTGGTGACAAGAGAGTGAAATATGCTAAAAAGAAATATAATTTCGCGAAAGTGTCCTAGTGTTCAAGACAATTGTGAAATTTTTCCAATTATTTTTGTGTCTAAGCTGATATCCCCAATTTTTCAAAACAGTTCTTCAAATTCATTCAGTGTGCAATAATTAAGAGGAATAATATTTTTCCTCCTTTTGGTGGTGTGTTTCTGCAATATAAAAAAAAAATTACCCTACTCATGAGCATGCTTCAGTTAAAAAAAAAAGAAACCACTCTGCATTAAAAAAAAAGAGTGTACTAAATCACACTGCACACGTTGTGTCATCTATCATTCAACATTTTTATAGCATTCAGAGTACGAAAATAGGACGTTAATGATATTTTGTTTTAATTTCTTTTCCGTTGCAAATTGTCACTACAATCTTTTTATTTTAACTCTTTTTTTTTCTTAAAAAAAACAAGCGTTGTTTTCTCATCGCTCTGTTTTTGTACTCCAAATGAATGCTCTCTACAAAAAATGACATACTAGTTCAACGAATCCAGTGAAAACACTTGTGTCACAATACTTTATACAAAAAAAAAGAAACACAGTTTGCATGTAAGTATGAAGAGGGAATACTTTTACATTAAATTATTTACTCTAAATTGTTATAACCTTTTTTTCTTTCTTTTCAATATCAGTAAATATTATCAGTTTCTATTCATGTTATGGTTCCCTATTCATACTTGTACTTTTACCATTTGGATTTTCATAAGTTTGTTGATTAATCAGCTTGAACGAAGAAATCACTTCTGAACTATTTTTTTTACAATATTTTTAACAGTGATAGCATATTTGCTCCTTATTATCTTCTTCCAAGCTGCGTTTGTTTGTTTGTTTGTTTTTTTAAGTACTTTTTGCAGTTAAAATGATAAAATTATTATACTTTTATTATTTCACTTATAATGTTTTTTATGGTTAATTCATGACATACTTCTCATATTTGTTTCTGCCGTGAATTTACATAAACATGCTATGTTTCCTTTTTCGTAAAAATGATTTTTTATGCATTCAAAAATCTAGAGTTTAACCTTTTAGCCCCACTGGCGTACTTTGAAAGTACACTTATTCTGCCGATAGGCAACAAAAAAAGGTTCTCTGCTCCAAGTTTTGCAGTATTTGATATTTTTATATAAATATGTGCATTTTTCGCTCACAACGTTTGCACATTTTCACTTGTGTGTGACATTTGCACAATTATTCTCAGCATGTGTTGCTCGATTCTGACCTTGTTTGTTTTTGGTTTTTTTTTTTGTATTTTAAACCAGAATTACAATTTAATTACCTGTTTTTTTTTTGTTTTTTTTTTATTGAATTGCGGAAACTTTAATCCAACTGGATGTTGACAGCTAAATTTAACTTTCAGAAATGTTGTGATTGATACACTCATATTATTTTTTACACTCCCCCCCCCCCCTCCATGTTTTTTCCTTTTGTGTATAATTTATTTATGCAACTTATTGTGTTTTATTTTATGTGCATGCATTTCATTTCTGATAACTAGAGTTTTTGCATACATACACCTTTTTGAAATATTAGTATTATTTATTTTGCATTATTTGTGTTGCTCGCTCAAAAAAAAAAAAAAGGAATTCCTCCTTTTTTTCCATTTTGGCTGTCAAAAAAAAAGTAAACAACAGAAATTAAATAAACACGAGATAAAAAAAAAAGGATTTTGCAGATAACAGACACTTCACCAGTTTATTTTTACAATATGGCAGCAAATGATGTAATTTCTATTAGTGATTTTAAAGCACCCCATTTCTGTATCTCCATGGGTAGATTATTTTGAGGAGATATTATTAAGATATTCGGATTCCATTAATATGGAAGCCACATCTATTCAAAATTCACTTAAGACCGAAAATGCTGCATCCATGTCTGAAAATATTATAGATTTCCTTCAGATCATTAAATTCAATTTTCATGTGCTTAAACTAAACTTTAATGTTCTAAAGGATGATTATTCCAAATTAAAACAGGATAAAGATAATTTATTTCTTGTAAATCAGAAACTTATTGAGAGATTACATGAAATCACAGCCCAACAGAAAAATAAGAAGAAGCTTACTAAATGTAGTAAGACTATGGTTGATCAGGTGGTAGATGTCAACAGCAAACTCCCTCCATCTACCCTAGATAAATTTACACAAACTATCCCCTCTTATATGTGTAAACAAGAAAAGTTACCACAACTGGAAAATGATAAAAAAGGCACATATCTTAGCTCCGACCTGCACACTCAAGGTAAGCACAATGAAAAATTTACAGATATTAGCGATTCCTCTCTAAAGTCCTTATCCCCTGCTAAACTTAATGTACCTAAGCCTATTCGTGTCATTATTTTTAACCTCCCTGAAAATTTAAATATTCCTGATATCTTGTTTGGTATCGCAGATTTAATCCATATACCTGAACCTGATTTTCACCTTGTTAAAAAGTACAAGCTCCTACATATTAAGTCCTTTAATTGGATCTTTGAGCTTGCACCACAGGATGCTAGGCAATTATTAATGCATAAGGAAATTATCATACAATCAAAACCGTACCCTGTTAAACCATATATAAATGTTAAACGTTGTTTTAAGTGCCAGGTATACAATGATCATCTTGCAATTTCATGTTATAATGACATTAGATGCTCTGTGTGTGCCTTGCCACACATTGACCCTCAGTGTAGTAATCCTCCAAAATGCATTAATTGCATTAGAAATAATGATAGCAATAACACCAACTTTGACATTTTCCACAGTGCTTTTGCACCTTATTGTCCATCATTAAAAAAATTCATCAAGAAAATGCGAGAAAAAGTATACAACTGCAATACATTCCCATAAACATCTCATACAGCTTCCTTTTTAAGAAACAAAAAAAACAAAACAATGTAACATACATTTTACATTTTTCGTTTTTATTTAACACACATTACTGTGAAGGAGTTACTATCTACAGCATTCCTTTTAAAATTTTTATTTTCCTATACATTTACATACATATGTCAGTTTTCGACAGCATTATTCATACTGATTTGATGTTTAAAATTAACTTAATTCTTTCAAGATTTTTTTTTATAAACACAAGTGTACAGTAGGTTGCTTTTTCATTTGATTATTTAGCCGGCAAATAGTTAAATGAATCTCGAAATGGAACATTTGTGAAAATTGTTCTGATGCGGGTCATCAGACGTTGGGATTTCCACATTTGAGGTAGATGTTACTGAAAGAGTACACATTAATTCAACTTTAAACATTCATCATTACACTAGTTACATCTTTAGATTTATTTTTTTAGAAATTTGGATATAATTTCACTTGTTAATCTTAGTTAAGTTTATTTAGTTACATTTCATCACACAAGTAGCATTTCCTGGTTACATTTTATCCTTTTTCACTTTCCTTTAGTTAAAAGCACATTTTTTTTGGTTTGTTTGTTTTAACTTTAGGCGATGCATTTTTGTACTTGTGATACAATGCTCTTGGTTCCATATGTACACACTGAGTTTGTGTTCATAGGTTATACAACTGAGTTCATAGGTTACACAACTGAGTTCATAGGTTACACAACTGAGTTCATAGTTCATTGAGTTCATAGAAGAAAACACGTTACACGAGTTCATAGTTCCTTGAGTTCATAGATAAAACACTTTACACGAGTTCATAGTTCATTGAGTTCATAGAAAAATACACTTTACACGAGTTCATTGCATTGTCAATTCTTTGTGCACTTCAGGGACCAATTGCACTATCATTTTCTTTCATGACAATACTTAGTTCGTAGAATTTTTCCTTACACATATTAGTTCATAGTTTGTTTTCCTTCTTGTGATTTGTTTTGCAGATCAGTTCATACCAATTTTTGTTTTGGTAGACACTTCAGTTCATTGGAATATTTTTTTTGTTAGACACATGAGTTCATTGTAAGTTTTTTTTTTTTTCACACATTTGAGTTCATCGTATTACTTTTACACTTTAAGTCAGTGAATTACTTGCTCATACTTTGTTCATTGAGGTATTTAGACTGCTGTGTTCACAAACATACATCTAAGTCGTTGAAATTTTCCTTTTCTTTCACTGGCATACACTGTTTTAGTTCATAGTGAAATACTTTTTCTTTGATTCATTCATTGAAATACACATTTTTTTTGGTTCACAGAGATACACTTACAATTTAGTTCATTGATATTACAACTTAATTCATTGTTATTACAATTGAGTTCATTGAGAGTTTGTTTAAAAAAAAAACACACATTATACACAATTGAAAATATTTTGTTTCTAGGTTTCAACGTTACACATTAGGATATTCCTTTTTTTGTTTTCATTATACCAGGAACTACTTTTGACCTCACATGATATGCACAAATTAAACATTCATTAAAAGGTTAAGTTTTAACACATTCTTAATTTTTCCATTATTTTTATATTTCTTTTATGCCATGACATTTCATGTCACCATCACTTTGTTTCACAACAAAGAATGCCAAGTTACAGGATGCTACCCCTTCACATGCATTTTCTTTAAATTTTAAACTTATGATGTTTTTATTGTTTTCATCACACTTGTTTTGGTTTTCTACATGTACATAATTACACGTTTTCTTTTAAATTTGGAGATTAAATATAATCTCTGGTTAAGCTTCACTTAGACAATACACACGTCTAAGATATTATGTCGTTCTTGTAATAACATAACTTCACAATAACAAAAAAAAGTTTTTTTTTTCGTTTGTAGCATTAGTAACCTAGTGCAGTTACACTAAATGTTTCAAAACATTAGTTAAGGTCATACAATACACATACAGTTCATATCCTGCTCGACACATTGTAAGGAATACAAAGGTAGAAATTACTTTTAAAAAAAATTGTGGTTGTTATACTTACCCGATCATGTCACCAGTCTCTCCACACACTCGGATTGTCCTTTTACCGTTGATATGTGAGATATTTATCTCAGTTTTTTTTATTATTTTTTTTTATTTATCCCCTCTGAAGTTTTGTTCCCGTTCAAAATTTTTGCCCTAAGGGTCCAAACTTCATTGTGTAGAGAGACAAAACCCTTGAATTGTTGTTTCAATTCAATAAACATAACTTTTTATATGATACATTGACACATGCTCCTTTGAAGATCAATGTGATCTTTGGGGAGCAGGGACCTAGGTATCACTTGGTGTCTGGGTCTCATAACTCCCGCTCCCTCTAGGGCTGATGTTCTAAACTGACGCCATCACACTTGTTTATTAACAAGATTAAGGGCTACACCCATTCATAGGCATGCTATATGCATCCCGTTCTTTTGTAGTCCTGTGCGGTGTGCACGAAAACCAATTTTCTACTCTTTTTATTTTTTTATATTTTTTCATTTAGCTTCTATTCACAGACATGCATATGTCATTTATTTTCTATTTCATTTTAAAGTAGTATCTGTGTATTTTGTTGCTTGCATTTATATTATATTATTTTTATTTTGAGAAGATATTATAACAAGTTACTAAAAAAAAAATATTTACTTCTCTTATTTTGGTCATGAAAAATGCTGGTACCAGCCTCTTAATCAAGTACTAAAAAAGATATTTAAAAAGGATCCTGTTAAATCATAAAATTATTATTTGCAGTTTCTGGTGACTGTAAAGACTAATGAATACCAAGAAATGAATAAAAATAAAAAGGCGCCATTTATCATGACCTGAAAAGTTTTGCTTTATGCAAACATTTAAATTGCAAGCACACAGTTATATGTTATATATATATATGGAGGCTTATCTTTCTTATTATGTAATATCTGTTTTAAATACTTATATGTATGGGGTGGACAAAGTAATCTTCAAATATAAAAAAAAACCGTTCTTCAAGATTCACAGTTTTTTTTTTCGGGTGGTAATGGGTGATATATATAACGGCGTTACCGTTATATATTCATTATTCCTCCGTTCCCTCAAAAAAATCAACTTTTAACTTTACTGGTTTATTATAAATTGTCATTATTCTCCCCCCCCCCCTTCAAATAAAATATTTAGTTTAAATTTGACATTTTAGAGTTAATTTCATATGTCTTTATTCATTCTCTCCCCCCCCCCCCCTCTCACTACTGTAAGTTTCGCTTTTACTTTGTAAAGTTCTTTTCAAATGCAGACATCATTTATCTCGGTTCCTTTTTCTGTCTTTCAAATTCACACGATAGAAAAAGATCTTAACCGCAGTTATTTTCCATTGAAATAAAGTAGAAGAATAAAATACAAATGAATGTCTTTTCGCTTTGCAGCCGACGTTATCTAATGCATATTTTCCCAGCCTCTGGGCTTGCATTAGTATTCAATTCTCACCCTTGTACTTTGTCGGATACAAACCATATGCCCATTGCTGACTAATTTGCAGCTGTAGTTAGATCTGTAACGTGCATATAAAAATCACGTGTTCCTATTTCTTTAACCACTTTTCCTTACCGCAGGAATGTTAAGAGACGTGTAACCATTTAGCCGCGCCATGGCGTAACTTTGAATTCTATGTAATACTTCAGGATGCTTCTGATTCCTTTGTCCACGCCACCAATTTTCATCGCCAATACAGTACATATGTTGCTATTCATCTCGCCAATGAGTGAGTGATTGTAATGAATATTTGACTACTACTCCCGCTGATCTTGAAGGGGAGAGACCTCAGCTCGCTGCCCTTCGGGGTCGCTCCCGTCGGGCAGCCTTCCGTTTGACTTCTCCCGTCCCATTGTACCATCATGGCCCTCCTCTTAAAAAGTTTCATAATAAAGAAGTAAGTCCTCGAAATCCTCGAGTTTGGAGTTTTTTTTCATTTATTCATGAACCTGGAATCTCTAATAAAACCTCCTCTATACCAAACAACTTATGTTTATTGCGTGAACACAACTAAAATTATTTTTAAATCTATAAAAATGTTAAAAATAAATAAAACCTTAATTTTCTTACATTTTTAAAATATCGTAATATACATAAGTGTGAAACTTTTCTATGCATTTTATTGCAGTCATGTGTAAGATGATTTATATATTTTGTAGTAACGCTTGTACAATTTTTTAAAGATATTTTTAAATAAAAGAAATATAGCCTTATCACATGTTTGTGATAATTTCTTTTGGAAATATTCATTTAAAATACTAACTCAGATTTTCTGAATGGTTTTTCAGAAGCATTTTCGATGGTGGTGGGTTTGGTGGGGATTATTTACATAAAAAATATTCCATCGTACGTAAAGCAATAAATTCTCTGTGCAGAGTTAGTATCGATTATTGGACCACTTCAATACTTAATAAAGATCTTTAATGTAGCTATCGAAAAAATACTGAAACATTAACCCATTAGAGTATAGATACACATCATAAGTTGCAGTATTTTACTTAAACAAGAAAAGTATGCGTTCATATTTTGACGATTGTCAAACATATTCGTTAAAATTGCATATTTGATTACAACAAGTTGTTTTTTTATATTAATTGAAATTCAAACAGTAGGCAAAATTTTTTATCCAATAGAATATGAACAGAAATCATTAGTGGCAATATTTTAGTTATTTGTTAAACTAAGACTTTTTTCATACGCCTATTATACAATTGCTTTCTTCAAACATTTTATAAATTTTTTCCGGTGATAAAGTATATGTTAATAAAGCTTCAAGCTAAACTTCAATAAAAATAGTTATTTTTTTTATTGAATTATTTTTGTTGTATAACTATATTTTTAATAAATGATACTTTTTCCTTTTGTTTTCTAAGTTGAAGCAAAACAGTGATTTTATGAATTCATTAAACATTTCCATGAATAATAATGTTTGTGAAAAATATTTATGTCGCAAAGAACAAAAAAAAATTAATCTCTGTATTCTAAAAAAAGTTACTAACACTGTCGATGCTGCTTGTATTGAGTTTATCTCGCTCTTTTCACGCTCTTGGTTTATCCTTCAAAAACTATTATATATAAAAACATGAAAATTTGGTAGTTTTATAGAGAAATGTATAAGAAACATTTTAAATTGAAAAAAATATTTCCAGCATTGTTTAATGTTGAAATTAGTTAAGAATCCAAACAATAAGTTCGTAAGATCAAAAACTATGCATAGCAAGTTAACCATATTTTGCAGGCACACCTCTCAGTGTCCAATCATTTTTTAAATTTAATTTTTTTTATAAAATTTCAGTATCTGTATATGTGTTTAATTCATATTTATAAACAGCAGTTTTTCATTTACTGTTACCCAATTTTAAAAGTTCCTGGATAATAATATTTCCGAACAATATATTTTTAATTTAAATATCTAATTACAAGTGCATGCTGAAAACTTTAAATTATTAGATTTTTGAGTGCGAAAAGAATTTGATGAAAATTGCGTCATACTTAAAACGATACCATATGTGCACTTCAATGCACTGAAGAATTGTTTAATTACTGGTATGCACGAAGCGCAGATAACAGTGCATAAAGAAAAGATTTAAGTCGAAATGGTTAACAAGAGACATTTCTTTTTTACCTGATCTTGATTTTAAAGAGGATTTCAAACTTATATTTATTTATTGATTTAAAGACCTTTATAATCCATTATTATTATTTTAAAAACTCATAATTCTCTGAATAAAATTGGCATAAACATACATAGAAAACATTTAGAATCAATTGTTTTGGTTAAGGTGCCTGCCTACCTTCGGAAGGGATTGTTTTTAGTATTTGAAAAATTACTTACTGATGTGCATTGTATTATAGAATATAGCTAAGAATTAAGAATAACATGTAAAAAAATATATATTTTTTAATATTTTGATTTTTCAAAGCTCAAAACATACATAAAAATTGTTATAAAATGGCACTTTTACAAAACATAAAAATTCAAATTTAAATGAAGATATTTTTATTCTATAAAATTTATTATGATTGAAACTTTCTTGAGGTACTGAACCATTTCTATAATTATAACTATGTTATTAATAAAATTATAGAAATTAAAGTTTTTGCACACAGAAAAATCAAGAAAATGAATGCAATTCATAACTTGTATCAACTAAAATATGAAAAAATGACTAAATGTAATCATAATAGGGCACATTGCGTAAATAAACTCCTTTAGAGTGTTTTTGCAAAGTTTGATAATGTTACAATTATTATTTTTCGAGTTATGATGCGTTGCGATAAAGCAAAATGTTAAATATCTCCTTTTGAGAAAAAGCAGAAAATGTAATTGTAACCAAATTTTACCTATTAAATGAAAAATCTAATTTAAAAAAGCTCCTGATTTATAAAGTTCACCATCTATGTTATTTACATTGTTATTCTTTTTTTATTGATGGTTTTTAAAAATTTTCTTCGTTTATGTGCAAATATTTACGGTCACTTCAGTAGGGGAGGGATAATTTTTGTTTTAAAAACTTGTGACTGACTAATACTAAAATGCCTGTAACTTTCTAAGCAAGATTGAAACAAGATTGAAACTGATTTAGAAAGCTAAAATGTCAAGTTTTAATATTACTCCAAATATAGAAAATCTGATTTTTGAACGAAAATTGCATTTTAAAGGTAGGCAGGCACCTTAAACATGTAAAAACTTCAATTTAATAATGAAAACAAAAATGATGAAAAATTATGTGTAAACCAATTCAATGGACCCTACACGGTTGAAAAAATTGGTGTGGATGCATCATTGAATTTTTTTCCACGAAGCTCTTCTTTCACATTGCCATCTAAAAGTAAATAACTTAAGAAATATGAATTTCTTGATGCAATACTAGTGTTTGAAAACAGTCTTAACGACGTAATATTTTAAACTAGAAAGCAGGAATTCTGCTTTTTCAGAATTTAGTGTCGCCACCGATTAAAAAAATACATTTATATAAATATAGATAGTACAAAACATATTTCAGTTTTAAGACTTAAAACACACACTTTTATTTTATATAAAATGATGTCATTCGCATCCGCTGAAGAATTCCACATTTTCAATCCAGTCTTAAACAATATCTGCCGAAATGTATGTATATGGCGTCACTATCGCAGAATAATACACAAATCCAGCAAAAAGCGATTTCGTCATTCAAGAAACTCGACCAAAAAAATTGTATTTCTAATTATTCATATGCCTTCATTTGTTTCTAACATTAATACATATACTTAAAATTAAATATAGTTAATAATAGCTCCATGTTTTATCAGAAATCATTCATTTATTTTTTTTTTCAAAATAGCATGTATATTAATTACATTTTTTTCAGTTATTATGGAAAAATGGCAACAAAAAGATATATAATATAATATAATTGCTATTTTCCAACTATTTTGTTCTTTACTCTCTACAGAAACGGTGTACTTTAGTCGCCAAAATTAAACAAATGGTGTTAAAAACTATATAATAATCTACTACTTTCCAACTATTTTTCCTTTATTTTCTACAGAAGTGGAGTACTCCTGTTGCCAACATTAAAATAATTTTTTTAACTACAAAAAAAAAAAAAAAAATAATAATAATAATATCTGAAAAACAAATTGAGATGTAGTTTTCAAACAAATTGCATTTTTAGAAGCACTTTTTTTCCCCTATACGACGGTAGGAAAATTGCAAATGTGCATTGCTCAGAAGTTAAAAAAATTGCCGTAGACATTATACATCTGCTTTGCTTTAGGTCTGGCTTATATAACGGAACATTATTTTTTAGAGACGACACTTAAATTGCTAGTCTAAAGAAATAGCATATCGGGGGCTAATAAAGAAATGTCTTTTAAATAGTTGGTTAAATGTATATCTCATTAGATTATTCTAATGAAAATATATAGCATCTATCAACAATACACCTGGGTGTCCCATAAATTTGTTAACATATCAAAAATTCATGAAAAGTGAAGGAATTGTTTTATTTGAATGCGGTTTTGAAAAAAAAATATTTCGTGCGGGAAAGATTTACTTATTTATTTATTTATTTATTATTAAAAATTAAATAAAATAGAGGACATGTTTGTCGATAGAGGACATGTCAACATTCAAAATCTTAAAATTTCGTGCAAAATTACGTCTATTTCTATTCAAACATTTATAAACTTCTAGAAGTTTATGTTCTAAGTGTCCACCAACATCAAGTATTACGGTAGCCATGGAAGTAGTTGGAAGATATGCTCAGTTATAGGCGATCGCTAATTGAAAATGCTAAAAGAGAAAATCATACCTATCTTATTGGAATGTAATTTCTTAAGTGCAGAAACTTCCATGCATCTTTATATCAAATCTTCGGTAATGCAATTCTTGACAAGCACATTTAAAGAAGGTTAAACAGTCGTTGCAATAAAAAGGTTGGGACCTCTTAATCACTGGACTTGATACAGGTTGTTTTTTGGCTATGGGGTTTACGTAAATTCTCGAATATAAACCATTAGTCCGTTTTCCTTAGTGGAGTTGATGTGTGCGATACACGCCATGAAATCTCCTGCATCCATACAGATACGCTACATGCCTCAGTTAAAGGTGTTCTCACACGCTTGCAAAGTATAATGCCTTGTAGTGGCGGACATGTAGAACATTTACGGCTATGGGCATCCTTCTTGCATGCAAAAAAATGTAATTTTCTACAAATTTTAACATGTGAATGTTGAAGCACCCTCTATTGATAAAAATTGTCACTAATTGTTTCTTTATTTAGCAAAAAAAAAAAAAAAAAACTTTTTGCATGAGAATAATTTTGGTGCAAACACCATTCAAATGGACCAATTTCTCCCCTTTTTGCGAATCTTTGAAATGTTAACTAATATATGGGACACCCGCTATTTCTATCAACTTATACTTTTGGGATACATTTCAGAAAAAATATATCTCTTCAGAAACTTCTTCCGGAATAGAAAATTGTGGTTTTTGAAAATGTAATAAAACATGACTGGAATTCACGACTTTCTGCCTGGCAATTTGCTAGTCATATGCGTAAATATATTTCGTGCAATTTATCAGTCACACATATTCATACAATGTTAGCGAAAGTAAAAATCAAAAGAAATATTTTTATAATACAACTTTCCTTTTCTAGCATGCAATCTTTAAAAATTCAGAAATAGATTCTCATTCCAAGTTATTCTGTCTCTTTGTTTGAATTTTTAAAAGCGTGCGGAAACATTACATCTTTGAACGTACTTATTTTTCTGAAAACTTTTCACGTTTCATATGTCAAAACTGTCAGAAGTAATAACATGAAGAATCAGTAAAATTTTGTTGCATGTAGGGCATTAAGTTAAAGAAAAAGAATATTTCTTTGCGCAGATTCTTATGAAATCCTTTGAACATTTTATATATTTATAAATTTATATGCTTGTGTATGAATTGGTGTGATAGGAATGAGTTATTTAACATTTGCTGAAATTTGTTTTAAGCAAAATATTTTGTGTAATAAGTTAAATCTTCACGATATGAAATGTGCCAAAAATTTTTGTTGAAAAAAATTACTAAACTAGAGAACAGGAATTCTGCTTTTTCAGAATTTAGTGCCGCCCCCGGCATTTCCATTATTTCATTTTCTTCTGGTGGACTGGTGGTTTCTATTATTATGAAACAGCCATTATAAATGAAGTGTTAGGCTTAATGGGAAAACAAATGGCTTGGCCATTTTTTTCCCATTCTGACCAGAAATCAGAGTTCTAACTTTTTACGACTGTTCTTTCATCTTCACCTAACGCTTCATTTATAATGACTGTTTCGTAATAATAGAAGCCACCAGTCCATCAGAAGGAAATAACTCGATTAAGCGGGACTCGGATAATCAGGAGTCTACTGCAAAACATATTTCAATTTTATGACTTAAAGCACACGCTTTTATTTTATGTAAAATGATGTCATTTGCAGTAATATAGATACTTAAAATTAAATATAGTTTTTAATAGTTCCATGTTCTATCATAAATCCCTCATTTATATTTTTCTCAAAATAGCACGTATTTTAATTAATTTTTTTTTCAATTTTTATAGAAAAATGGCAACAAAAAGATATAATTGCTATTTTTCAACAATTTTTTCTTTACTTTCTACAGAAATGAAGAACTTGAGTTGCCAAAATGAAACAAATGTCGCTAAAAACTACAAAAAAATTAATATTTCAAAAACAAATGAAGATTCATTTTTCAAACAAATTGCATTAAAACGTACTTTTTTTCCCCAATACGACGGTATAAACATTGAAAATGTGCGATGCTTAGAAGTTTTAAAAAATGCTGTAGAGTAATTAATCGCACAATGAAACATCGGCTTTTGTTTTATGATTAGCATACACAAGGTAACGTTATTTATTGGAGGCAAAATAAGCTGAGAGAAAGAAATAGCATTCCGGGGGCTAACAAGAATGAAAAATCATGCGTACGGCATAGATTATGAAACACTTTCCAAAATATTCAGAATTCTATAACAAAACTTCAAAGTTTATTAAGGTGAAAGATGATGTCTAAATGAACAATTTTAAAAACACTTAATGCATTTGCAAACCCAATACCTGCTATTACCATGAATAATCTGGAAACTATACGATTTTTGTGCAGACCGGTATATAATCTATAGAAATGCATATATAGCATTCTCACAAAATTTTAACTTTCAGGAATAAAAATCTGGTGAAATTAAGCTTAAGGGGAACGTGGACCTTTATTTAGGCAAAAATCGACCCCAAAATTGACATTTCGTTTTGTGTGTATTATTATTCTTCAATTTGTACTACGTCATTCGTGGATAACCGCATGTTTTACGCAAACCGATTATTAAACCGATTATTTTACGCAAATTTACAAGTGTTTTAATGTTGTTCACAAACAATTTTTTGGCCTTTTAATATACTTTAACCATTAAATGCCTGACTTTTCAAAAATCATTGTAATAATGTTTTTCGGCTTTCATTTTTTAAATAAATCATGGGAAAAATACTTTAAAAAATCATATTTTGTTTTAAGTATAGTTTACGGTAAAAAACAGTTTGTTACTAATCGGCAATACTGGTGTTTAATTGAAAAAATAATTTCCCTTGATAAAATTCTATAATATTAAACACGCAAGAATTTTAGAAACTATAATAAGAAATAAATTTTACTTGCTCACTGCAGGTCAAAATAGGGTTTTTCGCAAGCTTCCAAATAAAACAAAAAGAACAAGTAGCAACATTTGAAAAAATAAATTTATCTTTATTCTTAAACAGCACAGGTGTTGCCATCTAAGTGTTGAAAATCGATTTAATAATATTTTCAGAATGTATTTTTATGGCAACATTAGGCATTACAGCTGCAATATTATTCTAATAGTATTTTAGAGCCTAAATGGGGTATGTTGCCGAAAAGCAACACCAGGCATTTAAGGGTTAAATCTGTTTTTCTCTATACTGATGTTTCAACTTTTCTTTAGTGTTTGGAATGTTCCTTGGTACTAAATTTTTGATCAAAATTCATGAAACTTATTAAGCCGAATCCTGATATTGCTTAAAAAGAAACTGTGTATGGATTTTAAAATTCGACTTCATTAAGACAATTAAATTTGATTTTTAATTTATTACGAGGCAGAATTTTGATGTACATCAATTTGGAATTCAGAAAAATATCTCTAAAAAATAACTATTTAAGGGATTAAAAAATCGATACACAGATTTCTTTATAATACAGTTTTAAGTGATTAAAATCCAAAATCGAGAAAATATCTCAAAAATTAAGACGCAAGGAGCATTTTAAGTTTTCGCTTTAAAATTAAAAAAATTTTTAAAGATATTAAAATTATAATAAGATTGGAAATTTCTTTTAAGGTGTTCTATATACTTATGGTGAAATGTATATTTGCACAAAATTTCAAATCTCTATTAACAAAATTAAAAGAATTTTTTTTAACATCCACGGTCCCCTTAATAAAATAAGATTTTAAACTTATAGAAGAAGGCCTTAATGATTCAAAATACAGAAAACATGGTCAGCAGCGACGAATTTTTAATTTAACTGAGATTTAAGAATAACAATGTAGTATTTTTAGTATAAAATTTTGATATTACATTGTCTTAAAGGGATGTTAAAGAAGGGACGGTAAAGGGGGCGGTAAAGGAAAAAATGGACGGTAAAGAAAAAAAAGAAATGGAAAGGATGGGACGGTAAGGGAAATTACCACCTATTTTTAGGCAAATCATGTTAAGACTAAGTGATAGCCACAATGTTCATTGATATTAAAAACAGTTATTTATACTGTATTAAATAAAAAAACAAATTATTTACCTCAAAAAGTACTGGAATAAACCTTGGGGACGGTAAGACTACCAATAAAGCCACGATGCTTGAAATTGATATTTAAATGCTGATTTAAATTCTGCAGTAAATTTCCTGTCAAAGAATTTTAGTCATTCTTTGACAGGAAATTTTAGTCATTCTTTGCCTAGCATACTTCTGCATGTGAAAAAAGTTGAAAAAAATATGTGGCTGCATCTCAAGTGATTTTCTGTATAATTTTAGCAAGAAGGACGGTAAGGAATCTAATATTCAGTGATAGAGTTCCAAAAGTAATAACAAACGTAAAAATGTGTGCAGGTTAATTTTTTGCTACATATTTATATAAAACAACAGTCTCAGTTTCGGAAAAAAATGACATCGAATACTTTTATTGAAACAATTTTATACAGACAGCTCTTAACTTAAAACTCAGAATCAGGGACAACGGACGGTAAGGAATTTCGTGGTATATTTGAACCCCCAACATTGTCCAAAACTTATTTATCTTGCTAATATTGTTATAAATCATGCAATGGGATGTTTTCCAGTATAAGAAGTTTAAAAAAAAAAACAAGAATATGTAGAGCACGGACACATAGACGGACTGACAAACCGAATTCATAAATACTTTTCAATTACGTTGGAAAGTGTTCAAAATGTAACTTTTAAATACATTCAATATCATTAGCATTGCACTGATTGAAACGAATTTGTTTCAGAAAGCCAGAAAAAAAATAAATTTTTGGTAGGCAAGAAGATTATTCTTAGTTTTATCATAAAAATAACTGCTAATATTGGAAAATATTTAGGATATTTTTCCAGTGTAGGGATTTTGGTGAAAGAAAGAAATTTGGCAACATAGTCACTGTTTATGTACACATTACCCAAGCACTATTTTTTAATTATTTATAGATTTTATTTAATATAAACAAGACATTTATCTATTTTCATATACAAGAGAACTAATTTGTATATAAAAAACGTAATATATATATAAATAAATGTTTATGTATATAAATACATATACAGTAGAACCCCGGTAATCCGACATTTCCGGTTAATCCGAACAGATTTTATTATCGAAAATTTTACTTTAATAGATTATGGGTACAGAATGAACATCGGAAATTGGATTATTATAAACATCACAGTGATTAAACAAGGAATACTATTTTTTCTGAAAGTCGTGCCGGATTATCCAGCGTGGCGGACCTTAGGATGTCGGATTAGAGGATGTTTACTGCACTACTGAGTACTTATATTTTTTTAGCATGCATCTTTTCCTTTTCTATTTTTATCGCAATTTCGGGTAAACCGATTTTTTTTTTAATCCGAACACGCATCGGTCACAATTAGTTCAGATTAGCGGGGTTCTACTGTATAAACATGCATAAAAGTTCGTCAGGTTTGTTTTCATAGCTTTTTATATTGTTTGGCTACAAATCTTTTTTTCATAAGCCCGAATTGCGCCAACCTTTTAGAAAAACAGCCAAGATCCCTATAATTGCCAGGTTTAGTTTCTTAGATATTACCTATGTTTTTTTTTTGTTGTTGTTGTTGTTTTTTTTTTCTTTTGTGGTAATACTGTTGTATGTCTTAGAGCAAGTATTTGATACAATCTTAAAATTAGAGATTTTTTTATTGTAGTATTTAGAAAGTTGTAATGTATGTTACACAATATAATATACATTTAATTTCAAATTTGTATTTCATTGTTATAGTAATACACATACTGCTCAACACATGTATAGTGATTTTTTAATGGCATTTTTAATATTGTATGCCATGAAATAATGAGATATTGCTGATTTATTGAAATAAATTTCACATAAATGTCGTTCTGAGCTTTATTCAGTTACTTCATCATTTCTGTGATTTGAATAAAAAATTTTTAGTATATCATCTACCTTTGGAATCGTCAGAAAATTAAGAATCTTTTCAGATAGATTCTTTTTTGTTATACAGGGGGTTTCGACGATCATGGGACAAACTTGGAGGAGTGGTGCAGCTGATTAAAACAAACATGTTTTGTATATTAATATATGGCCGGGAATGAAAAGTTTTGGCGAAAAATAAGAAATGCGGAGGAAATGTGAACGAGTGTTTTATTCAGATATCAATTACAGTAAAGGCTCAAATGTGCCACTGGCAGCGTCTAGCAAGTGATTGGCGTACCTTTCCACAGATTTCAAGTGTTTCTTGAACATTTGCAGCAACGACTGAAAGTCTTGCAACGAGGTCCTCATCAGAGTCAACTGGTGTCTCATAGATGAGACATCAAGAACCTTTGAAAGGGTTCTCTAATCACTTTCTAGACGCTCCCAGGTATGTATCGGTGTCGGAGGTGGCACATTTAAGCACTTACTGTAATTGTTATGTCAATAAAACACTTGTTTTCATTTCCTCCGCATTTATTGTTTTTCGCCAAAACTTTTCATTTTCGACCCTACATTGCTATACTAATATAGCTTCTTTGTGTGCATTTTATGTTCTCTTAAAGTTTGTCCCATGATCGTAGAAACACCATGTATACATTTAAATATTGATAAAATATATTTTATTTTTAAAAAGCATATCAATTAGTTGCAAATTTCATACTAAATTAAAACTGCCCTGTCGTTTAATTCCATTCATTATTATGCTCAAAAAAGTGCATAAAGAATGTAACTTAAATTCATTAATATACAAAGCCCTTAGAATAATATTTTGTGTGAAACTCAATCATGTACACTTTAAAATGTACACCCTTGTTAACCCTTTATCTACGGCATTACGATCTACTGCAATTTTTTTCATGTAATATTTTTTTTCAGTTACTACAATGAAAATTAAAGGATAAACATAAAAAAATACTCACCCGTGAGAAATTTAATTATTTAGAGGTAATTAACTAAAGTGGTACTTTAAAGTACCGTCAGTACACTATGACTAAATTATCGTGACAGAAAACCCACAAGTTATTTCAACTGTCACCAGAAAATATTTTCGATTTAATAAGGATATAAAATGTAGGCTTTTTCTTATTCATAAATAAATCGTTTGGCAAATTCCGGTGCCAATCATTTATTTCAACACTTTAGAATTGAAAATGCTTTGCTCCTGAAAGGGTTTAAAAAACCTATTTTTTTTTTTTAGGTTTCGATCTTGTTAGCAGTCCTTTAGTTTTGCGACGTCAATATTCCAGGGACAACATGCTCTCTCGCATCTCCACATATGCAATATATGAATTTACATACGCAATTTCTAGCACAGCAAAAATCAGCCGGTGCCACAACTTTTTCGATTTCCTATAAAAAAAAATAACGATGAAACAGAAAAGAAATACCAGGGAAATCACTACTGCACTGCATTTTAGTAATTGCATTTTAAATTCGATGAAAACGATGGATAACTACACAGACAAAAAGTAAATAAGAAGTTTTTCTCCATCACCCATTGTACTGACGGTACTTATAAGTACCACCGAGTAATTCAACTGTTAAATCAAATACACACACCGTTCAACTAAAATAGCTAGTCAGATTGTATTCTAAGCCCATAATGAACACATAAAAAAGATCCAACACTTATCTTATATCCTTTACTGTGTTTGCAGCAATGAAAAGACGAGCGTGGCAATCTGTACAAAAAGTCGGCACAAAACACATCGACTGCTTCAAAGATAGCCTCATTCCTCTTCCAAATGACAAACCTAGAACTACCGCTGACATGTATTCGGATAAAGTGGAGTTAAAAGAGCGATTTTTGCAAAGTATTATTATAATATTAATAATATTCACTATGGTATAAAAGTTTAAAGTGAGTGGTACTTATAAGTACCGTCAGTAGATAAAGGGTTAAGCGATAATATAAAAATGTACGATTACAATATTAAGAATTATATGAAAACTATGTTAATATAATTTCAAGCTAACAGAGCCATGGATACGATAATTTAATCCAGACAATTTAAGACAAACTCTTAAAAAATCTTCTGAAAGTTGGTTTGAAAATAAAGTTATAAAAAAGTTTCATTCTGATGCTGTTTTTTTACCTTACACCTTCTAAGCAATAATGTAAAATTTACGATTACAAAATTATGAATTATATAAAAATTATATTATTATAATTTCAAGCCAACAGAGCCACGGGCAACAACTAGTTCTCGTAAGAAACTGAAAAAGCTATTGTTATTCTAATATTTTACAATTGCTTTTACATTTATTCAAATTAAAAATAGTATTCTGTAATAAGCTTTACATTTCTTCTTCAATTTCTGACAAAACAAATGGAAATTTTCACATTTATTTTCTTTGCTAATTTATATTCTCTTTTTTTAAATACATTCGGAGAAGTTGAGGACTCCATAACATAGATATAATTTCAAAGAAGATAAATATTAAAAATTGTCAAAAACTTTTTCTTCTACCGGAAATTTAAAAATGCAAAAATAAATCTTATTTTATATTATGTTATCATTTCTTTAGAATTTTAGAAAGCTTCCTGAAACATTACATTTGGAAGCGTTCATATTTTTCTGCAAGTCCTTCTTCTTTCAACTGTCAAAAGTGTCAAAAACTTTGAAGTAACAACATACAGAGTGATGAAAATATTATTGTATGTAAGAGCATTAAAGATGAAAAATTTTTTTGTAGCACATAAGCAGCTTCAAAACTCAGCTGCAGAAAATATTTTAAAGTAAGTTAAATATTTATACACAAAGTACTTTGTAAGCCTAAATGCACATAAAGTATGTTCAAAGTAAACTTTAGGATGGCATATGAAATGTTATCCTTATAATATTTTATACTAGAATACATAATATTTGCTAAACTATTAAACTGATAATTCTTTTATGTTTTACTGAATTCAGACTGCAAAAATGCATTTCTTGTGCTAATTTAATATTATATTTTATATACTTTACCATGCTTTTCTTTTAGTTTATTAATATTGAATATCATTCATGCCATACTTATAGTAAAAAGTATATATACCTTTTATTATGATATGAAACTGTTACAAGTTATTTTTTTTTCAGTTAATTCTATTTTTTTTAAATACATCTATTGTGCTAATGTAACACTATTTTTAATTTTCTTTTCCTTATAATTGTAATCAAAACGTCGTTATTAGCTGTATTTATTTTGTATAGTCTGTGTATCATAATCTGTCTCTGATGCATGATTTTTTTTTTCTTGTTTATTAATTTAATAGGGCCACAAAGCTACACCAGCGAAGTATTGATAAAGAGTAAAGCCATCTCTCTCCTTCCTTGACGTATCTCATAAACAAGTGTTGCCACCAACATTCTAGAACATTTGATAGGTATATTGTTGTAAATGATTAAAAAAAAATAGTTTACAACATCTTATGAGTAATCAAAATACACTTCCAAATATTTCTGTATCATTTGAAGTATAAATGATAGAAATATATTAATTAAAATATATTTTTAAATTTCATTTAATAAATAACGAAAGTTACATGTTTCAAAAATATACTTTTGTTTTCAATACAAAGAATTACATCATTTGCTATTATAATGTATCTTTACTTATCTTAGAGATTTTTTACTGTGAATTCTTATCATCTGTTTATTTCCAAAGAACTTGGTTTAAACTTATAACGGCGAGGCGTTTAAAGTTATAGTGCCGGATATTGCATATTCTTATATGTTCAAAAATTTAGGATTTACTACAAATAGGATAATTATTCCATTACTATAAAACTAGTAAATCTGCAGATCAGGAGCCTCAACGTCAGCTATGCAAGTCACTGTTTTTAGACACACTTTGGTAATATTCAATTTCATGCAAACCGCAATTTAAAGTTTTCAAATTATGTAATTATTTATAAGAATAAAAACGAAGTTTTCAGACATTAGAAGCATTAAATTAAAAACGTTGTTATGGAAGGATATTTTGAAATAATTTTCATGAGCTACTAATTCTGATATTTTTTTAAATAATAAAACAGATTTCTTCAGGGGGGGGGGGGGGGCTCCGCCTCCTGAACTTCCCGTGGTTTCATTAATTTACATATGTAACTTTTTATTTATTGCGCTAATGGTTATCGCAAATCTTAAATTTCTTTTTATACTTCCGAGCCTTAATTTTCAATACTGGTGGACAGAAAATGATTCACATTGACGCAATTTTATTAAAAGTTTAGGTTTTATGAATGAAAATATAATTTCCTTTTAAAAATAAAATAATTTTCATTCATATTTTCTGAAATGAGACGGCATTAAGAAGTAACACTCGTCATAAAATAGTTTTTTAGGTAATCTAGTTAATGCTTGGTTTTTAAGAATGAGAATATTTATTTCCCAATACAATGACGTCATTTTCGACAGCGATAATTTTGCGGTGTAAAATTTTGACATTTACTATATATTTGATTTTCAAAAGTTTTTTTTTTTTTTTCTCATTGAAATTTTCGATTAAAAATTAACATTTCTGTTAGCTGTGTGCAGACGATAAACCATGAGATATTAGTAACATTTCTTTTAATAATAAGAATTAATATCATAACACAAGCCCTTTTTATTTCAACCTCAAAGCATATTAGTTTTATTTTTGATATATGAGATCAAATTCACCTTCTTTTCGTATTTTAGTTTTATTTCCAATATGAAGACGTATTCATGTCTATTTTTTATTTCATTTTCCTCTTGCACATGAAAATCTTTCAAATCAAAATTAACTGTTTAGGATAAATTATTATTCTGGGATAGGATTTTCTTGGCAACGGTAAAAAAAAAAAAAAAAAAAAAAAAAAAAAAAAAAAAAATGATTGTTAAATTTATAGCAAAATGTCAATTTATTCCTTATGAAAATAATGAACTTCTTAATTTAAAAGAAAAAATATTTGAACAAAATAAGCAGAACATAGTCTTCCTTTATTTCTGGGGTAAATTTCATCTATATGTAAAGTCACAAAGGCATTAATTCGTCCCTTTTGACTTTGATTGACTTCAAACAATTACAAATACTTTCACATTTACGATATTTTTAGGTGTAGTTCCGTCGCTAGGCAACAGTTAAAAGAAAATAAAACAATGAAATATGTGCTTTGAAAAAAAGTAAATTTATAAAAAGATATATTATTGGAACAGATATATAAAATACCTCCATAAGTTAAACACCGAATTTAAAAACTCTGACAAATGTATACACAAAATTTCAAACTAATATGAATAATGTATGGTTCTAATTAGAAATTACATCATCCATAATTTACTATTTAAATCCTTCAATCATATGAGCCATTTCCTTTCAACAAATAAAAATGGAAAAATCGTCTGAATTGCTATAGGAAAGCATTACGTCACAAAATAAAATGTTCTATATATTCCGAACGCATGAACCAAATTTAACCAAAAACTATACAGCTAAATCCGGGGATTTTACCAACATGCATACTTAATTTTAAGCTAATCGGATGCTTTTTACGGCAGTTATCGCGGAACAGACGGACAGACAGACAGACAGACAGACAGACAGACAGACAGACAAACGGAAACCAAAACTTTTCGTGTCTCCACAGTAAGCCTTCACTGACGTTTCGGCAAATATCTTCTGGAGCTAACTTTAGACAATTTTGTTTAACTACGATTTATACAATTCTCTCTTTTAATAGACGGATATGTCTGTATAGTCTCTATGAATTTAGCGACAATTTTCAAAATTAACAAATTACACTACTATGAGTTTAAACACATTTTCGTCTAACTTTCTGCGACTGTACGTAATTAACAATTTCTCCTGTGAACTACGATTTGAGAGAAAGTTTTAAAAATTCAAGATAACATTAACGACGTACACAAAGTTAGTGGGAATTCTAATTATTGCAGAAATCAAAATTTACCTGAATATTATGATTCATTGCTTGCTAAGCTTTTAATGGGAATAACGCCTTTGACATTTATATCTATAATTTATGTTTCATTTCATTTCGAATGACAATAATCTTAACCGTTCTATTTTATCTGCTTAATGAAATAGCATTTCAGTGCAAGTTATATTTTTAGCAGAACTATTTCTAGTGTTTTTTAAGCATGCAATTTATAAATGTAAGAAAACCTCATTTTGTATTCACACTGAAGTAGGGTACTTGATAATCTTGCTCATTTATTATTTTCTTCAAAATCTGGAAAAAGTGGACGGTTTTTTTTAAATAAGCTACTTTTGCACAGGATCAAGCTTATTCCCGGACAGGTAAACCCATATTTACATACATGTATACATTAGGGTGGTTCTTATTTTTCATCCCTTATGATGAAATATAAGGATCTCTATACTTTAGAGGAACAGCTCGTAACTTGTTTTGACTTTTGCATATCCATAACTGGTGCCGCAAAGATTGTGCATATTGTCATTTATATAAAAACTACAATGTTTTTTGTAAGTATAAGAAAAACATTAAATACCACTTTTTGGAACAAGAAAAATAATTAAATAATAACTATCTCACTGGCATAGGATAGCGACGCACAGTGGAGTATTTGACACAAAAACCTGGCCAAAAATGCAAAAATTAAAATTTCGTCAACAATTGTAAAAATCATATTTTTTAAAAGCTAATTAATTGGTGCATCGATCTATGCCTATTTTAGGAACCTGATTTATATCCGGTGGCTCCAGTCCTCAGCTGAAGAGGAAGTTTCTTTATGAGAAGACGTGGTTTTTTGTTGTTTTTTGGCATTGTTGTTATGTTTAAATATAATTTTTTTGGCTCAATAAATTGTTGAATTGAAACTAAACAGGGCTTATGTGTTTAACAAAGGTCAGTGCTTAGTGTTAAACTATGTGTTAATTTAAATAGTTTTTTTTTAATGTGATAAAAAAAACATTAAATTTGTAAAAGGGTTATTTTTAACGCGTTTTTGGCTCTAATTTATACATATCGAAAGCTTTTTAAATATGTGCCGCGCTTTGCCCGGCCATGTTTGAATTATAATCGTATTAGTTATAGTCTTGAGTGTCAATTTCTGCAAAAAAATCTTCCGCACATTGTTGCCATTTAAAAAAAAAAAAAATTCGGGATGACTATTTTAATCCTCTGTTTTGCGGCCACCGAATTGAAGAGATATTTACTGTTGTATTGCAGGTTTTTAGCTCACAGGATATTACCGGAGAGCTTTTGCACCTGCATATTATGTCTGTATGTATGTACGTATGTAGGTTCGTACTTACGTACGCAACTCGATATATTTGATAGAAATATCCGATCGCCTTCAAATTGTATATACTTATTTATTGGAAAAGGGTTCCCTAATTAGTTCTTGTGGCTCATGTGTGTAACATAAGGAGAAAAAGGAGGGAATTAACACTTTCGAGGGCGGTGTCCTTAAAAAGGGACACTTAATTTTAATTCCAAAACTGACAAACGATACCAAGAAAATTTAATTAAAATTTTCCTTTTATAATGTACGTGAAAATAAGGAACTTCATATTTTCTAATAACTCCGTTTATCAACTAAATAGAGCAAGCCATACAGTAACGAGACCCTACAACTTCTTCTTCCAGCAAGGTCTGATAGTAGTCCCAATAAAAGCCAAGAAGAGAGTGGTGAAGAAGATGAAGAAGAGTTCTGAAGAATCATTTTGAAACTGATAGTATATTAAATACATTCAATAACTAACAGTCTATACTATATAGACTCCACTTTACTGAACCTACTATTAAATATAACACTATTAAATATAAATTAAATGCAATAATAATTATTAAATGTAATTTAAATGTAATAAGCATTATTAAATGTAAATAATAAATTTTATATATAGTAAAATGAAATACATTTAATTAAACATTAATAGTGAATAAGACAAACCTATCAACAATTACTTTCCTCTTAAACACAGTAAATAGTTAAGATTAGAAGTCGCTCAACTTCCAAACTCCCTTCGGTAATGTTACGTCAATGGGCGATGACGTCAATGCGATTTATTCGTATTTTTTAAATATCTACTTAGCAAATTAATATTTTAACTTCTTTTTTCTTTGTGCTCTTCTTAAATGATGACTCTTTTTTTTTCTTAACCCTTTCAGGCCCGCATTTTTATTTACAGGAGGAAAAATCTGAATTTGTGGAATTAAGGTTATTTTTAGTTAATATAAACATAAAAATAATTAAAAAAAAAATTATTCAAGATTTTTTAATATTTTTTTTAAACGATGCCATTTGGCATCATTGGGACAAACGGGAATTGTACATGAAAAGCTCATGATGCCCTTTGGCATCAGTGGAATCAAAAGAAAAGGAAATATGCATTCAATTTTTAATGTGTATTAATTTTTTAATGTTCATTTCATCTATAATTGTACTTACTAAAGTTCCAAGCTTTTGGAAAGAATAGAGATTTGTTTGATGCACTAAGGTGGTGTAAAGTCCGATTATCCACACGAGAGATATAAGCCCGAGGGAGGGATGCTCTCAGTAGAGGTCTTTTTAAGGGAACCTAACCCGTATTTACGCAAGGATACCCATGATTCGATGAAAACCACTGAAAACTCCAAAAAGTTAGGCCGACGAGCGCGATTGATTTCGAACCAGCACTCCCCGTCTATAAGTTTTGCCAACGGAACACTTGATACACTAAGTTATCTATAATTTATTCATCACAAAATAATTTAAAGTACTCATAAGGATTAAAATTTCATCAGGAGGCAATGAAGTAGTTTCTCTAAATGTCGCGTCAAATGGTTCAATATTCTTATCTTCTAATTCATCTACATTTTCAACTTCGACTTCTAATACCTATTACCTACAGAAATAATAACTGGACCGACTGAATCATTTGTATCCAGATCAAGAATATTGACAATTGTCAATATTCAATTCAATCCAATCCGTGGATATCCACGGAAAACTCCGAACAGTTAGGCCGACGAGTGCGACAATTGAATTGGGCAACCCGCAATCAATTGTCACAACAGTGCACGTAATAGTGCACGAAATTCCATTTGATAGATTGCGTGCACTTTCACTGTCTTCCTCGTCAGATTTTTCAATTTCTGTATCTGAAAGATCATCATTCCTTAGTAAATAAATGGCCCTTTCTATTGATACAAACTCTTTTTTTCGTTTTGGCATGATAAATAGTAAAGGAATTTTTTTTTTCCCTTCAAAAAACTATCAAACCAGATAAGAAATAAAAATAGAGAGTTAAGTTGAAAATATCTATCAAATCCCAGTGATGCCATTTGGAATCATGTATATTTACTATGCATTGTTACTGAAATAAAAATACAATTGTTGAATTATAAATACATAGATGTGTACTTCATACATTTTACAACTTATATTTAAAAAATTGTAATTTTTTAAAAAAGAAAAAGTATAAATAAAGAAATAATATTTTTTTTCACAGTCTTGTTTTCACTTCACGTTTTAAAAGGAAATCAAGCAATAATTCTCAGTTTCTGGGACTTCTGCTACCATCTCTTGAGGAAATAAAAAAAAAATACTACTGAAAAGACAGAAAAGGTGTCTTTTGAATGACACCAAACAGAATCTCCAAGATTCAGTTTTTAAATATAGAAAAAAATCGTGAAAGTCATGATGCCATATGGCATCACTGGGCCCGAAAGGGTTAATTGTCAAAATATTTATAAAAATATATATTTATTATTATGTGAAGTGTTAAAATCTTACTTACACTTCGTCAGCTTTTAAAATATAAAATATTAAAGTAAGCTATGGATTTGTATATATACCTTATAGTATGCTAAAAGTTAGTTCAGTGAAACGCACAGCGCAGTTAAAAATGTTTATTCAGCCACTTCCGTGAACAAACGTAAATGTACTTGAGAACTTTTGTGCAGCCCTGTATATGATCTATAAAATGTATCCACACCAAGTAATATTTTTTTTTTAAATGTTCTATTTTAAAACGCCTATCACAACTACAAACGCACTTCCAGCAATTATTGGTCATAGACTTCAATAGTTAAATTTATTCTTCAGCCATATTCTTGTGTGTGTCCCTGTAAATGAACGATAAATTCTATGCACACCATATTCTACAATAAGTGCCTTAGTATACCTTAGTAATGTATATAAATTTCACCACGTTTAAAAGTGTGATATCATTAAAATACAGAGCAAACGATTTTTCCCCATAGGCCATAATGTAAGGGAATTCTTTTGGATGTCTCTGTAAATGAACCGTAAAGGCTATAAACTTCATTTACAATACCAAAAATCTCATAGTGATACCTTATAACATCTAAGAATTTCAAGCCAATCGGACTATATTTACATCGAAAAATATTTTTGACCAGGATTTCGGGTCAAATACCCACTGTGCAACGGTAGGATGTGCATTGCATAAGGCGACAATTGGAAATGTCCCCGGAGCTGGAACCCGTGAAGCTAGCAGTATTGAGCCTCCTTGCGTCCAAAGCTGTAATGCCGGTTATAAACAATGGTGTTAAATTGTAAACTTTGCCAGTAACATATATTTGATCAGAAGTGAAACAAGTCAAATATTAGACAGCAAGTTACATTTTTATTAAACAAGTGCTTCACGTATTATTACATAATATGAGGTGCGTAAAATTAAATCTCCGCCTTTTCATATTAAAGACAACTTTTCGGGACAAGAAAAATAATTAAATAATACATGCAATTAAGAAATATATTTTTAATAAATCTCACTTTCACAGGATAGTGACGATACGGCGCAAAATATATAAGGTGACAAGCGGAAGTGTCCCTGGAGCTGAAATCCGTGAAGTTAGCAGTATTGGGCCTCCATGCGTCCAAAGCTGTAATGCCGATTATTAACAACAACGTTAAATTGTAAACTTCGCAATAACATATAATTGACTGGAAATGAAACAAGTCAAATAGTAGATAGAAATTTACATTTTATTAAAGAAGTGCTTCAAGTATTATTACATAATATGAAGTACGTAAAATTAAATCTCCGCGAATACTTTTTTTAAATTAAATACCACCTTTCGGAACAGAAAAAAATAATTAATTAATACATAACATAAAAAAATATTTAAAATATCTCACTGACACAGTATAGAGGCAATAGTGTGCGAATTGCATAAGACGACAAGCGGAAATGTTCCCTGCAGCTGAACCCCGTGAAGTTAGAAGTATCACGCCTCCCTATGCTCTAATGCCGATTATTAAAAAGGGCATTAAAAAGAAAATTTTGCAGAACGCATAACATAACGCATCCTTTCTTTAAAAGTGCCACAACTCAAAAATTGGGTCTTTTGGGTTATGGCTCCCATTCGGCTTAATTTTTACACCTCTACCAATTACCTAAACTGCCGGATAGTGCACTGAAACTCCACCCACCAGGTAGCAGTTGTGTCGTATTTTATATTTGCAAGATGGCTGCTGACCTTTCTAGAGAAGTAAATTTTAATTCATCTAGTGATATCACCAAGACAAACTATACATATGTTAATAATATTATATGCATAGTTCTCCTTAGTGACATTCCCATATCAACTAAAATTTAACTACACGTCCGGGAAACAGTTTTTCGCATTTCCTGAAAAGCTGAGTATTTTGAGTTGTAGCACTTTTGAATTAAGGTTACGATACATTTGATTAGAAGTGAAACTAGACAAATATTAGATAGCAAGTTAATGCATTTTATTAACAAGTGCTTCAAGTATTATTACATAATATGAGGTGCGTAAAAATAAGTCTTCACGAATGATTTTTTTCGATAATTAAAAAGTAAGAGTTAGTTTGGTGAACCGGGTGCAAGGTATGTCCAAGAAGCCTCCATGCAACCGATTTTTAGTGTTCGAATGATCTACTGTCCGAAGTTGAAAGATTCCTGAAATACTATGACTTGAATATTAGGTAATGCGTGCATTTTAAAATAAGGAAAAGAATTGAGTCATTTATGACACATTATGATAACCGAAAAAGAATAAATTCTAAAGGAAATGCTTTTATATAATTTACTTTTGTTCTTCATTTCAATTTTAATTAAATTTTCGAAAGCGTTTCCTTGCTAATAAAAAAAAAGTTTATTGACAAATTTGTCATGTTTCTAAATTCCTGTTTTTAACTTCATTTTCAAGTGAAAACGCATTCTGTCAAAAATATTAACTTATGGTAATTGGATGGAATGAGCTTACAATATTCATAAAATGGTTTTTCCATGAATTCAAAAATTACTTTTATTAAGAAGTTCATTAAAATTACCTATAACACATATCTAGTACGTAATCAAATGATAAATAATTTTTATTTATCACTTTTTTAGCGGAAATAATATTCTAAATTGAAATGGCATTTATGGAAACATGTTTAAAATATTTTGAAAATATGATATATCCTGCAGTGAAGCTGTGCATATTGAAGTAAGAAGTTTGAGAAGTTTGAGAAGTCCAAAAGTAGTAAAGAATGAGATTTCACTTCTTTATAGTCTTTTCTTCTCACTGTATATTTTGTGGGAACAGTAGGCTTGCATTGTTTAAGACAAATAAACTGTTCGAAAGTAACTGTATCATAAGAAAAGTTTAAGTTTAATCACAAGAAAAATAAAGTTTGTTTTCCTTTTAAACGTTCAAAATAGATTTATTTTAAAATTTTTAAACATTTAATGTTTTTTTACTGGATAGAAAAGCAGTAGTAAGGTTTAACTATACTTTAACTTTACTTTAACAATAGTTTAGGAAGCATAATGTATTTTTTGGATTTTTAATAGATCTGAAGAGCAGTCTAAGATTAAGCGTCAAAAAGAAATAATCTTAAAAAAGTATTTAGATGTTCAGCTGCAGAATATACATTTAAAGTTTGGTTATTCTTTTCTAAGAATTCTTACATAAAGTCTATTACTTTATTCTGAGAACTAAATTGGAATTAAATTTCATTTTTGAATTTCTTTATACTATTTACTTGTTAATTAATACCACTTCAAAGGTATTCTCTGTATAGAGCTGTTCACATCACGTGACTTTTACCGGAGAACAATGAAAATAGCTGTAGGACACACAAATAGAAAAAGCATTGATAAAGGTAGCGATGTCTGTCCTACAGCAGCAGCAAAAACCTGTTCGTGACGTCACCTTGCACAACTCTACATTCCGGATAGAAAAATTCTTATACAAAGAATTTTAAAAGTCAAATTCTACATTTAAGAACTATATTCTGCAGTGTTTAATTATTTGCATATAATGTTTATTTTAACTATTTTTTTAATAATTATTTTTGGCAGATAAAATTTCTTTTTAAATACGAACTCTATATACAGGGTAATTTAATGCAGCACGTACAGACTTCTATTTCAAATGGTAGATTGCAGAAAAATAATCCAGATTTATACAGGAATGCGTAATGGAAATTCAAGAATTATTATGCCAGAAGCTAGGCAGCATTTCGTAAACTGTGATCAGCTAAGGTCTCGCACAACAATGTAAACTTTTTCACTTATCTAAAGCGTAAAAAAATTGTTCTGTATCGTAAAGCACAACTTTTTTGTATAACTTTTGTAAGTTTTAATAAACAGGGGTCTCATTCAACGAAGAATTTTCAGGGCACTGGACTCGGCAGCGGCCCATGATAATGGTACATTCTCAAAAATCATTTACTTAAAAATGAGAACTTCCATGTACTCGTATTTTTTTAAGTACAATTGTTTCAAAAAGAAGTACATTGTTAAAAATAATCTACTTAAAAATGGGCATTTCTATGTACTCATATTTTTTAAGAACAATTGCTTCAAAAAGGAGCATTAATCTACTTAAAAATGAAAATTTCTTTGTACTCGATTTTTTTTAAGTACAATTAATTCAGAAACGAGTACATGATATTTTGAAGTTGTGTATACTTATACTTGATTTATAAATGTATGCAGAAATGAATACATATATTTTCTATTTTAAAGTCTTAATATTCCTGTTCAAATCCTATGTGCTCAAAAATATGAGTTTTCTGATAAACCCTTTTCTTATACCGAATTGACAGTAGGGATTTCCAAGCTTTTATTTAAAGATATGTCTAAATTTTTAATTTAAAATACACACTTTTCAAATTTATTTACAATTTCATTAGAAATGTTAAAGAAGAAAATTTAGTTTAAAAATTGTTTTATTAGAAATTAGAATATTTAAGAGAGGGAAAATTCATCTCTGCTGTTAGCGATCTTCCATCGCCGATTCATAAAAGGTGTCATTTGGAAGCAACTGGTAACTGCTCTTATAGCACAGTCAGTACAGTACTGATCTCCCACTTAGAGGACTCGAGTTCAAATCACGGGGCGGCTCATACTTAAAATTCCAAGAATTAAGGGAGTAAATTCATTGTTCTTTACACCAATGATTGTAGTTCTTCGCAGTTCAGAATTACCGTAATTAAAAATGGTGATTTGTCGGATCTCTGTAATTTCGCTTTTTTTTTTCTCATAGTGTATGTGTGTTTCTATACATACTTATTTTCGAGTCCCTGTATGTACTCAAAAAATGAGTACATGCGTTTTTCAAATTTAAGAGTTAAGTATTCGGAGCTATTTTAAGATCGGGAAGTGCTCAATAATTAGTACAATTTACTTATTTTTAAGAATAGTGTTTTAACAGTGTAGTTATTCTGCTGGGCAGGGCTTGTTGAATTTAAACCATATTGGTAAGATACCGCGCCTTGCCTGAAACTGAAACTGAAGCGTAAAGAACAAATAACTATACCTATGAAGGAGCCTGTAAAACCAGACAATAAACTGTTGAATTTGTAACCTTCAACACTTCAAATAAAACTCCATTCAATACATGCTGTAGAAATTAGAAACGTTAATATAGGGTGTCCCAAAAGTCCTTGACACATTTTAAAATTCAATATAAAATCAAGTAATTGTCTTACAAGAGCGCGGTTTGGAGTAAAATGCTTCTCACGATAAAAATTTTTTTTCAAGTAAATGAAAATTTTCAGTTACAATCTTCGATCATAGATGCCGCCACTTGTCGGGATGTTTGGTTTCAAACGTGTGTTTTTCAGATTTTCAGAATAGTTTTGCCGCTGTAATATGGAAAAGAGGACTCCCATTCTTAATCCCTTTCTCAGTTGTCATTTCTGTATCATAGCGTCAAAATTAATCAGAAAATTTAAAAAAAAAAAAGAAAAACATGTTTGACACCAAACATACGAACATACGGACACGTGACGCCATCTATAATCGAAATTTTTTTCATTTGCACAATTACACCGCACAATTACTTGATCTTATGTTGAATTTTAAAATGTGTCAAGGATTTTTGGACACCCTGTACGTTAGAAGCTAGGCAGCGATTTTTAAACTGTGATCAGTTAGGGCAGGGTAATAGAATCCCACAGGTAAGAGCAAGACGTGCTTCAGAATTAACTCTAAGAGAGAAAGCATAATTTATTTTAAAATTTGTAAAGCATTCATAATAAATTTTATAAACTGAAAATAACTGCTTTTTTCAGCTGTATTATTTAAAAGGAACAAAAAATATTACTATTCAAGTAAAGCCTGAAACATAATTTTTCTCTTTTAAATTTTACTATACTTTATTTAAGGAAATCAAGACAAACTGTTTTTTATTCATTAAAAAAAAAACATTTTAAAAATTTGTAAAATATATTACTAACTGAAAATAAATAATTTTTTTTTCAGCTGTATTTTTTAAAAGGAACAAGCAATATTAATTTTTGTTCATGACAAGTCTAAAATACATTTTTTCTTTTAAATTTTAAACTTTTTTTAAATTAAAATTAATGCAGCAATGTTTTATATAGGTTTTTTTTTTAATTTAAAAAACATTAAAACAAGGAGTATTCAGTTTCTGAATTTGTTAAATATTTACAATAAATTTGACAAACTGCAAATAACTAAAGACTACTTTTTCCAGCTGTATTATTTAAAAGGAGCAGAAAAATATTAATTCTTATTTAAAACAGGTCCTTGTTGCTGTTTTTTTTTTTTTTTTGCTTTTTTTTTGTTTTTTGTTTTGTTTTTTTGTTTTTTTTTTTTTTTTGTTTGTTTGTTTGTTTTTCTGTAATCAGATAATTTAAAATAATAAAATCAGTATAAAGATATACCTGAGATTTTATACTTTTAGGGTAGCATAAGATTAGATATATTTATCTTAATATGAATTTATATTACTCCTATTTGTACTTTAAAGCATAGAAAATGTTTACATTTTTCTGAGAAAGAGGAAATGTTTTATATATTGTTGGATTAATGTACTTTCACTTTTATTCTTACATTAAATGCAATATAAATATTTATTTTTCAAAATTAATACAGTTGTAAAATATGAATCATTTTGTGTATTCAAGAAACTCGCCGGTAACTTCTTTTTTCATTAGGTAAATAAATTTATAATGTAAATTTATTGAAAACTTTTTTTTCTTAATTCGAAACACAAGTTGATGTCTATACATTGCATTTCATAAAAATATTTCGATAAATTAAAACTTATGTATCCATGTGTGCAAGTTTAAATAAAGATTACACAAGAAAATCTACATTGTTTTTATTTATGAAAAATTAGTCAAGAAGATAATATTATTTAACTAGACAATATTATTTTTATTTTGAACGGCAGATGGCAGCTCCAGCAAGATTCCACTTAATCTTACAGGAATTGACTAAAAATTGAAGATTATTAAGTATTTGTTGAATATGTAACAGAGTGAAACATGTTAGCTACAAATTTGCAGTTTAAATTTCACTAAATGCCAGTTATAATGCAAATATATTAATCGTTTATTTACAGAAATGCAGATAGAAGATTCATTGTCAAAAGCAAGACGTTTCGAGGAAGGGTGTTAATTATTAATGCGTTCTTTCCTAACTCTTTATTCCGTTTTTCGGCTCTCTCATAGCCTGTGTCACATCCATACATAAAACTGTTCCGAGCCATATCAAATTATAATGTAAACTTATTAATTTATAAAGGAAATAATAACGCACTCGCACAGAACACAATGTTAAAGAAATGCATTTAATATGAGCAGCGCCGCTATGCGGCCACTTCAGCGTTAGGCTCAAGTTTGGTTGAGAGATGTCATAAGGGAAATCTCTCCTTCTATAGCTCCGTGAGCTAAGGTCTCGCACAACACTGTAAACTTTTTCACATGTGAAAAATGTAAGAGAAATTGTTCTGAACCGGAAAGAACATCTAATTATATCCAGCAAGCAACCTTTAAAACCAGGCAATAATTTGTTGATTTTGTGAGATTTATTCAATACATGCGATATAAATTGATAATGTAACTTTAATTAGTTCTTAATCTAAGTATATCCAAAAAAAAAAAAAAAAACATATTAGTATTTTTTTTTTTTTGTACAAGAATATTAATAAAACAAATGTAAGACCAACAATCATCTACAATCCGAAGACCCACATTAGTGGTCATACCAGCACAAGAGAACTCTTGTGGAAAAGTCTCATGAGCAGTATCCGTTTTTGTATTACAGCCATTTTGAATTTTAAAAGAATGACAATTTGATATATTAAAATTGAAAACTGTTTTAAAAGCACAAAAGTTAAATTTAGTTCCTAAATTGTTTTATTGATTTTACAAATTTAAAAAAAAATCTTCTTACAACAACATACAGTTTTAATTATTAGTATATTTTTTGTCTATTATTATTGTAATTTTATTTGTACACGAATACTAATAAAAAAGGCCAAATAATTATAGGCCGACGAGCGCGAATGATTCCGAACCAGCACTCCCCGTCTATGAGCTTTGCCAACGGAACATTGATACACTAAGTTATCTATAATTTATTCATCACAAAATAATTTAAAGTACTCATAAGGATTAAAATTTCATCAGGAGGAAATAAAAAAGTTTCTCTAAATGTCGTGTCAAATGGTTCAATATTCTTATCTTCTAATTCATCTACATTTTCAACTTCGACTTCTAATACTTATTACCTACAGAAATAATAACTGGACCGACTGAATCATTTGTATCCAGATCAAGAATATTGACAATTGTCAATATTCAATTCAATCCAATCCGTGGATATCCAATTGGATATCCACGGAAAACTCCGAACAGTTAGGCCGAGGAGTGCGACAATTGAATTGGGCAACCACGCAATCAATTGTCGCAACAGTGCACGTAATAGTGCACGAAATTCCATTTGATAGATTGCGTGCACTTTCATTGTCTTCCTCGTCAGGTTTTTCAATTTCTGTATCTGAAAGATCATCATTCCTTAGTAAATAAATGGCCCTTTCTATTGATACAAACTCTTTTTTTCGTTTTGGCATGATAAATAGTAAAGGAATTTTTTTTCCCTTCAAAAAACTATCAAACCAGATAAGAAATAAAAATAGAGAGTTAAGTTGAAAATATCTATCAAGTCCCAGTGATGGCATTTGGAATCATGTATATTTACTATGCATTGTTACTGAAATAAAAATACAATTGTTGAATTATAAATACATAAATGTGTACTTCAAACATTTTACAACTTATATTTAAAAAATTGTAATTTAAAAAAAAAAGAAAAGTATAAATAAAGAAATAATATTTTTTTTCACAGTCTTGTTTTCACTTCACGTTTTAAAAGGAAATCAAGCAATACTTCTTAGTTTCTGGGGTTCTGAGGAAATAAAAAAATACTACTGAAAAGACAGAAAAATTGTCTTTTGAATGACACCAAACAGAATCTCCAAGATTCAGTTTTTAAATATAGAAAAAAATCGTGAAATTCATGATGCCATATGGCATCACTGGGCCCGAAAGGGTTAATTGCCAAATATTTATAAAATATATATTTATTACTATGTGAAGTGTTAAAATCTTACTTACACTTCGTCAGCTTTTAAAATATAAAATATTAAAGTAAGCTATGGATTTGTATATATACCTAATAGTATGCTAAAAAATAGTTCAGTGAAACGCACAGCGCAGTTAAAAATGTCCATTCAGCCACTTCCGTGAATAAACGGAAATGTACTTGAGAACTTTTGTGCAGCCCTGTATATGATCTATAAAATGTATCCACACCAAGTAATATATATAGTTTTTTAAATGTTCTATTTTAAAACGCCTATCCCAACTACAAACGCACTTCCAGCAATTATTGGTCATAGACTTCAATAGTTAAATTTATTTTTCAGCCATATTCTTGTGTGTGTCCATGTAAATGAGCGATAAATTCTATGCACACCATATTCTACAATAAGTGCCTTAGTACACCTTAGTAATGTATATAAATTTCAGCACGTTTAAAAGTGTGATATCATTAAAATACAGAGCAAACGATTTTTCCCCATAGGTCATAATGTAAGGGAATTCTTTTGGGTGCCTCTGTAAATGAACCGTAAAGGCTATAAACTTCATTTACAATACCAAAATTCCCATAGTGATACCTTATAACATCTAATAATTTCAAGCCAATCGGACTATATTTACATCGAAAAATATTTTTGACCAGGATTTCGGGTCAAATACCCACTGTGCAACGGTAGGATGTGAATTGCATAAGGCGACAAGTGGAAATGTCCCCGGAGCTGGAACCCGTGAAGTTAGCAGTATTGAGCCTCCTTGCGTCCAAAGCTGTAATGCCGGTTATAAACAATGGTGTTAAATTGTAAACTTTGCCAGTAACATATATTTGATCGGAAGTGAAACAAGTCAAATATTAGACAGCAAGTTACATTTTTATTAAACAAGTGCTTCACGTATTATTACATAATATGGGGTGCGTAAAATTGAATCTCCGCCTTTTCATATTAAAGACCACTTTTCGGGACAAGAAAAATAATTAAATAATACATGCAATTAAAAAATATATATTTAATAAATCTCACTTTCACAGGATAGTGACGATACGGCGCAAAATATATAAGGTGACAAGCGGAAGTGTCCCTGGAGCTGAAAACCGTGAAGTTAGCAGTATTGGGCCTCCATGCGTCCAAAACTGTAATGCCGATTATTAACAATGACGTTAAATTGTAAACTTCGCAATAACATATAATTGACTGGAAGTGAAACAAGTCAAATAGTAGATAGAAAGTTACATTTTATTAAAGAAGTGCTTCAAGTATTATTACATAATATGAAGTACGTAAAATTAAATCTCCGCGAATACTTTTTTTAAATTAAATACCACCTTTCGGAACAGAAAAAAATAATTAATTCATACATAACATAAAAAAATATTTAAAATATCTCACTGACACAGTATAGAGACAATAGTGTGCGAATTGCTTAAGACGACAAGCGGAAATGTTCCCTGCAACTGATCCCCGTGAAGTTAGAAGTATTACGCCTCCCTGCGTAATCCCTACGCCTCCCTGCGTAATCCCTACGCCTCCCTATGCTCTAATGCCGATTATTAAAAATGACGTTAAAAAGAAAATTTTGCAGAACGCATAACATATCGTATCCTTTCTTTAAAAGTGCCACAGCTCAAAAATTGGGTCTTTGGGGTTATGGCTGCCATTCGGCTTAATTTTTACACCTCTACCAATTACCTAAACTGCCGGATAGTGCACTGAAACTCCACCCACCAGGTAGCAGTTGTGTCGTATTTTATATTTGCAAGATGGCCGCTGACCTTTCTAGAGAAGTAAATTTTAATTCATCTAGTGATATCACCAAGACAAACTATACATATGTTAATAATATTATATGCATAGTTCTCCTTAGTGACATTCCCATATCAACTAAAATTTACCTACACGTCCGGGAAACAGTTTTTCGCATTTCCTGAAAAGCTGAGTATTTCGAGTTGTAGCACTTTTGAATTAAGGTTACGATACATTTGATTAGAAGTGAAACTAGACAAATATTAGATAGCAAGTTAATGCATTTTATTAACAAGTGCTCCAAGTATTATTACATAATATGAGGTGCGTAAAAATAAGTCTTCACGAATGATTTTTTTTCGATAATTAAAAAGTAAGAGTTAGTTTGGTGAACCGGGTGCAAGGTATGTCCAAGAAGCCTCCATGCAACCGATTTTTAGTGTTCGAATGATCTACTGTCCGAAGTTGAAAGATTCCTGAAATACTATGACTTGAATATTACGTAATGCGTGCATTTTAAAATAAGGAAAAGAATTGAGTCATTTATCACACATTATGATAACCGAAAAAGAATAAATTCTAAAGGAAATGCTTTTACATAATTTACTTTTGTTCTTCATTTCAATTTTAATTAAATTTTCGAAAGAGTTTCCTTGCTAATAAAAAAAAAGTTTATTGACAAATTTGTCATGTTTCTAAATTCCTGTTTTTAACTTAATTTCAAGTGAAAACGCATTCTGTCAAAAATATTAACTTATGGTAATTGGGTGGAATGAGCTTACAATATTCATAAAATAGTTTTTCCATGAATTCAAAAATTACTTTTATTAAGAAGTTCATTAAAATTATCTGTAACACATATCTAGTACGCAATCAAATGATAAATAATTTTTATTTATCACTTTTTAGCGGAAATAATATTCTAAATTGAAATGGCATTTATGGAAACATGTTTAAAATATTTTGAAAGTATGATATAACCTGCAGTGAAGCTGTGCATTTTGAAGTAAGAAGTTTGAGAAGTCCAAAAGTAGAAAAGAATGAGATTTAACTTCTTTATAGTCTTTTCTTCACACTGTATATTTTGTGGGAACAGTAGGCTTGCATTGTTTAAGACAAATAAACTGTTCGAAAGTAACTGTATCATAAGAAAAGTTTAAGTTTAATCACAAGAAAAGTAAAGTTTGTTTTTCCTTTTAAACGTTCGAAATAGATTTATTTTAAAATTTTTAAACATTTAATGTTTATTTACTGGATAGAAAAGCAGTAGTAAGGTAGTTACTTTAACAATAGTTTAGGAAGCATATGTATTTTTTGGATTTTTAATAGATCTGAAGAGCAGTCTAACAAGGAGAGGGCCAACCTTGTTAATCACATATTTTGATTATTTTAATATATGTTGTAGGGTAGAGACCCCTTAGTATCAGGTTCAACGGCCCAATCGCGCCCGTCGGCCTAACCGTTCGGAGTTTTCGTGGTTTTCTTCGAACCTTGGTTCTCCAAGCGTTAATACGGGTTAGGTTCCCTTAGAAAGACCTCCACGGAAGGCACTCCCTCCCCCCCTTAGGGCCTATATCCCACGTGCAGATAATTGGCCGACATAAATACAACCAACCAGGTTCAACGGATTTTATCCAACGCTCCTTAGTTCTTGAGAAACCAGGGGGTCTAATAGTCGTACACAACTTAAATACGTACTTTGGTGCCAAAATGTTAGGTTGGTCGTAGCTCAGGTGGTATGGCGTTGGCAGGCTGATCCGTGGGTTCCGGGTTCGATACCTGAATGCGCTTTTTCTCATTTTCAGTTTTATAAATATATTTGTAATTATAATTTAATAATTTATATTAAAAATTTAATTATCATACGTTAATTATAATGTTAACAAACTTAAATTTATCTTTTTTTTTATTTTTAAACTATAATTTTTAATACTTTAAAGAGGTTAAAAAAGAAATTGGATCTATTATTGAATGATAAAAATTCACAAATCGCGACAAAATCTGTAGTGGCGTCATCTAGGTATGATAAAATAAAAGAATATCCAAATAAAATAAAAATAAAAGCAGGAAAAAGATAAAGGAGAAAGCAAAATACTTGAAAGCGCAAGCATATGTATTGCAAATTTAAAAATCTTTAATATGCAGAAAATCGGTTGTAATTTAACTTTAATGTAATTTTTAATATAATTATGCTTGCTACTTTAAAAACTGAATAATAGTATTGTCGCATTGACTTCCTTCGTTAAAGCAATGCGTAAATGATGTTTCTTTAAACTCACGAATTGACACAATTGCTCAATATCATTGCATCGATAAAGGATATATGAAATACATTTTAAATGTGATTTAAAAAAAAATTAACAGTTTTATGATGTTTTATTACAACTAATTAGTTAAAAGTAAAAAAATAAATAGGTTAAAATTATAATTGATAGGTAATATTATAAATTTTAATTGGCAATCAGATTATTAAGTTATACTTACAAGTATATTTATAAAACAAAAAATGAGAAAAAAAAACGCAGCGCATTCAGGCATCGAACCCGGAATCTACAGATCAGCCGGTAAACGCCATACCAACTGAGCTACGACCAACCGACCATTTTGACACCAAAGTAAGTATTTAAGTTGTATACGACTATTAGACCCCCTGGTTTCTCAAGAACTGAAGTTGGTTGTGTTTATGACGGCCAATTATCAACACGAGGGATATAGGCCCTAAGGGGGGTGGGTGCCCTTCGTGGGGGTCTTTCTAAGGGAACCTAATCCGTATTAACGCATGGAAATCCACGGTTCGAAGAAAACCACGAAAACTCCGAACGATTAGGCCGACGGGCGCGATTGGGTTCGAACCCAGCACCTCCCGTCTACCAGCTTCGAGAGCAGAACCTCTCAGCCACTGGTGGGGCCTCAAGAACTAAAGAGCGTTAGATAAAATCCGTTGAACCTGACACTAAGGTGTCTCTACCCTACAACATATATTAAAATAATCAAAATCTGTGATTAACAAGGTTGGCCCTCTCCTTGTAAGATTAAGCGTCGAAAAGAAATAATCTTAAAAAAGTATTTAGATGTTCAGCTGCAGAATATACATTTAAAGTTTGGTTATTCTTTTCTAAGAATTCTTACATAAAGTCTATTACTTTATTCTGAGAACTAAATTGGAATTAAATTTCATTTTTGAATTTCTTTATACTATTTACTTGTTAATTAATACCACTTCAAAGGTATTCTCTGTATAGAGCTGTTCACATCACGTGACTTTTACCGGAGAACAATGAAAATAGCTGTAGGACACACAAATAGAAAAAGCATTGATAAAGGTAGCGATGTCTGTCCTACAGCAGCAGCAAAAACCTGTTCGTGACGTCACCTTGCACAACTCTACATTCCGGATAGAAAAATTCTTATACAAAGAATTTTAAAAGTCAAATTCTACATTTAAGAACTATATTCTGCAGTGTTTAATTATTTGCATATAATGTTTATTTTAACTATTTTTTTAATAATTATTTTTGGCAGATAAAATTTCTTTTTAAATACGAACTCTATATACAGGGTAATTTAATGCAGCACGTACAGACTTCTATTTCAAATGGTAGATTGCAGAAAAATAATCCAGATTTATACAGGAATGCGTAATGGAAATTCAAGAATTATTATGCCAGAAGCTAGGCAGCATTTCGTAAACTGTGATCAGCTAAGGTCTCGCACAACAATGTAAACTTTTTCACTTATCTAAAGCGTAAAAAAATTGTTCTGTATCGTAAAGCACAACTTTTTTGTATAACTTTTGTAAGTTTTAATAAACAGGGGTCTCATTCAACGAAGAATTTTCAGGGCACTGGACTCGGCAGCGGCCCATGATAATGGTACATTCTCAAAAATCATTTACTTAAAAATGAGAACTTCCATGTACTCGTATTTTTTTAAGTACAATTGTTTCAAAAAGAAGTACATTGTTAAAAATAATCTACTTAAAAATGGGCATTTCTATGTACTCATATTTTTTAAGAACAATTGCTTCAAAAAGGAGCATTAATCTACTTAAAAATGAAAATTTCTTTGTACTCGATTTTTTTTAAGTACAATTAATTCAGAAACGAGTACATGATATTTTGAAGTTGTGTATACTTATACTTGATTTATAAATGTATGCAGAAATGAATACATATATTTTCTATTTTAAAGTCTTAATATTCCTGTTCAAATCCTATGTGCTCAAAAATATGAGTTTTCTGATAAACCCTTTTCTTATACCGAATTGACAGTAGGGATTTCCAAGCTTTTATTTAAAGATATGTCTAAATTTTTAATTTAAAATACACACTTTTCAAATTTATTTACAATTTCATTAGAAATGTTAAAGAAGAAAATTTAGTTTAAAAATTGTTTTATTAGAAATTAGAATATTTAAGAGAGGGAAAATTCATCTCTGCTGTTAGCGATCTTCCATCACCGATTCATAAAAGGTGTCATTTGGAAACAACTGGTAACTGCTCTTATAGTACAATCAGTACAATACTGATCTCCCACCTAGGGGACTCGGGCTCAAATCACGGGGCGGCTCATACTTAAAATTTCAAGAATTAAGGTAGTAAATTCGTTGTTCTTTACACCAAAGATTGTAGTTCTTCGCAGTTCAAAATTACCGTAATTAAAAATGGTGATTTGTCGGTTCTCTGTAATTTCGCTTTTTTTTTCTCATAGTGTTTCTATACATACTTATTTTCGAGTCCCTGTATGTACTCAAAAAAATGAGTACATGCGTTTTTCAAATTTAAGAGTTAAGTATTCGGAGCTATTTTAAGATCGGGAAGTGCTCAGTAATTAGTACAATTTACTTATTTTTAAGAATAGTGTTTTAACAGTGTAGTTATTCTGCTGGGCTTTCTTGAATTTAAACCATATTGGTAAGACCCCGCGCCTGGCCTGAAACTGAAACTGAACCGTAAAGAACAAATAATTATACCTATCAAGGAGCCTGTAAAACCAGACAATAAACTGTTGAATTTGTAACCTTCAACACTTCAAATAAAAGTCCATTCAATACATGCTGTAGAAATTACAAACATTAATATAGGCTGTCCCAAAAATCCTTGACACATTTTAAAATTCAATATAAAATCAAGTAGTTGTCTTACAAGAGCGCGGTTTGGAGTAAAATGCTTCTCACGATAAAAAAAAATTTTCAAGTAAATGAAAATATTCAGTTATAATCTTCGATCATAGATGCCGCCACTTGTCCGGATGTTTGGTTTCAAACGTGTGTTTTTCAGATTTTCAGAATAGTTTTGCCGCTGTAATATGGAAAAGAGGACTCCCATTCTTAATCCCTTTCTCAGTTGTCATTTCTGTATCATAGCGTCAAAATTAATCAGAAAATTTAAAAAAATAAAAAAGAAAAACATGTTTGACACCAAACATACGAACATACGGACACGTGACGCCATCTATAATCGAAATTTTTTTCATTTGTACAATTACTTGATCTTATGTTGAATTTTAAAATGTGTCAAAGATTTTTGGACACCCTGTACGTTAGAAGCTAGGCAGCGATTCTTAAACTGTGATCAGTTAGGGCAGGGTAATAGAATCCCACAGGTAAGAGCAAGACGTGCTTCAGAATTAACTCCAAGAGAGAAAGCATAATTTATTTTAAAATTTGTAAAGTATTCATAATAAATTTTATAAACTGAAAATAACTGCTTTTTTCAGCTGTATTATTTAAAAGGAACAAAAAATATTACTATTCAAGTAAAGCCTGGAACATAATTTTTCTCTTTTAAATTTTACTATACTTTATTTAAGGAAATCAAGACAAACTGTTTTTTATTCATTAAAAAAAAAACATTTTAAAAATTTGTAAAATATATTACTAACTGAAAATAAATAATTTTTTTTCAGCTGTATTATTTAAAAGGAACAAGCAATATTAATTATTGTTCATGACAAGTCTAAAATACATTTTTCTTTTAAATTTTAAACATTTTTTAAATTAAAATTAATGCTGCAATGTTTTATATAGGTTTTTTTATTAAAAAAACATTAAAACAAGGAGTATTCAGTTTCTGAATTTGTTAAATATTTACAATAAATCTGACAAACTGCAAATAACTAAAGACTACTTTTTCCAGCTGTATTATTTAAAAGGAGCAGAAAAATATTAATTCTTATTTAAAACAGGTCCTAGTTACTGTTTTTTTTTACTGTAAGCAGATAATTTAAAATAATAAAATCAGTATAAAGATATACCTGAGATTTTATACTTTTAGGGCAGCATAAGATTAGATATATTTATCTTAATATGAATTTATATTACTCCTATTTGTACTTTAAAGCATCGAAAATGTTTACATTTTTCTGAGAAAGAGGAAATGTTTTATATATTGTTGGATTAATGTACTTTCACTTTTATTCTTACATTAAATGCAATATAAATATTTCTTTTTCAAAATTAATACAATTGTAAACTATGAATCATTCTGTGTATTCAAGAAACTCGCCGGTAACTTCTTTTTTCATTAGGTAAATAAATTTATAATGTAAATTTATTGAAAACTTTTTTTCTTAATTCGAAACACAAGTTGATGTCTATACATTGCATTTCATAAAAATATTTCGATAAATTAAAACTTATGTATCCATGTGTGCAAGTTTAAATAAAGATTACACAAGAAAATCTACATTGTTTTTATTTATGAAAAATTAGTCAAGAAGATAATATTATTTAACTAGACAATATTATTTTTGTTTTGAATGGCAGATGGCAGCTCCAGCAAGATTCTACTTAATCTTGCAGGAATTGACTAAAAATTGAAGATTATTAAGTATTTGTTTAATATGTAACAGAGTGAAACATGTTAGCTACAAATTTGCAGTTTAAATTTCACTAAATGCCAGTTATAATGCAAATATATTAATCGTTTATTTACAGAAATGCGGATAGAAGATTCATTGTCAAAAGCAAGACGTTTCGAGTAAGGGTGTTAATTATTAATGCGTTCTTTCCTAACTCTTTATTCCGTTTTTCGGCTTTCTTATAGCCTGTGTCACATCCATACATAAAACTGTTCCGAGCCATATCAAATTATAATGTAAACTTATTAATTTATAAAGGAAATAATAACGCACTCGCACAGAACACAATGTTAAAGAAATGCATTTAATATGAGCAGCGCCGCTATGCGGCCACTTCAGCGTTAGGCTCAAGTTTGGTTGAGAGATGTCATAAGGGAAATCTCTCCTTCTATAGCTCCGTGAGCTAAGGTCTCGCACAACAGTGTAAACTTTTTCACATGTGTAAAATGTAAGAGAAGTTGTTCTGAACCGGAAAGAACATCTAATTATATCCAGCAAGCAACCTTTAAAACCAGGCAATAATTTGTTGATTTTGTGAGCTTTATTCAATACATGCGATATAAATTGATAATGTAACTTTAATTAGTTCTTAATCTAAGTATATCCAAAAAATATATATATTAGTCTTTTTTTTTTGTACAAGAATGTTAATAAAACAAATGTAAGACCAACAATCATCTACAATACACTCGAAGACCCACATTAGTGGTCATACCAGCACGAGAGAACTCTTGTGGAAAAGTCTCATGAGCAGTATCCGTTTTTGTATTACAACCATTTTGAATTTTAAAAGAATGACAATTTGATATATTAAAATTGAAAACTGTTTTAAAAGCACAAAAGTTAAATTTAGTTCCTAAATTGTTTTATTGATTTTAAAAATTAAAAAAAAAATCTTCTTACAACAACATAGAGTTTTAATTATTAGTATATTTTTTTTCTATTATTATTGTGATTTTATTTGTACACGAATACTAATAAAAAAGACTTAAAACCTATAATCATCTACAATCCATTTGACGACCCACATTAGTGGTCATGCTAGTGCCGGAGAACTCTTATGGAAAAATCTCATACGTAGCATCAGTTTTTGTTATTACAACCATTTTGAATTTTAAAAGAATGACAATCTGAGAAATTAAAGATGGAAAACTGTTTTAAAAGCACAAAAGTAAAATTTAGCTCCTAAATTGTTTTATTATTTTTACAAATTTAAGAAAAAAAAATTCTTACAACAGCATCGAGTTTTAATTATTATCAGTTTTTGGCTATTATTATTGTGATTTCGTTTTTACAAGAATGTTAGTAAAAAGATTTAAAACCTACAATCATCTACAATCGATTCGATGACCCACATTAGTAGTCACACCATCGCCGAAGAACTCTTATGGAAAAATATCATGGGCAGTATCAGTTTTTGCAGTACAGCCATTTTGAATTTTAAAAGAATGACAATCCGAGAAATTAAAATAGAAAACTGTTTTAAAAGCACAAAATCAAAATTTAACTCATAAATTGTTTTATAATTTTTACAAATTTCAGAAAAAGCTTCTTCTTTCGAAAACATCGAGTTTTATTTATTATCTATTTTGGTCTATTATTAGTGGGATTTTTGTTTGTACAAGAATGTTAATAAAAAAGATTTAAAACCTACAATCTTCTACAATCCATTCGACAATCAACATTAGTGATTATAAACGCCGGTGAACTCTCATGGACAGCATCAATTTATTATTATTATTATTATTATTATTATTATTACAGGCATTTTGAATTGTATACAATGACAATCTGAGAAATTAAAGATGGAAAACTGTTTTTAAATCACAAAAGTAAAATTTAGTTCCTAAATTTTTTTATTATATTACACATTTAAAAAATATATTTTTCTTCTAGCAATGAAATCAAGTTTTAATTAATACTAAATGTGATAGTAAATATGTCACTTTTTTTATCCATATGGGATCTTTGATAAAGCTCTTTGTGTGAATTAACCTTGAGCCACATAATTACCGTTTAAGTCCATAAGACTTTGGTAAAATTTCAAATTGTAAAATAACGCATGAAAAAAAGTGTTTTCATTTTATGTATAAAGCTTACATGCTAGTATTTTGCATTTTTTTTTTTTTTAAGATTTCCGACATGGTGAGTTAGTAACATGTTAACCTGTGAGTTATTTTCCACATTATTAAAAATGCAATTTTAAACATATTTTAAACGAATGGATTATTTACTCTTTCCTAATCTGATGATGACTGTTTTATAGAACATTAGTATAGATTTCTTGCTTATTATAGAGTGTAAATTGCAAAAGTTCATTTCCCTGTTCAAAATTTCAAGGAAAACACTACAACTCTAACGATTGACAACAATCCTCGGGTTTTTCCAATTTCTTCACAACCCATCTAATTTTTTAAAGATGCTCCTAATTTTAAATGCTGAGAAAGTTCCAGGAAAAATATTTTTAACATAGTAAACACCAAACATAAACAAATAACTGTGAACAAATTCTAAATCAAAATCCAAACAACTTAGCCCCATCAGTGGCTGAGAGGTTCTGCTTTCAAAGCTGGTAGACGGGAGGTGCTGGGTTCGAACCCAATCGCGCCCGTCGGCCTAGCCGTTTCGGAGTTTTCGTGGTTTTCTTCGAAACCTTGGATTTCCATGCGTAAATACGGGTTAGGTTCCCTTAGAAAGACACCCACGAAGGGCACTCCCCCTAGGGACTATATCCCAAGTGTAGATAATCGGCTGTCAAAAAACAACCAACCAACCAAACAACTTAAGAAAAAATTTAAATAAAGTAAAAAAAAAAGTACAAATTTACCAGAATAGACTTGAATACTTTACTAGAAACGAGACTCAAACCAGTTAAAAAATGAAACGACCAACTTAATTTAGAAAATGATGATGTACATATGCAGATATACAGCAAAACCCGCTCATAACGCAAAAATTATTGGCAGATAGAGTACCTAAACTTACTAGGACAAAAAAATTTCTAAAACGGTCTTTTGTGATTTCGTCTTAGCACGTTTTACTGAATATAGGAGAGACTAGGGAGGGTGACCCAATTCTTGCAAAATTATTTTTTAATTTTTAAATATTGAAAGTAGTTTTATATATCATTTTATTCGTTATACAATCAGCTATAAAAAAAATATTGCTACATAAGAGTAATATATAAGAAATTTCAAAAATATTCGATTTTAATCATGAGAAAATAATGGGTCAAGGCTCCCTACATATGGGAGAGTTGACCCACTATATGGGAGGCTTGACCCACTTTGTTTTATATTGAAATACTTGTGAAGAAAAATAAAATCAGTTTAAAGAAAGCAAAATAACTTTATGCTACATACTTTAATTATTATTAAAAATATTTATGAAAATATGATGCTTAAACAAACCTGTTTAAACGCAATTGCAAGTATGAGGAGAAAATTTTTGTTTTAAATAGGATTTTGTCTGAGCAGGTATCAGAAAAAATGAAATTTTAACATTTAAGACAGTATTCCTTTCGAGACAGGCTCCAGTTTCATAGTATTTCATGTATTATTATGTGCTGATTCAGGAGCCACTGTCCCGCTTTTTTGTCTCCTTGTCTTACTTTTTGGGACACTCGACCTGACAACTGTAGTTGTCACATAGTTTGGCTTCGTCTCACTGTATTCATCCTGGTGAAATGTGTCTACATACATTCCTAAAGTTTTTCGATCAATGTACGATCCATGTTTTTCGATGCTAAGTTCTTTTGCAGCCGCATGAGCACTTAACTTATCATTAACATATTTAACTCTTTCAGGGGCAAAGTACTTTCGGTAATAAAATGTTTAAATAAATGACTGTCACCGGAATTTATGAACAAATTTATTTGGAAATAAGAAAAATGCAATATTTCACATACATATTAAATAGAAAAGATTTTAGCAAAATTATGGTGCCATTGTGGCATTTGGGAATTAAAATTATGTGGTTTCATAAACATACCACTGCCCTTGAAAGGGTTAAGACTTCTGTATTCATACATTCTAGTCATTTTTAGTCTTTTCCACTGTTTCTATTTACCTATTGTAAGTAATATTTAAATGGAAAAAAGTCCCAATCAACTTTCCCATTTATATTTCATTGAATTTTTTCTTGCAATGGATAATATAGCAATTTTTCACATCTTTCTTTAATAAGTTTGAAATATTTTCTTTTCCATCATCCCATTTTACTGCACCTTTACAGAATAAATTTACATTCTTTTTTCTATATAACCATTAAGCTTTAATTAGGAACAGTGTATAATAAAAAGATTTCCAAAACCACTTAATTAAGGGAGCCTTGAGCATCTGGTCAACCCTCCCTCAGATTGACTGGGTCAAGCGTCCTCACATAGCCCTTTTCCAAAGAATAGCACATTGTAATGTTAAGCCTAACTTACTGTACAGTCTTTATTCTTGGAATGAAAACTCGAATTTTCTGCTATACTTAAAACCTACTACTTAAATTTCTATGATGTATTTTATCTGAAAAAAGCTTACAAAATATTTATAAAAAACAAAACTTTTAGATTGTAAACGCCTCACAATTGATTTTTTCCACACCTATTTCGATTATCTGTATGAAACAAACACAGTTGTTTGAAAATTCCAGTAGCTTTGGTTGATACATAATGATAAAAATCTGAAATTCTTTTAACTATGAAAACTGATGGGTGGGTCAAGCCTCCCCTATGGTCAACCCTCCCTAGTCTCCCCTATAGCCTGAAGAAAGATTTTGGACTCCCCCTCCAACACCCTCGAAAAAAAATTGTTGCTGCACCACTAGATCAATTCCTTTTACGACACCCTGTATATATATATATATATATGCGCAACTGAATACTTTTAAAAGAATAAACAATTGAATATAGATTATTTTCTAAGTGGCATTTAAATAAATCTTTCTTGACCGGTGTCCTAAGTCCACTTCATTCATAACAGTTGTGTAAAATTTTGCGCCAAATTATTTTATTAGTAGAAGTAAACAAGATAAAATTGTAATTCTTCCTTGCGAGAATCGCTTTCACTTAGCATTCACAAACGAAAACCTGCAATTGTTCAAAAGAATCTACGTAAATGATATTTTTCTTAAACCATTAAATCGTGTTAAATCTTTCGAAAAATTGTATTTAGAATCCCGTTAACATACGTATCGCAATTGCAGCTGTTCTTTTATGTATGTTACACAATTAGCAATAAATAATTAAATGGGTCTTAGCACAACAGACTATTCTTTATCTAGCGAGTTAATTAATTTTTTTAAATAATAAACAAATTCATTTAGTTTACAGATACAATTTTGTCTAAGTATTCACAAACTAAACCTTAAAACGGGCAATTATGTAAATAATATATTCCATCAAATATGATAATTGAGTTTATTTTTAAACACAAAGTTTTAACCTTCTGCTTCATAATTAGTAAAGTTGTAATTAGTTTCATATGCCCGAGATACAGTGCAATAAATGTGTAGGTAGAACTATGAAAAAAAAATGGAATGTATTATTTATCTTGCTAGGTAATTAGGTGGTTTCAATATTCTCTTAAGGGTTTTAGTTAAAATAGCATTCTTAAGCATATATTAACTGTAAACAATTTCGAATTAAACCCGTAAGTCATGAGCAAAATGGAAAAATAAACATCATTTTCAATATTTACATTTTGGAGATTTTAAAAATTTTTAATCTCTTTTTTTTTAAGGTTCTACCAACATATTTAGTAAAAATCTCAGACAAAGCTCTGTAAGTGTGTTGAAATTCGCTATATCTGGCTAATATCTCCTGTATTGTTAATGTTATGTACAAAAATTCAGGTTCAACTTAGAGTAAGACACCCTGTATTTCTGGCGTAAAAAAGTAATTATGACCCTGGCTATCACTGTAAAACTTGATTTTCTTAAAGTGCTATTACACGTGAAAATTTCAAGCGACAAAAATTGCCTGACACTCGTTAGTTTTCTCGCAAGTAAAGTACCACTTTTTTCGTTTTCCAAGCATTTCATTGGCTGTTCGGAAAAAGGTTTTTCCATCGTTAGTTTTCCAAGAATTTGATTGTTTGTTATTGGCAACTCGCTTCGTTTACAGACTTCAAAATCACTCCACCACAAGATAGTTTCGAGGAACTCTTTTAAAGCCATGGGTTAACATTGAGTCGCTCAGAATTCCAGGCAAATTTGACGCTTCATGTAATAGCACTTTTAGAAAGTACTGTCACTTGTATGGAACTGTCAGACAACTGACAGTTCCATACAAGGGAACTTTAGGTGTTTTTTCTTGTTCTTGTTTCCGAAATGTCAGTGAAGGCTTACTGTGGAGACCCAAAAATTTTTAGTTTTCGTCTGTTTGTTAGTTAGTTAGTTAGTCTGCCTGTTCCGCGATAACTGCCGTAAAAAGCATCCGATTAGCTTGAAATTAAGAAGGCATGTTGCTGAGGCCCCCGGATTTAGCTGTATAGTTCTTGGTTAAATTTGGTTCATTCGTTCGTAATATATAGAACATTTTATTTTGCACAATAATGCTTTTCTATGGCAATCCAGATGATTTTCAAATTTCTATTTGTTGAAAGAAAATGGCGCATTTGATTAACGTATTTAAATGGTAAATTATGGATGCTGAAATTAACAAATAAGGGTTTTAAATTATTTATATTATTTTGATGTTTTGTTAATATATTTGTTGGATTTTTTAAATTAGGTGTATGAATTTTGGCGGAACTTTATACATGTTTTACAATACTATAAATTATTTTGTTCAATCATTTTGCTGATTTGACATAATACGTATTTTATTTTTTTTCTTTTGTCAGTTATCAATAGCAAGTGCATTTTGTAGCCCATAAACAAAAATCACTTAAATAATCCCAATTACGAAAAATTAAGCAGAAAGTCTCGCTGAGGGAAATAAAAAGTTAGTTAATATTTAATAATTTAGTGTGCAATATAGCTTTGCGTCACACATTAACTATGTTAGTAACGTTACATTTTTTAATTTAATGTAGATATTATTAAAAGACTATCACAAATACATTTTTTATAGCGACAAATCAATGCGATTGAGGCAATTAGCGTGGATACGATGATAAATTATTATCCAGTAGATTTAAAAGCCTCCAAATATGCCTATTCTTCGTGATTTTTGTATGTTATTGCTATCGAATAGGTTACGATGTTTTTAAACTAAAGTTTTAACATGTTAAAAGTGAAAAGAAGTACATTTAAAAGGCATAAAAAATTTTTTAATAAACAGATCTGAGAATATGAGAAAAATTATTTTACAAAATGAAAAACAATAGAATAAAATAATGCACATTCACAGATACATTATTATATTATTATTTTTATTTGAGCACATGAATTCATTATACTTGAAGTCTCGTCATTTTTGTTTTACCAAATTTATATTTAAAAGTTCTACGGAAACAGTCTTTTCATTATTTATATATTTTTTAAAAATCGCCGATTGTGCATGCAAAACGTGGAAATCAGTTTATTACAGGGTATTTATACCTTTTATCCACTTTTAGCATGTGATAACTTTGGTTTAGTGTCAGTAAGCGATTTTCTTGCGCACTTTTATAGCATCTATTTAGACTAGATATTACATCTACCTATTATAGAAATATTGCTTTTTGCATATTACGGTAACATAAAATCGTTAATCTTGTTGCTTATCCTAAGTGCAAAACAAAATTCAAGATACACTGTAACCATTCGTCCAATCAATAAGAAAATATGAATTTAAATTTAATAAGACTATGGGGGTTCAGGAGGGCAGACCCGCCCCCTCCTGAAGAAATGTATTTTTTAAACTAAAAAAATACTAGAATAAGTAATTCTTCAGAATTTAAGAACATCATTGTCACACCGTGTATTGTTTAATGCTTCTATTTTTCGAAACCTTCGAAGAATTTTATATGTTGCTAAATATATATATTATGAAAAATAAGTAAAATGCGGATTGTAGGATGTTGAATATTATGCAATGTGAGTTTAAAAAGCAATCACTTTAAGATCTGACGTTGAGGCTCCTGATCTGCAGATTTACTAGTTTTATATTATTTTGTCCAATTCCAAGAACGAAATGGAAACGCATATCGCTAATTAATTTTTTTAAAGTCTAAAGATTGTTTTTTCAAAATTTTCGTGGGAGCTAAAGTTCGTACGAGTAGTAATTTTCCATCTGAGCGAAAATGTGTCCAGGCTGGGACTCGAACCAAAAATCTTTGGCTTCAATTGCCAGTGCTCTTCCAGTTGAGCTATCTGGACGACTGTGGACGAATTACTCGTCCATAGTTTAATGGAGTTCTTTTACCTGCGGTTTATTCTGCAGAGTGTTTTCAAATAAAAGCCCAGATGTCATCACCAAATGATTACCTGAGCATATATTATGTTAGCTGGGACGTCATACAGTTAGCTGAATTGGAAAAGCATTGGCAATTAAAGCCTAAGCTTATAAGTTCGAGTGCAAGCCTGGATGTTTTTCAAAATTTTCGTGGCAACTGAAATTTATGAAACGAATATTCATGCGAGTTGTAATTTTTCCATCTGAGCGAAAATGTTGCGCCAGGCTGGGACTCGAACCAAGAACCCTTGGCTTCAATTGCCAATGATCTTCCATTTGAGCTTCTTTGGACTACTGTGGACGAGTAATTACTCATCCATAGTTTATTAGAGTTCCTTTACCTGCGGTTTTTTCTCTCGAGCGGCTTTAAATAACAGACCAGTTATAATTACCAAATGATTACCTGAGAGCATATAATGTTAGCTGAGACTTCTTCCAGATAGCTCAATTGGAAGAGCATCGGTAATCAAGACCTAAGCTTCTGGTGTTATTTATGACGGCCGATTATCTACATGAGGAATATAGGCCCTAGGGGGAGTACCCTTCGTGGGGTTCTTTCTAAAGGAACCTAACCCGTATTTACGCAATGTTTTCCAAGGTTTGAAGAAAACCACGGAAAACTCCGAACGGTTAGGCCGACGGGCACGATTGGGTTCGAACCTATAACCTCCTGTCTCCCAGCTTAGAGAGCAGAATCTCTCAGCAACTGGTGAGGGCCTAAGCTTCTGAGTTCGAGTCCCAGCCTGGTTACATTTTCGCTCAGATGGGAAAATTGCCGATCTTGTGAATTATTTACCAATCAGTTTATTGTGTTGAAAATAATTAAAGTGAATGCTAATAGTATTTTAATTTAATTTCAAATAAAATAGGGCTCATTATAAAAGTAGAGGCTAAGGGTCTGTGCCCCTGTTTGCCCTGCCATAAATTAGGTCTTGTGTCCAGGTACATAGTAGCCACCGAAACTTTAATATGGCTTCTAGAAAACTTACATGTATAATTTATTCATGCATCCACACACAGTATCAATATGAGGATTTTGTATACTGAAAAAATATGTATATTTCAGTTTTTCTTCAAACATATTTCATGTTATTTTAAAGTTGAATTTAGCTAGAAGATATATACAGAGTGTATCTGAAATGCTTCAACAAACTTAGGGGAATGATAGTACTTATCAAGACGAACAAAAAATGCAATAGAACATGGGGTCGCAAATGATGTTTAAAGGGTAAAAATCGCAAAACTAATAAAAATATCGAAATCTCGCATGCTGCTTTTCTGCAGAACTGGCTAGTAGCGCGAAGCTGGTTTTCCTTTCACTTTGTGCATATCCTGTCAGAAAGAGATAACAAAAACTTGGGAGAGAGACAAATAAATCTATGAGCAGGAATCCACGTCTGCAAATTGGAGCGTGTGCTCCATTCTTTCTTGTCTCAGTTTGTCCATTTCAAGACGCATTTTCTCGATTTTCATCCTTTAAACGTCATTTGCGAGACCCCATGTTCCATTGCATTTTTTGTTCGTCTTCGTGAGTACTATAATCCCTCTAAGTTTGTTGAAGCATTTCAGATACACCCTGTATATTTATTTTAACTCATTTTGTTTAATCTGAAACTAATTTTAAAAGGAGTGAGGAGCTTGGTGTCATTTTGGAGACCCGTTTCATCCCTAAGCAAGATTGCTTGTTTATTAGTTTACCAAATCGGCAGGATTTTTTATAAATCTTGATTGAGACACAAAAAATGCGCCAAATTTAACTGAACATTTAAATGGGGTAAAACCACCTATGATTGCCCATGCCCATACACCAGTGATGGCCCATATAATATTTCGACGGCGCTAGAGGCAAAACACCCAACATTCAAATTGAACGAAAATAAGTGAGTGATGAAAGTGAGTGGCCCTTCCACTCTTAGATTATGCCTTTCTTTCGACAAATCATTGAATGTCACGTGACCGAGAAGTCCTTCCATTGAAACTTGTCTTTTTCTCCTCTTTCAGAAGTGATTTGCCATCAAAACTTTTCACAAGCCAATTTGGGTTTCGTGCGGTTTGCAAAACTTTCAAGAAAGTCAAATCAAGAAAGGTGAGTTGTACTGATTTCTAAAAAGTGTAAGGAACATGTAAAGATATTGGTAGGTGCCCATAGATAAAGTGCCCATATTTCGTCCCCCTTAACTTCTCCGCTTTTGCGAAAGTGGCGCCACTTATGACGCAAGGTACAGGGGACGGGAGGTAAAAAGGGTCAGTGTTGAAAATTTCGTTCGCCAAGACGCATACATAAATTAAAGACGGCAAATTACCTATTTTTAGAAGACCTGAGTTCTTATTACGTCGTTTTGTAGAACGTTATTTACTGTACTGTATTTATTTCTTATTCATTGCATATATTTTACGATGGTAAGATGCTGACAGTAGCATACAGGGAATTTTAGGACGCTCAGTTCATTTTACGGGAGCTGAAGCTCCGTCATATTGGAAAGCAGCGTGGTCCCAATTTCGTCCCCCTTGCAGTTCTTATTTTCATCCCGGGGACGAAATTAGGAATGCTTTTTCATGACATTTTTTTAAATTTTTTCCTCATTTTTGGATGGCAAATGTTTCCTTATGTTATTCTTCCACTGATAATTAGTACATTTTCTTGCGCCTTACTTTAATGTAAATTACATTACTTACTCATTTAGAAATAAATTTTGATTTAGTTATAAGTTAAGCCACGGCGTATTGGATTTTTTTTTTGGTGGGGGGGGGGGCGAAATTGGGACATCGTTTTTTTTTTCTTTTGCGTTTTTTAGATACTTTTGAAAAATCAATTTTTTGCATTGTTAAATTTTTTTTGTACGATATTTACCTATGTTTCTATGTGCGTGGGTAGTTCGTCTATGTAAAATCCAAATTTGGTAGATTTTCACTGAAAAGTACAACTTCCAAGGGCCTAAAAGTGACTGGGAGACGATAATAGGGCACCTTACCCTACTTGTTTTTATTTAATTTTAAAGTTAATATGTTTAAAAGAAAGCTTTAAATAATTTACTTTTTAAAAATATAAAAGTAGCCAGCTCCCTTATATAGTATTTGTGGTAATCAAGTATTATTGTAAATAAGAACAATTCAGAACATGCTGCTATTTAGAAAAGATCGGTTTCACAAAATTTCATTAGCTGCTGCATTGTAGCTGTCATAATAATTAGACTTTGTATAAAGTAACATAAAAAAAATAGCAAAAAAAAATTAATCACTTGATTATAAAAAACCCGCAACATTCTCCTTCTCGGTCGTGGGAGGAATATCACAAGGAAAAAAACTCTCGCGAGTTTTGACAGTACGTCAGGGAGGGGGGGGGGGGGGGATCCAAAACTTCATGCAATGTTCACACGAAAAAAGTTACAGACATGTTGCTTTTCAAGGGTTTTAAAGTACCAGAATTTCTCTTTTAACCAGCTCACTTCTGGTATCCTAATAATAAAATATAATATAATGTATTCTATTATAGGATCCTATAATCGAACATATCTTTGACTATGATTTTTTCTACTTTTTTCTCTTAAAATAGGGGGGCTTGCAGCGTACGGGCTACGCTTGCCAGCCCCCGTTCAGACACTGCAGACTCTAAAAACACGCTAATTTGACCGGCTTTAAAAACATTACGGAAGGCGTATTTATAATAAAATAACCTGTGGCAATCTCCCTGTAAACGTGTTTCCATTTACTTCCCATTGATTGGGTATTTTAAGGCCGAATCAGCTGCTGTTAAAATATCCAATAGCTGTTTTCGTCTTTGATTAAATAAGATCAGTTAACCATTTGAATATGAGCTAATATAAAATGAATTCAGTAAACAGAGTCTTTGTTTCCCGGTGTTTTTTAACAAAATCCGACGTAATTTTTAAACAACTTTTTTTTTCTAAATAATCACGTGAAAAAACGTTTGTTGTTAGAAAGGAAATATTATTTGCGTTGTCTTAGAATTCACAACAATAGTTAAAAAGATCATCTCAAAATATGAAATAAATGTCTCGTGTAAATAAATTTTAAATTTGAACTGTTTTGCAATATTATTATTTGGTTATTTTAAATATGACATAATTTCTCCTATTTACTGCTCTTAACTCATATTAAGAAATTTATTATTTCAAAGTTTTCTTTCTCTTTTTAATATTCGCGTGAAAATACATTTTTTACTAGAAAGGAAATGTTTTTATTTGCTCTGCCTTAGAATTGGCAACAATAGTTTAACAGATCATCTAGAAAAGTGAAATAAGCGTCTCGTGTACATGTATCTTTAAATTTAAACTCTTTGGCAATATTATTATTTGACCATTTTAAATATGATGTAATTTCCTCCATTTACGGATTTTAAAGCATATTAATGAATTTATTGTTTTAAAAATTTCTTTCTCTTTCAAAATTCACGTTTAAACATAGTTTTTACGACGTAATTTTCAATATTTTTTTTTGCTTTTAATGCGTAATCATTTAATTCTAATTTGAAAGGGTTTTTTCTCTTTATAATAGTTACATGTCAATAAATTTTTAATTTGAAGGGAATATTATTCTTTGAGCTGTTTTTTACAATTGGTAACATTTTAAAATAACCTTTTCTAAAATATGTAAAAAATATCCCTCGAAATGATGAAAATTTGAATTTAAAATGGAAATAAACCCTCAAAAAATTAGTCAATTAAAAAAAAAATAAATGCAGCCTGCACACCGGATATTTTCCAGTGTATACCCTTAGAAAAAATGATTAAATTTCTATGTATAGTTTTTGTTTCTATAAAACTTTTTTAATGGAACGATTTTAACCAATTTTAACATTCAATATCTCTTAAAATAGTTATTCGATTTAAAAACTGTCTGCATCAGCGTATTTATCAAAAATTTCTCTATAATACTACCAATTTTAATATTTTTATATGCAGCCAGTGGCGTAGCCAGGATTTCGTTTCGGGAGGGGTCCAACATTTTCCCTACAGGTTATATATATATATATACAGTAAATTCTCTATAAGGCGGACTCTGTGTAAGACGGAAATCTGTCTAACTCGGAAAGATTTTCAAGTCCCTGCGAATCCATAGACATAGAGTAAAATTTGTCTAAGGCGGAATATTGTATACTACGGAAAATTTTCTCGGTCCCGATCGATTCCGTCTTAGACAGAGTTTACTGTATATATATATATATATATATATAGCCAAGATAAAAATGCAAATGTTGGTGAAAATTGCCGTTTTAAACAGGTGTTCGTGTTAGCAGGTGCAGTGATGTAAAATATCCAGGTATTTATTTTCAAGGGTAAATACCCGGGTAAATACCCATTTTGGGTATTTACTTGGGTATTTATTCTTCTGTTAAATATAGCTAATCTTATAATGCTATTAGTTATGATGGATTTCTGAAAATGAATGAAAAATTAAGAACTTTAGACTTCTTATAACTCTTTAAATTTTAAAGAAACTCAACATTTTAGATTCAAATATTGAATTTAAATGATTTCTTTTTCTAATTATAATGAAGGGAGCAAAAAAAATGTATTTATTCAGTAGAATTTTATTAAAAAGGTGAATTTAATTAAATTTGTGTAACTGTACTCTTACACATAATATGTGCATTACTGCTTTAGCTAATGTATTAGTATTACATAGGTCACCCCAATCGCTACCATGGTAATGCATGACGGTGGTAAATGCTCCAATAAAGGGGACACATTCACTAATTTTTCTTCACAAGACTTTTCTTTCCCTGATACACTATTTTTCTCTCTAAATAACTACATCCATCTAGATGAGAGCTATGTAATTTCATATGATGATCAATTTCATAAATAAATAACATGTAATATTTGACGGTTTTAAGGTGCAGTCGGTCAAAGGAAAAAGATATAGAAAAAAATGACCCCATGCATTTTATTCACCAAAATTTCCCAGGAAACAACTAAAATAGACATTCGATAGGACATTATGCGTTTTTTTCATGTTATATATATATATATAAAAGCTTAAAGGCTCGTCTTCACACTGAAAGTGTACCAAACTCTGATATTTTCAATACAAACACAATAACTTTGACATCATGTGTGGCTTTGTCATTAAATTTTGCTTTAGAAACCAAACGGTAAATAGTTCAGGATTTATGAAGGTTTGAAATTTAGAACTCCTAATGTTAAATTCATTTTTAATCAATCATTGCAATACGGATAGTTTAAGCGTAATTCCATAACTACTTTGCAGAATAAGCTATAATTTTATAATTCATAGGGTAAAGTGCCCATATTTCGTCCCCTCTCCTAATTTCGTCCCCCTTAACTTCTCTTCTTCTACGAAAGTGGGGCCACTTATGACGCAAGGCACAGGGGACGGAAGGTAAAAGGGGTCAGTGTTGAAAGTTTCGTTCGCCAAGACGCATACATAACTTAAAGAAGGCGAATTTCCTATTTTTAGAAGACCTGAGTTCTTATTACGTCGTTTGTAGAACGTTATTTACTGTACTGTAACAATTTATTTCTTATTCATTGCATGTATTTTTCGTTGGTAAGATGCTGACAGTAGCATACAGTGAATTATAGGTCGCTCAGTTCATCTTACGGGAACTAAAGATCCGTAATATTGGGAAGTAGAGTGGTCCCAATTTCGTCTCCCCTTGCAGTTCTTATTTTCTTCCCGGGGACGAAATTAGAAATGCTTTTTCATGATATTTTTTAAATTTTTTCCTCATGTTTGGATGACTAATGCATAGTTGCCAATCTCTCGATATTTTGGATACCAGTAAAATCTTGCAAAAATGTTTTATTTATTTAATTGCGTTAAAACTGTGAATGTATAAAGCAAGTATTTATTCATAAAAATATTGGTATGAAAAAAATCGGGAGGTTAGCAACTATACTAATGTTTCGTTATGTTATTCTTCCACTGATAATTAGTACACTTCTTTGTGCCTTATTTTAATGTAAATTAAATTACTTACTCATTTAGAAATAAATTTTGATTTAGTTATAAGTTAAACCTCGGCGTATTGGATTTTTTGGGGGGACGAAATTGGGACCATTTTTCTCTTTTCCTTTTTTCAGATACTTCTGAAAAAAACAATTTTTTGCATCGTTAAAATTTTTTTGTACGATATTTGCCTATGTTTCTGTGTGCGTGGGTAGTTTGTCTATGTAAAATCCAAATTTGTTAGACTTTCACTGAAAATTACAACTTCCAAGGGCCTAAAAGTGACTGGGGGACGATAATAGGACACCTTACCCTAGTATCAAAATAAGCTTATTAATCCATTTGGTGGGATGGACCATTATTGGTGCCATTTATTCATGATCGCAGCAATGATTGTTCACATTTATTTTTAATTCTTTATCACTGTGTGGTGGCATTAATTGAAATAATGTTATCGGGTACAGCCACCAAGTGAAGAATTGGAAGCTTTACATCGTTTTTGTAAGTTTCTGGTGAAAAAAGCAACCATTCAAACCAATGCAACCCTCCTCCCTTACTTCTTACAGTAAAAGAAAAGTCCATATTTCCTGTTTGGAATTAAACTAGAAAATGCTTGAATCTTGAAACAATATGAAAACACAGATATCAAATATCAGTATCTATTGTTAAATACTAAAATATTCTTTGTCTCATTTATTGCATCTTGTTGTCTTTAAAGATCCAAAAATTATTGAAAAATTCATTTAAACAATTTTTAATTATTTTTTTCTAGTTTCAAGATATCAATTGTACATTTTAAAATTCACATTTAGAATTTTAAAAAACAGTTTTTAAAAAATATATTATTTAAAAAGTGGGACAACGGCTTGCGGTGACTTTGTCTCATAACTAAATAAATCATAAAATAACCCTTAAAAATGTTGTAAGATAATGCAAACCCATTATTAAGATAGAATAATAAAACATCATTTTGAGATTAAAAAACTCAAATTTTGTATGAAAATAAAAATAAAAACGGAATTTTATTCCAAAATGAGCTTTACGCAAAACATGTAAAAAAATTAACAATTAAGGCCGTAAGATTAATACTTTTTAATAGAATGCAAAATTTTAGATAGAAGAAATATGTCTTGGCTAACGATTAAATCAATTCTCAATATAATTGGTTTATTTAATCATCGATTTATGATTAAAAACATTATGCGTTATTTGTGTAGAACTGACTGGGAAAATAAATGACTTTGACTTTCTGTCCGTTTGCCGCTTCGGCTTTTCCAAACTTTTTTGTTAGCAACTGATATTGGTTAAGAGGCTTAATTGTTTATGCTATTCAAGAAACAGCTTAGGCTTTGGTTTCATTTATTTTCGTTATTTTCTCTCTAGGTTTTTCTGGTTTTATCACACTGGGTCGTTGTTCACAGTGGATTAATCTTTCAGTTGCATGCATACACATTTAATATATGGCCTTTCCTTTTTTCGACTCTTTTTCTGCCTTTCCTCCCCTTTCTCCCAAGTTTTTCAGTTACCCTTCCTTCCCCATATAGATATCTCTTTTTCATCATTCACTCGTATTTTCATTCCCTCTCCCTTTATATTTTCTCCGTCGTCACGGCCCTACATTATTCGCTCTTGGCACTTCCTTATCCTTGTACATATTTTAATAATTTTCATTCCATATCAGTTTATTATCTGACTTATGCTTATATCACTATGAACTAATAGTAATCTAATCTAATAGTAATATAATAGTAATTAGATTACTAATAGTAATCTAAATATATATCGTTATATTGATGACATAATTTTAAATGAAACTGATCAAACTAATATTTCTCAATTTCCAGTAGATTATCCTGCTAATTTAGAATTAACGGAAAACCTCGTATCTAACAATATAATTAACTTTTAGATCTTAAAATTACAATAAAAGAAAACAAAACAATAACTTATCTATATGATGAAAGTAAAGTATTTAAATTCAAAGTTAATACATTTACTAATTTTAAATCTTGTCTTCATAATTCTATATATCGTATTATAATCCTTAATAATTTATAAAGAATAAAGTGTTTATGTTCTTGTTATCTAATTAACAATAATATTAAAAAACTGATTTATGATGCATTAAATCATGGTTTTCCTAAAAAAATCATATATTCTTTAATATATAATTAGTAAATAAATAATCTTAAAAAACAACACATGCGTAAAAAAATTACAAAATTAAAAATTGTAAAATAACAATAAAAAATTATTATAGGATGGTTGGCTGGGTAGATGTTAGAGTACGGAGGAGGGTGGCGTTGTCTGGATAATACGCAGTGGTTAATTTATTATTTATTTTTTTTAAATGGGGAATTTGATTTATAACTATGTTGCTAATGCACATTTTATAATGGATGTTGATTCGATACCTTTATATGTATAGTGGTGTAGTTATATTTATATATATCAATTCATATTAAATTTATTCAGATTCATTAATATTTAATAAAGTTAACGAAAAATATATATTTAAATAATACCAAGTAATACTAAATAATTACTAAATAATATACTAAATAATTTTAGCCTACTCCGGACAATATCATATTAGTTTCTAATAGTATACTATCTTAAATGAGAATAAAATGCATAATGAGTGTATTTGTTATACCTAATGTTATGACAGTATGGATTTTATTTTGGTAATTTTTTCCCCTCTCTCCTTTTTAATCTTGTTTCATTTTGTACTTAATTGTGTTCAATGGTTTATTTCTCGGTTTTATGTGTGTGGTAGTCCCAAATTCATATTCTTTAGCTAATTTATTTCTAATATGAAGATGAAACCACACATTTGATTTGTGGAACTTAAGGCATTTGGGATCTCATGATTCTATCTAAGTTCTACAAATTTCCATCATTCCATTTCTTTTATTCAATTTCTGCTGTTTTTTACTATGTTTTTGGAATCTATGTAAAATGTGTTGGGAGGAACTGTATTTCTTAATGTCATTTTATTCATAATTTCACAGTTTTTGTTGGTGGTCGGTTACGTTTATTTAATGGTTATATATTATTCCATATATATAACCATTAAATAAACATTACCGACCACCAACAAAAACTGTGAAATTATGAATAAAATGACATTTTGTGGAAATTGAAGCTTGACAACATTTAATTTTTAACTAAGTTATATTTAAAGTTAAGGTATTTACAAAATATTTACAAAGAATAGTGTCATCATCTTATTTACATCAAAATTCTGCGAAAACGATCACAGCACATTCTCATAACGAACACATCATCGTTCTACTGTTTTTTTACCGCCGAAAACGTAACTCTCTCTTCTAACCGTCGTCTCTCACTTCATTTCACTTCCAACTCACACTCTCCAAAAGAACGTCTGTAGACCTGTCCCTCAAGCGCATGCGCGCTGTAACTTCATGGGGAAAGAAGTCATCAAACAGGGTGAGGGCGCTTTGATCGTTAGTTACGTAAGAAGTTGATGGCGCTGCAAGCATTAGACACTTATTGTACCAGAAGGCACGCAGAGAAAGCTATTAAAGGCGTTTGGAAATGCTTTCCTATAAATCGGCGATCCTGACAGGTTGATGGATCTCGATCGACAGCGTGGACCACAAGAAGGAGCAGCAGGAGCACCTGAAAAGATAAAAAGAAAAAGCAGCAAACAAAGTTCTTAAAAAACAGCATCAGTTCATTGCAAAGCGTCAAAAAGTTATGTTTTTTTACGTCTTTTTTGTCTTATTTATTCCTCTACATCTTTTCTTCTTTTACGTCTTTTTTTTAACTATGTCTTTTCGTCTTCTTTCATCACATTTCATAGTCACTATCATATAAGAAGTTTTTGCCTCTTCGGAATTCAGCATAATCTTCAGAATCAAGGAATTTATCAGGAACGATACCATATTCGTCAACATCGATCATAGTGTCATCTTCGGCATTTAAGTCAAATTTACTTGTATTTTCTTCTAAAAAGGATCTTCTATATTCAGGTCTCTTTTTAGTTAACTTCTGCTTAGGTTTCTTAACTTCATAATCATTTATTTCAATTTCATCTTCAAATTCATCTGACGACTTAGGGATATTCTTAATTTTCTTGGAAACATTACTCTTCAACTTCTGATTAGAAATTTTCTTAAGATTTTCTTTTATAAAATTTTCTTCATTTATTACATCAAATTTCTGGTAATTTTCATTTCTGGAAGAATACATCATATTTTCTTTATTTTCTAACTTATTAGTGGAATCTGAATCATTTTTAAGGGTTTTAGCAATGTTAGTCATCTTAATTTGTTTCTGTAACTTAGTCATTTCTTGTCGTAAATTTTCGAAATCTTCCTGGGAATTATTCAGTTTTATCTGGATTCTTCTTTTGGACATCTTTATTTTAGAACACTCATCTTCTGATTCTTCTAACTGTTTTATAAGATGTTTTGAATAGTTATTTATTTTTGTTAATCGTAATCGGTATTGTTCTGAACGTTTACTTTCTTCATCTAATTGGGATTTTATATCTTGAAAACATCTCTATAATTTTCTATACAATTTACTAATGGTCTGTCTTTCTGCTACTTCTTGTTCTAATTTATCTTCTAACGATGTTATTGCAATTTTCGACTGTGTTTTTTCTGACAAAAATACTTCTTTTAAATCGATTAGATCTAATTGTAACATTTTATATTTTCTTTCAACTTCTTTAACTTGGGCAGTTAAATTTTCATTTTCTAGGGGTAATTCTTTAATTTCAGAGCTATAATAGTGCAATTGAGGAACAGGCAAATATTTGTTTTGGTTTGAAATTTGTGGGTTGCTGCTGTGCAAGGTGGAAGAATAAGGGTTAAATTTAGAATTTACAGTTATTTCACTTGAATTAATAACATTAACTAAGGTATTATTCTGACTCTTACTTAACTTAACATCATTACCAGAAACAATTAAGGAACCTTGTTGTATTACATCAGTACCAATAATTAAATCAAATTCAATAGATTTGTCATCAATCACAAAAATAGATGTTTGAAATTTAGAATCATCAATTTCTATTTCGGCCTCAAGGTAAACGATTGGTCTGAATGATTTTTTACCTAATCCACTTAAAAGCATATCTGTTGGTTCTAAGTTTACATAACTTTTAATTTTATCAAAATTACTTTTCTTTAGAATAGTTCTTTCACTTCCTGTATCAATTAATGCAATTACATTTAATTAATGCAACTTTACATCTTTAAAAACCAAATTCTGAGAACAGGTTAGCACATTTACTTGAGAATCATTAGGCAATTTTGAATCTTTGGTTTTACCACATTCGAATGATTTGTGGCCATATAAATTAGAGAAAAGCAGAGGGACCCTTTATCTTAATTTCTATACTGATTACTTTTGTGGAATCTATCGCCACAATTATAGCAACGTATATCAGTTTTAATGGGTCTAGATTTGTTTTTAAATTCAACTTCTGGTTTCATCTTAGGCCTAACATCAACATCAGATTTATTATCATAATCGACACGCACTTTATCATAAATTTTAAGTTTTTCTTTAAATTCACCAATATTTGGGCCATAACCACCATACAAAAAGCATAAAAACCACGCAAAAAGGATTTTTTAAAAGCAGGATCGTTTATTCTATTGATCACATACTGAATAAGGGCAGAATCTTCTATGTTGCCTTTTGAACATAACTGTTTCATACTAAAAAAATTTCGCCTATTGGTAAGATTCATTTGGTTTAATTTTCCTTTTAGATAACAGTTCATGTAATTCAGCTGAATTGCACGTTTGACCAAATTCAGACATAAGTAACGCTTTCATTTTAGACCACGAATTTATTTTTGTTTCTCTTTCAATAAACAATTTAGCTTTGCCTGTCATACGGCGTTTAGGCAAAATCAATTTGTGCAAATCACTAACATTAAACAAAGAAACAGTGTCTTCAAAATCGGCAAGCCATTTTTCAACATTTTAAAATTGACTACCATTAAATTCCGTAACCATATTCTCAATATCATTAATAGAAATAGCAGGTTTAAGAACATAATAAGGAATTAGATTTTTCTGATTTTCATTATTTTTACAACTAGAACTACCAGAATCATTTCTCAAATTATTTTCAGAAACATTTGAGATATATCATTAATTTTATTCGAATCATTGTTAGAATCATTATCGCTCTCATCATCGCTAAGAGCGCCTTCCTCAGGAATTAAATTAGATTTCAATACATTAAAGTCACATAAACTAGAAATTATTCTGGCAGCAATTTCATCGAAAGTTCCCGAATTATTTATACACAAAACATTGCAAATAGTTATTAAATCGTTTACAGAAAAATTATCTTTAATATCTTGCAATTTTGATTTATATTCATCAGAATCAATTTCAAAACAAACCCAGTAAAATTTCGAATTCTAACTCTATTATTTCGGTCACCGACATCTCCAAAAATTAGTTTATGCAACGTCTTAATACTCGAAGACTTTTCCGCTTTCAATGAATATTCTAATTCCTTAAAATCAACCAACTTTGACAGTATTAAATAAGTCAAAATAAACAACTCACTTCATAAATAGATAATCCAGCTTGACTACTTACAAACACTACTCCTCTTGCACTATTTCACATAAAGAATTTTGTGGGCGGCGTCTACCAACAGAGCATCTTATAAACACTTGCATTATTAAAACCAAAACTTTCTGGGCGTAAAGTTCGCATCACGATTCTGACACCATTTGAGGAAATTGAAGCTTGACAACATTTAATTTTTAACTAAGTTATATTTAAAGTTAAGGTATTTACAAAATATTTACAAAGAAAAGTGTCGTCATCTTAATTACATCACAATTCTGCGAAAACGATCACAGCACATTCTCATAACGCACACATCATCATTCTACTGTTTTTTTTTTACGGCCGAAAACATAACTCTCTCTTCTAGCCGTCGTCTCTCACTTCGTTTCAGTTCCAACTCACACTTTCCAAAAGAACGTCTGTAGATCGGAAATCTGTCCCTCAAGCGCATGCGCGCTGTAACTTCATTGGGGAAAGAAATCATCACACAGGGTGAGGGCGCTTTGGTCGTTAGTTACGTAAGAAGTTGATGGCGCTGCAAGCATTCAACACTTATTATACCAAAAGGCACGCGGGGAAAGCTATTAAAGGCGTTTGGAAATGCTTTCCCATATATATAACTATTAAATAAACATTACCGACCACCAACAAAAACTGTGAAATTATGAAGAAAATGACATTAACAAATGCAGTTCCCTTTCAAAACACTTAGCATAGATTATAAAAATATAGTAAAAAAAGCAGAAATGGAATAACAGAAATGGAATGATCAAAATTTGTAGAACTTAGACAGAATCATCAGGTCACAAACGCCTTAAGTTCCGCAAATAAAATGTGTGGTTTCATCTTCATATTAGCCATAATTTAGCTAAAGAATATAAATTTGGGACAACCACACACATAAAACCGAGAAATAAACCATTGAACACCAATTAAGTTCAAAATGAAACAAGATTAAAAATGATAGAGGAAAAATAAAAATAAAGCAAATTACCAAATTAAAATCCATACTGTCATAGCATTAGATATAACAAATACACTCATTATGCATTTTATTCTCATTTAAGATAGTATACTATTAGAAATTAATATGATATTGTCCTGAGTAGGCTAAAATTTAAATATAAATTAATCGTTAACTTTATTAAATATTAATTAATATGAAAAAATTTAATATGAATTGATAAATATATAAATATAACTACACCATCATACATATAAAAGTATATATATATACGGGGATATAATATAGATATAATATTTTATTCCCTCTCTATATATTTTATAACACTATATCTATTGATAGAGGCCCTTCACTCCTACAAGTGGGGTATCCCAGACTAGTACCATTATGCCGTTGTCCTTAAATCTGCTTTGATTTTTTCTATAGTGGCATTAGTTTCTGAGATATTGCCCCCCTCTTCTCCCCTTTATATTGTTTTTTCCATTACTTCCTTAAATTTGTGTTTCATTTCGCCAGATTTTATAAGCTTTAGTAGATTTTTGCCACCTCTACTACCATGTGTTGCTTTTGTTGCTATACACTTATACACATAGTATTTCTTAGTGTTTCTTATCTTCTAATTAATCGATTATTATGCAACTTTCACCTTCGTACCTGTAATCATTTCTTCCTACACTTCATTTTAGTTCCGATCCTCGCCGGTAGAGGGAACGCTTCCTTCCCTTTTTTTATTTGTTCTAATATCTAGCCGTCGTTTGACAGTTCTTCTTGTTATATTATATGACTTACGTCAATCTTTTAACTTCTTGAGGATCAGCGTACGAATATTTTTCTTTTTATCAAGAGGTTGGATAAAGTTATATTGTGAGAATTCTTCTGATCGAGTTTTTCATTTGAAAAGTTATGTATCGACAAATATTTAAAAAATATATTTCTTGAAAGATTATTTGTACCTATAAGAAATATACTTAGTATTAAAAAAATAGTTTAGAATTTCACCACAAGGTCAAAAGTAGTTGTAAAACAGACATAGAAAGAGAAAAATGGAAAATTTTCATTTGATTGTTCAACAATTTTTCATTCCAGTTTTACTGGAGTAGGTATTAAAAAATAGAATGTGTCAAGTGGAGCACTTAATATTTTATGGAATCTTTAGTTCTTGTGACTTGAAGGCAATTCTTTGTCTTTGCCTACAAAAATCCGGTCTATTTTTTTCCTTGTTACATCTATTCCCCATGGTCTAAGTAGTATTAATGCCAAATTTTGTTGTTTTTGACCCAGTAGATTTTTTCAAATTTACCTCTGAATACCTCTACTTTAATCAAAGCCACTTTGTATATTATACAAACATTATTACTGAGGCACCCTGCAGCATAAAAAACGTCCTTTGTAGGTAGGTTTAGTTTGCGACTTTCTAATGTTTTCTGTTAGTATTTGCTTCCTTTTTTATATTATTGTCTCTGATGGAAGTAATATTTACACAATTTTTTTCCCTTTCGCACAGTGGAGTTTTTACAATTAACCTTTAAACACCTCTACTTTTAAGCATGGTCACTTTTATTATATACGAGGTGTGTCATTGCGCGCACCGAGTGACGAAGGTTTTTGTTTTCTTTTTCAGACATTTACAGAGCCGTTTTTAGTGTTTATCGAGTCGGTTCACAGTTTCCAATAACAAAATCTATGGTAATTTTATACAAAGTGCTGTTCATTATATATTTTTTTATTCAAATATCCCATGTTTTAGTTATCTCTCTATTCTAAAAAAAAGTAACTACCGCTGTCACCGCCGCCGCCGCCGGTTTTGAATTTTTTGTGACCGGAGGTCTTTCTTCGTTAATATTAAAAAAACTGTTGCATACAAAAATATGAAAATCGGTAGTACTATACAGAAATGTTTGATAAACACGCTGATGCAGACAGTTTTCAAATCGAAGAATTATTTTAAGAGACATTTAATGCCAAAGTTGGACAAAATCGTTCCATTAAAAAAGTTTTATAGGAGCAAAAACTGTACATAGGAATTTAATCATTTTTAGATCATTTTATGCGTCAGAATTTCCCGGTGTGCAGATTGCAGTTAGTTTTTTAATTTGAATAATTTTTCGAGGTTTTATTTCTATTTTAAATTCAAATTTTCAGCATTTCGAGAGATTTTTTTTACACACTAGGGGGCTCGGCCCCCTACGAGCTACGCTCGCCAACCCCCGCCCAGACACCGCAGACTCTAAATGCACGCTAATTTGATCGGCTTTAAAAAGATTTCGAAAGATTGAATTATAATGTAAAAAGCAGTGGCGATCTCCCTATAAACGAATTTCTATTCATTTGTCTTTGATTAGGGAATTTTAACGCCAAATCCGCTGCGGTACTGCTTGATTATCTCGTCGACCAATTTCGCCAAATTATATAAATCGCCAAACCACTCGCCAAATTATACAAATTGACATAATTTTTTATTTTAAATAACAATAGAACAAATAAATTCGTACAACATTAATAAAAATACAAATAAAATGTCGAATAAAAATAACTTGATGACATAGATACGTGTAACATTTCAAAATAAGCTAACATAAAAGGAACTAAGTAAACAGAGTCTTTGTCTCCTGGTATTTTTTAACAAAGCGAAAAGAAAGTTCTTTTAAATGAGACATTTTAAATTAATCGTTTTTAATCTAACGTAATTTTTACCAAGCTATTTTTTTCTCTTTTAAATATTCACGTGAAGATACTTTTGTTAGAAATGAAATATTATTTGCGCTTTCCTAACAAAAATAGTTGAAAAGATCCTCTCAAAATATTAAATAAATGTCTAGAGCAATTTCTAAATTTAAACTTTTTTGCAATATTATTTTGTGTTCATTTTATGTAATAACTATAATGTGACGTAAATATGACGTAATTTCTCCTACGGCTTCTAACGCATGTTAATGAACTTATTATTTTACAATATCCTTTCTCTTTTAAAATTCACGTGTGTACTTTTTATGACATAATTTTTAATAAATTCCTGCTTTTTATACGTAATTATTTAATTTTAATTTGGAAGTTTTTTCCTGTTTATAATAGGTCACGTGTAAATAAATTTTTAATTTGAAGCAAATATTATTGCTTGCGCTTTTTATACAGTTGGCAACAGTTTAAATTAGTACAATTTTCTGAAATCTGTAAAAAATATCTCTAGAAATGCTGAAAATTTGAATTTAAAATAGAAATAAAACTTGAAAAAATAAGTCAAAATAAAAAAATTAATGCAATCTGCACTCCGGCAAATTCTAACGCATAAAATGATCTAAAAAGGATTACACTGCCATGTATAGTTTTTGCTGCTATAAAACTTTTTTAGTGGAACGATTTTGTCCAACTTTAGCATTAAATATCTCTTAAAATAATTCTTCGATTTGAAAACTGTCTACATCAGCATGTTTATCAAACATTTCTGTATAAAACCACCGATTTTCATATTTTTGTATGCATTATTTTTCTTAATATTAACGAAGAAAGACCTCCGGTCACAAAAAATTCAAAACCGGCGGCGGCGGCGGCGGCGGTGACAGCGGTAGTTACTTTTTTTTAGAATAGAGAGATTTTAGAAAATTGTATTAATTTAAACTGTTGCCAACTGTATAAACAGCGCAAGCAATAATGTTTGCTTCAAATTAAAAATTTATTTTACACGTGACTATTATAAACAAAAAATATAAAAAGCAGGAACTCATTGAAAATTACGTCATAAAAACTATAGTTACACGTGAATTTTAAATGAGAAAGAATATTGTAAAATAATAAATTCAATGAAATCCTAAATAGGAGAATTTACGTCATATTACACTTATTACGTAAAATGAACAAAAAATAATATTGCAAAACAGTTTTAATTAAAAAATTGCGCGAGACATTTACTTGACATTTTAAGATGATCATAATATTTCATTTCTAACAAAAGTATTTTGACGTGAATATTAAAAAGAGAAAGTTGGTAAAAATTACGCCAGATTATAATTGTCAGATTCAAATTATAATTCAATCTTCCGAAATCTTTTTAAAGGCGATCAAATTAGCGTGCTGTTAGAGTCTGCGGTGTCTGAACGGGGGTTGACGAGCGTAGCTCGTAGGGGGCAGAGCCCCCTAGTTTTTAAATAAAAAAGTATCGTTTTTTGTTCATGAGGTTGGCACAGTAGCGTGTGTTTTACGTGAACTTTCATTCAATCAAACATTGTTAATAGGCCAAAGTTGCATCTGGGAGTAATCCCAAAGTTTTTTATTCCTTAAGGGCCTACAGAAAGTAATGTACCAACCATTTTGCGGGATAAAGTAAAATATTGACTATACAAGGCGAAAATGTTGAAAATTATAAGAATTTCAAAAACCATATCAAAATTCCATTAATGAATAAACAAAATTATGTTCAGAATGCAAAGCCGAAAAAACAATTACAGCTATATAAAAAATGGATTTAAATGACAATTATTTCTACCAGATACTCATTTTTGATTTTTATTTGTCTTTTCTACTTTTCCGATATATTTCCTTTCAAAGATAGAGCTAGGCAGTAGGGGAAAATCATGCTCTGGGAATTATAGAGCAACTCTACATAGTTCTTGGAAAAATACATACAATTTTCCCCTATGTCGTGGAAATTCGTCTTTTTGGCACACTGTGTAGTGCCCGCGGAAACCAAGGCATCCTTTTGAATGTTTCCTCTGTTGCTGGCTTTTTAAAAAAAAAAATCATGGAAGCTTTCTTTAAAATAAATGAAATTTCCATGTTTTATTACTTTTATTATTATTATTATTATAGGTACGATTTTTTATTATAGGCGGGTTTTGGCTCCTTCCTCTATACAACTTTTGAGATAGACCCCCATACCCCCGTTCCTCTCTCAAAAATGTACAAATAAATAATAAACAAAAGTTGTTTAGTTTATACATGTATGACATTATACGTTTACATTTATACAGATTTTTATCAGGTATTGCTTGTAATGATAAATGTATCTTTAGATATTGAATTAAAGCAGCGTTTCTTAAACTGTGGTCCGCGGACCCTTGGGGGTCCGCGAGCTTACAGTCAGGGGTCCTCAGACCCAGTGTTGAATTCAGGCCTATTTTTCGTTACAATTTGACCTGGGAAATTGCGATACTATTTCCTAGGATATTGTTGAAAATTTCGTTGTACACCTGAAGAACTTGAATAAAGCTTTCCGACTTTATTTTCCTCCTTCAAAGTCAGAAAATGAGTAGATGAGGAATCCATTTCATTTCCATGACATTAGCGAAATGGAATCTTTAACATTCTTGAAGCAGGAACAACTTGCGGAATTATCATGCGATGATTCCATGATAATTGTTTTCCAAGTGAAAAAATAACCCTCCAAACTTTTGGTTGTGCGTAAGAAATACGTATGCAAAACTAGCAGATAACGCTATCAAGTATTTACTTCCCTTCTGTACAACATATTTATGTCAACATACTTTCTCCAGCCTTGTGCACATGAAAACCAATATAGAAATCGATTGAACGTCGAACCAGACTTACGAATATATGTTTCGAACATTGTACGAGACATTTCACATCTCGTAGAAAAAAAAAACAGAAGCATCCTTCTCATGAGAAATAGTGGTATGTATATTTTAATTGCCTTAAAATGAGTGCCAGTTTTAAAAGTCTTATTAAATGCAACTGATTTTTTAAACAAATAAACACGGAATATCTGTAATGAAAAAAAAATCCCTGTCGGCTCGGGCCTACATGCGGAGGTAGATTTCGAAGTTAAGTACTAAATTCACCAACAAAACTTAAACCAAGATCTCCACTAAGAATGAGCTCTAGAGTGCTAAACATTTTGTGAAAATTCTAATATACACGAATACATACACCTATGTATATGGAATAGGTTTAAAAAATAGCTAAAACAAATTCAGAGAACCTCAGAGTGTTAAAATGAGCTAATATTTCCATTGTCGCGTTTTTATCATGTTTTAATACGTTTCTTCAAACTCACATAACGTTACATATTCACCTGCTGAGGTCCGTTTTATTTCCAATTTGATGCAATATAGTATACATTTTTTTAATTCGTCAAACTATTTATTTCATTTTGAGTTTTCATGAGGAAATATTTCTCTAGAAAACTTATGACGTAATATTCAATTTGTTTCAATTATTCAAACTATTTATTTAATTTATTTTTTCACGTGAAACCTTGCAATAGAAAAGCAATTATTGTGGTGAGAATTTTATTGCTTTTTTTTAATTGTTGGCAACTGCTATAGCGAAAAATATTTCTTTTTTCCTGTCATTGTTGTGTAAGAGCTGGTTTTATCTGAATCATGTTAAGGCGGTATTTAAATTTTGAACCCTCCCCATTTCCATTCCCTTGGGCCGATTTTGCCCATTTTCAATCCCTGCCGAGATATTAGCCATCTCAAAGTTGTTGGCGAGTTTGAAGACGATCCGTGCATAATTGCGACTTTTATCGTGCGGACAAAATTTAGTACATACATACATATATATATATATATATAAACTTTTTATGTGGGGGGGATTTTGGGTTCCTGGGGTCCTATAATGAAAAGTTGTGAAGGAATTTTGCAAAAGTCGCACCATGGTAACGACTGCAATAGGTAATATTTCTTACGAAATCTACCTAATAAATAGGGTCTATAGCATTAAAATAATTTTTTTATCTTACATTTAAAAAAATTGTGGGGCGTCCCCGAAATGCATATCATATCAAAGGGGGTCCGCGATATCCCAAAGTTTAAGAAACGCTGAATTAAAGCGTTTCTAAGTAACTATAATATGTCTGTTTAAAAGGTATAGCGCAGACAAGCCTCGTACCCCATTTTTTGGTCCACACATTTGTTTCGCATGATAAAAATCTGTATAAATGTAAGCGTATAGTGCAATTTAAGATTTTGCAGAAAATTATTTTTACATGGAGTTCCTGAATCGTAAGACTAAAACTGTATGTGTGTCGTATAAGATAGGTCACTATCACTATTTCAGAGTGATAATATTGATGCATGTTTTCAATCATGTGAATAACGGCGTTCTTCATTGCTTTTCTTCAGCTGAAGTGCTCTCTTGCTTATTGAAAGGTTCGGCAGGCCTCTAATGTACTATATTTTTCGTCTCTATTAAATGTATTATTATATTCTTAAAGTTTTAAGATTTTCCTATACCTTTTTTTAAAGTAAAGTAAAAAGGAAAATCATTAATTCTCTGTTTCGTCACTATAAAGAAAGAAAGTCCAATGGAAGTTTGGATGATTGGATAGTTCGATAAGTGAGAGACTCTTTATAAGTACTGCATTTTATTGTTGTGTGTGTTGAACTAGGTGGTGGTTGCGAATTCTCTTTTATGTGCATTACAAATTTGCTCATGGAAAATCATAATTTGTAATTGAAAACTTCACAATTCCATTCTAATTAATTTAAAAGGTTCAATAACTGTAAAAGAAGGTAAAAAATTAGCTATTAGTTAGAAAATTATTAGGCTTTTAAAAATTTGTTCATGTACACTCTGAATATGTTTTTAAGATGTACTTCAAATATAAAAATCAACAAAATTGATTTAACTATAAAAACTATATTCTTAAAATCCTGTATCATAGCTATATTTTCAAAAGTTTCTTTTTTATAAAATAGTATTTTTCCTATATTTTTATCAGATTAAAAAACAAAGGAATGAAGCTCAGCTTTTCTACTTAAGAAAGTAGCCGTTTCTTTGAAAAACATTTTTACCGAATCAGCTTCAAATAATCAAGCACAAGAGAAAAATTTATTTTATTTATTTTTTTTTTTACTGGCAAAAACATTAGCTTTAAAATGCTGAACCAAGAAGCACGACAAAAAAGTTAATTTTTTTAATAACTAATCAAGCTGAATTTTAAATATGAAAGAAATTTCCTTAAAATTAATGTAACCAGAAATTAAGAACTGACTTTTTTCTCTCCATGTTTATGCTTCGTTAAGCATTTTAGAGAATTTTTATTCACTTTTAATAGAAGTTTGAAAACTATTATCGATGCAAGCATGAAAAAAATTAAGACAAAAAAAAATGCATTTAAGAATTGAATATATATTTTTGCTGCATACTTTTCCTCAAGCAGTCTTATTTATGTTTAAAAATAAAATATTTCAACAGTTTACTAGAGAATTTTGCGAAAATTATAAGGAAAAATAAGAAAAAGGTTTAAATTAAAATGTAAAAGAAAATTGTTTCTTTGGAATATTTGAAATAGATGTGTAATTTACTGCGGTAGAAGTATAGTTCGTACAGGTTGTGTTGTTTTATTAATTTTTAAATAACTTTTCCTCCTGATTCATGAACTCTGATTCATGAACTCACGGAAGTTAGAAAAAGGATGAGTGTCAATGAAAACAGCAGTTAAAAATATTTTTGCAGTATAAATCAACGTTGTCCTTCAGTATCGAAATATAACAGGAATTAAATTTTATATATAGTAAAGGACAGGATCTGTACATGGTTGAGGTTGTGATTGTCGGAACAGTGGGGCACACAAGCAGGTGGTCCAGAAGGTCCGGACTATTTCCTTCCTTCTTGAATAATTTCTTCCAACATATTATAAATCCATGTACAACCCCATTTTATAAAAAAACGATAGTATAAAATCATTTTTTCATTGTTAGAATATCTTTTAAAATTTCTCACATTCATATCTTTATACGTGGTTATTGACTGTAATGATTCTGAAACTTCAAATTAGTATTTGTTATTTGTTATTCTATTTAAATATTCCTTGTGTGACAATAGGCGCAACTTTGAAAAATGTTCCTTTGAACTCCAGTAGTTTTTAAACTAAGTGCAATAAAAAACAGATCAAAAGAAATCTGACAATTACACCAACTTAGAGCTGTGCGTTGACATTTTATGAATCTTGGTAGCTCTATAAGAAACATAAAGCAGCTTAATCCGCACAATTATTAGCAAGTTTCATGTTATTGTCATGTCCAGTTTTGTCTAAAATTCTTCAAAACAATGAAATTTTGCTATTTATATTCTGATACTTTCTTATAGAAATACCCTTTATTGAACAAAGTATAATGTGTTGGAGTATGGCCCATAAGCTCTCTTTACCAAAATAATGTTTAATTTTGAATAATGAAACTTTATAACTTCGTTGTTATTACATTAGTCATAATACTCTTCTAATTTTTAGCAAAAAATATAAAATCTTCACTTTTTGTGACCGACTATTATACACGACCTACGATACCACACAAATCACTGATTTTTGATAATTTTATTTTAAGAAAACTATCTGTCGGAATTCAAGTTGGTTTGGAAGTATTTATTATATCAATCTTTAACATCGTTGGCATATTTGTTTTTTTTTTAAATAAATGACGCTGCTAGAGTATTTTCAACATGACTATGATGAATATGTAGTCCACCTTGGCTTGCAGCACAGGTGCTTCCCCAATGAACATGGAGCAAGCGTTTCTACTGTTGATCTACGTACAATTTTTAAGAGAAGTCCGCGGGATTAAAAAAAAAAACTAATACTATTTGTAAAAGTGGCATTGCAAAAACTTAAGAAAAATTATTGCGATTTTTTTCTATAAAAGTTTGACTTTGTGCAGTCGCTCAAACAAAAAGGGAACACTCCCTAGTAACTCTGTCACATATCATCGTATAAAAATATGACTGGTACCAATTACGAATGGAATAAGTTCTACTAATTAATTTTATATTTAAATATTTCATCTAAATATAAAACTACATCTAAATACCAAACCTTACATTTTTGTGCAGAGTTATGTGGGAGTTGCAAACTTTGAACCATCATATTCCATGAACTTCTTTACTGAATGAATTCCAGTTTGATATTCGAAGTTAAAATTTACAGAAAAATTTAAATATCATATCAAAAATATTAGTATTGGAAATTTTTAAGTTTGCTACAATTTATATATGTAGGAGCCTATTAAATTTTATTTATAGCATTAATTAGTGGATATCATTACTAACAGATTCGTACCTGTCACATTTTTAAAAGGTGACTTTCGGAAGAGTTAGTGGCGGATGTTCGCTTTTTTGGATTATTGCATACACTTTTTAAGAATAAAAATATTTGATCAAGCACAATAATCTTGGGTACTTTTCTTGTATTGAAAACATGTGGTTAAAAAATTTAAGCGGTTTGATGAAAACTGTTAAAGTTAAGCTACAAATCAACGTTAAACATATATTTCAAAACGCTGCTTCATAAAATTTCCTCTAAGGCAAAATATGTTAAGGATGTTTAAGATGTATAAAATAAATATTTTCAAAAGAATTTTCACTCTGGTTATAAAAAATGCTTCTCGATCAATATATTGACCAGTAGTGAGTGAAAAGCATTTTCTTTTACTACAGCAGTTAAGCAAAAGTAATATATATTGAACTCTTGGTTAAGTAGAAAATAACAAAAAAAATATATATAATTCATGGGTTGTTGACTTATACAAGCTGCAGAGAACTCTCTCTGATTTCTCCTTAATTTTTCTTCTCTAAAAAATTAAGTCACTCTTTGGAACACCCGTGTGAAATATCTTTAAAATCAGTCTCTGTCAGCTTAGAGCAATTAGGCGGCCTTTTATATCTGCCATGAGGGTGGCCTTCCTTCTAAGTGCACAACCAATCACCACTTACAATGTCCAAAGCGTGAGAAAAATATCCACTCGAACTCATATGCCTCAACCTGGGTGGCATATATTTCAGATCCTTTCATCATGAAGATTCCAACTAACACACACTGAAGTTCACTTCTTTATATGGTGTATACTTTTCTCAAAAAGAATTATCAAGAAAATGGTACGAATTTTCAGTTATGCGTATTCTTCAAAGAATGACAGCATAATACTCATTCCTTCAAATGAATCTTCTAATTATTCTTAAGTATTTTTGTTTTCTTTTCATTACGCTATTTTGTGTTATATTTTTTAATTAATTAATAAATACATTTATTTATGTATTGTTGACGCCAGAGTTACATAAAAGAGATTCATTTGATGAAATGCATGACATAAACACATCCTTTAACTCTATCAGAAGACGCTTCGCTTCTTAAATTACGACGATGCATTGTATGGTAATTCGTACTTATCTAAGTGTATTGTACTCTACTTTAAATGTTTTAATTAATAATTAAGAGGCATCCTGTATACTAATTATAAACTACCGGCATACTTTTAGTTATAGCTGTTACGTACGAAGCATGATTCAATATCATTCTTTTCATAAAATAAAGCCCAATTCAGAATAATGATAATTTATAAGAGTATTTTTAGCTGCGTTCGTAGTTATATAAATACGTAGCACCTATAGTCGGCGTTTGGTCCATCCATCTGCCTATCTGTCCGTCTGTCCGAATAACAGCGCAAAAACTACCCAACGAAATGGTTTGAAATTTAATATATAATCATTGCAGAATTTTGTCGAGTCATTTCAAATTTTATGAAAACCCTATCAAAACTTAAAAAGATATTAATAAACGTTTTCTTCATTCTATTAAATCCTATCATACGTAATTAATTCAATGATATCAAATGAAAGGTAATGATTATATTTTGTCATGGGAATTACGTCCTATTTCAGATGGAGTCATGTTATTTCCGTATTACTGAATTTAATATATACAATCGTAATAAATTTTGTATTCATGCATTTTTGCACAAGAGTGCAGCAGCTATTGCACCAAGATCTGAATATTTATAAAACTAGTTACAATATAAACGCCCCTCATTTGCCACGTTTGAACGTACAATTTCCGACTTGTTATTATTTCAATCATAATATCTTTAATTTTTCATTAAAATTTATTACATTTTATTTCTTGAAATTATGGTTATTAATGAAAATCTCTTTATTCCCAATATATTTTTTCTTACAAAAAGTTCATTATTGAAAATTACTCTGTATACGCATGACTGCTTTTCGAGTATTGATTTTTCCAACAAACGGTACTTAAAATATCATTAACCTCAAGAAAAATTCCAAAACATTTTTTTTATGTTCTGGGTGATTAACACTGTGTGTCATTTAAAGACAATAATTATTGGTGAAAATGATTCTTTTAGATCGTGAAGGAATATAAAACAGAATGATTATAAAATCAATGAAATATCATTAAAGGTTATGGTTATGACTCTAAAGTTAATTAATAGTTACTGCAGAAAAAGTTGCAGCTGAAGATTTTGAAAATCCATGTGATAAATTTTCCACTGTTTAGATTCTTGTGGTTCTTAAACTCGTATACCTTGTTTAACCCTTGAAAAAATACACGCAGTTAGTTTAATCTTATTGTTTGTTACTTGTAAAAATCCCCAATAGAAAAAAGGAAAGAAATAGAAAAACAAAACAAAAATTAGTACAAATAAATTTAACTTATATTTTGAATTGAATGTAAGCGTTATAAGTAAATTTTTTCCCATTGTCGTTAGTGTACTTGCTTGCATATTTCTTGAATAATACTTAGCGTTTAATTTGATGGAGGAGAATTATAATTCATCTTCAAAATCCGATAAGTATCTGTATTTCCTTTTTAATGAAGTAAATAATGAAAAACCATATTTCACATAAGCTAGCACTTCTGATTCATTCACACTTTTTAACACCTCAGATTCCGTTTGTGTACCAGAATTACGCATACTCCAATTTAACGCTTAGATTCTTCATATTATACACTTTTTTTATTATGAGCATTACTACAGGAGCGCGCTTTATTACTATCACAAATGTGTACAGATATAAGGACGTTGTTAAAATTTTTAACAAGGTTGTAAAAAGAAGGTCTTAAAATAGGCATAAGAATAGATATTAAAATAATTACAATTCAAACTCATTCTTTATATTAAAATAGATTTCCCTTCTATCCTATCATAAAATCTATTCTATCTGCTCTATCTTAAAAGTTTAAAAAGATGTGAAGGACGCTCGTTGTGAAGGAGCTAAAATGGCGTGGAACTGTGATCTGGTGGAACGCTTAGCAACTTTACTGAGAGCAGGAAGAATTCAAGTTGGATGAAAGTTAGTGGGATACTAAAGATTAGTTTAAGTTTTAGGATTAGGTGCGATAACAGAAGTTATCCACAGTTTCGAAAAATAGGAAAATTTTATGATAACAGAAGTGAGGTTAGTAACATAAATAATACAATTTACAGGTAATTTTTTTTAAGTTTTGTTAGTAATATTATTATACTCAAAGGCTTTACGTTTTGTGAGACTTTTTATTATTTCTAAAAAATAACAGGTTGAACTTCAGAAAGAGATGCAGAAATTTCAGGAAGGTTCAGGAAAAATTTTGAAAGTGTCATTAACATGGGAAATGTGAGCAGAACTAGCAGTAAAGAAATTAGTGTAAAATTGCTCAGCATATCCTCGCTACCTTATCAAACTATAGAATGTGAAAAAAGGGGCTAAAAAAACAAGGTTGTACTTTTTAGCCCCTGGTATGCTATTTCTTTCTCCCAGCTTATTTTGTGTCGTCTCCAAAAAATAACGTTCCGTTGTATAAGCCAGCCGTAAAACAAAGCAGGTGTATCATTGTACTGTTAAATAGACTGCTGCAATTGTTCAAACTTCTAAACATCGCACATTTTCAATTTTTATGCCGTTCTATTGGGAAACAAGAAAGAAAAAATCATGTGTCAAGCATAGATTATAAAACATTTTCCAACACATTCAGAATAATGTAACAAAACTGCAACGTTTAATAAGTTAAAAATTTATGTCTGTTTCAACCATATGGAAACGCATAACACATTTGAAAACCTAATTACAGCTGTTCCTATCTACAATCGGAAAATTATCCGAACTTTTTCAGCTGACCTGTATATGATATATAGGTTTGTATCTATTAACTGCATGCATGCCAAATTTAGTTCACTTAAGAAATACATATACCTCAGTCCTCAGTTGAAAATTCCCCTTCAGCAACTTCCTCTAATGAGGAGAATGATACGTGAATACTTTTGTGCAGTCCTGTATATGAGTTTATACAATTTATATGTAACGAGTAACATGTGAAAAATTAGTTAAATTGAAAAGCGCATACCGAATTTTAAAACGCACACTCCAGCAATTATTAATCAAAAACAGTACTGTACCGGATTTCTTTTGTGTGTCCCTGTAAATGAATAAAAAATACAATGAATGCCTTGTTCTAACGTAATCGTAGTGAAATTCAGTGACTTATATCTGTTTCAATAGATTTTAAATAGCATACTTTCATTAAATACTCTTCAAACGATTTTCCCCATATACCATAATGTAATAGAATTCTTTTGAGTGCCCCTGTGAATGAACTATTAATCTTACATACTTCATATACAATACCAAACAAGCTTTGGTGTCCCTAAATAACCTTATCAATTGCATGAAAATCCGAGTATATTTACGGGAGTTAGAGCGTGGACGGACGGACTGACGGACGGACCGACAAACGGCCAGATAAACCGAATGCATAAACACTTTTCAACTTTGTTGGAAAGTGTTAAAAAAAGTACTTTTAAATTCAATTTGTTTGAAAACTACATCTCTATTTATTTTTCAAATATTAATTTTTTTGTAGTTTTTAGAGCCATTTGTTTTTAATATTGGCAACGCAAGTACTCCATTTCTGTAAAAAGTAAAGGAAAAATAGTTGTAAAATAGTAATTTTATATATTTTGTTGCCATTTTCTCATAACAACCGAAAAAAATTTAATTAAAATACGTGCTGTTTTGAAAAAAAATGTAATCGATTGATTTACGTTAAAACATGGAGCTATTATAAACTATATTTAATTTTAAGTATCTATATTAATGTTACAAACAAATGAAGGTATTTGAATCCTTAAATAGCCGAGTTTTTTTTTTTTTTTTTGGGGGGGGGGGGGCGGGGTGTTCGAGTTTTTTTAATGACAGCATCTTTTTGCTTCATTTGTGTATTATTTCGCGATAGTGACGTCCTATGCATACTTTACTGTAGCTGTTTAAGCGTGGATCATAAATGTGGAATTGTTAAGAGGATGCGAATGACGTCATTTTACATAAAATAAAAGCGTGTGCTTATAATATTGAAATATGTTTTGTACTATTTATATATATTTACTAGTTTTTATTTTCTTTTAATAACCCTGTAAAGTTGGAAGAACTAGCCATATCAGCGTTACGAGACGAACACGCTAGCACTGAGCTACAGTTGTACAGTGGAGAAATGCTTTGAAATAAATATGTTTGCTTCAGGTGGGTACGACTTGGTCAATTTTTTGTAAACTTTTAATTTTGAAGTTCATTTCGGGAAGATTTCGTCTTTAATCAGATTGTGGCTGGGGTTTTTATACTTTAGTATTAATATAGTATAAAAATATGAATTTTAAATATTTTTACGTTGATTTCTAGAGGTAAAATTATGAATATTATATGTTTATTCGATAAGATTTTTTTTTGAGTAATATCGATTTTTTTCCATTTAATTTTCTGAATTAAAATATCTTTTAAATGTGTTCATTTAAAGTATAATTTTAAATATATTTATTTATAAACAACTTTATAAATTCAACTTTATTTCACTTTATTCAATTTATTCAACTTTAAAAAATAAATTGTGTGCACTTTTAAATGAATGAGAAAAGTAATTGTTATTTATTTTTAAATTCGAAAAGTTAGTCTTTTTTAATTAAATTACAAATCTTAATTTATAGAATTTTTGGTTTTTCATTTTAAAAATAAATTCGAATTTATTATCAATAGACCCAATACGCATGCGTGCTAGGAATGAACGGAATTTCTCCCTCTTTCTTACACGTTCGGGGAGAATTCACGGATAAAACATGTTTTCTAGGAGTACGGAAACTATTTGTTAGAGAATGAGGAATAATTTAGTGTATATAGATGAGTTTTTCTGACAGTGTAGCAATTTGGCATGGTGGTTACTTTTAAAATGTAAATGCTCTCTAACAAGGAAGGTCTCCATACTGGGCATACTCGGAATATGTTGAAAAAATGTAAGTAATGGTACTCATGTATATAATAATGGATCAGTTAAAATTAGCGGCGGAATTACAGTAGAAAATCTGTAAAAAAAATAAAATACTTTCGAATAATTGGCGTGAAAAGACGAAAGCGGCACGCAATTTGGCGAGCAGCACTTTTCCTCGCCAAAAGCAAACGATTTTAATGAATCTGAAAATTGTTTGTTAATTGATTTTGAGAATATGCGTTATTTAGTGAATTTAAACTTAAACCATGAAATTTTTATTATTATTATTATTATTACATTTTGTATTATGTTTGTTGCTTGTTGCCGATTTGAACGAAATTTTGCCATTGTTTTATTCTCCAATCCACATTTTTTTTTTTATTAAACGGCTTTATCGGTTATAAAAATAACATTTAACGTCGGATGAATAATGCTGCCGTAATACATTTCCATACCGAAGAAGTTGTTACCATAGCAACAAAGTTGAATCGACAGTGCTCGATGGGGCATATTTTTGAGTTTGGAACAATTTTAATCAATTTAAATTTTGTTTTAAATCGTAAAATATGATAGTTAAAATTCCTTATAAGTACATATAAATATATATGACAAAACTATAGTTAAAACAAACTAAAAATGACAAAGCTAAAGTTATTTAAATTAAACTTTGTTAAACAAATTCAACATAAAAAGTTTTTCCCTTAAAAAGTATTCGACAAGCGTATTTTTTTTAACTTAATTTCTTCGCCAAACGGTGATAAGTCGCCAAATAAGCGAAATTTTCATTATTTTTTTTACGGACGTTCTACCGAGGTTCCGCCAAAGAATTTTTATAAACATACATACCCATGGGAGGAGAACATTCTGTATTTTTTTTCAGATTTTTCTGAGTATGCCCGTATGGAGACCTTCCTTGTAAGAACAGTTTCTAAAAAATCGAAATTTCAAATGAAATGAAAAGAAATCCTCTAAAATTCATTTCAAATTACCATTTGTTTGGAAGTAATTTTAGATTTTCTCTTTAATTCAAGGTCTAATTTTCGCCTTAATAGAGTATAAGAATGGAATTAGTAATTTTTTAGCTATCCTTACTTAGAAGTATAATTTCCTCTTAAAGAAATAGGGACACAAATACCACTTGGCATATTGAACAATTACGTGAAAAAAGTCGTGGGTTTTGCTAGTTTCCTTAGATTTTATAGAATTTACCTAGCATTTAAAAATATTTTTTTTATTAATTTACTATACATTCGTTATAAAAATTATTAAAAGAAAATTGTTATGAATTTTATAATGTGTATATGAATACTAAAATATTTATAACCCAAATTATCGGAATTGGCGCATTCGCTACTTTGAAATAATTAACTGGAAAATGTACAAATAAGCATAGCGTGTCAAAAGTGCTTTTTTGGCAATCAAAACTTTCAAATATTTTCTCTCAATATCATGCTGAAATTGGATATACAGAAAAGCACAACAGGAAAAATATAATATTCTGCTACTTCCGCCTGGCGCTGATTTTAAATCCATAATTAAAACAGTTTTTTTTTCACTCCCAAAAATTGGCTATTTACATATTCGATCACAGTTTTAAAAAACAATTCTGTGAAATTACAGAAAATCTACTGGTAATCTATTATCTTAAGTACTTAAATTATGTAAAATTATAGATATTAGAAAAAACAGAGATTCTATTAAATACTAGAGAAATTATTCGGTAAATTTACAGTAGACTCTGTATATTTACATCGATGAAAATATACAAGACTCTAAATTTATTAACTATAACAATTTATTTTTAGAAATTAATGAATTTCCGAACTTCGAAGAAGGGGAATATTTCGAGCGAATTTGAGCTGCCGTACACTTAATTTTTACATTACATGTTTCTAGATGGCCCAGGATTTGAACCAGAGTCCTCTGGGATGAGCCGAGCACCTTACTGCTGTAGGATCTGTTGCTAATGTACAAAAATGATATATTTTATGATTCAGCGGGGAAATACTTTTAATTTACTTTTAATATTACCAATCTTCATACAGATGGTGAAGGAAACAACTGCAAAGTTATTGTGGATAAAAATCCCCGTTGAAAAGAATTTTCCCACTTTTAAAATACTTTTCCAATTTTTAATGAAACAATTTTCAAAGAGAATTTTCTTCTTTCATATTTCTACTGAAATTATGAAAGAATTTTAAAAGTGTGTATTTTGAATTACAGGTTATAACAAATATAAAAATATATTTAAATAAGGACATGAAAATCCCTTAAGAAAAGGGAATTTCTGTAAAATGATGACCGAGAAACTCAATCGAATACATTTAGCTGAGAACTAGTGTAAAATTACAGAGTCTCCTTTTTATCTGTGTTTTTACAGAAATTTTTAACAGTGTAGTTTGACATGGTACCGAGACTGACGATGTTTCAGAAAGAATTTCGGCCTTTTAATTTATCAGCAAAGAGACAATCTATCTATATTATAAAGGACAAACATATCTGTGCGTAACGCATACGTCATTCTACGAATGGCAATACTTTGAAATTTGAAATGAAATTTCGCTTTTGCAATTTTCGCTACTGCAAATTTTTAAACATCTAAACATCCCACATTTTAAATGTTTACACCGTCGTATGCAGAAAAAAATGCACTTTTAAATGCAATTTGTTTGAAAGCTGTATCTCAATTTATTTTTGATATATTAATTTTTTTATAGTTTTTAATACCAATTTTCTAATTGTGTCAACTGAAGTACTTCTTATAAATTTTATAATTTATTAATATTTCTATTAAAAGTGGATTAATTATCTTTATTGATTATATTCTTACTGATGCCATTTTCTCCTTACAATTAAAAATATCTTTTTTAAAAATTTGAACAGAAAATGACGTTACGCTTTAAAAAAGACACAATCCCCCTGATGATGCTGTTATGTTTCACTATTTTTTCATTTCACTGATATTGAGTTTGAGACAATAGGCAAAATATTTCAGCGACTGAAAATGACGTCATATTTAAAGTAAACGATAATTTTATTTGATAAAACGAGATATTTTCCCTTGAATAAGTCTAAAAGTTATAAATTTCTGGAACTTTTACGCGCAGGTACAGAGATTATACTAAGACCTCAAATGACGAGTGGGAATTTTAACATGGAAAGTTGTAATAGTTGACAAACGTGAATTCAAGCTTGAAAATATATTTATTAATAAATGAACAAGCAGTTTTAAAACAAATTGCATTTAAAGGTACTCTTTTTTTTCAATACGACGATATAAAAATTGTAAATTTGCGATGCTTAGAAGTTTAAGAAATTGCTATAGAGTATTTAATCGTACTGCTTTGCTTTAGGGCTGGCTTCTGTAAGATAACGTTATGTTTTGAAGATGACACAAAATAAGCTGGGAGAAAGAAATAGCATGTCGTACCGGGGGCTAATAACCTATTGCGCGTTAAAATGTTTTTAAATGGTTAATATGGATGTGAAATGTGGAAAATGACTTGATTCGGTTTAGATATAAAGGTAGAAAAATTCTATGATTATGTCAAGGTGAAATCATTTTTGCGGATTTTTCATTCCGTAATACCAAGCATCAATTAATAACTTAATCAAAATTACTTATCTTTATTATATGTTACTGATTACGTATATGAATAAAGTCTAATTTTTCAATAATTTAACAGTTGAAGTTTATGAAAAAAGTATTTTGTTAATCTTAGGTTAAAATATGTCTTTGGAAAGTTAAATTAAGAAGTGTAAGATGGATTTTTTATTCTAATTATTGTTGTCGATGTATTATAAATTTGATGCAAGAGTTCCTTGGTAAATATTTTCTTTCGTCGAAATTCGACGGGTTCCACCTCGTAATATTAAAAAAGCAATTAGAGGGGAATGGAAGTATAACTATTAATGAGCATTTTCTTAATTTGCGATAATGAATTATCGCAAAAAGTTAAGGAAAAAAGTTACTAATGAAATTATTTCAACATTTTGGCTTCTATTTTACAAATATATTTTTCAATTTATTGTTTAATCTGTTAATATGAAGATCTAATTAATCTGCTGTTAACAGAAGGATCTCTAATAGACTAGGATAATTGCCGCATGTTATTCCTTTTCTTGTAAACGTTATGAGAATAATGCAGAATAGTGAAATAACTGCTATGTTTAGAATAGTGATAAAGGCATGGGTCATTTTCAAAATATGTCCATGTTTTGGAATAACAAAGTGAATTTTTTAGAAATAATCAGAAAGTTTTAATATTTTGTAAATAATTACCTTACCTCATAAACATTAATATACAAGCATCAGCAGAGACCAAATTACTAATTTAACATTTCAAAATTAATTTTTAAATTTTAATGAACTTGGTAATAACATAAGTGAGCACGGTAATAACAACTTAAGTAAAATATTTTTTCCCCAGACATAAATGGCAGTCATTATATCTTCTGGGCCATACAATGATTTTCTATTTCTTACGTAATGAAAGTAGATTAAGGAATAAAACTTCATTTAATTATCAATTAGAAGTGTGTACGGTAATGACGTACAAAAAAAAAATGCTCACCAAAACATTCAAAGACTTTACTTGTTTTATTAAAACTATAAAACTATTTACTATAGTCATCTAAATCTGATAAAAAGTTGCCTTTTAAGGAGTATTTTTGCCTTGATAAAAAGACATGTGCTGTTCTCCAAAAAATTGCAGATGAACTTTTTGTCAGAAGCATGGCAATGACACTCTTTCTTAGGACCCGGTTTAAAAAATATATTAAGAATTATAGATGAGTTTAATTAATGAAAATAAATATTTTTTTAATTAGTAGCATCTTAATAAATAAAAATGTATTAAACATTATAACCATCTGTTTTAAATAGAACTTAGTCAAATCTTTACCTAATAAATTGTTTGTTGGTTCAACTTATGGTAATGACATTTTGACTACAAAAGAATATATTTCTTATTTTTAATTTTTTTATAAATAATAATATATGTGTAAATTATCATTTAAAAAACATGATATTTAAAATGCAATAATTAAAATTATGAAATTTAACTATTTTTCTGTGCAAATGGGAAAGGACAGTAAAACACGACACTTTTTGAAAATCACCCGCAGGCTTTAGACTTTAAAACTTCTCTAATTAAATATCGAAAACTAATATCTACCTTATAAATATCATTGGAATTATTGATACTTGAAACAAATGTGCAATAATGACACTTAGCATGTAAATATATATTTTGTTTACTATGAAATGTTCCTGTGACTATTTAAATGATTTTTGTAGTGTTTCGTTTTTAAGATTCTAATTTTATTGTTTCTAAATTTATGGATAACCCCTTAACACATTCTCTAATTCTATGAAGATTTAAGGCCAAATAGATAAGCATAAACTTTTCCGGGGTAATTTGATCTAAGGAACTGAAATAAAATGTCAAAAGTGGATGTTAACATTTAAAAAATTAAAGTTGAACCAATATTTAATCTGGAGCGACTACCAAAGCATAATTTATGAATACCTATTAATAGTAGACATTATTCCCTGATAATTGGTATCTGTATCTTTTTTAAAGGATTGTTTTCACTAGAATTAATAGCGAGTGATAACTTTTTTTTCCCAGGACTGTAAATTGCATAATGAGAGAATGAAAGTTTAGGCTAAATGATTAAAAGAGAGTAAGTAGGTCAAATCGTAAGCCAAAAAAGAAAGAAATACTAAGAGAGGCGTTTATCGCAAATGGGTTCGCCAATAATCTGATAAAATGGGAATAGCTTTGTCATTTCCTCTATGTTAATGACCTTTCCTTTAAAATGTTCTCCTCTGAAAATAATACCGCTAAACAAAACTCGATACTTAAATTTGCTTATATTTTGCTGTTGTGAACGTATAAAATCTGAAACAAATTGTCTAAAAAATATAAACGAAGAAACAGTTTAAAATTTGTAACCAAAACACGACATTTGATTTTGTTTAATTAATTGTTTTTCAATCATTTGATAATAAACATTAACAACCTTTAAGATGTTAATTAAAGTATTTTTTAAGTCCCTTAAATTAAGGCATTTTATAGGTTTAAGTATTTTTTTAGAAACAGAGTTGCTTATTGCTTTCAAGCGGCGGTGGACTTGTATGGGACAATATCACAAAATATGAAAATTGCAGTCCGCACAATAAAATTTCTATTAAATGTCATATAATGCAATTTTCTTTTTTACATTCTAATAAAAAATGTTCTTAGAAGTATTTTCAAGAGATATTATATTCATAATAACACAAAAATAAAGCAATTAAAAGACTTAAAGTTTCCGATTGTCATTTTCCTGGCATGTCATACTTGATGTGTGAAAAATAAAAGGCTTTCTGCTAAACTGTACAAATATATTTTTCTAGTTTTTTTTAATTTCTAATTATTAATTATACCTCATATGACACATATATGAGGAAGGCAACAAGTTCTGCATTTTACAAATAATTTTCCGTAATTAAAATATGATTGTTACTGCAAATGAATATCATTTTCCTGGCCTGCTCATTTTAGTTCTTTATGAGGTATAAAGATGGCCCTGCAGAATAATTCTTCTTGTTCTTGACATAGTTCAAGTCAGAAGTAGTAAAATCATTGCTACCAGCAAGATCTTTTAGATATTTCTTTGAAAATAATGTGTTTAAAGGTTTTGTAAAAATTGAGTAGGCTTTTATTGTGTTATTTTCCTGCCTTCAATAAATTACAAATAAAACTGAACATTACACTGAATTTGAGGTACTATAGAGGAAACATGTTCCTTTAAATGAAATTAAGATGTTAGATCTAAAAATAAAAAAAACAAAAATCTAAAAAAGTTTTAGAATGAAATTGTCATTATCTTGGCATAATATGACAAGAAAAGGACATATAATCGTAATTACATAAAAATGAACTTAAGTTCTTCAAACTTTAACAGTTTTACATGTAAATTCCTTTATTCAACTGTGCGACTAACATTTAAAATAAATTAGAAGCTTTGAAACGATTTAAATTTTCAAAGATTTTTGCTTTCAGAATCTCACATTTTGTGATATTCACCCTTATATCCTTAATGATAAAATCCTTAACGGTGGAAAGAAGCCTTTTTTGTGACAATTGCAGTGTTTTGGTTTAGGAACATGGACGATTCTTCATTAGTAATAAAATAGATTATTGTTACATTGTGCATGCCAGAAGACAGGGCCGATGCAACCATAGGGCAAACGGGGCAGCTTGCCCGCGCCAATTGCGGTCTTGTTAGGGACCCCGACTCTCTTTATAGGATTCGAAATTTTTCCTCTGTATAAAATAATAATATTTTTGTTCTAAATGTTCCATCATGAGAAAAAAATTAGCATCAAATTTATTTCATATAACTGCCCGTGACTGTACAGATTTGATGATCCTGAAAGTAACTGTGAACACAAGAAAATAAATTAAAATATCGTAAAGAACTTTAGATAGAACATTTTGCGAAATTAAAAATAATTATGCACATTAAATGTGAAAGCAGTGGTAGTTTTTCATAGATTTTTTTTATTTTTTTTCTATGATATATACGACTTTAAAATAAATTTTATTAGTCAGTATTGCAGTATATATTGGGCCCCACTCACTGTTTTAGCGGGGCCTCGTGAAACATTGCGCCGACCCCGGCAGGAGACAACATCAATGAGTGATATAACGAACATTTTCATAAGATAAAAAAAATATATATGTTAACCCACAACTAATTGCTTTAAATTTTTCTCCAAAACATCGGTTGCACACTTATTTAAATTTTCAGAGGCTAATACTCATCGACACATACAGCTACGATGGATATTAACGCCATATGTCCTACTAAATAAAAAGCCTAATAAAAAACCTTTCGTCAAGCATAACTCAAAAAATATTTGTCGGATTTCGTTGCTGATTCCACCAGAAGGTACCTATGAGGTTCGCCTACTGAATGCACCTACTATGAAAAATAAGTTCCAAACCGTTTAAAAATTATGTAGAAAAAACGGATAAAAAAGTACAATTTATCTGCATACGTCACAGAAATTTGGTGTGCGTCACTTTCACCGGTTTATGTTTTCGTAGACAACTGGCTCGAACACATGGAGCAAACAAAAAAATATACGCACGCAGTAATATTGAAGTGCCATAAAACATATTTAAATTTAATCAAACAGGAAAATAAATCTGTTTGTTTTTCCATTTAAAAGAAAACAAGGCATAAAAACTTTGATTTCAGATTTTGCGATAATATCTCAATGGCATTTTTTAATCGCCAAAAGCATATTTTATATTTCGCGTGTGAAAATTAGAAGCAATTATATGATGTGTAATAAAATATTTTGCTTTATAGCATCATTTCTTCTTATTTTCTTTATTTTTTTTTTACATTCTTTCTTTTAACTTACAATTATATTTGTCTGTGGCGCTCAAATCTTGTGATTCATTTTTCACCCCCTTCCTGTTGACATAGAGTTTTGAAATTTGGAATATATATATATTCCTGACGGCAATATATGAATTGGACATTGATTTTTTAATATTCGATCTTTAAGGGAACAACGGTGGAGGGGGGGGGTGAATTACTTAATGGTTACGTTTGATTTTCTATAGAGAAATCAGCATTAGCTTCAACAATGAGTATTTGTTGAAAAGTACTAATGGCAGGATTACCACGATATCGCCAAACTTTGGCCAACGTGACGAAATACCGCCAAATTTGGCGACAAAAAAGTTTCTATATATGAAGCCAATTTGGAGATAGCTGGCTAACTTGGCAAAATTCCCATTTAAATGCATTTATCTTTCATAATTGAACTCACCGAATTAAATTTAAACTCCGTGCATTTAAGGTTTTTTAAAACACTTTTCTAATATTTAGTGCATTTAAAAAACATATATATTTCCTAAATTTTTGTGAATTTTAATGAAAACATGATTTAAAAAAAACAATTTTCATTTATATTAATTTATTTTTAGTCTTTCAAAATGAAATTGGTACTTTTCCTGTATAAGGGCCTTGGCGAGGTAGAGAAAATGGGTTTGGCGAGACAAGTAAGCTTTTTATGCGTATTTCGTGCAACTTATTCATAGTTTCATATACTCAAGCAATTTTTTAAAGATTTATGCAATTTATTTTGTGTTAACAAGCCACTTACCTATTTTTATATAAAAACAAAAGTAAATTGTATATAAAAAGCAATGATATTATATATATAAATAAAATGTTTATTTGTTGCATTTTATATATGCACAGGTGCCATTAAACGCACCGGATTTGGCGTGATATTTTATGCCAATTTGGCGAAAACGTTGTTTTCGAATACCAGTTACATATAGCGCGCTATAATTGTACGTTTTTTTTTTTTATTATTTCAATATGAAATCAAAATAAAGTGATAAAAAAAACATTTACTATTATTTTTAAAAGGAAATATCGATCAATAAATGATATAATTATAGAATAAAATAATTTACGATAGCGTTATATATGGTTACATCAGTGGTGGCTCGTGACTGGCATTTTGGGAGGCACTAAATCCATAGCTGCCAAATTTATTCTTCTCTTACCACTATTGTTTTAAAAGAAATCTTTGCCATATTTGTGGGCAGAATATTCGACCATTAAACAAGGTAATCTTTTTCTTTCAAAAAATAATGGTAAGAAAAGAATAATAAAATAGAATAATAATGTCCGTCATGAATTTAGTGCCCCAAAATATGACAGTCACGAGCCGCCACTGGTTACCATGTCAGGCAACGTAACTTTGGCGCCAATTAGGTACCTCGGTGCATATATGACATCTGTGCCATATTTACTTGTAAAAATAAGCATAAACCTTCATCAGGTTTGTTGTCATAGCTGTTTATATCTTTTTGCAACAAATCTCACTTTTTGAGGCGAAACTGAACAAAGATTGAAAAAAACTAGAAAACGAGAAGTCTGTTTTTTCAGAATTTAGTGTCATCCTCGATGAAAATAAAATATATAAATACGGGTAGTACAAAACATATTTCAGTTTTAAGACTTAAAACACACGCTTTTATTTTGTACAGAATGACGTCATCCGCATCCGCTAAAGAATTCTTCATTTACGATAAAGTCTTAAACAACTTCTACAGTAAAGTACGCATAGGACGTCACTATCGCTAAATAATACACACAAAAAAAAAATTTAAAAAAAATCGGCTATCTCATGATTCATATTCCCTCATTTGTTTGTAATATTAATATAGATACTTAAAATTAAATTTTGAAAAAATAATCATTCATTTATATTTTTTTCAAAATAGCACGTATTTTAATTACATTTTTTTAAGTTGTTAAGGGAAAAAGGCAACAAAAAGTTATAATTACTATTTTCCAACTATTTTCCCCCTACTTTCTACAGACACGGAGTACTTGAGTTGCCAAAATTAAACAAATGACACTAAAAACTACAAAAAAATTAATACTTCAAAAATAAATTGAGATGCAGTTTTCAAACAAATTGCACTTAAAAGTACTTTTTCTCCCCAATACGACGGTATAAAAATTGAAAATGTGCGATGTTTAGAAGTTAAAAATCTTAAAATTGTAATAGAATAGAGAAGATTACGTTAAATTGAAGTTAAACTGCAGTACAGTATTTGGTACTACTTAGTTATCCCGTCGACCAAAAATCTATCGCCAAACTATAAGATTGAATGCCAATAATGATTGATCGTAAATGTCGCATTCTAAGTACCTTAATACCATGTATTTAATGCTTTTCATGGTACTTCGCTGTTAAATGGACTTTGGCGCTTTTGTAAAAAGCACTCAATTCGGGGTTTAGAAAGTGAGTTTTTTTGCCAAATGACTATGAAAATAAAACAGAATAAGTATTATACGGGTTTATATGTATATATATAAAAATGCATCTGCTAACACGTATTAGATAAGTTATTTATGTTTGTATATAATCTAACGTATAAAAATGAAAATTTGTCCATCAGTCTGTTTGTAATTCTATACAAATCGACAGTTTGGAAGCCAAAATTGTGAAAAGATACTTACATGTGTATTAAAACACGGCCGAGGCAACTAAAGTAATCCGAAATTGAAATAATTTATAGTTAATTTTTTAATTAATACAAAGCCACCAATTTAACAGCAATTTCTTATCAAATTTAAACATTTTTCGTTATAGCAGTTGCCAACAATTAAAATACACAATAAAATTTTTACTACAACAATTAATTTTCTACTGCAAGATTTCCACATGAAAAATTAAAATGAAATAAATAGTTTGCGGAATTTAAAAAAAGGTGAATATTACGTCATAGCTTTTCTGTTGCAAGATACTCACATGAGAAATGAAAATGAAATAAATAGTTTGACGAATTTAAATGAAAGTAAATATAACTTCATAACTTTTCTATTTCAAGGTTTCCACGTGAAATAGGAAAATATTATGTCATATTGGAAATATAAAAGACGTGGTGATTATAGTATAACGTCATATGAGTTTGAAAAAACGCATTGAAGCATGATAAAAATCCGATTATGGAAATATTGGCGTATTTTAACATTATTGCTCCAATTATAAATTGAAATAAGTTCATTTATAGCTGTATTCTTTCGCGTCTGTTATATACATTTATACATTTTTAGGTGCGTTCGTAATTATATAAATACGTAGCACCTATAGTCGTCGTTCAGTCCGTCCGTCCGTCCGTCTGTCCGTCCGTCTGTCCGTCCGTCCGTCTGTCCGCATGTAACAGAGCAAAAACTACCCAACCGAATAGTCTGAAATTTCAAATGTGTGATTGTTGCAAAATTTTGTCGAGCCATTTCAAATTTTATGAAAATCGGATGTATAGTTTAATTACAGGGACTGTCAAAAGTTTTTCTTTACATTACGGCCAATGGGAAAAATTATTGCAAGTGGATTTTAATGATATTAGAGCCTTCCGAATGATCTGAAATTTTAAAGATATAATTGTTGCAAAATTTTGTCGAGCCATTTCAAATTTTATGAAAATCGGACGTATAGTTTAATTACAGGGACAGTCAAAAGTTTTCCTTTACATTACGGCCAATGGGAAAAATTATTGCAAGTGGATTTTAATGATATTAGAGCCTTCCGAATGATCTGAAATTTTAAAGAAAAAGTTGTTGCAAAATTTTGTCGAGCCATTTCAAATTTTAGGAAAATCGGACGTATAGTTTAATTACAGGGACAGTCAAAAGTTTTTCTTTACATTACGGCCAATGGGAAAAATTATTGCAAGTGGATTTTAATGATATTAGAGCCTTCCGAATGATCTGAAATTTTAAAGATATAATTGATGGAAAATTTTGTCGAGCCATTTCAAATTTTAGGAAAATCGACGTATAGTTTAATTACAGGGACAGTCAAAAGTTTTTCTTTACATTACGGCCAATGGGAAATATTATTGCAAGTGGATTTTAATGGTATTAGAGCCTTCCGAATGATTTGAAATTTTAAAGATATAATTGTTGCAAAATTTTGTCGAGCCATTTCAAATTTTAGGAAAATCGGATGTATAGTTTAATTACAGGGACAGCCAAAAGTTTTTCTTTACATTACGGCCAATGGGAAAAATTATTGCAAGTGCATTTTAATGATATTACAGCCTTCCGAATGGTCTGAAATTTTAAAGATATAATTGTTGCAAAATTTTGTCGAGCTATTTCAAATTTTAGGAAAATCGGATGTATAGTTTAATTACAGGGACAGTCAAAAGTGTTCCGAAAAAATTATTGGAAGTGCATTTTAAAGATGTATCAGACTATGCACGTTATGAAGTGCAAAAAATTATACATTCAGTACAATATGGGGTGCAAAAAATAATTTTAAAACTAGTTATAGTACGAACGCACCTCATTTGCCACGTTTGACGAGCAATTTCCAACTTGTTATATTTTGTTTTCATTTGATTCATGCGTACAACACTTCGACTGTTTTTTTTTAATGTTTGTTTTATGTTGTATGTTAAATTTTGAAATTGATTTTTCAGAACAAACATCCTTCAAATTCTGGGCAACGCGGGTCACTTTAGTTTGTAACAGATAAATGGCCTTTGTACCTGTATATCTAATGCTAATATTATAAATCGTTATAATATTATAAAGTGTACAATATTATTAATGTTTGTATGTTTGTGAATTGTTATCTCTGAAACTGCATAGCCAGCTTAAAAAAATGTTGATGGCCATCTCTGCTCCGAAACAAAGACTGTATTTTATGTCAGTCTAACAACCTATATCGCTGCAGAAGCAAAAAAGCTCTAAAATTGCGATTTCTGTGATATTGATTGGGTTAGAAACTTTAAATTCGGTGTGGTGGTTACCTTTAAGATGTAAATACTCGTTATGAGCGCTCTCTAAAACGTTCGAAAATTCAATTTGACAGATAAACGTAAAAATTTCTAGAAAGGTTCTATATTATGATTTGTTTGGAATACTGAAATTTCTGGGATACTGTTGGGGTTAGAAACTAGATCGTTGGCATAGCAGTAATTTATAAGATGTAAATGCTCGTTGTAGAACGAATTCTAAGAAATCAAAAGACTAAACAAAGCGGACAATATCTAAAGATGATCTAAGTAACGAAGTACATGGAATTGTTAGGAATATAAACATGAAAATTGACATGGCTGAATTTATCATGACGTAATTTCTCGCAATAGAACAATTTCTAAAAATGTCACTATATAAAACACTGCAGAAACAAAAAACTTTCAAAATTTTTCTATTTCTGTGTTACTGCTGAGCCCAAAAACTTGAAATTTAGCTTCGGGTTAGATTTAAAATATAAAATTGTCTCTATGAATGGTTTCTAAAAAATTTAAAATTTAAAAAGATGAAATGAACGGAAGCGATCTCAATTACCATTAATTTGGAATTATTAGGTATAGCAACTTTAAATATTTCATAATGCTGCATTTCCTCCACAAAACATGCAATTTAAATGCAACAAAACTGATAGATACCCACCTAGCATTAAATAAATTGTGTAAATATTGAATAAAGACCTGTATGAAACAGTGAGTAGGTTGCCCGAAAGTACTTTTTAAAAAATTCCCTCTCTAGGCTTTTCTCGCCAAGTTCACTAACAGAGGGAAGTGCCGTTTTAAATGTGATATTATTTTTCTGATTCATTTTTCTAGACATTTTATCATAAGGTCATATTCTCAATTGCCATTAGTAGATTTTTTATATATTAACTTATTCTGGTGAAATTTCATAATCGGGATCATATTGGCGTATTTTAGCTTGCATGATTTTCTGAAAAAATATGTATGAATTTGTAAATTACTTCAAAAGACACTTTGACAGCTCAAAGTTTATGCAGACGATATATTCAGATCTTGTGTCATACTTTATGTTGCAATCATTGCCGATTTCTTTTATTTAATACAAGCTAAATACAGCTCAACTTGTGCAGAATATGTGTGAAAACAAAACAATACAGAGTATGTAGTGGCCAGCATACACTCATTATTTAAATCCGATTGAACATATCTAAAACACACTCTAACGACGCATTGTATGCCACTGTTGATGTGTTCGGTACTTTGATATTATATCAGATTTTGAAAAGAGAATTCCTTTTCTCTTATCGACAACCTCATTGCATCCGTGGAAAACAGATATTGTACAATATTAACTATCCCGGTGGAGCACACACCATATAAAGTATAGTCCATTCTTTTTAAACATCATATATTTGTTATTTAAAGTTACTCAAACTGGTGTGGAGAGTCTGATTATGCTCTTGACATCATTTTATACGGTTAAAATTTCGATATAACATAATTTAGTATTTCATTTTCTATTTTACTTTTAATATCTTGCTTTCTTTCAATTTTATATCCATGCATGGCTATCTTGCATGGTTTGCTTTCCCATTTTTTAAACAGTGTATACTAATTTATATGTAAGATTTTGTAATTCTACGATTCGTTTATTTTCATCATTAGGAGGAAAACAAGCATATAGGAACATTGGGTGGCAATCCATTTAGGAAATAAAAAAGCAAGATGTCTCATTCACATTTCAGCCGAATCTTCGTGCAAAACATTATGTTCTTAAAGGCAACTATATTTTCAGAAACAGTTGACTTCTTTTGTGAAATGGAATGACTTCAGTCAGTATGTTAGTCAGTTACATCGCAATTGCAACGTTAGATACATTCAAAATAAGGAACTTAACGTTCACGTATGTCTCCAAATTCAGCGCTTACAGTGACGTCATCACATTTCTCACAAAGCAAGGAAAAAAGAAGTCGAATTATCCGTTAAAATATTTTTGTTAAAGTTATAAATGCGGGGTTATACTGGTGTGCTGAGATTGGCTTGCAGGTGAGACGAACTTTATTTTTATATTAAATAAGTGAATTACGACCCTGCGTTCTTGCGAATTACGACCCTGCGTACGTCCCTGGTATGCTATTTCTTTCTCCCTGCAAATAAAGTGTCGTCCCCAAAAAATAACTTTATGTTATATAAACCAGCCGTAAAACAAAGCAGATGTATCATTCAATGTTAAATACTCTACTGCAATTTTTAACTTATAAGCATCGCACATTTTCAATTTTTATACCGTCGTATTGGGAATAAAAGTACTTTTAAATGCAATTTGTTTGAAAACTGCATCTCCATTTATTTTTGAGATATTAACAAACAAATGAAGGCATATCAGGCCCTTATTATCGCATGGGCAAATCGGGACTTTGCCCAGGGGACCCCCAAATAGATAAATTAATTTATAAAATATTTACTTTTTTCCCAATCCAGCTCTGAAAATTTTCAAATACAAAACACAAATTTCATCTTTAAAAGATTCTACCAAGCTCACTGAAAAACAAATTTCATTTAGAACACACAGAACTAAATGCTTTCGCAAGCTAACCTCAACCACTATATTAAATAAGAAATAATATTTTAATTTTATTGGATTATATTAGTAATGAACTTAAATCATATCTAAGCTTTAGTTGTTGAAAATAATCAGTTCTATATATCAGGAGCTAAATTTTCTTCTGTATTCAAAGTTTTTTCTTTTAAATTTGAGTAAATATGAAAAGCAAATCCAAACTTGACAATTTTTAGATTTATAGAAAAAACACTTTTTACTTGTGAAGTAGAATGCATTCGATTTGATATTATCTTGTGAGTAAGTACAACTTAAAAGATGTAAAAGAAACTAACTTGATAAACTTACGTTTACATGTAAGAGTATTTGACACTCTTCCATAAGTTGAAGTTATTAAATTCATCTTAAAGTAGTATAACAAGTTGCTAAAATCATATAAAAGAGTTTTGTTCGGTACTAAGAAAAAAGTATTTTTATTAATTAAAGTACTTAATTTAGAATTGACGGAGCTAAGAATTTTCTTCTATTTAAAATCCAAGATGTGAAAATATTGTTTATGCATTACACGTAAGACTGACCATCAGTTCTATTTGAATAATGTTGCACCGATTCGAATGGGCCCCCCTAATTTATCTTTGCCCAGGGCCCCAATGAGTCATGATCGGGGCCTGAGGCATATGAATCATTAGATAGCCATTTTTTTTGTCAAGTTTTTTGAATGACGACATCTCTTTTTCTGGATTTGTGTATTATTCAGCGATAGTGACGTATGCGTACTATACTGTAGATGTTATTTAATACTGGATCGCAAATGAGTAATTCATCAGCGGATGCGGATGACGTTATTTTATATAAAATAAAAGCGTGTGTTTTAAGCCTAAAAACTGAAATATGTTTTGAACAATTTATATATATATATATACACTAGGGGGCTCTGCTCCCTGCAAGCTACGCTCGCCAACCCCCGTTCAGACACCGTAGAATCTAAAAACACACTAATCTGATGGATTTTAAAAATATTAGAGAAGATTGAATTATACTGAAAAAAGCTGTGTAGATCTCCCTGTAAACGGGTTTCCATTCAATTCCCTTTGATTGCAAAATTTAAGGGTGTATCAGTTGCTGTTAAGACATCCAATGGTTGTTTTCGTTTTTCATTAAAGAGGATCAGTTAAACATTTGAAAAGAAGCTAAAATAAAATAAATTAAGTATACAGTCTTTGTCTCCCGGTATTTTAAAACAATCTCTATAACAATAGCCTAAGTCATGTGACTATCATCAACAGTTCCAGGCGGACCACTTCGCTTTTCATACAATAGGTGCCATTTTGGTACTTTAATGTTAGCCAGGCACAGGTGATAAGCCGCCAAATATTATTCTATCGCCATCATTTCATCTATATTATAATAGTTCAAGTCATCAACTGCCATAAACAAATACGGTCTGATCCCTTCGCCGTTCATATGAAAGTTTGGCACAGATGTCATATACGTCCCATACTGGCGCGATTTTTTAACGACGCCAATTTGGGGAACGCATCAACAGCATAAACAACAACATCCGGCTTAGCATATCAAGCAAAATAACGATACTTTGGTGCCAGTTAAGTGTCCGTTCCGTATATGATATTGGCTTTAGAAAAAAAATCGCGCTAATATGGGACCGTAAGTTTTCCATTATGATTAAAAAATCATAAATTCTTTTTCGAATAAAACTACATAAAATTTGCCATGGTTGCAAAGAATTATTGGTACTGTTACGCTAGCCGGATGCAAATCTTGCCAATAGCTTTTTTTCAACTCGCCAGTTAGCATTTTTTTTTTCGAGTGGTAATATTTGGCCAGATGTCATATACGCACAGCAGGTTTGACGTAATTTTATTTTATTACGAAAATTTGGCGAAAACCTCGTTTTCAAATACCAGTTACATACGCATTTTCGGTATTACTTAGTTATCCCGCCTACAAAAAATTTATCGCCAAACTATAAGATTAAATGCCAATAATGGTTGATCGCAAATATCACATTCACTTGACTTTAAGCAAGTTACACGTGTTTACGTCATCAAGTGATTTTTATTTCGACGTTTTATTTGTATATTTATTAATGTTATACTAATTTATTTGTTCTTTCGTTATTTAAAATAAAAATAATGTCAATTTGTATAATTTGGCGAGTGTTTTGGCGATTTATATAATTTGGCGAAATTGGTCGACGGAATAACTAAGTAGTACCGTATTTTTTAATTATTTTCTAAGGGAAATATAAAAGAATATTTAATAATTACAGAACAAAATAATTTATATAATTTATAAAAAGAAATAAAAGTAAATAAACATTTATTATCAAATAAACAACAATAGCCGGGTTACCATGTCAACCTTTTCTGAAATATGAAAAAAAAAATATCTGTTTGATTAAAATTTGAGTTGCCATCATTAGGAAAATGTATATAAAATTAGAAAAAAAAAATAATATATCGAAAACTACTTCGAATTTAAAAATTCTAATACCAGTTTTGAGATCTGCGGATCAATGCTGATTTTTGGTGTTAATTTCATCGCAAAGTATTCCATATTTTAGGGAAAATCGCTTGAAACATAATCAGTTGTTTAATCAGTCGATTCATACATCCGTTTCATAAATTCGTTTCATTAGGATTTTGTATATATAGGGTAGATATATATATATATATATATATTTTTTCCGTCGGGGGCAATACTAAATTCTGAAAAAGCAGAATTCCAGTTTTCTAGTATTTTTTTTTTTCTTCTTCTTGTTACACGACTGCCTTGCCTTTAAATTTTTCTCATATGGTTTTGAGTTACCCTGTATACAATATTCGTTTTGAATAACATATACAGTTAAACTCTAACTATCTGAACTCCAGTCATTTGAATCACAGAAGATCTTTTGCGGTATCAGAAATTAAAATATTGCTTTTAAAGAAAACAAACAAAATTGAAGTGTAAATTATTACGTGTTCGTTCGTTAAAGCATAATTTTCTTTAAATTTTATTTAAATCAACATTAGACTTTATATTTAATTAGAATTTTTTAATTTTAAATTGGTATTTGTGACTACGACAAAACAATTAACTGTATTTGATATGTCTAAATAACACATCTAAATTTATGTAAGCGCCGTTTATTTCTTCATCATTTGTGGTAAAAGGACTCTAATTAAAATGTAAGATTAATGTAAATTGAATATATTAGACTTAAATTCTTAATAATCTTTTATTTCCCAAATTAAGAATTAATGAACCTTTTACCTTTCAAAGAATTTTTACATGTTTTAAAAAAGATTAGCAGATTTGTGCAGTAATTAAATAAATTTTATATAGATTTCATGTATTAAAATTAATAAGTTAAATCGGTGTTTAGCGTTTATAGGGATTTTGTGGAATATTTACGGTCCTACTCAAATCATCTGTACAAAATATTATTCTCAGTATTTTATGGAATTAAAAAATGTACAAATATAGTTGCCTAACAATATAAATATAGAAATTTACAGAACTTTAACATTCCAATTCATATTTTTCAACAGAAAAAAATGAGCATTTATAATTCGAAACGAAATGATGCATTTAAAAGTATCTTTTAGGTAGATTTCGTATAAAATACTACCTATTACATTCTCCCCTATGTTGAAATTTCTGAAAATTTTTTGCAGATCTACACCGATCATGCCCCATAGAACCCAAAACCACCCTTAGTAAAAAACTTCATATATATATATATATATATATATATATATCACTTTCTTCTGGACACGATAACTTCCGTAATTCTGCACAACTCGATACATAAAATCAAGGGGCATAAAATCTCCGTCAAATTCGTTAATGGACAAAATCGGACTAAGGGGACAGAAATACGGAGGGGTTTGTGAAAACCAAAAAACCCCATAACTTCTTAATTTTTGTACATATCAAATCAGTTTAAAGTTTTTATTACTTCTAAAAATAGGGCCAAACATGTATATATCACAGATTTTTGCTAAAATTAAAAATGGGTTCAAGGGGCGCAAATAATATGGTTTTAGGGAGAAAAAATTCAGAACTTCGTCAATTCTCAAGATATCAAATCCAATTAAATTTATTATAAATCTTCTTAATATTGTCTACAACTTTTATATTGACAATTTTTTGATAGGGCTAATTCTTACTGCAAAAAAAATTAAAAACTAAAACAAAAAGGGGGGTTGAAGAAGAAACAAATCCATAACTTCGCCAATTCACAAGATATAAAATCCGCATGAATTTGTTATATATCTTCTTAATATTATCTACAACATTTATATTGACAAGTTTTTGATAGGACCAATTCTTACAAACAAAAAAAAAAAAAAAAAAAAAAAAAAAAGACATAGCCGTTGAAAAAAAAAACCATCGTATTAAGGGTGTTTTCAAACTGCTTATTTTCTGACTCATTTTTAAATTCATTTTTGCTCTCAAACGCATCCAACTGTTACATCCTGTTATTCAGAAACTATATATTTTTTGATAGAGACAGAATATAATTCCAAAAATTCTGTCAAAGTGGGCATTTTGAACCAAATTTCCCGAAGTGATAGTGCTGGAAACGAAAACAAATGGTCGTACTGATAAAATAATTGTAAATCAAGTTCTAATTAATTAAACCAAAAATAAAAACACAGATCGCTTATAAATATTTTCTAAAAAATAACGTCAGCAATTTTCATGATTTTACTTTTAAAAATGAGTCTGAAAATGTGTCAGAAAATTTCGAGTTGTTGAGCGGGTAAAAATATTTTTTTTTAATACCGACTTAATATGCTTCTGATAAAATGAGCTTTTACAGAAAAATAAAATTAAAAATTCATCAAAAGCGGTCAGATAAAATTGTTAAACTGGTTTTATCTCTAATCTTGATTTAGTTTTTGTTGGTGAAATTAGTTATTTAATTTCAATGTTAATTACTTAACATCGAAATGTACCACCGACTGTAGGCCGAGCCGGCAGCGATTTTTGTTTTGTACGATGAATAATATTTATAAATATTTCGTCCCAAATTATGAACTGCCAATCGATGCGTTAAAGAATTTTTACTGCAATTTTTTAATGCTACATTAAAGCTTCGTCGGAGCATAAAGGGTTAAATACGAATTTAAAGGAATTTTTATCTCATAACATATTCTTTTTTTATACGATTGTCCCGAATATCAAGATTTCTGCAAATCCGGATAATGTCCTGAATAAATTAGTTCGGATAATTGGAGTGTAAAGAAATTTTTATCTCGCAACATATTCTTATTTTATATGATTTCCCCAATTATCCAGATTTCTGCAAATCCGAATAATGCCCTGAATAGATTAGTTCGGATAATTGGAGTATCGCTTTACTTATAATAGCTATTTTTCCTTTTGCGTGAGAAACTGAGAAATAGTGACGTAATTGTTTTGAAACACTTGTTGGTTTACAAGGTCCTCAATACGTTCTTTTATCACGATAAAGTAGCTCGTATGAAATGTATAACTCTGTGATTGTTATTATCTGATTTAATGAAAGATGTGTTAAGGATAGGAAATAATAATTGTGGATCGTGGGAAAAGTATTCGCTATTCACAATTCCTACTATTTAATCATAGAAATTAGAGTTTCTCGCCAAGCACAAGAAAAACAACAAATCAATGAACAACAAATAAATCAAATTCCACTAATTGTTACAGACGGTTATGGAAAATTAAGTAGTACTCTCTCTAGTTTATATTTTGACTATTGAACAAAATGGGCTTCTGACACCTCTATAGCTTACATTTTATTTGTCATAGAAAAAAACTTCTTTGTTTCTATTGAATGGTGTATTCCAATGGTGGAGTAACTAAAAGTAAATCGGAATCGGGCTAATGGGGTTTTAGTAAAAGAACTTTTAAAAGTGCACTTTTTTCCCTTTTCAAATTTTGTGTTTCATGTTCAATTCAAACCTTTTGACGGGACTACAATCGTATGTAATTATTGTAGTTTTTTTTTTTCAGTTTGGTGCATTTTTTTTATGATTATCTTGTACCTTTATAGTTTTAAGTAAATCTATTAATAAGTTATTGGATTATATCAGTTTAAAACATTTGTTTTCCAAACTTACTACCGAACAAAAAATTTTAAATGCCCTTACTGTTGTGAAAATGGTCATATGCACACGATATTAAGATCTGTTACTGTACTGGATCCCAGCGAGCTGCCTACTTTAAAAAAGTAATGCGGCATTTACGTCTCATTTACAACATCACTCAAAAGGTATCAGTTACATTAAATCCTAGAAATATTTACTGAGTGAAAGCTGTTTCAATGATTTTTAATTTCAATCTCTTCGAAGTTTTATTCTGTTACTTAAAAAAAGAATATGAACCCCGTAAATTAGCTTGAGAGTTTGATTATACATCGATGCTTCAGTTTATCTAAAAATGCTGCAATGCATCACGCTCTTTTCAGAAATCGATTACTTTAATCCCTTTTGGACATAAAATTTATATAAAGGTAGGTTCGATACTAATAATCGCGCATCTGTTGGAAATGCTCATTTCAGATTGTGCAATTCTATTTTAGGAATGTTATGCTCCCGGATTAAAACGCTCACGGTTAATACGCGATCCATCTTAATACGCAGATTTTTTTCCGATCCTTTGAACATCGCCCATAAGGCTAATGCAAAAATATCACATTTAATACATCAACGGTTGTTATACAATCTCGCTTAATACGCGATAAATTTTCGGTCCTTTCGTAAAAAAAAAGGCCGCTTAAGACGCAATTCATTGGTCGAGATCCGAATTCCTTCTGTCTTCTCGAGTGTTGCCAATTTAGCGGATTCTTTTTAATCAGGTAAAAAAATACTGTTTTTGAATAGTATTATTTAGTTTATTTAATAACACATTAATTTAGGCGAATATTGCTCATCGGAAATAGTGGTAGATACTTGAATAAAACAAAAACCCGCTAAATTAGCAAAACTGCAATTCTTATTTTTTCCTAACATTCTTTGTCTCTCGCTTTTTGTATGTTTTTACTGTAGCAGAGCGATATAGACGAATTCAGGGTACTAAAAATTATTATGCTTAGAGATGATCATACTTGTTGTTAGTGAGGTTTTAAATATACGTTATATAACACTATGTTTTATAAATGCATACTATAGGCAATAAAAAAGGAAACTTTTAAAGGTTAAACAAATACGACTGCGGTTGGATAATTCTTTTATATTTTCTTGTCTATGCTAACAATATTTTGCACAGAGAGATAAATTTTTCTAATATTAAAATGTACAGATTACAATGGCACTCATTATAATAATTACTAAGTATAATTTTAAAAACTGAGTTTGCGTTTCAAAGATTTAATGTTTTTCTTTCAGTTCAAAAAACTAGTGTAGTAAGAAAATTATTTTTGTTGTTTCATTTTTTGTTCCAACGTATTAATCGACAATAAAGCCATGTTGGATTCCATATTTATTTTCCGTTTTTATTCCAGTCGGTTCTATAAAAAGAAGCAATAAGTTGAAGTAGAATACAGTTAAATCTTAATCTAAATGCATGTAAGAGACACAATTTTCCACGGCCAACATATAAATGAAAGCTTTAAAGTTCATTTAAATGATGAGATGTGTAAATAAGTTCAGTTCCTGCAAAATTATAAAAATTACGTTTCATACGTGACCCGCTTAATATGATACTTTTGTCCATTCCCTTGAAACGCGTCTTAACCGGGTTCGACTGAATATTGAATAGCTGATACAACATGTAAGATTAAAATCGCATTTTATAATGCTAGAATTTGTAAACTCAAAGAAATTTTAGTACTGTAATACTAAATACCTAAAGTACCGATCGTCCTTGCGAAAATTTAAAGGCTTCATGAAAGCTTTTACGTATTGCAGTAATATTGGAAAATAACGGTTGATACATGAGCTATTGTAAATCAGTAAAAATATCCCACATTTTGAAATAATTCATAATACTTAAAATGTGAAATTCCTTAACCCTTTGTTTCACCGTGTTGCATATCTACAACATACACAAAAATCAATGTTACTATACAGTGGGCTTTGTTTATTGCTGCTATCTCCCAATACATCCGTTAGTATAAATTGTTCAAAGAAATCTCAATAGACGGCGATACTGAGTTGAATTTTCTTGCCAAAGTTTCTACTTATCATTTTACTTATCATTTCATCAGTTTCGCATCGTTATTTCTAAAATGAATTTCGTATTTTTTTTTTCTTTTTTTTGTTAAAAAGGCTTGAAATGTCCAAAAATAGATTTTTTTACAATTGCAAGTTCGTATACTTTACAATTTTATATTAGAAAATCGTCAGTATTTTTAGTTGTAGGTATAATTTTGTGTTTGTTGCAGATGTGAAAAAATTGCCTTTTAGTATATATTTTTTAATTTTTTATGTTCTAATTTTCTTTAATTATTTTTACATGCTTCAAGTGACGTAGTCTAACATTTGAGTAAATATTTTTCAAATCGGAGTTGTCGAGCAACAAAGGGTTAAATATTAGCGTTATAAGATGTTTTATAAAAACATTTATGTAACTTTACTCCATAAAATTGGTGACAGCCTTGCTGTCTCCATTTTATTGAGTAATTTAACTGATATATCTACTGTTACGCTACACTTTTGTGTAATATTATATCAGTTATATCCTTTCAGTTATATCTTAAATTACACCATTATAATTTAAATTATTTCATAAAATTGGAGGCAGCATGTTGCCACCAATTTTATGGAGTAACGTTGCATAATTTCTTTACAGGGTAACAACGCAATTCTGGAGGCAAAGTAGAGGTCTGCAAGGGCCCGAGGCCCGTACCCGGCCCGCGAACCGCGCTGGGTCGGCGAAAAGAAGGCGAGTTTTCAAATGGGCCGGCAGATTACGGCAATTTTTTCAACCATCCAGGACGACAAATAAAACAAACGGGCCGGGCCAGCAAAACATTGAACGGGGCAGCCGTCCGGCAAAAAAACTGAACGGGCCAGCCGGGCCGATAAAAAAAATTTAAACGAAGCCGATAAAATATGAGCTATTTTCAATGAATATGACTTTCGTGAGAATAAGTATAAATGTGCTTCTCGAGATAATACTAGTTTGACAACATCAATACAAAAATGTATCATGTCCAGCGTATAGATCGGCATCGGACAGTTACATGGTGTCTGACCCGGTCTTCATATTTTTTCAGCAGACTTGTGCCGGGACGAGATCTGGCTTGCATATTTTTCCTGCATAGTCGAGCTGGGTCGGAACTGGACTTAATAGTTCTCAGTATTTGTAGGGCAGGAAATATGTTTTGTAAAAATTTTAATCGCCATAATGGTGTGCTGGTGTTGTTTAGACGGTCGATTATCTACACTAGGGATATAAGCCCGAGGAGGATGGCATTCGTAGGGGTCTTTCTAAGGGATCCTCAGCCGTATTTACGCAAGGTTCGGAGAAAAGAACGTAAAACTCCGAAAGGTTAGACCGACGGGCGCGATTGGGTTCGAAACCAGCACCTCCCGTTTACCAGCTTTGAGACGGCCACTGGTGGGACAATAGCGATAATGAACTTCTGTTAAGTAATCTTTGGAAATATACCTTAATGTGGTTCTCAAATCACTGATCAACAACGCGAAACTTTGACACATTTTCTGAGTAATTTTTAACTGTAAAGTCATAAAATTGACAAGCCTGACTATGCAAGGGATTTGGAATAGAATAGCGTTTTCCAATTTTGATTAATAAATTACTTGTCAAGATATAAAAGATTCTTCTCACGTAGCTGCAAGTTTTTCTCCTTTCCCGTGCCGTCGCTTCTGGAAATCGATTCAAAACGCTAATTTTGACAGTATTTTCTCAAAGATATATTGCCTTTACAAAAAAAAAAAAAAAAAATGTATAACTTCATTCGATGACATAGTTTCTGAATAAGAACACCTGCAAATCTTATGTGTGTCTGAAAAGAAATGAATTCAGAAGTAAATCCAAAAGTAGATCCTTTGGATTTGAGAAAAGCCTTAATAAATGACAGAGAAATATTTTCATAAACCTACTCGTTATTATAGGGATTGAAAAGTTATGATGTTTTTAACCCTCCTTTTTTTTTCTTTTGTTCTAAACTACATTAATATTTCAATGAATCCTTATTTGAATGCTGAAACGCCTAAGAATTTAAGTAATCATTAATGTTGCTATTGTGTATTTTCTGTCTTGCGAACACATCGTAATTTGAAAATATACTGTAAAATTATCCCATAAATATGTATGCAGCATTCTTTAAAGGGATCTTAATTATGTGTTAAGGAAAATCTAAATTTTTTGCAGAAATTGAGCCGGGTCAGACTGGGCCGGGCCTGTTTTCACTAATTTCTGTACGGTCCATTCTCGGGGCGAACTTTTAATTTTTACACCGGGTCGGGCCAAGATAGCGTTCGTTGGGGACGTGCCTGGAAATTCCGACCTGTGCAGACCTCTAATGAAAAGTGATTAATAAATATCGATAAACTCGATTTCAATTCGTCTGACTTTTAAAACATAAGTAATAAATAGTGTAACATTTTATTTTAGGGGCAGTGTAACTTAAATTATAACGTAGAATTAATTCAGGTGTTTGTCCGCAATTATTATTATTTAAAAGTAACCGTAACTATATATAATTATTAGATTAGGATATAAAATATAGGTCTTAAATAACATAAAATACAAATAATAATTCATTACCTCAAAGTTCACTTAATTATTTTTTTGTCGATGGATAAGTTATTTTTCGTGGTAACAAAACACAAAATTGAGAGACGGTTTATCGCCAAATGGGAAATCGCCAAAATCGGAGGCAGCATGTTGCCACCAATTTTATGGAGTAACTTTACATAATTTTTTTACAGTGTGGACTGTTACACGGAAAGAACCAAAGTCTGAATTATTTACATTGTTTAACGTGTAAAGGGATTAATCTATTAATCTTCCGTAAGTGGGTTGCACGCAGATATAAAAATATTGGAAATAAAACTAAAGATTAAACCCCCCCCCCCTTCGATTAACTTAGGTTATATATATATATATTATAAAGTAAAAACATGTATGTAAGTAACACTAATGTCAAATTGACGATGGCAGCGACTTCACCAATAAATTTTGCTTTTACAGTAACCCTTTTAAGTTTCAAATTTCGCACAGTTTCAAATTTTACATCATCATATGTAAAAAATATTTTACTTTCAAATGCCGTTTGTTTATAATCTGTATCTCACTTTACTGATTTTTTATGGATTTAAAAATATTTTTCAAGGATGAATGTTTTTAAATCTGCGTGCAACCCACTTACGGAAGATTAATAGATTAATCCCTTTACACGTTAAACAATGTAAATAATTCAGACTTCAGTTCTTTCCATTTAACAGTCCACACTGTAAAAAAATTATGTAAAGTTACTCCATAAAATTAGTGGCAACATGCTGCCTCCGATTTTATGTAGTAATTTAATTTATATAATGGTGTAAGGCAGCAAAACTGGAACCAATTTTCTGGAATTATCTGATTACATATATTTTTTACAGTGCATAACTAATTTCGCCACAAAATTAAAATTTCAGAAATAAATACATAAAAGGTGAATTTATCATATGGGTCAATATCTGAAAACTGGACAATTTCACTCCAGAATTTTTATTTTTTTTAATTAATGTACCAACTTCCAAATACAATTATATACTATGATACATGTTTTGTCATTTGAATGCGGTAAAATTTTGAGATCAGGGATGTATATGTTATGCGTAGAATAATCTTTTATGGAAGAAAGTGTTTGTAACACCATAATCAGTGTCTAATAATGAGGACTGAGGTGAGGTTTTTGTCTTAAAAGCTGCACAGCCATTTTATTGAATCATTTTGAACACATGTAAATGATAAAATATTCCATGTGACATTTGTATGTTACATAAATAAAGTTGCAATGAGCTTTTTTTTATAGAGAAAAAAATTAAATATGGGAACATGAATGATGCTATAAAAAAAATACTCATCCCTTTTCAGAACAAAAACTAAATATTTCTAAAAATGAAACAATGAGACGAACAACTTACCTTCATTCATGGTGGATAGTTGAACTATAGTTGCTGTTGCAATGGAAATAATTCTGCCAGCCCCACCTAGTATCTGTTAACCTAAATGTGTGGTTACAGGGACTGAGATGATGGTCAATCTCATGGACAAATACATTTACTACAGTATTTTACTATACAATCTATACGAGTAAAGGAGCATTATATTTTGCCATACTGTATATATATAGGTATAAATATATAATAGCAAAAGTTAAAAATATTTATAAAAATTTTTACAGCATACATTTAATATTGGATATTTGTACCTGCAGACAGGGACTGAAATGATGATTTCGTTTGTTTAAAACATAATATTAATTATTTATCCATTATCATCTGTCCATTTATCATTGGTATTTGTTATAACAAATGTTACAATATATTACATTTTTCAGTTTTTGGTTTTAGTATAATTAATGGAATATTATTGGCAGTGGACGCAAATTGTCCAATTTTTAGATATTGACCCATATATGTAATAGAACAAAGCGATTAAATAGTGAAATAATCAGAAACACAAAAGTTGTTATAAATAGTGAAATGTTTTGCGATTAGCTCTAACATTCGGCTGATACCACAATTCCAAAAATGACGTTTGGTGCAGTTGGTTCGAAATTTTAGAAAGTATATTAAATGTAAAAAATATATTACAGTTTCCAATTGCAAAACTATTTTTATCTACGTTCTGCACGTTATAATAACATCCACCTGTAAAAAAAAATCAGCGAAAGTTGTTTTTTAATAGCAATCTATTAATTTTGATTTTAATAAAATGTGTGCTGTTTAAAATATATACTTTTATATGAAGATAGAAATGTCAACAATACGCATGGCTTCAGACACCAATTATATTTTTTCGTTTTTTGAAAGCTGCATAGTTATTTTCATTTAAAACAAGTCAAGATTTTCATGGAAAAATTTATTTTATTTCCACGAATACTCGCTCACGAGAAAATAATAAGTTAAAAATAAGATTGCTACGAAGCAACGCAAGATCCGCTTCGTTTGTTTTTGTTAAAGTGCGCCTGAAAAGCCTTTCCAACCGTGTTTATTTTCCTTTCGTTTAAAGAGACTACTCAATTTATTTTCCGTGAAGAAAGAAGAATTCCAGGCTTCTCATTTTTAAAAAAATAAAGTATAAACGTATGTGGGGCCATATGGAAATTTCTAGATATTTACAAGTTGCATTTCTCATTAAACTATTGGATTCTATCCAAAAAAAATGTGTAGCATGAGAGTTATTTTAGATTATGGTCATATTATTATATATTAACATATTATTACATGTTACTTTATTTTATGTATTCCTCTGTGATTTGAGCTTTGATTATGTTATTTTTTAAAAAAATACCATTTTTCGTATTTCTTTTTATAGATTTATAACTGTAATTGCTAATGTATGTAACAAATTCTTTAGGAAAGTTTTGATAGTATTTTTCAACTTAAATAGATTGAAACTTTACAAAATTTGATTTATTTAACTTTACATTTATGATGCTTAAATAAGATCAGCTAATAAGACATTTTTTAAAAATAAAACCAGCCAGTAAAGTGTAAATTAAATATTGCCAGCAGGATATTTTCTAAAAACCTGCCAATGAAAGATAAATAGAATCTGCTTATAAGGTATTTGTTTTTATAAAACCAACCAATAAAGCTTGGATAAAATTTTCCAATAGAGCATTTTTTATGAAAACTTCCAATGGTAGGTAAAAATTATCTGAAAACAGAACAGTTTATTGCTTGCTTTGTTTTGTAGAAAAAATAATTATTATTATACATAACTTTACTCTCTTTTATTTAACTTGGTTCGTGTATGTAAAGACTAAATTTTGTTATCGATTTTTCACTCATTTATCGGTGTGTTAGTATTTTAGAAATTTTGTACAATTGTACAATTTTTACAATTTTGTACAATATTTTTTATATTTGCAGAACTTGATTATAAATCAATAGTTTAATTTTAATTAAATTTTAATGATGCGTTGCGAAAACATTTTAGAAATTCTAGATAGCTTAATAAATAAATTTCCGATATGACTTTTTCTAAATCTATTACCACTTGGCTCAACAATGATGTTTTTTGTTACAATCATGTAATGTAATATTTTCAGTAATATAAAAATACTTTTTATCTTTCCTAGTGCCAGATCTTAAGAAAAATCTCATCAAAGGTGAATTTTTTTAACAAGTCATTAATTTTGATTTTAATAAAAAGCGTGTTTTTTTTTTTGTTGTTTTTTTTTTTTTTTAATATACTCTTTCCGTCCCAAATTAGTTGCGACATTTACATCGAAAATTTTGTCCCAAAGGCTAATTCCATCAGTACTTATAGTATAAGTCACATGCTGCGATTTTTGGATACCAGTATTTTTGAACGGAAAAATGTGACTTATGTTATCAGAGATATCTCATTAATTGAATAATACGAAGCAAACTTTTCGAAAATAACGGTGGCCAACAAGCATAGCAGTTATCAGCGATGTGACTTACGCTACAAAAACCCATGGAATTAGTTGCTACATTAGTTGCTACCCCAAATTAGTTGCTACATTTAAAGAAGGTGGAGTCATAAATAACTTCCGATGCAGTTTAGTAGATCAACATCATTTTGTAAGGACTCTACCACAAGTGTACCATAAAGATCATTTCTTCCTAAAGCATTAACGATTCATTAGCTATAGAAGGTAGTTTTATGCGATTATTGATAGAAGAATCCTTACAAAATGGAGCGTGGTTTGAGAGTGTGCGAACCCTGGATTTTTTTAACTAATTTGGTACTTCTTTAAGGAGAGACGGGGGGAATTCTTGGTAAATAAATGTTGTTGATTGATAGCGTACCACCCTGAAATTTCTGAAAAATGTTTAAACAAAATCATAAAATCATCAGTATCAAAAATCAGTACAAAAGTAATCAAATCAGTGTTGCCAGATTAGGGACTTTTTTGTCCCCAAATTGTTGATTGTCACCGCTTTTAAAAATAGAAATATTCGGCCTATTTAAAAATAGATTAAAAATTCTGAAAAATAAGGCGAATTATACTATTTTTAAAAAGTGGTGACAGTCAAATAATCTGAATTTAAAAAGTCCCCAATCTGGCAACACTGAATCAAATGTAGCAATTAATTTGTGGCAGAGGGAATACAATTTTATACATTTACCTACCCCTTTATGCTCCGACGGGACTTTTAAAGAAAATGCAACATAAAATTTATTTAATTCGTCTACTAATAAAAATATAGAGTTACTTTGCATACAAAATACTTTGCTGGAAGACATTCAGCATGCACAGCGAAACAGTCGAAGCTAAATATTTTAATGTGGTTATTTTCTAAACCATTTGCATCGATTTAGCATTTCTCCTATTAAAAAATGCTTCATGAAAAATCTGCAACTACAAAACACTTCCTAGTTACAGATAGTATCGCAATACATTTATTTTCATTGTTTTGAAAAGAACTGTGAGGTTTCCATAACAGTATTTTTTGTTAATTAATCTAATTATTCTTGTAAATATTTTACAAAAAAAAAACTCGATTAGTTATTCGGGACTATTAAAATTGGAAGAAAAGAGAAAAAAGACCATTTTCAGCAGTTAATCTCTTAAAATTTATATGGTTTTAAAACACAATATTTACTGGAGATGAAAGATATGGGGCATTTTCACAATCTTTTAACTTTCATGTCCCTGAATAATATTTTTTTATTTAATGAACTTCTGTGTTTTTTTTAATTTTTATTTCATATACTTGGGAACATCCCATTGCATGATTGCACAACAATATTAACGAGATAAATAAGTTTTGGACGATGTTCGGGGGCCAAACACCTGAAAAACTCATCTACCGTCCCGTGTCCCTGATGCTGATTTTGAAGTTTAGAGCTGTCGGGATAAAATTGTTTCAATAAAAATAATTCGATCCAATTTTTTTCTGAAACCGGAACTATTGTTTTATATAAATATGTAGCTAAAAATTAACCTGCACACATTTTTAGGGTTGATATTATTTTTTGAACTCTATCCCTGGGTTTTAGATTTTTCACCATCCCTCTTCTAAAATTATACTGAAAATCACTTCAGATGCAGCGACAGAATTTTTTTCAAGTTTTGCTCATGCAGAAGTATGCTAGAGAAAGAATATCTAAAATTCTTTGACAGGAAATTTACTGCAGAATATAAATCAGCATTTAAATATCAATTTCAAGAACCGTGGCTTCATTGGTAGTCTTACCGTCCCCAAGGTTTATTCCTGCACTTTTCGAGGTAAATTAAAAGAAAAAAAAAATCCGATGTTAACAACTGTTTCGAAAAATCAATGAACATTGCGGCTATCACTTAGTCTTAACATGATTTTTCTAAAAATAGGTGGTAATTTTCCTTACCGTTCCATCTTTTCCGTCTCTTTTTTACCATTTCGTCCCTTTTTTTACCTTACCGTCCCTTCTTTAACACCCCTTTAAGACAATGTTATACAAAAATTCTGTATTAAAAGTGCTACATTTGTATTATTTCTTATTTGAATGTCCTGTGGGTACTATGCAAATTCATTATAAGTAAAAATTTAGAAGAAAATAAAAAGCTATAGGGGTAAAACGGTAAGGAAAATTAAACTCGCAAGTTTAACCTAAACCTCAGTTAAATAAAAAAAAAATTTCGCTGCTGACCATTTTTTTTTTTTTTTTTTTTGAATCATTAAGGCATTCGTCTATCAGATTAAAATGTTATTTTAGCGAGTTTAATTTCGCCAGATTTTTTTCCCAAAAGTCAAAAGATTGTGAGAATGCCCCATATATGTTCTTTCACTTTATGTAGTTAAAAAAATAGCAAGATGCAGAATTAGCATTAATAGACGGCTCCTAAATGTGAGACATTTGACGCAGGAAATTATAAACAGCATTGAATAAATTGAATATAACAGCTTACGCGCAGGATTGCAAAATAAATATTGAAACTAAAATGGAAATTTCTGTGCTTACTTATACTTCAAATTGTAATAATTGTCCTGAATCTAAATAAATTTGTATTTAAAGCATTTTTATATTTTTAATACAAAGTTGTATTTAGGTATTTCAAAATTTTGAAAATTTCAAGACTATAATCACGTAAAAAGTACATTTTTTTTAACAATAAAAAGGAAATTTTAGTTTCAGTCTATACAGACTGACATGAAACGTATGTTTTGAAAAGGTTATAAAAAAAAATATTCTCAAGTTTTTGAGATACCGTGCGCGTTATGCCCAAAATTGTCATTTGGAGAAAAATAACTTCAAAGTTTCGGGAACTCCACTTCAGCTATTTGAGAGGGTATCTATATTATAAAGGACAAACATATCTGTGCGTAACGCATACGTCATTTTGCGAATGGCAACATTTTGAAATAAAATTTTGGTTTTGAAATTATATCTACGGCAAATTTTTAAACTAAACATCGCACATTTTAAATTTTAACACCGTCGTATAAGGGAAAAAAATGCTCTTTTAAATGCAATTTGTTTGAAAGCTATATCTAAATTTATTTTTGAGACATTAATTTTTCTGTAGTTTTTAATACAATTTTTTTTTAATCGTGGCAACTGAAGTACTCCATTTATATTGAAAGTAAAGGGAAAATAGTCATGGTTTATTATTTTTATTGATTATATCCGTATTGATGCCATTTTCACATTACAAATAAAAGTAGCTTTTTTATCATATTTGAACAGAAAATGATGTCATACATTTAAAAAATAAACACCCATTCTTCTTCGTAAATCAGTTCCATTTCAATATTTTTACATTACGCTGATACTGAGTTTGAGACGCTAGGCAAAATGATTCAGTGAGTAAAAATTATGTCATATTTAAAACAAAACCATCATTTATTTTGATAAAACTAAATATTTGACCTATACTAAATGGCCAATACTATGACAACTAATGGCAAATTTCTGATTTTTTTTTTTTTTTTTTTTTTTTTTTTTTCGCAGGTATTGAGATTACATTAAAATTTGTGCGACTGTTCAGATGAAAAGTTGTATCGCAAAAACGTGACTTTAAGTTTGGAAATACATTCATTAATAATCTATTAACCGTTAAAATACTTTCAAATTGTGAATTTGAGTGGTACGTACGTAAATTATGGGAATGTGAAAATAACATACAATTTAGATTTCATGGGGGGAAATTTTATGATGTGACAAAGCGAAATCCTTTTTACTGATTTTTCATCCCATAAAAACAAACATAAAAGCCTCAATCGATAAATTCATCATAATTACTCATCTTGATTACGTGTTCAAATGGAGTTTAATTTTTCAATAATTTAAACAGTTGAAGTTTGTGGAAATAATATTTTGGTAATTTTAGGTTAAAATATTATTTGTTTTAAAAGTGAGACAACCAATGTTAGATGAATTTTTTATTGTAATTATTTTTGTAGGTTTATTATAAATGATCTATAATATTATCTGACAGTTCCTTTCTAACATTTTAGTTCGTCGAATTTCGACGGATTCCAACTCGTAATTCTAAAAGCCATATTTTCTGTTTTAATGAGAATTTCAAGGAAACATATATATCAAAATATTAAGAAAAGATAGGAGTTTAACATCTAAAAAAATTTAAATTTCGAAAATTTTGAAGCTTTTAGCGTCCTGAGACCTTTTAACTACCGATTTATTAAATCAGTTTTATTTAAAAATCTAAAAATCAAATTGTTATTATATAAGTTGTTTAGATATATTCCTTCAGATATTAACGAAGATAATTATTGAAATGGAGCAAATTTCTTATTTATAATTCGGGACATAATGGATTAAAGATAGAAATATATGAAAATTAAATATAAGTTTCAGAACTTAATTGTAATTTCTCCCTTTATATTTCCGCTTATAAAAAGAAAACTTAGAAGGAAATTAAAGTTTTTGTGTGAAAATTTATTCTATTTTCATGAATACTTACTCACAAAAAAAAAAAATTCTAATACTTTAGAAATGAAACTGCTATGAACCAGGAAAATAAACGGAATATTGAGAAAACAGGGAACGATCTCCGTAAGATCTGCTTCGTTTGTTTTTGCTAAAGTGCATCTAAAAATCCTTTTCAACCGTGCTTATTTTCCTTTCGTTTAAAGAGATTGCTGATCTTATTTACTGTGAAGAAAGAAGTAATCAAGATTTTTCCTTAAAAAAAAAAAAAAAAAAAAAAAAAAAAAAAAAAAACGTAAAGCAATATGTGTGTCCATGTGGAAATTTCTAGATTTTACAAGTTGAATTTATCATTAAACTATTGGATTATATCCAAAAAGTATGTACTGTGGGAGTTATTTTAGATTACGGTAAAATATTTAGTTGTTTCTATGTATTATGTATTATGTTATTTCATTTTGCATATTCTTATCTGAATGGAGTTTGATTATTTTATAAAACAGTAAATGTTACCGTTCTTATTTTTTCTAAACTTATAATTTTAATTACTAATGAATATAAAAAATTCTTACGGTTTGTGTTGTTAGTATTTTTCTACTTAAATAGTTAAAACTCTACAATATTTAGTTTGCAATATAACTCTTCACAGTATCTGTTTCTTTCATCTTAAGCTAATAAATTAAAAATTAAAGCATACTTTTATAAGAAAACATTTTTATTATTCAAAATGGAATGATTGAACCAATGAACCAATGCAGTAAATTATGAAATGTCTACAAGAGTCGTTATGCTATTTTTTATGTTCAGTCGAAGATGATCAATTGATTAGTTCTTGATGCATAGATGATAAGCACAAATTCTTGGAATTTGCACGCAAATTCCAGAGCAGCGGACTTTTTGAAAAAAAAAACAGAGGAGGCCTCAGAGTTACACATTTTTTTTTTCTTTTTTTTACGCAATTTAAATCTTAACAATCATAATCATAGAAAAATAAAATAAAACTAAAAAATCATCTAAATAAAAAAAAAATACTGAAAGAAAATCAGAATTTGAATTTTGCCAGTATTTACTGGCAAAGATTTGACGGCCAACTTCGGCAACCAATGAGGTTGCAGAAGCGTGACTAATCAAATTGCCAGAAAAAAATTTGAGGTCAGAGGACTAAAATTCCAAGAAAGCAGACCTGTCAGAAATCTGAGTTCCAGACTTGAATGAGATGATGTAAAGAGTTCCTAGGATAACTTTATCATTTACCAGTTAATGGAAGGAGTTGTTTCAACGTATGGACAAATCGAATTTAGTAATAAAAAATAAGTTCTAAATAAGATTGGTTTCATGTGGGAGGTCTTCACCTTTTTGCGTGAAAATCGTTTCACAACACTTATTCTGAAAGGTAACCTTGGTTTTATTTAATCGAAAAGTTACTCTTATTAATTAAAGCACATTTTCCTATTATAAAATTGTGATACTTTTGTGGCTCACGAGCCACAGCTTGAAGAACTTTATTTTAAAGAAAAAGCATAAATTCGAAATATTTATAAGAGCTCCGTAAGTTCCGTTTGGTTTATTTTAGTTACATTGCATGTGAGCTAAACTTTTTTTTTTGTTGTTTGTTTTAAGGGATTGTTCATTAGGGATTTCCTTTGACAAAAGAAGCAATCGTTTCTGAGAAAGAGGTTTTTCGTTTTTACTTTCTTCTATCTTCAATAAAAGAAAGTATTGTAATCGAAATTTTTTCGACTTCGGTTTTCTCCGGATTTACACGTTTTAGGGGTCAGAGATCCTAAAAATCATGTTTATAGAATATGTCTGTCTGTGCGTGTGTCCGTATGTCCATGTGTCGCCATTGTATCATCAAAAAGTGCATGAAGTTATGCATAGAATTGAACCAATTTTTTTTTAGTTTTGGCTATGGCAAGCACAAGCAGGTTCTTCTTTAATTTGGAAAAATTGCGCGGGAAAGGGGCGCTGTAATAGCGATTTTTGTGCCATTTTAATTACTTTACCATCGAAAAGGTGTATGAAGTTATGTATAGAATTGAATCAATTTTTTGTGTATGTTTTTTGCCATGACAACAAGATCCTCCCTTAATTTTGAACAATTAGGGCGGAAGGGAGAACTGTAATAGCAATTTTTGTGCCATTTTCATTATTGTACCATCGAAAAGTGTGTGAAACTATGCATAGAATTGAACCAAATTTGTTGTGCATGTTTCTGGTACTGTCAAGAAGGTTCTCCATAAATCTGGAAATATTCCACCAAAAGCGAGTACTGTAATAGCGATGTTTTTATAATCTTCTTGATTTTTCTTACTTCTATTGTACACCACCGCCGGCTCGTAAAGCGACGGGAACTTCGCATCATGATAAGTCAGCTATTCGCGAGCAGCTAATGTACAACAGAATAACTGACTATTGACTACTGACAGATAACTATTGATTTTAATAAATATCATGATCGAGATGAATTTGCTTTTACTTGTTCTTACTTGTGTTCACTTGAAGCAGAAATTTAAGATGAAAGTTTAATTTGGTATAGTACTGAGCTAATAATATTAAAGTATTGACATTTGTAACTACATTTTGAAATATTAGTATGTATTAGATAGAATGAAGTTTTGGGATTGGCACATCCAACTAGTTTAAAATAGCAAAACGGTACATCTGGACATATGGAAATTTCGAGATATTTATTTACAAGTTGCACTTAACATTAAGTTATTGAGTTCCAATCAAGATGTTATGCTATGCTCAGCCATTTAAATGGAAATTTTTGGTGATCAGACAAAAGTAATACAAAATAACTCTGAACGACACTATATATATACACTATATATAGAGAGATTTATATAAAACGGCGTTTTTCAATTATACTTCCTAATTACATCAATTAGCAGATTTTGCTCCACATAATTAGTGATAGTCCAAGAGCTGTTAAACATTTTAGGGAAGGTATTTGAGGCACCCTGAAAATTTGTGCAACACTGCTTTTGTAATGGCTGAATACAAAATCGAATGTCTGGCTGAAGGATCGTGGCCAAAAAACTGTGCCAGACACGTGTCAAGTGCCATTTTTTTTTTTTTTTTTTTTTTTTTTTTTACTACCCAAAAAAGTATTTGAGGCACGCTGAGATTGAGACAGAATAATATTTATGCTTAGAAAAAAATATTTTGAAAATGACAGACACTTTAGTCGGCACAAAAACTGTGCCAGACACGTGTCAAGTGCCATTTTTTGTCTAGCACAGTTTTTGGGCCACGATCCTTCAGCCAGACATTCGATTTTGTATTCAGGCATTACAAAAGAAGTGTTGCACAAATTTTCAGGGTGCCTCAAATACCTACTCAAAAATGTTCAACAGCTCTCCTACTATGAACAATACAATTGTTAATTAAAACATCACCACGCTCCGTTTACTCTAAGTTTACTCTAGTTTTATTTTGTATATTACATGTTTTGAATAAATTGTTTTATAGCTTCAATAAACTCGCTTTTTTCTATTATCTATAATGAAGTGAAACGAAAACTTTATTGCAAATAATATATAATTAAACATGATATCTACATTTATAAACAGGGCTGCGGAGTCGGAGTTGGAATCAGGCCTATTTTTGAGCGAAAGAGTCGGAGTCGGAGTCGGGTCTGTTAAAATTACCGGAGTCGGAGTCGTCCATTTTACAAACAGAGCTGCGTTGTTGGAGTCAGGCCCATTCTTGACCGAAAGCGTTGGAGTTGGAGTCGTCCATTTTTCCCCACCGATTCCGCAGCCCTGCTTATAAAGCCACTCAAAGTAAACGAATTAATTAACGTTTTCAAATTTTCATGCTTGAGGATCACTTAAATGAACTCTTACAGCCCTGTGAGTCATTCATGAGTCGGTAAAATAGTGTATACAAGAAATGTGTACACGTGTAGATTATAAGACCACGGACAAGTTGCATATAGATTTGCGGAAGCAAAAATGTCTCGTTTACTTTATAATTCATAAAAAAATATTCTATTTATTTGAACTTAAACTTATTATAAAAATTTTTCAAGAGAAATTCAATAAAGTATCTATTATTAGTAGAAGGGGTACCATACACGGCCTCGGGTTGTCCTCCGCATCCCAAAAGTTATTAAATCGTAGCTTCATTCTCTGCTAGCTAATGCTGGGCATGAATACCTTTGTTGGTCCTTTGTATATATTTTTTTGTATATAGCTTTTTGTATATTATTTATAGTCCTTTTCATTTATTTTTTAACTGTAAATATTTTATAGTTTTTTTTTTTTTTTTTTTTTTTTTTTTTTTGCTATGTGACATTTATATATAGTTACTTTAATTTGTACTTTATTTATTTTTGGTCAAGAAATATTTTTGTTGTTTGTTTTGCTTTTTTGCTTCACTTGGGTCCATTTAATTTTTGCAGTGTAATTGTTGTTCTGCTAGAGGTCTGCACGGGCTCGGGCTTCACAAAGGACCGGGAAGACAAACTTTCAAACTAGCGTGACCCGCAAAGAAATTAAATCCGCCCGCAGTCCCGATAAAAAAATTAAGCGGACCGATCGGTCCGTTATAAAAATTTAAACGAAGACAATAAAATATGAGCCATTTATAATGGATAGGGCTTTCAGGAGAATAAATATAAATGTGCGGCACGAACCGATGCATGTTTGAAAATATTAATACAGAAATATAAAAAGTCCAGCGTAGAGATCGGCATCGGCCAGTTACATCGTGTCTGAGGCCGGGCTTAGTATTTTCTGCACACTCCGGCCGTTCCGGGATCAGACTTTCATTTTTTTCTCTGCATAGTCCAAACGGGCCGGAACTGGATTTAATTGTTCCTACGATGTGTCGGCCAGACAATATGTGTTGTAAAAATAGTAATAGCGATAATGCACTCCTGTTAACGAAATCATTGGAAGGTGGTTCTCAAATTCCCTGCTCAACAACTCGAAAGTTTCTGACATATTTTCTGACTAAATGCAAATGCGTAAAATGGACGTGCCTGGCTACTGAAGCGATTTGGAATCGAATAGCAGTTTCCATTTTTGATAAATAAATTGCTTAACAAGTTATAACCGATTCTTGTCACATGACGGTTGGTTTTCCTCCTTTCCCGTGCTATAGTATCCGGAATTTCGATTCAAAACGCCACCTTTGACAGCATTTTCTGAAAGATCTTATTTTGCCTTTATCAAAAAATGGGAAATCCCATTCGAATATATAGTTTCTGAATAAGAACAGGTACAATTTTATGCGTTTTCGAACAAAAATGAATTGAGAAATGTATCATAAAGAGCTGTTTTGGATTTAAGAACAGCCTTAATAAATTACAGAAAAACATCTATGTTTAATTATACAGCTTCAAAAGTTACGATATTTTTAACCCTGTTTCTTTTTCTGTTATTCTAATCTACATTCTTTTTTTTAATGAATCTTTATTTGAATATTGGAAAGCCTAAATGATCATTAATGTTGCTATGATATTGTGCATTTTCTGTTTTGAGAACACATAGCAATCTGGCTAAAATATACTGTAAAATTTTCCTATAAATATGCATGTAGTATTCAAAAAGCATTTTAATTGTATGTCGAGAAAAATCGGATTTTTTTGTAGAAATCGAGTCAGGTTGGACCAGCCCTGATTCATTTGATTTTGCACGGGCCGGGCCTGTTTTCACCCATTTCTGTACGTGCCGGGCTCAGGCCTGGAAATTCCGGCCCGTGCAGGCCTCCATTCTGGACTTCGTCGACGGTCAACAATTTAAGATCCACATTGCTCTTATTAGAGATACGGATCCCATGTCTACGGTGTCTCCGTATTATGAACTTGTTCCAGGTTCCAAGTATAAAAATAATAATTATTATTCCTCAGATAATTCTCCAAGCCAAGAATTGAAAGAAGCTAGCACCAATATGTTTCTCAAAGTACCATATAGATACATTAGAAAGTATACATATATTCCATTGGAGGCATTAAAGAGGTACAGTTTATATCGCAAAGCTCCAGTATTTCATTGCAAAATTCACTTCATCGACATTTTGTTTTACAAAAAAGAAAAATAACGTGTACTGGGAGGCTTTCTTCTCTCCATTCTCGGTTCTTTTATTTCTAAAAGAAGGTATTTCCCTAATAAGGTGCTTCAAAAGTATTTCCGATACAGAGGAAAATATTTCTTTCCTAAGTTACGAAATGACACATCGGGTGGCTAAAATGGTCTCCGCGGACCACCCATGGCCCACGATACATGGGATGGAGAACCCTCTGTTAAATGATAACGATTCTGCTGCTTCTGAAAAGTTCTCATTTATTAACCCTTTGCACTCCGTTGTCGCCACTGCGGCGACTTCATCTTTCGTTGCAAAATTTGTTTTTGACACCAGTCATAAAAGAAAATAAAATTTGCCTTACTTAATCAAAGCATTCTTGAAATTGTGTACTTGAAGGACACTTCTTAAAAAGTGGTGCCGACCGAATAAAATTTGTGTAAGAGACGCCGGAATCGAAAGGGTTAATAAAATGTTAAAAATCTTTCAAACGCTTTATCAACATTTATAAAGCTCATAATACTTAGAAATATTTCAGTATAAATTTGCAATACAACGCAGGTAGCGACAAAGTACAGTAAATTCTGTCTAAGGCGGAATCGATCGGGACCGAGAAAATTTTCCATAGTAGTCAATATTCCGCCTTAGACAAATTTTACTCTATGTCTGTGGATTCGCAGGACTTGAAAATCTTTCCAAGTTAGACAGATTTCCGTCTTACACAGAGTCCGCCTTACAGAGAGTTTACTGTAATAACATGATTATCAGTTAAACATGTAGAGTGTTTGTACTAGCCTACACAGATAATGATGGAATAAGTAAAACATAAATTTTCAATACCTTATGTAAATCAAAATTAAACTATGCGGAATGAATCATTTCTAGTTTCTTAGAAGAAACATATAATGATTTTGAAATTTCTCGTCAGAATTTTGATGGAAACATACATTAAATAGATAATTAAACTATTTTATACAATGTGAAAAAATATTTTCAAACCTGGAACCGCAATAATTAAAACTGGTGTTTTTATCGACGCTGTATTGGAAAATTAAGTCAGTTTTCTTCCATCACACATCACGTTTAAGTTTTACGACATTGAGCTTAGGGCTGTCTCTACATTGAAACTGTAACAAGATTTCAAAATTTCAATATAGAAACCCTATTTTAATATCATGTTTGGTTTCTGCGGTAAAATTTGCGATATTCGGATATTGCGAACTTCGGATATCAAGCGGGAAGTCATATTCATTAGAATATTTTAAGAATTTTACGGATTAAATTTTGGAGCTCCAAAGTTAAATTTCTTTTAATAATATAAAGCAAACTGCAATGCGTGCAGTTTTTTAAGCATAACACAAAATCTACTAGGCAAAAGAGCTGTAATTTTGTATTCCCACATTGAAAGCTTCTATAAATTTATTTCTATAATTGTAAATTGAAATATTCACAGGTTGCAATATAGAGGAGACTAGGGACGGTTGACCATACGTGAGGCTTGACCCACCCAGCAATTTTCATATTTAAAAGAATTTTTGAATTTTGCCAATATGTGGCAACCAAAGCTACTGGAATGCTCAAACAACAATCTTTGTTTCGTATCGAAATAAGTGTGGGAAAAATCAATTGTGAGGCGTTTTCAACCTAAAAGTTGTGTTTTTAGAAATATTTTGTAAGCTTTTTTCAGATAAAATATATCATAGAAATTTAAGTAAGTAAGTTTTAAGAATTGCAGAAAAATCGAGTTTTCATTCCAGGCATAAAGACTGTACAGAAAGTTAGGCTTAACATAACAATGTGCTATTCTTTAGAATAGGACTTGACCCAGTCAATGTGAGGAAGGGTTGGCTAGATGCTCAAGTCTCCCTTAATTAAGTGGTTTTTGAAATCTTTTTATTTTTCACTGTGCATAATGAAAGGGTAATGGTTACATATATAAAAGAATGTAAATTTATTCTGTAAAGCTACAGCAAAATGGTGTGATGGAAAACAAAATGTTTAAAATTGAAAGATGTGAAAAATAGCTAGAAAATGAGATAGGAACATATTTGCATTTAAATATTACTTATAATAGGTAAATAGAAACAGTGAGAAAGACTAGAAAGGGCTAGAAAGGATGAAAACAGCAGTCGTAACTCTCTCAGGGGCTGTGGTATGTTTACAAAATCCTTTAATTTTAATTCCGAAACGTCGCAATGGCACCAGAATTTTGTTAAAATCTTTTCCATTTTATATGTATGTGAAATATAACCTTTTTCTTATTTCCAAATAAATTTGTTCGTAAATTCCGGGGCCAGTCATTTATTTCAACATTTTAGTACTAAAAGTGCTTTGCCTCATAAAAGTTTAAATCATGTTAATGATAAGTTAAGTGCTCATTCGGCGGCAAAAGAACATAGCATCGATCGAAAAAATTTAGGAAGGTATGTAGACAAATTTCACCACCGTGAATACAGTGAGATGAAGCCAAACTATGTGACAACTAGAGTTGCCAGGTCGAATGCCACAAAAAATAGGACAACGAGACAAAAAAATCGGGAGAGTGGATTCTAAATCCGGACATAATAACATGAAGCACTATGAAAACGGAACCTATCTCTAACAGAATACTACCTTAAATGTTAAAATTTCATTTTCCGTGCTGTACAATTATACCTGCTCAGACAAAATCCTGTTTTAAACAAAGTTTTTCTCCTCTGACATGCGATTGCGTCTCAACAGGTTTTTTTAAGCATCATATTTAAAAAAATATTTTTTATAATAATTAAAGCATGTAGCATAAACTTATTTTGCTTTTTTTTAAACTGATTTTATTTCTCTTCACAAATATTGCAATATAAAACGAAGTGGGTCAATCCTCCCATATAGTGGGTCAACCCTCCCATATGTGGGGAATCTTGGTCCATTATTTTTTCATGATTAACATCAATCATTTTTTAAAATTTTTATATGTTACACTTATATAGTAATTTTATTTTGATATTTGATTGTATAATGAATAAAATGATGTATAAAATTTTATTCTACGTTCAATATTAAAAAAATGAAAAATAATTTTGTAAAAAGTGGGTCAACCCTCTCTAGACTCCCTTATAGTTTATTTACAATATCAGTTTCATAATTCAAATATTTAAAGTTACATAACTAGAATATGTGACGTGGTAAAGCATTTTTGAGTGGATTTTCTGTTTCAACATTAAAAGATGCTATTAAACACCCATTGACTTATAAGTTTCAAAAATTGTGAGCGATAGTGTTATTACTCAAAATTTTAATTAAGGTTGAACTAAAATTTACTACGTTTAAAATTTTTTGCACTGACACCAATGCCAAAATTTACGTATCACTGAATTTATGAATATGAAAATTTTCTTCACCAAATTAAATAAGTCGATATAGAAGTAATTTCTTCGTTTCCTATAATAGCCCAGTGGTAGGGGAGCAAAAAAAGGCCGAATTCGGAATTAATTAGGGGAAAGCTGGAAATTGTTTTAATCCCTTCTGTTTAGGTCTAGAATGAATATACTATGTTTTCCCCCTCGTACTAGGTGAGCGTTAGGAAATATGTATAGAATTATAGTAAAAAAACACGTTTTTTTGCATACCATAACAATATCTCAAAACAGCTAACTCTGTCAAAAACATTGTCCATACAAATGTTGTAGAGCTTAAAATTCTGAGTAAACTGAGTACCTATACTCAATACTTATGTTGAATATTAAGGTCACAATTCTACTTCAAAGTTTTAGACCCATCATCAGGGGGATGACCTCAGAATTAATTAGGAGAAAACTGGAAATTGTTTTAATCCTTTCAGTTTAGGTCTAAAATGAACGTACTATGTTTTCTTCCTCATACTTGGGTGAATGTTAGAAAATATGTACATATTTATTTTCGAAAAACACTTTTTTTAGTTTCCTTAACAATATCTCAAAACAGCTAACTCTGTAAAAAACATTGTCAGTACAAATGTTGTAGAGCTTAAAATTCTGAATAAAATTAGTACCATCATTAATTTTTTTGTTCAATAATTAAGGTCGCTATTTTATTTCAAAATTTTTCAAATCAAGAGCTTGAAGTCAGGAGAGACCAAGTTAACTTCACAATATCTCAAATTGCGGCCTTAATATTGAACAAAAATATGAAGTGTGGGTACTCATTTTACTCAGAATTTTAGGCTCTATAACTTTTGTACTAACAATGTTTTTGATAGAGTTAGTTATTTTGAGATATTGTTAAGTTAACTTGGCCTCTCCTGGCTTCAAGCTATTGATTAGCGATTAAGGCAAAATTTTGAAATAGAATTGCGACCTTAATGTTGAACAAAAATATTAATGATGGTAGATGTTGACAATGTCTTTGACAGAGTTAGCTCTTTTGAGATATTGTTATGGTATGCAAAAAAACGTGTATTTTAACTATAATTCTATTTCATATTTTCTAACGCTCACCTCACCTAGTACGAGGGGGAAAACATAGCATATTCATTCTAGACCTAAACAGAAGAGATTAAAACAATTTCCAGCTTTCCCCTAAGTAATTCCGAATTCAACCCGCTAACCACTGGGCTATAAATAAACATTAGACAAAAAAATTTAAAATAAAAATATTTCGATGTATATTCCTATAGAATCTATTTTGACATCGATTAACATAACATGATGTTAATTTCTTTAGATAACACATTTTTGAAAATTCATTAATAAATATTGTATTAATTTATACTTTATGTATTTTTTATAATGAAATAGAAGTACTTTAAACAAATATTTCGTTGAACATTAAAAATTTGCAAACACAATATTAGCTGTCGTAAATGTCTTAGCAATATATAAACTGGTGAATTAAACATTCTGAACTTCTACAAAGTTTCTGCTTATTAATATTTGTTTAAAATGTTTTAAACACACTATTAACATTTTTAAATTCATAAGTTAAATAATAAAAATCCTGTGCTTTTATAAAAAAAAAAAATTGCATTTATGAACAAAACTTGCAAAAGCTTTTACATGCTATTTCAATACTTATAAAATTCATAGATATAAATAAATATATAATAATTCATATGCTCATGAGAAGTTTCTTTCTTATTAATAAATTGTTTCGATATGCTTTCACTTACGGTATCAACATTTATAGTGCATTAAATCAGTTGAAAGATTGAAAATCCTGCACTTCTACACAATTTCGTTTTAATAATAAAATATTTAAAAAATCCAAACTTGATGGCAACATTTTTAAAGCTTATAGAAATAAATGCATTAAATTATAACAATTCGTGTTTAAAGAAGTCATAAATAAAACGTTTAAAAGGCTTTCAAACTTAATATCAATATTTATAAAATTCGTAGAAATAAACAAATGATAATGTTTCATTTTATTTGTCAATAAAATGTTTAAAGTAGCTGTTACACATGTTATCACAACCTATAAAGCTCATAGGAAAAACAATTGTACTTCTACAAAGAATTTTTAAAGTATATATAGAATGTATAAAAAATTTTAAAATCAATATCAGCATTTAAAAAACTCCTAGAAATGATAATGATTATGAACAAAAATTCATTAATGAACAAAACTTGCAAAAGTTTTTACATGCTATATCAATACTTATAAAATTCATATATATAAATAAATATATAATAATTAATGTGCTCTTGAACAGTTTCCTTTTTATTAATAAATTGTTTCGATATGCTTTCACTTACGGTATCAACATTTATAACGCATTAAATCAATTGAAAGGTTGAAAATCCTGCACTTCTACACAATTTTACTTTAATAATAAAATATTTAAAAAATCCAAACTTGATGGCAACATTTTAAGGCTCATAAATGCATTAAATGATAACAATCCATGTTCAAAGAAGTCATTAATAAAACATTTAAAAGGCTTTCAAACTTAATATCAATATTTATAAAATTCGTAGAAATAAACAAATGATAATGTTTCATTTTATTTGTCAATAAAATGTTTAAAGTAACTGTTACGCATGTTATGACAACCTGTAAAGCTCATAGCAATAAACAATTGCACTTCTACAAAGAATTTATAAAATATATAGTATGTTTAAAAGATTTTAAAATCAATATCAGCATTTAAAAAACTTTTAGAAATGATAATGATGATGATCTCCTTAATTCTGCATATTTATTTTATTAATCAGTTGTTTAAAAGCATACATACAAGATATTAACATTTTATACAGTTCATAGCAATAAATAAAATTAAGGTTAAAAATCATTTAATAATAAAATTAATGTATTTTTAATAGAAATTAATTTGATAGCAGCATTTCCAAAATCCACAACAGTAAAATGATAAAATTACATTTTCATCTGAAAGTATTTTATTTATGAAAGAAAGGCTTAAAAAGCTGTCACATTTGATATAAACAGTTATAAAGCTCATAGAAATAAATATAGCAAATCATAGAAATCTCTATGTTCCTGCATACTTTTTACTTATTAATAGATTGTTTAAAAGCTTTCCAGCACAATATCACGATTTATAATGCTCAAACCAAGGAGTAAATTGAACATTAAAAGTCCAACAAACTCAAAAGTTTTAATTAATAATAAATTATTTCAAAAATATAAAACACGATAAATACATTTACAAAGCTATATTAACTACAACAAGAAATCTACAATAAGACAAGAAATATATTAACTGTTAAAAATTCTTGCAATTCTGTAAAGAGTTTATCAGTAAAACGTTTGAAAGCTGTCAAACTCGATAGCAAAATCTATAAATCTAATAGAAATAACTTACATAAAACATACATCAGATACCTAATTATTCACTTTAAAAGCAAATAGTAATTTAATATTAATATAAAGCCTTTGAAAAGTTAAACAAATTGTTAAGACGGCAAACATTGTTGTTTACTTAAATTAAAACCAGTTAGGGGCTGTACACATTTATAGGAAGTTTATATGTAAAATGTTAATTTATAGATGACTTGAATAACTAGACGTTGGAATAACAACACATACACTTTAATACATTTCTATAAAGATAATGTTACACCACTTCGTTGATACCTTCTTTAAATACAGTACATTTCGCACTTAAAACCTATAATATACTTCTTTCGAACAATTTTATTAGGCCTAACAGCACCTTCCTTGGCATGTCATAAGCTGATGCTTCGTGAACAATATAATTTTATACTGACTCTTTTCTAATTTTGAATATGTCCAAACTTTGATCTCGTGATCGTGAATTTTCATAATTCGTGCTTTCAAATCATGGATAATAAAAATACCAGAGCGTCAGTTTATTTGCTGATCATGCACGTCAAAAGAAAATAAAGTATGTTTAAATTCAAATCCTACGTATATAACATTGTCATTTTAGGGGGGAGGGTGTGTCTTTCACTTCATATCCAAAGATATCTCTAGGGGGAGAGGGGTTTATCTTTTGATATCATTATCATTTTTGATCCAAACCATTTTGTTTTTTGTAACTTTTTCTTTGGATCAAATCAGTCTGTTAACTTTTTTCTTAGTCTGCTATCTATTTTTATCTTATTATTCAAACCGTTAAATAATTATAAAATTATTTTATTCTAAAATACGGAATATCCCGACATTCAGCATTCCTACTTTTCTGCCATATGTGCATATAATGGGCTGTTAGAGAAATCTCGTTCAAAATTATACTTTTTATATCTACCAGTAAAAAAAGAAAAAAAAAATGGGGAAGAATGTTGGCCACCTGTTTTGTTCATAAGAAGTTCTGCTTATTCCCTTCCCGTGCAGGAAGAATATTACTCTTTAATGAATTATGTAAGAAAAAGCTATTATTAAATACTTTAAATAAGTATTTCCTTAGAGTATTCTTTGGTGTAAAGTTATTTCATTCATAAAAGTGATATTTTATTGACTTCTCTTCATTAAAACCAGTAAAGTATGCGGATAATAAATGTATGTCATTACAAATATATGAAGAGAATAAGAAAAAAAATGTAGAAAAATAAAATAATTTATAGACTCTGATAACGATACCATTACGGAGGATAACGGGGTACGAATAATGATAGCATATGATATTGTAAAGCGGGAGGGGTCCAAAATTGGCAAAAAGTTGATAACGGTTATATATGTACTACCCCTTATACTCTAGAGTAGGGTCTTCAAACTTTTTGCCTGAAAGTCGTTACTGACCGCCGGCTATCTTCTACTTTTTTCGCCGGGGTCTGTAGATACATAAGGGGTGTTTGCCATTTGATATCGTAAAAATTCTCTAGGGGGAGGGGGGATTTGTCTTTTGATATAGTTATCATTTTTGATCCAACTAAAATTTTCTCTAATTTTTAATAATTTTTTCTTTACATCAATATAATCTATTATCTTTTTTTTCTCTTTTAGTCCGTTATCAATTTTTATGAAAATTCAAAATTATTATTAAAACCATTAAATGGTTATTAAATCATTTCATACCAAAATATCGAATATTCCAACGTTCGCCATTTCTATTCTTGTGCCATATATATCATTCATTGTTAGAGTATCCAGATTAATTTTAACACAATTATTCAAATTGGTAAATAAATCATATTAGAAGTAAATTTCCAACTTGGCGAAAAACATGCTCTTGGTAGAGCATTGGCGGCTTCAGGCAAGAGATCCCTGGTTCGAATCCTGGTCCGGATACTTTTCGCCCAGTTGGAAATTTATATCTGATATGATTTGTTTACCAATTAGAATAATTGTGTTAAAATTAATCTAGTCTAAATACGTATCCAGCTATTTCTGGAGTTCAATTACCTTCGATTTATTCTGTTGAGCTGAAGTAGATTTCAGACCAGATGCTATAATCAATAAGGTTAGGTGGGAGAAAAAAAGGTTCCACCAGATTCGTCGGGGATACGTCAGATTGTACAGCATTGGCGGCTTCAGCCAACAGATCCCTGGTTCGAATCCTGGTCCGGATATTTTTCGCCCAGTTGAAAATTTACATCTGAGAGAATCCAGGTTTGAAATTATGCTTGTTATGTTTACTAATAAAAAATGGGAAATAATATTGTCCACCTGTTTTGTTTATAAGAAGTTTTGCATACTCCCGTGCAGGGAACAAGTACAAGAAGACAATATTACTGTTGAAGGAACTATTTAACAAAAAGCTATCATTAAATACTTTTAATTAATAAGTATTTCTTAGTGTTATTTGATATAAATTTATTTCATGAATAATAGTGATATTTTCTTCTCTTCTTCTATGCATTTAAATCAAAAGGATATGCGAATAATAAATGTATAATCATATCTGTATATCATCGCAAACGTATAAAAAGGAGAAAAAAAAAAGAAATAGAATGTTTAGACATTGATAACGATATCATTAGGGAGAGAGGGGGGGATCCAGGAATGGTAACGTATGATACTGTAAGGAAAGGAAGAGGTCCAAAATTTCCAAAAAGTTGATAACGTTATATATGTACAGCCCCTCGAAAATTTTCTGTCTTTAAATACAGCAAATTTTTCTGTTATGAAATAGGTGTGGTTTTATGGCCCACGCACCACAGATTGGAGACCCCAAACCTACGGAGTTTCCGAACAAATAGACAATTAACTATATTTTATTATTATTATTAACGTAACTGAATAAAATTTTATGCTTTATTTCAGAATTGCAGGTAAGTGTCTTAAACTGAAAATTAAAACTTAACGGAAAAGAAAAATTATTCTCACAATGGTGTTGATAAATAACCACAAAATTAGTTATTTTGTAAATTAAACTGAACTTGTACAACTTACTATTTATTGAATATTTCTAAAATATATTTGTAAACATAAAATATTTCCCATTTTGCAATCATGTCTAAATGTTCACTTTATCCCATAAAACTATGAATATAGGGTGATAATTAAATGTGTTTTCGGAACATAATTTCTGAGTTCGAAAAAAAGGTTTTTTTTTCCGAAGTATTTTTAAAAATCTTAACTATGCAGATACATTATTATTTTAAAGATACATTATTATTTTCATCTTCAGTTTAAGAAAAAAAGAGAAAGTAAAACAATTATATGAAGCTAATATGAATGCATTTAAACAATAAAAAGATAACGTTTTCACAATCAGAAAAAGGAGATTTTCAATAAAATGAATTAAACTAAATTTTATCAATTTTATTTATATTTTCCATGAGCTTTGGGTTTTCCTTTTTTAAATAAGATAATGAAAAATTATTTTTTCTTAGAAACATTTGTGTTATCAAGATTATTGTTTTAAATAAAACAATTATTAAAATATTATCATAATTTTTTTAATCATAAAATAAATATTAGTATTTTGAAAGTAACTTCAAATACAAAGCTCTTGGTCTATTAATAATGTTTTATATTTTTTACTCTACATGTTACATATAACCATATATCACACAATATATTACTTTTATTATCATATTCATTTATGTATAGATATGAGTTCATAGAAATCTTTCAGCTGTAGTAAGAGTTTCAACAAACTATTGTTCTATATTTAATAAATATGAGATGAGATGGTTTTAAGATAGACTGTAACTTACAATTTCCTTTGGGTTTTTTTTTTTTACTTATTTATTTTATTTTATTTTATCTCTACTTTCTGAGAATATCTTGCATATTAGATGTAAAATTCCAACTGGGCTAAAAATGTCTGGACCAGGATTTGAACCCGGGACCTCCTGGCTGAAGCCGCCAGTGCTCTGCCATCTGAGCTATCCCGGACGATTCTGGACGTAACTTTTTCACCCAGCTAACTTTTATGATTACAGCATCTGGTCTGAAACCTGGTTCAGCTCAACAGAATAAATCTTGCAACAGAATATATCTTGCATAACCAGTAAAATTTTAACTATTAAAAAAGTGAAGTAAAATTTAATTAGGGTTCAGTAATTTTGGAATAAAATTTAAATTATTTCAATTTCTTAAATAAATCAATATTTTAGTTCTATTAAAAAAAGACAAATATTAAGTACTTCGTTATTTAAATAGGGTTTAACTTTCTTACAACTTTTAATATTCTTCTTTTTTAATTTATCGTCATTTCTGTTACATTTAAGCATATATTATTACGTAATGTATAATTTCAAATTAATGTTCTTTAGGAGTTAATCAGGTTTTCTTTACTGCTTTAACTTTGTGTTTTTTATCAATCAAGATTTTTTTTTTTTACTTTAAAACGATTATTATTTTGCCCATAATGTAAAGTTGTTCAATATTATTAACATCATCTATTTTTTGACTGCATTTAACCCTTTATGTCCCAAATTAAGAATTCATAAAATTTCATCTTCTAAAGCCTTTTTCGGGAATTTTTGAAACTACACTTAAAGATTTACACAATCATTTAATAAATTTTAGAAGGATTTTTTCAATCAAAATTAATTAATTAAATTTGAATTTATAGGGATTTTGTGCAATATTTATAACTCCACTCAAATCTTTTATTTATTTTATTTTATTTTATTTTATTTATTTATTTTGTATTTTGTAGACTTTCGAAATGTACAAATGTAATGTTGTTACAATAAAAATACAGAAATATTTCCGAACTGAAACTCCCCCCCCCCCCCCCCTCAACCTTGCAACGTCAAGAAAGCTGAAAAGGTGTAAAGACAAAAGAAATCATCCTTTTAAAAGTATTTTGGTTTTGTGCAACCAATAATACTTTTGGAACAAGATAAAGTAAAGCATCTATAACTCATTCTAAACTGTGTTACTAGTAATCGATATATTAAATGAATTTTATAACAAGTTATTTTAATGGTATTTTAAAGTATCGTCGGGGGATAAAGGCTTAATACATATTTTATATTTATCATGTTTACTTTTATAAAGGAAAATAAAACTAGACTATTGTAAATAGTTGAAATTTTAATATCTCAAGTACTTAATAAGGGTTTAATTTTCTTACTGTTTTTAAAATATCTTAATTTTCATCTTTATCAATTTTTTTTAATATTAACATATTTTCTTTTGAAATAACATGAGAATTAGTCTAATACAAAAAAGTCCCCCTTCCTTACTAATAACAAATTTATTGTAAGAATCTTAAAATTTTAAGAACTCGGGTACCTAATAAGGGTTAAATTTTCTTACTGCTTTTAAAATGTCTTGATTTTCTTCGTATGAGGGCAACTGGGTTGTGATAGTTGTATGCAATGTGGATAAGTTAGACAAACTGCTGTATATAGCTCGTCTGACAGCACTTTCCTTACCCATTTTATAAGTATGTGAATGTATCCTTAACTTTACAGCTAACTTTTTCAGAATTTTCCTTTTTAGAGTAAAAGACACAAAAATAAATACTCCCTGGAGTCCATTGAAGATTATAAATATATACCACAAGAAATTGGTTTCCAATATCCCTGCGAGAATGCCTAACAGCCATGTCAATCCAAGTACTACTGTGAGTTTAACGTATAACAAATAGCGTACTCGATCGGAAAAGTTTTTCACTCTTTTTGTCTCTTTGGATACCTTTCTTATGCGAAAAGCTGTAATGATGAAAAATACCACATTGTTTGTTAACACAATAAAAATTGGGATAACAAAATATATTAAAAGGGCTTTCCTTTGATTAAACCAGCATACAGGATCACCGAACATTGGTCGATATTCACTATTGAAATCCATTAAATTGTCAAACACCACACTAAATGCTGCAATAAAAATAGCAGTTAGCCATGAGTAAGCACCATATTTTATAAATTTCCATCTCTCATGAGTATTTCTCCGATGAGAAACAGAAAAGGTTCGATAAATATCAAAAGCCATAACGTGCATCCAAAAAAACGATGACAAGTAACCGAAGTAAGTTAAAACGCTGCATATATAACACAGCCAGTAATTGTTAATGTGTTGCCCAACAAGCAAAGAAATGTGCCCACATAAAATGCATGATGATAAAGACATAAGAATTTTACCTGGGCAGTTTCTAAGTTCTTTCAAAATGCCATAAACTAATAAGTGCAAAATTAAGCAAATAATAGATAGGCTTAGTGTCACCTCATCAAGCAAATAATGAATTTGTGAGAGATTCAATAAATATGATCCATCTTCCACGCAAACATTTATAGAAATTACTTCGTATCCATCCTTTTCATTTATCTCGTATTCGTCAGCTGTTATTAGCTTATTAGTTTCTATAATTAAAACGCTTCTGTTCCTGTACATGGTGAAAGACTTTTTTGCCAGTGTTCGTTTCAAGCAAGTGTTATTCAAACCGCTTCTTTTATCATCTGTCACACGTGGAATGCACTTTAATCCTTTTCTTTCAAACATTGAGCCACATGTGAAAGTTACGCACTTTTTCATTATTTGATCCCATATGAAACCTTCTGACAGTTTACAAGGACTTCTGGTACCAAGTTGATTATTTCCACCACCAAAATTAAAATCAAATAAGAACTTTAATGTTGCTGTTGTTTTAATTCCATCTGCAGTAATATAGTAAAAAGTAGGATCCTTACAAGTCAATTTCTTTGGATCTACATGATTACACAAAGCGCAATGAAAATTTTTATAAACTTTCCTCATTATCTCACGATCATATACATACGAAGTGTATGAATTACATTTTCGTAATAATACATTATTAGTATTTTCGCTACAAGTATTTATTGCTGGTTTGCAAAGTCTAGGCTTATGTTTTTTAAATAGAATTGTGAAATTAAAATCAGGATTGTATACTCTACAATCCGTCCTATTGCCTTTAACGAAAACTTTGCGAAATTTTTTGAATCTCGTTTCATAAATCGATTGAGAAAAATCAAATTCCTTTTCAGAAAATTCAATATTATTAAAATCGCCATTGCAGTGTAACTGTAATTCCCATTTTTCCAAATCACTTATTCCATTACACATAGCACAATATACATTTCTATAAAATATTCTTTTTTCTATACTTTTGACCGGTATGTCTTGTAAGTAACTGAATTCTCTATTTTTTTTCTGAAGATCAACAACTTCTACTTCACAAAGCGTTCGAATATTTTCATCTGTCCAATTTTCCGGACACATTTGATGAACATAAATTGGATATTTCGACGCATTACCTTGCTCGATTTCTCTGCATTGCCAAGGAAACTTGGAACCATCAGTGTCACTTCCGACATTCATACAACAGTCGTTATATTTATAACAATCTATATCGCAATAACAATTAGTTGATATTAATTCCGTAAGATTTACCTCTGTTTTAGCGGATTCACAAAGTGCAACGAACGACCTGTTTTCAGCAACACAAATACCGCTTTCATGAAACGACTTATCCTCGGATATTTTCCACGGATGTGTTTCATAATTCGTAACGAAAGCGTTTTCATCACTTAATCTCCGATAAGCGGCTGCAACACACATTGATGGCACTAACACAGAGATCATGTATCGTATGCAAAACATTTTACGTGAGTTTAATGTCTTGAAACGGGGGAACTCGATATCAGCAACTGATCTAGTGCGCGTGAAAAATTAGTCTTTCTCTGTGGAAAAGAAACCACGCCAATGAAAATAAAACTAAGAAACCTATACTTTTAATGAGTTTTGCCCGAAGAATAAACATCCCGTCTCGAAGAAAAACCATGTGCTTTTCGTCAGTTTGCAAAGCTTTGTTTTTTTTTTATTTAAAGGGAAGCCATGTATGTCAGTTATCTTTAGCACTTACTGCTATTTTTCGTTGAAAATGATTACGCTCAGAATATCTGCTTTACCAGACGTTTCCTGAATATTAAAAAAAGGTACGGTTTATGAAAGTAAATATATTTTTTTTTTTTTTAAGTAGTGATAATCTAATTCAGGAAACCAGTAATAGTTGAAAATAGATAGATTTTAATTCCATTAAGTGAATTTAATATCTATGAATTTAATAAGTTCATAGAAGTTGAATTTTTATAATTGTTTCATTTTAAGAATATGTACAAATGATTAGAGTGTATAATATATTTTCCAACTTCAAGATGCCGTGCTCTTTTAATTTTAGGGGAGAATTTTGTTGCTGTGATTATTTTTAGGGGCGGTTATTGAAAATGAAATTCCAGTTTCATTTACATTTATTAGATATTAGTTAGCTATTTATTTTATTTTTAATAAAATTTTCTCTCAAAGTAATATATATATATATATATATATATATATATATATATATTGTTTATATATATGTGTGTGTGTGTGTGTGTTTGCCATTCTTGTAAGCAAACTGTCTGGTATGAAAAGAATTTTGTTATGTTTCATAGTTGATTGCGTCCAAAACCGCTGATTCATTATTTACTTCAAAAGGATAAACCTGGTCTTCCCGAGTTACAAATTATTTGTGAAAATCATTTATTTTATTATTATTGAAACATTAACATATTTTTTACTTTTAATATAATTTCTTATAATGCTCATTATCATTACCAAAAATTTATATGAAAAATAGCAATTATGCATTCAAATAAAGTTCAACTGTCTTATAGGGCTTGAGCCTGATATTAACAGTCGAAGAATTTGCCAAAAATCATTATTTACATTAGCCATTATTAGTCTAATGACTTCAGTGATTTGTGCGCATAGTTTGATTGCATGTCTTAAATTTGTGTTTATTCCTTTTTTTTTTTATTACAGAAATTTTAATTTCTTTATGGAATATAAGCTGGAAACTAATCAACAGATCAACTAATATCAATTTAAATGCAAACGGATTTATCTTTCGCAATCGTCTACACGCGATAGTTTTTTTTTTAAATTCACTCTTGAAAATTCATGTTAAAGCAATGAAAAATTAGTAAATTGTAATACAGTTTTCAAACATATTGTGATAGAGTTTTCAAACAAATTGTGATACAGCTTTTAATAAAATTGCATTTGAAAGTATATTTCTTTCCCTATTCGACGGTGTAAAAATTGAAAATGTGCGAAATTTAGAATTAAAAAAAATAAAGTAAAAGCTGAATTTAATTGCCTGCTGTGGCCACCGTCAAAATTACGTAAGCATTACACACACATACTTTAGTTTATCCTTTATAATTTACATAGACAGATATACACCAACACTAGGGCCTCCTATACTGCATGATTAGAGTAGGTGACTCTGCTCTTTTTAAAGATTTCAGTTAAATATAGGGGAAATTGAATCGATGTCTAAGGGTCCTTAGAAGCGATTGTTAATACCGTTTTGAAAAATGAATAGTCGTGTTCTAATGTAGAAAATTTTAGAGTATTAATACATAAACATAAATTTTATTTTCATTTTAAAGGCCATACAGTAGATTTTATATAATACGACAATAAATGTAAAATTTCGTTTAAAATTCTATGTCATTTTAGTAATATTTTTTAATAAACAGATTTTATAAAAAATATATATATACTAATTTAAAAAAAAATTACACTTGATTAGGAATTTAAAATTGGGATAAACCGCGACATACTATCGACTGCAGTCACAGTATGAAATTCATTTTTTCGAAACCTTGTCGTTGAAGAAAAGGTTTATTTTGAAATTCTATAATAAAAGTTATTAAAAATAGTATATAGTAGTATATAGTAGTATATAGTATGGTTATTAAAATTAAATAGTTATTAAAAATGATGATATGCCAATGATTTTTTTTTTCATCTTAAAATATTTTATCCAAATTTATTTATTTATAAAAATTAAAAATAGCTTTGAAAATTATTTCAAAGCATGAATTAACGAAAGCGTAAAAAAAGAAGAAGAAATTTAAAGAATCAAATAAGATTTTTGTCGCATAAAGTTGACGTTGTTAGGCACATCGATTCGAAGTCGAAGGGTCAAACGTCGTCATCAGTCATCGAATACTAAAACGTATATTAGTCAAAGAAGTTACATACTGTAAAGATAACGAATGTTGTTTTGCTGTTTTGTTTTTGTTGTTGTTTGTTTGGGTTTTTTTAACGTGCTTAAAACATAAAATTATTAAGGTTTATATAGTTATAATGTTACATAAATTTAAAAAAATGGTTAACTCTATGTATCAAACTCAACTTTACCTTTACTTTTATGTTATATGTACAGTCGTGGAAAAAAGGATAACACCCCCTACTAACACTGCAACAAATTATCGGAGAAGAAAGTTACTGGTACCAAACGATTGGAAATAAAATCTACTTTTAAATGAGGTATATAAAATAAAGGGGGGGAGGGGAGGGCACCTACAAATAAAAACAACCACAAACATTGTTTTTAGGGTTTCGTTCATCTGACGAAACCATATTCGTCTCACTCCTCTGTCTGTCTGTCCGTCACAGAGCCCGTTCTCAGAAACTGTATATGTTGGAGACTTGAAAATTTGGATTTTTATAGCTGAACACCTCACATTAAACAACAAATCATAAAATTTTGAAAAAGTCTTATATTTACCCTTCCAGGCTCTAACTTGTGTATTTTAAGCTTTTTTTTCTAACTGAGCCCCTAATTAAGTTGAAAACTTGAAATTTTGGATACTTATAGCTGAACACTTCACATCAAACGACAAATCATAAAATTTTTAAAAAGTCTTATATTTACCCTTTTGGGCTCTAACTTGTGTATTGTAAGCTTTTTTTTCTAACTCAGCCCCTAATTAAGTTGAAGACTTAAAATTTTGGATACTTATAGCTGAACACCTCATATCAAACGGCAAATCATAAATTTTGAAAAAGTCTTATATTTACCCCTCTGGGCTCTAACTTGTGTATTTTAAGCAATTTTTCTAACTCATCCCCTAATTAAGTTGGAGATGTGAAATTTTGCATACTTATAGCAGCACAATTGCGATCACACGAAAAATCATAAATTTTCAAAAAGTCTTATATTATATACCACTCCGGGTTCTAACTTCTGTATTTTTAGCAATTTTTCTAACCTCCACCCTTTTCATACGGGGTGCACTTTTCTAACTTTTGCCGACACTCCTTTGACCACTCTTTCATATTATGCACCATAGTCGTACATATTTTAGTTCCAATTTTTACCGCCAGGGGCGCCTACCTATCTCGGGTGCTATGGGCCCGATCCACTCCACTAATATATCTACGGATAGTTTGTAAAACGGAATTTCGTTTGGATAGAGGTTTGTTTAGAATAGAGTGCACCCCCTGGTTGCGAAATGTGGAACTAACAGATTTGGCAAAAAGATAAAGTGTTTTGAAAGGAATATTAAACGAAATCATCTGTGCGATCTGAGATTGCACTTACTCACTTGTTTTCAATAGTAATACCCAACTTTGAGACTATAAATAAATTCTACCCCCTGCGATTAGCATGAATACAAATTTTCATGAAAATCATACTATTAGTTTGAGAGAAATTATTTATTTTAAAATGAGCTTATTTTAGGGACTATATGCATATTTAAGTTCGCTACTCCATCGTAAAAATTCTACTGAATGACTAAGTAGCTTCTACTAAGGTATTATTTCTTACCCGTATGACCTTTTCACTCATTTAATATGTTTCGGCCCAAGTGTTTCAATAAAATGAGTAAAGTATACTTTTTTTAAATTATGCTTTTCTGCACATCGTAAACGATCCCTTAAATCATCATTCTGACATTTTTTAATCATAATTCGTAAACTACGAAAATTACCTGGAAGAAAAGTTTGAAATTCAGAATTCGCATAAAGAAAGACATAATAAATATAAATCTATCTTAAAAAGTATACGTTCATATTTTTTTCGAATGTTAATCTCATAATTCATAATTCGTATTATAATTTTTCAACTTTCAAATTCAATCTATTTATGTTTGGGTTTTTTAGTATTATAACCACACAAAAAATTATCACATTAGGATTATAATATTAGGAGATATTAAGAAAAATTTGAAAATGCAATTTAACATTAGAAGCTCTAAATTTTGAATTTTATAATTCAAAAACTTATCATACATATGACTTGAAATTTTGTTTCTAGGCATAGTTTGAACCGAAGATTTCAAATATATTGTCCAAATTGTGTGCTGCTATTGAAAAAAGTCTTTCCGGGCAGTGCCGGGAGGAAGAAGTAGCTTTCATATTCCTTATTTTAAAAAAGCCAACTTATATTATTCAAACACACGAAGCTCAATTTAGTGGAAACCGAATATAGGAGATTCAATACTAATTTTTATCAATATAATGAATGAGAATTTCGCGAAATTAGTCAGCTTTATCCAAGCTGCTTTTCTTTAAAGTAACTTATAATTGGCTGCCAAATTCGGCGATTTCTTAAAGTGCCTGCCATTTTAAGACAACATGGTGGATGAGGCTAACCAGTGAGCTTGGTCGAGACCTTAGTAATTGCTGTGCACATGCTCACTCACATCGGAAATCGGTTGATATATACGAGTGCTGTCGCAGGAAAAAATCAGATTTTTCAAAATTTCACCCACATTAGAAATTGAAACTGCTATATCTGAGCCATTTTTTAAGATAAAGACAAACAAAAAATGCTCCTGAATCTTTATATCAAGGTCAAATACTTAAGAAAGAAACCTTTTTCAATTACTAATTTTTTTTGCAACTCACTTTAAATATAATTTTTTTTTTTTATTTAATGGCCGCCATTTTGAAACAAGATGGCTGATGAATCTGGCCAGCGAACTTGGTCGAGATATTGATGTATACTATCCACATGCCTTCTTACATCGAAATAGGCGAATACGTGTGTTATCGCGTGACAGATACAAGATCGTTTCAAAATGTTAGCCATGCTAGAAATTCAAAGTGCTATAATTCAACCATTTTTTAAGATATAAACAAAAGAACAAATTTTCAGAAACAAAAACTGCTCCGGAATCTTTGTATGAAGGCCAAACACATAAAAAAAAATCTTTTTCATTTCCCAATTTTTTAATACCTCATTTTAAATTTTAAATTTAATTTTTTTAAATGGCAACCCTTTTAAAACAAGATGGCGAATGAAGCTGGCCAACGAACTTGGTCGAGACATTGGTATGTACTATGTACAGACCAAGTTATATCCAAATCGGTTCATAAATACGCCTGTTATCGCGTGACAAAAATCAGGTCATTTTAAAATGTCAGCCACAATAGAAATTCAAAATGCTATAACTCAGCCATTTTTTTAGATATAGACGAAACAAAAACTGTTCCGGAATCTTTGTATTAAGGTCAAACACATACAAAAAAAAAATTTCATTTTCCAATTTTTTGGTATCTTATTTTAAATCTAAAAATTTTTAAATTTTTAAATGGCCACCATTTTGAAACAAGATGGCGGATGAAGCTGGCCAATGAACTCATCGAGATATTTGTATATACTATGTATACACCAAGGTACATCCAAATCGGTTCATAAATACGCCTGTTATCACGTGACAAAAATCAGGACGTTTCAAAATGTCAGCCACGCTAGAAATTCAAAATGCTATAACTCAGCCATTTTTTAAGATATAGACGAAACAAAAACTTCTCCGGAATCTTTGTATAAAGGTCAAATACATAAGAAAAAAACATTTTTCCATTTCCAATTTTTTGGTACCACATTTCAAATTTCATTTTTTTTTAAATTTTAAATGGCCGCCATTTTGAAACAAAATGGCGGAGGAAGCTGGCCAACGAACTCGGTCGAGACATTGGTATGTACTATGTACACAGCGAATTACATCGAAATCGGTTCATAAATACGCCTTTTATCGCGTGACAAAATTCAGGACGTTTCAAAATGTCAGCCACGCTAGAAATTCAAAATGCTATAACTCAGCCATTTTTTAAGATATAGACAAAACAAAAACTGCTCCAGAATCTTTGTATAAAGGTTAAATACATAAAAAAAAATATTTTTCCATTTTCAATTTTTTGGTACCACATTTCAAGATTTAAATTTTTTAAAAAATTTTAAATGGCCGCCATTTTGAAACAAAACGGCAGATGAAGTTGGCCAACGAACTCGGTTGAGACATTGGTATGGACTATGTACACACCGAATTTCCTCGAAATCGGTTCATAAATATTAGAGTTACAGTGTGACAAATGTCAGATATATATATATATATATATATATATATATATATATATATATATATATATACTAGGGGGCTCTGCCCCCTGCAAGGTACGCTCGCCAACCCCCGTTCAGACACCGCAGAATCTAAAAACACACTAATCTGATCGGTTTAAAAAATATTATAGAAGATTGAATTATACGGAAAAAAGCTGTGCAGATCTCCCTGTAAACGGGTTTCCATTCAATTTCCTTTGATTTCAAAAATTTAAGGCCGCATCAGTTGCTGTTAAGACATCTAATGTTGTTTTCGTGTTTGATTAAAGAGGATCAGTTAAACGTTTGAAAAGAAGCTAAAAATAAAAGGAATTAAGTGTACAGAGTCTTTGTTTCCCGGTATTTTAAAACAATTTCTATAACAATAGCCTAAGTCATGTGACTATCATCAAGAGTTCCGGGAGAACCACTTCGCTTTTTATATTCCTGGTGCCATTTTGGTACTTTAATATTAGTCAGGTACAGGTGATAAGTCGACAAATATTATTCTATCGCGATCATTTCATCTATATTATAATAGTCCAAGTCATGTAACTGCCATAAATAAATACACTCTGATCCCTTCGCTTTTCATATGAAAGTTTGGCCCAGATATCATATACGGCCCCATATTGGCGCGATTTTTTTCCGGCGCTAATTTGGGGGAAAAAATCAACAGCATACACAACAACATCCGGCTTATCAAATCAAGCAAAATAACGGTACTATGGCGCCAGTTAAGTACCTGTTGCGTATATGACATTGGCGTCAGAAAAAAATAGCGCCAATATGGGGCCGTATGTGGCATATGTGCCGAAAGTTTTCCATTTCGATTTAAAAAAATCAATTTTTTTTTCAAATAATACTACATAAAAGCATTGTCGCAAAGAATTCTTGGTACTGTTACACTAGTCGGGTGCAAATCTCGCCAATAACTATTTTTCAACTCGCCAGTCAGCATTTTTTTTTTTTCGAGTGGTCAATTATAACATTGCTTTGCAGATGGAATTAAATGTCATCGTTTGTTACATAATTTAATATTGCCAGATGCCATATACGCACCCGGTTTGGCGTGATTTTTTTTTACGAAAATTTGGCGAAATCCTCGTTTTCGAATACCAGTTACATATGTATTTTTGGTTCTACTTAGTTATCCCGTCGAACAAAAATCTATCACCAAACTATAAGATTAAATGCCAATAATAGTTGATAAATGTCACATTCACTTGACTTTAAGCAAGTTACACGTCTTTACGTCATCAAGTGATTTTTATTTTGACGTTTTATTTATATATTTATTAATGTTATACTATTTTCTTTGTTCTTTCGTTATTTAAAATAAAAATTATGTCAATTTGTATAATTTGACGATTTATATAATTTGGCGAAATGGGTCGATGGAATAACTAAGTAGTACCGTATTTTTTAATTATTTTCTATTATTTTTTATTTTTAAAGGAAAATAACAAAAAAAATAATGAACTATAACACAAAACAATTTATGTATTTAAAAAAAAGTAAATAAAGTAAATAAACTCTTATTATTAAATAAACAACAATAGCCGGGTTACCATGTCAACCAAAATAATGCCATTTTGGCGCCAATTAGGTACCTCGGTGCGTATATGACATCTGTGCCTAATATTTTTCTTTTCATTTCGTTTAAAAAAAATAAAGAAGTGAAAGCCATTTATTTTAAATGTTTCTGCTTGTATTAAATAAAATGATAATGAAATACAAATTGAATTATGAATAAAAGTAACATGATACATTTCTTAGCATCCATTTAAGGGAGGCCAGACAAATTATTTTAAAATAGTAACCTTTTCTAAAATCTGAAAAAAAATATATCTGTTTGATTAAAATTTGAGTTGCCATCATTAGAAAAATGTATATAAAATTAGAAAAAAAATTAATATTTCGAAAACTAATTCGAATTTAAAAATTCTAATACCAGTTTTGAAATCTGCGGATCAATATTGATTTTTGGTGTTAATTTCATCGCAAAGTATTCCTTTTTTTAGGAGAAATCACCGTGAAACGTAATCAGTTGCTTAATCAGTCGATTCAAAGAATCGTTACATTTCAGGCGTTTCATATATTCGCTTCATAAATTCGTTTCATTAGGATTTTATATATATAGGGTAGATATATCAATTTTGAACGGAGGGTGGTTTCGGGGTCTGGGAGTCATAATCGATGAAAATATACCAAATTTTTTTGAAATCGCTTTCCTCCGAACGGCTGCAATAGGTAGCTTTTTGTAATGAAAGCTACCTAAAAAACAAAACGAAGTATGGTCTGGTTTTGATTTGTAGATCCCCCTAAGAGAATTTTATATGCATCATTTAAAAGTAGATTTCATTTCCAACCGTTTCGTACCAGCAACTTTCTTTCAATGCAATTTGTTGTAGAGCAAGTAAGGGGTGTTTACTTTTTTTCTCCATGACTGCACATTTCATGCATGGAATATATTCGATAAGCGTTCAGGCTCAGATTGAGAGAATAGACAGTAAGTGGATCTATTAAGTGAATATGTCATTGATGAATGCTATAAAAGAGCTAAATGCCAGTTGGTTCGAAGTATTAATGATATAAATTGTTAAAATAATATAATTAAGAAGTCGATTAAAGTACTGTATTTCTAAAAAAGTTAATTTAAAGATTTGTCTTATATAGAAAAAAAAAATACGTGCACTTAAAGCTTTATCTAATTACAATATATGATTAGCACTTGAGAAAGGTTACTTTAATGAACCAGATGACAATATATTAACCCTTTGTGGTCGAATTTTAATCGACAAATGTCGCATTGACACAAATATTTTTAAACAAAATTTTCGATTTCTTATGTACACGAATAAATGCATTTACAAATAAATTTTATCTTAAATTCATATCCTATGGTGCCATTTTAGGATTGAAAAACAAAACTTTATCGGTGCCTGCAATGAGTACTTTGACCGTTAAGTGTTAAATAATAAAGCGGTTTTAAGAGGTTTTTAATCATTAATCAAAAAGATAACAACTTTTTCAGAAAACTTATTGAAATAAAAATTAAAAGAAAAATTATTTGTTAGCATTATTAATGTTTGCACATATTCTTTTTTTTTTCCTTATTCCTTTCAAACGTTCAATCTATTGATCTTAATACTAGGGGATTGAACTCGAGCTTCCCGGGTTACAGAGTATAGTAGTTGAAAACCATTCTTTTTTTTATCGAAAATTCTAGTAATTTTTTTAAATATAATGTATGTTTTAAATTTTCCAATAACACCAAAAAGCATTTTTATTTGAATAATATCAATTATGTAATCAAATAAAGTTTTGAAATTTATCAAAAGATCATCAACATTTATCATTTTACTTAGATTTTGCTACTTGCGTCAGCCCTTTTGATTCTGATCATTCCAGGGCTTCAAGCACATAGTTCAATTACATGTATGTGAAATTTGTATTTCATTCATATTTTATTTATTTATTAATAGAGGAAGTTTTAATTTTGTCACTGAATATCGGCCGGAACAAATGCTGAAATCTTCACATTGTTTTAAGGGCAAACGGGTTAATCTTTCATAATCGAGCTGCACGCGATAGCGATAAATTTAAAACTAATTCATACTTGAAAATTATTTTTAATGCCATAGACAATCAGTAAACTGAGATACAGTTTTTAAACGAATAATATTTGAAAGTATTTTTCTTTTCCTATTTGGCGGTGGAAAAATTTAAATTGTTCGATTATATAAAGTTTACATTTGTGGAGTTTTCATATTCTTTTATTTAATTATTGATGAAGCTTTAATGTCGTTATGGAAAAGTAGCCGGAGACAAATGCTGGAGAGTTTTGATTGTTTTGTGGGAAAAATGTTTATTATCATTTCGTGATGGAGCCGGCACGCGATAGAGATGAATTTGGCAAACATCATGCTTGAAAACTATTTTAAAAACCATAGAATCACAGTCAATTAAAGTAGTTTTCAAACAAATTGCATTTGAAAGTAATTTTTTTTTTCTTTATGATGGTATAAAAATTGAAAATGTAAGATTAAAAAATTGCAAAAGCGAATTTCAGCGTGAAGCAAAATGAAGTCGGCGTTACGCACGGCCACATTTGTCCTTTATAAAATAGATATAGAGGTAATTTACGTAACATATTTACGCACTTGGCACAAATTAAAAATATTTTAGTTGATTATCAAACTTATAGCAATACACTTAATGGTAAAGGACTGTTTCATACTAAAGAAGATTAATGCAACTATAGACGAAATATCTAGGCAATCTTGGATCTTTTTTAGGTGCATTCGTAATTATATAAATACTTAGCACCCATAGTCGTCGTTCGGCCCATCCGTCTGTCTGTCCGTTCGTCCGCATGTAACAGAGCAAAAATTTCCCAACCGAATGGTCTGAAATTTTAAATATATAATTGTTTTCAAAATTTTGTCGAGTCATTTGCAATTTTGGGGAAATCGGATGTATAGTTTAATTACAGGGACAGTCAAAAGTTTTCCGTTACATTATGGCCAGTGGGAAAAAATTATTTCAAGTACATTTTAATGATGTTACAGCCTTCCGAATAGTCTGAAATTTTAAATATATAATTTTTTCAAAATTTTATCGAGTCATTTCCAATTTTATGAAAATCGGATGTATAGTTTAATTACAGGGACAGTCAAAAGTTATTTTCCGTCACATTGCGGCCAATAGGAAAAAAATATTTCAAGTGTATTTCAATGATGTTACAGCCTTTCGAACAGATTGGAATTGATAATGCACTTATGAAGTGCACTAAAATATACATTCAGTACAATATGCGGTGCAAAAAAATATTTATTAAACTAGTTATAGTACGAACGTACTTCATTTGCCACATTTGGCGTGCAATTTCCAACTTGTTTTTCCTTTGCTAACGTCTTAATAAGTGTGTGTACACATGAATACTAGTTAAAGGATGCTTTAAAGCAAGATTAAATATCAGTCAGTCAGGAATGCTAACAAGATAAATCGATGAAAAGAAGAATTATTAAAAAATCTATTAAAGTACTATATTTCTTAAAAGTGTAGTTAAAGAAGCTTATTTTAAATTATGAGAAAATGTACCCACTTAAAACTCTATCGTCTTACAATATGTGATTAGCATTTGATTGAGAAAAGATACTTTTGCAAACTGGCTATTAAAACATTTTAAGTAATTCGTTTTTTTTATATAATAAAGCAAACGACTCGCCACAGTTCATAGAAAATTTGATTAAATGTCAGTCAGTTAGGGATACTAACAAGATAAATTGGCGGGAAAGTGATTTATCCATTAAAGTATTTTTTTTTCTTAAAAGCTTAAATTTAAAAAAAATAAAAAAAAAGTTTAAATTATGACAAAATGCAGCCATTTTTAAAGAAAGATTTCCATTCATGAAAAATAAATTAATGTTTTCACATTTTTGGAATCCTTATAAATTTATATAGCATTACTCCATAAAATGGGGGGCAACATGCTGCCTCGAATTTTAGGGAGTAATTTTACATATATAATGGTGTCATTTAAACTCAGTTAACTGGTGTAATATTACACATTAACGTAACACAATACCAATTATATCGGTTAAATTACTCAATAAAATGGAGACAGCAAGGCTACCACCAATTTTATGGAGTACCATTACATAATTTTTTTACAGTGTAATCAGGGCTTCATTGCTAACGGTGCATGCTCCCACCAGTAAATTTTAATCGAAATTTTCGCCTTATTAAAAAACCCAATTCAGGCAAAATTACTTTCATAAATAAGACAAAAATTTATATTCATATTTACAGGTAAATGTTTGCCATGTTGGTAATAATGTACTTCTTATAGTGTGTAGAATAATCACTTTGAACTGTTGAGATGAAATTCGAAATATTTAAGAAGTTACAATCAGTTTTCAGCGAGCGCGGACTGACTGAAACACAGTTTTAAAGGACCTGTCGGGACACGGCTCCGTGCCTTGAAATCTTTGATTACCTGGTAATTCAGGAATTGCGGACTAACTAGTAAGTTACAAATTATAACGATTAACTAAAAAATTTTAGGCAATTTTTGTTTGGTAAAACCTTAAACGCGGTTTTTCTGGAAAATGACATTTTTCAGTGCGCCGTGCGAACAAGCGGATCAACACTTTTCTTTTAGGAAATCAAAGATTATTTATTTTGTGGGGCCATGAACCGATTACATGTTAAATAACAATAATAATAATATATTTTATATATATATTTTTAAGCCACATTGTACTTAGAGAACAAAGGACCGGATAAAAATGGATTTCTTTTAAACGAGTACAATTTTACCAAATTTAGTTCAATTACACTAAAAAAAATCCATGCCCCCTCCCCCTCCAATCTGAATTCAGCAGCTTCAAAAATGCATGTTTCTAATAAATTTTATTTTGCTTGCTTCAGATCACTTTGACAGGCTGTGCACTACGCTTCGCAGAGTGATGTGCGCACAGTATACCGATGTGCAACTGACAGTATTTCCAACAACATTAATAACTATTGTGCTGTGCAATAAAAATATTTTTATAATAAAAACTGTGAATAACACTGTGAAGTGCATAAATTTAATTTTTTAACCATTTGGAAGAAAGGTTATTGTCCTCGTCAGGGTAGGAAATGAAAAGCATATCTGAAGGTTTTTATTGGTTTAATCATCATTTTATTCGTCTTCTGATTGGTCTATACAGTAATCTGTATTTCCCTTTACTTTCAACAGAGATGGACAACAGAGTGTTGCCACTATGACAAAAAAGTAATAAAAACTACAAAAAAAATTAATAATTTAGAAACAAATTGAGATACAGCTTTCAAACAAATTGCATTTAACAGTACATTTTTTTCTATATACGACGATATAAAAAGTAATATTGTGGGATGTTTAGAAGTTTAAAAAATAAATTTCATTTAAAATTGGCCGTCAGATTTCCAAGAAATCTGACGATGGAAAAGCCTTTTCTCGAACAGCCAATGAAATGCTTAGATAATACGTAAGTTTCAGGTGGATAATACGTACGAGTCGCAGGCGATTTCTGTCGCTTGCAATTTTTACGTGTGATAACACTATTAATGTTTAATTCATGGTGTACGTAATGCAGGATCAACTCCGTGCTATTTTCTATTTCTCAAATGTTAGTCTTTGAAAGAATCATTTTCCAAATGGTCGTTGTAATTTGTTAAATTGCATTTTTTTTGTGTGTATGTGTGTGTGTGTATGCATGTGTGTGTGTGTATGTACGTATATGCATGTGTGTGTGTGTGTGTGCATATATGTGTATGCATATATGTATGTGTATGCGTGTAAATATGTGTATGCGTATATATGCATGTGTGTGTATGTATGTATGTATAAGTGTGTGTGTGTGCATATATGTGTATGCATATATGTATGTGTATGCATGTAAATGTGTGTATGCGTGTATATGCATGTGTGCATATGTGTGTATATGTATGCATGTATAAGTGTGTATGTATATGTGTGTGTGTGTGTGTGTGTTATTCTTTTCTCTCTATGAAAAAAAAAAAATCTTTGACGTACAAAGTTGGCCTACTTTTCATGCCGATAAACAGTAATCCCTCCCCTCTCCCATAAACCTCTATATCAGCTTACAATATATGAGTAACATTTGATTAAGTAAAGTTACTTTTATGAGCTGGCTAATGAAAAATGTTAAATAATTAATCGGGTTTTTCTTCCAACTGATAAAGCAAGTATATAACCACAATCCATAGCAAATTAAATTAAAAAGAATAAGAAAATATCTGTTAAACTTGTTAATATAGATTCACATTCTTATTTTCATGTTTTTACTCGTTTCCGACTTTTATTTATGTTTCCTTTTATTGTTTTGAAATATATGCAGCTGTACATATTTAATGTTATCAACTTTTTGGCAATTTTGAACCCCCCTCCTCCCTCTTACGATATCATACGTTGTTATTCCTCACCCCCCCCCCCACCTCCACCCTAATGATATCGTTATCAGTGTCGAAAATTTATTTTTATTTTTACAATTTTTTTCTTTGTTTTCCTTTTTACACGTTTGCTATGATATACAGATATGGTTTATAAATTTATTATTCGAATATTTTTTCGATTTAATGAAGAAAAGAAGTTAATCAAATAACGCTATTATATATGAAATAACTTTATCTCAAATATAAATACTTACTACTTAAAAGTGTTTAATAATAGTTATTTGTTACGTAATGCATTCAATAGTAATATTGTTTTTGTGTACTTACCCCCTACTTGGTAAGAACTTCTTATAAAAAAATAGATGGTCATATTCATATTCATCCCCACTTTTTTACTAGTAAACATAATAATTATAATTTCATACCTGGATTCTCTAACAACAAATTATATATATGGTAGAAGAATAGGAATGTCGAACGTTGGGATATTTCATATTTCGGAATAAAATGATTTTATAATCATTTAATGGTTTTAATAATAACTTTTTAATTTCTTATAAATAAATAACAGACTAAACGAAAAAAAGATAATAGATTATATTGATGTAAAGAAAAAAATTAATCAAAAAAACGAAAATTTTTGTTCAATCAAAAAGTAAAAGGATATCAAAATAACCCCCCCCCCTTCGCCATAGAGATATCTTTTGATATCAAGTGCCAGACACCCTCCCCCCTAAAGTGATAACGTTATATATGTACAGCCTCTTTAGCAATGATATATATCTTCATACGCGTAGAACAGAAAGTATAATTGCATTTTAATTAATGTATTTATCAAAATTATAATAACAAATTTTATATTTAGGTCCTATTATAGGCAAAACTATATTACTACACCTGTGCAAAATTTTCAAACATTTCTCATACTCATTTTTTAAAGCCTATGTTTTTGCATGAATACACAGTCATAGGATGCTTTAACATAAGATTGTATGTCATCCAATTAGGAATCCTAACAAGATAAATTCCTGAAAGAAAGATTTATTAAGAAGTTCATTAAAGTATCGTATTTCTTGAAAGATTAGATAAAGAATATTAATATCATGCTTTAAAAATGGGCACTCACAACTTCACCGCTTTACTATATATAATTAAAAGGATTGTGGAAGGCAATTTTTATGAACTGGCTAATGAACAATGACAGTTACTCTTGAGGGTTTTTGAAATAACAAAATTTAAATAATAAGGATATTTTTTACAAAATAGATTGAAAAAAAATGTAGAATTTATATTAAAGTCATATTTTCATTTCTACACCGTTAAAAGTAGGTACAATCGTGGGAGAAAAAAAAGAAAGCCCCCTACTAACTCTGCAACAAATTATTGTACAAGAAAATTACTAATACGAAACGACTGGAAATAAAGTCTACTTTTAAATTATCTATATAAAATTGGCTTAAGGGGCCATCTGCATATCAAAACGAACGCAAACTTTTTTTTTAATATCAATACCCATGTTTGACACCATAAATATTCTACATTCTTCAAATAGCCTAAAAATAAATTTTTATGAAATTCGTATGATTAGTTTTTGAGGTATTAATTATTTTAAAACGAACATATTTTATGGGTGGTGTCCAAAATGAAGTTCGGTACTCGATTGTTGAAATGCTACAGAATGACTATGTTGTTTCTATTAATGTATTATTTCTTGGCAATATGGCCATTTTATTCACTTAATATGCGTCGACTATTAACAGCCAAAATGTTTCAATAAAATGAGTAAAATGTTTTTTTGCAAATCATACACGGCCCCTTAAACCATCATTTGAATATTTTTCAATCATAATTCAAAAACTACTTGGAAGAAAATTTTAAATTGAAAATTTGCATAAAACCGGACATAATAAATATAAATTTATCAAAAATGTAAGTTGCAATTCATATTTTTTCGAATATTAATTTCATAATTCCTATTATAAAATTTTTAAAATCACGTATTCAATGTGTTTATGTTTGGGTTTTTAGTATTATAATCACAATTAGATGCTCTAAATTTTGAATGTTTATTATTCAAAAACTTCTAATCCAGATGAATTGAATTCTCGCTTCTATGCATTGTTTGAACCGAAAATTTAAAATATATTGTCAAAATTGGGTGATAGCATTGAAAGAAACAAAGTTTGGTCTGGTTTTGATTTGTAAATTTTCCCCTAAGAAAATTTTATATACATTATTTAAAAGTAGACGTTATATCCAATCTGTACCGGTAAATTTCTTCTATTATAATTAGTTGCAGAATTAATAGAGGTATTTACTTTTTTCCCCATGACTCTACTTAAAAATAAGTAAAATCTACTCATTTTTGAGTATTTTCACGGCTTATAACAGCTTCGAGTATTTAAATCTCAGTTTTTTAATAGCACGCATACTGATTTTGTTTTTAATACATACTTCGCTTTTACATAATTCTGCTATTGTATCATTTTACTTTTGGGGATACGTCATTAAAACCTTTATTTTTGCTATATATTTAATAAACATCTTTCTAATTAAATTAATAAGTATAACATAGTTTTCTTATTAAATTTGTTTCACACGTTAAACATATTTCTGAAAAACAAAATGTAAATATCTAAAACAGAAAGTTCGCATAATTGGCTACTACGCATTTGACGATGCCAAAGTGAATTAACAAATTTTCTGTGAAAATTATATGTGTTTTGACGATAGTAACCGTTAACGGCAAACAATTTTCAGACGACGTATAAAAAAAATAATGCCCATTTAAAAAAATTTTTAGATTATAAGATGATATTACAAGATGATTATTATTTACTAATCATAGATCCCAAGGTGATTATTATTTACTGTCTTATATTTGTTAGTGTTAACGTTTTCTAAGAAATAGTTTTTGCTCTAAAAAATCGCTTAATCGATGAGGGATTTTGTCAGAGCTTTTCCACATAAATGAGCTTTGTACTTTAAGAATTGAAAACCGAAATTTATAAAATATTTTTATGCTTAACCAACTATGCTATTTACCGTTACACATAGATTTTATAGAACATCGTGTAACATCAATGTGATACTCACAACAAATAAAAACTATTTTATGTATATGTATAAAAATAAAGTTTTAGAAAATCGGCGCTGCTTAGTTAGTGTATTGTTAAGAATAAATATATTTAATAACAGTTGCGGGGATGGGGCTTTAAACCTTTTTAGTACAAAGTTATTTTATGTGTAAATGTGTAAGACATGCCCACAATCGTTCGGATGGATTACGCCAATTATACTTTTTTTCTTTTTTCAAAAACAACTTCGTGCATTTAATTCATATTTCATTTAATATTCTAGATTTATTTTACTTTTCAGTTTTTTTTTTCTTTTGGCGTAGCATTGTTGTTTAACTTGCACGAGCCCTTTTTTTTCAAATGTAGAATTTAAAAATATATTCTAATATCAGGAAGAATATTTTGTGCTTAATACCAAATGAAAATTTGTTATATAACATAATAATATAAAAAAAATGCAATTTAACAAATTACAACGACCATTTGGAAAATGATTTTTTCAAAAACAACTTCGTGCATTTAATTCATATTTCATTTAATATTCTAGATTTATTTCACTTTTCAGTTTTTTTTTCTTTCTTTTGGCGTAGCATTGTTGTTTAACTTGCACGAGCCCTTTTTTTTTCAAATGTAGAATTTAAAAATATAGTCTAATATCAGGAAGAATATTTTGTGCTTAATACCAAATGAAAATTTGTTATATAACATAATAATATAAAAAAAAAATGCAATTTAACAAATTACAACGACCATTTGGAAAATGATTTATCGTACTCCATAAATTAAACATTAATAGTGTTATTACACATAACAATTGCAAGCGACAGAAATTGCCTGCGACTCATACGTATTAACCTGAAACTTACGTATTATCCAAGCATTTCATTGGCTGTTCGAGAAAAGGCTTTTCCATTGTCAGATTTCCAAGAAATCTGACGGCCAATTTTAAATGAAATTTATTTCTTAAACTTCTAAACATCGTACAATATTACTTTTTATATCGTCGTATAGTGAAAAGAATGTACTTTTAAATGCAATTTGTTTGAAAGCTGTATCTCAATTTGTTTCTGAGTTATTCATTTTTTTTTTGTAGTTTTTATTACTTTTTTGTCATAGTGACAGCATAAAAATGTTTTTAAGAGTATCTTATGCATATAATTCTTTAAGAGATATTGTTTAATATTTTCAGTCCATAATATGTAGAGCTCTATGAAAGTGAAAAATCCGAAATTAAAGTCCGATTATTTTTATTCGGAAACATTTAATCGGTACACAGAAATTGGAAGGTTTGACTGTAACACGACTTTTTTGTCTTTTGACTTTTTTGTATCACGGTAAATATTATATGTTTTCTAGAAAGTTAAACATTACAGGTTTAAAAGAAAATGGCTTGAATAACTTGTAATATGTTTTACAGTGAAATTAAAAATTGATGACTCAAAAAACTATTTAACTCTAAACGTACCTATATTTTTTATATACCTATTCCTACCGAAAAGGGTCAAATGATCCCTATATAAAAAATTATGTATTTTACGATGTTTTATACGAAAAAGATACCAGTTGTTACACTTTGGTGTATGAATAAAACTTTTTTTTTTTCAAATAATCATTACAAATTGTTTATTTATTAAAGTTAAAAGAAAATTATAATTTCGCAAAAAAAATTAAGAAAACAATTATTTCAAGAAATTCGAAAATTAAATAAACAAGTATTGTGCAAATTTGTTTTATGTTCACCACATATTTTTAAGATTATTTCGTTCTCTATATAACCTGAAATGTTCAAACTAGAATATAACCTGGAGTAAAGTCCATTTCTAATTGACACTATCACACATTAACCCTTTCAGGGGCGGTAGTATGTTTATGAAACCACTTAATTTTAATTCCAAAACTTCACAATGGCACCAGAATTTTGGTAAAATATTTTCCATTTGATATGTTTGTGAAATATAGCCTTTTTCAAATTTACAAATAAATTTGTTGGCCAATTCCGGTGCCAATTATTTACTTCAACACTTTAGCATTGAAAATGCTTTGTCCTGAAAGGGTTAACAAATATGATGTAATACGGTGGAATAAATGATGTAATAGAAAAAATACGCAAGTTACTATTGTTATTACAAAATAAAACATTTATACCTTTATGATTTAACATGAATTTATTCAGTGGTGAAATGACCCTTTGCGGTAGTTAAGCCTAATTTTTTTTTTTTTTTTTTTTTTAGGCAAAAAGGCAGTTTGGAAATGAGGTATTTTAAGGAATAATATGATCATATGTTTTAATAAAAGTCGTGAAATATAAAGAAATTTCGCAATGTTCTGAGAAATTAAAAAATAAAAATGAAAAAGGGTCATTTGACACCTCGCGGTAATGTTAGTGTTAAAACCTTTTATTATGCTTCTTCTTTCAAATAAAATTTTGTAAATAAGTAAGGTAGATAGAACGAAATATGATATGCGCTTGTAAAAATTTAATGTATAGGGTTAGCCTAAATTATTCATCGTTTTCAAAAGACAGTATATTTACGTTATATGGCGTACAAAGACAGGTGATACGTGAAAAGATGCATACACTCACCAAGTTTCTGGTGCATACTACAAATGTGTGCGCCCTTACTCACTCGGCACACATCCCAACGGTAATTCAGTTCCACCCATACGTTCAGCAGCATGTTTCTGTCAATGTCCGTCACAGCAACAGTGATGCATTCCTGCACGCAAGCCACGAGGAGGGCTTTTTAACTTGGTGAGTGTGTGTATCGTATCATGTATCACCCGTCTTTGTAGGTCATATACCTCTTAATACATACACGAATTTCAAACAATAGATGGCGCTGAGAGCAATAGATGCTCAGTCCGGACCTGATTTTCGGTACTTCGGGATCCATTCAATACATCTTAATCTCCTTTTTTCGCATGGAAGAAGAGAGAGGCCGAAAAAAATGAGCCTGGATTTAGCGGTTATTGCTTGCAACGCCGTCTATCGATGCTATTTCTAACTAAAACTGAGAATCGCAGCATAAAAACTCCTGACGTCTTACATAACACTCCTGCAAGAATTTTTTTAATATCTGTCACCGTTTGCAAGTTATTGAATTTTAAAATCCATCAGTCACTTTTGGGACACCCGGTACATTAAACTCACTTAGAAAAAAAAAGAAATTTCGTTTCTTTTTTACCAGTGACCGTCTAAGATTTTCTGTGTATGCCGACGTTAACGAACTTTACCGTACACAAGTGGTTTCCCGCAGCACCCGCACCAGAGGGGAGCATTTCCAGATTTACTATTAACACATACCTTGTCAGTTTAGTTATTTTATTTATTTATTTATTGGAAATGTGATGTTATAGAATGTAGATTAAAAATATCAAATCAACATATGCGTATTTAAAAATGAACTGAAAGAATAAAATTTTTATCATTTCAAAAAGTTCCTAGGCAAAATTTCAAATCCAGCAGTAACAGGAATAACGGTATGAAAACTAGTTAAAAATATTTAAGGAACGTTTTTTATATTTAAAAACTTTACAACTTTTCTGGTTACCGGTATTTTAAATTTTTTGTATAACTTTTTGTACTAGTATGAATGAACGCACAAATTCAAATAAACTATTACGGACAAGGAGAAGGTTCTATCTGGACAAGTTTAAAGTTATATATTAATTTAACACAGTTATTCTAATCGGTAAGTAACTCATATGGGTTGTAATTTTCCAAATGAGTTAAAAAGTATCCAGGCCCGGACTTGAACCACGGACTTCTAGATTAAGTTGCCAATGTTCTGCGAACGGAACTATCCTGGACCAATCTGGTGGGTAAAATTCAATCAGTAAACCTTTTGATAAGGGAAGCTGTTATGTTATTGAAACAGCTCAACAGAATAAATCGCAGGTAATGGAACTCCGAGTCAACGCTGGGTACATAATTACATTTGATTAATTTTAACACATTCATTCTAATCGGTTAATAAATTATATCAGTTGTAATTTTTCAACTGAGTGAAAAAATATCCAGGCCAGAATTTGAAACACAGACCTTTGAATCAAGCTGCCATTGCTCTATAGACAAATCTGGTGGATACAATTCAATCTGTAAATCGTTTGATGAGGGAATCTGGTTTATTATTTGAAACAATTCAACCGAATAAATCGCAGGTAATGAAACTCCAGGTCAACGCTGGATGCGTAATTACATTTGATAGATACTTTGATGCTTCAGATACGATAATTTAAAAAACTTTATTTTACGTATGTTAATAAAAAAATTCGAGGATAGAGTCGATTTCTGCTTTAAACGGGTTATTCGCAAGTGTCTAGCGAACGATTGCAACTTTTCACCCATTTCAGCCAGGGTATGTGTGTTTTTCAACCAATGCTGCTTGAGTGTAGAAATTTTAAATTGTGCTTTAGGTTAAATATAATTTATTTTTGTGGTGTTTTTAATGGTATGTATAGATATTTTAAATGTATGTATATATGTGCATTTTAAGTTGTTGTTATGGTTCTTAAATGAAAGGAGTGAAAAGACAAGGAACACTACTGAAGAAAGAATGTAAATAAAGGATAATAATAATAATAATAATAATAATAATAATAATAATAATAATAATAATAATAATAATAATAATGTAAATTATATAAATGCGTGAAATTCGGTAATGCCGCGATCACCACAGCACACGTATGTGCGCAACCCGCTTATAAAAATAAAAACAAATCATTGGATGCAACAGTCTTGTTGCGTAGGAATCACATAAAGGTGACAAATATGGTAATTCTTCGATCAGAAAAACGCATTTATATGCGTTTCGCATCCATTAAAACAAAAGGAATCACTAGATTCAGCAACCTCGTTGCATAGGAAGCACAAAAATGCGTGAAATTCGGAACTACCTGAAAAAACAACTAAACCTATGGCTATACGATCCACGAAGGATCAAGGCCTATAGTGCCCGTCTCTGTTTCCTTGACCCTGGGCGCTGAGGCACTATACAGAATATCTCCCGGTAAGGTGGCCAGCTTAATGCTAGACAATGGGTGTTTAGTTCCCAAGCAAGATTGGTACTCATTTTATCGACACCGAGGGAATTAAAGGTTGAGTAACCCTTGCCCAGACGAGAATCGAACTCACGACCTGCAGCGTGGCAGTCAGAAGTGCTGACCGCTACGCCAATGGGCTTCTATTCGATATGAACGTCATCACTAAAACGCAAGGAACTGCGATTTGCATTCATAAAAAACGAAAAAAAGATTACTGGATGCAGCAATCGCGTTGCGTAAGAATCACAAAATGCGTAGAATTCATGAAGAACATCGCTAAAAATCGTCTGAAAATCATTCAAAATAATCAATCACCATCAATAATCATCTGAAATTTACTAAAAAATCATCATTTCATTCATGAAAAAACATCCCTAGCAGAGTGCTGGACAGATAATTACACTTGTTTATTTCCTATTTAATTTACATCCAAAATTGTTAATTGGTCCTAAATCATCCAAGCAACCTCATAGTAAATTGGTATATAATTTTATATACCTTAGATAAATTCAAATAACATAAGTGATCGTAATTACGTAATTCTAGCAGAAGAGCAACGCGAAGCATTAATAAAATTAAATTATAATCCGCGTAAAAATGTAATTATTAAATTCAATTAATTACGAATAAAATTAAGAGTTTGCGTTGTGAATTATTTAGACGAACTCTTCCACTTATGAATTAAACTAAAATTTAAGCTGTAAAAATAGTTGACACACCTTAAACATTATCAATTAAATAATTACAGAAACTTTTTAAAACTTGATTAAATATTTTATTTACATTGAACACAACTATATACAGAAATACATAATATTAATTCAAAAAAAAGAAAGCAACACTTTTGTTTGCTTCTCATTATTTTATGTATATTTAATCTTTAAAAAAAAAGACAATGTTTTTATTTACTCTTATTATTATATATTTTTCTTTTTGCTAAAAAGAATAATTCTCTTTCATTTTTTTAAATTACCTTAATTATATTTAATTATTGGTTTTGTTGGATCTCAGATTGCTCTCTACCATAAAATATCAGAAAAGGATATTTATAATTTCTCATATGATTTAAAGTGGTAAAAGAAAAAGATAAAAGTAATACATTATATCATAAACGGGATGGTGGCCTTTATTCATCAAATTCAGAGTTGTCGCGTTGCTAAGGATCATATCCATATGTCATCTGGAATCCGCTTCTTATCAGAGTGGCGATATCGGGATGGCAGGATGCATAGCTACGGACCTCAGTAGAACAATCCACTTTATTTTAACATCAGGAAGACGTCCTCAATTAGGCTTGCTTAGGCTCACTCCGATATGTCCATCTCGCATGGGCATTACTAGGGCTTTCTGGATTCATTTCACGGGCTTTCAGGAGAGCTCTTGCGTCCTCGACATCTTTTTTTAGACTCTCTTTTTCAAACCTTTTTCTTCTGGCACACCAACTCTTGCAGTGGGTGGAACTATTTGTCTAGTCCACCCTTATTGGATGTGAGAAGATTTTGCATTATCCTTCGATAGGCCTATTAGCTAACAGTCTGCAAATGGCCCCTTACATATACTTTAATATTATTATATGCCTTAAAGTTTGGGTGGTCTGAAAAGCCATAAATTTATCCCAACACTTTTATTAAGGCCATAAATTTATTCCAACATTTTTATTATTTTACGATTTCTAATTATACACCACTTTCCACTGGCTTGTCATAAAACGACACCATGGCGTCTGGCTATTGTTGTTATCTGAGATCCGAACTACATTCAACATTATACATTAATTTTACAATACAACAATTTTTTTTAAAAATATATATTTAATATTTAAAATCAACTTAATAATTTTTGTATGAACTTACACTCCTATTTTACTTAAATATATAAACATTATAATTTTACACTCATAATTATATTTTATAAAAAAATATTTATACAAACAGAAATAACAAATTACGCAATTTTACTTTGATTTAACCAACATGGTGCGGGAACATATCATTGTTATATGTTGCCCAGCATCTCTCCCGGTGTTCCGAAAAAAAAAACTGATTGCTGGTTTTATTTTTATTTTTTTTTGTAAAGCATAAAAGAATGTACGTGTCCATATGACTGTGTATCTACACAGTTTTTGAGCTAAGTCTGTAAAGTTCAATTATCAATGGTTCTGGTATATTTTATAAGAAGTTCTTCTATTTTTCATAACAGAAAGTTCAACACATGATAGCATAGTTGTCTGTTGACATTCACATTTATAGAAGACCTCTGTACTGAAAATCTGACATCTTCCTCGAAGCCTTTTTTCTTTACCACACACATGTTTAATAATTTTGTAACTTTACAGTTTAAGTGCCCAAAAATACATGCAAAGCTATAATTTTGTATGAAACTAATATGCCGAAATAAACCTAAATACAGGAAAAATAATGGCATACACATTTGACATATTATTTCATCACATATAATCTTATGACACAGTGTTTTATTTAAAACACATTTTATACTGAATAAAAGTAAATACAATGCTTGTAGTATGACATGTTATATTTTCACATAATTAATCTGATGTATTCAAATCATAATCAGAAAAATATTGTATACAAACTGGTTACCTTATTTTATTTAATTATTTGTTACTTCTAACATGTATGATACGTCAAAATATACAAGCTATTTCATCTCTTTTAATATATCATTACGTAATGCTCTCCAACTTCACCCGAGACGAGAATCAAAACAGGGTAGAAAAAAAAGGAAGGAAAAGAGAATAAAACCAGTTTTTGACCTTCCCCCATCCTCCTAAAACGAGGGGTCGGTCAAGCTACTAATCACTTTCTGCTGAGGTGATTTGGGCTGTGACAAAATTTTACGACTTCCAAAAGTATGTATTTAAAACCATTTCATGCTTGTAATTACCTTATTAATCAGTATAATTTCTTGATATACTTTCTTCTTAACTAACTGTGCATGCCTGTATGTAATTTTTAACATAATCTATGCATAAACAGTGTATGTATTTGTATCATATCTAATGTAAACCTTCTGCTTTTTTTTTATTATTTTGCAGGGGAAAATGGCGATTCTAGCATTTGAATTTCCCTGCCTCGTACTGCAACTGAAGCGAGCGTGCCTTTTATGCTGTCAGGTTCAAATCTAAACAAAATTGCCTTTCAGGATTTAAGAAAAAATGCATATAATTTTAACTGATTACATTGTATATTTTTAGACCTTTCTAACAAACACAAATTTTTATTCATGATATTGTTTACTATTAAAATGTAAACAACACGGAAATATGACTTCTACGGCCTCTCAAAATGCAAAATATGCATTACGCTGACCTTAAAAATGCACCTTCATTTAATACTATTAAATAGTGTTGTCGGAAATTGCCATTGACGAAGAAGAGAACAATTTTTTTGTCTTTAATTATTATTTATTTAGCCAACAATTCTATCTTAAAAGATTGTTAAATTTTCATATTTATTTATTTATTTATTTATTTATTTATTTTTTTACTGAATGAAATAAAAATTTATTTATTCAAAATTTTATTTATCATTAACATTCCGTATGTGAATTCTACTGTCTAAACTTTAATGATATGTTTAAAATAAAGGATAATAAATTATTATTATTAATCAAACATTAATAATTATTATTTAATTATAAAAAATGTAATTAATACATTTGTATAATTTTAAAAATACAAAAGCAAATGATAATTACTACGTAACATCGTATGCAGCCATCTATGAGTACCCGGCCGGACCAAAGAACTTCTGCCAGCAGAAAAAATCTTTGTATACTCACAAACAACCACATCCATTTTTTTTTAGATCAAGTTTTTAAAATAATTACTGTGCGTACTATAAAAAAATTAAGTAAATAAATTTATTAAGCCATACTACATATTTTAATAAAAATAAGGCCAATATATATAAATATATTTATTTATTTATTTTGTTTCCTTATGTAAAATTGGCCAAATTATATAAAAAAAATTTTATGAACTCACACACTCAAATTTATCAATACTATGTATATTTATATGTGTTAAATTTAGAATTGCATTTAATTCTAAGGGAAAGTAAAGAAAAAAAAATGCTTAAATTCTAAAATAACATAAATTTATAAAATATTTTATTTTAAAAAAAAAAATCTAATTTCTAGCTGATTTCAGCAAGATGTCATTTAATATTTATATTAAATAATTTTGCTAATACATTTTATTAATTATTAAATTCGCATATTTTTATATATACAATAAAAATATAATAGTCTTACATAAAATTTTACACTACAACAATGTTATTAATTAATTTAACTTGGATTTAAGCCTACTTTAATTCTAATTGAATACCGTTAATAAAAGTAAATTATCTTATCAAGTTAAATATAATATAAACTATGTTTGTCTAATGTTAATTTTGCTGAAAATTCCATAAATTTTAACTGTAAATGCTAATTGCTATACCTTTTGTTATTTATTTTGAAAACAACACCAACTTATATTTTTATTTATTATTTTTTTTATTAAATCTAGGAACTATACACTGAGCTAGACACTCCATAAATGTGTAAAACCTAAAAATCAAAAGTTTTCCTAAATAAAACTCAAAATGCTGCTTTTTACAATATAATATTACTAATTTTATTGTTTCTGAGCATAACATCTAGTAATTATACCATACTTAATTTTTTCTTCGATTCCTTTTTCAGCCAAGAATCCTGAAGTTAATGACCAAGTGATGACTATATACCCTGATTTACCTTTGAATAAGTTTTCTACAAATATTTTGTTGGTGTTGGTGCATACCCAGCCGTAGGCCAAAATTGCACCCTATACAGAAAGCCTTTGGTGAGAAAATTTTAATTTTACTTCAATTTATTATTTGTGTATTTGTTTACTATAATTTTGGGTGCAATCATATTGAAATAACTTGCCTTGTCCATTTTCATATATATATATGTTTTTTTAAAAACCAATGTGCTACACCAAAATCCCTTTTTTTTTTTTTTATAACACTTTTGTTCATAAAACTTATCCCTGCTGTCTAAATTCTAGACTTTAGCATATAAGTTGTAATTGAACTACCGGAATAAATCTTAGCACTTTTTGTATATTTTATTATATTTAGGCTTATAGCTGACCGCTATCCTAATATCGAGTGCACTAATAATTTATTCCTTGTCAACCATATATTTATATAAGAAAAAAATATATATATGAGTATGCTATAAAGCTGTTCTAACTACCCTGAACCTAATAGCTTACACCTACTCATTTTAAAGAGTAATTCTGAAATTCTGTCATCTAAATTGTAAGGTTATTAGCAAAGGCTACCCTTATAGAAGACAGAAAAAATTCTCTTTTTTTTTTTTTTTTTTGAAAATTACTCCAACATTATTCACTATTAAATTAATTAAGTTTTAATGTTATTTGGCTTTGTTAAGATTTTATATTTTCTAATTCATATTCGAAAAGAAAAAAAATATATATAACTTTTGCCTGGAGAGAAATATTTCACTGCTCCAGTGAAGTTTTGTGAAGCACATTTCATAATTTTATAAGTATGTTTTCGGGTGCGCCCTGCACATTTGCTCAATATTGTAACCCTGAGACAAATTGGCGTTCCCATGTTCCTATCCTTTCTTATTATTATTTTGAATTTTAAAAAGGCAAGTTATTAATTTTGTTTCAATTTTTTTACCTAAAAGAGAAAAATTTATTTTTAAATTTTGAAAATTTTGAAATTTTGAAATTCGATTAATTATGTATTTTGTTTTATTTTTAATACCAATTCATATCCCATGGATAATACTGGGGAGGGGGGAAAAGGTAATGATCTTGTATAACATCCCCGTATAAGTTTGTATATGGTGTATAACCATATAACGACATATTTTTATCATCGTAATCTCTTTGATACTTTAAATATGGGTCTACATTCTCAGAATATTTATTATTTTTTTATAATACTTTTTAGTAACTTTGTCACCCTTTTGACTCGTATTTTTGTTTAATTCAAACCAACAATTTTCAGTTGAGTGCGATTTTCTCTGACAAATGCCACATTTATTTTTGTAATTTTTATCACCCTTAATTTTTTTCTGAGATCCCTGTAAATTCGTAATTTCCGCCTCTGTATGACCTGTTGCATATTTCGGAGCGTACAGCTGATCCATATGTCGTTTGATCGGCTCTATTGATTTATCTGGAACTTATTGTAATAAATAATTAAAGTTTCTAAACTTTTTAGTAACTTCGTAGGGTCCTTGAAATTTTGGCTCTAATGCGCCTGGTTTTCCAATACATTTTAAATATACTGTTTGACCCAAATTTAAATCCTTTACTTTTTCGTATGCCTCTTTGAAAGACCTGGGCGCATTTTTACGAACATCTAGTGCAATATCCTGTCTAATTGCATTTAAAATATTCGACATTTTTAAGATTTCGATAAAATTCTCTTCCTTATTATCCACATTTTCGCCTGCACTTTCGATATAAGATTTTACACCCTTGTTAAACTCCAAAATGAAATCCTCTATCGTTTGACTTGCGGCCTGTTTTAAATTTAGGAAATTGCTCTGAGCATTAAGGAAGCTTAGTTTTGTACCAAATAACTCCACCAAATTATTTTTAAATAAATTATAATTGGTCTCATTATATTTTTCAATCTGTTTACTTAAAATATGTTTTGCGTCCCCAGTAATTTTAGCCTTTAAAATTAATAATTTAGTTTCTTCCTGTATATCTTTCGAATTAAAAATATTATCAAATTCATCTAAGAAAAATATAATGTTTTTGTTCTTTTTATTGTCAAATGGTGACACTAACTTAATACGTGTATCTATATCCAGCGTCTGAGTCATTTTTAACAAATATTAGTAATCAATGTATACTTTTTCAAAATATCAATTCAAAATAGATCCTATACCTCTTAAAAGAATATTTTGCATCTCATACTATTTTCTCTATATTACAACATATGTATGAAAATATTCTAAATTGCATAAATACATAAAAACAACAGCACTAAAATTTAAAAAAAAAATTTCTTAGCAGATGAAGTTGTTTTGTAGATTATTCTTTTACACACAAAGATACCCCTAAAATATTTATAATACACGTATATATAAAAAACAACATAATTTCATTTAACAGAAGAATATCTGTCTTTTTCTACAGAAACAACAATCTTATTTTTTTTTTTTATATGTAAACATTGTACCACTACTTCGTAGTACGACTCATAAATTTTCTTTTGTATCACCTTGATACAATTTCAAAAATCATGATCTATTGACATTTCAATCATTTTTATACCAGTCATATTATAAAATTTTACTTATTATTCTTATTATTATCTATTATATATATATAATCCAAACGGAAATTTCGTTCCGAACGCCGAGATTTCGAGTTCTACCGCATGGATTTTTACGGAACTTATACCGTTAGATAGGTATCGTTCCAGGGAAGGTTTTAAGCTATGACACATCATTCTACCTAGATTGGTTATAGAATTGGTATGGAAAATTCTATTATTTTGGACTTTGTTACTTCATATTTCCTTAAATATCTGGGCTCCTATTGGTCGTAGAGCTTAGATCTCGCGCCAAAAGTAGCTCCGAAGCACCCAAGCAAACTTTTCCCCGCGATTATTTTGCCGTCTTCCGATTTCCTCTAACTCTATTAGGGGCCCGCGTAGGGCCCCTTTAAAATATTTTTCGTAGTAATTTCAGCAATTATCTTAAATTATTGGTTAAGACCGCCACCCTCCCGATTCATGTATCTACGGAAAGGTTGCATGAAGGAGTTTCGTTCAGATACGCTTTCGTTAAGAATAGAGTGTGCTCCCTGGTGGTGGATTGTGGAACTAACATAACGCGATATTGTTAAAATTAGGAAATCTAACAATGCGATCTGTTATAAACTTTGGGATAGTTCATAACACATAATCTATTATCTATTCTATTATATATATATATAAAATCTATTATCTATTCTATTATCTATCTATTATATATATAAAATCCAAACGGAAATTTCGTTCCGAACGCCTAGATTTCGAGTTCTACTGCATGGATTTTTACTAATCTAACAATGCGATCTGTTTTAAACTTTGGGATAGTTCATAACACATAATCTATTATATATTCTATTATATATATATATAATCTATTATCTATTCTATTATATATCTATTATATATATAAAATCCAAACGGAAATTTCGTTCCGAACGCCTAGATTTCGAGTTCTAATGCATGGATTTTTACGAAACTTATACCGTTAGATAAGTATCGTTACAGGGAAGGTTTTAAGCTATAACACATCATTCTACCTAGATTAGTTATAGAAGTATGACGGAAAGTTCTGTTATTTTGGACGATAAGGTTACCATTTTATTTCTTGGCGAAGTTTTTTGTTGTTGAAAAAATTGAAACGGCTATTACACCTAGAAAAATAAAAGACAAAAAACTGTTACTAATTTTATTTAAAATCTTTAAAAAAGAAAAAAAAAAGAAATTCATTTTAATGAGTGATAATATTAAAAAACGAATATATTTAATTTAAACATGAAAGAGAATGTTCGTAACACTTAAAGAATTACTCAGTTGAAATATTGCAATTGAAATAATATTTGGCGATTTATCTTTTGCATCAGGTTAAGAAAAATGTATCTGAAAATTGATAAAATGATATCAAGGAAGTTCTCCATAAGCGCATGCTCAGCATTATTTGAAAAAAATTATAGAATATTCTTCTCATAAATATATATATATCCATAAAAAAAATCGGCAGAACCTCTATTTAGCATTCCTAAAAAAATAATAAAAATTTCATTTTTTTGCGATTTAGCGCTGGATGGCGACACGATAAAATTTTGAATAATACTACGATAAATATTCTTTAAGAAAAACTTTTTCAACTCTCGATACGAAGTTAGTTTAAGTAAGTTTAACTTAAATAAATACATATTTATAACTGCAGTTTTATCATATACATTTATATATGTAACAATGAAATTTAACAATCGTATTTATGCCGTTTACAATGAAATTTAAAGGGATTAAAAGTGTTTCAAACTCAAATTAAGGTCCGATTCTGAGCATTGGCAATTTGACTTCGATATTGTTAGTGTCAGAGACAACAAGAGAGTTTTATTGCCATGGAAACAACAATTTAATATCGAAATGTTTAATGATAGCATTCTTAATTAAAATACCCTTAAAACTTATCCAGACGGTGATACCGTATAAAATTAAATAGCTCAATACAAGTAACACGCAATTTGTATATATTATATAAGCTTACAGCAAAAATATTAAACTAATCCACAGTTTAAGTTTAAATTCATTGAGCATTAGGCATTTAATTACTTATTTAACAAGGAATTTATAAATGCATTTCAATCTCTTGCATTTGGCGAGGAAACCTATTGGTTCGCCAAAGAGCGTCGAGCGTTCGTCTGTTCGCGCCAAATACTCGAAAAAATATTTTTTTTTACAGATTTTCTACTCGGATTCTACCGTAATATTTTTACCGATCTTTTTTACACACATGAGTCATTTTATTAGAATTTCCTTATTCAAAATATTTTGAGTATGCGTTTTAAGGAGACCTTCCTTGTGAGTAACAATTATTATTATTATTATTATTATTATTATTATTATTATTATGTATCTCTTACAGAAAAAACTAGCAGATGTAATTATAAAAATAATAATATTACATAAATAGCAGTTAATATTATAAAAGTGGAGTCAAATATTTAAATTTTAATGCAAACGTTTCCCTCCCCCCCCACCACCACACACACACACATATTATAAATAATTTAATTTCAGATATTTAAAATATTTTTCGAGTACTTTACTACGGATACATGCTATTTTGTTTTTCCCCAAACTTATGACTTTTATAACCTCGAACTCAGATCAACAAATATTGTCCACTCTTTTTTTTTTTTTTTTTTTTTTTTTCTTAACATATATCGCCAATTTTTCTTTTAGAAAAGTCTACTGTTTCAAATGTTAAGTACTAAAGATTATTCTTAAGAAAATGTATGCAATTTTGCGTTATTAATACCACAAAAGAAAATATTTTGCAATAAAAATTGCTTACTGAAATACATTTTCGATTGTCTTTTTAATTCGTCATCCCATTTTCAGTTTTTTTTTTAAAGGTTTTTGATATTGGATTAATCTTCCGTAATCAGGTTACCTGCTAATTAGTGTATTTACTGAACTATTTAGATGTTTCTTTTATATTTGAAAGAGTCAGATCAGTGATCAGACAGTGACTGTCATACAGTGATCGCGATTGTAGAAGATTGCATGAAATTTGTACTTAGCTATTAGTAAATTTATGTTTTTTCATTATGAAGTAAACGGAGAACAGAAGATTTAGTATTATATATATTTTTATTTGCACTTATTTTACTGTCACTAAAAAATAAATACTTGGGAAAAAAATTTGAAATTCCAATGGTGGCTGGTGGAACAATATTTGTTGATTTATCATTTTAGCCTAGATAAGAAAAAAGTACCTGAAATGCAGATAAAATTGAAAATAGAAATCATTATAACGCAAGTTCTTCTGACGCACAATCCTATTCGCTAAACTGAGGAAACAATTAACGATTTTAGGTTTATTTAGGCAGCAGACTGAAGAATAATGTAATTTTGAAAATAAAAAGTGTATTTATTTCTCCGTGTTATTGCACTCTTTAGAGAAATGAAAAAGGTCTTCGGTGCATCAAAAAGATTATTTCGTTATATTATAACGTGTTAGGTTATAAAGTTTTGTATAACTGTTTTTATTTGTCATTTACAAAGAGTATTTTTGGCGAAAGATCTATAATTCAGCCAACAGCAATTTGACTTTATTTAATGGGATGTAGTCTGGCGCATAATTACGTATGTTTTACGTGTGTTATCTCTGGTAAATTTGTAACCGTATAGTTTGCAAACACTTCTGATGTTTGCCGTAAAACTTAGCTGTGCACCCGATTATGGACGTTTGGGAAGATTTTGATTGGATGAAAACAAGAGGTTTATTTTTCTATCATAATGAGTTATCGAGTTTTTTTTTCAGGTTAACAGTTACATAATTGCAAGTGGTATATATATAAAATAGAAATGGTAATGAAAATGACATTATTTTAATTTTATTCAAACATTTCATTTTAAAAAATCCACTTTTATGCGATTTACATTTCTTTGAATGAAAGTTAAAGACTTTTTGTGTGCAAACAATTTATTACATTTTTTTTACCGTATTTACTCTGCTGTAACCCGAAGATAGAAAACTGCAGTAGACCTGCTAGAAGACGTGTATTACAAAATATAATGCAACGTAGAGAGAAATTGTATTTAAGCTACCAGAACCACACATAGCACAAAGCTGAGAAGCCCGGAGTTCAAGAACTATCAAACGAAAGTGAATAATCCGAACATAAGTAATGTTCATTGGTCACTCTCTGCAATCATTGTAATTATCTCTCCTTTTAGTAGTGTGGTGACTAGAGAACATTTTAACATTTCTGATTATCACAATGGCCGTATTTTCTTCCCAACCTCTACTTTAAATATATAATGTAAAAAAGAATTTCTTCTGAATAGTCCGAATTTTGCCTAACCCATAAGATATTATAATAGCTAAATAGCGTTCAAGGAGCTAAATAGCGTCAAAGGAGTTCAAGAACTATCAAACGAAAGTGAATAATCCGAACATAAGTAATGTTCATTGGTCACTCTCTGCAATCATTGTAATTATCTCTCCTTTTAGTAGTGTGGTGACTAGAGAACATTTTAACATTTCTGATTATCACAATGGCCGTATTTTCTTCCCAACCTCTACTTTAAATATATACTGTAAAAAAGAATTTCTTCTGAATAGTCCGAATTTTGCCTAACCCATAAGATATTATAATAGCTAAATAGCGTTCGCATAGTATTCAGCAAATGCGGAAAGATTTTCCCGGTGAAGGTCCATATTAATTTAAAATACAAGGTCGAATTCATAATTTTGTTTGATCAAGGATCATTTGGAAAATGGACCAGCGAAGCGGGTGTAGCCTGCTAGTTATTTATACAGTATATTAAAAAAAAATTTATTTTTACAAATGTGTCATCCGTGATGTGAATGCCATTATTTCTCAATGGTAACTGAGATCCAACCAAAAGAGAAAAGAGAGAAAAAAAATTGTAATTCCTAAATTTACCTATTATAAATCCCAGAATTATTTTTTTCATTTCTTTTTTTTGTTATTATTGCTAACATATATTATTCATTTTATTTATTTAAATTATTATATGTGTGTCATTATTGTTACAATAATAAAATTAATTTTAATAAAATTTTAATCAATTAAACTTACATACCTACAATATCTTTAAAATTGTGACATTAAAATAATACTTAAATTTATTTTCCTTTATTATTATTATTATTATTATATTTAATGACCTCAGATGAACGTTCCTGAGTCATAGCACCATTTTACTTTGAATGAGGGGGGATTCTGGACAGATAATTACACTTGTTTATTTCCTATTTAATTTACATCCAAAATTGTTAATTGGTCCTAAATCATCCAAGCAACCTCATAGTAAATTGGTATATAATTTTATATACCTTAGATAAATTCAAATAACATAAGTGATCGTAATTACATAATTCTAGCAGAAGAGCAACGCGAAGCATTAATAAAATTAAATTATAATCCGCGTAAAAATGTAATTATTAAATTCAATTAATTACGAATAAAATTAAGAGTTTGCGTTGTGAATTATTTAGACGAACTCTTCCACTTATGAATTAAACTAAAATTTAAGCTGTAAAAATAGTTGACACACCTTAAACATTATCAATTAAATAATTACAGAAACTTTTTAAAACTTGATTAAATATTTTATTTACATTGAACACAACTATATACAGAAATACATAATATTAATTTTAAAAAAAAGAAAGCAACACTTTTGTTTGCTTCTCATTATTTTATGTATATTTAATCTTAAAAAAAAAGACAATGTTTTCATTTATTCTTATTATTATATATTTTTCTTTTTGCTAAAAAGAATAATTCTCTTTCATTTTTTTAAATTACCTTAATTATATTTAATTATTGGTTTTGTTGGATCTCAGATTGCTCTCTACCATAAAATATCAGAAAAGGATATTTATAATTTCTCATATGATTTAAAGTGGTAAAAGAAAAAGATAAAGGTAATACCTTATATCATAAACGGGATGGTGGCCTTTATTCATCAAATTCAGAGTTGTCGCGTTGCTAAGGATCATATCCATATGTCATCTGGAATCCGCTTCTTATCAGAGTGGCGATATCGGGATGGCAGGATGCATAGCTACGGACCTCAGTAGAACAATCCACTTTATTTTAACATCAGGAAGACGTCCTCAATTAGGCTTGCTTAGGCTCACTCCGATATGTCCATCTCGCCTGGGCATTACTAGGGCTTTCTGGATTCATTGCACGGGCTTTCAGGAGAGCTCCTGCGTCCTCGACATCTTTTTTTAGACTCTCTTTTTCAAACCTTTTTCTTCTGGCACACCAACTCTTGCAGTGGGTGGAACTATTTGTCTAGTCCACCCTTATTGGATGTGAGAAGATTTTGCATTATCCTTCGATAGGCCTATTAGCTAACAGTCTGCAAATGGCCCCTTACATATACTTTAATATTATTATATGCCTTAAAGTTTGGGTGGTCTGAAAAGCCATAAATTTATCCCAACACTTTTATTAAGGCCATAAATTTATTCCAACATTTTTATTATTTTACGATTTCTAATTATACACCACTTTCCACTGGCTTGTCATAAAACGACACCATGGCGTCTGGCTATTGTTGTTATCTGAGATCCGAACTACATTCAACATTATACATTCATTTTACAATACAACAATTTTTTTAAAATATATATATTTAATATTTAAAATCAAATTAATAATTTTTGTATGAACTTACACTTCTATTTTACTTAAATATATAAACATTATAATTTTACACTCATAATTATATTTTATAAAAAAATATTTATACAAACAGAAATAACAAATTACGCAATTTTACTTTGATTTAACCAACATGGTGCGGGAACATATCATTGTTATATGTTGCCCAGCACAGAGCAACTATCTACATTTTTCTTCTTTAAAACAAAACTTTAGTTGAAATGGTTAAAAAATAGCACATTTTCACTAAATGCTTCAAAGTTATTCGACCTTTTGAACCACTGTAATCTATTTTCTTTTTTAAATCTCGTAGCTAATGTTGCCCATTTTAACGTGCAGTAGACCAAGATATATTAAAAGTTTTGACATATCCCTATCAAAAAATTACACATAGCACGATATCTGTTTTAAAAATGTTAAGTTGTACATTTTACCTTAATACCACACTCAAAGTTTATTGACGACTAGTTAATTTTTACGAAAGTTAACGTCTAAAAAAATTTAAAAAAATAAAGACATATAAGTTAAACGATACCACAGCAGAACAAGACTTTTCGAACTAAAACAAAATGACGAGCTATGCGTAGACATATGTTAAAGCAATTGTATACAGGGTGTCCCAGGATTTTTGGGTCAAACTTTGAGGGGAGGTTGGGTACATCACAAGAATTCAGATTTGCATAGCAACCCATGGTCGAAAATGGCTTCGTTCGCCGTTAGGTGGTGTTGTTCACAAGGACCACGCTCTTGGCCACCACGCTCTCCTGATTTAAGCAGCATAGATTTCTTTGGGGTGCACTGAAAAGTGCTATGTATGCAACGCCTGTGGATTCTGATAAAGATCTGGTTGCAAGATTCGTATGTGCGGCTGCGGATATCCAACAAAATATAGGTGTATTTGAGAGAGTCCGCCAATCCATGATCCGACTGTGTAATGCATGCAACACTAGCAATGGTGGAAACTTTGAACATCTTTTGTGACATTTTCACATATCATCAACCCAGCACATGTAATATCTTTGAGCAATAAAGTATTTCAGATTATCTCAGTCTTGTGTCTCTTCGTTTCTTGTACCTGTCATACTACTTTCCCATGACGTTTCTGACCATGGGTTGCTATGCAAGTCTGAATCCTTGTGATGTCCCCTACTCGCCCTTAAAGTTTGTCCCAATAATCCTGGGACACCCTGTATGTACATTTATATATGTGTGTGTGTGTGTGTTACGATTATTCATAACATTCTGACGAAATTGAAGACGTGGTCTTAATTCCCTTTTTAAGTGATTAGAACACTCCTTGAAACCTAATTCATAATTCCCAAATTCAAGAAATTTCACCAGCAGAATACCATTATTTATTTATTAGATACCGGCTGAAGACAGCATCTGATTGCAGTTTTACAACATATGATTGCAGTTGAGTAGCCTTATTGATATGGATTCAAAAATCATTGGGACTTCCTCAGAAAAGAAAGCATAATTCGTTGAAACCACTTTATTAAATATTAATTATATTTAACATAGATGAACATCCTCCACCGTTGAAAATTTAGTTTAACACTTTCACTCTTAAAATAACAGCTAGTCATATCTTCGTACTTGCAGTATATTTTTTAAAGATGTTGTTATCACATGATAATTCCGACGCCTCACTGACTCTCAGCAAATACTAGTATTTTGTTTAGACAACAGATCAGACCACAAGATCTAATCTAAGCGCTCATGTTTCACGTTAAATAGTGAGAAGCAGAAATTTATTTACGCTAATGCAGATGCGTGGGACAGCCAATCACAGCCTTGAAGCAGGGAAGAACTATATTCTAGTATTGTAAGAATTTAGGACACACGCGGTGTTTACGAGAAAGGGCGTGAACATTTGGAACAAAATAAGAAAAAAGAAAATGGTACAAAACAGATACCTTTAGAATAAATGTAGGCGTTCAAAGATTGAGAAATAAAAAGGTCTTGAAAAAAAAAATGAATACGGGAAATGTTTTTTTTTTAGAAAGATTTTGAAAGTGAATAAGTATTAAAATACGCATTTTTAAATAGAAATGAATGTAAATAAGCGGAATGAATAGAATATTGTTTAAGAAAGGGAATAATTTAATAAACTAGGATTGGGGAATATAAATTAAAAAAAAATTATGTATTAATTTAATAAAGCGCGGAAATTTAATTTTCGTAATATATATGCTATAAATATATGATAGGGAGAAATTTGCATTTTACAATCAACGTTATAGACATCTAATTAGCTCTCATTACCCCTTTTATTAGTCATCTCTCCAATACCCCTTTTAAGCATATATTTAGTTGGCTGAAAGGAATAATTTAAATCTTAGTGATCGTTTCGCTTCTGGGAATTTGGTATACCTAAAGGAAACATCTCAATCATTAATCTTCGTTAATAATAATAAAAAAAAATAAACTTAATCTACTTGCGCTGTGTATTATTGTAGTACCAATTTCCCTTTGAAGCTGCCGACTAAAATGCTTAAATTAACAATTGATAAAATTAAACAGACACATGAATCATTTACTCACACCTATTTCGTTTTATACACAAACAATAACATTTATTTAGATAAAAAAAAAACACACAAATATACAACACAAACACATATAATTTACTAAACGATTTCCATTGGAAACAATTGAATTCATATAATATTTTGAGTAATTTTCATTTTAAACCAGTAAACGATATTCTGTCTTTAATTTACAGACAAGGGTAGGCAAGGGCATATTTCAATTTAAAATGCTATAATTCATCAATTTAACAGGCAGAAGGGAATCAAATAAAAATGTACATTTTTTGACAGGAATCATAGTTTGTTGGGTACATCAGCACTATATGTATACAGATCCGTATTTGTTGAGTATCCATATCGAGAGCCCATATCAAGAAGGCATACTGGCTTCCATTCGGATTTCATTCTACCAAAAACTGCAGCACGCTCATGTGAGAACTCATGTAGAGCACCTTCTTTTTTTTGAAACACTCTTAGCAAAAAACATTTTTTTAGAATGCCTTCTTTTTTTTCTCTCGTTGTATTCCTCTTACATTTTATTTTTTAAATTTATTCGTCTCTTTTATTATTTACTCTTCTCAGCATCCAATAAGATCTGATCTGTTGCTTCCCCTTCTGCCTATTTTGTGATTTAAATGGTCGTTTTTGAAAATTATATGACTGCCTCTATGTCTGTACCACCCACTCGTTGTCTTCCAGCTGTGTGTCCTGGAGGGAAAGCCTCAAGTCCAGTATCGTAAATCTAATGTCCGAACATTGTCGTAAAACTGTCCGTTCGTAAAATTTATTTGTTATAGTTCTGCTTATTTGTAAATGGGGATTGTAAAAATGTGTCCGATAGTGATTTTTACTACTGGGAGGTCTCCTGAACGCTGGGGTTTTCTCTTTTATTTTCTTTCAAATCAATGGTTTTGATGATGTGTATTTTAATCACATCAATATACAAACGAATTGTACAACATCCTTCTCTGGATGTCGGTTACAAATATTACTTTTAGAAATATTAAATACTAGCAAACCCCGCAGCTTTGCTCGCGTAATATTTGAAATATGCCAAGTGATATTTATATGTAGATATCTAATTTTTATTAAAAGAAATTATACTTTTAGGAATAATTCAAAAATTACTATTTAAAACATAGTTTGACTAAACTTCATTATTACACTGCATTAGGCAGAAATTACACTTAAATTAATAAAAAGAAATAAAACTAAATAAATGATAATTTTGAAAATATTTTGAAACTTTTATGCTGAATTAATATGCTCAATTCAGTATTCATTTGAAGTTTTGAATTTTTTAGAAACCATCTTCTTACATCTTAAAATTAACCATCATGTAAAATTCCAAGTCCTACCCACTCTCTCAACATAAAGGGCTATTTTGAAATAGGAACTGTCACCATTAATTTGCGAACATTAATTTTGAAATCGGTTTTTTATTTCCTAATATTCCGAAGAAACGTAATTTAGAAAGCTTTTAAAGGCCTTTTTTAGAACGTCTGTTGTTCCTGTGAACCCGAGGTGGTAGAATCATCCGCATAAAATATAGCCTGTGTAGGATCAGAGACTGTTACCTTTGATTCGCAATTATTACTTTTATAATCGGTTTATATTCCCTGAAATTGCATAGAAATCGTAATTTAGGACTTTTTTAGAACGCTTTCACACCTCCCCTTCGCTTCAACCTTTTTTAATTCGAATTTATTTTCGATAGTCCTTCGAAGGTATTTAAATTTTATAAGTAACTACCATGGCATATCTAAAGTTTCTAGCCTCTTCAGTATCACAGGAATCGCAATTTAGAAAGTTTTTGTGCTCCTGCAACCGTCTGGTGGTAGTGATACAAACATAAAATATCGCTTATGTTTGATCAGGCTCTATCACCAACAATTTGTCACAATTATTTTTTAATCGGTTTGTTGTTTGGTAAGATTGCATAAAAATTGTAATTTATAACGCTTTTCGCTCACTTCATCTTTTTAATTTGGAATTTTCTATCGACTGTTCTTAGAAAGCAGTTGCCTCGTGTAAGTAAATACCATGCCATACTTCAAAATGATCGACCCCTCAATTGTGCAAAAAACGCAAATTAGAATATGTTTTGCTCTTACATCCCCAGATGGTAGTGACAGCAACATAAAATATAGCCTATGTTGGAGCAGGGACTGTCAACATCAATTTGCAACCATTAATTTTGAAATATGTTTGGTATTTCCTGAGACTGAGTAGAAATCGCAATTTAGAACGTTTTTACAACCTTTTTAGAACACTTTTCGCGTATTTTCACACCTTTTAAATTTTCAGTTTTTTTTTCGAAAGTGTTCTTAAAGATCATTTATATCTAATAAATATGTAACCTTGCCTAAATTCAAGTTGCTAGCCCCTACCGATCACAAAAATCGAAATTTAGAACTTTTTTGCTCTTGCAACCCCCAGGTAATAGTGACACCGACATAAAATATCGTCTGTGTTAGAGCAGAGGCTGTCAGCATCAATTTGCCTACCGTTACTTTTTAAATAATTTTGATTATTCCTGAGATTGCTCACAAATCGGCATTTACAACGTTTCTAGAACGCTTTTCGTACATTTTCACCTATTTTAAATTTCAAATTCTTTAAGAAATGTTCTTAGAGATCATTTATATCTAATAAATATATACTATGCAAAATTTCATAAATCTAGATCCTTCCGTAATTCAAAAATCGCATTTTTAGAACGTTTTTAGTTCCTGCATCTCCTCTGGGGTAATAGAAACAGACATAAAGAAAGCCTATCTTGGATAAAGAGCTGTCACCATCATTTTTACACCATTATATTTGAAATCGGTTCAGTACTTCCTGAGGTTGCATAGAAATCGCATTTTAGAATGTTTTTTGCTAGGCTCTTCGCGCATTTTCACCATTTTCAAATTTCGATTTTTTTTAGGAAATGTTCTTAGAGATCATTGCTATCTTATAAATAACTACCATTCCAAATTTCACTATTCTAGGTCCTTCCATAACACAAAACCGCAATTTAGAACGTTTTTTTTTTCTCCTGCAACCCCAAGGTGGTAGTGATACAAACATAAAACATAGCCATGTTGGAGCAAGGTCTTTCACCATCATTTTACAATCGTTACTTTTGAAATCGATTTTATACTTCCCAAAATTAAAGTAGAACTCACCATTTCGAATTTTTTAAGAACTGTTCTTAGAAATCCTTTATATTTAATAAGTAACTAATATTTCAAATTTAATATTTCTAGGCCCATCAGTAACGCAAAAATTGCATTTTTAGAACGTTTTTTGCTCCTCCCCCCCCCCCTTTGGGGTAGTGACACCGACATGAAATATGACCCATCATGAAGCAAGGGTTGTCACCATTATTTTTTTAATCAGTTTGGTATTTCCTGAGATTGTGCAGAAACCACCATTTGGAACGCTTTTTGTATATTTTCACCCCTTTTTAATTTCGAACTTTTTAAGAACTGTTCTTAGAAATCCTTTATATCTAATAAGTAACTAATATTTAAAATTTCATGATTCTATGCCCTTCAGTAACGCAAAAACCGTAATTTAGAACGTTTTTTGCTCCTGCACCGCTTTGGGGTAGTGGCGCCGACATAAAACATAGCCTATGTTAGAGCAAGGGTTGTCACCATCATTTTGACACCATTATTTTTTAAATCGGTTTGGTATTTCCTGAGATTGTGTAGAAAACCCCATTTAGAATGTTTTTAGAACGATTTTTGCGCATTTTCACCCTTTTAAAATTTCGAATTTTTTAAGAACTGTTCTTAGGAATCCTTTATATCTAATAAGTAACTAATATTTCAAATTTCATATTTCTAGGCCCTTCAGTAACCCTAAAACCGTAATTTAGAACGTTTTTTGCTCCTACACTCCCTTTGGGGTAGTGGCGCCGACATAAAACATAGCCTATGTTAGAGCAAGGGTTGTCTCCACCATTTTGACACCATTATTTTTTAAATCGGTTTGGTATTTCCTGAGATTGTGTAGAAACCACCATTTAGAACGTTTTTTAGAACGCTTTTTGTGCATTTTCACCCCCTTTTAAATTTTGAATTGTTTAGAAAATGTTCTTAGATATCATTTATATCTTATAAGTAACTAGCATTCCAAATTTCATGATTCTAGGCCCTACCATGACACAAAATTGCATTTTTAGAACGTTTTTTGTTCCTGCACCCCTTTTGGGGTAGTGGCACCGACATTATAATATAGCCTATGTTCTAAGTTGGACTAACAACATCATTTTGATACTATTACTTTTGAAATCGGTTCGGTAGCTTCAGAGATTACCTCTAACAAACACACAATTTTTACTTCTTTATAATATTAGTATAGACAAAGAGAAATCACAACAAAACAAATTTGGCACCCACCCAAATAATAGTTACTAAATGAAATACAAAAGAAACATTAAACAGACAACCGACCTTAACATTTTTATTTAGCATAATGATGTTCAAATTTCATATTATTGCGTCTGATGTAAGTGACACTTATGATAGTTAAAAAACTATTTGTTTCACGCAAGCTAATAGAAAAACTGGATTACATCACTTTTTCTCTTAATATGCAGATGACATTTTGATGAATACGCATCCACAAAAGAAAAAATAAAAATGATCACTCTTTATGTTGAACAAAGTTCCAAACAGCTGTTAACATAAGATAATAAACATAGTTCATCAGTTACTGAAGAGATAATATAAAAGAAGTTAATCACTTTTTAACAAGATGCCTTTTTTGTAGAATAAAAAATAGTGTGTTGCGTGTATTACATTAATTAATTAATGTAATGTATGCCTAATGGAGAATAAAATAGTTAATGGGTATCAAGTATTATTTTTTCAAAGAAAACCGTGATTAGAAAAATATTTTTCTAGATATGATGATTATGATTTTGTTAAATCTGTTTATTTTTTTCTATCTGTATACTTTTTTTTTCATTAGTATAAATTTAAAAACATTGTTAAGAAAAGTTTACTTATTGTAACAAAAGTCAAGATTAAGGTTTCAATAAACACAACATTATTAAATTTTAATACATAAAATCTATATAAATATATTATATCTTATATTCAATCTCTGTGAATCATTCGTCCTCTAGAATGTTTAGTTAAAAATTAAAAAATAATAATACTTACTATATAAAATAATAAAAATGATAATTACATTTGAAAAACTTGGTAATATTGATTTACATCTCACCTGATTTTAATAATTTTTGGCTGTACTATTAATGTAATTATTATATTGCAAAAATACATGAAAAGGAAAAACATTTATGTATTTATGCTATAACAGAACTCGTGCTTATTCATTATTCAATCTTTGACACTCTATGACTTTCAGTATATATGATCTTGTGTATTGTTTATTTAGATCTAGACTTTCTGATATGTATTGAATAGCAATGAATGCCAACAAATATCTCAAACGAAAATCGACAGTGGTGTGATTTTTCAGTTTGCTGAAAATGTGTGCAGTTTGAGAATTAAAAGAGTAGATGTGTTACAAGTACAGTAAAACCTCCCTAAAGCGACTACGTTCCGTTCCAAAAAAAATTGGTCGCTCCGAGAGATGGTCTCTTAATGGATGTCATGTTTAAATCTAGATTTTAATCCTTGAAAAAAGGTAACAATTAATGTTACTAAAACTTATTTTGCACATTAGAAAAAAATATGAAAATTTAAGTATGAAAACAACCGTTAGTTACATAAGTTAATTAGTGCAGAGTTTAAAAAGTGAATACTTTGACGTTTGCTTTGCTTTTACGGTTTTATCTTCCATAACTTTTATTTCCAATTTCTTCCGAAGTTGAAATAAGAAATGCAATTTTTCTTGGACGGGAACAAATAATGACGATTTTATTAATTTATCAATTTCTTTGCGAGTTTCCTAACAGAATAGAACAGGGGAGTTTATTGACCGCCATCCTTATTTTGTCATCAGAGTTAGATTCATTGTCTAAAAAATTACAAAGAGGTTTAAACAGTTAAAAGTTACCGGAATAAATGAAAATTCTAAACTTAGTTTAGAAATTTTGTGAATAATTAATCCGGAATTATTATTCTAATAAAACCTTCTTCAAGCGGCCAGGAAAAAACGGAATTTGTTTCATTTTCTTCAAAGAAATTGGTCGCTTATGGAGGGAATTCAACTGGGGTGGTCTCTGAATAAAGGTAAAATTAGTATTGAACCTATGGGAATAGATTTCGTCCCATGAAAAAAATGGTCGTTCAGGAAGGTGGTCGCACAGGAGGTTTCACTTTACTGTATATATATCATACAGAGTGTCTCCTCTTATCCCATATCAATTAGGATGATGCATAAATTCCTAGCTTTATGTTGAAATAGAAAAGTCGAACAAGTTAATCATAAGAACAAAAAGATCTTCTTAAAACACCATCAAAAACTTTTAAATGCGCTAGGCCTTTCGAAAGATCAGAGTCTTTCTTCGTCAGGCGCAAAGAAGACGTGTTTCTACTATGAAAGCAGCAGCAAGATCGATTTTTTTCCTTCAAGTTAATCATCAAAGCAGTGGTCATTCACATCTATCACTTTCTGCTATTTATAAGTTAACACGTGCATTCCATTCTTCAAAAATAACTTATATTTGTCTACTATAACACCATAATTGTAGTTTCGCATCTGGGCCTACGTGTGGAGATATTGACTAGTGAGGGGTGTATCCGAGGGATAGGACGAAGTAGTAATCTGTTTGACCCATTTCTAGAGAATATATTGAATGGGATAAAAAAATTTCACCCAAGTTTCAAATGGACATTTTTCGGGGGCACTGTGACATACGGCTGTGTACTGTGTCGCAGGAAGATGACTTTTCGTTCACTATGTTCAATGTATGACCATACTTTGCGTAGCTTGATGTTCGCCTTCTTCAATTCTTGACTATAGCATTTAGCATTCAGTTTTTCAACTGATTTCAACAGATTGAAAACAATTATACCTTTTACCTACCACCATATATACAGCAGCACATTTTGCCAGGAATGTTGATTTTCGGTGTAGATGTTTGGTTGTGTGTGGTTTCAGTTTCTATCCATGTCCGTTTTCGATTGCGTTCTCCTAGTGATTTAGATTTGGTCTCCTATCCTTATAAGCCCCAAAAAAGACTTTCGTCAATGATGTACCAGCAAGGCGATATAAGTGTTAGGTCGTTTCGAGTGTTGCTTTCGCTAATTTGATTTGGAACCTAGTGAACAACTTTCTGGATCTCACCCATGCTCGTAATCGACGATGCACGGTTTATTGATATGATGAGACATTTTTAGAGTCAATTTCTACGACGGATATGGTTGAGAATCTCATGCAAAGTAGAAGTTTTGAATTTTGCTTTATTTACCTTATACCGAAGAAGCTCAAAATGAAACTTTTCTTGTCAATTGAGATGTATTTTTTCAGTAATGCAGACGGTGATCAAATCAGAAGTGTTCCTTTTGAGATATGGGCTCCTAAAAATGGGATTCAATTTAGGAACTTTTTTGGAAAGAGATTTCAGAGATGAATAAGTTAATGAATTTTTAAGCAGGAGAGAAATTACTTCAGCCGCTTTATGACTTCTTCATATTTAACTAATTGGTAAAGTGACAAACCTTTAAAACAATTATTTCAGTTAAAACACCAGATAATTAAATTAAGACAGACTTGAGCACAGTTAAAAAATAAAATTTTATAAAAAATATACTTAAAAACAATAAAAAATACAATTTGTAAACATTGCGCCAAGCGGCACGCGAGGCATCATCAGCACAAAAATATCCATTCCATTGCAAACGACGGAACAAATCAAGAACAGTTAAAGTTAGTTATTTTAAAAACAGACAATATTCACTAGGTACAGAACGAGCTTCATTCAAAGTCTGCGATCTCAATTCAGTGAACCAACCCTCAAAGAGCAATCTACCGTGGTAGCTATTGCAACCCGATTTCAAAATACTGGCGTTCGCAATAAGCAGAATGTGATTCCTTTGAAGTGAATGATGGACAATTTTTGAATTCAAATTACCCTTTTTTAGAGCACCAGTATGTTCTTTTAGGCGAATTTCCAATGATCTACCTGTTTCACTAATATAAACGCTATTGCAATCTTTACAAGGAATAATATAAACGACACCGGGTAGTTTAGACTTATCATATTGAAATTTATGCTTATTGAAAATGGAACTCTATTTATTAATTGGTTTAAAAGAAACCCCAATATTGAATGATTTTAGAATGCCAGAAATTTTATCAGAAATGTTCTTATAATAAATAGTTTAAGAAATAGTTTAATTCTGAACTTGGCCCACGTATTCTTTTTTAGAGACGTTATGTCGACGATAGTTTTTTGATAGTGAAAGAAGCAGATTTAAATGATATTCTCATGATTTCTAACTCTATTGGTAACCCTATTAAGTTTACTGTTGAAGTTGAAAATAATGCTGAATTAACATTTCTCGACATTCTAATCCGCAGACACACGACTGATATCTCTCAATCTGTCACCGCTACTGTTTACAGAAAACCGACATCTACTGGTCAATATACTAATTTCAATTCAATATGCCCTTTCAGCCATAAAATAGCCGTTATTAAGACTTTAGCCTTCAGAGTCATAAAATATTGCAGTTCCAGTAATGATTTTGAAATAGAGAAACGCAAAATTTATCGCGATTTGGTTAATAATAGCTATCCTATTAGTCTTGTTAAAAAAATCTTTAAAAATACTTTAAATTTTGTAAATTCTACTCCCCCCCTCCCTTTTCAACGTAGTAAACTAAGCTTCTTTATCTGCATGCCTTATTATAAGAACATTTCTGATAAAATTTCTAGTATTCTAAAATCTTTCAATATTGGGGTTTTTTTAAAACCAATTAATAAATTGAGTTCCTTTTTCAATAAGCATAAATTTCAATATGATAAGTCTAAATTACCGGTGTCGTTTATATTATTACTTGTAAAGATTCCAATAGTGTTTATATTGGTGAAACAGGTAGGTCATTGGAAATTCGCCTAAAAGAACATACTGGGGCTTTAAAAAAGGGTAATTTGAATTCAAAAATTATCCAGCATTCACTTCAAACGAATCACATCCCGCTTATTGCGAACGCCAGTATTTTGAAATCGGGTTGCAACAGCTACCAAGGTAGATTGCTCCTTGAGGGTTGGTTCACTGAATTGCGATCGCAGACTTTGAATGAAGCTCGTTCTGTCCCTAGTGAATATTGTCTGCTTTTAAAATAACTAACTTTAACTGTTCTCGATTTGTTCCGTCGTTTGCAATGCAATGGATATTTTTGTACTGATGATGCCTCGTGTGTCGCTAGGCGAAACGTTTACAAATTGTATTTTTTATTGTTTTTAAGTATATTTTTTACAAAATTTTATTTTTTAACTGTGCTCAAGTCTGTCTTAATTTATTTTATTTGATGTTTTAATGGTTTTTAAATTCAGACGTTAAATGTACATATGCTGTAAATTATTTCAGTACTTGCAGCTTGTTAAAGTATGGGTAAAATTCATCGCGTATGGCATAATTTGAAGCCAAATTATGACGATGGTGATGGGGCCCACCGTGGCTGAGTGGATAAGACACCACGCCGCTAATCGCTTAAGAGCGTAGGTGGGGGCGGGTTCGAATTCCGCCGGTTCCGTTGCACACTCTTTGTGGAGCCCCCAGGATGTAATTCTCTGGTGTTGTAATATTCCTTGTGCTATCTCGTCCCTGTATATCGACGAGGACTTATAAGCAGGCCCTGGTGTCAAGCACACAAGTCTGATGTATGTGTTCAATATATAAAAAAATGATGGGGATTTGTGATCTTTAATGCTACTAACTTTAGTTCTTTTTTTGTTGTTGTTGTTGTTGTTATTATTGTTGTTGTTGTTGTTGTTTAGCGCAAAACGTTTTACTAGATCACCTATTTTCAACGAGTAAAATTTCATATATCATGAGCAATAAGATGACAAGCTTGATGATTTGATCGTTTTTCTGCGACCGTAAAATAGTCAACTTTACCGGCAGACCCCTGACTACTAAAGAACCTACTTCTGACTCTGACAATTTGCAGATATCCATCTTTCGACCTTTAATCTCTTCAGTTCCGAAGCTAAAATAATAATACAAATGCTTATTCATTGGTTTTTTCCAAACAAAATGGCATCGTAAATGACAGAAAAAATATCTTTTCTGAAATTGATCCTTTAGGCGCTTAGTAATTTAGGCTTAAAAATATGGACTTAAAACTACAAACTCCCTTAAAAACATCAATTTAATAATCATTAATCTAAATTAACGCAATCACAAATTTAAGAGCTTTAAACAAGTAAATAATCTACAAATCCTCAAAAATTTTTATTGAAAAAGGTTTAAGTTAAATACTTATGAAAATTTCTCAATTTCTTGGCTATACTGTCTTTTGGGCATTTTTAGGCATTTTGCAAACTCTAATGAAAATAACATTTATTTTATGTGGGAATCAGATTAGGTGCTGCAATTTATTCGTTTGCTTTGAACGCAAAATATATTCAGCTGTTAAGAAGTGATGTGAAAATGTAAAAAAAATCGGGCATTTTAGTTTTTATAAGGAAAAGAACAGAGGTCTCCGTATGGGACCGAAGAGGATACATAAGTGTAGTTGCAATTACATCAAAATTGAAGGGTGTCGAGCAAGAGCCTCTAGGTCAGTTATTATGGAATGACCCCAATTTTAATTATCTAACGAAAAAAATTGAAAACATAAAAATAATTAACGGAACGATGGCTGTAACTTCAGATTCAAATACAGCAAAAATATCAGATCTTAAAATCCTTTTCATATCTCAACAGTTTCACATAAATTTTAACACTGGAAATATAAATTGAAGTATATGCTTTAGAAATACGCTGCCAAGCCTAATGCAAAAAACCTTCCATCCTTTAAGAAGAGTATACAGAAAAAAAGAAGTTGTGAATTTCGATTATATGATGAGAAATACGAAAAATACGTAAGCACTCCAAGCCCATATGGTTAACATTTCGAAGGGGAATTTGTGTTCTGAATAATAACGAGCCTTAACCCCTTAAATCTCGCTCCCGTCATATTCACGGGCTGTGTCTTTTACTCAGATTGTTTGATTCCCACCAGTTTTATAAAATAGTGAAATTGGCTACATTTATGTATTGTATTACCTGTCATTAAATAAGGTGAATATTTCTTTATCATAAAAGTGGTGCCGATAAGCAATTCCAATTTTTAAACCGTAATTTAATTCGAGCGTTAAGGGGTTAAAGTATCAAATTAAATGTGTTTTTTAAGCGAATCATTATAAATGCATTCACTATTATCAATTTCCATCGATACACTATATCGAAATTTATCATATAGCTTTCTTAATTTTTTGCTTATTTATAAGCAGTTTCATACACAGTAGAGCGCCGATTATCCGAACAAGTCGGAACGGACCCTAGTTCTGATAAGCAAAAGTTCGGATAAATGGACAGACAATTTAAGGGATGTTTTTGACTATAGTAAAACCTAAAGGTTAGGACAGGCAGTACAAGTTATATAGTGCTGGCACGTTTAAAAATTGATTTTTTTTTCCCTCTTTTTATCATTTTCTGAACCCAAGAAATATAATTGAAGCAAAAAAGCTTTTGATTGTTGCTTGCTTCAACGAAGACATTCTTTTCAATGCAGTCATTCCTCTAATTCTTCTTATACGTTAGTTGAATAGGACCAACCTTCTTCTGCCGCGCCGTTCGAACCATTTCATAGCTGTTTCCAAACATTGAAAGGCATCGTTATGTGTTGGACTTGGGTTATTTTCAGAGCATTCGTTTTCATTTTCTTCAATTTCTTTTTCATCATAAATCTCATCCACACTTTCATCATTTACAATCTGATATCAAGGCTCATGTACGTGACTATTTAACTTTTCGTTAATTTCATTTTCTTCATAGCTTAGGATTCTTCCCATCTCCTTTATTGTCTTACATTCCTCATTTTCTGATCCACTATCAGTTTTTTTCTTTATTTAAAATTTTATTCCAAGCCAATGGATAATTGGGAATTCGGTAAAAAAAAATTTGGAGAGAAATAGGCTGTTCGTATAACTGGAAGTTCGGTTAAAAAAATTTTTTGAGAGAAATAGGCTGTTCGGATTATTGGAAGTTCGGTTAATTGGAGTTCCGATAATCGGCGCTCTAAAGTACTATTTACAAATTTAGTTTTTTAAGTTTGAATTACGATTGTTATAAGAAAAAGAGACATTGTCTAAGTCGGTCATTAAAAACGTTAATTATTTTTTTTTAAATGCATTACTTTTGTTTTGCTGTTTTAAGATTTAGATACAAATTGGTTTTATTTTTTCTGTTTTTTACCAAAAATATCAGTATATTTTTAAATAAAAGTTTGTTTTAAAAAAGCTACACATACATTGTACATTTAATTAGGAATTAAAAAATATTTTCACATAAAAAATGAAGACACCCCCCCACCCCCCGCCGACATTGACTTATATTTATTAAAACTATCTTTAGTTCAAATAAAAATAAATTAATATCGCAAGAAAAATCCATTTAAAAAATCTAAAATTTAATGAACAAAAAATGCAAAACATTTAAATAATTTTATGTCTGTTAATAAGAAATATCAGAACTATAATAATGTATCAGAACTTTAATAAGGAAAATGTAGGGTATCAACAACAAACGTTTTTCATTTTATAATCTATCAATATCTAAAATAAACATTAAATACAGTTCTATCAGATTTTCCCTTGATATAAATTTATCTGTTATTTCACCAAGTCTAGAATGGATAAAAAAAAATTCAAGGATGAGTAGATATATTTTGTTTAATAATCTATAATTCCTTCTTAGAAAACAAATTGCAACTTAATGTGTAATAATTATTCGAGTGTATTGGTGAATAAAAATTTAGTATAATATTCCGAGAAGTTTAATAGGTTCTGTTTCACTTCGTTAGTGAATATGTATTGCAGATCAAAAGATGTAAATGCTGATATATTGCTTAAGATAAATGGTTGGATAATAACAGATTTAATCAAATAGCTGTATGTAGTAACCGTCATATAGTATTTGCTGTTAGCAGTTATTATATAGACAAGTACATATTTATGAGTCAGATTCTAATATCGCATTTTTTTTTAACCATTTTAGTTTTAATAAGCTGCTCCAAAAATATTGCTTTTTTAAAGACAAATTTATTATCTTTGAAAAATATTAAATAAAAAAAAAAACATGTTTCTTTTATTAACAACAAAGCTTTATACATATACGTTTATATATACATATTTTGTGACACTTTAATTAATTATTTTTGCACATTTATTTTTTCGTTCAATTTTTATACAATGCCTGATCTCTTGACTTAGTTAAAAAACAATAAGTGACTGAAATAGATACCTTAGAAAACGTGTAATTAAATTTAATCTATTCTTTTTCATCTGTCCCAACCTGCCACACGAGGTTGAACACGTTGTTTACATATTATTTACAGTGTGTTGAGACACATCATTGGACATAATGAAGAGATATACGAATTTAAAACTTACGAGTCATTAAAAAATAAATTAGAATCATTCGAGAAAAAATAACTCATTTAAAATATTTATGAAGCCATTGGTAATTCTCGGAATTGGGTTACTTATATTAACAAATTGTTATTTGACATATTATTTATTTATAAATGCATATTAATATTTTTTGGTGCGAAAACATTTTTTTATAACTTGACAACCTTACTCTGAGTATGAATTGTACATCTATTATCTGGCTCAGCCTGCATAACATCTTGCCTTGTGGGTTTATAATTTCTACTTGTTAAGATTGGGACTACAATAATATGTGCAGTACTTAAAAGCATGCTGTAAAAAAGACAAATATTTCTTAAATATAATAGAACCACGAACGAAAATATAGAATAACCTCTTCCGAGTTAAACCTGATTCTGACAAATGTTCTTTATCTTCAGATACCTCAGAAACCAATATATTTTCGACATTTGAAGTAGCATAAATGAAAACAAAATTTCTTTTGCTGCACTGATTTCCGGAAAGGTTTCAAAGCATTTTTATAGTGTATTAACCCTGGGACTACCAAAAAAAAGCAGCGTAAAAAATTTACATTAATGCATCCAACCACAGTAAAATTTTCTTAGTTTTTATTCGATATTATTTTTAAATATGTCTAGATTTTAACGAATTTAGATCTAAAAATAAGAGTTTACAAACCAATTTCTTAATTTTATCACATTAAGCTGGTTTTTACTGGATTTGAACAAATTTGAAATTTCCGGTCAGGTCCATTGGACCCGTCTGGTAGGCGAAGGATTAATCAGTTTTCTTAACTCGGAATTTGCGTTTTTCGGATGATAACAATTCCCAAGTAAATTCTTCCATGTTCAACAAGCATGTTTTTAGACAAATATCATAAATTAACAGCATTAACATTAACATTACATTTCATATTGATTTGTTACCCTCTCGACCTTAATTTAAGTCGTGCAAATGAAAATGTTTAATTGACAATTGATAACATTCTATAAACCGATATTCCAGTTTAGGAAAACTTATTAATACGCTGTAAAGTCTTTTCGGAAACGTTTTCGAAAAAAACATGTTTTCAGACAAATATTATAAAATATCAGCATTAATTTTAACATTAAATTTAAGATTAATTTGCTACCATCTCTGCATAATTTGAGTTACGCAACTGAAAATGTTTCATTGAGAATTGATAAAATCCTAAAAAAAACGATATTCCAATTTGAGAAAACTCACTGTAAAATCTTTTCGGAAATGTTTTCGAAAGTCAGTAGTAGCAAAAAAAACCTTTTTATTTTATAATTGTTTATTTAAATTTTAAAAATATATTAGATATATTGGTTTCTGATGTTTCTAACGATAAAGATTGCTTTTCGGAAACGTGGGTAGCGCAGTATACTTTTGTTCATGTTTATGTTATATTTCCATAGATTAAAAAACATTTTTCTCTTTTTAATAGTGCATGATAAATGTTTTAAAAATTTGACTTTTTTTATAAACTTTTATTTTTTATGCTAAAAAAATACTCATAATTCAGTAAAGTTACTGCAATGTTGTCAGAACAAAGAGAGGAATATAAATTCTATTATATTTATAAAATGAACTTTACATTGAATTCATGGGGTAGGTTGCTTTGTTATCTATCACTATCGAAGAATACTACAGTTTATTTGCACTAGAATTCTTGAAACATTCAGGTGTCGCAAGTTTCTAGTCTCCCTTTATTTAGTCCCCTTAAGTTTCTCTCCCTTTACAATCAAAAAAATTTTAATGCTATATATCATATCTAAATCACATAAAAATAAATAACCAAAACATACCAGAAATATGTTTTGGTTAAATGTGGAAATTTCACAGAAAGATTATATAAACCATAAAAATAACATTACCTCTATGTTCAGTAAATCTAGAATGGCTCTAAGCCAGGAAAATAAGTCTTTGAAATGGTACTTTAAAACAGTAAACCGTCGACTGATCTGCAACAAAGAAAATTTTTTATGTGACATAAAATGGTAAATTACCAAATAGTTTTTCAGAAAGAACTGGTCTTGAATATTGTATATTTTTAAAACGTGGAAAAGAATCGCAAGGGAAAAATAACGGGAAAAAAGTGTCAATTGTGATTTGCGATGCATGCTAAAATCGAAATTTTCATATTCGAGTAATAGTAGAGTATATTGATTTGTCTTTAGCCGTCATATGCAATTCATTTATTCTGTGTGTTGGGGGTGGGGGTGGAGGTAAAATTTACTTCAGTCGGAAGAAGTCTTAACAGTTGGATGTGTGATAACACTTGTGTAAACAAAAATTGTGGAGATTTTTCATTATTAGGTCTGTTTAAATTACTGGGGGAGGGGGAAGTAAGGGAGTAACAAAAATATAAGAGGGCAAATTTTTAAATTTTGTACATGAACACCCGATCTGGAAAGGGAGTTACTTCCAGGGGGGGGGGGGTGCTTCGGGTTGTTTAAAAGAAAATCTAATCTATAGATTTTTTAAAATCACTTCATAGATACATTATATTTAAGTAAAACTCTTTACACTATTTTAATTTTCACCGATGATGTGCTTTTTGATGAGAGTGGGGGAGAGAATTCAAAATTCAAAATAAATAAATAAATAAATAAATAAAACCCTAACTTTAAATATTTTAAACGGTATGAAATAAAGGCGAACAAAGATGAAATATGTGAATTAAAAGTTTTTTTACTATGTTTTTAAAAGTTTTTTTTATTTCAGAGTAACGGGGGCAAACACAAAACTATATGCAAAAATATTTTTATTTTGAACATGAACACCCTAATTTGACGTTTTATCAAGAAACATTTTTAATATGTTTTATTACTCTGAGGAACGTGTATCTTCGGGGGGAGGGAGCTTTGAAAAAACTACAGTCTACAAGGCGATGAAACCTTAGATATATTTAATTAAGTGAATTTTTATTCACAATGCTAACATGGTGTAAAACGATTAGAGTGAAAAAGTATCCAGGGCCGGGTTCGAACCTGGATCTTTTGGTTCAGCGTACCAACGATCTTCCATCTAAGCCACCTGGAACGACACACCTAGCCCGGCACTTGGCACTCAGATGGAAGAGCGTTGGTGCGCTGAACAAAATAACTCAGGTTCGAACCCTGTCCTGGATACTTTTTCACTCTGTTTTTACGTCTTGTTAGCATTGTGAATAAACATTCACTTAATTAAATTTGGATTTCTCAGACGTAATTCATTGTTTAAAATAATTAAATCTTAGATATATTTCGAACGTTAAATATTACGATTTTTGTGTCAGTTTTTATTTTTCTCTTACTTGATCCGCCCTTCCCTCAAACAAAATATATACACATAAAGTTTAAGATTTTATATCACAATTTTGGTTTATAGGCTTATTTATTTAGTGGGTTTAAAGGCTCTCTATGTATTTTTTTTTTCATTGGTTTAATGTCTTGCTTTTCCCCTTTCCCCACAAAACACCTCTTGGTTAAAATTAAAAATATGTAGGCAGCTTTACTTAAATATAAGGTATCGATGAGGCGATAGTTAAGAATTTATAGACTGTAGTTCGTTTGTTACACGCCGTTGCCTCCCTCCCTCTGAAGGCACCACGTCCAGTTAAAGAAATAAAGCATTTTTTTATCGCTAAAATCTCAAAATGGGTGTACTTGGGAAATTCTACAAATTATATCTCATCTTTTTTTTCAGTTGCTCACTTGCATCTGCCCCCCCCCCCCCACATACAGACACACAATCCTTATTTTGAAAAGCCTGATATCAAAAATTCTTAGTTTTTTTTGTTAATCTTTATTTAATCCCCTTTAAAATCTATGTAGTTAATGTTAGATTTTTTTTTTATTGTGCCTCCCCTTCCGCTCTAAAGACTACTCTTGGTTAAAGTTTTTAAAAAAGTATAAACACCTTTGATCAGGTAGCCAGCATAAACAAACTATAAACTGTATTTCCTTTTTAACGCTCCTTCCCTTGCTCAAAGGTAAGCGCTCTCCTCGAAGAAATAAAGCACTTTTTTCCCTCAGTGAAAAAGTTAAAATCGAATGTTGAGGGGGAAAAATCTGAAAATTGGACATATTTTTTATTAATATCTTTTCTGACCCTTCAGTACCTAAAAAAAACCAGATAATGAAAAATTTTTGCATTTTTTTTTGTTTGCACAACAAGTAGTAATATTGCATCCTAAATGTTAAGACCCCCTCTCATTGAAGTAATCTCCCACTTTCTTAAAAGAACCAAGGCATATCAAAATTTTTAGCTTTGAAGTAAATTTGAACATTTCCCACAAAAAATAAAATCCAAATAAATAACATTTTTTCTATAGTAAGTAAATTTAAAATGACTCTAAGTCAACAAAAAATTTTGGATGGATGCTTAAAATGGTAAATGGTCGAATGATCTCCAACAAAGAAAACTTTTTTTGTGATATAAAATATAAATCACCAAATAGTTTTCAGAAAGAATTGTTTTGGAACTGGTATTGTTTATGCAAAGATCATTCAGACATCGTCTGCGATTTTTGTTTTTATTACTTGAAAAATAGAATCTCTAAGGTTTATTTTCAGTTTTATTGGGGTTTTATTTTTCTACAGTTTAAAAAGTATTTTTCTTAACTATTCCAATTTTTTTAAGAATGTGGATTTACAGTTTAAACTAAGAATAGAAACGTGTTTTCTGTAATCATGCAAAAATAATTTCCCAATTTAAATATTGAAATATTCTACGGTTAAAATTATTTCATAAATACAGGCTAATATTGTCTCTAATAATATTACAAGAATGTGTAATTTATAAATTCATGCATTTTCCAAGATTTATTTTTCATTTCCTTGTGGTTGTATTTTTCTGTAGTTAGAGAGGTAAATAATTCTCTAAACTATTATAAATGTTTTTAGAGAGTTCTTTTACATTATTTGTCTAATAATAAAAACACATTCGTCCGAATTCTAAACAGCAAGCTTTGATTTCAAATTTAAATATTGCTAATTTTTGCATTGAAAGTTATTTTCGTATATAATATATCATGATTTCACAAATAAAAACTTCTCGAAGCATATCAGAAATATTTATTTAAATATTTATAATATTTTAATGTGGTAGAAATTTCATATTTTTATAGAAAGTTAATAAAAACCATAAAATAACATTTATCTATATTCAGTAAACTTAAAATGGCTCTAAGCCAGCAAAGTCGTATTTGAATGGATACTTTAACACTCGTAGAGTCTAGAGCTGAATGATCTCCAACAAAGGAAACTTTGTATGTGATATAAAATGTAAATCACCAAACAGTTTTTCAGAAAGGACCGTCTTGGAACATGTATTATTTATGCAAAGGCCATTTAGACATTTTCTGTGATTTTTGTTTTCCTTTCTTGAAAAATATCATGTCTATTTATTATCAATTTTATTGAAGATTTATTTTTCTATAGTAAAGTACTTTTCTAAACTATTCCACATATATTTATTTTTTAATAAAGTACATTTAAACTTTTTTAAAAACTAATAATAAAAACGTATTCTTTTCAGTCGTGCAAAATTTATTTCCAAATTCAAACGCTTCTGAATCTTACAGCTTATTTTACAAGTACAAGCTAATATATTTTTTCTCATAATATTACAAGAATGAAAAATAAATTTTTGAATCATACATTTCCCAAACTTAATTTTACATTTGTTGTTTTATTTTCTGTGGTTCAAATTCTATATATAAGTTCGAAATTCAAAAGAGAGAAGTAAGCGGAAAACATTCTAGAAAAGTTCTAAATCACGATTTATTTGGAACTCTTAGGTCTAGAAACTTGAAATTTGACTGGCTATTACTTTTAAAATGTAAAAGCGTGCGCAGAAGAGTTTATAAAAAATTCGAAATGTAGATGCAGAAACAAAAAAAGTTCTGAAATTGGCGATTTCTATGACACTGTTAGGGCTAAAAACTTAAAATTCTGCTTGGTAATTAATTATAATATTTAAAAGTTCTCAAAGAATGATTTTTGAAAAAAAAGTCTAAATTAAAAAGGTGAAGTGAGGGAATAGTGTTCTAAAAATGTTCTATATCATGATTAATTTTGGAACTGCTGAGACTAGAATCTTTAAACTGGGCATGAGTCTTTCTTTTAAGCAGTGTTGCCAGATTGGGGACTTTTTGTCCCCAGATTGTTGATTGTCACCGCTTTTTTGAAATAGAAATATTCGGCCTATTTAAAAAAGATTAAAAATTCCGAAAGAAATTGGCGAATTATACTATTTTAAAAAAGTGTCAAATAATCTGAATTAAAAAAGTCCGCAATCTGGCAACACTGCTTTTAAGACGTAAATACTTGCAATAGAACAATTTCTAAAAAATTCGAAATGTAAAAGGGTGCAGGAATAAAAAACATTGTAAACTTTTCTGTTTCTGTAATACTGTTGGGGCTAAAAACTTGGAAATTTGCACGGGGTTACTGTTAAGATGCATATACTCTCTAAGAATAGCTTCTAAAAAAATTCAAAATTTAAAAAGGCGAAATAAAGAAAAATATTCTAAAAACGTAATAAATTACGATTCATTTGTAATTCTTAGAGCGAGAAACTTGAAATTTTTAATAAAAATAGATTTCCTTTTCCCCCCAAACTATCGAAAGACACATGCAATTTAAATGCAACACAGTGTATCATTACGTAGCTAGTATTAAATAAATTGTGTAAATATTGGGAAAAGGCTTGTTAGAATGAAACAGTGAATAGGTTGCCTGAAAGTACTTGTGAAACTATTCCTTTTGTTGGCTTTTTTTTTTCCTCGCCAAGGCCTCTAACGCAGGGGAGTACCAGTCTCATTTTGATATGGGTTTTTTTTTCAGCTTCACTAATCATCTAGATTTTATATAAGGGTCATTTTCTGAATTGTCATTAGCAGATTGTTTATATTATAACTTATTGGGAGAAACTACCGTATAATTGATTTCATGTTATCGTATTTTAGGATTTACTGATATAATATGCACGGATTTATAAACTACCTAGAATGGCACTTTGACAGCACAAATGTATGCAGACAGACAAGGTATTCAGATCTCATGTCATACCTTACGCTGCAGCCTTTCTCGATTCATTCCTTTTAATTTCATGCTAATGGGTAATATAGCTCGACTTATGGAAAATATGTTTGAAAAGGAAACACTGCATGGTATGTAATGACCAGCATGCTCTTTTCGGTTGAATTCGATTGAGCCCATCTGAGTCAATCACGGCCGGCATATTGCAACGACAGCAATGCATCTGTTGAATGTTCGAGGCTTTGAGAAGGCAATTTTTGAAGAGTGTAACAGAATTTCCTAAACTCTTATCGACAACCTCATCGCATCCATGGAGAATACGTGTGCTCTCGAACACTCTTAATTTTTCGTTATGATCACACACCACATAAAAAATCCTTGATTCTATTTTAAAAACACACTTTTTGCCATTTATAAGTGTTCCAATTGCTGCGTAGCGTAACGTCATATTCTTGACATCATTTCAAAGAGTTAAAAATCCTATATACTATGTTTTGGTGTCTTATATTCTGTTTTATTTTTAATGTATGTGTACTTTTAATTTCATACGCGTGCATGATTGTCTTGCATGGTTTTCTCTATTTGCCTGTTTCCTTCACTAATTTTTTACTAGTGTATATGAATTTATATATAGTGTTTTCTAATTCTAGCATTTAATTTTCTCATTTTCACTATTTGATTTTTACCTTTATATAATTAATTGAAGATAACATCTCATTTTCATTACTTCTATTAAGTTATTTTATAATCTATGTTCTCAGCATTATCACACCTTTGAGGGAAGTCCTAGTTCATTTTTACCATAAATATTTACTAAATCCTGGCATAAAATATTAGGTCTAAGATGCTTCAAATATGTCATTTAAAATCACAACAACCATTTTTAATAATGAATAAATACTTTATCATGTACTGTTAAATGCTGAATGAAGTTTTGATTACGTTACTTTTTATAACATTTTCTAACATGTTTTGATATGGTTACAATTTCGGTAATAAAAAAACATTCTAGTGTTAAATCTGAAAAACGATTGTGACTTAAATTTTGCAATATATTTGCCTCTCTATTTTGACTTTAACTTAAGTGCTAATTATTATGTTACCACAAACTGAGATAAAATTATCCATTGGTACAAAACATTATCTTTGAAAATATTCGTAATTACAGCAGAGTTTTATTACAACTCAACATAAAGTTATTGAACTATATGCCCGTCTTTAACAGCATTCCAAATGCGGCTTGTGGTTTACCACTATTTCTGACTAGAAATTTTACAATTAAATAAGTGAAAATTTCTATTTACAAATATTTGTAATCTTATGGTCGCATTTGAAAACTCCTGGTCTATAAATTGTTATATGCTGTATAAAAAAACTTAGGAAGTTCATCAATATTGTCTAAAATTGGAAAATTTCTCATTTCTGTAGACTGTTGAAACTTTGCTCTTCTTTAAGGTTGCACTTAAATCCAAGCTGACAATTTTTTGACATATTTACGTAATCACTTTTATTCTTAAATGGGCTTAATTTGCAAATATTCTTGTTTAAAAATTAAAATTTGAATGGCGTTTTCTCTTTTTTTGATAAAAACAAAAGCTCTTTCATAAATTGTTGTCAATACTGGCTGGTGATTTAAGACTTTGAAAACATTATTTTAATTAAAATTATTTTTCTAACTGAAAACATCTTACAATACAGGTTAATGAAGATAGTTTAATAATTTACAGTAATCAAGATCATTATAACCCACTGGTATTCAAATTATGAGCTGCGTCTCCCTTTCATGATTGCATGAAATTTTTCTATGGGAGATGTAAGAACTGTTTCAGATTGCATTAAGTTGAGTTAATGATTGATAATGCTTAAGATTTTAGTTTACATTTTTTTATTAACCATTGATTATTTAATTTCTTATTTTCATTACAGTGTATTTCATGTTTTCAATTTTGCACATCATGTGCTTCTGTAAACCTTATACTTCAAAAGTGCTTTATCTCAAATTTTGCTTTCGTCACATTATTTCAAGATATAAAGATTCGATTACCCGTTTTGTCATTGGAAATGACTTTATCTATACAATAAATCCATGAAACAAATTTCAAGTTCCATATAACCTTCATTCGCTTTCGACAGGAGAGACGTGCGCATATTTTTGTAGATCTCGGGATCCGCAACCTCAAAATGCCCGAAGATGCATGAAGTGTAAAACAAATGTTCGAAATTGCTTTATGCCCCGGGCACACTAAAATTTTAGATATCTATTTCATGGACAGGAACACAAAACTTAGCTGTACCGTATCCAAACATGGCGATATTTTGAAAAGAAAACTTTTATTTAATTTATGTGTACGATATAGTGTTTCTTTGTTTTCTGTTGTTTATAAACAATAGCAAAGTAAACTTAGCAATTATTCTGACTGAATTAATTTTAACACAGTTACTCTAACTGATAAAGGAATCATGTGAGATGTCAATTTCCAACACGACGAAAAATGTCCAGACCAGGATTCGAACCAGGGATTGATTTCTTGGCTGAAACTGATTCAGATATCAGACCAGATGCTATACAATGAGGTTAGCTGAGTTAATTAGATCTAGCAGACTCGTCCGGGACAGCTCAGATTGATAGAACATTGGCGGCTTCCACCAAGAGATATCTGGTTCGAATCCTGCCCGAAAATTTTAGCCCAGTTAGAAATTTACATCTCATAATTATTCTGAATCAGAAAAAACTTACAATTATCATTCCTATGTTACTTTCAATCTAGATATTTTAACTTCCATCACCTTATGTGTTGGGGATGTGTGACATTGGCCACAGGCTCCTCGAGAAAAGTTCTTAGAAGTCGTATATGGCGTAAGAAAAAGTAAATCTCTTATTAATTAAAATTTTTAGAATTGTTATATTTACGGTGTGAAATTCTATGTTTGTGATACTTTCTGATGGCTACATAGCTCCATACTTTCTCAATATTACTTTTATTTTTGTTATTTTAGAATATCCAGTAAATTCTATTATTAACACACTTAAAAAGATTAATAACTACTTAATTTAATACTTTAATTTTAAAGATTACGTATTTTTAAAACAAAAGTAAACTGTATTCCACTTAGACTGTATTCTACTTCACTTCTGAAAACTGTATTCAAACTCTTGTAACATGCTTATTCCTGAGTAATATGCATACATAATTTGCAGTTTTCTTGAAATTTAAAAAGAAAGTTTTACTTTATAAATATATATATATACATATTGTGCGTTTCTTTCTTGAATTTTTAAGTACGAAATCAAATTTTTATTCACTGTTTACGGTTCCGTGTAATGCAAACATAAAACATGCAAACGTAAAATTTCAGATTTAAATAGAAATTTTTACTTTAGGAAATTACCTCTTTCTTTTAGTCAATATGTTTTTGAAGCTTTCGCAATAAAAACTGGGAAACAATTTTCATTTCTTTCTTTTTTTTAATTAATTCCTGCGAATCTAGGCTTAATATTTAAAAGTTTTGACGTTTTAATGTAACTTTTATAATAAATTTTATTGAAACGTGAAATGTTATATTTTAAATCAAACTTATTCTATATTCAACAAAAATAAATGAAGATGGAAATTTCAGCCTTTAAATTGATTGAGGTTCATTAAAATAAAATATTTGTTATTCATAATTTCTTGTTTTGTATTTCATTGCTGTAGTTTATAGGCCCCTTGGGAAACTTCATTATGACAGCCGTTTGCAATTCTGAATCTTTTATTTCTAAACATTAAATGCAGATCGTTGTTTAACAATAGCGAGGGTTTTCACTGCGCATTAATTAGATCAAGACAGTTATTGTTACAACGTATAATGAAACAGGCAGTCAAACACTCACTAATTTTTCCCACGAGCAATACTATATTTATATTTGTTTACAATATGTAGTTACTAATGACAGAATTACAATAAATCACTTGATGTTAAATTATAAGTTTAAAGCAAAATGCCTTTCATTTCAATGAAATATACTGTAAAAATTACAGATATTGTAACTTATTTTAAAATGTAGCATTCTGTATTCAATATGGAATAATAACCAAATAATATAGTCTTAGTTAAGTTATAAATAGTTGGAAAATGTAATTTCCATTCAAATATGAGGATTAAAAAAAAGTAAATTAAATAAAAAAAATTCTCCCATTTTATTTACTGAAGAATCTTGAAAAATAATTTAACGTTATGATGAAAAATATTCTGAATTTATTTTTAATTCGTGTACAACAATTGTTGGACTCCGATCATTACAAACAATTCTATTCAAGACTAGTGGTCAAGGATGTAGTGTGGGAGGTGGGGGGGGGAATATGGTGGTATGCGTCATATACTTTCTGGATAACTCTGTATACATTCCGTAGTTGTACCGTAATACTTTCTGGCGTATATCCACTGTCTACAGCGCTCTCTATATCCTATGGATCTTTTTTTTACTGCAACCCTGCTAGCGAGGGTATTGTCGTATAATGTACAGAATTTTAAAAAGTTGCAAAAACAATCAATTGATGTTTTTTTTTTGTTTGTTTGTTTGTTTTTTTTTTTTTTGTTCTTCTTGTTGCTGTGCGTACACCAGGTATAATGATCGCAATGTTTCTGAAATCCATGCACTTTAAAATTATTGTACAGCAAGGTTGCTGGTGCTGGTTCCACTGATTTTTATTATTACGTATTATTACTATTATTATTGGGGATTTAATAGGCGCAAAGTGCACCTACATGCATGTACTGGTACCGGTGCTATTTAATGTCATGCATTTTGAAATATTTATGTAGCGACATAGGGAATTACAGTAACTGATTTATCAGACGTCGCAATTTTCAAACAATCAGGTTTTCGTATGAAAAAAAATTATAGCGAAATTTAATCCAGATTTCGAACAGAAATTTAGTTGTCGAACAGTGAGAGTGTCGTCTCTAAATCGACCGAAGAAACAAACATAGCAAAAGCGACTGAGAAGTTTTTTTTCCTTTGACGCAAAGACCATGTACGTGGGGTACACGAGTACAGTGATCACAGTGTTAAACGTGCATTTTGAAAGTTCTGTTCAGCGAAGTTGCTGAATCCATTGATTTTTCTCACTTTCTTTTATTTTTTATTTTTTTTTTCGTAATTCTTTTTTTATTCATTGGCGCGAAGCACATAGACATGCGATACACTGATCCCGGTGGTAACGCATTTTAAGGATGTTGCTTATAGGTTAAAAAGGTGGGAAGTTAATTTAAAGGTTTAAATGAATATGGTATACATAAGACTGAAGAATAAGAATTCAGCCCCCCCCCCCCCTCAATCTCAAGTCATCCAAAGTTTCTTTATTAAAGGTATTGCTAAGGGTTTTTTTTTTTAACTATTACTAAAATGTTATAAAATTGCCATTACAGCTTGTAATAAACAGTGTTGTAATGCTTTTTATATTTTACTGCACTGTAGAGTGTATTCTTTGAAACCGGTGAATTCAAGAAGTAATTTGGGAGGAGTGAACCAATTAATTGTAGTTTCTTTATTTTCCTTGATAAAATTGTATTTGTTCACAAATAATTCTTTGGAATTAAGTTCTAGAACAGAGGTACTAGTGTATTCTAAGAGGTCTAAATCAATTAAAAAAAACCTCCACACACACGCCAATTGATTTTAGTAAGAGGTGAATCTTTTTTATAAGAAAATGCAAAGATATTTTTGGTTTAAAAAATCGAGACTGTAGTGGAATGCGTTGTACATCTAGCAATGAAAATTACTTTTCAGTGGAGTCATAAACATACAAAAAATAATAAATAGTTTTAAAATATCCACAGCCAAAGTAATACAGGGTAACCCAAAATCTACGAGGTAATTTAAGAAAGCAAAACTTATTCAAAGTTAATAACGCTTAACTTGAAATATTAATAACTTTTGATTTACTTTTTATTCTTTCTTTTTATATCTAGTGTTTTATAACACAGAGATACATGTTTGTGCAGAATATCATTTTCGAAATCATCACTCAATTATTTCAACTGTGATTGTAAGAAATTATCCCATAGCCGTTTAAGACCTGACCAACACAATTGTGTAAGTGATCCTAAAGAAAATGGAAAAAAATTTCGAGACTGCACACACAGATCCGCCCTTAGCATAGGATACTTTTTAATTTTTTTTTCAATCAAATGTGATCCTATTTATTAGGTTGGTTGTGTGGATGACGGCCAATCATCAACACGAGGGATATAGGCCCAAAGAGAGGAAGGGGCCCCCCGTGGGTGTCTTTCTAAGGGAACCTAACCCGCATTTACGCATGGAAATCCACGGTTTGAAGAAAACTCCAAACGATTAGGCCGATGGGCGCGATTGGGTTCGAACCCAGCCCCTCCCGTCTACCAGCTTCGAGAACAGAACCTCTCGGCCACTGGTGGGGCACTATTTGTTACGAGAAACCAACAAAACTTTTCATTTCTACCAATAATCTTCCGGTCTTAAAGGGATAGGGATGATTATGCCGAGTACATCAAAAGTTCGCATAGCTGCCAACCGTCCGGGATTTTTTAAATCCAACAAACATACTTTGAATCAGAAATTTTGATTAATGAATAAAATCAAAGAAGTTTGACATAGAAGCAAGACATATTATTATTTAAAAAATTATCAAGTAAATTTTCTGCTTCCATGTATGTTTTTTTTCTTCAACTATGAGTCCGTTGCAATTTTAAAAATTAATTCGAAAAGAAAAAAAGTTACGATTTTTAAAAAAATGTAGTTTTTACAAATGGAACCCGTAAAAGATCAGATTTTTTTTATTTATACATATATAGAGAGTAGGTGGAGGTAAAGATACGCACGGGGCAAAAATTCGCACTGGCTGATTTAATATGAAGAAACACTTCTACAATCAGGATCGCTAGGTGGTAGTTTGGTCTCAAGTGTAGCAGTTGTGTGTTCAAACCTTATGAAAAAAAGTAGCACTCCGTGCCCAGAAAATGAGGTAAGTTTAAATTTTCACATTTTGATCTAATATTTTTTAAATTTCATTTTATTGTTTAGCTGACAATACTTCGAATTTTTACAAATCCAAAAATTTAATGGAGAACGGAAGCTCTATAGCTTCTAAATGCCGTTTAGTTTACCTCGATCGCATTTGTTTAAACTTGTCGGTAGCCGGTTAAGTAAAATACTGCAGAACGGGGTAAAAGTACGCATCCGTCTTGGGGCAAAAATACGCACAAGTTTAAGATTCAGGGCTTTGTCCTACACTGTTAAAAATTTGCAGAATTATGGCAGGTCATTTGACCGTTTTTTCCGAAAACGGTTACACAACCGTAATTTCAACACTATTCTGGCCATATTATTGGCCATTTTATGCTCAGAATATAGTTAAATTATGGTTATGAAACCGTTTTTACAAAAAACGGTCGAATGACCTGCCAGAATGCTGCAAAATTTTTAACAGTGTATCGTTTTAGCTAGATGGAAAGTTTTCCTCAATTGCGTTTTGGAAAGTTTTATTTTTTATATTGTATAAAATATAATAGCTACTTAATTAATATAAGCTAGTTAACTACTTTTTCCTTTTTCTAGTTAAGATTTTTTCAATATAGAACGTAGGTATCGAACTTTTAAAAATCAATATTCTTGTTTCATAAAACGATTTTGTTTTAAGTCTTCATCCTTAACTTATGTTAACGGTCTCATAGACCGCTGCTATATTCAGTTTTTACAGCTTAACTTGTAATTTTCAATTTAACTATTGATGTTAGTTTAATTTTGATTCGTTTGGAAACTTAGTAGTATCGCTAAAGACTTCTAAAGGAGGAGAATTTTTATTATAAAAGGCCTTTACAAAAAGTTTAGTGCAAAAACAGTATCTTATGGGTCAGTCAACCCTTTTATTCATTCTACAACCAAGGGGTCTTTGGGACATCTCACAGTATTTATGCAACAATTTTTGTAACTGTAGTTAGAGGTTAACTGCTATTTGCGATCTCACAGACCGCTGTTTTTTCCCCTTATTTTCATGGTTTGACTTACAATTTTCCGTTTAACTATAAATACTAGTGAAATTTACTAATGCTTTTCCATAACTCCTTCATTTTATTGGAAACGGGGCAAAAACCCACAGTAATGGGTCAAAAATACGCACTGCGTATCTTTGCCCCAGCACTGCCCCAACCGATGGGGCAAAGATACGCAGAGCATTGTTTTATAAAAATTGCAATTTCTCACACAATTATGATTTGACAGAATGTCGGTTCATGGTGGCACTTGCGTAAGGCTCTAATCTAGCATTTTAATCACTCATTACATTAAGTTTAGTACAATGTGAGCGTTAAAAATCAAAATGTATGGAAACTGCATATCTTTACCCCCACCTACTCTATAATTTTTTTTAAGTTGATGATCTAAAAATCACTGATAGAGATCGTTTAACCCTTCACTGTACGATTTTTTCTATTTTTATGAAAAAAAATATTTTAAATCTATATCTCGATTTAATAATGAGAAAAAATAGTAAAAAAAAATTAATTTCAAATTTTCAGCTAAAATTTTATATTTTATGGCATGTACCCTACCTACACTAGGGTTTTAAAATATTGTATTGCTATATTTTACAACTAAATGAGCTTAAATTAATTACTTTTATCTGCTTAACACTCTGCAACTTTTTTATATTAATATTTTTAAGTATTCAGTAAAAGTAATGAAATTAAACTTTACCTTAATAGCTTGATCGAATATTATTTCATTTTCGAAGAACAAATTCTATTTTTTTTTTTGTCAAATACAGCCATATGACATGGGCAAAATAAGTTTTATTCCATTCTTTAGACGGTTCTTGATCAGGGATAGAGATCATATTGGACAAATTCATGGCACATAATAAGAAATACTTTTTTATGTATGTGCCAGATATGGCACATGGTGCAGTGAAGGGTAAACCTAAATATGAAGTAGATGTACGGAAATAAAGCAATCTAATACAATAAACAAGGAGGAAATATCAAAAGAGTATCTGAAACCTTCAGTATCCATTGAGTTGAAATAGGTCCTTCCTGGCCTTGAGTACATCGAGCACACGAAACTAGTGCTTGATTCACAATTCATATAAAAATGCTTAATCAACAATGGTTGAATTGGGGCTGATAGCATGCTATCATCTATGAACGAAGAATTTCTGTGTATCCAGGTGTTTTACTCACGACTTAATATCCATAAATCTACTTCATACACGGCATGTGAGAACTCTCAACCGGAGACTTTTGGAACGAGAATCTTTATTGTTATTTAGAAACAGTATCTATGCCTAATCCCATTCTTTGTAAACTATAATTTTGCATTATCGTCTATTCTTTCTTAATTTATTTTTTAAATTGTAATGAAATTTTGACTCAACCGGTACTTAATTACACATTTTCGACAACAAAGTTCTGTATCTGTCACAAGAGCCACTGGAGGCATATAGCTACTTCTAAAAACTACAGAGTATTGAGCGCGTAATATTTGAGCTGCTACCTTGTCTTTTCGAATGTGTTAATGATAAAAATTATATTTGAATGTATTTTAACTCTTTCGGGGTCCGATTTTTTTTTAATTTTGAGAAAAAATTATTTTTACGTTAATAATGTTTAAGTTATCTATTCAAACTGATTTACTGAAGCTTAGCAAACATGTTATTGTCTGAAATCTAACAAATGTAGTTAGTTATTTTGCGTATTATTCAACTCATATTCACATGACAATAGGCTACGAAAGAGTTTTGGGAGAAGTTTGGAAAATATATTACAACGGGATTTAATAGATATTACACTTTTCTTATATTTTTTGCGTTTTATCACACATGGTTTGTTCAGAAATGTAACTGATATTTTAAATTATAAAGAGTGACATATAGAGGAGAGTAGTACGCAGTGAGACATGGTACACAGTGAGACAGCAGCCACTTTGACATATAATTGTAACTTTTTCTCCAAGCTGGCACACACACATAACGATCTCACCTTATACAACACGTAGATGTAGTTTCGGCACTTTAGTTACTCGTACGACAAAATAGTAAATAATTCTTTATTTTATAGTGGTTAAAGCTACATAAACGTCTATTTTAGAGTTTATTTCCTTTAATATCACATATTTACTCAACCAAACCTAGCTATATCTGATAATAGACTATTTCGATAAAACGACATAAACTTTTTAAAGCGATGAAATTGATGTAACAGATGTGGCATCCAGTTTGTTACAATAAAACGTAATGAAAGTACACAGTGAGACGTGTCTCATTGTGTACCTAATATGTGGTTCTGATGTTAAAAAAGTTATTTATTAATAAAAGAATGTTTTTTTTCTCTCTCTTTCTGTATGTGTGTGGGCGTGTAATGGCTAGGAAAATTTACTGAACGTAAGAGGCTGAAAATTTGCATGAAGGTAGCCAAGGTCTGCCATTGTCCACCCGAGGCTCATACTTTTAATTTTTTGAAAATCTAGAAATATTAATTAGAAATCATAAAATGAAGAAAATATTGATAGAGTGTAAAACTACATGATTAATTAAAATATATACATTGTCTCACTGTGTACCACAAGTGGTACACAGTGAGACAATTTGCCATACTCTGTTATGCTGCTTCTGTGATTTTATAAATAACTTTTTAAAACCATTTATACATTAATGTGTAGCGTATTTGTGTAGCTTAAAGATGAGCAATTTTTTTTTTTTAAAGAATAAAAATCGTCGCCATTCGTTAAGTAATAATAAATTTCGTCTCACTGTGTACTACCCTCCCCTACGTTTAAAATTAATGAATTGCCAACGGTGAAAAAAAAATTAGGCAAACTTTTAATATTGAAATACCTAAAACTAAAAACGAGCCCAGAGTGGAATGACACATTCACCTTGCGTTAAAATAACTAAAATTAAAAATCTCATTAGTAAAACGGTGCATAAAAATTTATTTAAATATTCCGTTACAAAATAAACTGGTCTTTAAAAACTTCAAAATCATTGATGTTAAAATCATATGAAACAGAATTATTTTAAATTTTTAATTAAACTTTTAATTTTAGTTACTTTTAATATTATCATTATTATTAAATACCAAAATATAAATGAAGTTAAAATAAGAAATAAATAAAAATATACTATCATTACTACATGTTCATAAGACAAAAAAATACTCAATGAAAAGACATCCACTGCTAGTACGGCAGACCCGAACGGGTTAAAAACTTAAACTATTTTAAGAAGGTTAGTTATTTGAATGATGTCAAATTATTTCTTGCGTACAAGTTAGTTAAGCAGGTAAGAATTTAAGACTCAGAGTGTGGTTTTTGAAGCACTGCGAAAATGCAACTCATAAGCAGGAGTCGAACCCACTGAAAAACGGCTAGGTGAAATGGTGCGCTAACCAATTTTCCCGAATGATAAATTCATTTAAGACAGTGCGAAATATACTATCTCGAATTATTTATTAAACATACTAGTATGCACAAATAGGTTCTGTCTGATACAATTTCTACAGTCATTCATCTTGAAACTTATAATGAATTAGCCAAATTATTCCAATAGTATAACATATGTATATGAAATCTATTATATTGGGCTAGACAATTATTATCACTGAGATAATTAGAGTCTGTTACAGTGAGATGGATATCCGGCTTCATCTTCATTTATACCTCAGTATTATACTAAAGCAGTTGTAATAACTTTCAGAATAATTGCATAACGTGAAATGTACGAGATGAAACATCAAATGCATACGTTTCAATTAATAATTTTAAAATGGATTGTTTGTAATTTTGAATCTTTTACTTTAATAAATGTGTTCAGCAAAAATGAAAGTTAATTAAAAAGTTTCCCATTAATGCAACAACAGAGAAATTACTAATTTACCTATACACTGTTTAAAAAAAATTCTAAATTGAGGGTCTGAGCATAGTGGGGGTATATTTTTTTATATCTTTTTGCTAGCACATTTGAATTGTAAACGAGTGTATGACTTCTAGTTTGCTCAGATTAAGAAAAAGTATAGATATAGAGTGATTAAAAATTTCACATACAAAAACTTAACGGATGGACACTTCAACAAACATTTTGAATCGGAAATCAATATGCTCGCAATAACAATACATTTATTCAATGAAAAATACAGTAAGCCTTCCTCTAGTCCGATTTCAGATTTTTGTTCCTTATTGAACTTTAACAATATTGATGATTTTTAAGGTAATTTATAACAATCATGACAACAAATAAAATCAATAATAAATTTAAATGAAAAATAATGTAAATTGACAATGAATTAATTTAATAATAAATTAAAATTAACGATAGATTAAACTAATAAAAAAATTAATTAACGATAAATACAATTAGCTTTAAAATAACAATAAATGAAATTAATAATAATAGTAAATTAAATTAATAATAAATTAAATTAACTATAAAGTAAAAGTAAACATAACAATAAAAATAACAATAAATGAAATTAATAATAATAAATAAGTAACATTAATAATAAATAACTTTTAATAAATTAATAATAATCAATATAATATAATGCAGGGTTAGCCTAAATTGTTCATCGGGTTTCAAAAGATTGTTTATATGTACGATTGTTTCAACATACAAAGACGGGTGATAAATGAAAAAATGCATACACTCACCAAGTTTCTCGTACATAATACAAATATTCAATATGTGCGCCCTTAGTCACTCGGCACACATCTCACCGGTAATCCAGTTCCGTCCATACGTTCAATAGCATGTTTATGTCAATGTCCTACACAGCAGCAGTGATGCGTTCCTACATGCGAGCCACGAGGCTGGTTTTTAAACCTGGTGAAATCAAAGTTTCAAAAAGTTTAAATCAAAGGTAATAGCGTGCAAAAGTTGTATACGGTCCTCAGTAATAAAACTGCGCAGTTTTTTTAAATTAAATTTTATTTTCCTGTGCCCCCGGGCCCTCCAATTTCTTCCAAAACACCTTGTAGAAGCTATAAATAAAAATAAAGATAAAGCTGAAAAACAAAAATGTCATACCGCGGAAAAGTTGTGTGTGGTACGTAGTAATATGCCTGCACTGATTTTTCGAAATCAAATTTTATCTTCCGGTGGCTCGGGTCCCCCCTATTTTTGCGATATTTGTCAAAAATGCCTTGTACAACTTATAAATCGAAATAACCATAAAGTTGGAAAATAAAAATGTCATACCGCGGAAAATTTGCATATAGTACATAGTAATATGCCTACAGATTTTTTCAAAATCGCATATCTTCCAGGGACCCGGTCATTCGAAATTTTGAAAAAAAATTGGCATAAATTCCTTTTATCTGTTGTACATGTATAATAGAATGCATCCCAAAAGAAGCAAGAATGCAATAAAAATATTTTATCTGTGAAAAGTACACAATTAATTAGAATTCAAGAATGAAAAACAAACATTTAAATCTGTTAAAAGTGTTCAAAAAATTTAAAGTTCAATTAAATCAGTGCTCTTCAAAACAAAAATCTAAATATTCAAAATGTTTCGGCTTGGTGTTTATTGTTGTTCCTGTTTCAGTTTTGTAACCTTAAAATAGAACATAGTCTCAAAATATGGCACTATGAAATATGGCATTAAAATACTAAATATGGACCCATCCATGTTGCTTGCACCCCAAACTGTCGCAGCAGCTTCAGTGACCACTCTGACAAACCTTTCTACACTTTGAGTGTTGCATGGAAACTCGGCAAACGAAATGATATCTTCATTATCATGTTTGTCAATGTACATCTTTAAATCATCGCAAGAAAGATTAGTAAAAATAGGTGGTTCTGTAACTTCTGCCTTATCCCGCTGAATCATATCAATATAATCTGCTGCGCTAAAATTGATTGCAGAAACTTGGAACCACCTAATTCCTCCACTTGTGTTCGTACTTCGGGCTTTAAGGATTCAATGAAATCCTAGTTCGCGGAAGTGTTTCCGATCATCAGTTACCATGCCATGCCACTCAGCAGATTTTCCGGATGGGCAAAAAAGGTATTGCGATGGATTACTGGGTCAATTATAGCTTTGACTGCGTGGGGCATTTCCACGGAAAAATAAACAATTTCCCAAAGATGGTTTGCACTTAATAGCAAACCGTACAAGTGCTTACACCTTGACTACAAGCTCCGTCAATATCTGCAGATTGAACGTTAGATCTGGACTTCCGACATAATCTCAAAATTCTATTGGCGAAGATAACCCATCTGCTATGTGAAAGTCTATCCGGAAATCTATTTGTTAGATCTTCCGAACAACTTCATTTCTTAATAGATATGATCACTTTCTTCAGGTATTTTTGATCGGTACTGAGATCTTTAATAACTGTTTCGAGATTATAAGTCTCTCGAATAGTCTGTAAAGAAATGATGGGAGGGGATTCACACTTGTCCAGCATTTTTCGAATCGGACCACTATAACTATATGGTCCTATTCATCCGTGTAGCACGAATTGATTAAATAGAACTTTAAATTTTTTAAACACTTTTAAAAGATTTAAATGTTTGTTTTCATTCTTGAACTTTAATTGTTTGCGTATTTTTCACAGATAAAATGTTTGTATTGTACTCTTGCTTTTTGTGTGATGCATTCTATTATACATGTAAACAGATAAAAAGGAATTTACAGCAAATCTTTCGAAATTCCGAATGACCGAGTCCCTTGAAGATATTATACGATTTCGAAAAAACTGTGTAGGCATATTACTACGTACCATTCGCAACTTTTCCGCGGTATGACATTTTTATTTTCCAATTTTATGGTTATTTCTATTTATAAGTTGTACAAGGCATTTTTGATGAATTTCGTAAAAGTAGGGGGGGGGGGGGTTCCGGGCCACCGAAAGATAAAATTTGATTTCGAAAAAACTGTGCAGGTATATTACTGCGTATCACACACAACTTTTCCGTGGTATGTCATTTTTGTTTTCCAGCTTTATTTTTATTTTTATTTATAGCTTCTACAAGGTGTTTTGGACGAGTTTGGCTGAAATTAGTGGGCCCGGGGGCACCGGAAGATAAAATATGATTTCGAAAAATCTTCGCAGTTTTATTACTGAGGACCATACACAACTTTTGCGCGCTATTACCTTTTGATTTTCCAATTTTCGGTTTTTTCACTCCACCCTACTGGTGAGTGTATGTATGATATCTTGTCATGTATCACCCGTCTTTGTAGGTCGTATACCTCCCAATACACCTTTTTTTGAAATCTGATGAATGAATGCTGACCGTGTATAATAAATGATACATTATTAAAAATAAATCAATAATTAGAATTCATTCACCTGTACACTTCCATCGCTTTTGTGATGTCATATCATCGCACACAAAACAAAGTACGTCTTGTGAAAATGTTGTTGAAACATCTTTATTTATATTAAAGTTGTGAACAATATGTAGCTGTGTTCAGATTCGTTTCTCCCAATATTTTGACTGAACTACTAGGCTCTGTGCCTAAGAGCTATTTCTCGCCAATCCCATTCAGTCACCGCAAACTCCTAATTTCATCTGCTTTAAAAAGATTACGGAAGATTGAATTATTCGGCGATTGCAAAAGTTCATGCCCTATTTCATAGATGGCAGAAATTTGCAATTTTGACTCTGCTAATGTTTATTTTATAACGATATCATTAATTTACAGTTATCTACATGTGTCGTGAGTGAACATAAAAGTTTTTCAGATTAATTTGTATGCAAGTTTAATTAATATTCAAAATGGAAAATGAAAAGCTACATTTTCTCATGTTATGTTATACAAGTTTAAAAAAAGAATGACTGGCGGACGTGCTATAAAAAATAGTCAAGAGTTTTATTTGGACGTTTATCAGGACGCTGTTTTAAAATTGGCAACAATCGTTGCAATGACAATCTGGAAATATGAAATAAATCTCATGTAAAAATATTTTTAAATTTAAACTGTTTGGGTATTTTAAATATAACGCACTTTTCCCACTTTCTTCTTTTAACACATTATTAATATGGGATGAAACCCTACTCTAAAGATTATAATTCAGTTTAAAGAAGAATACTGACATTTATTAAGACGGTGATAAAACAAAAATACAGATAGTTGCACTTTTCACAATCAACATTTAGCTTAAAAGCGGAAATGTTTGGCTTTAGTCACATTACGGCGTCAAATATTTCATAAGATTTTTTATACTTCGTTAAATCTTCTATTTTATATCGTCGAAAGAAGATTCTGTTCTTTTAACACCAGCCGTAGAGTTCTTTTCTGAGTTCTATTTATTTTTTCTCCTTTTTACCCTTCACACAATTCCTTACCTTTTAATTTCGAAACTGAACAGCATCGGGAACATTCAGTCTGAATGCAAGTGTAGCTTACGAAGTTTCCCACAATGTAAACATATATTCTTCAAGTGATTCATTTTCTTACAATTTTCGTTTATTTAATATATCATGCAACTCGGCAGAACTGTAGGTGCTACTGAATTCTGAAATTAAGAATTGTTTAAGTTTGTCATATGAATTGATATGAAATTGTAACTGGGACAATTATTTGGACGTTTATCAAGACGCTGCTTTAAAATTATCAGCAATTGTTGCAATTACAATCTCGAAATATGAAATAAATCTCGGGTAAATATATTTTTTAATTTGAACTGTTTGGGTATTTTAAATATATCGTACTTTTCCCGCTTTCTGCTTTTAACACAATATTAATGTAATTATTTTTTTTTAAGTTTTCTTTCTTTATTAATTTTCGCATGTAGACACATTTTTTATGATGAAATTTTCTTTATTTCCTGCTTTTAACGCGTGATCATTTAATTGTTATTTTAAAGTTAGTTTTTTTTTCTGTTTTTAATAGTCAAGCGCAAATACATTTTTTTAATTGAAAGGAAATAAATATCGTTGCTCTGTTCTACAACCTAGCAACGATTTAAAATAGTGACATTTTCTATATATGAAATAAATCTCTCTTGAAATGAGAAAAATTTGAATAAAAATTTAAAAAAAACCTTGAAAATTAATCAAATTAAAAAATTAAGTGCACGCAGCTCACCGCAAGATTGTCAAGTATGTCACTGTAAAAAGAGGCTGAATTCCAATACATAGTTTTGTTATTATAAAACTTTTTTAACAGAACTATTTTTATTGACTTCAATATTAAATACTTACTTACTTACTTACACAATGGTGCTACAATCCATGTAGGATTTTGACCTCGCTCAATATACTTCTCCAGACCTTCCGATCTCTGGTCTTTACTTTATAATTTATAATTTGGTTTTCTGCAAGATCTTTCTCTATCTCTCAACATTAAATAGCTCTTAAAATAATTCTTAGATTTAAAAAGTGTCTGATTCAACGTGTTTATCGAACATTTCTCTAAAATGTTACCAATTTTCACATTTTTATATGCAATACTTTTCTTAACATTAGCCAAGAAAAACCTCCAGTCTCAAAAATTTATTTATACGGCGGTGATAGCGTTGGTCACTTTGTTTTTAGAACAGGGAGATAAATGGATTACGACCTTTGTTCCCTATAAATAAAATTATTTGTTGTAGAATGCTGTACCAAACTTTAACGCCTTAAGAAAGAGTCGCAGGTATACATCCTATGTAAGGTGCATATAAATTTTATTTTGCATTTTGATGGTAATCTTTGCCTTGTCTAATAGTAGAATCTTTGAAAAATAACTCAAAAAATACTATAAGACATTCCTGGTATTAAAAATTAACATGTCGTTAAAAGACGCCCGTTTTGATAGAGTTAAAGTTTGTACATAATTTTCAATGACCTTGTATAACAATGTATTACTTCATATTACACATTATAAATTCGAAAAGAAATTGTCCAATAAATGAATATGTCCAATTCGAAAACATTTTGTCCGGGTAGCTGAAAAAGCAAATATTTTGCGTTTCAAATTTGACGAACTAGAACTTATAGTGGATTTGTGATGTCTGTGTTTTATTGTAACGTGTCCCGTTTTGTATATATATATTTTTATTATTTATTTATTTATTTATTCACTAGCTGTTACCGCGACGTCGTTCATGTCGCATAAAAAGAACAATAAATTCATTAATTGAGCAAAACATTTCACTCTTAATAATTAAAAACATATATAATTTCCCAACTCTTTATCACATTTTATAGGAGACAATACGGTATTTCTTATGTATACCCAATTTGACCTACCCTATACTCCTATGCATATGCCTTGACATAACTTAGTTTTAAAAAGGTGATATTCCTTGCCAAATAATATAAACAATCCCGAAAATGAAACTGCAACCAATGAAAAAAGGAGGGACAAGTAAAATCGTTGAAATCGACAAATCTCTTTTTATTAAACGAAAAATAAAAGCTGAGATAATTTTACTGTTATAGTGTATTTTAGAAGCACAGTAGCGTAATGGTCAGCATGCCTGTCTGCCACGCTACAGGTCGCCAGTTTGACTCCCAGCTGGGCAAGGTTCACTTAACCTTTCATCTCTTCGGGGTCGATAAAATGAGTACCAAGCTTGGTTGGGAACTAAACACCGAGGGTCTTACATTGGGTTGACCACCCGGCCGGGGCACATGCTGCATCGCACGTCGGGGCCTAGGGTCAAGTAAACAGAGTTGGCCACTGTAGGCCCCGATACTTCATGGATTGTACAGCCACAGATTTTTTTGGGTGTGTGTGCGTATTTTAGATGGTATTTGATGTGAAATTTGTATATGTATAAGCATTGCATCTTATAAGACTGTACAAAAAAACTATTGTATATTTAAAAAAAATTTAAAGCTATTATTAAAAATGGCAACATTTTTTACTCTCTTAAAACTTAAAGAAATGTGGGATTAAAATCCGTTTGTCAAACCACGATTTACAAACGTGTCTCTAATATACTTCAAGCTCCCGAGCCTTAATTTCGATATTGTCAGAGAGAAATTATGTTACTTTTATGCAATTATATTAAAATTTTAGGTTTTATAAAAGAAAGTGCAATTTTTTCTTTAAAAATATATTTTTTCATATTTTTTTAATTAACAGCTTTAAGAATTAAGACTCGTCCAAATAAAAGAAAAAATCAGCCAATCTAGTTAATTTTTTAGTTTTTAAGAATGAAAATAACTATTTCCTGCTAATCATGGCGTCAGTTCCCAAATCAATAATTTTTGGTACATATTATTCACATTTATACATTTCTTTTTAAACTTTTTGTTTATCTTATTTCAATTTTAAATTCAAAATTAAATGTCTATGTTAACTGTGCGCAGATGATAAAACATCAAGTATTGATAATAATTTTATTTAAATAATAAGAATTGATTCCATAACTCAAGACCATTTTATTTCAACATCAAAGCATATTGTTTCATTTTCCATATATGTTGTCATATTCGCCTTCTTTCTGTACTTATTATTATTATCGCAATATTAATGCACCTTATATTGCTAAGAAATAATTGAACGTTTTCCTTTTATTTCTAATATGACGTCACATACATATTTTTGTTTAATTCATAATTTTTTATTTCATTTTTCTTTTTACATGAAAATCTGTCAATTGAAAAGAAATGATTGAGTAGAAATTATTATTCCGGGTTTTAATTATTTTTGATAGCGAGAAAGAAAGATGGTTAAATTTTATCGGAAAATGTCAATTGATTCTGTATGAAAAATAATGATATTCTGAATTATTAAGAAAAATATTTGATTAAAATAAATAAAGCATTGCCTATGTTTTTTCCGGTTTATAATCCATCTATATTCAAGGATACAAAAGCGTTAATTTACCCATTTAGACGTTGGCTTCATTCAAACTTTCACACGCACTTCCGCATTTATAATATTACTAACAAAACATGTGGTTTTGTTTGCGTAAAAATTGAAATATACCAAGTGGTATTTATGTGCCTATTTTTATTAGAAAATTACATTGTTAGAAACAATTAAAAAATTACTAATTAATCCAAAATTTCACTAAACTTCATTATTACACTGCATTAGGTGAAAATGAGAATCAAATTAATAGGAAGAACAAACTAATTCTAAATGGATGATAATTTAGAAAGCATTTTTAAATGTTTACACTCATTTCAGTTTTCATTTGAGGTTTTATTTAAAAAAAAAAAAAAAAAAAAAAAAAAAAAAAAAACCTTGTTAGTACTTATTTATATCTTAAAAGTACCTATTAAGTGAAATTTGAGCATGACAAATGGCTACACTATGCATTCTAAGGTTAACAAAGCAGAAAAATGCGCAGTATAAATTACGTAGTTGTTCACATCTTAAAAACAACTGACAAATTAAAAACAGGTTAAAAAATTTGTTTTTGCACAATTGTTCTATTCTTTAAAAGCAAAGAAATAATTAAAAATTATACTATTTTTCTTTAATAACCGATACAATAAAACATTATCACGGAGGAGAAAATATAACAAAATTTCAAATCTGCCTAAAAATTATTTTTCTTTTCAAATGTCATCTCAATGTGACAAAACAAATTATTTATAACGTACTGTAAATATAACTGATGAAATATTTACGAAGTAAACTCTTTTTTATGATTTAAAACTGCTTTAAGCTAAATACTTTTAAATGATACTATATACACCAATGCATTTTAGTTGTTAGGAGCCGTCAGCATTACGCCGATTTAAACTATTGTCGTTGTTATCTTCACTTCGCACTATGTAAAAGCAAATATGTAAACATATAATATTCGACACTGTTCGATTGTTAAAATTATTATAGCACATTCAAATTTCGTATTAAAGTTTCACTTTTATATTTAACTTCATTGAGAATTTCCGAAAATATAACGAAATGATTCCGTAAGAGCATTTCAGAATTTTCGTATTTTGCAGTATTGCACAATTTAATTTAGCTATCAAACAAGCAGATATACGGAACCTAAAATAAACCCTTTTAATCTCAAGTTTACATCCAAATATAATTGAATAGAGAATGACTTATTTAATTTCTAGACTGTTTATTCAGCAACAGGTAAATGTAACATTTTCTAAATAATATGTTTTAAGTACAAGATGTTTGAGTGGGAAACTAAAATTTTAAAGCTCAAATTAATACATGTGTAACAAAAGTTCAAAAATATGTTTTATAAGTCAAAAGTTTAAAATTATAATAGTAATAATAATAATAATAATAATTAGTTAAACCTATATGTGTAATTTTGGAAATTTATATAGGAAATTTCAAACGCCTTTATTTTTTTTAGTAATTTGAAATTCGACTTGTTTAAGATACTTAAAACAGACCAAGTGAAAAAGTGTTCAAGCCTGGGTTTTCAACTAGGGTCATTGACATTATGGGCTAATTCTCTACCACTTGAGCTACTTGGACGATATCAAATCTTGCACTTCTCACCTGACTGTTCAATCAAATATTCCAAATATTCCATCGTGTGTTGCTGTTGCAGTTTTGCAAACAGATAAGAATGAGAAGCTATAAGCTTCGTATTGTCCTGGTAGCTCAGTGATAGATCATTGGCGCATAAAGTCAATGACCGTGGTTCGACCTAAGACTTGGATACTTTCTCTCTCTGTTGATTTTATGCCTCTTAAGCAAGCTGAATAAAAGTTTCAAATTAGGAAATTTGAAATTACTAAAATGTTAGTCTTAAAGTGATATTTTCTTAATTTGTTTACATTTTTATGATCATTATCTGATACTTTTTGTTCGGAATTTGTTCGGAGGTTACGTTCATCAGCCCGAAAAGTGTATAAACTTCGCGATTTTGTTTTCCCCATAGACGGAATAAATAAATTCAAAAACTGAATTTACCCACTTATTGTTTATAGTTTTTTCCGTAAATAACAATATTATTATACAATATTTATTAAAATTGATGGGGATATTGTGCCCGCATCACCCTACGCGGTGTAGCACACAGTTTGTCAAAGTCACCGAGACAAACAAAATTAAATTTTTCTGAAGACATATTGAATTTGAGTGGGAAATTAACCTATTTTTATTTAAATTAAATAAAATTTGGTAAAACGGTTTTAAAAAGGGGGTTATTTTGTACATCCTTTTGTTCTCTAACATCAACGTTGTTTAAAAAATATTCTTTTTAAAAAATAACAGGTTCATTGCTTCACAAAATATATAATCTTTAATTTCCAAAAAGAAAAAAAAATTGCTTGGCTGATCGATTTAAACGCCACTTTAAACGACACACTGAAAAATGTCGTTGAAAGAAAAAGCGTGTTTAAGGTTTCACTAAAGAAATAGAGTAGAAAAACTTTTGTCAATCGTTATATTTTGCAACTTACATTTAGTCCGCGGTTCCTGGATTTATACCTACGAAGCGAAGAATTCAGCATGCGTGCAGCTGTGTCATATATGTTTTCCAGCCGGTCCAGCACGTTCGCTTTTAATTGACTGTAATTTCTTAAATATTTCAAATTTTACATTCTAGCAGTTTATGCTACACACTATAGGGATTCGAAAGAGAAATAATAAAGTAAAGAAAAAAAGTAGAGAAATAATATATTTCTCTATATATTTTTTTAGTGAACAGTAACCTCCTCATAAGTTTTAAGATGAAAAAATTATTTTGTACTGAACTGAAAAGAGAGAATGGTATAACATTTTTAAAGATTTGAATGGTGTTTGCATTTTTAAATCATTATAAAAAATAAGATTTTTGTCTAAAAAAATGTATGAAGTATGAACTACATATAATTTGTAAACTTTAAACGACTTTTATTTTAGAGAAAAAATATTTAATTTTTTTAACTCTAACTCTAAACTTAATGAATGAATTTCAGTTTTATGAAGTCGATGTTTCCAGATGTTGCAAAAGAGAGATCAGTCTTAATTCAATTAAAGTATAAGAACCATAATAATTTGTATAATAATTTGTTCTTTGTGACACAAAATCTCGAAACAGTCATTAATATATTGGCTCAAACACGAGAAGATTGACTCCAACACTCTTGTGACACAACTGTATTCCGAGCGAGACATCTGCTATGTTAAATTTTCAGCAGTTCCTTTGCGGAAAAATGAAAGAAAAGTGTAGGTCACTTTTCCTTCAAAATTCATCGAGTAATTTCCACAAGGCGAAATATCGGAAAAAACTATTATCTGGATACGTGCAACACATATGCAAAAAAAAGCCGTACCTTTAACTAATATTTTCTATTTAAAAAATTCCTAAACAAGTGGGTAAGTGTGATAACAGATCACACATAGGGTTTTGTTTAATATTCATTTCAAAACACTTTATCATTTTTCAAAATCTGTTAGTTCCACATTTCGCAACCAAGGGCGCACTCTGTTCTACACAAACCTCTATCCGAACGAAACTCCGTTTTACAAACTATCCTTAGATATATTTATTACTCGAGGGGATCGGGCCCATAACACCCTAGATAGGTGGACGCGCCTTGGCGGTAAAAATTGGAACTAAAATATGTACCGCCATGGTGCATAATATGAAAGAGTGGTCAGAGGAGTGTCGGCAAAAGTTAGAAAACTACACCCCGGGTGAAAAGGGTGGAGGTTAGAAAAAATGCTAAAACTACAAAAGTTAGAGACCGGAGGGGTAACTAATATCAGACTTTTTGAAATTTTATAATTTTTCGTGTGATCGCAAGTATGCTGTAAGTATGCAAAATTTTTACATCTCCTCCAACTCAACTGGGGGCTGAGCTAGAAAAATTGCTTAAAATACACGAATTGGATCCCAGAGGGCTAAATATAAGACTTTTTCAAAATTTTAGGATTTGTGGTTTGATGTCAGGTGTTCAGCTATAATAATCCAAAATTTCAAGTTTTCAACTTAATGAATGGGTCAGTTAGAAAAAAAAAGCTTAAAATATACATGTTAGAACCCAGAGGGGTAAATATAAGACCTTTTTCAAAATTTTATGATTTGTCTTTTGATGTGAGGTGCTCAGCTATAAGAATCCAAAATTTCAAGTCTCTAACATATTTCTTCTTTCCAACTTGTTTCTGAGAACGGGCTCTGTGACGGACGGACAGACAAACAGAAAGACTGACAGAGGAGTGAGACGAATAGAGTTTCGTCAGATGAACGAAACCCTAAAAATTGTGATTCCTACATTGGATTTCGACATTTTTAGTCTTTTCTTTTCTTTTCTTTTTTTTACTTTTTTTTTCTGTGAAAAACTTTATTCGCAAAATAGCTGAGTTTTTAACTTTTTTCTTCAATGAACTACATTTATTTATATTTAAATAAGAAAAAAGGAATCTGCGTTTTTTACAAAAGCAAACATTTAATAATTAACAATATTTTTACTGTTTTAAGAAATATTGAATTTTTTGCAGTTTCTTTAAAAAAAACTGAAAGCTTATTCAACATTTCTTAATTTTTAAGACGAATAATACCTTACAAGCTGTCTAAAAAGTTTAAAGTTGAAAAAAATCTGCTATATAATCAGTTTTCAATTTGATAAAACAAAATAATTGAACATAGTTTTAATTGCCTATTGAATAGAATAAATTTATTTCTAAGAAAGATGTTCTTATTAGGACTTAAAGGAAATTTTTAAAATACCGAAGCTAAACTTGCTTTTATTTAAAACTTTTCGGGAAGTATTTTACACTGTAAAAAAAAATCTGTAAAGTTACTAAAGTTTTTCTAGGAAACTGGGATTCCTAGAACTTTTTATGTAACGGCAACAAGAGAAATTCCTGTAACAGACGCTGTTACAGGAATTTTTGTTGTTACCGTTACATAAAAAGTTCTAGGAATCCCAGTTTCCTAGAAAAACTTTAGTAACTTTACAGATTTTTTTTTTACAGTGTAATGTGTAAGCTTCGAAATTAAATCCATAATGCAAAGAATTTGCATTTTTTCTTTTAATATACTTTTTACTTAAACATATATGTCTGTGTGTGTGTGTGTGTGTGTGTGTGTGTTTTATTTTAGTTGTTTTTCGATTCATTAATTTTCTTTAGATAAGATATATTTTCTTTAGACATAAGAATTTAAAAAATATGTTTTGCTTTTCTTTAGCTCTTAGTCGAAGAGTCCGACAATTAAATAAAGCGAAAATAATTATTTCAAAACAATGGTACTTAAAAATAAGCACACTACAAAGTATTAAAAGCCTGTAGATGTAAACGTAAACTAGGTACTTTTTCCAATTGCCATGAAAGTTTGTTTTATGTGATGTACGTCTATATTAATAAAAGAAAGATATTGGTCTATGTATGTCTGCGTGTGTTTGCCTGTTTTTGGCGATAGCTGGGGACGTCTGTCGCACGTAGACGTCTGTTAATTTAGTCTCTTATAGACGAAGTCAGGTTCCAATGCACCTGCGACGCAGATTTTTTTTATGCCGAGATAGTAATTAAAAACCTCATAGAACGCGAATGAACGAGCTTCAATTGTCCTTAGTCCACCAGCGTTATGATCGGTTTCACGCGTGCCCGGGAAAACATTGTTTTTCAAGCTCATAGCTCCCAGACGAGAGGAAAATAGTCCGTTTTTTCTAGAAATTAAAATCCCGATCGCTCTGTGATTGTAGTGGAAAAAACAAGAACATCTGCAAATAACCCGTACCAACCTTAATAGACCGGCGGGAGCAGGCAGCACAGACAAACACCTCATCGAGTTGGAGGCTGAAATTCCAGAATCAGCTAAAGCTGGATTCCCATATTAAAACACAATCGGTCTGCCAAGCCATATCTTGGTGGAAAACACCTAAAAACCCGATTTTAGCGGTCGACTCGTATTCATTGCTCGACTCATTGCGCTTTCCTGCACCCAACATGGCGAACTGGGAGCAGGAAAACATAATGGTAAACCTACGAGTCAACCGGTAAAATCGGGTTTTTAGGGGTTTTCCAACAAGATATGACTTGGCAGACCGATTGCGTTTTAATATGGGAATCGAGTTTTAGCTAATTCTGGAATTTCAGCTTTCAACTCAATGAGGTGGTGGTCTCATGGTTCGCACGCCTCCTTGAATTTTGCAAATCAGAAATTTTTTTGGACCCAGTATTATCTTATAGAAAATCTCTTCTTAAAAGAAGGCGAAATTTTGCGCGTGTTAGAATTCTTTTTCTATAAAAAGATACTGGTAGTTTTCCTGGAGAAATGACGGTATCCGCACGAACCATGTGTCTGTGCTGCCGGCTCCCGGTCTATAAGTAAACTGGTTCATGTAATAGTTTTATGTCATTTTTTATGTGATTTCTCACGCGATCTTTTCATATTTTCTGATCGCCCACCTTTCGGAGTCTTGCTATTTTCTGATTAACTAGCTCTCGCACGCTAGCTTATTTCGGATGGGGCGAGATGTTGCCACCTAATCTGCCTCAATCAACAATTAAAAAAAAAAAAAAAAAAAAAAAAAACAAGACCCAAGTTCAGTATATCAACTGAGGACTATAGCTCGTACACTTGAAACTAGTTTACAATTATGCGATAGATCATGGTGCACAAAACGTGATTTGGTTAATTATTGTATCATTAATTAGTTGCATGTGACCTATTTCAGAAAGAATACAAATCTCATTCAATGAATATTCAAAAAAGTTGAACAACATTCTAAAATACGTCAATAACCAGAAAAGTTGCAAATATTTTTTAATTTAAATTAGTGTCTAATTAGTTAAAAATGTATTACAAAAATTGTTGCATAATTTTTCCGTGTAATAGTGAATTTGGACATTTATAATCATATAATTATTGAGATATATTCTTGGGGTTTACTATAATACCTTCCGAATTGAAAATGAAGTGTGTAGCATTTATAGTGCGTTTAAAGGGAAACACAAAAGAATTCGTTGCATTATCATCTATAGGGGGAGATCGTTTATAATATGTTTTAATGATGTTACAATACTTCAAACATAATTTAACTGATATGCATTCCTGGGGTATTCCACATCATGCTTTCTATATACACTGAAGGAAAAAATATACCCGTTTCATCTAAAACGAATGGGTAGTCATTTTCTAAATCCCTAAACCAGAAATATAGATTTCCGAGTTAATGCGAATAAGGTAAACAAACAAACTGAATAGACGAAATGATCGAGAATTTCTAGCCTATAGTTTTCTAGGTAATGAAACGATACATTATATTATGAATCGTTTGAATTGCGAGAAGTTATCACTTGATTTCTAGAACTAATTCATAAACTAGAATTATAACTACTAAAACTCACTTCTTGTATTCGCATTTATTTGCAGAGATTTTTAAGTAAGTTTGACCACGATAATATAGAACAACGCCCTTGAGTTTTAATAGATATGGATAACTAGAACTCTATATCAAAGGGAACTAGAACGTATAAGGATGACATGGAACTATTTTTTTTAGAAGCACAATTTATTTTCTAGGTGCCAGTGGCAGAATTTTTTGTTTTAAGTGTAATTTGGTGTGGGTAGAAAATGGTCTCTAAAGTGGTTGATATATATACGCTCTGAAGTCGGCATGACGTTTAAACTGATCGATTCCGCATCGAGTGTCTATTGCGGCTCGATAGAAAAATTGTTTAAAAATAATCTATTATGAGAAAATACTATATCCAATGAAACTTACAAGATGAACTCATTGAGCAGTCAGTTGAACTTGAAGCAAAGATGAATTTTTATGCCATTTTATTTACTTTTGGATGTAGTATTGCTTGAAAATATTCGCAACTATATTAAGAGGTACCTTCACTTTTCTTACATTTCCAAGCTCTTATATGGTTGAATCTGAGTGGAGTTATTTTAATTTCATTCTCGGAAAACTAAACAAAAAAAATTATTTTAATATTTCATTTCATGGGATTTTAAAATTAAAACTCACATCCAGAACATCTAACATTATCTGTAATTACCACCACATCCATCACATTGACAATGTCAATGAATTTTAGAAACTTAATCCAAATTATTGTTGAAATGCACATATAACAAACTAAAACTTGTATAAGCATTTTTGTTGTTATTTTACTATAATTAGGAAATATAAAGTAGTGTGCGTCGATAATCAGTGCAAAAAGTCTGATAATTGTTGAAGATTGAAAACGGTTGATGACGTCTGACGTAGCATTTATCGTTCATTTACAGCAATATATAAAAGAATTTGTTGTGATATGCCTTTTAAGCTTAACTAAATTTTCCTATGTTATGCTGCGCCCATATATTCTTTACATCATATATAGGGCTTAAAAAAGTAATTCATAGACATTTACCGTCTAATGACAGTGAACTGCTTAAAGTATGCTTTTATAGGTTCTCCATCTGAACTATATTTGAGTCATTCTCAGAAAAGTGGCAACTGTATGTCCCAGGGGTCTTGAAAACATATTTTTAAAATTACAAAAAGAAAAGGTGATTTAAACTATCAATATTAATCAATTATACATATAAACTGTAATTATTTGCTTATTGAAACTAAAGATAAATTAAATGTAAGTTTTAATGCAAATATCATTCCCTCACTATGTCCCTAGTTGCACATGTAGGAAAGAAAATGCTTTCTTTGCCCTTGCTGCACGTATATTTATAATTATTTTTTTTCTCAACCCATTAAACATACTTCAATAAATATTTAACCATTTAATTATATTTATATTTTATATAATAAAAGAATTAGGACACTTTTTAATGATGTCCCTAGTATTTGTCGTCATTCCCTCACATAACTATAAATTTGTCCCGATTTACTTAGTAGAAAGCAGCACATGCATTATATAAGTCTAGGACAGTATGTACATGCGTAAAGTGAAACCGCCATCAATTGTTTGCTCAAAAACATTCCTGAATAACTAGCCCATGGTTTTGAAGTACTAGATCAAAGCAAGTATTTTTATTACCCGTCATTCCCTCATCTATTATAATTTTAATAAAAACTAATGAAAAAGTTTTTTCATGATGCTATATTAATAGAAATGTGTTTCAAAAGATATTTAGAAACTGAAAATAGACATTAGACTAATCGTTTTTGTATAAAATGGTTTTCTGAGATATTTCGTCATTCCTTCGCAATCATTCCCTCATAATTGTAATGTATGAGGGAATGATCCAAATCCATTTATATATGTACTAAACAGTAAAATAAGAAAATCTAATGCAATAAAATACAAATAATAAAAAATATATATTATTTATGTCAGTACAACTTCTAGTTATAATTTCTTTTATTTTGTAACACTTTCAAGTGTGATGATATGTTTATGAAACCATTTAATTTTAATTCCCAAGCACAGACTTTTTATAAACTTTTTTCTATTTAACATGTATGTGAATTACAGCATTTTTCTTATTTATAAATAAGTCTCTTCTTAAATTCCGGTGTCAATGACTTATTTGAAAATTTTAGCAATGGAAGTGCTTTGAAAATAAAATCTTAGAAGATCTATTAGGTACAGTTTAGTTCATAATGTTTTTTGACAAATATAGCAATAAGGTACTTGCAGGCCAAATTTTGAGATTTTTGAGGCAATTTTATTTGCCCGCATTTTTTTTTTTTTTTTTTTTTTTTTTTTTTTTTATTTATTTTTTTTTTTTTTAACAGCCACTTTTCAGAGAAGGACTTATTTGATTATACCTTGAGATATTTGAAGTGTTATATACAAGGCTGAGCGAAAGAAGCTGGATACACTAGTGAATATTAATGGCAATTACACGAAGTGTAGTTTTATTTCTGCTATGCAATTTTAGCTAAAAATTGCATTTTGAAGTTTTGTAAAAATATTCTGGAATTGTTGGAAAGTGTTTTATAATCTATGTATAATGGATCCTTTTTACCCGACTGAAAAGAAGGGTTGTGTGTTTCACGCGTATCTGTGTATGTGTATTTCTTTATACCCTCGAAACATCCCAACGGCTGGATGGATTTTAATGAATGAGGTCTCTATCGATTCGTCTTAATCGTCCGATGGTTATAGGATAGGTTTTGTTTTTATAAATTCAAAATGGCGGCCGTAAACTACAAAATGGCGGTAGAGACGAAAAAAATTTTTGACGTACCCTATTATGTGGCATATCATTGGATAGGTCTTTCAAAATGAAGACGATGTTTCATTGACCATTTTGCAGTCAAAAGCTCCGTTTAAATATTACACAACCTGAAAGTTGTGTACTTTGGATCTCTACCTTTACTGTAAGTCTAATCTTCATAATAGACATCTATAGACCTCATCAAAACTGTGTTTGTACATAGGAACTAATAATTTAACACAAAAGGGTAAGTAATATAAAAAATAGTTTCATATTGATGAGGAATAATTAATTAGTTCGCTTTTTACGCAGTCGGGTTTTTTGATTTTTTAAATTTAATATATTTATTTTTTCTTGTTTTTCTGCGTCAATTATACTTGAAATTATGACTCGAATTAGATTTTTCTTTCTCCTGCTGTGCATTAAAGAATTTTTAATCCTTCCTTTTGCCTCAGCATAGTTGTTTAAAATTATTTTGAATAAGTTTTTATTCACTCAGTTTTTATTTCTTCCAAACATAACACATATTTTGGGAGATTAGGACATATATTTTTCTTATTGTAACACCATAAAACGATTGGAATATTTAAAACTTCAAAATTTCTTATTTGTTCAGCTGTAAAAAGTCATGTAATTTTTATTCTACTGTGCTCAAAAATAAGTCCCAATAATATAAACATTCATCAGTTTACACTCATAAATCTGTCTAGAAGTTTGACGAATGAACGTAAAAGTCAGTGAATTTCTAAAAGAAAACGATTATTTTTAAGATCCGTTTTCAAGGAAAAACATTTATAAATAATCTTACCAATTTGCAGAATGTACAGAGAGATCTTTTTTCTATTATTATTGCCTTTCTTTATTGTTTTATTCCTCTTTCAGTAATTTTGAAGGGATATGAAAATCTTGTGAAAATATACCTCTGAAAGACAGTGAACAGGGATTTCCGAAAATTATTACGGTTCACTGTACAGTAAAGCCTTAAATGGAGCTGCTTAGATGTTTGTGAAAAATGAAAAGTTAGAATCTAGTATAGTCACATCACACTAAGTTTGAATGAAGCTTTATGTTTCTTAGAATAGCTTATTTTAATTTTTTTTTAATACAAAGCATTAAATAAATTTCTTGTAAAAAAGGCAATCAAAAAATAAATTTTTCGAAACATTATTTTTAGAAAATTATCAATGATTATTTATATAGTTTTATTTAATACCCTTTAAAATTTAAAGAATATTCAAATAACACAAATATTTGATTAGTAAGGAAAATCCAAATATCTATAAAATATGTAAAAACTAGATTGTTACTAATACCGTTAGATAAGCAGTAAATAAATTAACATCTGTTTAAAAATGCTTTTCTAAATTGATATTTAGAATAACCTTTTAAATTTAAACCGATATCTAAGTGAAGTAATATTCTATTAATAAAATAAAGTAAAATATTTATAAAATATGTTAGAACTACATTATCTCTAATACTGTTTAATAAATTTTAAATAAATTAACATATGTTTAAAAGCATTTTTCTGAACACTCAATTATAAAGTAAAGCATAAATAGATGTATAAGTTTTGTAATTTGTAACTTAAATAAAATCAATATAATATAATAAAGAATTAATGTTTTTAATAAAATTGAACTAAAGGATGAACTTTATGATGAACAATAACAAGGCAACTTCTTCAAAATCTACATTTGTGTGACTTTTTTTTGCTTAAAAAAATAGTTTGTCGTATATAAATACGTTCTCTCTGATTTATTTTGTGTCATTTATTTTCGTTTATTTTTGCCAAATACAGTAAATAACCTTCATTTGTTGCCAACAGATATTAATGTTGATAGCAAAATTCAGTATATTCTCTTTTTCTTACATTTTCTCTTTTTAAAAAAATTTAGGAAACAAAAGCCAATGTCAAAAAGTGCAAAACAAACTTATATATACTGCTATATAATACTGCTTTTGGCAGATATTAAGTTGGAAACAATTCTAAATTTTGTTTTAAGTAATATCATTTTGAAACATAGTTCTAGAAAATGTTTTTAACGTATTACCAAATAAATTTTTCATGACATATTTCTGATTTTACTTTATTATCACTTGGAACATTTCCGAAATACGCCTCATAAATTATTTCTTTGTTTCTCGCTTGAAATATGGCCTGAAATTACTTACCGTTGCTCATTTTTTTTTTAAATATTCCTATATTTCATTGTTTATTCGTTCAAAGTTATTTTGTTACTTTTCTAAACAAAAACAACGAAACAAAATTAATTAAAAATAAATAAGAGCATTAACATACGAGATTTAATATTGAGCAGAGACACTTATTTAGGGGGTCTTAGGTTTTGTTTTTTGGTTTATTTTTTGTTTTTTTGTTGTTTTTGTGTGTGTGTGTGCGTTTTGAAAACTTCAGAACGCTATATATAGTTTCGTATACGAAATCTGTGATAGTTTAAAAACGTTCATTTTTATCAAATAATCATTTTTACTTTCTTTTATCTACAAGAAGAAAGGATTCGTGAAAATTTTCAACTTCCTATTTACGACGAATTTATACTTCCCTTAAAATGTCCAGAACACGATTTGACTGTTTTTAGAAAATGTTTGTCAGTGAATAAGTCAGCCTGTCTGTTTGTCTGTATGTGACACAAATTTTGTAGGTGCTCTATCTGAAGAACTAATGCACAAAATTTAATCAAATTTCAGATGCAGGTAGATCGTGACATAAATTGGTGCTGATTAGGTTTTGGTGTAAATTGCCCAATATGTTGCGCTGTTATGCTACATTTTTCACGATTTCCCCAATAGAGCAGTTCACATCACGTGACTTTCACCGTAAAACCATGAAAAAGCTGTACGACACACAGATAGAAAAAACATTGATAAAGATACCGATAGCTGTCCTACAGCAGTAGCAAAAACCTGTTCGTGACGTCACCTTGCACATCTATATAGCTATTAGGGACCTTATATCTATGGACCCTATTCTTGAGCCGTCAATCTTACGTGCTTTAGGAAACATTTTCGACATCGTATTAATTATGCAACGAATCGTTTCGTAACTCATGGTTGCAGGCCATAGAACAGTAACGGAGCATATTCTTGTGACGTGAAGTCACGTGCTTTGGGGAAGCATTGCCAAAATCACAGCCTCGAACCCAAAGATTGTCATTTAATTTTGGTTGTAGATGATTTGATTTATATAAAAGATAGTGATTTAATGGCTCCCATACCAGATTTAAAAAACATGAATTGCACATATAATAAATTATGCATATCTTAAAATTAATTTCCATACTTTTATAGATAATTTCTAAATTACAAATTAATACATTTTTTAATAAATACGCAAAACCAATTTTTTTTTAATTTTTTTACATTTTTAGTCCTCGAGTATCTCCAGCATATACACTTGCTTTGAAATGATATATTTATGCACAAATAAAAGACTTGCATTTTGCTTTGCCATAAAAGAAAATATTAGTGGTTCATTTGTCAGTTTAACTTGTATTCATCTTTAAAAATTCTTTGCTTAAAAATTTTTTAATAATATATAACTTAATCCGTATATAGGGTAGTCTGTCTGTTGGTTCTTTTTTAAACTATGAATATTTCACTTGTTATTTGTGTCAGCTGTCTCGTGTCATACATGTATGAATTGTCAAATGTATGCCATTTGTATGATAAGACTCTGCAACGACACACACTGATCGCCAAACCATCAACTTATTGAGTGAGAAATTTCCAGATTGCGTAATTTCAAGAAATTCTGATGTGAATTGGCCGCCAAGATCGTGCGATTTGACCCCAATGGCTAATTTTCTTTGGGGTTTTCTGAAAAGTAAAGTCTATGCCAATGCCTCCCGCACAATCCAAGACTTCAAACGTAACATCTGGGTTGAAACTTTGGCCGCTCATTCTGTGAAAAGTCATCGAAAATTTTGATGTTCGGATGATGGCATGTTAGCGTAGCCGCGGTGACCACATGTGCGATATTGTATTCCATACATAAATGGCACAGACCCACGTTCCATGTTCAATAAAGAATTTAGATTTTCACTTCTTTCACAATAAAACAGATGGACCATCCTATATACAACCTGTGGCCAGAAAGTTCGGTGAATGAATTTTTATTTCAAATACAGTATTGTACAGCATCAAATACAATTTACTTTCCTTCAAAATAATCTCCATGAATGGTAATGCACTGTTGGGAACGAGTATATAAGTCCTGGAAACTCCTGTAAAACAGTTCTTTCGGAATGGCTTTCATCTCAGCCGTCACGTTGCGTTGAGTGCCGGTGATGTCCGTAAATCTCTCCCTTCAGGGCTGACTTCAATTTGGAGAAGAGGAAGAAGTCTGCAGGTGCCAAATCAGGTGAATAAGGGGGTGATCAAGTGTCACAACTCCATTCGTGGCCAAGAGCTGCCGTACAACCAAGGCGGTGTGTGGCCGGGCATTATCGTGTAGAAGAGTCCAAGAGTTCATTCATAAACACTGTTTGATGTGACGGCTTCATCTTTATAAACTTCCTTGATCATTTCGTGAGTTTCTTTGGCTGATTTCCCATGTTTGAAACAAAACAACATGTTTATTCTCTGATCCATTTTGTTTACCGCGACAATCCACAATAAAGCTTTCGCGCTCGGCGTTAAACGTAGCAGGGAATAAATGCAACTGGAACCGTGCCAAATGTTCAAACAGATATTGACCTTCACCACGCGCGGTGCGCTGATATTCTACTAGTACAGCAGCGACCTCTACAGGCTCATTCACCGAACTTTCTGGCCACAGGTTGTATAATAGCGCTAAGTATACAACACTTCTGGAGCGAACTCATCCAGATCCCGATAACCTTTCGTTAAAATCAGCCATTTTATTTTAATTTTCAGTGATTTATTTTTTTCAATAAAGCTGCATAGGAGTAATCTTTTTAGAAAGATTGTGAAAAACAAAAACAACTTGAGTGATGAGCTACATCGAAATATGCAAGTTATTCTACTTATCTTGAGTTGAAAATCGTAGCCCAGCAGTCAGCGATGGTAAACAGTATGCATTTCATTCCTTTGAGATTCATTAAAATATAAACCATGAATGCAATAATTTTAATCAATGGCAATAGAAAATATACAAAACTAAAAACATTTTGCTGCTTTTTGCAATCATTTCACGATTTCAAAAACAATGTTTAATTATGAATGTTTTCGATTAAAATATACACCATGGAGCTCATTGGCAATAGAGCGATTTGAACGAAATCCATGCATTAAAACTTTCTTTTAAAATGCCAATTTAAGGCAAGCGAATGTGTTTATTAAATGCAATACTGTTAGAATTTTTATGTTCGGAATGTTTTAATTTTTTGTTCATAGCCGTGAATGACTCTTGAGAATAGCTTCATTGTTATTCCTAAAAAATATGTTCTTTAAAGTGGAGGTAACGTCACGAGTGAATGTTTACTGCTTAGTTTTGATTTTTCAATCTTAGAAAGTGCGCTCTTTTTTACTATTAGCTAACAAATTTATCAGGAATCGAAGTCTTACAGTTTTTTTATTATTATTATTTATAAGAAACTGAAGGTTATAGATTTCTTTTTAATGAAATGAATGAAGAAGAAAGTCCCCTTGCAAGAAGACGGTGAAGGAATAATGAGTGGCAAGCAACATGGCTAGTGAAGACTATTTTGACTATTTTTTTACCCCATGTTATGGGATAAAATAGTAAATTGACAATATGTTTTAAAATTGGATTATTAGTACTAATTTGCATGTTTTTTATGAAATAGTTCTTCAAATTTTGTGAGTGGAGCTCATTTGCATATTCTATGTCATTATTTTACCAATTCAATTAATAATTTTCTGCAAATTAAGTTTGAATGAAAAAATGTGCTTTTTTTATAACTATTTTACCCCACCTGACCTCATTAGTCAGATAATATAAAATTTATTACTTCATGATTCTTTTTATAATGCAGTGCTATATCATTCTTTTAAAAATGCAAACACGTTACTCTGACGGGCTATCTTCTAGTTCTAAAATAAATATGAATGTTTTATTCCTATTGCCAAACTAATTTTTCAAACATTTAAATGTTATTTCAGAAAAAGTCATTCGTTTTCAAGTAAAGAGATTTATTTTGCAATTATTTTAACCACTATAAATTTAAAATGGTTTCTTAGTTATTTAAGATTTCTATTAAGAAAAGAGGGAATTTTTAGTGTAGTGAAATTTAAAAAAATGCGTTTGAATAAATCAAAAATTTATAATTAAAGTATTCCATTTAAATTTTATTTAAAATAATTGTGTTATGATAATTTTATAAGGTTTACAAACTCTGTAAACGTAATGAAATATTTTATCCCAGAAATCATATTACGGATAACTATTTTTTTCATTAAATACAATAATGAAATTAACAATTAAAGATAGTTAAGTGAAGGCAATTCTATTTAATTATAGGATAATTATCTATCATTGGATTAAATATTGGAATGAGCACACTGCTGTATGCACGATTTTGATTTTCTTCTGTATTTAGATCGCGTATATCCCTGATTCTTTTTTTTTAGTTTAGTAGTATTACGAACAATGTTATTCATTTTTTTCTAACTTTATTTACAGCTATCCATCTGTACCAGTTATAACCAAATTATTAAGATGCGAAAAGGTTTTAATGACAATAACCTGAATTCTTATGTATCTTAAAAATTCTGAAAATCTTATGGTTCATGCTTATTGAATATATAGATTGGAAGCTTCGTATGCTAATTGAAACAAAGCAACTAGCCACATGAATTGCAAAATCTTTCGACTTTATAAGCCACTTGTTAATCGCGTAGCTTTGAACGCGTAGTTGTTAAAATACCAAGTAATATTTGTGATCGCAATAACATGAAATGAAAATTGAATTATTACTAATAATAAATGTATTATTAAAAATAACAGATTAAACTATTAAAAAAATACGTAAATATGAAATTTTAATATGTTTATTTTCACAGAAGCATCTTCTGATGATTTTTTATGATTTATTCGTATTCAATTTAATGGACAATATCTACAAAAGTAGTTACAAAGAATCTCATTCGAAAAACAAAAGCGTGTATTGAGGAATTTGAAACAATTTACTGTTATTTTGATTAAAGGGTGTCATTTTCAATATTTCCTTAACTATTTCTGAGATTAGTCTCGAAAATCAATTATGTGAAAATGATATTATGTTTAACATACATTTTTATTCACGGGCCGTAATCTAAAGGGACAATTTGCAAAAATTTGCACAGAAAAACCTTATTAAAACGGCCACGTTCAATTCCAATCAAAAGTGGTCGCTCAGAGAGGTAGTCTCTTAATGGAGGTCATGCTTAAATCTAGATTTTAATTGTTGAAAAAAGGGTAACAATGTTACTAAAATTTATTTTTCCCATTCGGAAAAAATATAAAAATGTAAGTATCAAAACAAAAGATAATTACATAAGTTAATTACTGCAGAGTTTAAAAAATGAATACATTGACGTTTGCATTGATTTTGCGGTTTTATATTTTATAACTTTTATTTCCAAGTCTTTTCGAAATTCAGCAAATATTTTTTTTTTTTTTTTTGGACGGAACAAATAATGAAGATTTTATTAATTTATCTATTTCTTTGAAAATTTCCTGACAGAATAAGGCAGAAGAGTTTATCGACCGTCATTCTTAATTTGTCATCAGAGTTAAATTCATTGCCTAAAAAGGCACAAAGGGGTTTAAACGCTTAAAAGTTACCGGAATAAAAAAAATGTAAACTTAGCTTAGAAGTTTGATGAATAATGCGGTCTCCGGAATTATTTTTCTCATAAAATCTTCTTCAAACGACCAGGAAAATCACTCATGTGGGGAGTTCAACTGGGATGGTCTCTGAATGGAGGTAAAATTAGTATTGAGCTTATGGGAATAAATTTCGTTCCATGAAAAAATGATCGTTCAGGAAGGTGGTCGCACAGGGAAGTTTCACTGTATTTGAAATAATAGTTTGAATAGTTTGGCAATATTCCGGTTCAGTAATACTGATTAAAATGTTTATTACAAATGTTAAAATAGAAAAGCAAATATTATACTAAAACACTTGCTAGAAACGCATATGCTATAAAATATGGTGACATAAAACTAACAATACAAAACAAAAATAATAATAAAGTTAAAATGAATTGTTTACAAGAACATCTGTAGTCTTCATTGGAGGCAAAGTTTGCGTTTTTCTCTGGCAAAGAAATTCTTTCTTTTCAATTAGATACATAGATTGGATAACACGATTAGATAAGATACTGGATGATGCAATATGTAAGATGTAAGATGTAAGTCACCCAATCGTGGAGAAGCATCTGATGCTTTTCAAAATGGTAAACAAAAGTCAATATGCATTGTAACGAGGCTAACGAGAAAGACAGGCTACCGCGGTGGGTCCGATTCTTCTTTTTTTACAGACCGCTGGAGTCACGTGATGCTCTTTTTGCACACCTTCATTGGTGCATTCGAGCATCACGTGACTCCAGCGGTCTGTAAAAAAAGAAGAATCGTACCCACCGTGGTAGCCTGTCTTTTTCGTTAGCCTCGGCATTGTAACATATGATGTAGTGAGATGACGAATAGGCCGAAGACACATAGTAGTGATTCTTTCCCTAATTTTGTACAGTTAAAGCAGGAGTGGGTCATGATATGGGAGAACTAAAATTAGAAATATTTTATTAATCTATCAGTTTGTTGAAACTATTGAAAGAGAATTATACATGTAGCGATCATAATCTGATATATTCCATTGTAGTTGCCATTTAGAAATTGTTTTAGCTGTGCTTTCAAAACAGAAATTTGTGCATTTTTATTCATAAAAGAGTATCATGCTGTAATAATTCCACTAAAATGACGTATGTTTCACTTATTTTTAATCCAGCCTGTCCCGAGATTAAAATTTAACAGAAGAAATGTTTTTAGAAAAAATGTGAAGAGAGTTTAGTTTTTTTATTCTCTCTTCTCAAATTCTGCATCAAATTGTGCAAAATAGTTTTTTTGATAAATTACGAATCCATCCTCATGTTACACTATTAAACATTTTGTGGTGGTTTGAACCAAATTTTGCTGCTTCAGTAGCTGCAAACTTAAGATGGTAAAATATCGTACCAACTTTTGAAATCCGGTTGAACCATATAGCTCCAGATATTGAAATAATATTTCACCATTTTATGATTGCTGTTAGTGTAGTGCTGAAATTTGGTCCACCTTAGCACAAAATTTTTAATAGTGTAGTGAAAGTTGCATTAAAATCTATGCAGTAGTTTTGGTATAACAATGTACAACAGACCCATACTTTAATATTTTAGCATGATGATGTAGCATACAAGAAACTCTTAAATGTTCGAATTAGTCCCATTTTCTATTTACTGGAGGGCTCAGAGTACTACAAGCTAAGCTTGCGATTATTAAGCTTGCTATATCACTGTAATAATATAAATATAAAAAGAAAGAAATATATATTTATTTATACTTTTAGAAAACTGCCTACCATTATTTATTTCGATTCAGTAAACCTATTCATTTATTGTTCGTTAAACAATATTTTTAATATTTTCTAAGTTGGGAAAAGAAAATAACTGTCATACACGCAATTATATTTAATTTTATTCCAGAAAAATCTGTTAAAATTTGTCTAAATTATAATCATTTCTTGCCATTTTATGGATGAAAAATGTTTGAAACTTTCTTTTCCATTTCATGCCTGTAGAATTTATATTTTTAATTGCATTATTTTAATATAAATTTCCTGTAACTTGCTTTAGTTGCATAACTACATGTATTTTTGTAAAAAAAGTGGTATATATTACATAATACTAGAAATAAAGAATTCTCTAGATTTCGTTTTGCACATATGAATGGAATTTGCCATTCAACAGGAAATTGATTATCTTTCCTGTCTTTCAATGCCAGATTTTTTTTTTACCAGTTCTTAGAAATATGAGGTATGAAGATCATATATATTTCAATAACGATATCCCTAGAGCCATACGACAAATAGAAACTTACATTTCCTTTCTTTGAAAAGATTTCTGAAAGTTATGAATGTTAGAAAAAGGATGAGATTTCTTTAAAAAAGTTTGAATGCGTGTTTCAATTTTAAAATCAATTAACTATACCAAAGGATAAGAAAGAGAAGTAAGAGAATTGGATTGTGTGAAAATGTCATTTCATGCACATTTAAGATTGTTTTAACTCTTTAAGCGTCCGGCCTATTTTTTACTTTATGTTTAATGATTCATAAAATAACACTTGTGAAAACTATTTGAATGGGATTTGTTTAAGATTACCTTACATATTTATCTTATGCACTGAAAATAAATAACATCAATATCAGTTTTGTATTAAATCAGCTCTTGATTTCAAAGATTACATGACGGAAAAAACCCGGTTAGGACGCTTAAAGGGTTAATCTATGCATATTGAATTATTTCGAGGTTTTTTGCCATTGTATCGCAGGAACTTCAATTTGAGAAATAATTTACTTAAAGGTAAAGCACTTCAAAAATGCTTATGGAAATTCAATACCCACGATTCTGAAATTATTTCATTAATTTTAGTTAATCAAATTCCAGACTTCTGTCTGTACTTCAGTTAGAAAGAGGAAGGTGCTCCAGTCCTTAAGGCTGCTAGTCACTCAGCTTCGGAATTCCCCTCGGCAATGTTAAGTCTATGGTTGTTTCATGCATTCTTATATTCAAAATATCTCCTCAGGAAATTAATATTTTTAACTTCTGTTTTCAGTGTTCTCTTCTTAAATGATGTCGCTTTTTATTACTTTCTTCTATCTTTACAAGAAGAAAGTATTGGATTCGTAAAAATTTTCGACTTCCGGTTTTCGACGGATTTACGCGTTTTAGAGGTCAGAGATTCCAAAAAACATGTTTTTACAAAATGTCTGTCTGTGACTCTGTGAGTCTGTCTGTCTGTCTATGTGTATGTGACACAAATTTTGTGGGCGCTCTACCTCAAGAACTAATGCACGAAATTTAATAAAAATTTATATTCAAATAGTCCCTAATATAAATTGGTGCTGATTAGTTTTTGGTGTAAATCGCCCAACAGGTGGCGCTGCTATGCTGCATTTTTCGCGATTTCTGCACTAGCTCTATCTCAAGAACTAATGCACGGATTTTCATAAAACTTCAGATTCAATTAATTCTTGATATGAATTAGTGCTGGTAATGTTTTGGTGCAAATCGCCCAACATATGGCGCTGCTATGCTGCATTTTGCAGCATTTACACGATTTTCGTAATAGCTCTATCTCAAGAAATAATGCACGGATTTTCATCAAACTTCAGATTCTGTTAGTGCTTGACATGAGTTGACGTTTTGCACCTTTTGGTGTAAATCGTCAACAGGTGGCGCTGCTATGCTGTATTTTTTGTGATTTCCGCAGTAGCTCTATCTCAAGAAATAATGCTTGGGTTTTCAACAAACTTCAGATTCAGGTATACCTGGATATGAATTACTGCTGTTTATGTTTTGCTGTAAATCGCTCAACAGGTGGCGCTGCTATGCAGCATTTTTCTCGATTTCCACAATAGCTCAATGTTCAGAACTAATGCACGGATTTTTATCAAACTTCAGATTCAGTTAGTCCTTGACATGAATTGATGTTTTGTTCCTTTTGGTATAAATCGCTCAACAGGTGGCGCTGCTGTGCTGCATTTTTTGCGATTTCCACAGTAGCTCTAGCTCCAGAACTAATACACGGATTTTCATCAAACTTCAGATTCCGGTATACCTTAATATGAATTAGTGCTGTTTGTGTTTTGGTGCAAATCGCTCAACAGATGGCGCTGCTATGCTGCATTTTTTAGAATTTCCCCTACAGCTCTATCTCAATAACTAATGCACGAATTTTCATCAGACTTCAAATTCAGGTATACTTTTATATGAATAAATTGATATAATTTCTTTTACTATTTAAATGATTTAATTGACGTGATTTATATAGAAGAAAGTTTTGTGATGGCCACAACATACTAGTTTTCTTAGTTGTCAAAATATTTCTAAAATCAAAACATTTCTAAGCTTAATTTAATATTTTATTCTTTAAAAACTCACGAACTTGAGTAAAATTTTAACGCTTCATATAAAATTAAGCGTAGATTTTAGAAACATTTTGAAAATAAAGAACACTAGTCACATGTAGTAATCCCAAAACTTTCTTCTATCTCATACATGCTAATACTTCCTGAAAAATGCAGCATATCAGCACCATCTGTTAGATGATTTGCACCAAAATCTAATTATCAACAACTATGACAACTTCTAAATGAATCTGAAGTGTGATGAAAATCCGTGCATTAGTTTTTTAAATGGAGCTATTGCGGAAATCATAAAAATTTCTGCATAGAAGCGCGACCTGTTGGGCGATTTACACCAAAAACTAATTAGGACCATTTTATACCAGGAAGTAACTGAATCTGAAGCTTGATGAAAATTCATGCATTACTTCTTGAGATATAGCTATTGCGAAAATCGTGAAAAATGCAGCACAGCAGCGCCACCTGTTGGGCGATTTACACAAAAAATTAAACAGCACTAATTTATTTCAGGAACTAACTGAATCTGAAGTTTTATTAAAATTTGTGCATTTTTTCTTGAGTTACAGCTATTGCGGTAATCATGAATATTGCACCATAGCAGCGGCACCTGTTGGGCGACTTTTACCAAATAGTATTCAGCACCTAACTATATCCTGGACTAAATGAATCTGAAGTTTTATGAAAATCCGTGTAGTAGTTCCTGAGATATAGCTATTGCAGAAATCGTGAAAATGCCGCATAACAGCGCCACCTGTTGGGCGATTTTCACCAAACACTAATCAGGACCAGTTAATATCAAGGTCTAACTGAATCTAAAGTTTTGTGAAATTCCGTGCATTAGTTCTTGAGATAGAGCGTCCACAAAATTTTTGTCACATACAGACTCACAGAGTGACAGAGTGACATGGTGACAGAGTGACAGGCAGACTCACAGACAGACATTTTCTAAAAACCATCAAATCGTATTCAGGACATTCTAAAACGTATAAATCCGTCGAAAACCGGAAGTCGAAAATTTTCATGAATCCAATACTTTCTTCTTGTAAAGATAGAAGAAAGTAAAAAGAGACATTCTTTAAGATCAGAACACAGTAAAAAGAAGTTAAAAATATTAATTTTCCGAGGAGATATTTTGAATATAAGAATACATCTAACGCCCATAGACTTAACAGGGAATTCGAAAGCTGAGTGACTAGCAGCCTTAATTCGCAATTTTTAAGTCAAAATGACACATACGTACTGTAATACTCGATTGTCGCTTGATGTCAGATGTATGCTCCTAGATCATAGATCACTAGTTCTTTTTAACACAAAACTAAGTTTATTCATAAGAATGCAAGATATTCGACGAGGACAAGACGATAATACGCACACAAGTACTTACATATAAGTATAAATTTCCTGTTTGAGTGCGCCACACTACTTCTATTTTTAACGTACACACAAAATACTCCTTCACTGTACTATTAAATTTCTTCCCTTTCTCGTGCCCGTAGTACCCCAAAAGATATTTATAACCAACTTTCGGTTTACTAAAACCCACCGAACACACAGGCCGGCATACCTCTACATTTTTTCTGAAAAACAGAAATCTCTTCCTCCTCCCAGCTTCCTTGTATCACGTGATCAAAGCCGCCAGCACTGTCTAAAGAAATGTGCTCCAGACATCACACGTACAAAAGCATATCAATATGTCAAAAAATGTTTGCATAAAATGGGTTTATCACAATTTTTTCGACCTACACCGGTATTTGCATATGTGCTTTAAGGGGACGGTGGAGTTTAAAATCCTTAAAAATAATTTTTTTTATTTTTGTAAATTTCAACTTAAATATTATTCAAGGGTACATTATATACATTATAACATGCATTTATCTCAAAAAAATTTTTAAAAAAATTTATTTTTGAGAAAAAAATGGAATTTTACGCGTCGTGTTAGAAATCTTCGAAATGCCCCATGCGTCTTCCATATCAATGAAAATCTCCAATATTTTTTATAAAAGTTTGGTTTATATATAGAAATAAAATAGAGCATCGAATTTTACATATTTTAATTTAAAGGTTAAAAAAAAAAAGTTGAAAAAAATTGAAATTTTTTCGAAAAATTTTCAAAATTTCAATTTTTTTTCCATTTTTTTTTATTTTTTGTAAATTTTATCTTAAATATTATTCAAGGGTACATTATATGCATTATGGCATGCATTTATCACAAAAAAAGATTTAAAAAAATGTTATTTTTGACAAAAAAATGGAATTTTAGAAATCTTCTAGTCTAGTCTTAGAAATCTTCGAAGTGTCCCCTGCAAGTTCCATATCAATGAAAATCCCCAATATTTTTTATAAAAGTTTGATTTATATATAGAAATAAAATCAAGCATCGAATTTTATATATTTGAATTTAAAGGTTAAAAAAAAATATTTTTTTGAAAAATTTTGAAATTTTTTCGAAAAATTTTTGAATTTTTTTTTTTTTTATCTTTAAATTCAAATATATAAAATTCGATGCTTGATTTTATTTATATATATAAACCAAACTTTTATAAAAAATATTGGGGATTTTCATTGATACTGAAGACGCATGGGGCATTTCGAAGATTTCTAAGACGACGCGTAAAATTCCATTTTTTTCTCAAAAATAAATTAAAAAAAAATTTTTTTGTGATAAATGCATGCCATAATGTATATAATGTACCCTTGAATAATATTTAAGTTGAAATTTACAAAAATAAAAAAAAATATTTTTAAGGATTTTAAGCTCCACCATCCCCTTAACTATTTCACATAGTGTTAACCCGTGTTCGTGTGTTTGGCAAATCAATGGTATCCCGAGAAAATTCGGGTTAGAATAAATTATCGGAATAATTTATTTCGATGCTGTTTTAAGCTGTCAAAAACAGTTGGGAAAGTCTATGGATAACAGCTGGTATTCAAGTACCTTCTTCTCAAGAGCTACTGAAGTTAACTTAATATCTTTTTAATAGTTTGGCAGTAACTAAACTGTAAATTCATCGTTCCGCAAGAAATCTAAATTAAAAAGCAAAAACATGCCCGCAAATAACGCTGAAGTCATATCGATGGTAGCAACACCTGGCCAATATATGTGTATTTTTTTTTTTTTTTTTTTTTTTTTTTTTTTTTTACTGCAATTTTTTTAACTTCTAAAGTTCGCAGAATTTCAATTTTTACACTGTCGAATAGGAAGAAAATGTTATTCCAAATGCAATTTGTATCAATTTGTTTCAAAACTGTACCTCGATTTAGAGCTTTATTTAATGATTTTCGAAATATTTTTTGAGCACGATTTTTTAAAATCTATTTCTATTTGGTCGCAGCCCGATTATGAAAAATTAAGCTGTTTGCACTTTAAACAATATAAATGCTTAAGCATTTGATTCCTGATAATATTCAATAGCAATGTTAAAACTTCCTTAAGAAATAAAAAAATAAAATAAATAATGTGTATAAAACCCAAATGTTATCGATCTACGTGCTTAAACCACTGAAATTATCAGAATAAAAAATGCTGTAAGTACCGAAATGTTTGGAGATTTCTTCGGCTATTAACTTCTGACATGCGGCTGAGAAGAAATTTCAAGTCTTAATTCGATTACATAATTGATATTTTTCATTTTAAAAATGTTTTTTGGCGTTGTTAGGCAGCAAGCTAATAAAATATAGTATATATCTATATTATCTAAGGACAAACATATCTGTGCGTAACGCATACGTCATTCTGCGAATGGCAACACTCTGAAATTTGAAATGAAATTTCGAGCTGACAATTTTCGCTACTGAAAAATTTTAAACTTCTGAACATCGCACAGTTTCAATTCTTTCACCGTAATTTAGTGGGGAAAATGTACATTTAAATGCAGTTGGCTTGAAAGCTCTATCTCAATTTATTTTTGAGATATTAATTTTTTTTATAGCTTTTAGTATCAATTTTGTAATTGTGGCAACTCAAGTACACCATTTCTATTAAAAGTAAAGTGAAAATAGTCATGGTTTACTTATTTTTATGGATTATAACCTTATTGATGCCACTTTCACATTACAAATAAAATAAACTTTTTTTTAAATAATTTTGGAACAGAAAATGACGTCAGCCATTAAAAAAAAAACACCCATTCTTCTTCATAAATCAGTTACATTTCAATATTTATGCATTACGTTGATACTGAGTTTGAGAAGCTGGGCAAAATGATTCAGTGAGTAAAAATAATGTCATATTTAAAACAAAACGATCATTTTCTTTGATAAAACTAAATATTTGACCAATACTAAATGGCCAGTACTATGACAACTAAAGGTAAATTTCTGATTTTTTTATTCGCGCGTACTGAGATTAGAACGTAAAGTTTGTGAGAATGTTTATATGCAAAGTTGTATCGGACTAACGTGGCTTTCATTTTGGAAATATATTCATTAATAATCTATTGCGCGTTAAAATACTTTTATATTGTGAACTTGAGTGGTGCGTACGTAAATTTTGAGAATGTGAAAATAACGCACAGTTTAGATTTTACGGGGGAAAATTTTATGATGTGACAAAGCAAAATCCATTTTACTGATTTTTCATCCCGTAAAAACAAACGTAAGAGCCTCTATCGATAATTTCATCATAATTATTCATCTTGATTACGTATTCTAATACAGTTTAATTTTTCAATAATTTAAGCAGATGAAGTTTGTGGAAATAACATTTTGGTAATTTTAAGTTAAAATATTATTTGTTTAGACAACCAATGTAGGATGAATTTTTTATTGAAATTATTTTTATAGGTTTATCATAAATTTGATCTAACAGTTTCTCTCTAAACATTTTAGTTCGTCGAATTTCGACAGGTTCCAACTCGTATTTTTAAAAAATCGAGTTCTCTATTTTAAAAGAATGGTTTAAAGACAGATTCTAGTGTGCGGGAAGCCCGGTTTATATTCCCTAAAAAATTAAAAAATACAATAAAAATGATATATTTTAATTAGTAGTTTTAAAAAAATTGATCTTCCAGAAAAAGAAAACGGCCTAAGTATAGCTAATTATATTATCAAAAATATCAATATAGGTCAAATTATTACTTACGATACCATAGTATAACTCCACTTGCTAGCCAACGTCAAAGTCTAAAATGGTCAAACTCCATTCGATATAAATACCTCTATAAGAATGCACTCCTCTTACTCTATCACCAAATACTTGTATAGAATTTCTCTACATTGAGCTGGGCGCAAAAATATACAAAACGCTCAATCGAACTGGGAAGGCAGGGGAAACTTTAAAACAGCATGAAAATTTCATTTATGCAAAAGTGAAAAAATGGCGTCATAAAGCGTTGTTAAGTGCTTCACATAAAAATTCTGATCTAGCTGAGTAAAAGACCAACGAGCTTAGAAAAGCACACAAAACTTTAATCACTCTGGTAGTCATCTTTATATCCACAGCTATTTGCTATCACACTATTGATTTGCTCGTGTAGTAATGAAACATTTCAAATGCGCGATGGAAAGAAATCACAGAAGGAGTGATAGCGCTTTAACGCTCATGAAATCCTTTTTAAAATATCATTCGCACTTGAATAAATTTCAATATTTTACGCTTCCTCTTTCAAAAGCTTTTTCTTTGCATATCTATTCAAACTGGAAAAGTATCAAATTCGATAAAAACTTCGTTAATGCAAGTTCCAAATATCTATCTTATAATTAGAGTTGCTAACGAAGCCCAAATTAACTTTTCTATAACTTTCAGTAAAAGTGGATAGACTTATAAACTCTAAACTAAAATACGTTTTTTTTTTTTATATCAATAAAGCGTGATTCGTCCTCAGGAGTTTAGACAAAAATAGATTTGGGGAGCCTGCCTTAATTTTCAAGGTAGTGTTTGTTTACCAGTCCAACTCGTCTAACCGAATTAGTTAAAACAAATATTGTCAAATTTAGTAATACAGGTTCTCATTTTTTTGATAAAACACGATGTTTGTTTTGATAAGTCTGAGCATGCACCATATACATATGTCTCATACATAAATGTACATTATTCTAAAATAATATAGAAGTATTTAGTTTATTTTTTAGCATTTATTAAAACCGAAAGAGTTCTTTATAGCATACTAACAAATTAACTAATAACCTCTCAGACTTTCTTTTATTTTTCTCACAGAGTGCTACTGAATTTTAGAAGAAATATATGTTTCTTTATTTTCCTCTTCTTGAATGGGGCCCCACCAGTGGCCGAGAGGTTCTGCTCTCGAAGCTGGTAGACGGGAAGTGCTGGGTTCGATCCCAATCGCGCCCGTCGGCCTAATCGTTCGGAGTTTTCGTGGTTTTCTTCGAGCCGTGGATCTTCCATGCGTTAATACGGATTAGGTTCCCTTAGAAAGACCCCCACGGAGGGCACTCCCCCCGGGCCTATATCCCTCGTGTAGATAATTGGCCGTCAAAAATCAACCCAACCCAACCTCTTCTTGAATGAATAAATTGTTTTTCATTTCTTAAGAAATAACAGGAAAAAATACATAAATCTAAGTATTTTATCAGCAAAAATAAAAACGTAAATAAATAAGATATAAAACAAACATTCTAATTAAAACTTGACACATTTTGCATTTTCTGGTATGTGTATTGCATTTTCATCATTTTTTTAATATACTACTGATTTGTCAATATTTCTTCTATTTAATTCAAATATAAAATATTCAAACATAATTAAATATATAAATTTAATCTGACATTCTTTCACACATGGAAAGCATTTCCGAGAAAAATTTTCCTTTCCTTTCGGCATCTGTCACTTTAAATTTAAATATTGAAAATGACGCCTTTTCTCGGATTACGTTTACGACATTTGTTGTCATATTTCAAAGAAAAGTATGTTTTCATTTTTTATTAAAGTACAAATTTGAGTCTGAAAAATAAAATCGCAGCTTTTGAAGTATTTCTTTATAAATCTAAAATCTTTTCTGTATTATTAAATCATGCAAAACCTGGCATTCAACATGGAAAATAAGATACTATTTAAATAGTCAAACTTGACAGGTTAGTATTCTTGTCAAGCAGAATCGTTGGACCTATGTTATAAATTCAGTTAAAGAAAAGGGAACCATTTGCCAGTAATCGCTACATATTGTAAAAAACATCATTCAGTCAAGATAATTAAAAATTTCACATATCGAATAAGGTTTTAATTTTACTATAAAAATGATTCCATGATGCAGTGTGAACATGCAACACCCCATCCGATCTAATATACAGGGTAAATCAAAATTAATAGCTCAATTTCAAAGATTTACTACGCAAAATGCAATCAATGTACTTATTCAAAATATGCACACTGTAAAAGGTATTATACACAAGTTAGCAATAGTAGTTTAATTATTAAAGGTACACACATATTAAGACAGACTTTTAAATACAATTAAATACAATAAACCCAACTGGAGTGAAAAATTAGCCGGGGCCAGGAATCGAACCTGGGTCGACAGCATAACGTGGTGTTGCTCTACCGTTAAGCTACCCTGGCCGTGTTAATATATGTGTACCTTTAATAATTAAAAATGGAATTCAGACATTAATTTGTGTGCTTTAATATATATTGTGGATCGATGGAAAAAGAATTTATTCATCGTTGTCACGTCATCCAGTGCTATCTAATAGATGGACGGTGACGTTCCTCAACTTGGTTTATTAGTGAGAAATTGCCAGGCTAGGACATCGGCCAGGGTAGCTTAACGGTAGAGCAACAGCACGTTATGCTGTCGACCCAGGTTCGATTCCTGGCCCCGGCTAATTTTTCACTGCAGTTGGGTTTATTGTATTTAATTGTATTTAAAATTCTGTCTTAATATATGTGTACCTTTAATAATTAAAAATGGAATTCAGACGTTAATTTGTATGCTTTAATAGTAGTTTAGTTTGTAATTTTATATTCGCCTAATAATTTAGGGTATTGAACATCCACATGTGACATTGCAATACCAATGTGATCTCATTCCATGCGATTTTTTTTTTGGGGGGGGGGGGGGGTTGGGGGGGAGGGGTTGTAAAGGATTGCATGTAAGTGCCTCTAGGTCCAACGACTACGACTGATTTGAAAGCCCGTATCAGAGTTGCTATTGCCAGTATCGATACAGACGTGCTGCACGCGGTTTGTCAATAATTACATTACAGACTTGATATATGCCTATAAAATACGTATATTGAACATTTGAGAGGAGTACATTCAAAAGTTGATTATGTAAGTTTATTTTGAATAGATACATTGATTACATTTTGCGTAGTAAACATTTGAAATTGGAGCATTCAATTTGACTTACCCTGCATTTTAAGTAAAGGTGCTTTCAATAAATATAACTCCTAAATTTCTTTATCTGACTAAAAGCAACACAAGAAGTCCTGGAAGATCTAAGGGCTTTTTCAGGTACCTATGTTGACGCAAATATTTAAAATAGTAGTCCTTATGACTTATGGATCGTAAAATCGTAAGCAAGACGCAATGAATTCTTGAGTAAGAAATCTTTATTTTTTCTATTTTATCGATTACAAAATCATGGAAGGACCCATAAATCAGTAAAATATGAAATAATTGTTCTGTTATAAAGGTGCCGGAAAAAGTGTCAAATTCAACGCTTGTTGAATTTGATATTCAACTTCAGTTCAACCATGGTTAATAATCCGTCTGAAACACTACTCCCTTGTGTGTTCTCTTTAATCTGTAATCATTGTGAATAACATGTTTCCGAGATGAACAAAAAAAAAATCGTTACGCTCGTAAAGAGAGACTACGTCTCCCAGGGGTAAGTAACTTGACGTTGTTGTTGTCTTGAATACATGCTTTGCTCTGTAAATAATAAAATAATTCCTCTTAACCCTTTCGAGTCCGATTTTTTTGCACTTTCGCGAACAAAATTACATTTGTTAATAACGTTAATCGCAACTATCCAAATAGATTTACTGAAGTTTAAAGATTATCTCATTGTCTGAAATCTAAAGAATGTGCCTATTTTGTGTTCTATTCAATTCATATTTATATGATAACAAGTTATTTTAACGGTACTTATGAGTACCGTCAGTAGACAAAGGGTTAAAAAATTTCCGGGTTAAACAGATTTCTATTTTGCACATAGTTCGCGTTAGACAGATTTTACTGTATTAATACATTTACTGACATGGCACACGCGTATCAGCACTATTTCTCGGTTGCCATAGCGCACAAAAAAGTGTGCCATCAATATTTTCATTGAAGATAATTTATTGTTTTGAAAGGGACTATTGACAATTTATTACCATGCATTTAAGAAAACAAAAACCTCTTGGACATCTAGGCATCTTTAATGACTTTAGTTTGGCATTCAACGAGTAAAAATAACTAAAATTTGAGATTTTTGAAGTAAAAATGTATAAAATTAACAATTTGTACAAAATTAAGATTCATTTTTGCGATCGGGATTTGTAAACTAAATCCATAAACACAGAATACCGCTTTGTTAATGTCTACCAAAAAAACTACTTCGTTACTATCTGCAACGGTCAATGTGTTAATGTTCGAAAATATAATAACGTAAATCATTAAAAAGGTATGAAGAAAATAAGTTGCTTTTTTTTTTAAGTGGTTGTTACGTCTTTTTTATGCCTAGAGGAGAAAGATTAATTATTTTAAAACGTGTTATATGTGAACTTCACATTTTATGAAGTACCTAATTTATATCAATAAAACAATATTTAAAATATTTACACGTTTCATCAAAGTTTAATTCAAATTTTTTTAATTCAAATTAATAGTTTTTATGTTTTTAAAACTTATATGATCTGACTTTGTAAAGTAAAAATAACAATATTTAACTCTTAATAAACTTCTAATCTTGATTATACATTTCAAGAGGACTTAGTAAATTTTGGCATGTATTTCGTAACAAAAAAGTTATGAAATTCATAAAGTATTCTGACATTTATACCGATGTTTCGGTTGAACATTAATTCAGTCTGTATTCAAGAATTTATAATTCACAAACGATTGGCTAAAAACTTGTGAAAATCCTGGATTTTCTACATGCTGAATTTGAATGTGTATTAAAATTATGAAATGTATAATTTATTATGTGCACATATGACATACATACATATTCTACATTACTATTGCATATTTGAAAGTTAGATTCAATTTATTTACGTTTATAATCACCTATGTCAAAATAAAACATGTGCACTTAATAAAGCGACTCTCGCGAATTAAAGCTTTTTATTCCTTGGTTCAATTAGAAGTGAGTTTCTAGACTACACTAGGAATTTATTTATTTATTTATTTACTAGCAAACCCCGCGGCTTTGCTCGCGTGATAGTTGAAATATGCCAAGTGATATTTGCATGACTATTTTTTATTAGAAGAACACTTTTTGAAATAATTCAAAAATTACAAATTAAGCCACAGTTTGACTAAATTTCATTATAAAAGTGCAATAGACAGAAATGAGATTTTAATTAATAGGAAGAACTAAAACTAATTCCAATTACATGATAATTTAGAAAGTATTTTGAGACTTTTATGCTCATTTCATACGCTCATTCTAGTATTCATTTAAAGTTTTGAATTTTTTAGAAACCATCTTAACACATTTACATCTTAAAATTAACCATCATGTCAAATTCCAAGCTTCTTGTCTAACAGTCTACATCCTCTCTGGTGTTAGTGGCACTAACATAAAATGCCGAAATAGAGTTGAAATAGAATGTCTCGAAAAATGTTGAAACAGAGACTGTCACCATTAATTTGCCAACATTAACTTTGAAATCGGTTGGTATTTCTTAATATTCTGCAAAAAACGGAATTTAGATGTTTTTAAAGTCTTTCTTGTTGTTCCTGCCAATCAGGTGGTAGTGACACCGGCATAAAATATGATCAGGGACTATCATTCTTGATTCGCAACCAATAACTTCTGTAATCGGTTTATTATTTCCTGAGATTCCATAGAAATCTTAATTTAGCACTCTTTTAGAATGCTTTTCGCTTTTTCCCTTCGTTTCACCCCTTTTTAATTTTGAATTTATTTTCGACTGTTCTTAGAGAACATTTATATTTTATAAGTAACTACCATGCTATATTTAAAGTTTCTAGCCTCTTCAGTACAGCAGAAGTCGCAATATACAAAAGTTTTTCGCTCCTGCAACACTCTAGGGGTTGTGGTACGGACACAAAATATAGCTTATGTTTGAGCAGGTTCTATCGCCATCAATTTGCGACCATTATGTTTGAAATCGGTTTCGTATTTCATACGATTGCATAAAAATCGTAATTTAGAACGCTTATAGAACGCTTTTCACTCACTTTATCCTTTTATATTTGGAATTTTCTTTCGACAATTCTTAGAAAACATTTGCATCTTTCAAGTAATTACCATTACAAATTTAAAATATTAGACCCCCTCAGTAACACAAAAAACGCAATTTAGAACATTTGTTTGCTCCTGTAACCCCCAGGTGGTAGTGACAACAGCATAAAATATAGGCTATGTTGGAATTGGGATTGTCACCATCAATTTGAAGCCATTATTTCTGAAATCGGTTTATATTTCCTGGGATTGCGTAGGAATCGCTATTTAGAACGTTTTTAGAATGCTTTTCGTTCATTTTTACCCCTTTAAATTTCAGTTTTTTAAGGAACTCTTCTCAGAGAGTATTTATATCTCAAAAGTAATTACCATGCCAAATTTCAAATTTCTAGCCCCTTCAATGTCACAAAAATCACATTTTAGAACGTTTTTTAAAATTGCAACCGCATGTGGTAGTGACGATGGCATGAAATAGATCCTATATTGGAGCAAGGGCTATCATCATCAATTTCCAACTATTACTTTTGAAATCGGTTGGGTACTTTCTGAGATTGCGTAGAAATCGCAATTTAGAAAGTTTTTTAGAACATTTTTCATCCATTTTCACCCATTTTAAATTTCGAATTATTTAGGAAATGTTCTTAGAGATCATTTATATCTAATAAGTAACTACTATGCCTAGTTTCAAGTTTCTAGTCCCTGCAGTATTACAAAAAACGCAATTTAGATCGTTTTTTACTCCTTGAACCCCTTTGGGGTAGTGGCACCGACATAAAATACAGCCTGTGTTGGAGCGAGGGCTGTCACCATCGTTTTCACACCATTATTTTTTAAATCGGTCCGGTACTTCCTGAGATTGCGTAGAAATCGCAATTTAGAAAGTTTTTTAGAACGCTTTTCGCTCATTTTCACTCCTTTTTAAATTCGATTTTTTAGGAAATTGTCTTAGGGATAATTTGTATCTTATAGATAACTGCCCTGCCTAATTTCAGGATTCTAGGCCCTTCAATAACACAAAAATCGCAATTTAGAACTTTTTTTTGCTTCTGCAACTCCTAGGTGGTAGTTACACCGACATGAAATAGAGCCAATGTTGGGGCAAGGGCTGTCATCATCAATTTTGAACCGTTACTCTTGCAATAGGTTAGGTATTTGCTGAGATTGCGTAGAAATCGCCGTTTAGAGCATTTTTAGAACTCTTTTCGCGCATTCTCACCCCTTTTAAATTTCGCATTTTTTAAGAAATGTTCTTAGAGATCATTTATATCTTAATAAGTAACTACCATTCCAAATTCCATGTATCTGGGCCTTCAGTAACACAAAAATCGCAATTTCGAACTTTTTTTTTTTTTTTTGCTCCTGCACCCCTTTAGGGGTAGTGGCACCGACATACAATGTAGCCTATATTGGAGCAAGGGTTGTCACCATTATTTTTGAAATCGGTTTAGTACTTCTTGAGATTGCGTAAAAATTGCCATTTAGAACATTTTTTAGAACGCTTTTTGCGCATTTTCACCCCTTTTAAATTTCGATTTTTTTAAGAAATGTTCTTAGAGATCATTTACATTTAATAAGTAACTACCATGCTAAAATTCCATGCCATCTGGGTGCTTCAGTAACACAAAAATCGCAATTTCGAACGTTTTTTCGCTCCTGCATCCCCTTTAGCGGTAGTGGCACCGACATAAAATGCAGCCTAGGTTGGAGCAAGTGTTGTCATCATCATTTTGACACCATTATTTTTTAAATCGGTTTGGTACTTCTTGAGATTGCGTAAAAATCGCAATTTAGAATGTTTTTTAGAACGCTTTTTGCGCATTTTCACCCCTTTTAAATTTCGAATTTTTTAAGAAATTTTCTTAGAGATAATTTATGTCTAATAAGTGACTACCATGCCAAATTCCATGTATCTGGACCCTTCAGTAACACAAACATCGCAATTTCGAACGTTTTTTCGCTCCTGCACCCCTTTTAGGGGTAGCGGCACCGACATAAATGTGGCCTATGTTGGAGCAAGGGTTGTCACCATCATTTTGACACCATTAGTTTTGAAATCGGTTTGGTACTTCCTGAAATTGCGTTAAAATCGCCATTTAGAACGTTTTTTAGAACGCTTTACGCGCATTTTCACCCCTTTTTAATTTCGATTTTTTAAAGAAATGTCCTTAGAGATCTCATTAGTATCTCATTAGTATCTCATATGTAACTACCATTCCAAATTTCATGTTTCTGGGCCCTTCAGTAACCCAAAAATCGCATTTTTAGAACGTTTTTTGCTCCTGCACCCCCTTTTCGCCAGTGACACGGACATAAGATATAGCCTATGTTCTAAGTTGGACTAACACCATCCCATTACTTTTGGAATTGGTTCGGTAGTTCCAGAGCTTACCTCCTACAAATAAACAATTTTTACCTCTTTATAATATTAGTATAGATTGGTTAAGGAAGAGTCTTTGGAGACTTTTGGTAAATATCGTGTTACAACAGGATTTAACAGATACCACGACTTTCTAATGTTTTTTGCGTTTTATCACACATGATTCGTTCTGTAAAGTAACCTATATTTTAAATTTACAGAGTGAAATATATGTATAAAATAAATGAATCGTCAACGGTGCTGGTCCTAAAGCTATTAACAGATTTTTTTGCGGTGTTTTTTTTTTTTTTTGTTGTTGTTGTTGTTGTTGTTGTTTGTTTGTTTGTTTGTTTGTTGCATTTTTCTTATAATTACAAAAGGGGAGTTTTACAAACTATTAGAAGTAAATCTAAATGATTTTTAATTTTAATCATTAATTTAAAAAATCGTCAATTTTGATCACATTTGCCACAGTTCAAGTGTGATGGGCGACCTAAAGATATCAACTAATTTCGATTTTTTTTTTTTATTACAAAAGGCAACTTTTGCGTACTATTAAGAGTTGAACTCAAAATTTTCGATTTTTTTCGACCTAGCCTAGCGCATATGTGTGCCAAGTAGGAACTTCTCAAGTTAGAACTAGATCTAATGGAATCATACTATATTGCAATTTTTCTATAATTTACACATTTTCAATAATAAAATAATTTTCAATATTATTTTATACATTATTCAAGAGGGAGCTGTTCGTTGCAGAATTATATACAGGGTGTCCACGCATAACCTGACTGACTTTCATTTTTGCAACCATTTGTCCTAGAAGCATACTTCTAATTGCAAAAATGGTTTAAATAAGGCAAAGAAATATTTTTAAAGCGATTTGGGTCGAGAAATACATTTATCAAAAAATTACGAAATTTAAATTTTTAAATGGTCCCCCCGTGCTATAAGTTATATTTAGTAAACTTTTCCAGTTACTCTGACAAGTAAGACAAGAAAAGCCCCGTTATTCTACGATTAAAATTGACCGAGTAATAACTGTTTAAATTTGGAGCATGTTTTTTGCTGCAAATTAGGGGTCATTCACAACTTTAGTAGAAATATAATTTCGTCAGATATATTAAAAAAATGGGTGAGAATAAAATTAACATTGCAATATGAATTTGAAATATTTAATCCCTCTGACATATTAATGAAAAATATACAATTTTATAATAAACATGTAAGGGGGAAAAACAGAATTTCTGTTAAATAAAATGATGAAAATTAACAGTTTTATCTTTTAATCATGTATTCTGTACCGCTGAATCCGAAATTTATCTTCATCTTTTACCATCACGTAAAGATTTTTTGCAAGTCGTAAATTTTAAGAGTTAAAAAACGAAAAAATAGCGAAAATTTGATACTTTAAAATATATATCATTGTTGTGTTTTTAACCGCTAAATCCGTAAATGATTTTCATTTTTAACCATCACGTCAGGATTTTTCGCAAATTGTAAATTTCAAAGTTAAAAAATTCAAAGTTAAAATTGAACCTCCTTCCCCACCTCATCGGACCCCTCAGCTGTTTAGTTGTAATAATCCTAGTATAAGCCAAAAAATTGAATAAAATATTGGATTAAATAAAATTAAATTAAATAAAAAAAGTTTTATATCTGTTTTATAGTATCAGATTTTCGCTATATTTTAACTTTGACGTTTATGATTTGCAAAACATTTCTAACGTGATGGTTAAAAAAGGTCATTTTCAGATTCAGTGCTAAAAAGTGCATAAAAATTCATTATCAAAAGATAAAATATACAGTCAACTCCTCTATTTTATAGTATCCTATTTTTATTATTTTTTAACTTTGACAATTGATGATTTGCGAAAAATCCTGACATGATGGTTAAAAATTAAGTAAATTCAGTGCTAAAAAATACATAAAAGTTTTTTTAAAAAATCGCAGTCTTGTATTATCTCATGTAAAACTTTTTCTTAAACTTCTAGGTGGTAATTTATCCGAAATTGTTTGGGTTATCCTGTAAAATAAGTATAAATGGTAATCACCGAAAATCCTAATATTAGATTGTCATCTAATTTATGTCAGTATATAAAATTTAATCTCGATCGGATATTTGAAAGTGAGTTAAAGTTCGAGTACCGATTTTGAACTGGAAAAACATACATACGATCGTTGAAGTTAAATAAAAAATTATAAAAATAACATAACTTTTGTTAAAAGAAATGATGAAAAGAAACAGTCTCATATCTTTACAAAATAAAACATATGTTAAAATACAATTATTTTAGTCAATCTCAAACTTAATAAAAATTAACTCAATCGTAATGTTTGTACGATTTTTTTCAAAGCGCAGATACACGTGAAATAAGTTATTGAATACTTTAAGCACTTGGTGTATGACCCCTCAAAGCATGGTGGAACTCGTCTCTGTTCAGATGCAGTAAAGTGGTATAAATCATGCATATTTAAAGTTTCATAACTCGGTCGATTTTAGAGTTATATGAACAGGACTTTTTTGTCTTATTTGTCAGTGCAATAAGAAAATTTTACTAAATATAACTTATAGGACAGGGGGACTGTATAAAAATTTAAATTTCGTAATTTTTTAAGAAATAGTTTTCGTGACCTAAATCGCTTTAAAAATAATTCTTTACCTTATTTAAATCATTTTTGTAATGAAAGTATGCATCTAGGACAACGCTTGTGAAAATAAATATCGGTCAGATTATACATGAACACACTGTATAAAGCCTCCATATTGCAATATTTTTATAAATTGTATTTAATTTTTTATATTGTTCAGTATGTGATTAGTGCAACCTAATTCACTGTTTTTGTATCAAGGTTGCAATGACCTCACCGTTATCAATCACTATTATAGTTTAAATGATTCGTAACACGTTCGCAATAAGTTTGAATTTAACAAAAATATTTACTTGAAACCCGTCAAGGTCGAAGGTGGTGAGGAAAAAAATTTGAAGCTTACAAAGTTTAATGCTCTAAAAGGCCTTTCTAAAAAATAAGACTCAGTGTTATGATTTACTTAAATTAGGTTTATAAACGAGTTTCAGTAAGTTCCGAACTTACACCTTTGTAGAAAGCACAAAATAGCATTTACTTTTCTCTACTAATGGACTCCAAGTGTTCAGAATAAAATTTATTGCAGAATCTATGAAGTAACTCTCACCAATGCTGTTTAATTGCAGCAAATATAATCTTAAACTGGAGAAGGATGTGTCCACTACCTTAAACACAAATGAACACAAACATTCCCATTTGAATAGCCGCGTGCCGAATCTACATTTGCATAAGATTTCGTTTCTTTAAAAGTATCACTTTTTGTTAGACTCAAACGACACTTTGGAAATTAGAGAGTTTTTATAAAAAAGAGGACGGCGACATTCATACAAAACATATGTAAGGCATAAAAAAAACAGCCATCCTTATTAGATTACAAATTTAAAAAAATGCTAGAACACATTACAGTTAACTTTTTTTGTAATACGACTTCAAAGTCACAATGCATATATTCAGTCAAATATAAGCTGTGCCTTTCACGTGATATTGTTACATTTCACACAAAGAAAGGCAAATTTCATTAGATTTCGTTAAAATACCTTCATTAATATTAAACTTATTAACAAACAAGCGAAGTTATGATATGTTGTTAAAATCATAAATATTGTTAGAGTTTTGGACCTTTTTTATTAGATTCAAACACCCTATATTTTTGACTGAATAAATGGCATATGATCATTATACACTCTGGTAAAATTGCTTATGGTAGTGTGATCTACCATCTCTTAAAGTTTACCCCTGTATTCCTATAATTTAAATTTAAGAAAGAATTGAATATGTTACTATATTCAGGAATAGTAAATCTTGTTGCAAAGTATTGATTTTGAATGAAATGGGAAAATATTAGAACATCTGATTTAAACTAAACTTTGTATACTTCGTTAAATTAATGTGCTATGTTAAATGAATCCGCTTTCTCGTGCGCGCAAGATTTCCGATAAGTGCAAACTGTTTTCTCGTTCAAAATGAAACCTTCAAATATATATAAAGAAATTTCTTTATTATAAGTATTAAGAATACGTAAGGAAGATATTATGCTACACAAAATGTGAAAATTAATATACACTCAGCACGACAGTAAGCAATATGGAATAGAATTCAAAAGCAACAACTGAATTAATATTTTGTGCATCAAAATTATTATCTTACTAAAGATCATTTACAAATATATGAATAACAATATAATAAATAATCTAATATTAATTCACATGCTAAAATAGAATGCACATTTTCTATTCATTTAAGTGCAGCATAAAGCATATATATATATATATATATATATATATATATATATATATAAACATAACAAATAAAAAACTTATGCTTTAATATACAACAATATCGTTCACAACCATAGTAGACGAAGTCCATTCTGAAAAAACAAAAGGATCCATTTAGAAGGTGCGTAAAATCTGTTTTATCCACTCCCACAGTGAACCAAGTCTGTTTTCGCATACTTTCTCGTATGTCATCTGTTTAGAGACTTGGTTTACCATGGGAGTGGATAAAACAGATTTCATGCACCTTCTAAAATGACTATCTTTTTTTAAGGTTCTGTACTTAAAAACTAAAAATGAGGTCATTATAAGATCACTCCTGTGTCTGTCTGTCTGTCACAGCCATTTTACTCGTAAACTACAGAACGTGGAACGTTCAAATTGGGGAAAGTAATAAAGACTATGGACCCATATATTTTCAGATTATTAAACCTTCACAAATATATTTACGAAAAATGTACAGGGGCTAATTAAATTACTTGAAAAAAAATATCTTCTTTGTATATTGTGTAGGATATCGTGTAAAAGACTTCGTAACGCCGAACTAAAAAATACATTTATTTTAATTTTAGGTATTATGTTTTCAGAGATATCGTCAAAAATATAGTGCAAAAATATGCCCCCCCCCCCCCTCTATTGCTGAATCTACTGAAATTTAAATTATGAAAAAATTAGGGGTAGTAGGCGTTAACTTAAGCCTTGCAGGAAAATTATAGCGATTACCTTAGGTTACATAGTTTTTGAGAAAAGTACATCTTTCCGTTACACACAAATTTCAATTTGCGGGCATTCAGCAAATGTGTTGAGGAACGCTGGAGGCACCTGTCGTAGCAGAAGTATACAAGCATTGTTGATAATGATTTTCGAAAAAAATCGTCGGTAATTAGCCGAGATATTAACCCTTAAAAACACGGACGGGTTGGACAGCCCCAGGGGCTGTATGTGTATACTCTATATACCATCTGCTTTTAAAGCCTAGATAACAACTTTTAATGATGTATTTGTGTAACACAATTCCCAGTAGCAGAAAAAATGACATAATTGTCAAATTGTTAAAAACAGACTAATTTAATTAGAATTAATTACATAAATACTGTGGGATTCACAGCTAGTTTGCATTGAGTGGATCTCTATATACGCCTCCCGTTTCTTTAAAAGTTAATTAAAACCCTACACTGTTAAAAATTTTGTGGTATATTGAACCAATTTTTGGTGCTCCAGTAGCTGCCACCATAAGAGGGTGAAATCTTGAACCAACATTTGGAGCTAAGGTTAAATCGGAGCTCCAAATCTTGGAGTAAGATTTCACCATCTTATGGTGGCAGCTACTGGAGCACCAAAAGTTGGTTCAAACTACTACAAAAATTTTAACAGTGTATCTGGAAAAACGCGGCATTGGACCAAGGAGGCGTTGTAACTTTGCGACCTCCTTTTGAAGCGCGTTTATCACAATGCCAAATTTAAACTTTGAACAGAGGTTTTGTTTTAGCTACACTGTAAAAAGATTCTACGCTAAATTTAGCTTTATTAAATGCCAAATGAAGTTTAAATAAACATGCACAACTTTTATTGTCAGTGCCGAATTAAGTTCATCATAAACAGATTTGGATAAGATTAAAAAAGAGACAGAATAGCAATATCTGATATTATTTAGGCTTCATATCTCTTTAAACTTTTATGGTACACCCATTCATACCTTTCTAGTATATACATCTATACCCAATTCTACGTTGTATAGTTTTTACAAAGTCGTTTTATTATTTTAGCAACGATTTTTTAATAATACAGTTAATAATTAATATAGTTATTGTACGGATCCCTCTGAGTGCGAGTAATACTCGCACTTAACCGTTTATTTTTTATGGACTTATTCTACTATAGTTGTGAACCCCTTATATCATGTTGTTAAAAAACTTGTTATAATAGCATATTGTTATAATACCATATAATATTAATCTTAAATCTGTTTTTCAGATTGATAAAATCGTGTGATTCTGCTTCAAGTTTACAAAAACAACCATATGGTATAAGTTTTATTAACTGATTGAAAGAAATAAGTTTTCCTCGGCTCAAATATACGCCGTTTTAAATTGTGTAGTGTTAGATTTTATAAACAAGTATCTTAATATTTATTTTATTGATTTCAGTTTTTTAGTTATATAAATATTTTTTATGAGATATAATGAAATGTGATTTTCGTGTGATTTTCACAGTCGCTCTGTTAGTTCAGATATAAACCTGCGCACAGCAAATTAAATGCATTAGATTTTTATTATTTTCTAATTATCTTTAATTAAACCTTAAAAATTGTGTAGGAATATGCTTTAAAATGATTCCGACTGTAATTAACTTTACATAATCTATGTAAAATATTGCAAACATATTTATATATTTTGCATATTTAAATTAAATAAAAGAAGCCCAATATTGCATCTGATTACACTCGTAATATTTCCAGATTCTCATTACAACCTTTTTTTTATAATTTCGTCAATGTTATTTATGGTTGTTACTGAGCAAATCATTTTACGATGCGAAAAAGTGTGTGTTAACACTTGATTTTCTTTTACTGCTATAACTATAAGTAGGAAAGCTATGGCATTTGCGAGTACGAGCTTTAAAATATATAGGCCTCAAATATCATTTATCATTCCTTAAACTAGGGTTGCACAACCTTTTTAAGAGAAGGGCCACTTATAAAAATGTGTGTGTTGTGGAGGGCCACATCAGTAACACGAGGAGAATTCTATTTCTGAAGAGTGATCTGTGGCCTATAATCAGATAAAAAACATGGTTTTATATGGGGGGCATAGTTTTACCCCTCAAGATTCCCCTATCCGGTCAACATATCCAATTCTGTTGGCAAGGATATATCAACAATTTACGTTTGTATATATAACAGAGATACAGCAAGTATTATTTAGAAAGACTGATAATATTCCTTGACTTTATTCGGGGAAGTAAATTTGGTTTATTTAAAAGTGCTAAAAAAACAACATAGGCATGAAAGTGGCTACTGCCGAAAAAAAATGTGAACTTTATAAAGAAAAGGAGGATGAGGAGCCGATCAATGAAATTTTCGATTTTTCCGATTAACTAAATTTTCGATTTTTTTTTTTTTTTTTTTTTTTTGCACCTGATTGACAAAATTCGCAGTTTTCCCGAAGCTCGACAAAATTCGCGATTTTTCGGAGTTCGATCGACAAAACTCGCGATTTTTTTCGTGCCCGGTCGACAAAATTTGCTATTTTTCCACCCCTGATCGACAAAATTCGCGAATTTTTCCTCGTCCGATCAACGAATTTCGTGATTCTTAACTGACTCTAACGAAATTTGCAATTTTGTCCCGCGGCAAGTTGACGAAATTCCCGCTATTTTCTCGCAATAAACTGACAAAACTCGTGATTTGTACGCAGCCGATGAATGAAATTTTCAATTTTCCGCGCATCATCGAGAAACTTCGCCATTGTTTCGTGCATGATCAACGAAATTTGCGATTTTTCTGCGTCTGATCGACAAAATTCGCGATTTTTTCTTTCTTGACCGATGAAATTCGCGATTATTTTCGTGTCCGACCAATGAAATTCGTGATTTTTCGGAGCCCGATCGACAACACTCGCGATTTTTTCGTACCCGATCGACGAAATTGCCATTTTTTCCACACCTGATCGATGAAATTGGCGATTTTTCCGCGCCCGATCAATGAAATAGGCGATTCTTAAGTGACTGAAAAATTTTGCATTTTTCTTGCAGCAAATTTACGAAATTCGGGATAAACACACGAAACACGCAATTTTTTCGGAGCCCATCAAAGAAATTTGAGATTTTCCTGCAACCCATCGACGAAATTTGAGATTTTCCTGCTAAAATCAGAAAAGATTTGCAATTTTTCCGCTGCCGATCGACGAAATTCGTGATCCTTAACTGACTGAAGAAATTCGCGATTTTTTCTCGCAACTGACGAAACTCAAGATTTTTACGCAGCTAATCAACAAAATTTACAATTTTTCTGCGCATCATCAACAAAGTTGACGATTTTTTTCGTACCCGATCAGTGAAATTTGCGATTTTCCGCAACTGATCTAAAAAATCCCGATTTTTCCGAGCCGGGCCAATTCTCTATTTTTCCGATCTCGATCAACAAAACTCGCGATTTGTCCTTGCCCGATAGGTCAACTTTGCAATTTTTTTCACGTCTCATCGACAAAATTCGTGATTATTTCGTACTTGATCAACGAAATTTGCGATTTTTCCGCGCCTGATCTACAAAATTCATGATTTTTCCGTACCTGATCAACGAAATTCACGATTCTTAACTGACTGGCGAATTTTTAAATTTTTCCCGCGGAAAATTGATTAAATTCACGATTTTTTTCTTGCGACCTATGGACAAAACTTTTTTTTGTCCATAATGACAATTGACAATTTTTTGCAGTTATAAATTGACGAAGTTCGCGGGCCACACGTAAGCCCATCGCGGGCCATAGGTTGTGCATCCCTACCTTAAACATTCTTGTCGCTCGATTTTCATATACCGACAATTTATTTTTTACGACCACCCTGCAAATCATCAAAATATTTTAATAACTCCAGGAAAGTGCAGTTAATATTTAAGTATTGCGCGGCAGCGCAATACTTATTTATTTCCAGTGTCACTTCTCAATGTTAATTTAACATGGAAAAGCCTATGGAGATCATAACTTTTTCATTTTTTCTTCCCACCTTTTTGTCCCTGATGCCACTCATTTTTTATTCTTTACTAATTCTAATGATATTATAAATTTAAAGTGTAAAAGTGTTTGCCTGACGTCAGGGTCGAAACGAATGGTAAAATGCCTTTGCATATGGGTGAATTATAACCCATAGAGAAAAATGGGCCAATTTTTGTTTACATTATTCAAATATTTTTCTTAATAATTCCAATTTTCGCTTTTTCCATTAAAAATCAAAGGACATTTTTCATAGAAAATGTAACATTTTTACTTCATTGTTGCAAAAATTTCAAAAGCCATAATAATAATTTATTTATTTATAGTTGAAAGATTTTCACGTGAAATATTAAATTGAGCTAGTTTTTTTTTTTTTTCTCAAAAATTAAAAAGGTGAATATGGCGTCATAGTGGAAATAAAAAGGATATTTTCAGAATAAGTTTTTGTATTGGTAAAGTTTATATTTTAGTAAAAAGTTGCTAATGGATAGCTATTTTTACGCAGGTAGCGAACTTAATGGCGAATTACATAACTTAAATTTTAAAATTTGTTTTTTTTTTTTTTTTTTCGAGATGAGAACTATTTATACCCCAAGTTAAATTTAGGTAATAATTTTCTGATGTGTTTACATCACCCCTTGGCAGAGAATAAGGTTTAAAAATTTAAGTAAAACTTTTATTTTTTTATTTTTTACTGCATCACAGCTAATATTGTTAAATATTAGCAGTAAGGATTCAACCCAATTTACATTTAAATTCATAGCGTTCCTGAGTGGGAAATAGGGTATCTAAATTTAAGTGAAGTTAATTTTTTATGCTTTGATTGTAGATTTTTTACGTTCAGATTAGAAGTTTTTGTTCAAACTACCGCAACCTGCATTACTACAGTGGTAAAACATTTTGAATTACACCTTGGTAAACTGCATCCCACATTGTGATGCAATACCGCATACATCAAAGCCTGATGATGATACTCTCTATTAATTTTGAAATGCGTTCGTCTGAGTGCAGTAGTTATTAAAAAACTTGACATATTAAACAAAAACATAATTTGAAGAACAAATTAAAAAAAAATTATTTCCTACATTGTTTAAGCCCGAGAAGGGACAGATATTACGGTATTTCATTCAATTAGTTCTACATTTAATGTTAAATTTTTGTAGCAAATTAGTTAAGCCAATTGAAGATTAAAATATAAAAATAAAATTCATACAATATGATACTTAAAACAACCTAAAAAATTAGATTCCGTTCAAATGAAATCGAAATAAATCTTAGAGTTTTTTTTAAGTTTTGTATTTTTCATGCATCTTATCATTTTATGCACAATTGTCATAAACATAATACAAAATCTGCAATACAAATATTTTCAATTAAAAATGGAAGAAGTCTAAGATTTATTTCGATTTCATTTGAACGGAATCTAATTTTTTAGGGTGTTTTAAGTATCATATTGTATGAATTTTATTTGTATTTTTTAATCCTTTGTTGGCTTAACTAATTTGTTACAAAAATTTAACATTAAATGTAGAACTAATTGAATGAAATACCTTAATATCTGTCCCTTCTCGGCTTAAACAATGTAGGAAATAATTTTTTTTTTTTAATTTGTTCTTCAAATTATGTTTTTGTTTAATAGTTATTGTACCAAAAGCGAATATGTTCTTTTTTTTCTGGAGTTTGACAAAATTTGTACTCAAATTTCAGAAAGATGTATATCTGCAAGAGAACATTTTACAAGCCTTTATTTGTAAATAAGAAAGAACGCAAATGTAGGAAACAAGAAGTTAAAATAATTTAAATATTTAAATGAAAAAGGACTATCGTACAAATCACATTCCATCGTATCTCATTAGAAATCTTTATATAGGTAAATAGAACAATTCTATATGTGACAATACTTATAAAAGTGCCCCAAAAAGTTTGTAATGAGCTTTAGTTTTTTACCTGTTTGAGATATATAGGCAATGTAACTTACAAAACTGATCAAAATAGGGTAGCAATTAGGATTATGTTGATGCACTAATGCAATAATTATGTTGACGCTATAATTATATTGCTGCCATTAATTTTCTCAGTTACACATTTTTATACGGTTCCTAGATCTTACATTTACAAAACTTTTCTCCGTTACTCTGACAAAATAGTAATAATTCCATTCCTGTACAACCAAAACTCATGGAGTTGTAATACTTTTTTAAAATTTTGCAGTTTTCTGCCACTAAACACAAAAAAAATGCGCTTTTAGTGCCGGAAAACTCAGAAATGTCATAAAATTAAACTCGGTGAATTTTGGTCGTAGTATAATGTAATTTGTACTGTTGCACTTTTCAAAATATGAAAAAACATTTTTCTAAGTATACTTTAGAGGACCATGGGTGCGTATAAAAATTTAAACAGTGTAACTTTTTGAAAATTTATTGCAGAATTATTTCATCACCATAATCTTAATTTCTACGTTATTTTGAACTCTTTTGCAATTTAAATTGTCTATGTATCTCCAACAAATTAAAAAATAGAACACATTTCAATCATTATGGAACACGCAGTATTTTTCTGAAATTTGTGCATGAGACATCAAAAATGAACACTAAAAAGCAAAATTTTATGAAGGTTTTTCATTCAAAATGAAACTTTAATAAGAATATTTATATTTTGTTAAGTTTAATTCTGCTTTCTACCTATCAGTTGTAAATTTCTAATACAACTGTCAGTTATTTTAGTAATATAGCCGAATATGACATTTAAGAAGCACTTTAATTTACATCTAAAAAAGCATAAAATTATTTCGTTTAAGTCATAGGTTTGGAAAAATACAAAAACATGAACTTTATTTTCCTTTGAAATAAATTTCGTCACAGAAGTCTAGAACTCTAAGAAATTTGAATTAGAAGTGATATTCTAAATACCTATTAAATAATACAAAAATAAAATTATTGTATTAACAGGATTCTATTACATTTTTTTTTCTTTCACTCGAATATGGGCTTCACATAGTAGTAAAATTACCTGAATATATAATGTGCAATTTAACCTTTTCAATCATCTGTTTAAAAGAAATAAAAAAAAACAGAAGAGAAACTAAGATTTAAAAGATATTTGAACAGTTAAAATGGTTGGGAAAAAACTCAATAAAATTCTTTATGAAAATTTTATATGCAAATATGTTATGAAATATTTAAAATTTTAGAGGTTATCCATCATTGAGCTTTAACTATAAATCTGAAGTTTTGTACCCCAAAACCCATCTTCGTCGTTTAAAATCCTTTTTATTTTCTTTGAAACATATTTTCGTTTAGGAATAAAGTACATTAAATCTTAAAGCGTGCATGTATCCAGATACGGAAAAATACTAATCCTGTTTATCCAATTTTTCTTCATACGGATTCAAACAAGATTCAAATCCTTCCATATGTGTATTTAGTAAAATGCGCAGAAGCATAAAATCTTTACTTTTCAATCCTTTTAATCTGGATTTGGTAGATTGTGATCTCATATTTTGACTATGTTTTAAGTTTTCGTCATGTGAAAATTCCCTTTCTTAGATTCAAAAACGTCTTCGTCTAAAAGCAAATAAGAAATCCCTATTTTTATGAACTTCTATATTTTTGTGAACTAACGTACATATTTAAATTTATATTGCTCCTCAAGTAGTAAAAATCGATAACTAAAAGCAATCCTTTTAACACCAAAAAGACCGATAATTTTACTCAAGTTTTATAAAATTATTTGTTACCAGAATTTTTATTCAAAACTATTTAAATTATTTATCTAACATTTTTATTCTTATTTGTCTTTTAAACTTATTTTATAAGGAAATTTCTGGTGTGAATCGAAATATATTCATTTGGTAGAGGTCAAATGACCCCTCACGGTCCGTTTAGTGTTAAAATTTATAATTATTTCTTTTATCAACAGAAGACAAATTGTTTTCTTAATAAAATATTTAGTGATTTCAAATATCATTGTAACTTATACAGGGTGTCCACTCTCAACTGTGTCCAATGGCTAATTCCTAAACAGTTTGTTTAAAAAATCAATGTTTAATTCCTATCTTGCCCTCATGAACACATGCACATGCATATTCCAAATTTCAAAGCTCTGTGTCAACAGGAAGTGGGTGAAAGATGAGTAACATTATTTGACTGTCACATGCAAACAGAACTGTAAATTAACAGAAAGCATGTAAAAAAAAGCACCGAGATATAAGAAAAATTGCTAAAATTTACTTTAAGTCTCTAGAATTACTGTATTTTTTATTATATTTACTTTGTAAATGTAAATTTTGCTTTTTTATGACTTATTATTATTTATTAGGATAGTAAGATTGATGGTAGTCTTCTTCTGATAGTACGCATAATTGGTCCGCATATAAATTAGGTTTCCTAATCACTGACACAGAAAATTCTGCAACTGGGTGACTAACTTGCCTTCGAAGAAGTCTCGAAAGCAGAAAAAGATTTGAGCTTTAAACAAGAATTTTGAAAATTTCGCCACTATGTCTCGCCCAGCAGTAGCGAACCCAAAGCAGGTAAATCCTAAAGGTTACATTCTATAACCATGCCTTAAAAATGCCTATTCTTCATTACTAATGTAAATATGGCAAATGTTTTATTAAGGTATATACAGGGTGGTTATAATTAAACTTCCCCTATAAATAGCATCCTACAGCGTAAATGGGTGAACGGAATGCAACGAAATTTGGTATATAGACTATACACGAGATGCGCTCATGGAACTTTAAAAAAGAAATTAGTTCCAGAATGTCCACCAGGGGGCGCCTTTTTCGGAAAAAACATTAAATTTAACACAATAAATGACCAAAAAGGATCAGAAATTAGTCAATAAATGTTAATATTAAAACGACAAATAAAATAAACTAAGACAGACTTGAGCACAGTTAAAAAATAAAATTTATAAAGAATATACTTAAAAACAATTAAAAATACAATATGTAAACGTTTCGCCAAGCGACACGCAAGGCATCATCAGTACAAAAATATCCATTGCATTTCAAACGACAGAATAAATCAAGATCAGATACAGTTAGTTATTTTAAAAACAAACAATATTCACTAGGGACAGAACGAGCATCATTCAAAGCCTGCGACCGCAATTCAGTGAACCAAGCCTCAAGGAGCAATCTACCATGGTAGTTGTTGGAACCCGATTTCAAAATACTGGCGTTCGCAATGAGCGGAATGTGATTCGTTTGAAGTGAATGCTGGACAATTTTTTAATTCAAATTACCCTTTTTTAAAGCACCAGTATGTTCTTTTAGGCGAATTTCCAATGATCTACCAGTTTCACCAATATAAACACTATTGCAATCTTTACAAGGAATAATATAAACAACGCCGGGTAATTTAGACTTATCATATTGAAATTTATGCTTATTGAAAAAGGAACTCAATTTATTAATAGGTTTAAAAGAAACCCCAATATTGAATGATTTTAGAATGCCAGAAATTTTTTCAGAAATGTTCTTATAATAAGGGATACAGATAAAGGAGCTTGGTTTACTACGTTGAAAAGGGGGGGGGGAGTAGAATTTACAAAATTTAAAGTATTTTTAAAGATTTTTTTAACAAGACCAATAGGATAGCTATTATTAACCAAATCACGATAAATTTTACATTTCTCTATTTCAAAATCATTACTGGAACTGCAATATTTTATGGCTCTGAAGGCTAAAGTCTTAATAACGGTTATTTTATGGCTGAAAGGGCATATTGAATTGAAATTAGTATATTGACCAGTATAAGTAGGTTTTTTGTAAACAGTAGTGGTGACAGATTGAGAGATATCAGTCGTGAGTCTGCGGATTAGAATGTCGAGAAATGGTAATTCAGCATTATTTTCTATTTCAACAGTAAACTTAATGGGGTTACCAATAGAGTTAGAAATCGTGAGAATATCATTTAAGTCTGCTTCTTTCACTATCAAAAAAATATCGTCGACATAACGTCTCCAAAAAATAATACGTGGACCAAGTTCAGAATTAATAGTATTTTCAATATTCTGCATTACAAGTTCAGCAATTACAACAGAGAGGGGGGACCCCATAGCGGTACCAGAAATTTGACTATAAAAGCAGTTATTAAATACAAAACAGTTTGAGGTCAAACAAAAATTAACCAATTCAACAATCTCATCGACATTAAAATCAGTAGGGTGTGTAGGAGTAGGCCAGATATCTTTAATAACTTTACAGACCAGATCAAAAGGGATTGAAGTAAACAGCGAAACAACATCGAGAGAAGCCATGATGTAACCGATAGGGAATACAAAACTCTATAAATCATCAAGAAATTTGTAAGGTGAATTAAGACTGTAATTGGAGTTTAAAGTAAGAGGTTTAAGAAGAGCGGATACGTAACTAGAAAGATTATATAAAGGGGATTTTGAAAAATCAATAATGGGGCGGAGTGGTATAGATGGTTTATGAATCTTTGGTAACCCATAAAAACGAGGGACAAGACCGGTGTAATATTACATTGTGCTCAATTCTGTATTAGTTTATTTTATTTGCTGTTTTAATGGTTTTTAAATTCAGACGTTAAATGTATATGTACTGTAAATGTTAATATTGTTTATGGATTCTGTTTTGGTCGTTTATTGTGTTAAATTTAATGTTTTTTCCGGAAAAGGTGCCCTATGGTGGACATTTTGGATCTAATTTTAAAAACAAAATCCATGAGCGCAATTCATCTATAGTCTATTTATCAAATTTCGTTGTATTCTGTTTACCCGTTTGCGCTGCAGCATGCTGTTTATAGGGGAAGTTTAATCATAACCACCCTGTATTTTATCCTAACTTTATTCCATAATATCCCATATTATTGGGTGATTACAAAAGTTCGTGCCTGATTTCCGATGCATCGAGTAACCAGGTTGTTTTAAATGGCGAAATGCAGTCGAATTATCAATATTTAGTCTCTCAGCAATCTCTTCAGTAGTAATCCGTGGAATATCATTCCCTAAATCATGTATTAAGCCATTGTAAATTCCAGAAGGTCGCCCAGAGCGAATTTTATCGTTTAGATTAAAATCTCCATTTCTAAATCGATAAAACCACTTTTACCCAAGAGCGGGAGCACGGTCCAAATAAACGTCTTGAATATTTTTTGTAGCATTTCTAATAGGGTGGTGCGAAAAAAGTCAAGTTGATATTTCCGAGTCGCTATAGTGCGGAAAAGTTGCGATTGGTAAATACAAGAAAAGCAAAAAAGAAATTTTTCAAATCGGACTTTATCTTCCGATCCCGCAAAGCGGCTAAAAATTCAAAAAAATTGAAAATTTTCGATTTTTACAGAATTTTTTTTTTTTTTACGTTTATATATTTTTTATCGCTATAGTGAAAAATATCTGCAGAATGTACTGTTTAATAATAATAATTTAAAAAATTGTGTTTAGAGAATATCTTCCGATCGCGCAAGCTCAATCAAAAATTCAGTTTTGAGTGATTTTCATGCATTAAGAATATAATCAACTGAGGTAAGTTTGCGGTCTCAGGTTAAGATTTAAGTCTTAATTGATACTATTGAGCATATTAGGTCATTTTTAAACTACCTAGAGCTTACCACGAAGAGTTCGTTCCAGGCCTGAAAAGTTTAGTAGTTCACCCAACTGCCGCTAGCCACGTTGCAAACTAGCGCTGTAGTTGGCCTACGCGCTCCCATCTAATCTCAGTTAACTCCATAAAATTTACAGCAAAGTCAACTGAATTCATATGAACTGTACATGGCATATATCTTGACGGAAGAAAGGATGTTATAAGGATGTCCCTAGTTTATAGAAAGGATTGGATCAAAACAGGTTCCTCGAGCTATTAAAGAGGAACACTATTATCATAAAAGAACGTGGCTCAGTTTATTTAGTCCATATGTCTCCAAACTCCGGATCCTAAGGACATTGTAGCTTTCATAGTATCATGTGTTACTGAACAAGCGTTTTCACTAGAATACGTAGATTCTGTAGGCTGTGATGGTAGAAATACAAATAATGGATGGAAAGATGGTGCTAACAGACAGCTTGAAATGCATCTCGGAAGACCACTGCAGTGGGTTTTTTTGTTTATTCCATTTTGTTGAATTATATTTCCGCCATCTTTTTCAACATTTAAATGGTTAAACAACTGGTTCAAGATCATTTATTAGACCAATTGGGCAGAATCTCATTGTTGTGAAAAGCTCTCGGTGATAAATTTTCAATTGACTGACTGTGAAATTCCAGAAGTGGACAGACAACTGTTGAGCAAGGACCAAATATATCTTTTTGACGTAAGTCAAGCAAGTGGCAACTTTCCAAATGACTTATCAAAGTGTGACCCCGGCCCAATTTCACATGCTAGATGGCGCATTTGTGCAAATAGAGTTCTTCGACTTTACGCGAGCATGGAAAACCCATCGAATGCCTTAAATGCCATATTGACATTTATTTTAAAATCGTACATGCCAGTTTCGTTTGAAATAAAATGCAGCAATTACACTACATATTTATCTGTACAAAGCAATAGAAACATCTCGATACTAGCGTGACTACCTGAAAAAGTCTAGTCACTGAAATTGAACGAAAATCGTTCTTTGCTCAGCCGGAAAACCTTCTGATTGCAATTGTCTTTGAAAAGTTGTGGCACATAAGAGGGCAAGGGCTAAGAAGGGTGTTAAAAGCAAGGCAGACTGTTTCAAAAGGTAAAGACATCAGAATCTTTATCATTCCTACTTTAAACTTCGATGCCGCAGACTATACAGAATTAATTGATTGGAATGTAGCAAAATTATCATCTCCACCTCTTTTTCGGAGAATAACCAATGAAGAAACACATTTCTTCGTTCAATCAAGTGATATATCAGACTGGGATGACAAAAAGTTTCCCTACCATACCCAAGCTGTCAAGCGGTGCTTCAAATTGGTAACGGAAGCATCGTTTAAAGTATGTGGGCGTGGGCCCCAATCAAGAGATGGATTCATTAAGACCATATTGAAATCAATGTCCATGATACCAGGCATAACCACCAAATTGCAGTACAAAATTGCATCTAAAAGTCAGACTCAAACAGATGAAATAACAAATTGTATATCTTATACTGTCACGACACTAATTTTTTAATACAGTGTTTTGACTCCATTATAACAAATTGTGGCAAAATTGGAACGCAAACTGAATTCAGGTGAATATTTTCTTTAACCATCAAAATCGCTGAAAATTGAATTTTTCCCGATTTTTATTGAGCTTGCGCGATCGGAAGATATTCTTTAAACGCAATTGTTTATTATTATTATTATTAAACATTACAATCTGCAAATATTTTTCACTATAGCGATAAAATATATATATACGTAATTTTTTTTTTTTTTTATCCTTAAAAAATCTGAAATTTTCAATTTTTTTGAATTTTTAGGCGGTTTGCGGGATCGGAAGATAAAGTCCGATTTGAAGAATTTTTTTTTGTTTTTCTTGTATTGACCAATCGCAACTTTTCCGCACTATAGCGACTCGGAAATATCAACTTGACTTTTTTCGCACCACCCTAATGTCTAACTCTCATTTCTTTTTTAAACTCATATAACATAACATGACGAAAATGTAACTTTTCATTTTCCATTTTGGATATTAAACTTGCACGCAAATTAATTTTAAAAACCTTTGTTAACGTTATGTTCACTCACGACGCATGTAGATAACTGTCAGTTAATAATATGGTTATAAAAGAAACATCACCACAGTCAAAACTGCAAGATACTGCCATCTATAAAATAGGGCACGAACTTTTGCAATCACCCAATATATAGCATCCACATTGTAAATCATAAATTTGCGCATTTGTACACACTTGGTATCCAACCCAGGGTTCCCGGTGTACAGAACGTAGGTGATAATTAGACTCATGATTATATGTAACATGCATTAATGTGCATATGCATTTGCATATTTTGGCTATATTTTCTATAAATGCATTTTAATGCATATAAGTACATATAAGTTCATATACGAGGTGTGGGTATTAAATAACGAGACTAATACTGTAAAATATTTTATTTTAAATTTAAACGTATTTCGTTATTATCCCCTTCAATATACACCTCTCCTTTATCCATACAATGCTCCATGCGATTTTTTCATTGTTTGAAACAGAGTTGGAAGTCTTCTTCTGTAAGATCTTTCATGACACGTGCCGCTTTTTCTTTCACATCTTCAACAGTCTGAAATCTGGTTCCTTTTAATGCAGATTTGACCTTGGTGAACAGATAAACGTCACATAGTTCCAGGTTAGGCGAATAAAGCGAATGATTGTTTTACTTGGATCCATATTATACTTCGCAAGTAACGTCTTGACAGACAATGCAGTACAAGATGGTAAGTTGACCTGATGAAGCACCCATGACCTGTTCTTCCCCAATTCGGGTCGTATTTTTTCACAGAGTTGAATAAGGATCTCAATTTAGTAATCAATATTTCTTCTTCAAGAACCCAGATAAGGTACACAATCCCATGAATATCCTAAATTTTCTCCGTTGGTGACATGGAAGGGCAACCCGGTTGAACATCATCATCAATGTCTTCGTTGATCCTTTAAAACACTCAACATTTTCCCGGCAAAACACTAAAACAGGGTCTAGAAGTAATGAAGGTCACGGCAAGACTAATTGTAATACATCCAATGTAGAGGCGGTAATCGATACAGGAGACTTTGCGCTACACAACTCTCTGTCGTACGACTTTGACGCATGCGCAGTTCGTCTGTAGAGGCATTAGTCTCGTTATTAAATAGCCATACCTCGTAAGTGCATAAATATTTCTAAAATTGAACAAAAGTGATTAAAGTATTTTTCAATGGGTAAAAGAAAAAATATATGAATTTACGCTTTCCCCCCAAATCCTCGTTAATTCCCACACAGGAAACCTTTTAATGCGTGATTGAGAAAGTGGCGTGGAAACAAGAAATAATTGTTTTATAGGAAGATATTTGGCGCCATTCTTTCAGATGTTTAAAGGCTTCTGATTTGGAAATATAGAGGGGATAGGAAGTAAGGAATCGATTTTATGTTTGAAAGACTTTATTCATTATCTCGCTTTGATCATTTAATTGTGTAAAGTGTTAGCTAACGCAGTTAATTTCGAAAATAAAAAAACTGTAATGTAGAAAAATGCTTAAAATAAAATCAGATAAAAGTCGTTTAATGCAAACATGGATAAAAGCACACAAAGAAGAATTTGTATCTGATGGTGAAGTAATGCAGTGTATAATATGTGAAAAAAATATAACATGTGTAAAGAAGTTCCAAGTTGATTAACTCTTAAAAACTACTAGTAATATATCCAAATGGATAAGTAAAAATGAGCCTTTAAAGGTGCAAACGTTTTTGATGAATCGATCTCTCTCAGATAATGAAAGAAAAAATTCTAGAGAGAAAAATGACTTTGTTTCGGATTTGCGTGAAGCAATGATTGGTCTTAATATATACCATTGAACAAATTGAATAATCCCAATTTCAAAATTTTTCTGAAGAAATACTGTATTAACCGTTCTGTACCTGATGAATCATAGCTTAGAAGAAATTATATAGTTATACAATTATATAGCTATACTGTATAAGAAAGTCATAAATCAGATTGAAAGTGAGATTGGAGATAAAGCAATATGGATAAATGTAGATTAAACAAGTGATAGGTGTGGTCGCTATATAGCTCATCATATATAAGGAACTATTAGGATCAAACCGTCTCACCCGCATCTCACTGCCTGCAGAGAACTCGAAAAAATTAACCATCTACTATTGAAGGTTCATTAACGATTGTCTGCGTAATTTGTGGCCTGACAACTATATGTTTTGTGAAAAGGCTCTTGTATTTATCAGTGATGCTGCTTCGTATATGGTTAAAGCTTCAAAATCATTAAAAGTACTCTATCCCAATTTAATTTATGTGACATGTTTGGCTCATGCTCTTCATCGCGTCGCTTAATAAATCAGGGGATACTGTGAGGCAGTAAATAAAATCCTTTGTTGCATGAAGAAAATCTTTCTAAAAGCACCCATGCGAGTAAAAATTTATAAGGAAATGTATCCTAACTTTCTGCTGCCAACAGAAAAAGTATTAAGAAGATGAGGAACCTGGATTCATGCAGTTTTATTTTATGGGGGAAATCAGAATGCTATGCAAAATGCGGTTAACCCTTTATATCCCAAATTATGAATTTAAAAAGCTATCCCCTTGAAAAAATTTCCCCTTGCATTTACTGTGATACATAAAAAGATATATGCACTAAAAATAAAATATTTATTTTTCTTTTTTTTTTTTGTTGTTGTTACTTTTGACTAATTACGTGATGTGGTACTTCAAAGTACCGTTGGGTCATAACGCTTGGACAAAAATCGAGACTTAGAAAAAAAAACTATATCCATTTTTTTCTTATTATATTAATGTGATTTATCATACATATAACCAGTGTATGCATTTCTATGATGTATGTATGACTAAATGATGCTGCTGTTGATGCATCATCAGTCATTCGCCATCAGAAGAATATTCTACAATTGTAACACTATCGTCCGATGGTTAGCATATCTGTTAGAAATTTTCAGTTAGTTATGGAAAACTCAAAAGGATTCATAAAAATGCTAAAAGGTATTTTTAGATTTTTTTCCTAATTTGTATTTTTTTTTTCATTTTGTTTTATAGAAATACAATACTTTTTCTAAAGATAAAAATAATATATTTTTTGCTTTGTTATTCATCAATGCCATACATAAATCATGCAATATCTTCATTGTATTAAAATCCACCTTTTTATCACATGCATTCCTAGTAAATACATAAGTTTTTAAGCACAATATGCATTCAAATAATAAAAATCTCAGTAAAAATCCTGTCCCGACGCTATTCAAAAGCACCTCTTTGAAAAGTGCTTCGTAAAGTAAAAAAACTTAAAATTTATTTTTATTTTGCATAACATATTGTCAAGTAATCTATGTAAAACAAGAAAAAAAAATATGACAGCTGTACCTTTTAATTTTAAGATTTTTCCAAGCAAAAGTTAGGTATACATGTCAGACAAGAAAATGGAAACAAAATTGACACTCACACGTACCAAAATTGCTTCGTGAACAATTTTCAGCTTACTGAAACTGCTAATGCTATCTAGTGATGGTCAAGGGAAGTATTTACTATTGTTTTCTAAAAGTACAGCCGTGGGGGAAAAAAGTAAACACCCCCTACTAACTTTGCAACTAATTACTGTAGAAAAATGTTACTGGTACCAATCGATTGGAAATAAAGTCTACTTTTAAATTATGTAACTAAAACTTGCTTAGAGGCCATCTAAAAATTAAAACCATATCAAACTTTGTTTTTTTCAATAGCAACACCCAATTTCGACAGTATATTTTAAATCTTTGGCTCAAATATATCTAGACAGGAAATTTCTAGTCATTTGAATGACAATTTTTTGAAGTGTAAACATTCAAAATTTAGAGCTTCTAATGTTAAATTACATTTTCATATTTTTATTAATATCGCCGGAAATTATATTCCGAATGTGATAATTTTGTGTGTGCTTATAATACTAAGAAACCCAAACATAAATACATTGAAATTGTAATTTTAAAAATTTTATATTATTAACTATGGCTTATGAGATTAATATTCAAAAAATTATGAATCGCAACCTACAAGTTTTTTGATAGATTTATATTTAGTATGTCCTGCTTTAAGCGAATTCTCAATTTCAAATATTTCTTCGACGAAGTTTTCGAATTAAAAAATGTCAAAATGACAGTTTAAGGGACCGTCTATGATGCGCAGAAAAGCATAATTTGAAAAAATACACTTTACTCATTTTATTGAAATATTTGGGCTGGCAATAGTCGAAATATATTAAGCGAGTGAAATGGTCATAATGGCAAGAAATAATACATCAATAGAAGTGACACATTAATTCTGTAGCATTTCAACAAACGAGTACCGATGTTCAATTTGGATATAACCCATAAAATATGCTCATTTTAAAATAATTAATTTGTTGGAAACTAATCGTGCAAATTTCATGAAAATTTGCATTAGGGTGTAGAATCTATTTATGCTGTCAAACTTGGGTATTACTGTTGAAAAAAAAAAACAAAGCTCGGGTTCGTTTTGATATGTAGATGGCCCCCTAAGCAAATTTTATATACTTCATTTAAAAGTAGACTTTATTTCCAGTCGTTTGGTACTAGTGACTTTCTTATACAATAATTAGTTGCAGAGTTAGTAGAGTATGTTTACTTTTTTTTTCCACAACTGTACCATTCCGAATGCATTCAATGAGTATGTTTTAGTTGGGATAGAAAACTGTGATACTTTAAAGTGCCGTTGGGTCATAAAAGGTTAGGACATTTGACAGGTTTCATTCATTGCTAAGGATATTTTATCTGACAATAATGTTTAAAATATTTTATATGTGATTGAAAAGTATTTTTCATGGTTACCGGAGACTTTGCGAAAAATAGAAACGCGTGATATTTGTCTCGAAGATGCAGTTACAGAAATAGAAAAAGGTCAGAGATTACATACCATTAGTCCTAGGAGAAATAGGACAAAAAGTGCAAGAAAAAGTTAACAAAGCATTAAATAAAAATTCAGGCTTTCAGAAATTATATCATATTACATCAGTAGGTAAATGTTGAAAGAAGATTTCCTTCGCTGAAAAAAAATCACAGACAATAGAAGAAAAAATTTCACTTTGCGTAATTTAGAAAAAATATATAATTATATATCATAACACAAAATTATTCCCGGTAAAAGAAAATAATTGCATTCGTCATTAATTATTACTCCTCCTTTCTCATGGACCATTTTAGAGTGGAAATGTGTGTCTTCATGCGGAAAATAGAATTGAAAATTAACTGAACATATTTTTGAATATTAAATGTTTTTAGTGTATATTTTTGCATATTTTAAAAGGTTTTACTGCATGTTTTTGCATATTTTAAAAGTTTTAGCGCCTACTTTTGCATATTTTAAAAGGTTTTAGTGCATACTTACATGCATATTTTGCCCTTTTTTTTCAGTGCATATAATCCAGACTCTAAAACAGTTTTTTATTGATTTTTTTTTTTTTTTTACTTTAATAGATTTTTTAGATTTAATTTATTTTTTTTTAATTTCCCACTAACCCTACCATAAAGCATTTTTATATGACAAATATTAATAATGTATTCAAAAAGACATTTGAAATTTATTAAAAGCGATGCTTTTAATAAATTTACCGCTTACTAGAAGTAGGAGAAATCGCCAAAGGTTGCATTACATACAGCAGCCGTTTTTATTCTGTTCATTTCAGTGGTTCACACACGTAAAAAGTCATGCTTGAAAATTATTTTTAAAACCGCAAAATCTGTAAATTGAGATACAGTTTTTAAACAAATTGCATTGGAAATATCTTTGTTTTTTTTTTTTTTCTATTCGACTGCGCGATGTCAATAAATTAAAAAAAATTGCAGTAAAGGTGAAATTTATTGCCCAGGTGTTACCACCATCAATACTATGTCAACATTCCTCATGTACATGTTTTTATTTTAATATAGAAGTCATAGTATCATCGGGAAAATTGTTAAATTTTATAAAATGAATAAATTTTAGAAGATTATAAAGGTTTATTAACACTTTCCAACAAAGTTGAAAAGTGTTTATGAATTCGATTTGCCTGTCTGCCTGTCCTTCCGTGCTTTAACTCGAATAAATGTAGTCCGATTGCCATGAAATTGTTATAAGGTACCACTATGGCATGTTCGGTATCGACGATGAAGTGTTTAGCGTTTACAGTTCATTTATAGAGACACTCAAAAGAATTCCGTTATATTACTGTCTATGGGGGAAAATCATTTGCTGTGCATTTTAATAATATTACAGTATTTTAAACATACTCAATTTTATATACAGTCGAACCTCTAATTAACGAAGTCGCTAAATCCCGGAAAAAAGTTCGTTATATGGAAAATTCGTTAAATAGAGATTCACCTTTTAAAATACTTTAAACTACATAAAACAGATTTTAAATTCATAAACACTAAATATTTTTACTAAAAGTAATTAATCATATTTTTTTTATAAATTATATCGATTTGTTTTATTTATTTTATCCACCAATATTCATCATCAATTCATTTTTTCTATGTGTTTAAATCTTTGAAATATGCAAGGAAAACAAATCATTGTCCTGGAATACACTGTATTTTCTGTTTAAAGTAGATAGTTTTACATTAAAATAAACGAATTTTAATGACCTTATAGTATTTATTATTATTATAACAAATAATTTTAACCATACATTAACATATGCGTCCTTACATTTAGTTACTGAAAAACTAAGTTAATTTTGTAATGCCTGAATACAAAATCGAATGTTTGGCTGAAGGATCGTAGCACATAGCCCATCCGTGAATTTTTTAATTTCCAAAATTTTCGTTGCAAAAGAATTCTTCTAAAAAATGTTTTTTGCAAAAAAAAAGTTTTTTCTTTTAAAAAGTGCCTTCTCTCATAATACGTCTCGCATATTTGCAATGCACCAAAAACCCTTCATGCGTATTTTCTTCTAACTATAAACCGCGTCGGATTATTTCAAATGATTTTAGCATTTCATCATACGAAGCTTTGTTAATTCCTGCATCATGATCATTTCCATCATCATCATATTCGTCTTCATCGAAATTCATCGCTGTATTGTTTTTATTTTTCATACTGTCGAAAATATCCAATTCGGATAGTATTTCCAAGGTCTCAATTTCAGAATTAAGTGAAATACAATCATCAATCAGCATATCATGGTTAATTTAATCTTTTTTTCTCATCTGTATCCACATTTTTTTAAAGTTACTCTAAGGGATTATCGTCTTCGTCCTCCATACTTACCGAATTCTCACTGCTGACAAAGAAGGTTCCTGGTAAAACCAGTTCAAGGCCATTTAACATTATAAAATGTGTTTAAAGAAAGAATAAGTTTGAAATGTCCAGAAATATTTTGAGAAATGGGGAGAAAAAAAAATTAGATCACAAGAAAAAGTTCGTTAAATGGAGAATGCACTTCGCTATTTGGAGGTTATTTTACGAAGAAATTCGGAAAATGTTCTTGGTTCCAAGAAAAAGTTCGCAAAATAGAGTTTTATTAAATAGAGGTCCGACTGTATAACACTACACGGCGCTTACTGTAGAACATGGTGCGCATAGACTATATCGTTCATTTACAGGGGCACATAAAAGAATTTGGCTATAGAAGGAATTGCATCACAGGTATACCTTCATCAGTTCCAACAGCAAAATTCCTGAATTATATAAAAGAGAATACTACAATCTGTAACATAACAATTGGCAAAATTCTCTATAAAGATAACCTATAATCTCCTAACTATCATACAATTCTAAATCTGGACTTCAATGATGCACAAACATTACTAGCTAAAAAATCACTGTTGGTGGGTCTGAATAACTGTCAAATTCGCATCTACAGACCAATTATCCGTTGCAGCAATTGTCAATTGTATGGGCATTCATCGACCAACTGCCGTAGAGATTCAATTTGCGCAAAGTGCTCGCGAGGACACTGTACCAGAGACTGTCCTTATGCCAATGACCCTTCACAATTTCGCTGTACAAACTGTTACACGCGTAATGACTATGAACAACACACAGCCGATTCCAGCTCCTGCCCAGTGTATCAGTTGCAGTTGACTGATAGACGCAGAGTTAACAGACTCTGACCTTGACTTTGTCTAACTGAACCCTATATATCTAGAACATTTACTCAGAGGACTATCTTTACTCATTACTTCGAGTTGTGGGTGAGCTTAAACCCTCCACTGTATATACATCACTATCATAGAACTTTAAATTATCTGATCATATTTACAACATTACTTTAATACCTTCATATTTCTTTCATGGGCTTAAATTTGTCCTGTGATTGTCTCTTAAGTTTCTACCATCACAGTAAAAAATTAAACCTATTTTAGAATGTCACCCAAAATGAAACAACACCCATATTAGCTTTCGAAACTCCAATATGGGCTGAAATATACCTATTTAAGGGTATGAGACCCGTAACAGGTCTTAGATCTCTCCAAATTGGGTGAAAACGGTTACATATTCATAGACACAGCTTTGCGATACCCAGTATGGGGACAGTGAACACCCAAATTGGATTACAGCTCTGCTGGTATGAGCAGCGGGCGCTGATTTGGGTAACGACTACTACCCATTTATCTTGATTCGGATAAATAGCAGCGTCACTGCGCGCCATGTTTGATTTCTTCATTTCGTCTGTGTTGTGTTTGTGTGGCGTCGTGCTTACGAGTTCGAATTCTTTGGATATTTACAGGACCCTCGCTGTACCATTACTGGATTTATTCGGGTATTTATTGAATTGTTTGTTACTTTATGTTATTGTAATGTTATTTGTATAAATGTTGACCTAACAAATTTGTTTTGTTACATTCCCATTTACACGCGTTCCACTATAAATGAAAGTGGATTTTATGAGTTCACTGCATTATTGATTGTCAGCAGGGCCGAAACTAAGGGGGGGGGGGGGGGGGCAGATGGGATACATTATATAACATTTACAATATAAAACTGTATTAAAAAGTCTAATATAATCTCAAAAAAATATTTTTATTTTTTATTAACTGTGTACTCTTATTTTTGCTTTAAGTGACATAGCACAGAGGAATAACAAAACTCAAAGACTTCTTTCTTTGTGATTGATCATGAAAAATTTTTGGTTTACTAAATTGTATATTTTCTTATAATTTACTGGCTACAGATTTTTCTTTCTTTTTTATGAAGTTTTTAATTTAGACAGGTGAAAAAAAATTGCCTGCTCCATAAAATATTAAAAATGAATGTTTTGATGCTGTTCTATATATAAATTTTCATAATTTGTAACATATTTTGTGGTGTTTTTTTTTCTTTCTTTTTTTATAGAGCAAAAAAGGACCCAAATGATATATTTGACATTGTTTTGAATGTATTTTTGTTTCATATTTTTAAAGAATAATAATTAAATCATTAAAATCTGTTTTTTAGACAAAGATTTGAAGATTACATGCAAATGTCATAAAAGCTTAAAACATATAATTATATGAAAATAAGACTAGAATAAACTATAGAACTCCACAGTTTTTTAAGGTATGATTAACTGTAACTCGGTTCCATTTTAACCCTTTAGTACGCAGCTTTACATATATGCAAACAACAGTGTTTTGAATTTAATACATTTTTTTATTCGTATACACCTAATTCACACCAGAAAATTAAAGTAGCAAAATTTATTTTAATTAATAACAAACATTCCGTATTTAAATAAAGTTAAATTAACCATTGAAACTTTCTGGTGTAAAGTCAGATTCTCTGAACTACGTAATTTCTAGAACGTATTATATCATGGGAATTAAAGGGTTAAAGGTTAAGTTTTATAAAATATATAATTATATAAAATAACGTATTTGGAGATATACTTATTAAAATATTTACTAATTTGCAATATTTTAGCGTAAAACAGCCACACGGCAGTAATTTTATCAGAAGTGCAACAGAAGAAAAGATTGACGTATTATATGAAAAATGTATCTCTGATTTTTTTCATGATTTTTCCCGAATTATAAACCTTTCAGAGAATCATATATAATTTTTTCGAAGCAAAATAAAAAATCGCGCATTTAAGGGTTAAGCATGGATAATGACAGAATATCTAAATATTATAATTCACATATAAAATGCCACAAAACCATGCATGAGATAAATAACAATTATGCTTTCGGCATTCGATATAGCGGTCAAAATCACCCCAATTGGTCTTTCTAATGTTAAAAGTAAATTTATTGCTTGTGGTGATAATTATATTCTATCAAAGAAATTTTTTAACTTTTAAAATGAAAAAAAAAAAAAAAAAAAAAATACAAATTAGTGTTTCAATTTTCTTTTAATGTGACAAATTAAAGAAATTATAAAAGCTGGTGGCATAACACATTTAATTTGATAAGTTATCTCATAAGAAAGTCGTAATTTTGTTTCAAATCAAGATCTTCAGCAGAAAGATTCTAAATATGATAGAAAAAAAATTCCAAAGTTGCCGAGGAAATTATTTAATTATTTATGATTGAAATCTCATCAAAAATCGAAATTGAGCTAATTGTTTTATATTTTAAATATCAATATTTTTTTTTGGGGGGGGGGGGATTATTTTAACTTTGAAATTTTAATCTTATCCCTTAATAAAAGCACTAAAGTCTATGGAGTTGTATGTTAATTAACATTTAAAATAAATTCATATACATTGTATCAATCATTTGGGGTGTGTTCAAAATAATAGGTACTAAATATGCCAAGAAAAATATTTCAATTTATCAAAATTTGATGTTGAATTTATCCTAAAACAGGTATTTAAAGGCACCCAAATTGAGTATTAATGTGTCCTAAAATATATATTTAGGATTGTGCAAAATAGATGTTAGCATGACCAAATAGGGTGTTAAGTATTCTCCAAAATGGGTGCTTAGTAATATTCAGACTGGGTGTTAAGATATCCAAATTGGATATTAAACACTGCCTAAAATGGATTCTGAGTGGTGTCTAAAATGTGGCTTAAGATACCCAAAATGGGTATTTAACGGTGTCTAAAATGGATACATAGTGATAACCAAAACAGGCATGGATCATGACCCAATTTGGTATAAACCCAAATTGGGTAACCTCAACCTAAGAATCTTTCAACCCAAATTGGGTTTTTTTTTAACCTATTTTAGGTCTTATTTTTTTCCGTGATTGCTCCGTGTATTCCATGTTTTCTGTCTAAAAAGTAAATATTTAAATCTCTAAATTATTATATTACTTTATCAAAAATTTTTCTATATCTTATCCTTAAATCTTATGAATGAAATAATTGATGGGTACTGGTTTCAGAGACAAACATGTGGACTGCTCTAAAGAAGTTTTATAGCTACTCTTATCTTGTCTAAAATTGCTTTTCTATATTAATTTTACTTTAACTTTTTAGATTATTTTAGATTACTTTATTTTTGTTTGTAACTTGAAATTATTTTGTATACTGTAACAAGTTTGGCCGCAGGTAGTAAAACTTTTCCCTACCCTGGGCTTGGGGGTTACACCTAACCATAAGCCAAAAGCGGGTTCCCAGGGTGGGTGCTTACTTACTATTCAAGCCTATGAACAACAATTGCTCGAATAGTTCTAAGTTGTGGTATGCGTTTTTAAATTGGACTAATCTTTAAAATATTAATTGATGTGTATAAATTCTATAGATCGTATACAGGGCTGCACAAAGTTTCTCAAGTACATTTCCATATATTCATGGAAATTTCTGAAAAGAAATTTCCAACTGTGCTATTCATCGTAATGAACTAACTTTTATCGTACTATGTAGTATACATACAAATCCATAGATCCTACACAGGTGTGCACAAAACTAAAAGGGATATTTTTCCGACTATTGATTTAATAGCAGAAATTAGTATTTCAAATGCGTTATCAGTTTTTCAAATTGTTTATCTATACATCATATTTCCCTTTAATAAACTGCGAAGTTTTGTTACAGTATTCTGAATGCGTTGGAAAGTGTTTCATAACCTATGCTGGATGCATGATTTTTCGTTCTTGCTTTTCAAGTTTTTTAGCTATTTTTTGTTACATTGCTAAAAAAAAATACCATAATTCATAACAACCATACGTTTATTGTCATAATAAAATAAAAATCCTGCAAACAAAATTTCTAGCGCGTTTCGTAATTTTTCTTTTTTTATGAAAATATGCAGCCTTTCATTTTCTTATATGATTCATAAATTAAGGATTATATGCGATAAAATATGATAGCCATTTTGAAAACTACTGTTCACCTTTCAGGAAAGAAAAAACAACTCTTCTTATATAAAAGATAAAACTTTCAAATTAAACCTAATATAGCGGGTGTCCTAAAAAGGACTGACTGATTTTAAAATTCAATAACTTGCAAACGGTGACAGATATTTAAAAAATTCTTGCAGGAGGTTTATGCATAAGGTCAAAACTTTTTTAGGTAGATTTCGTAATAAATACTACCTATTGCAGTCGTTACCATGGTGCGACTTTTGAAAAATTCCTTCATAACTTTTCATTATAGGACCCCAGGAACCCAAAACCACCCCCACCTAAAAAGTTTATATATATATATATATATATATATATATGTATGTATGTATGTATGTACTACATTTTGTCCGCACGATAAAAGTCGCAATTATGCACGAATCATCTTCAAACTCGCCAACAACTTTGTGATGGCTAATATCTCGGCGGGGATTGAAAATGGGCGAAATCGGCCCAAGAGGGTGGAAATGGGGAGGGTTCAAAATTTTGAATACTGTCTTAACATGATTCTGATAAAACCAGCTCTTACACAACAATGGCAGGAAAAAAATAAAAGTTTTTCGTTATAGCAGTTGCCAACAATTAAAAAAAAAAAGAAATAATAAAATTCTCACCACAACAATTACTTTTCTTTTGCAAAATTTTCACGTGTAAAATTAAATAGTTTGACAAATTGAAAACAAATTGAATATTACGTCATAAGTTTCCTAGAGCAAGATTTCAGCATGAAAACTCAAAATAAATAGTTTGACGAATTAAAAAAATATGTATATTGCGTCATATTGGAAATATAATGGACCTCAGCAGGTGAATATGTAACGCCATGTAATTTTGAAGAAACGTATTAAAACATGATAAAAACTCGACTATGGGAATATTAACATATTTTAACACTTTAAGGTTCTCTGAATTTTTTGTAGCCATTTTTTAAACCTATTCCATATATATGTGTATGTGTATTCGTGTATATTACAATTTTCACAAAAAGTTTAGCTCCCTACAGCTCGCTCTTTGTGAAGAAACTGGGTTTTATCTCTAATCTTTATTTAAGTTTTGTTGGAAAATTTAGTACTTAACATCGAAATCTACCTCCGCCTGTAGGCCCGAGCCGGCAGGGATTTTTTTACAGTGATTTTTGATTTTAGTTCGAATTACAAACAATAGATGGCGCTGAGATCAATAGACATTAAATTCGGGCTCGATTTTTGGTCCTTCGGGACCCACCCAGTACATTTTAATCCTCGCTTGCATAAATTATTTTTCATTATTTTTCATTATTCACAAAAAATCTTTTTTTGTGATAAATGAGAAACCATTATAAAATAATTTTATTATTGTACTGCATGCTAGGTATTATCTGTCCACAAATCAAATCTCTATAAATGAATGCTAAAAAATTTTTTGCTTAATAATGCAATAATTATACGACCTCATATGAGGTCCGTATGCATGAGAGGGTTAATCTCCTTTTTCAGCATGGAAGAAGAGATCGGCCAAAAAATCGATCCTGTATTTAGCGCCTGTTGCTTACAGCGCCATCTATAGTTTGTATTTCGAACTAAAATCGAAAAGCACTGTAAAAAATCTTTTGACCTTATGCATAACCCTCCTGTAAGAATCTTTTAAATATCTGTCATTGTTTGCAAGTTATTGAATTTTAAAATCAGTCAGTCCTTTTTAGAACACCCGGTATATTGAAATACGGCTCGCTAGTGCATATATTTTTGTTTTTGTTTAAAACCATAAAAGTTTAGTTAAATTTAATGTGTAAATATTCGAAGCATTTTAAAAACATATAACTAGAATAAATACAATGTATTGTAGTTCTAAAACACTGTTGTTTTTTAAAGCAAGTGTTTAAAATTTAGAAGATGTACTACACATTAAAAAATTATAAAGCATTTTCTTTAAATATTATAAAGCAGGATAATACTAAAGCTAATAAAGATTAATATGCAAATGATGCTAAAATTTATGAAAAGAGAAAAAAAATTAAATACACTAATGAAATTAATTTTTACGTTATTTTTCATGTTTTCTCTCCGATACATGTATTTTATTAATGAAAATACATAATGAATTTTTTTAAACTTTTGCATTCCTTAAGAATTTTTTGCTTTCTTTTTTTTTTTTTAAGAAAAGGGGAAACCCTTTTCTTCAAAAAAAAAAAAAAAAAATATTCCTTTATTTCAGAGATTTGTCACTAAATCTTCCGAAATCTATTTTTGTAACACTTTCCGACTTGGTTGAAAAGTGTTTATAAATCCAGTTTGTTTGTCTCTCTTTCTGACCATGCTCTAACTTCGATAAATGTACTCATATTGCCACGTAATTGATGTATGTTATTGAGATTTACTGCTATGGCGTTTTTGCTATTGAAAATGAAGTGTGTAGAATTTATAGATCGTTTGCAGGGACATTTAAAAATATTCCGTTACATTACGGCCTATGGGGGAAAATCGTTTGCGGAGTATTTTAATGCTGTTACACATTTTCAAACATACTGAAATTGATACACTTCACTGAGATGCACTACAAGATCCTTACTAAAGAATGTTATGTGCACTGCAAAAAAAAGAGTCTTAAAGTAAGACAGAAAAACGATTGGAAAAGCATTTAAGACATGTAAATGTCTTAATATAGAGCTTAGACATAATAGATACCTTAATTTAAGATACTTGTTGTCTTAATGGACTGGTAATAGAAATGAACTAATATTAAGTGTCTTAATATGGTGAAATATCTTAAACAGCATACCGCAATCACCCACCGTATTTGTTGTTGTGTGCCGTGCGCGAATCGAAAACGATTTCCGTCTATGACTGTCAAAAAATCACTGTGAAATGCGAATAAATGAACAATGAACAAACATTTCAATCTCTATTGTCGAGACCTTTCAGGTGAAATTGCAATATCCTTTCTGACAGCTCAGATTATCCTCTGTGGAATGCAGTGGCACATGTAAAAGAAACGCAGAGTATGTGAACCTCGTGGTAATTCTAATAATTTAGTCTAATTGCTCTTTCTATGATAGCTGGCTAATTTAAATGAAATAAATAATTTAAATGAATTTAATCAGTTATCTAGAAATCTTTAATGAACAAAAAAAAATATTTCCACCATCTAAGCAAAGGAATATAAATTACTCGAAAATGTACACTATGGGGTACATGTATACAAAAGGGTAAGTGACTTATAAAATATAATACTCCATTTTGTTCCGCTAATGTTTTCTGTATGTTATATTATTTTTAGAACAAATTTGATTTTAACAAATATTAATGTTATCTATGTTTTTATGAGGTTCCATTTCTAAAGTATACATTTATGTCTAAGATTTTAAATTGATATTAATCCACATTTACGCTATCGTTTTCTGTGTGTGTGTGTGTGGGGGGGGGGGGGGGTTCGTACTATAAAATGCAGTACAGTATTATTTAACTCGGTGTTTTTACGCAGTTTATTTTCTTATATAAAAAAAAACTTTAATCATATTTATTTATTTATTTATTTTTGTGTAAAAAAAATAATGGTCTTATAACTAGATTTAGACAAAACGTCTAAAATCGCAAGTGACCGGTCACCTTTGGCCATATAGTGTATTATCATAATTGTCTACACTGGACAATGGTGCTTTCATTATTTCATTATATAAACCTTGTCACACCTGTACCTGGTGGCATCAAACCACCAAAATAAAGAATCGGAATAGCATTTAAATATTTCGGTTTTATATGTATATATATATATATATATATATATAATGGATACATGAAGTAAGCAGACTTTCTGGTATTATAATTGACGTTCCATCTGCATAAAGTGCAGACAAAGGCCAGGTTTTATAGATTGTTGAAATCACAAATTTCATTTGGTTTTGCTTTTATTTTTTACATTTATATGCAGTGAAATAGCCAGACTGTGTAACTGGAAAAAATATTGAAAAAGGAAGGGGAGTTCACATAAATTCGGTCAAGAAATTCTGTATTCTATAAAAGAATTTGAAGAAACAAACACAAAATGCCTATAAAAGAATATTTGAACAATGTCACAAAAATGGATTTATTTCATTTAACCAGAATAATTTTTTGTACTTTTAGGGAATTCTTAAGTTTAGAGGTGATGTGTTTTAACTATATGTCAAATCCTTTTTATTTTTTGCCTCTAACTTTCTATTGTACCTATTAACTACCTAAGTGAAATGTGCATATTTATAATCAGATAGTATTTTGCCTTATTAGCATAACAAGTCGATGTGACGTTACAGAAAATTATAAGTTTAAAAATCACACCGATTATCAAAATACTGGTTATCGTTTAGTGATTCTAATGTGAAGTCGCCAAGGCCGAATTTTTTTAATAATTTATATTTTCAATCAATTTTGCCTTTGATCAGAGAGACATATCGACGCACAATGCACTGTAAAAAAAAAAAAAAAAATCTGACCAGTTTTCCTGTAGGAATCGGAAAAATAGCTGCCCTTATCTTACCGGAAAATTTTCCGACCCAGATCGGAATAAACTCCGTAAAAAAAAAAAGTAAATAGTCAATAAAACGGTATTTTACGGATTTTATTCCGATTTTACGGATTTCATTCCGAGCTGGGTCAAAAATTTTTCCAGGACTATAAGGGCAACTATTTTTCCGATTACTACAGGAAAATTGGTAGTATTTTTTTTACAGTGTGGAGTATTTGAAGCAAAATCCTGGCCAAAATTATTTTTCATGTGTTTTACAGTTATAATCATTGCTGTTGACTTACTATTAGTAAATACCCTTAACAAATATTATATGCATATAAAGGTGTGCATTTAAGTAACAAAAATAAATATATAGTACAAAGTTTACTTAACATTTTACTGTTTAGAAGAAGAAAGTAATTGTTGATAGAGTTGCTCTCCTTACAAGTAATGTTTTATTAATTTTGCTTAATTTTACTAGATGTAAACTTTTAATTATTTATGTAAGCAATGCATTGATATATGCAGGGTGTCCCAAAATTTCCTGACACACTATAAAATTCAATATCGAATCAAGTAATTATCGTATTTTCAGATTAGTTTCGCTTTCGTTTTGAAGTACTAACTTACGTAAATAGACGTTTCGCTGGGAGTCGTCATTTCTGTGTCACTGCGTCAAAACCAAACTTAAAATCAGAAAACTCTCATGTTTGAAAGCAAACATGCGTACAAGTTGCGCCATCTATGATCGAAGTTTGTAACTAATTATTTTAATTCGCTTGAAGCAAACTTTTCATAGTGAGAAGCATTTTAGTCCAAATCGCACTCCTGTACGACAATTACTTGATTTTATCTAGAATTGTAAAATGTGTCATGGACTTTTGGGACACCCAGTATATTATTTGCATTTAGTATTTAGCAAAGTTGAGTCTCTAAAGTTGAGTTGTAGTACAAAGATGCTGGTTTTTTAGTATTATTAAGAGACTACTAATACCATTTATATTTAAAAGGGGCAACGATATGCGGATTTTTTAGTTTTTATTATTGCCCTTCAAAACTGTAAGCAATACGACTATACTTTTTAAAAAAATGTTCTGGCAAAACCCGGCACATCTTTAAAAAGCTATGTATTTAAATCAATATATCTAAATTAGAGCTAAAAAGGCTTAAAAAGAATACATTTTCAACTTTAATTTTTTTAATATTAAATTAAAAATAAAGCTAATGAGTTTAAAAATTCATGAGACCATAGAACCTAGTACACATTTAAACCTAGTTAAACATAATAACAAAGTTGAAACGCAACAATAGCGCACTTTTTCCCGCACTTCTTCGTCGTCTTGTACTTAGGCTACACTGTAAAAAATATACTGCCAGTTTTACGGTAGGATTCGGAAAAATAGTTGCCCTTATCGTACCGGAATAATTTCCGACCCAGCTCGGAATAAAATCCGTAAAAATAAGGAGATAGTCAGTAAAACGGTATTTTACGGATTTTATTCCGAGATTCCGAGCTGGGTTGGAAATTACTCCGATACGATAAGGGCAACTATTTTTCCGATTACTACCGGAAAACTGTTTTTTTTTTTTTTTTTTTTTTTTTTTTTTTTTTTTTTTTTTTTTTTTTTTTTTTTTTTTTTTTACAGTGTAGGAGCCGCCAAGTATGACTTATGCTTCTGAACTACGCATAGATCTATGCACCAGTTAGTCAGCTATTAAAAAATACACTTTTTACAATTGTTGAGCAAATTTTAGTTTTTGCATTTTTGGCCAGGTTTTGAAGTTAAATACTCCACTGTGCGGCGTCACTGTGAGTTGGATGCGACTCATCTTCCACATCACGTGAAAATCACGTGACAGCAAAATGGCTACAATCAGCATTATATTCTGGTCATTGTCTCTCTATTTGACCAATTTCGGTCTTATTTTTGTTACGGTGCATAGGGGTTAACGCGATAACAATTCTAAAGCGTTTTCTCTAAATATTTCTTACTCCAAAAAATGTTTTAATTCGACTCATTTATTCGCTTTACTGAAGTTCACTTCTCTCATGTGGAGACTATTTATTGAAATAAATGTTTATACAACTCTTTTTATTATACCAAATATTCATGTTCATATGCACAATACAAAAGTTAATAAAGAAAGGCAAAATTAAAGAATAAGAAAACCTTTTTAAAAGACCATTTATATTTGTGTTTATATTAATAATAAAGAAAATTGCAAGTAACAAATTATTCAAACAAAAAACATTTAATAACGCGATTTATTAAAATTTAAACAGAGTTTTTGTTTATTTTAAAATGCAACTGTCTTAATTATTAAACACTAATAAAACATCAATTACAAACAAAAAATTGCTGAATACTAGCAAATGGATGAAAAAACGCTCATTTGTTAAATAAAATTATTACTAATTACATTATACACAAAATAAGCAATTAACAAATGCAACTTTAAGAAAAGAAAGTTTTCAAAAAAGAAAAGAAAATCAGTTTTAATAAAATGTTACTTTTATTATCAACAAAATTATTTTATTGCATTTAAAGTATTTGGCCTTTTTAAAATTTTTCATTTTTAATGACAATTTGACAATCTTTAATTTGTACATATATCAAAAACGTTATTTTTTTATATATACAGTCTTACTTCTTTTCTTTTAAACTTTCATTTATATTTATTTAAATACTTTAATTAAGATTTTTTTTCTGTGTGTGTTGGGAGGTGGAATCATTTGATGTTTTAAAAGTAAAGGAAATTTATAATATATGCATTTTAATTTTGAAAAAAAAAAAAGCTTAAATAGAAAACAGACTTATTAATCACAATCTATTTGAAACAAAATATTTGTAAAAGAACATATTTACTTATCTAAAGTATGTACAAAAAATATTTTTCATTTTCACATTTTTCATTTAATTATAGTTTTTTTTTTTTTTTTATCTCAAAACATGTTTAAAAATAAAAAAACAATCAGACATATTTTTTTCTACTTATTGTTTCTTAGTTAATAGTTTGAGTTTGTACGGTAACGTCTTTTCCTTAAAAAAATTAAAGATCAGGGGTATATGAAAATATTAGGGGGATATCAATTTACACCAATATTAGTCTTTTTTAATGTTGCTTTTTTTTTATTGTATTATTCTTTTTTTATTTCTTTTTCCCTTATTTTTTGTGACATTCATAAAAATTAACTTTTTTTCAATAAAATGTGTAAAAAAATTGTAATTGTAAAATTAATCTTGAAATAACGAAATTGTAATTGGCATGATTCCTTATTTTATATTAAGCTATATTTGTTAAACACGTGTCATAAACTTCAGCTGCTTAAATTTGCATAAAAACAGCCTCCAAATGTTTTTTTAATATTATTCCTTTTTTATATCAAGTTACAGATTACGCCATTTTACGTTTACAAGTTATGTCAATTTTAGTTTGTTAATTTTTCATTTTAATTTACATAATTCTACTAAAAGTATTTAATATCTTAATACCTTCTTAACATTTTCCAACACATTTGAAAAGTGTTTATGACTTCGATTTGTCTGTCCTTCTAGCCGAGCTCTAACTCTCGAAAATATATCAACAAATATACTCGGATTGCTCTGAAATTTTGAAATTTTTGCACGTAATTGACGTTTACTATGGCACAGTCGCTATTGAAAATAAAGTGTGTAGCATTTACAGGGACAGTCAAAATTATTCTGTTACATTACGGATAACGTGAAAAAGTCATTTTAAGTGCCCTTTGATGATGATTTTACACCATTTCAGACATAATGAAACTGCCATTCATTTATGAAGTACGCTAAAATATGCATTCTGTAAAATATGGGGCGGAAATCCTTTATTATTTCTTTACACACAAAAGAATTCTGTTGCGTAATGGAATAGGTTGGGGACATTTTGCAGCATATATTAATTACGTTACGCTATTTCAAATACAGTAGACTCCCTCAAATCCGCACAGTTTCGGACTAGAGGTTGTGTGGATTTTAGAATTTTGCCGATTTCTGGTCATTGCTTTGTTTACATTTTTTTAAACAGTAATTTGAATGTAATAATGCAATCAAAATTATAATGAATGCTTGCAATATAATAACATATTGAAATAATTAAGTAAAGTAATAAATTAAAATGATAAAAAGGAAGATAATTTTTTAAATGATGAAATTATTCATAGTAAAGGTCAATTAAATAATTAGTAATTTATAATTAAATATGCGTAATAAAGATGAGATACATTTTCCTTGAATTATTCGATGAAACTTTCCTCATGAGCGTGCCCTATTAATTCACATCAAAATCATAAAGTAAGGAAATTTTATTTCAGGTTTAGCCAGTCTTAATAGCCAAAAAAGCTTTGTTTAATACATAAATATATCTGGTAAAAATATTGTAATTACCAGTGATATCAGCATATCTTGATTTTTTTCAGAAAACAAATTATACTTCCTTCGTGAAAAACCATGAGTTTAGTCGTGTTATCGAGAATTACATATTAAAACACATATGGAATGATATAAAACTAAAAAATTCTGTAATTTTGCCCCTACATCTGAACTGAAAGTTTCATTGTTTACATCTGCGGTGATGTGCGGATTTTAGGCATTTGCGGATTTGAGGGAGTCTACTGTATAATGAAATTTATATTCGTTACTGGGTTTTACAACAATTTACTTGCAGCAGAATATAAAATGCATACCATTTATCGTTCATTTACAGGGAAACACAAAAGATTTCTGATACAGTACTGTATATGGAGTACTGTACATTAGCGATAAATGCTTGAAGTACATTTTCATTTATGGTATGCGCTTTTAAGTTTAACTAAATTTTGCATACTGTATGATGTGTAGGAATAAAATAGATCATAATACAAGTCTACACAAACGAATTCATAAGCATTATTGAGTATGAGCGTGAATTGCTTAAAGGCGGTTTTTAATTGCAATTTCAAGCTGAACTGTATTTCGTTTGAACTATATTATATAATAAGAGATATTTGTAGAATATAGATGAAGTCATATAAAATAAAAAGTAAACAATATGGCCTCCTATTGATGATAACTTCGAGAAGTGTGGTTTCAGTAGTTTTAAGCGTGTTTTAGCCTAAATTAAATTTTAGCTTAATGTAACGTGTATAAAATGTAGTATAGGTAAAATACAGGGCTGTACAATCGTAGGCAAGTATGTATCTACCTATTGATCAAAGTTGATGAAGATGAATTTTTAAGCTTGTATACTAAATTTTAGCATACTATGTAGAATATTAGGTTGAGCAAAAAATTCTGGGAAATTTTTAATCTAATAATTATCAGAATTTGTATCCTATATAGGAGTACTAGTGGTATATTTATAGGAGTTCAGGAACTTCGGCTCCAAAATGCCTATTGAACAGTATGATTTGCGTGTGTTGACACGGCATTATTAGAGAAAAGGACAATTTTGAAAGCCGTCGATAAAATTAATGAGAATGAAGGTGCTGGTAACGGCGACAAACTTAGCCAGCAAATCCGGAATCTGGCAGAACGATGGCAGAAAATCGTGGACTATTAGTCCAGGCAATAGGGAATTTTACCTAGCAAAATTAATGGTAGTTCTGAAAGTTGGCTTACTTTATGTTTTTTGGGTCGCTGAATCCGAATTTGTAACTTCCCACCAAAATTTCCCCCGGCAACACCCCCCCCCCCCGCTCCAAATTTTCTAAAAAGCCCTCAAAAAAGGTTTTTATTAAAAAAATCAATTTTTTATTGTTTTAGGGGAAAAGTATCTATAAATTCAGAAAGTAGACAAAATTTGCAACAAATTAGATATATGTATTATGACTTAGGATGAAGGGGAAGGGGGAATCTGCCTCGGAATATGCGCCGCGGTGCTGCGTGGACTAAGTTGCGCAATTCCACTTAAACACTCACACGTTTATGTTCGCCCTCCCATCTCCCCTCCGAACTTTCTATATAAGGTTTACTTTAAGTTTCTTGGGTCGCTGAATCTGAATTTTTAACTTACCCCCAAAATCCCCCCCCCGAAAACCCCCCAAAATAGTTGTTTTTAACTTAAATTTCTTATTGTTTTAGGGGAAAAGCATTACGAAATTCAGAAACTAGACAAAATTTGTAACAAATAGGATATATGACATTATGACGTAGGGTAAATGGGGAGAGAGGGGGCTGCCTCGGAGCATTCCCCGCGCGCTTTTCTTAAAAACTAAATTTTTACAAAAAATCAATTTTTCGGGGGGTTGCCGGGTGAAATTTTGGTGGAAAGTTACAAATTCGGATTCAGCGACCCAAAAAACATAAAGTGAGTCGAAATCCAGAACTAGTAATAATTTTGCCAGGTAAAATCCCCTATTGCCTGGACTTCATAACTTAGTGCACGTAGCGCCGCAGTGCATGTTCAGAGGCAGCCCTCCCCATCACCGTTCATCCTACGTCATAATGTCATATATCCTGTTTGTTGCAAATTTTGTCTAGTTTCTGAATTTCGTAATGCTTTTCCCCTAAAACAATAAGAAATTTAAGTTAAAAACAACTATTTGGGAGAGCTTCGGGGGGGGGGGGGGGGGGTTAAAAATTCGGATTCAGCGACCTAAAAGACTTAAAGTAAACCTTATAGAGAAAGTTCGGAGGGGAGATCTGAGGGCAAATGTAAACGTGCGAGTGGTTAAGTGGAATTGCGCAATTTAGTTCACGTAGCACCGCGCGCATGTTCCGAGGCGGAGCCCCCCTTCCCCTTCATTACAAGTCATAATGTCATATATCTAATTTGCTGCAAATTTTGTCTTCTTTCTGAATTTTTAGATACTTTTTCCATAAAACAATAAAAAAATTGATTTTTTAAAACCTTTTTTGGGGGCATTTTACCAAAATTTGGGGGGGGGGGGGGGGTTGCCGGGGGAAATTTTGGTGGGAAGTTAAAAATTCGGATTCAGCGACCCAAAAAACATATAGTAAGCCTTTTTCCAGAACTACCATGAATTTTGCTAGGTAGAGCCCCTATACGGTCTCTATTGCCTGGACTATGATGATCTCTACTTTAAAGAATAGTCCTTGTTGCTTTTGTTGTTAATTTGCTCATAACAACGCAACTTTCACAAATTTCCCAGAACGTTTTGCTCAATCTAGTATATAAAAATTGGAGTAGTTTTCTGGCAAAGGACGGTAATTGCTGAAATTTACCTTTCAAATATGTTATGCCTTTTCTAAAATGCTTACTTAAGAAGATTATTAACCTTATTAAACATTGAAGAAAGTGTTGCCAGATTGGGGCCTTTTTTTGTTCAAATTATTTGACTGTCACCCCTTTTTACTTTCTTTTATCTTTACAAGAAGAAAGTATTGGATTCGTAAAAATTTTCGACTTCCGGTTTTTGACGGATTTACACGTTTTAGGAGTCAGAGATTCCGAAAAACATGTTTTTAAAAATGTCTGTCTGTGAGTCTCTCTGTGAGTCTGTCTGTCTGTCTGTCTGTCTGTCTGTATGTGACACAAATTTTGTGGGCGCTCTATCTCAAGAACTAATGCACGGAATTTAATAAAAATTTATATTCAGTTAGTCCCTGATATAAATTGGTGCTGATTAGTTTTTGGTGTAAATCGCTCTACAAGTGGCGCTGCTATGCAGCCTTTTTCACGATTTCCGCAATAGCTCAGTCTCCAGAACCAATACACGGATTTTCATCAAACTTCAGATTCAGTTATTCCTTGGCATGAAATGAAGTTTTGTACATTTCGGTGTAAATTGCTCAACAGGTGGTGCTGCTATACTGCATTTTTTACGATTTCCGCAACAGCTTTATCTCAACAACTAATGCTTGGATTTTCAGCAAACTTCAGATTCAAGTATACTTTGATATGAATTAGTGCTGTTTGTGTTTTGGTGCAAATCGCTCAACAGGTGGCGCTGCTATGCTGCACTTTTCAGAATTTCCATTATATCTGTATCTTAAGAACTAATGCAATAATTTTCACCAAACTTCAAAATCAGTTAATCCTTGACATGAATTGACATTTTGTACATTTTGGTGTAAATCGCCAAACAAGTGCTATGCTGTATTTTTCAGAATTTCCACTGTAGGTGTAACTCAAGCACTAATGCACGAATTTTCATCAAACTTTAGAATCAATTAGTCTTTGACATGAATTGACATTTTATACAGTTTGGTGTAAATCGATCAATGGGTGGCGCTGCTATGCTGTTTTAGTGATTTCCGTAATAGCTCTATCTCAAGAACTAATGCTTGGATTTTCAACGAACTTCAGATACATGTGTACCTGGATATCAATTATTGCTATTTATGTATTGGTGTAAATCACTCAACAGGTGGCGCTGCTATGCTACATTTTTCAGAATTTCCGCTATAGCTCTATCTCAGAACTAATTTTTATCAGACTTCAAATCCAGGTATACTTTGATATGAATTGGTGCTAAATTGATGTAAGGTTAGTTGGGGTAACTGGAACCACGAGGTAACTGGGACATAGGCTATTTTATAAAAAACTGTTGGTGATTTTTAAGTTTTAGCTTTTGTGAACAATGCCCCTTAATCTCTACTTCCTAAAACAACGTGTATCAACTCAATCATACCTCTCACTTTGCTGTGATAGGTTGTCAAAAATTTACGTTTCTTTTTTTAAAAACAACGTCTACATGGTTGAACTTCCTCGACTGATTATTAAAATACTGTAAGTACTTTTATTAAACAATCATTTTTTTTTAAGATTAGACATATAACTACATTAATATTATTAGGTATCTAAACATATTCACTTCATGTTTCAAATGTAAGCCCGGTGTCCCAGTTACCCCATAATTTTTTCAAGAATGGGGTAACTGGGACATGTATCCGGGGTAACTGGACCATGCTGGATCCAGTTACCCCAATAGTTATAAATAATTTTTTTGTGTTTCTCTTACTATGGGAAGTAAATTTCTCCATTGTTTTCTCTCACAATAAAGAAAATGATAGAATATCTTATTAAAATTATGTAATGAAATTTAAAAATGCGTATTGAGTGGTATCAAACCAAATTTCTTGGCCCCTTGAGAGGCGGTGATGCCGTTACGGCATCACTTAATTTTAATTTCTAATTGCCACATTGGCACCTGAATTTTATAACGAAAATTTCACCTTTATTAAGTACGCGAAAATATACTTTTACTTGTTTTCAGATAGATTCTCTTGTAAATATTGATGTCATTAAATTATTTCAACATTTCACGAATGCAAGTACCTTGCCCCTGAAAGCCAGATAGCCAGACCTTGAAATTGTACTATACACAGTGTCGCATTCTATAGGGAAACTTTTATCGTTCCTACCACTATTTTGAAAATAATATCTTCATCGCATCTTTCTGTAAGGGTTCTGGTAGGAACAATAAAATTTCCCTATATAATGCGACCCCTGGATAAAGTACTTAAGTACTTACGTAGCCTTTTGTTCAGAGATTTACCTTACTATTTTTTTCCTTAAAATACCCATGTGACTTTTATACTTATTATCTATACTAAAGTACATAAGTACTTCCTTAAGTTTTATGTTTTTGGTATAAATAAATCTAATATTTTCACTTTTAGTGCTTTTTTTAGACACATTGACAGCAAAGGTTTCCCTTACAACGCTGTTTATTGACATATAATTTACATGATCTGCCTGCTTAAAATTTTTTTAGTTGTTTACACTTTTTCAAACAGGATTTATATAGAAGAAAGTTTTGTGATGGCCACAACATACTAGTTTAAAATAGTTAAAAAGTTAAATAGTTAAAAAGGATTAAAGTTTATATATTTTATAATGTGAATCTCTGGAAAATATGGATTGCCAAAATTATTAAACATTTTCATATGGATATGCCACATCTCTATAAGTGCAGTAACTATAAGTTCAATAAATTAAGGTATTTTCGAATGTTTAATGAATTATTTTGTCATACATTTATTTACTGCATATTATTTAACAGAAAACACGAATTTGGAAACACGGCGGGTACTTTTATTACTATACCGTGAAACCTCCTTGAACAGCCACCTCTAAACAACGAAAACCTCCGAACACCGGCCACATGTTGATTGAAACCAAGCACGTTCCATAGCATTAACACTAGTACAAACCTCTAAATTAGGAATTCTGAACAACGGCCACTCAAATGTCACGAGAAAAAAATTTTTACAGCTCCTGGTACAATTTCATATTTATTTGCAACCGAAATGTGAAGCAGATCAAACAAAATTAACTTGATTTGTAAACAAACAGAAAATGGAGACATTAATAATAATGGGGAAATTTTATATAATATTCTTAGAAGGGCAGGCATAACTAGCATACAGGTCATTTTTTGTGTATTTCTGGTAAAAAATTTGGCAGTTACTACCACCTTTGATTCCATACAGCAAATGGTGGAAGATAGGAGAGAGGTATAGGAAATAGATAACAGAATCACCCAAAATTTCCAGTTTTAACACATATACCAAAGGTTTGAAGAACCTTTGTGTGAAATCCAAAATTTCTCATTAAATCATAATGATGATGAGTTGTATAGCAAATCAAGTCATATTTTTTTTCTTTGGAGAAACACATTTGCAGCAAAAAAAAAAAAAAAAAAAAAAAAACAAAGAAACTGCAAATCACTGATTTTCATATTATATTAAAACAATGAGGATTAATTAAAATGACTGTGTGTATTTCTATTTAAATTTATGTAATTTTGATTTTTTTTTAATGAAACCTCTGAAGAACAATCACTTTTCACCGGTCCCACGGGTAATCGTTATTCAGAGGTTACACTGTATTCGAAAAAATTATTTCAAAATAACTTTTCTTTAAAATTATCCTGGTACTTAATAGTTTCATACTTTCTTTCTGTAAAAACTTTGCTCTGCCTGCTCTGAATATTCATCATACATCAATGTCATACCGATTTCTTTTTCATTATGAATGCGAAAATAGTTTCCTTTCTGTGCTTTCAACTGAAAGAGCAGATTTGACAGCTTCTAATAAATTTTCTGTTCTGTGAAACGGAATTTTTAATGCTCTTTGACGTAGGTTTGAAAGTGACAAGGAAATGTTAAAAAACAGCATACCGGAACTTCGGATTTATTCTTTGAAGTTTGAATTTTCTAATACGTACAGGTAGTACAACCTTAAAAATAAATGACAAACCGTTTTCTTCTTTTTTATTTCCTTTTCATTCTGTTTGAGTACATGAAAGACACATTAAAAAATATGCTGCGTTAACCCTTTCTAAAATATATTAATTCTGTTGTTGGAAAGATGAAATGGTGGAAAGTCACCAAAATCTGAAAACAAATTGATTTGAAATAATTAAACGCTTTTCGTCTCGTACGTTATAAAAGCAAAATGTTATTAAATAATTCTGGTACAAATATGGCATAAAATGTTGGTTAAAATTAAACGCGATAAATGCTTTTCACTGCTTCAAAAAGGGTTAATTTTACATGTACATTAAAATATTTTAATATTACACGTATATTAGAAATTATATTATCGAATTATACAAGTATAATTTGATATCATAATAACATTCTTTTGAACGATATCATGAAATAAAGTGGAATTTCAAGATGTTATGCATTTTCATTTTAAAAGTATCATGTAAATGTTTTAAATTAGTAATCTGAATAGAAAGAAAAATGTACATTTAAAATAGAATCAAAAGTTCATTAAGAAAAAGTACCTGATTGTGAGAGAAAAAAACTATTGTTGTAGCAAATGTTGTGTTGACGAATGAGATTATGGAAGATTTTCATTTGTTACTATCACTTTCCTTTGTAGAAAAAAGTTCGTTCTATCTATTGTAGAATTAAATGTTTTGTATGTAGCAAATATCGATGTTGAAAAATGCGTCTAAATATATAAGATATATATAAATATTTGCAATTACATAAGAAAAGAATGAAAATCCTGATTTAAAAGAAAAAATAATTCAATTACTTTTAGCTCGAAAAATATCATTAATTAGAAAAACGAACTTCCAAAATTCTATAGAATGTTTGTTACTACGTTATAATAATCCTTCCAAAGCATTTTTTCCTTATTTTGCATTAATACTTGCAACAATGTAGTCATTATTATTTTTGTTACGTGAGTTTGTTAGAAAATATTGCAAAACATTCGAAATTTGTAAAGATATACAAAATAATCTGCAGACAAGACATTTTATTTTTTTATTTTGTTTTTTAAATGTGCCTCATCTGCAGATTTCATGGATACAGAAATTTTCATAAATATTTTTCATAATCATTTTCATTCATCAATTCATCTTCTTTAGATAAAACTTTAAAATCTTCCTCATCTGCAAATTTTATTGATGTGACTGACTTATTATATATTTTTATAGTTATTTTCATTCAACATCTCATTTTCAGTACATAATGCTGGGAAAACATTAAAAATATGTCCTATTTTCAGATTTTATTGGTACTTCAGCACAGGGTATTTACCAAAAATTCATCCTTAAAATAAATATGAAATACTCACTAAAATTAGATATTCAGGCGTATTAATGAAATCTGGCAATAAGACTGTTTTCTTATATATTCTTTATAAGCATTTTAAGTTCTTGCTTTTGTAAAATACTCCTTTTATTTTATTTATGTAATCTAACGATTCGTATATCTCTTTTCTTTTCTGCCGCTAGAAGGCCCATCGTGTTTCCATGGAAATAGGTTTTGATAATATATAGACATTCTAAGATGTTCTATGATGTTCTTTGTAGTTGAGTGTTGATTGTGCTTTGTAACAGTGATGTCTGCCGTTTTGTCCATATAAATGTAAATATATTATGTGAAAGGTGTTGCTGCATTATTTATTTGATGGTCATTCGTCTTTAATTTTACTACAAGCCGACCTGCGCTACTGAGAAAAGTAAGCATGAACTTTATTTGTTTAAACACGTATAATATATATCTATATTCTGTCACTGTTTATTTTAAATGAAAGTTCGCCAAAATGCTTACACTTGCTCCTTTTTTTATACTAAAATTATCCATAACCATTCACTACCATGGACTTATTGCAATAAACCTGGATCAAACAATTGGTCATTTTCTAATTTGCCTAAAATTGGGTAAGCTCATCGCAGTGAATCTAAAAATATCAGACTGATTGAGAAAAAATTAGTCATATTCCAATTAGGATAAAATTGTATAGACTTTTTTAAATAAGATTGAAAAATATCAGGCTGATTGGAAGATGGAGGATAGTTCTCCAATTAGTCTGGATCTTTCCAAACATCTTATGTTCTGTACAAAAAGCAGGATTTCTCAATTAATCTGCGTCATATATATATTTTTTATTTATTTTCTAATAGTTGAAGAGAAAATTGTGGAGTATATTTGTATTTTTGCAAAAAAAAAAATCTTCTCGATTTTTTTTTATATTTAAACTAGGGGGCTCGGCCCCCTACGAGCTACGCTCGCCAACCCCCGTCCAGACACCGCAGACTCTAAATGCACGCTAATTTGATCGGCTTTAAAAAGATTTCGAAAGATTGAATTATAATTTAAAAAACAGTGGCGATCTCCCTATAAACGAATTTCTATTCATTTCTCTTTGATTGGGGAATTTTAACGCCAAATCCGCTGCGGTACTACTTGATTATCCTGTCGACCAATTTCGCCAAATTATATAAATCGCCAAACCACTCGCCAAATTATACAAATTGATATAATTTTTATTTTAAATAACGAAAGAACAAATAAATTCGTACAACATTAATAACAACACAAATAAAACGTCGAAATAAAAATAACTTGATGACGTATACACGTGTAACAACCTTTCAAAATAAGCTAATATAAAAGGAATTAAGTAAAGAGAGTCTTTGTCTCCTGGTATTTTTTAACAAAGCGAAAAGAAAGTTCTTTTAAATGAGACATTTTAAATTAATTTTCAAAATATCAAATAAATGTCTAGCGCAATTTCTAAATTTAAACTTTTTTGCAATATTATTTTGTGTGTTCATTTTATGTAATAACTATAATGTGACGTAAATATGACGTAATTTCTCCTAAGACTTCTAACGCATGTTAAGGAATTTATTATCTTACAATATCCTTTCTCCTTTAAAATTCACGTGTATACTTTTTATGACGTAATTTTTAATAAGTTCCTGCTTTTTATACGTAATTATTTAATACTAATTTGAAAGTTTTTTTCCTGTTTATAGTAGTCACGTGTAAATAAATTTTTAATTTGAAGCAAACATTATTGCTTGCGCTTTTTATACAGATGGCAACAGTTTAAATTAGTACAATTTTCTGAAATCTGTAGAAAATATCTCTAGAAATGCTGAAAATTCGAATTTAAAATAGAAATAAAACCTGAAAAAATGAGTCAAAATAAAAAAATTAATGCAATCTGCACTCCGGCAACTTCTAACGCATAAAATGATCTAAAAATTATTACACTGCCATGTACAGTTTTTGCTGCTATAAAACTTTTTTAGTGGAACGATTTTGTCCAACTTTAGCATTAAATAACTCTTAAAATAATTCTTCGATTTGAAAACTGTCTGCATCAGCGTGTTTATCAGACATTTCTGTATAAAACCACCGATTTTCATATTTTTGTATGCATTATTTTTGTTAATATTAACGAAGAAAGGCCTCCGGTCACCAAAAAATCAAAACCGGCGGCGGCGGTGACAGCGGGAGTTACTTTTTTTTAGAATAGAGAGAGAGAAACCACTTCAAAAATTATACAGACAGAAGAGAGAACTTTAAAAAATAATTTCACTTTCACTCTTTTTACAGTAAGATATTTTAATCTTAATAACACATATCAAAATATTTGCTGAAACAAAATAATGACAGTTCTACATACAAAGCTTATTAAATGAATAAGTAGAAAGGGTATCAAAGTATATGTTTTTATTTTATTATTAGCTGGCTGTCTCCGATAATCTTTATTGATATATTTTCATCCTTTATATTTATTTTGATGAATTAGACGATTCTGCAAAAATTCATCTTTTAGACCAATGTCAGACGGGCGTCTTTTTTGCTGTTTTTTTGCTTAAGTATTATCCATTCACAATGCTTAGCATTGTGAATGGATAATACTTAAGCAAAAAAACAGCAAAAAAGACGCCCCTCTGACATTGGTCTTAGAGTTATAAAACAAAGAAAAACATATACTAAATTTCTGCAGTAAGAAATCAAACTATATATTGTTTGTTTAAATTCATTACAGTCGTGGACTATTTACTGTCTTATTAAGTGGTTTGTTGCGAAACTTACAACAAATAAATTCAAGAAAATTATAAAATTAATCATAATTAGTGAAAGATGATAAAACCTTTTAATTTCCCTCGGGATTTAATTTATTCTGACAAAAGCTGCAAATATTACAATGATCAAAAAGGTCTGAAATGTTAATGCCATGCCATAATGCCAGTTTTTAATGTATTTGATACATAATAGTAACAAAAGTAAGTAATTGAATTTTCTTTACATCCTTCGGATAAGTTTATTTTCAATTAAATAGTAAAATTTAAGGATATTTGAGATCATTTGTTATAGTGCTCCATTATTTCAAAAATGCCCTTCTAATATAAATCATAGAAACGCATAAAATATTTCTTATATTAAGTCATTTAACACTTGAGTTAATTAACGCTCCCATGATACAAGCTGTTTTTAAAAGGAAAATTCATACTTCATTTCTATTTAAAATTTTATGTAATTGAATTTTGTTTTGCTGAAAAATTGCAAAGCATAATTAAAATTCATAACTTGCATTACTTCTATAATAAAACCATTGCATTGTATTTGTTTTACTCATGACCACATTCATTGTTATTTAAGTAGGGAAGAAGAAAAATAGTAAACATACAAATAGAAAGCATTTTATTAGGAAATCATTTATTGTAACAAAGTCGATGACCATGCGGCAGGGAATGTTATTGGCATGACACAAAATAAAACATCAGTTGTCGCCGCCATTCATTAAATAAATTTTAAGTACTTTAAAAGGAAGCATTTTATCTCCGGCGTTATCCACCAGCGTTCTGAGTAGCTCCGTTACTGAGATGATTCTCTTCACCGCAATTCCAACATTTAACTTTTCAGTTTATGTCTCCTCCATGCTCTTTAAATCTGTTGATTTAATTTGCAAAATCCCCTTTTTCTGAAGTTTTTCCAAACTTAAAATCAGTATTTAGTACTGATCATAGCTCTAATGCTATGGCCATATCTGCGAGAGGACTGAAAGAGGTGCCTCAAATGTTAACACGTACACCAAAGCAGATTTCACGTCTTTAATATCTACCAATCTGAGTGATCTTAGTATCTCGTGATTTCGAACACCGGCTACATAACACTGTATAACTACATACCGACGTCAGTGAGATATTCCGGATCAACCAGGTAGGAGAATTACTGGACATCCGTACCCAATTGCTGTAGGCTTTCACGTGCTTTTTAGTAACGGAACTCAAGCTTCAGATGACTGAAATCTTTAAGCCATTTTTCCACAAAACGTACTTCCAAAGCACTCGATAGTGCCGAAATTATGTCATTGTTCACCCGAAAGTGTCTAAAGAATATTGGCTGCATCACCGAGTAAGTATCTTGATAAGTGACACCCTTTGGTTGACAAATCCCATCCGTTAACTTCTACAAAGATGTTTTTAAAAATGGGTTTTATAAACTTCCAAAGACGATTTTCCATCATATGATGACAATTTTATTAATTTTCGGAGACGAGGAGATTCTTTTGGCAATATTGCCAGGTGTCCCGAGTAAATCAGGGCTCCGAATACTCCGGACACCAGTAATTTCTTACAGTTTATTTCTCAATCTTTAATCGCAGATAATTTTGCCATTAAATAAGGCGAAGAAAATTACTTTAAAATACTGGTGTTCAGAGCATTTGGAGACCAGGTTTACGTGAAACATCTGGAAACACTAGCTGTTGTTCGACGTTGGTCCACATTTGCAGCCGCATGAGCCCTTAATTTATCATTAACATCTTTTAACCCGTTTAGGGGTTAATTAGTACTTTCAGTACTAAAATGATGAATGACTGGCACATAAGAAAAAAGCTATATTTTACATACATATTAAATGGAAAATATTTTAGCAAAATTCTGGTGCCATTGTGGCGTTTGGGAATTAAAATTAAATGGTTTCATAAAGATACCGCTGCTCCTGAAAGGGTTAAGACAGCTGCTTTCATACTTTCTAGTATTTTCCACTGTTTCTATTTACCTATTGTAAGTAATATATAAATGGGAAAAAGTTCTTATCAACTTTCAGATTTATATTTCGTTATTTTTTTTTTCTTGTAGTGGATACTATAGCAATTTTTCACGTCTTGGGATAAACATACATACACCCCATTTTATTACAGCTTTGCAGAATAAATTTACATTCTTTTTTATATATAACCTTTAATCTTTCACTACCTGCACTAGTTTATAATAAAAAGATTTCCAAAACCACTTAATTAAGGGAGCCTTGTGCATCTGGTCAACCCTCCCTCACATTGACTGGGTGAAGACGACTGAATATCACATAGCCCTTTTCTAAAGAATAGCACATTGTTATGTTAAGCCTAACTTACTGTACAATTTTTATGCTTGGAATGAAAGCTTGATATTTCTGCATTAATTAAAAGCTACTTACTTAAATTTCTATGATATATTTTAACTGAAGAAAACTTACTAAATATTTTTGAAAAACAAAATTTTTAGGTTGAAAACGCCTCACAGTTGATTTTTTCCACACCTGTTTCGATTATCTGTATGAAACAAAGACTGTTGTTTGAGCATTCCAGTACCTTTGGTTGACACCTATTGGTAAAACTCTGAAATTCTTCTAAATATGAAAACTGATGGGTGGGTTAATCCTTCCCTATGGTCAACTCTCCCTAGTCTCCCTATACAAGAAATTTCACTAATTATTCTTTTGATAAAAATATAAAATACGAAAAAAATTATACTCACTAACATATTTTCTTTTATATCCTGTTTTAAAACATCGCTTTTAATTAAATTTTAAAATGCATTACCTCAGCATAGTTATTGTTCCCAATATCTCCTTTCCATTTGTTTTTAAATTTTGTCCAGGCCTCTTTTGTTGAGAATTGTCTGATAGAAAGTAATTTCCTTTGTAGGATAAAACCGTTCTCATTTGAATTTAGAAGTTATTTGCATTGACAGTCTAAAACAGAAATAAAATGGTTTCTGGGTTTTTTTTTTTTTCATTAACTTAATTTATAGAAATTGCGTTATATTTTTAAATTATTAGATTAAAGGACATTTTTTAAATGTATAAAAATAAGACTAGATGAAATTAAATATGGCAAGTGCATTGTTTTTAAACTAATACTTTCATAGCACTAAAATATAATGATGGAAAAAAATTACTTTATTCAAAATTTTCATATGTTTATAGTAGCATAATATTTTGTGCATTCATATAAAAATCTAAATCTTTAAAACACACAACTGCTTATAATACATAATTATAATTTTCAGTCGTTTTACGAATTATTAGAATATTAAAACGTTGAGGACTTTTTCAGTAACTGAATTTAAATTTTCTATCTTTATAACTATGGAAATTATAAAAATTGGCGTTTGAACTACGTAGGAATCAAAATGATAAAGGCTTTTATAATTATCGTATTTTTTTCTCACCTTTAATAACAAAAATTTGTTTAAAAATTTGAAGGTGCGCTGCGCATGATACACGAGGTTTAGACATTTGAAGACCGCCACTACATTCGACGCGAAATTTTAACGAGATTGAGCGCGCACAAATCCATGATTTTTTTTAATAGTAGTTATAAAAACTATTTAAAACCTGTGTATTACATCTAAATTTCACGAAAATAAATTAAAGTATTTACAATTCTAAAGATATTCATCTCCTGTTTTATATGCAGGGTGCCCGGTCTCAACGGTGTCCAATGGCTAATTCCTAAACCGTTAGTCATACGCACATAGTTCCAATTACAAAAATGTTTTAAATCAGGTAAAGAAATATTTTAAAAGCGATTTGGGTCAATAAAAACATTTCTTAAAAAATTACGAAATTTAAATTTTTATACGGTCCCCCGGTCCTATAAGTTATATTTAGTAAAATTTTCCTTTTACACTGACAAGTAATACACAAAAAGTCCCGTTATTCTACGATCAAAATTGACCGAGTAATAGCTGTTTAAAGTTGGAGCATATTTTTTGCTGCAAACTGGGGGTCATTCACAAATTTAGTCGAAATATAATTTCATCAGATATATTAAAAAAATGGTTGAGAGTAAAATTAACATTGCAATATAAATTTGAAATCTTTAACCCTCTGACAGTCTTGCTAAAGGGCAAAATTATAATGTTGTTTTCACTGCATTTTGTTTAAAATGCTAAAAAATATGATTCTTTCCTCATTATATTAAAAAAAAAACTTAATTAAATATATGAATGTAATCATTAAGTTTATTAATCACTGTTCAATGTATTAAAATCCATTAAATCAACATAATTATATTATTATAAATATTGCTGATATTGCAGTGAAACGTGGAGCTTAGAGAACGTACTAACACGGGCTTGTCAGTGAGGAGGTTAATCATTCTGACATATTAATGCAAAATATACAATTTGTAATAGACATTTAAGAAGAAAAAAAAACAGAATTTTTGTTAAATAAAGTGATGCTAAATTAACAGCATCAACTCTTTACAAAATGTTACGTATTTTAAAATATTATTAGATTACACTAGCCTGCAAAAGTTGGGTTATGTCATGTTTTTTTAGTTTTTGATAATTGATTCTTATGTTTTCTGTGCCTCTGAATCTGAAATTGACCTTCATTTTTAACCATCACATCAGGATTTTTCGCAAATTTCAAAGTTAAAAGGTTCAAAGTTCAAATTGAATCTCCTCTCTCATCTCATCGGACCACTCAGCTATTTAGCTGTAAGAATCCCAGGATAAGCAAAAATAGCTAATAAATTATTGAATAAAATAAAATAAAATAAAGTAAAGTAAAACAAAAAAAAGTTTTACATATGTTTTATGGTATGAGATTTTCGCTATATTTTAACTTACACATTTACGATTTGCAAAAAAAATCTAACGTGATGATTAAAAATGAAGGTCATTTTAAGATTCAGTGCTAAAAAGTACGTAAAAATCAATTATCAAAAGTTAAAAACACAACCATCTCCTCTACTTTATAGTATCCGATTTTTGTTATTCTTTAAATTTGACAATTTATGATTTGCGAAATATCCTGGCATGATGGTTAAAAATTAATGTAATTTTCGGATTTAGTGCTAAAAAATACATAAAAGTTTTAAAAAAACAACAATCGCAGTCTTGTATTATCTAATCTAAAACTTTTTCTTAAACTTCTTGGCGGTAATCTACCCGAAATTTTTTGTGTTATCCTGTAAAATAAGTATAAATGGTAACCACCGAAAATCATAATAATATTAGATTGTTATTGGATTTGCGCCAGTATGTAAAATGTAATCTCGATCGGATATTTAAAAGCGAGTTAAAGATCGAGTACAATTTTGAACTGGAAAAACATTCATACGATCGTTGAAGTAACATAAAAACTTATAAAAATAACACAATTTTTGTTAATAGAAATCATAAAAGAAACAGTCTCAAATCCTGACAAAATAAAACATTTGTTATTTTAGCCAATCTGAAACTTAATAAATGTTAACTTACTCGTAATACTTCTACGATTTTTTTCAAAGCGCAGATACACATGAAATAAGATCTTCGAATACTTTAAGCACTTGGTATGTGACCCCTCAACGCCAAGCCGAACTCATTTGTTTTCAGAGCAGAAAAGTGGCATAAGTCATGCATTTTTAAAGTTTCATAACTCGCTCAATTTTAGCGTTATATGAATGGGATTTTTTTTGTCTTACTTGTCAGTGTAATAGGAAAGTTTTACTAAATATAACTTATAGGATCGGGGGACCGTACAAAAATTTAAATTTCGTAATTTTTTAAGGAATGTTTTTATTGACCCAAATCGCTTTTAAAATATTTCTTTACCTGATTTAAAACATTTTTGTAATTGGAACTATATGTCTATGACTAACGGTTTAGGAATTAGCCATTGGACACCGTTGAGACCGGACACCCTGTATAATGATACATTTTTACTTTTAAGGGGTGGAGGGTGTGGGCAATTCCAGATTTTTTATATACCCATCCACTGACAGTTTTTTTTTGTTTGTTTGTTTTTTAAAGTAATGTTGAAGACTAAAAATAAATGTTATATATTCAAATATTAAATATTAAATGAAAAAATAAGTTTTTATTCAATTTTTATAAAGTTCCATTCAGAAGTTTAAAATACAAACTCTGACAGACTAGTACTATAGAAAAAATGTGAAGATATTTAAGCACTTTTATATATTTGAAATTTTTTTACATCGTTTCTGATTTCAGATGTTCCTACAAATTTTTACTGAACGAAACTTGTGTTTGTATTTGCTTTGCAATGTCACATGACAAAGCATAAAAATATTGAATTGTATATTTAAATCTGACTGTCTGTACTGACTGTGAAGTATTGAACCTAAAAAATTTGAAATATGTAAATTAGGTATTAAAATTATTAAATTCTCAAATAGGCATCACATGTGGAAATTGTTTAAAGTCAATTGTTGGCTCTGTTGTAGGCGTAATACCCAATATATAGACATAAATTATGATAAATGCATTTTAAAAATTAAAACAGGTTAACCAAGGCAAGCAATTAGCATTAGTGAAGGAGACAAAACCTGCTAACTCAAATGTGTATTATGGTGAGAAAGAAAAAACTATTTAAAAGACAAAGATGAGAACCTAAAGATAATTCTTGTGCTTTTATTATTTTTAGAAAGATCTTAATACTAAAAAATGCTTATCTTTTATTAATAATGTCAAAATAACTAAAACAGGCTAAAATGAAGCATAAAATGTATCAGTGCCATCATATTTAATGTAGAATGTAAGAGACTCTTCAAAATAAAAACGCAGACATAAAACACTTGTTTGACGCCGAGAAAATTTGGTAAGAAAACATAAAATTCTTCTAGATATAAAATGGAAGGTGGTTGGCTTCGTTTCTTTTGTAAAGTTATGTCAAAACATATTTGTGTCAAAAATTATACTGATTGATGAGTTCAAAAAATGTAAAATGACTTATAATTTTACATTTAACAATTAAAAAATTTAACAATTTACAGTCAAAATAGCAGAATAATTTATCCGTCAAGATTAATCGACTATCCATTATCCGGGAATCAATAAAGATATTTTTATGCAACTTGAATAATTGCAATGATTCAGTCTCCCTTGAGTTACCTAAAATTTGGAAAGAGATGCTATGCTGTTTTAGTAACAATAGTTAGAATTTATCCACGCTCACAAATATCCAATTTAATTTTATTTTATGTTTGCATGAATTTTCATTAGGCATGAAGTCTCGTGACATTATATACCAAGTTATTGTTTTTAAAATTTGTTTGCTAAAGTATTTCTATTATGAATGATTTTGAAAATGTCGCTGTTTATGCGATGAAATGAGCATTAATCTAAATAAAGGTATTACATCACTTTTATAGCATTTTTTAACTTTGTTTCATTATAAGTTATTAGTATGCATATTTTTATGACTTGTCATTGCCTGTCCCATTTTAGGCTTTCTGTATGTAGTTAAGAGCTCATTTTTAATACTTCTCAACATAGTTGAAAAGACTTTATGAATTCGGTTCCTTCCTTCTGTCTGTCCGTGCTCTAACTTGCGTAAGTATAGTCCGATTGCCATAAAATGGATATATGTTATTGGGTATCACTATGGCATGTTCGTATTGGAAACTAAGTGTGTAGCATTTTCGCTCCATTTACAGGTACCTCTCAAAGGAATTCCGTTACATTACGGTCTATGGGGGAAAAATCGTTTGCGATGTATTTTAAAGATATTATGCTATTTTAATCATATTAGAATTTATATATTTATCACTGAGGTGTACTACAAGACGCTTACTGTAGAAGTTGGAGTGCATATAATTTATTGTTCATTTACAGGGACACACAAAAGCATTTTGCTACAGTACCGCCTACGAAGAATAATTGCTGGAAGTGCTTTTACAGTTGTGGTACGCGTTTTGAAATATAACTTTTTATGCAAATTACTTTGTGCGTATAAATTCTACAAATCATATACAGGGCTACACAACTGATCACAAGTACATTTCCGTTTATTGCTGAAAATTGCTGAATGAGAATTTTCAACTGTACTTATGCATTTAATTGGAATAACTTTTACATACTATGTAGTATAAATACAAACCTATAGATTAGGGATGCACAACTTTTTTAAGAGAAGGGCCCCTTAGAAAAGTGTGTGGGTTGTTGAGGGCCACATCAGTAACACACAGAGAATTCTATATCGGGGAGGGGGATGCGGGTAATAACTCTGTGGGAACCTCAGTGAGGGTGGTAGCGTGAGCGGGTTTCCTCAGAGACGTAATGACAAAATATTTAGTAATGAAAAAAATAAGGTTTTATTTACATCAAACACAGGGTTTTCTTGGCTAAATAAATGGCATTAAGTCACAACAAAATTGGTTGCAATACGTAGTCTGATGATAATTAAAGTCTATGAGGTGGTAGAGAGCACACAAATCCTGATAAATCAAATCAGAGAGTTCGGTTAATACAAGAGTCTCTGTGTAGCAAATAATCACCTTATCGACAATGTCCCTTAAATGCAGTTAAAAAGTTTCACTATTCAAACAGCCTATCGCTGTAAACCCCAACTGAAAGTCTCGGATATCCGGCTTTGTTTGCCGCCGAGAGAAAAGGCAATTTCTCTCTCATCGGAACTTCACTTCGAGCAAATAATTTGTGATCTCCTGAGAGATGAATTCTCTCGTCCAGGTCAAACCTGCAGCTTTCACTTTCTGAGTTTAGAACTTCTCCTCCTTTTTTATTAGGTTGAGCAAAAACTTCTGGGACATTTTAATTCTAATAGTTACCAGAATTTGTATTGTATATAGGAGTACACGTGGTAGAGTCTAAACGTGACTCCATCCGATTATGGCCTCTTTCGATTAATGCAACACTTTTTGAAGGACCGTCTATTTGAATTCTTTAATGAAGTTGAAGAAGCATGTCAAGAGTTTTTTGATTCCAAGGAGCTGTCGTGGTACTTCCAGCAAATCTGGAATCTGGCAGAACGATGACAGAAAGTCGTGGACTATGATGGTCTCTACTTTGAAGAATAGTCCTTGTTGGGTTTGTTGTTAATTTGCGCATAACAACGCAACTTTCAGAAATTTCCCAGAACTTTTTGTTCAACCTAGTATTAAGGATCTCGTATATATTCTCCTAAACCTCTCGGAAAACAATGCGGAGTTTTTACAGCCACTGGCAGTGCCTTGCTGTCAAAATCCTTTGACGGCTGTGCTCCGAATGATTACACCAGGCCCGGCCTACAATTTGCACACGACACCCTGATCTGAGTCTGGTCGTGGGAAAATGTTGCTCTAGCTTCACTTTTCGGCACATGAAAGCAAACCCCCAGTGGTCCTGCTTTATCCTAGATGTCGCCAAGTGTCATTTTCCTATGACGAATTGGAACTGCTTCATCTCATCTCACCAGCCAAAGTTCAAACTTACAAGGAAGGTCTCCTTACTGGGCATACTCAGAATATTTTGAAAAAAATACCAATTAAACTACTTATGTATGTAATAAAGGAACAGTCAAATTTAGCGGCGGAATTACAGTAGAAAGTCTGTAAAAAATAAAATACTTTCGAGTATTTGGCGCGAAAAGACGAAAGCGTCACGCAATTTGGAGAGCAGTACTTTTCCTCGCCAGAAGCAAAAGATTTTAATGCACCTAAAAATTGTTTGTTAATTGATTTTTAGAATGCGTGTAAAAAGTATTTAATGAATTTAAACGTAAACAATGAGAGAGTCTAATAAATACATTTTTTCGTATTACATATTTGTGTTGCATGTTATTTAATTTTATTACTTTAAAAGCAATTTCATATATAAAAAATACTTTCATATATTTAAGCGAATTCCAAAATAAAGGCAAGATTCATTTAGCAGTTATTCATCTCTATATCAAAGAATTCGTCGTTTCCATATCAACAAAATTGATTCGGCAGCGTTCAACTGGACTTAATTTTGAGATATTGAAATAATTTTAATTTAATATAGTTAAAACCCGAAGGTTTTATTTTGGTTAATACCTGTACTGTACTATACTTTTATTTATTACCAGTTTCATTAATTGCCTAATTTTGGCGATGATTCGCCAAGTTGGTCAACATTTGGCGCTACTATGGTAACCCTGCATTAGTATTTTTCAACAATTACTCATTACAATGAGGCGGACCTACCGGAATTGTGAGGCAGAGACTTGGATTTTATATAAATAGATAACGTCCTATTGAAACTGATGAGAAAAAGGACACGCAATAAATTATGATAATATAAATTCGAATAAACATGCTTCGAAACTTAATGTAAAAACGAAAAGTAATAAATTATGATAATATAAATTCGAACAAACGTGCTTTATAATTCGGAAGAAATTATTCTTCGTAAAATACATATATCAGGTCTTGCGTACACTGTTAAAAATATCGTGAAAAATTACCTCTGTTTTTAAAGGCTATCTGTATTCTGACCAATGAGAACGCTTCATAGACGTTTATGTAGCATTCTCATTGGTCAGAAAATAGAGAACCTTTAAGAACAGAAATAATTTTTCACGATATTTTTAACAGTGTACTTTCTTCTGGTGATTTCCCAAGCGATCATAGCCAAACAAAAGTAACTTTAAAAATTATACTTGGCTTTTCTCTTGTTACAAAAATCTTCATTGATTTCTAAGTTTATGAATGTGAGATATTATCAGATTGAGAATCATCAACTTTACCCGGTGGTCAGGTTAAGAGTCATTCCATATAAGAATCACCCAGAATCGGGGGGTCTGTGATTAAATGGTAAACCGATTCATGTGATTTTTTTTCTCAGAGACATGACCATTACAAAGTAATAAATCCAGAATATTAATGCCGTGGGGCCATTGGTTTTCATTTGGTGGGGGGTCAAAAGTCAGAGCGCCGCTTGAAAAATTAAATTTTTATGTTTTACATAGTACTTCTTATAATATGCGCTGAAGTTATCCCACAAAACAAATTGTATAGTTGTATTATGTAAGGTTGGCCCTTTGCTATTCAAGAATAAAAATTATGGGATATATGTAATGGCGGTGAGCTAGGAGGCTTCAAAAATTGAATTTTTTTCAAAATTTTACTATACTGTTGACACATGTAGCTCTTTGCATTGAAATCATCCCATCATTTTTAACTGCTGAATGCTTCCCTATGATGAAATGAAACACAGAAAAGTAGGCCCCACCATGGGCAGACTTTAATGCATTCCTAAATTTTATGCCAAATTTCCAAAAAAACATATTTTTGCCTATATTAAGTGAGGTATATTAGACATGCATTAAAGTCAGAAGCTTCTACAATAATAATAGAAATGTAGAATAACTATTCACCTTTCAAAACCACCAAACAGAATCATGGGCACTAAAGCAGTTTTCATTGGGAAATGGAAATTGTATTGTAATATAATTAGGAAATACGCTATCACGACCATAGCCTTCAATCATTGCCAAGAATAAAAACGCTTCCAATTATTTCTGAAATGCATATTTTTTTTTATTCTAACATAAATTTCCACATGTACAACAATAAATATTTTTAATATGTTTTTGTTATAGGCAGTGAAGATGCTTTAATGAAGTGAAAAGAAGCATGTAAACTAGATCACGATATAAGCATAAATCAAACACTTTGTGCGAATATTAATACAGAAGTTAAAATCTTTAACAACGATTTAACGCACAAATACGTACAAACACGACACATAAAATCCCATACCATTGTTTCGAGGATTCCCGGATCCCCCGTAAGGAGGGATCCTGCGCAGTGACTCTTTTTTTTTTCAGTTAGTTCTGGTTCATTATGGCATTTTTTTGGATATATAAACTCTTGTTTTCACCTTTTCAATCATTCCATAAGCCAGTACTAGGGGCTATAACCGAAGGGTTCTTCGAACCTAATTTAATTCTCGTTTTTTTTTTTTTTTTTTTTTTTTTTTTTTTTTTTTTCCCCTCATTGGGAATCCCGGAATCCTCGAAACGATCGTATGGGATTTTTTGTGCTGTGTTTGCACGCATTTGTGCGCTGCTACAAGATCAAGTGGATTATTTCCAGTTTCTGAACTTATTAGGCCAAACGATTTGGCATAGTACTGGAAAAAAATAAGAACAAATGTACCTCCAGAAAATATTTCTGAAAAAGATCTCATAGAAAATCGAAGTGGAACTAGCCTAGAACTTGAGGATATGATTTGTGCAAAGCACAGATACGAATTTGGAAACCAAATGCTGAGCACAGTGCTTCATATTTCCAAAATGTATAAGGGCTCAAATCCATGCCCTTTCTTACCATTGATTTTATGATTAGGATGTTCGCAATAGCGAAGTGGTGTCCAAAATGCTCCAAATTTGTAGCTGTGATCTGCACAAATCATATCCTCAAGCTCTAGGGTAGTTCTACTTCGATTTTCTATGAGATCTTTTTCAGAAATATTTTCTGGAGGTACATTTTTTTTTTCATTACCATGTCAAATCGTTAAGCCTGGTGAGTTCAGAAACTGGAAATAATCTACTTGATTTTGTAACAGCATATGGCCCACAAGCACATTTGATTGATAACTTGTATAAGAAATATTCATCCATGTTTAAAATAACTTTTAAAAACAGTCTTACTTTCAAACAGACAGTATGCAGCAAGACTGAAGTAGCTTATAATCGTCTGGTTTGCATGCTTCTTTTCACTTCATTAAAACATCTTCACTGCCTGTAACAAAAACATATTAAAAATATTTATTGTTATACATGTGGAAATTCATGTTAGAATAAAAATATATGCATTTCAGAAATAATTGTAAGTATTTTTATTCTTGGCAATGATTGAAGGCTATGATCGTGGAAGCGTATTTCTCAATTACATTACAATGCGATTTCCATTACTCCATGAAAATTGCTTTAGTGCCCATGATTCTGTTTGGTGATTTTGAAAAGTGAATAGTTATTCTACATTTCTATTATTATTGTAGAAGCTTCTGACTTCAATGCATGTCTAGTATAGTTCACGTAAAATAGGCAAAAATGTGTTTTTTTGGAAAATTGGCATAAAATTTAGGAATGCATTAAAGTCTGCCCATGGTGTGTCCTACTTTTCTGTGTTTATTTCACCATAGGGAAGCATACCAGCAGTTAAAAATGATGGGATGATTTCAATGCAAAGAACTATGTGTCAAAACAATAGTGAAATTTCGGAAAAAATCAATTTTTGCAGCCATCTAGCTCACTGCATTACACATATATCATAATTTTTATTCTTGAATAGCAAAGGCCAACCTTACATAATACAACCATGTAATTTCTTTTGTGGGATAACTTCAATGCATACTATGAAAAATACTATGCAAAACATAAAATTTGAATTTTTCAAGCGGCGCTCTGACCTTTGACCCCTCACCAATTGAAAACTAATGGTCCCACGGCATTAATATTCTGGATTTATTACTTTGTAATGATCATGTCTCTGAGAAAAAAAAATCACATGAATCTGTTTACCATTTAATCACAGCCTGGGTGATTCTTATATGGAATGACTCTTAAGCATCTTTTGAACCAGAAATTTTATTTGAAGTAGTAAAAGAAGTTTTAAAAAAATTACCGTATAGAAATAATTCATATTTTATAAAATTCCTTGTGAAACTATAATTAACTGATTTAGTGAGGCAAGTACTCCGGCGGCGTACATAGATATTTTTAGAAATCTATTTGGAAATATATAGACAGAAAATATATAAATATTTATAGATTTTATAGAAAATATTCTTCTATAAATCAGTTAGTGCCTTTTGAGAATGAAGACGCTGTAAACACATACGACAGAGATAGCTTACTATTTATAAGAGGTAAATTGTGATATTTTCCTATGCCAAACAAATTGCAAGCATTTTAGTAAAAAGCTAGTCAAACGTTTCAAATCTCCCCTATATGATATTTTTTCGCGTCTGTTCAAAAATTACAGATTATTACAATTATAACAATAGTTACAATTATTTTATTTAAAATTACATCTTGTAACTGATCTCTAAATTACCTCTACAAATGTTAGAGCATATGCTCCCAGCTGTTAAAATGAAAATTTCACCTGCAGATAAATATGGATTAATTTAGTTGTATTTAGTTAAAAGATAAACAAAAAGGTCATATTTTCCTTGAAGCATTTAATCAAATTCAGTTAAAAAGGAAATAAATGAATGTTTCCATAGTTCAATTGCAATAATGCAAAATGTTTCACTACATATACTTTTCATAAAAATTTCACCACCCAAAGCTGATAAAAAATTAAATTGCTTAAGCTTTTTTTTTCTTTTTTTTTCTAAAAATCGGCATTAATTAAATTTGAAAATGAACTGTTTCAGCATTCTTATTGTTCACAATATTTACTTCTCATTTGTTTTTAAACTTAGTTAAAAATGCCTGACAATCGATAACTCGCTTTGCAAGGTATAAATACTTCTCATTTGAATCTAAAAGAAGTTTGCATTAACAGATCAAAACAAAAACAAAGTCTGATCTTTTAATTTACTTACATCTTAAAATTATTAGGTTGAAGAATTTTTTTAAGTATAAAATAAGACTGAATAAAAATTAAATATGGTAGATACAGTCGTGGAAAAAAAAGTAAACATCTCATACTAACTCTGGAACTAATTATAATAGAAAGCTACTTGTACCAAACGATTGGAATTAAAGTCTACAAATGATGTATATAAAACTGGCTTAGGTGGCCACCCACAAATCAAAACCAGAGCAAACTTTGTTTTTTTTTCAATAACAACACCCAATTTTGACAATATATCTTAAATCTTCGTTTCAAACTATGCATAGAAACGAAATTTAAAGTCATTTGGATGATAAGTTTTTGAATTATTAATATTCAAAATTTAGAGCTTCTAATCTTAAACCTACATTTTCATATTTTTATTAATATCGCCTGAAATTATAATCCTAATGTGATATTTTTTTGTGTATTTATAATATTAAAAAAACCAAACAGAAATACAGTGAATTTGTAATTTAAAAAAAATTATAATATGAATTATGAAAGAAATATGAATGCCACCTACAATTTTTTGATGGATTTATATTTATTATATCCTGCTTTATGCGAATTCTAAATTTTCAGTTTTTCTCCCAAGTAGTTTGCAAATTATGATTAAAAAATGTCAAAATGATAGTTTAAGGAGTCGTCCATCTTGTGTAGAAAAGCATAATTTGAAAAAAATACATTTTTTACTCATTGCATTGAAACATTTGGGCTAATAACAGTCTAAACATATTAAGCAGGGATGTAGTGGAGGGTATACGGGGGTATACGCCGTATACCTTCTGGATTTTTTTAAGGAATACCGTATACCCTCTGTTTCTCAAGAAAGCTATAGTATATACACTCTAGGGTATACGCTCTGGCTTGAGCGTATACCCTCTGCTTAGATCGTGTACCCTCTGTTTGTTTTACGACTACACCACTGATATTAAGTGAGTGAAATGGTCATATTGGCAAGACCTAATACATTAATAGAAGTGACAAAGTCATTCTATAGCATTTCAACTATCGAGTACCGAACTTCAATTTGGATACAGCTCCTAAAATATGTTCATTTTAAAATAATTTCTCTGAAACTAATCGTACAAATTTCATGACAATTTGTATTTAGGATAATTGAAGGAAGTTGAATTTATTTATGGTGCCAAATTTGGGTATTGTTCTTGAAATAAAAACAAAGTTTGGGTTCGTGTTGATATGTAGATGGCCCCAAAGCAAATTTTATATACATTACTTAAAAGTAGATTTTATAGAGTAGATAGAGTAGACGCTATTTATAAGCGTTTGATACCAGTAACTTTCTTATATAATAATTTGCTAGAGAGTTAGTAGGGGGTGTTTATTTTTTTCCCACGACTGTACATTGCTTATAAAATTAACATTAATAGCACTGTAAGACATTTGTATAAAAATATTTAACTTTTATCGCTTGAAAATATTTTTATATTCATGGCAGCGTAAACTTTTTATGTATTTATTTTTAAAGTCTAAAGTTTTTAATCAGACGACAGCTTATAACATGTAATTATAATTTTTAGTAGTTTTACATGTTATTAAAATATTAAAATGTTGATAGTGTTCACATATATATTTTGTTTCTTCTTTAGATATGAAAATTAGAACAGGGTAAAAAATATATAAAGTAGAATTCCTTTTTACCAGAAACATTCATGAAAATTTAATATAAACTCTGCATTATCCAAGATTCTGAAAATCTTTCTACGTGAAAGATAAAATTGATATTAGAAATATAATCACAGCGTATTAGCCCCCTGTACGCTATGCTATTTCTTTCTCCCAGCTTATTTTGTGACATCTCCAAAAAATAACGTTACCTTACAGAAGCCAGCCGTAAAACAAAGCAGTACGATTAAATACTCCATAGCAATTTTTTAAACTTTTAAGCATCGCATATTTTCGATTTTTATACCGTCGTATTGGAAAAAAAAGTTCTTTTAAATGCATTTTGTTTGAAAACTGTATCTCCATTTATTTTTGAAATATTAATTTTTTGTAGTTTTTAGAGCCATTTGCTTAATATTGGCACCGGAAGTACTCCATTTCTGTAGAAAGTAAAGGAAAAATAGCTCTAAAATAGTAATTATATATTTTTGTTGCCATTTTTTCATAACAACCGAAAGAAAATATAATTAAAATACGTGCTATTTTAAAAAATATATAAACGAATGATTTCGGTTAAAACAATGGAGCTATTAAAAACTATATTTAATTTTAAGTATCTATGAATCATTAAATAGCCTTTTTTTTTTTTGGTCAATTTTCTTGAATGACAGCATCTTTTTGCTGCATTTGTGCATTATTTCGCGATAGTGATGTGCTATGCATGCTTTACTGTAGATGTTTAAGAGTTAGATCGTAAATGTGGAATTCTTAAGCGTATACGAGTGACGTCATTTTACATAAAATAAAACGTGTGATTTAAGTCTTAAAATTGAAATATGTTTTGTACTGCATTAGAGTTCCGCTTAACCGAGTTATTTTCTTCTGATGGACTGGTGTCTTCTATTATTATGTAACAGCCATTATAAATGAAGTGTTAGGTGAAGATGAAAGAGCATCCGTAAAAAGTTAAAACTCTGATTTTCTGGTCAGAATGGGGAAAAAAGAACTGTGATTTTCTGGTTAGAATGGGGAATGAAAAATGGCTATACCTTCTTTTTTTTTTAAATTATGGCCATTTTTTCCCACATTCTGACGAGAAAATTAGAGTTCCAACTTTTTACGGCCGCTCATTCATCTTCACCTAACGCTTCATTTATACGCGTTTATATACATATTATTATTATTAATTTTATTTTATGCTGTTTCATAATAATAGAAGCCATCAGTCCATCAGAAGAAAATGAAGTAATGGAAATGCCGGGGGCGACACTAAATTCTGAAAAAGCAGAATTCCTGTTCTCTTTACTAGTTACTTGTTTTTCTACTAGTACTAGTTCCTGTTCTCGTTACTAGTTTTTTACTTTCTTCTATCTTTCTCTACAAGGAGAAAGAATTGGATTCGTGAAAATTTTCAAATTCCCTTTCTCGACGGATTTATACGTTGTAGGGGTCAGAGATCACGAAAAACATGTTTTTACAAAATGTCTGTCTATGTCTGTCTGTGTGTGACACAAATTTTGTGGGCGCTCTATCTCAAGAAATAATGAACGGATTTTAATAAAACTTTGATCCAGTTAGAGTTAGACCCTGATATAAATTGGTGTTGATTTCATTTTGGTGTAAATCGGCCAACAGGTGCATTGCTATGTTGCATTTTTCACGATTTCCGCAATAGCTATACCTGAAGAACTAACTATGCACGGATTTTTATAAAATTTTAGATTCAGTTAGTCCTTGATATAATTTAGTTATGATTACGTTTTGGTGTAAATCGCCCAACAGGTGGCGCTGATATGCAGCATTATTCATGATTATCGCAACCGCTCGTTCTCAAGAACTAATGCACGAATTTTCACCAAACATCAGATTCAGTTACTCCCTGATCTAGATTAGTACTGTTTAGTTTTTTGTGTAAATCGCCCAACAGGTGGCACTACTATGCAGCATTTTTCACGATTTCCGCAATAGCTCTATCTCAAAATCTAATGCACGAATTTTCATCTAACTTCAGACTCAGTTAGAAGTTGACAAATGCTGTTGCTAATTAGATTTTTGCGTAAATCATTTAACCGGTAGCACTGCTAAGCTGCGTTTTTCAGGAGGTTTTAACATGTATGAGATAGAAGAAAGTTTTGGGATTGCCACATTCGACTAGTTAGTAATTGTATTAAGATATCTGCATGCAGTGCGTATGGCTAGGATCGTATTTAGGACTGACTTCAAATATGAAAAAAAAAAAGTCTGTACAACTCGACTCGTGCGGAATTCTACAATGTTAAAAATATCGTGAAAAATTACCTCTGTCTTTAAAGGCTATCTATTTTCTGACCAATGAAAACGCTTCATAGGTGTTTATGTAGCGTTCTCATTGGTCAGAAAATTGAGAGCCTTTAAAAACAGAAGTAATTTTTCACGATCTTTTTAACAGTGTATTGTGAATAACAATACACGATTGCCACAAAAACAGGAAGGAAAGAAACGTCGCGTCGCTCCAAGCATAGTTGAAACAAGAAACAAGTCGGTTTTAATATTTGTTAAAAATTGTTCTTGTTCTTTTTTCTGAAAATTCAAACAGAACTTTTCTCTTTCTATAATACTTTTAATTGCTAAAAGGTGTAAGATTAAAACTTTAAAAACAGTAAAAATTGTTTCAATTTTTCACGTACTCTTTCATATTATACACGATTTTTTTTTGTTTTATTTTTGTTTGTTTTTTGTTGTTGTTGTTTTTACTTTTTTCTATCTTTAGATAAAGAAAGTATTGGATTCGCGAAAAATTTCGACTTCCGATTTTCATGGATTTATACATTTTAGAAGGTCTTGAACACGATTTAATGTTTTTAGAAAATGTCTGTCTGTATGTGACAAAAAGTTTGGGCGCTCTATCTCATAAACTAATGCACAGAATTTTACTGAACATTAGATTCAAATAGACCTTTATATAAACTGGTGTTGATTATTTCTTGATCTATATCGCCCAACAGCTGGCGCAGCTATGCTGCATTTTTCACGATTTCCGCAATAGCTCTATCTCAAGAACTAATGCACGGATTTTTATAAAACTTCAGATTCAGTTAGTCCTTGATGTGAAATTGTGCTGATTACCTGTTGGTGTAAATCGCTCAACAGGTGGCTCTGCTATGCTGCATTTTTTTACGATTTTTACAATATCTCTATCTCAAGAACTAATGCGCGAATATTCATCAAACTTCAGATTAAGGTATACCTTGACAAATACTGATGCTGATTATGTTTTGGTGTAACTCAGCCAACAGCTGGCGCTGCTATGCTGGATTTTTCACGATTTCCGCAATATCTCTATCTCAAAAACTAATGCAAGGACTTTCATCAAACTTCAGATTCCGTGAGACGTTAACATAAGTTGTTGGTGACTAGGTTTTGGTGTAAACCACGAAAAGGTGGCGCTGCTATGCTACATTTTGCATTGTTTGCACGATTTTAGCGATAATGATATTTCATGAACTAATGCACGGAATTTCATATCTTTAGAATCCTCATGATGGCCATAGATTGCCATTTAATTCTGGCACTGTGCAAGCGAAATTTGAAGAATTAACATGTATAAAAAAGAAGAAAGTTGTGGGATTGGCACATTATTTTATTTTTTACTTGGATTTTTTTTCTATTTTTATAACCCATGAGTAACTCGAGTCAGAATAGAAACTAGTCGGATGGAGCAATTCCAAAACTTTTTTCTATCTCATACATGTTAATACTTCCTTATAAATGCAACACGCAGCAGTGGCACCGATTAGGTGATTTGCACCATATTCTAATACGTAACAACTTATGTGAACTTGTAGTTGAATTATAAGTTTGATGAAACTCCGTGCATTAGTTTTTGAGATAGAGCTATTGCGGAAATCGTGAAAAGTTCTGCATAGCAGTGGTACCTGTTGGGCAATTTACACCAAAAATTTATCAGTTCAATTTATATCAGGGACTAATTGAATCTAAAGTTTGACGAAAATTCATGCATTAGTTCATGAGATACAACTATTGCGGAAATTGTGAAAAATGCAGCATAACCGAGCCACCTATTGGGCGATTTACACCAAAAAGTTATCAACACCGAATTATATCAAGGACTAACTGAATCTAAAGTTTGATTAAAATTCTTGCATTAGTTTCTGAGATAGATTGCGATAATCATCTATAATGCAGCATAACAGCGCACACCTAATGGGCAATTTACACCGAAAAGTTTGCAGCACCAAATTATATCAAAGACTAACTGAATCGGAATTTTTTTGGAAATCCGTTCTTTAGTTCTTGAGATATAGCTATTGTGAAAATCATGAATAATGCAACATAGCAGCGCCACCTGCTGGGCGATTTACACCAAAAAGTAATCAGCACCAATTTATATCAGGGACTAACTGAATCTAAAGTTTTGTTAAATTCCGTTCATTAGTTCTTCAGATAGAGCGCCCACAAAATTTGTGTCACACACAGACACACAGGCAGACTCAGACAGACTCACAGGCATACTCACAGACAGACATTTTGTAAAAACACGTTTTTCGTGATCTCTGACCCGTAAAACGTATAAATCCGTCGAAAACCGGAATTCGAAAATTTTCACGAATCTAATACTTTCTTCCTGTAAAGATGTCCGGGAAAGTAAAAATAGAAATGAACATCAAAGTAAAAAAAAATAAATAACTTACATAATATGAAAGAGTACGTGAAAAATTGAATGATCTATTATATATTTAAAACGCTAAGCGTTTTCTTTCGACAGTCCGTGAGAAGAAACTACTGCATCAAATTACACCAATTTTTTTTTTAATGAAAGATATTTTGCCACAGATTTGTTATCGTACATTCGTTTGTTCAAATATTTTTTAATTAGCCGTAATTTGAAATTAAAATTCTACAGTTGCGCATGCGCAGTATATAAGTACAAGTCTGCCTTTGGAGTGACGCGCTGCACATGTGCAAAGATGCTCGCTCAGTTGAACTATCACATCGCAGGTAGAAATTGTTTTAAGTTCGTCTTCTATTCGATCTTACTGTAAACTAGCTTTTCTTTCTTTCACAAAGTTAATATTATTTGGCTCTTTCAGCATTATTAACAATTCAAAAATTTATTGTGTCGATATTAAGAGTTAGATACGGTTTATTTCGAGAGTGGCATATTGTTTTGGTCATATTACATACAGAAGATAAACACAGTGATTTGAGGCTAAAAGTTATTTCCGTCTTATGAACTGCCAGTAGTTACACACGAAATTTGGGAAACTAGCATGTTACAGTGTAGCTGCTTCTTTGAAAAAGTATGGTATCAAATATTAAAATGCAAAACTATTTATGTAAGATCAAATCTCAAATTCGAGACAATCATGCGTCAACTGTTTTTCGAACCTCTTCAATTTAGAAGAAGCGACAACGAGTTCCCGTTAGCGTAGTGGGTTAAGGCAGCAGTCTAAAGTTCAGAATTTTTGCAGCGGGTGCAGGTTTGAACACAAACCTGGCAAAATGCAATATTTTTGTCGATAATGCATTTCTGTAATGGCATATTTTATTAGGAAGAGAATTTTTGGATTTTAATTTTATTATTTGAATGCTGTAAAGTTAAATAAAATTTAACACTCAATAATATTTTGAAAAAATAATGATTTTATATTTAAAATATTTAAGCTAAAATATTTTGCATGTAATTACCAATTAAATAAATTCAGCTGATATACAATTTTCGTTATGTTTTCTGACCATTATCAAGAATATATATGTGTGTGTGTGGCAGAAAGAAAAGTTTGTTATTCTTTTCCGTAAAAAATAAAACGTAAAGAAAGAAAAATATTCGTATGAGAGATATAAAAGAGGTTACCTTGATATCCAGGTTTAATATTTAAAAAATGTATAAAAATGTAAAATAAAATTCAAGTAATAAAAAATATATAATATAAATCGTCAGCTACATCAAGTTTCAAATTTAGGTTTTTAGAGAATGAGAGAGATAAAAATAAAATTTATGGCAGCTTTTAATTGTCGTGTTGTTAAAAAAATAAATAAATAAATAAAATGAAAATAAATATTAATTTTCAAAAAAAAAAAAAAAAAAAAAAAAAAAAAAGAGGCCGTAGTATGTAAAAATAAATTCTCTGCCCAGCATTTTTAGGTAAATTTCTGATAAAAAGCAAGCAGAATTGGTTGTAATTTATAAACTTAAAATTCTTTCACTTCATTGAATAGGTTAGACTGACAGCACCATCTATCGTCTTAAAGAAATAGGAATCACTTATGCAATATAGAAATTCATCACGTAATTCGTCATTCAGTAATTAATTTAAAAGCAACTAATTAAAAATTCAAGAATTTTTCTGATGAAACATTCAAGTTATTTACCGTCAAATCTTGACGGGCACTATCTAGTAAGTGTTTAAAATCATTCCATCACAGATCATTATTTTTGGAATATCTTTATTTATTTGTTTTTTAAAAGACTCGGGCAGAGTCGAAACATGTAAACAGTCGAATAAACCTATTTTTACAGTTTTTAAAGTTTTAATATTACACCTTTTAGCAATTAAAAGTGGTAAATTATTACAAGGTGTTAATTTGTTATATACCGGGTGTTCCAAAAATGGCCGATGACTTTAAAATTCAATAACTTGTAAACGGTGACAGATATTAACAAAATTCTTGAAGGCGTGTTAGGTAAGATGTCAGGAGTTTGTATGGTGCGATTCTGAGTTTTAGTTACAAATAGCGTCGATAGATGGCGCTGCAAACAATAACTGCTAAATCCCAGCTCGATTTTTCGGCTTGTCTCTTCTCCCATGCGAAAAAAGGAGATTAAAATGTATTGAATGGATCCTGAAGTACCAAAAATCGGGTCTGGACTGAGCCCCTATTGCTCTCAGTGCCATCTGTTGTTTGAAATTCGAACTAATATAAAGAATCACAGTAAAAAACTCCTAACATCATACATAACTCTCCTGCAAGATTTTTTTTTAATATCTGTCACCGTTTGCAAGTTATTGAATTTTAAAATCATCGGTCATTTTTGGGACATCCGGTATTTACCTTTCTCTTTCTTTTTAAGTATGAATGATGGTGTTTAAAATCATTTCATCATAGATCAGGATTTTTGGAATGTCTTTATTTATTTATTTTTTTAAAGACTCGGGTAGAGTCGAAACAATGGAGTTATGAATAAAAAGGAGGAAACATATAGTGTACTGTCTACCAGTTGCGTGTGAAGTAACTGAGGAGGTTGTCACAAGATGGCGGCTGTTTTTTTAGGTGCATCCTAATTATATAAATACGTAGCACCTATAGTCGTCGTTCAGTCCGTCTGTCCGTCCGTCCGCGTATAACAGAGCAAAAACTACCCAACCGAATTGTCTGCAATTTTAAATATATGATTGGTGCATAATTTTGTCGAGCCATTTCAAATTTTATGAAAATCGGATGTATAGTTTAATTACAGGGACAGTCAAAAGTTTTTCTTTACATTACGGCCAATGGGGAAAATTATTGCAAGTGCATTTTAATGATGTTACAGCCATCCGAATGGTCTGAAATTTTAAATATATCATTTTTGTAAAATTTTGTCGAGCCATTTCAAATTTTATGAAAATCGGATGCATAGTTTAATTACAGGGACAGTCAAAAGTTTTTCTTTACATTACGGCCAATGGGAAAAATTATTGCAAGTGAATTTTAATGATGTTACGGCCTTCCGAATGGTCTGAAATTTTAAATATATAATTGTTGCAAAATTTTGTAGAGCCATTTCAAATTTTATGAAAATCGGATGTATAGTTTAATGACAGGGACAGTCAAAATTTTTCCGTTTCATTACGGGGAATGGGAAAAAAATTATTGCAGTGCATTTTAATGATGTTACAGACTATGCACTTATGAAGTGCAAAAAAATATACATTCAGTACAATATGGGGTGCAAAAAATAATTATAAAACTAGCAATAGTACGAACACACCTCATTTGCCACGTTTGACGAGCATTTCCAACTTGTTTTTTTTTTTTTTTTAAATCGGATCTACAGTTTCAAAATACCGCCGGGGCAAACTTCCCACCAGTATAATTGAATAAAAAATTTTGTCTTATTTAAGTGTCTTATTCATGGAAATATTTTCTCACAAAAATTTTCTGGTGTTAGTTTGACAGCTAAAACGGTCATATTGCACCACCGGTTGTCACAATATGGCAGAAACGAAGGACCTGACTGCCGCAAAAGTAAACTTACACCAGTTAAAATTAAAATATTTTTCTGCCATTATTTATGACTGAAATTGTGCATCAATAACGCCCTTAAATACGCAGACAATTTCTATATAAATTTACTGGTGGAAGCTTCGACCGGAGGTAATTTTGCGAAAGCGGTTACAGCAGAAGCTTCACTATTTTAAGGTTATGTCAGTTCCTTTTTATAAATAGTTCCATGGTCGAAACATGTAATCAGTCGAATAAACATTAAAGATAATAATTAAAAGATTTGATGTAAATTTGTTGAAATGAAATCTATTATAGATGCATCACTGTATCACGTATGCAGGAAACAAATGTTTTACATTTTTAAATTAACTGCTGTAATTTTATAAAACGTGCAAGTGGTTGAAATAACGAGTAAATCCTGCACAACATACATATATATAAACTGAAATTAATAAAAATATACGTTTTAAATTGTCATGTTTGCATATTACATAGAATACATTATTCCAATGTATTCTAATTTAACCCCATGAAATATGTTTTAAATGTGTTTTTTTTATAAATTTTTAAAACATTACTTAATTTTGTGTAATAGAAAAATAGCGCTAATGAATTTTACTTTTTCGGAGCTTTTGCATATTTTTAAGTAAACAAAATGCGAGATCATTAATGTGTAATTAATTTTAAAAGATGTGTATTTTTTATACTTGTTAGCTGTAAAATATCATCATGTTACAAATTATGTAATTAATGTAAGGAAATATTAATCTAGTGAATATTCAATTTTAATTACTATTAATTTTTTTTCGTTAATGAATTGTGCAGCATACAGTTCTTTTTTTTATGTAACATAGAATTTTAAACATGGGCCTCTTTTCATATTGTTACATATGACTTGTTTAATGAGTAATTAAATTGCTTTTACAAAGAATGGTTGTATAAAAACCGCATCTTTTTATATAATGTAAGTGAAAACGAGGTAATTAAGTTTTCCTGATCTTAATTGATTGAAAATTAGTTCTTTTTAATAATCATTACTTTCGAACAGGCATTACTATGTAATAATAGGAAAATGACCTGGTATTTATCATTAAGGATCAGTCGAAACATTTTTTTTTTTGACCGAAAACGAAGCCGAAACCAAATTTCGGTAATATTCTTATTTTCGGTCGAAAACAAAAATTTCCATAAAGGAATTTTTAAGTAATTATTACATACATAAATATATATAAATATTAATTAATTATACATGCGGCCGAAGTTGGCTCTCTTTGCCTCTGAAGATAACTTTTTACTTTCATATAAAGTAAAATGTAATTAATTCATCAAAAACACAGAATACTTTTCTAGTAATTATACGAATTTCATCTAATTAAAACATGTTTTAGGTATACATACCTCAATTTATCTTTTATAATGCTTTTTGTAAATGATCATCTTTTATACTTGAACTTTCTCAAAGACTTTCGAAACACTTCTGCGGTTCCAAACTAAAAGTTTTCTATTACTGTGAAGTCTGCAGCTTTTAATTAGCACAGGGAAAGCGTCTTCAAATTTGAGTCATATATTCATACCTTGCTTTATAATGTGCACTCACGTCTTGAGTAAGTCATGAGATGGCTGTTAACTATAAACAGTGAAGTTCATACCAATAAATAAAGAGTGTCGCATTTGAGCCGATACAAATCATTCAATAATGTTGAAAATTTCCAAAGGAAGAACCGAGATTTTTGAAATACGATTGTTTGGGTTCGGCCCAATTTTCGACAGCATTTTCGGTGAAACTGATATTTTGGGCCGAAAACGAAACCGAATTTTTGGTCGACCTCTGTTTATTATGTCTTACCAAATTGTGAGTTCATTATTATAGCAAGTTATAATTTTAATGCCTAAAGGAGACACCGTATTATCTTTGGTTATTTAACTTTTAAATGAAAACTTACGTTTGTCAATTCTTTAAAGTTGGCACTGTAAATTATTAATACATTTTGATGCTTCGATTATATCGGTTAGCCCATTTTCAAAGCAAATTTCGAAGGCACTTCCCTGAACTCCATGTAGGTGCAATAAAATTAGCATCTGAATTAAATTTCCTTGCATGAACTTTTCCCTTCAAGCATGCTCCTTTTACAACTCACGGTGCACATAAAAATTATAGATCCACCAAAACATTTCTCAAGCTTATTTCATTAAATTAATTGATTCTGCAGCTGTTTTGCCCAAACAACAGCTGTATGGTTGATAATTCAATGTAGATATTCATTTCATTCATCTATACGGAATTCAGTGAGGTAATTTCCACGAAATGCTTTCTCTTCTTATAAAAAGTGAACTGAGTAGTTGTACTATGCCATATCATCTGAGGAATAAGATATTTTTTGCTGTATCTATAGATACGGAATTTTTGAACGATTTCAGAAAAGAACTTATGATTTTCAGCCATTATGTACATGTCCACAATTTTCTCAACGACCGCCGAACAATTTGAATTAAACTTTTCATACTGAAATTCTAGTACACCGGGGAGGTTTTTGAGCCAAATTTTGCTCTGACGTAACAAAGTTACCGATTTCCGAAAAAATAGATATACATTTCGTTTGTATGATTTTTTTATCTATATCTACGCACAATTTTTGAAAGGACGTTCCTGGTTTAACAACTCATTTCTTGTCAGAAATAGTTCATTTAACTAGTGGCCCCATATAAATTTCACCGTGATATAAAAATGGTATGTTTCTCCGTCTGCCTATTTTCTTGACTTTTTCGTCAAAACTGGAGACATTCGCCATGAAATTTGAATATGTTGTTGAAGTACAACCATGTTTATTGATGTTTTGATTGCTCTGTAATTGATATATGATATTGAGATTTGCTATGGAATGTTCGATATTGAAAATGAAGTGACTAGCACTCATACTTTGTTTACAGGCTCATACTTTGTTTACAGGTACACTCAAGAGTATTCCGTTACATTATGGTGTATCGGAAAACATCATTTGCAACCTATTTTAATAATGTTACACTATTTCTAACTATTCGACAAAAATGAAATTGTGGCTTTTAATAAATTTAGAATATTTTTTTTAAATGCATTGCAATATACACTTTCGGGGCTTTGACTTGAAAGAGAGCTATAAGACAGGTCTTTAAAAAATCAATTTATTTAAAGCTATTAAAGGGACTAAACAGTGAAGTGGGTATATTTAACTAAAGGCGATCAAAAATAAGCAGAGTCACTAAAGATTGATAGCGGAGGTCTTTTATCCAAAGGCTTATTAAATTCAAAGCACTTAGCTCAAATCAAAATTACCTCCCTGATCCTTCTGCACGAACCTAAGAAAAGACACTTTAACTCTCTATAAAATGGAACTCAGTGGATTCATAAACACTTAATCTTAATGCGAAGTTTAACTTCTTACCACGGTGGCGAAACTCATACCTGTAGATTCTATTTAAACACAGTTAATGGGAAACTCCGCTTGATCTCGACACCTGGCGAACTCGACCACTGTAATTCAGAACAAAAGTACTTTCTAGGCCAGATGCGCTGTAAATCCATCGATTCCAACACCTACAGCACTATATATAGCAACTACACAACCGCATATACCTATTTAACATAGAATTTGAAAACATAATAGTGACAATAAGATTCCCGGAGATTCAGACATACTTTGCGAAACAATGTTGAGCAGTAGAAGAACGTTTAAGTTTAGATCGTTTAAAAGAGCATGAAGGTTATGTTAAAAATCAGATTAAACATTCTTCTATTGCTCAACATTGTTGGTCTTTTCAACATAGGCTCAATTTTTCTTCAGCCATCATTATCCAAAAATGTTCTTCTAACCTTGATCTTGATTTTTGGGAAGCTTACCACATCATTAAAAATTCTCACTCTTCAGTCAATGATTTATCTAGAACTCCAGATTTTCCAAGTACTTGGAAAGAATTAATTTAATCCCCCATTTTTGGGGAGGGGGGGGGGTTCTCTCGTTCTCCGGTAGATGTCGCTACTTGTCCACTCAGTCGTTTCTTCTGCTTCTTTCTCATTGGTTGTTTTTGGCGCATTCGCAACCCGCATCGGGTATATAAGCCAGCGCGTCTCTGTCATTTTGCTCAGCCTTGCTTTTTCTAGCACGCTGTGTCTTGCCCTATCTTGTACTGAAGAAGAATCTCACTAGTAGATTCGTATCGGCTGTTTGCTGCTTTTCATGTATTATTTGTGCATTTTAACGTTGGTTTTCGGCTTTTTACTATACAAATTTTGTTTGTTCAAATTTTATTCACTTATTTTCCGTAATATAATTGCATCTTTACAAATGTCTATGTGTTTTTCATGATTAACTACATGAAATGTGTTATTAACCATTTGGAAAAATGGTTATTGTTCTCGTCAGGATGGGAAATGAAAAGCATATCTGAAGGTTTTCATTGGTTTAATCCGCAATTTATTCGTTTTCTAATTGGTCTATACAGTAATCTGTATTTCCCTTTAATTTCAACAACGATGGATACTTTCTGTTGCCACTATGGCAAAAAAGTAATAAAAACTACAAAAAAAATTAAGAACTCAGAAACAAATTGAGATACAGCTTTCAAACAAATTGCATTTAAAAGCACATTTTTTTCTCTATCCGACGGTGTAAAAAGTAATATTGTCGGATGTTTAGAAGTTTAAGAATGAAATTTCATTTAAAATTGGCCGTCAGATTTCTTGGAAATCTGACGATGGAAAATACTTTTATCGAACAGCCAATGAAATGCTTGGATATTTACGTAAGTTTCAGGTGAATAATACTTAAGTTTCATGAAATCTGATGGGTCGCAGGCGATGTTTTAGGTAGATTTCGTAAGAAATACTACCTATTGCAGTCGTTACCACGGTGCGACTTTTGAAAAATTCCTTCATAACTTTTCATTATAGGACCCCAGGAACCCAAAACCACCCCCACCTAAAAAGTTTATATATATATATATGTATGTATGTACTACATTTTGTCCGCACGATAAAAGTCGCAATTATGCACGAATCATCTTCAAACTCGCCAACAACTTTGTGATGGCTAATATCTCGGCGGGGATTGAAAATGGGCGAAATCGGCCCAAGAGGGTGGAAATGGGGAGGGTTCAAAATTTTGAATACTGTCTTAACATGATTCTGATAAAACCAGCTCTTACACAACAATGGCAGGAAAAAAATAAAAGTTTTTCGTTATAGCAGTTGCTAACAATTAAAAAAAAAAAAACAAATAATAAAATTCTCACCACAACAATTACTTTTCTTTTGCAAAATTTTCACGTGCAAAATTAAATAGTTTGACAAATTGAAAACAAATTGAATATTACGTCATAAGTTTCCTAGAGCAAGATTTCAGCATGAAAACTCAAAATAAATAGTTTGACGAATTAAAAAAATATGTATATTGCGTCATATTGGAAATATAATGGACCTCAGCAGGTGAATATGTAACGCCATGTAAGTTTGAAGAAACGTATTAAAACATGATAAAAACCCGACTATGGAAATATTAACATATTTTAACACTTTAAGGTTCTCTGAATTTTTTGTAGCCATTTTTTAAACCTATTCCATATATATGTGTGTGTGTATTCGTGTATATTACAATTTTCACAAAAAGTTTAGCTCCCTACAACTCGCTCTTTGTGAAGAAACTGGGTTTTATCTCTAATCTTGATTTAAGTTTTGTTGGAGAATTTAGTACTTAACATCGAAATCTACCTCCGCCGGTAGGCCCGAGCCGGCAGGGATTTTTTTGGCTTGCAATTTTTACGTGTAATAACACTATTAATGCTTAATTCATGGCGTACGTAATGTATGATCAACTCCGTGGGATTTTTTATGTCTTAAATTTTAGTCTTCAAAAAAATCGTTTTCCAAATGGTCGTTGTAATTTGATAAATTGCTTTTTATTTTTTACTATTTTAACTTCATTTTTCCTTTCTTGTATTGGATGGCCGTCTCTCCTCGGCTTGAAGGAGAGATGGCCATTTTAATTTCAGTTCTGTTTCTCACTTTTTGTTCTCGATATTTAATTATTTTTTGTCCAAAATAGGATGAGTATATATATAAGAATTTCAAGTATGCATAAATATGTCTTGTAACTGCATTCTAAGAATTTTTAGTTCAATCTTTAAAAACTATGGCAATCTATCCTAGAGTTATCCTATCTACCTACCTCCTTCTAAACTACATTTAACAAGCTTTTTCATTCCGAAAAAGATGCTTTTATATTTAAATTGTTTATTTTTTCAAATAACCAAAAACTAAATTCTTATATTCACTTGAATTTCTGTTTTCTTTTATTTTCTCTAACATTACTTATATTTTGAATGAAAAATAAATCGTTTTCTCAACAAAGTTCTTTCAAGCGTAATTCTAATAAATGGAAAAAGAATAAATACCTTATTTTCCTTTAAATAGTTTTTATCAAAAGTTCATTTTACTAGTTCAAATCGGCCTTTTTTCTTTCAAAAATTACCTGAAAAACTTTCAATTTTTGTTCATTTTATTAGCTTGAAAAATATTAAGTAAGCATTTTTGATCACATTACGTAAATAAAACTTTTGCATGGTCAAAGTTGTTTGCTCGTGAAAATTCATGAGGAAAAATAACTGGGAAACTCTTCTATTAAAGTAAAAAAATAACAACAACAACGACAAAATAGAAGGTCGGACTGAGTCAAATTTTACAAAAATGTATCAATCGTCACGAAATTCGAGTATGTTTGTGCGTCTGGGTACCGCGCAACAAGTCCAGAGTTCGATTTCGGACTGGACAAGGTTCGCTCAGCCTTTGATCCCTTTGGAGTCCATAAAATGAGTGCTAAGCTTGCTTGGGAACTAAACATTGAGGGTCCCAAGTTATGTTGACTTCCTGACAGAGACATAAGGACATTAAAGAATTAAATGTTAAGTTTTATAAAATAAAAAATAATATAAAATAAGGTATTTTGAGACATACTTATTAAAATATTTACTAATCTGCATTATTCTAGCGTAAAACAGCCAAACGAGAGTAGTTTTTACTTGTATTGCAGATGGGCAACAGAAGAAAAGATTGACATATTATATGAAAAATGTATCTCTGAATTTTTTCATTATTTTTCCCGTGTAATAAACCATTTAGAGAATCATATGTAATTTTTTCGAAATAAAATAAAAAATCGCGCATTTAAGGATTAATCTGCAGAAATATTTTCTAGCTGTTGTTCCTGACGTCAGAAAAACATTTATCAAAATAGCACCATCTCAATCGGGTTTATGTGCATGTGAATTTTTGTTGTTCGTTTCTGATAACAAACGGCTGATAGAGTGGGGTATTGTCAGAAGTTTAGTATACTACTTAACGTTTTTAAAATCGGTCAAAATGTAATAATTTATGAGTTTTACCAAGCAAATTTTTTTCCCATTTAAATGGACCTCCCACCTAAAAAAATGCAAAGGAATGTCCTGAGGTCCTGAAAGAACGAAAGAAAAAGGGGGAGATAACGACGTTTAAATACTAAGATTTACAACTGAGCCACGGCAAAGATGAAACACGAAGAAAATCTTTATATCTCTTTTTTATTTATTTAAATCCGCACTTTAGGTCATGTAAACCAAACTTTTAATTTTTCTTATTGCGCTGATAAAATGGAAAAGAATATCTGAAATCAATTGGTATTTTGGAATCACTATTTCGTTAGAGGCTTTTCCTTCAGTACTGTGATTATGCCTAAAGAAAAGATTCGTCTAAAGAAAATGACATTCAAAAAGTTAAGACTGAATATTTTACCTTAACTTTGCGGTATTAAGTTAATTTTATCATTGATGTATTTAGACCTATAATAAGTAGTAATTAGTTTAATTACAGGGTTGCCACGCTACAGGGAATTTCCAGACCAGGAAATTCTTCGGCACCAGTACTTTCTTACAGAGAACCACTATTTAAGTCAGGCGAAATTTCGTGCGGTTAATCTAGATATATTTTTCCATAAAAAATACTGATATTTTGACTGGAAAATTCCCTGAAGCGTGGCAACCCTGAATTATGTGTGCATTTTCAGATTAGTATTATCTTCAAGGGTGTTATGAGTAACGAGTGTATGAGGATTTCTATGATTACCCTGCTTCTTGTATTAACCTAGTTCGACTGTAATGTCCTGAATTTTCTCAACAGTCGCTGATCGAATTCCAATGAAACTTTTAGTACCACAATTTTATTTCTATAAGAAGGTTTTGAGCTAGATATGCTCTGGCGTCACAAAATTTACTTTTAAAACTAGTCGGATGTGCCAATTCCAAAATTTACTTCTAACTCATACATGTTAATACTTCAAAAATCGCTAGCACGGTGCCAAAATTAAATGACAATCTATGACAATCATGAGGATCCTAGAGATATGAAATTCCGTACATTAGTTCTTGAGATATGATTCTCTCTAAAATCGTGTAAATCATGCAAAATGCAGCATAGAAGCGCCACTTGTTGGGGATTTACACCAAAACCTAATCAGCAACAACTTATGTCAACATCTAACTGAATCTGAAGTTTCATGAAAATCCGTGCAATAGTTTTTGAGAGACAGCTATTGTGAAAACCGAGAAAAATCCAGCATGGTAGCTCCACCTATTGGACGATTGACATGAAAACGTAATCAGCAACAACTTGTGTCAACGTCTAACTGAATGTGAAATTAGATGAAAATTCGTGTAGTTCTTGAGATACTTGAGATAATGAGCTCTTGCATAAAGCGTGAAAACAAAGCATAGCAGCGCCACCTATTGGTTGATTCACACTGAAACAAAATCAGCAGCAATATTTATCAAGGTATACCTGAATCTGAAGTTTGATGAAAATTCGTGCATTAGTTCTTGAGATAGAGCTATAGCGGACATCGTTAAAAATGCAGCATATCAGCGCCACCTGTTGGGCTATTGTCAAAGAAACGTAATCAGCAGCAAATCATATCAAGGGCTAACTGAATCTGAAGTTTGATGAAAATCCGTGCATTAATTCTTGAGATAGAGCTATTGCGGAAATCGAGAAAAATGCAGCATAGCAATGCCAACTGTTGGGCGATATACACCAAAAACTAATAAGCACCAGTTTATATCGAGGTCTAACTGAATATAAAGTTTTGTGAAATTCCGTGCATTAGTTCTTGAAATAGAGTGCCCACAATTTTTGTCACATACAGACTCACAGAGTGACAAACACAGAGTACAGACTCAGAGGGTGACAGACAGACTCACAGAAAGACATTTTCTAAAACACATCAAATCGTGTTCAGGCTCTTCAAAAAAGCATAAATACATCGAAAACTGGAAGTCGAATTTTTTTTACGAATCCAGTGCTTTCTTCTTGTAACGATAGAAGAAAGTAAAAAAAATAGACAATTTGTTTCTAAGTATATTTTTAAGTATATCCACGCATAATTTTAGTACGGCTATTACCAGTTTTGGTAATTTTTCTTTGTTAGTAAAGGATCATTTTGCTGGTTGCGTCATATAAATTTCCCCTAGATCTAAAAATGGTAAGTTTAACCGTCTATTTTCTTTATCTTTTTCGTCATTCTACACCCTAACATTCATAAAAATTGGTTACCACAAAATTCGAATGTGTTGTTAATGTATACAGAATTGCTATACATTTTGAAAATAGTCATCATATCAGTCTGCATAGATTTTTTACCGGAATACATCAGAAATTTTAATAAAGGATCACATAATATGCGTCAAGCTTGAGAGATGCAGGCAATAATGTGATTTAACTAAATGTGGATACCAATAAACAGTTGCTACGAAAAACGCTCTGCGCCAAAAAACACTCACTAAAATATGCAAGTTATAATTAAATTAATAAAGTGTTCTTTACATGAATGTTTCTTCAAACCTGCAAGCAAGTCACGTGTTTAGAAACAATCACTTAAAGCCGTTTTCATCTTTCGTTTAAAAATTGCAGTGATACTTCGGTTAACAAAAATAATTCGTTTTTGAATTACATTCGTTAATCGAAATTTTAGTTAACCGAATCGTGATTTCCCGTCCAGTTAAAACTCAGTTTGGCTGCAGTATGTTATTAAACAATTCGTAGGCAAATCCATCTTCGTTAGCCGAGACTGAAAAACAGCAAAAAAAAATATTCATTAACCAAAACATTGCATGTTTTAAAATAAAGGAACGGAATTACGTTTTAATCGAATGAAAAATTGCATTTTATTAACAGAAATTTTCGGTTAACGAATGTAATTCCGGAGCGAATTATTTTTGTTAGCCGAGGTTTTTAATTTTTTTTAATTCTAATTATAACGTCTATTAAAGATTGTTTCTTAACTCAAATTCGTTTGCAAGTGCAAAACATTCATGCAAAATACGACTTCCTTTAACTTTTTTTAAATCAATTGTTGCCAACATCTTTCATGCTTGTCACAAAATAGGTGATTCAATAAAAAGCAGTAAACCAACGTTTAAAATGCACAAATAATGCGTGAAAAGCAGCAAACAGCTGTTTCGAATCTATAAGCGAGATTATTCTTCAGTGCAATACAGGGGAAAGGGAACAGCGTGCTGGAAAAAGCAAGGCTGAGCAAAAGGATAGACAGAGACGCGCTGGCTTATATACCTTGTGCAGGTAGCAAAGGAGCCAAACACAACCAATGAGAGAGAAACAGTGTAAATGACTGGGTGGACAAGTAGCGACATCTACCGGAGAAGGAGAGAAAAAGAAACCAAAAAAGGGGGAAATTAAATTAATTCTTTCCAAGTACTTGGAAAATCAGGAGTACTAGATAAGTCATTGACTAAAGAGTGAGAATTTTTAATGATGTGGTAAGCTTCCCAAAAATCAAGATCAAGGTTAGATGAACATTTTTGGATAATGGTGGCTGAGGAAAAATCGAACCTATGTTGAGAAGACCAAAAATGTTGTGCAATAGAAGAACGTTGAGCTCCTGATTTTTAACATAACCTTCGTGCTCTTTTAAACGAAATCTAA